>CM024550.2:24741287-27155656 GCA_014182405.2 Eucalyptus sideroxylon
CGCTAAACCAATGAGTTTACTCACTAATCTCCACTTAGGAGTTAATGATGCTTAATAGTTGATTATTTTAGGCTAATTAGGGATTAGGTGGTTAGTTATAATGGATTAGCAAATTAGTTATTCATTTATGCATGTTAGGTAGTTAGATTGGCTTAATTAGCAACTAAATAGGTTGTATTATTTATCTAGATAGGTTCAGAATTTTTCTGGGCCCATCTTGGTGTTTAATTTGGCTTTTCCAGCCTAAGTTCCTATTTATGGCATTTAATTGTATTTATTTAATTATTTTTTGTAATTATTTAATTATTTATTATTTCTCAGAAATTATACCGAGATAGCCGGTGACTGGAATTTCATACTAATTGCAATGGTATGCTTGGTTTATTTAATTGAATGCTAATTGTGAAATTTAAATGATGATTGTAATTTTGGGTAATTATTCCCAAAATTGAATAATTTCAGTAATTAATTAGAAATTACCAGGGCATTGGTTTACAATGCCAAACATATTTTCAGACACTATATAAATAGTGAGATTTTCTAAAATAAAGATATTATATTTTTGGCCCAGGCTGATCGTGTGCCCATACACGATTATTTTTATCAAGTATATTTTGATGCTATGAAATTAGGCCAAGTTGGTTATTTAATTGAGGAATTAGTGTGCAAAGTACAAGATCCGTAATTTATCCTAAGTTCAACTTCGGTGAGCAATATAAAGATTATTTAGCAGCTTCCGTGAGCAAGATTATTTAGTAGTTTCGGTGAGCAATTTTAGATATCAGCTTTGGTGAGCTACACCATCTGTTTCAGCTTGGGTGAACAGTGTTTGAATCAATTGAGTTTACAAATGGTATTGTGTGTATCAAATTGAGTGATTCGATTGATCAATGGTTTGATTTGAATTAATTGAGTATATGATTTATACTGATGTGCGGGAAAGAACTGAGGCAAGGTAAGTCATCTGTCTTGTGTGTGCATAGACAGCCTTTAGGCGTATTTCCTTCCTAGTCGGAGTTAAGGGGGTGAACTTGTTGAGACATTATCTCACCCCATCATGGGCTTAATATTTTCAGGTTCTTAGATGGCTGCTCCCCCTAGTGTTTTGGTCAGCCAATGAGGGTCACTAAGCGGGTTTATAACTATCCCAATCCCGGAAGTCACTGAGTTCATGAACTTGTAATGACCATTGTCTAGGTCGAAGAGATTCCACGTTATATGATACCTCATCGATTCAGGGTGTGGTTCCACTACGGACCTAATGGTTTCAGGGTGGGTCCCCTCAGGTATTTGAAATCCCCGTTGGGATAATCGATGCCATTCTAGGGGAGAGTGCAATTGACCCTCTAGATGGTGTGGTGGAGGACCCGACATCCTATCCTAATCTGATGGAGACTAAAGAATCGGCGAACGAGTCTAACTAATTGGTCATGGGACAGTTTTGTTTGGAGAACCAATCTTTTGGTAGACTTGTGAATATAGACTAATACTATAAATGACTTAGTCTGTTGTGTATATAAGTGTGTTGTGGTTTTTAAAATCGTAGTCCTGCTTTCCTATCCTATCTTTGCGTTGTCCGGGGATTTATTTATATGCTTTCACATGCGCATTAAAATGAATGGGTTGGTCACGCGTTTTAGGATGTTGCAATTTAATCGACCACCAAGAAATGGGCACATGCTTGAGGATCGGGGCATGACAGGGAACATGTGGAGAATTAGACTCTATGTTAAAAGTCTTAACCTCCATAGATTTCAAAACATTAATCGCTTGACCCATCTTTTTACAATGTCAACCTAATTTAATCACGAGGGTGCCCAAAGAGAGACCTGATTATACTTTTAAAATGAGCTATTGGCTCTAAATTTCATATCATGATGATAAAATGCTGCAACATTTATGGACATCTCTAATCAATCTTCTCCATCCTCTTTGTTTGTTTATTTTTTATTTTTACTAAGAAAGCAAGTAAATTGATTATTAAAATGAATAAAGTCAGGGGGTAATCCTATTACGCACCCAAAAGACAAAATTAGTCAATAATATCTAGTACTAATACATACATATTGGTCAAAAAAACTACAAAAAAAATTAAGTAATTGAATTGGAGCTTCTTTTTGTGTGGGTTTGTGTCAATTCGGTTTGATAGGTGGAGTGGGTGGGTGGTTTCACTCTCGAAATTGGGAATTGGATCAATACTCATTGGTTAGTATATTGGAATTGGGAATCAGACAGGTCCTCATGAGAACTATTGGTTTTGAGCCAGTTCGATCTAATTTCAAGTGATTTGGGTGATTTCTATTCATTTGCATACCCCTAATCTCTATTTCAATTGATTGAAATATCCATCTCTCTTCAATTTATTGTTTCTTTTTTTATCAACCTAATTAACAATCTGCCTTTATTTCTATTATCTCTCTTTTTTAACCACGCATCTTATTATCCCTTCCCTAAAGAATGTTGTATTCACAATAGCTTATGAACACACAATTAATTGTTTGTTTTTTTTTTTTCTTGAATAGTGTGAACGAAAATATTTTTCAAAATTGAAAATTAAAGTTCAATATAATCATTTTGCCAATCTTGATCAAAAATGGAAAGGAAAAATTGATCAAAATATGGAAAAGGTTAATTTGTTAGAAACATGATCAAATAACAAACATATTTATGTTCAAATCATATTTAAATATTGACAAAAGATAATCACATAAAGGGAAAAAATGAAACTTTGTTGTTCTACTCCTACTATGAAGAAAGTAATTTATATCCATTTTAGATTCAGTCTCATATCAAGTGGATCAAAGCTTTAAAATATGCTTAAAACCTTCCCTAGAAAAAATCTGATGTGAGTTTGAAAGTGTTGAATGTGAAAATAAATTTTCTACCCCATCTTGCAATTCCTATTAAAATGTAAAAAGCTTAAAAGAAAGCATAAATCAGTGGTATTTAGCTTTAGAAACCTACATACATATTTCGGAAAAACACCCATAAAGTGAAAATTGGTTAGACAAATAGATTGAATTTTAATTTTCAACTTTTAAATAAAGTTTCTTGCAACTATTTGATAAAAAATGGGCAATTAATTGTGGGTTCATAAGCTGTCATAGCTAGAAATTCTAACCTTCTATGTAACTTTTATGATAAAAAATATGAGACTACAAATTAAATTAACAACCTTCTCTAAGCAAAGCGAAAAAAGGATTCAAGATAAGATAATATCTTGTTGGATATCATTTTGACATTTATATTATGAAATTGATAAAACAAGAGATTATAGATATAATGGTAATTTTGTTAATTAGGTTGATGAAAAACGAAACAATTAATTGGAGAGAGAAGGATATTTCGGTGAATTAAATGACAAAATCATAGAGAAAAGAATATTTCGGTCAATTATTTGATAAAATGAGTGTCTCAGTCATAATGGGAGTGGATCGCGCTACCCTAATTATATTGCCTTAATCTCTTTATTTATTTATTTATTTATTTTTTTCAAAATTTTATATAAATTTTTGTGCCTTTTTTTTTTTGTCACTAGCAAGAACCATGATAACATTTACACTGAACTGCGAAGTCATTCTAAAAATGTTTTGAGTTTCTTGCAAATATAAGCAATATGTTGCGATGAATATATAAATATAAATCCAGATATTTTTCTTTTCCAAAGTAGCCTATAATGATGATTCAAAATGGCATGTTGTAACAGGGGAGAATTGTCCAAAAGTCCTAAACCTATTGTAATTTTGCCAATTTAGTCATAAAACCTTTCAATCTTGCCAATTAAGTCCTAAACCTTTTGTCAGTTTGCCAATTGAGTCCATCCGGCCAATTTTGACCGGAAAATGCTGACGTGGACGCCGGCGGTGCCACGTAGGACTACCGGAGCTGATGTGGATAATTTTTAAATTTTTTAATTTTTTAATTTTTTTAAAAAATGTATTCTGTTTTTTTTTTTCTTTTTTTTTTTTTTTTTTTTTTTTTTTCCCCTTGTCCTTTTCCGATGGCTGGCCATCGGCCATAGCCGCCCGTTGGCCTCGCCCGGCACAAGCGAGGCCCGGTGGGGTGACGGCGATGCCGGGCGAGGCCAGCCCGGTGAGGGCCGGCCTCACCGAATGGCGAGGGGAGCCCTCGCCGGGCCCTCGCTCGCCCTCGCCCGGGCGAGCGTAAGCCTCGCCAAATTTGGTTTGGGCGAGGCCGGCTCGCCGGGCAAGGGTGAGCCCGCTCGCCTAGGTGAGGGTGAGCCCCTTGCTAGGACAGCGAGGATGGCCCTCACCCGCCACGGCGAGGCCCGGCCAGCGACGGGGCCTTGCCGCGAGCGAGGCCGATGCTCGCCCGGGCGAGGTCTTGCATCTGCGGGCCGGCCCTCGTTCGCTGGCCGATGGCCGAGGCCAGCGGGCCACCACCACCCACCGGAAAAGGGCAAGGGAAAAGCCAAAAGGAAAAAAAAAAAAAAAAAAAAAAAAAAAGAGGGAAAAAACAGAAAATATTAAAAAAATCAAAAAATTAATTTTTTTAAAAATATTATTAAAAATTGTCCACGTCAGCGCCGGCAGTCCTACGTGGCATTGCCAGTGTCCACGTCAGCATTTTCCGGCCAAAATTGGCCGGATGTACTTAATTGGCAAACTAACAAAAGGTTTAGGACTCAATCGGCAAGATTGAAATGTTTAGGACTAAATTGGCAAAACTGTAATAGGTTTAGGACTTTTTGGACAATTCTCCCCTGTAACAGTCATAAATTCAATATTGCTTTCCTGAATTGCATACCCATAATTTTCTAAAGTGGCTAACGGATTTATTGCCTAATACAGAGACATGGATGACTATATATAACCGCATAATCCCTCCTTGTCCAGCAGATATCACTGCACGTACATAAAACTTGCAGCTTCTACTGTATCCTTCGGAAGATCCAAAAGATGAAGAGCTTCAGCATGTCTTTCCTCGTCCTCTTTCTCTTACTAAGCTTTGGCAAGTCAAATTCGCTCTGAAGAAAGTGTCTTTTTTTCCTTTCGGGTCACGTCTCTTGAATTTCACTATATGGACAGCCTACTTTTTTATATAATTCGTGCGAAGATATAACTATGGTGTCTGAGAGACATATACTATTGACAGTAATCATCTCAAAGATTTGAAATTTGACTTATGCAGCCTTTTCGTTTTCTCTTTTTTCCTTTTCTTGGGATGCAGGCAACGAGGTGACGATAGTGAGAGCAGCAAACGTATGCATAGATTCTAATGATTTGGGAAAGGTGTGCGTTTTGGCGGAGTGCAATGCTTTGTGCACTCAGAAACGGGGTCCACAGGCAACTGGAGCCTGCATAACTCTGCAAGTTTGTAATTGTAGTTACCCATGTTAATGTCGTCATAAGTTGGCATTGTTCTGCCTGAAATAAGGTGATTTCATCAAAATGACGATTTGCTTCATTGTGTCTATTTGGTATGAATATCTTATGCATACTCGTACCCTTGATCATATTATGATACTACCAATGACGATGTGTCTTGTACACTGATAAGGCAAAAGAAAACACTTGATCAAAGACGTTGAAGCCCAGCCTTATTAACAAGATGATCAAACTTGTGGACACCTAAATTATCTCAATGGTAAGTTCGAGATTTCTGATCACAACAAGGCTCATTTAACAAAAAAAAAAAAAATTGAATTTCATTAATTTGTAATCTTTTTTAGACATTTGATTTAGGGGCAATAAATTTTAAACATCTCGAATTTCATTAAAGAAATTTTAACCTTAAAAGCCAATCAAATTCAAGACTTCTTGAGACCCCAATCATGGCATTTCTTTAAAAAATAATTAGAATTTCATTAATTTTAATCTCTTTTTCGGTAGTTAATTAAGGGCCAATGAAATTTAAAGATCTCGGATCCAAAAAAAGAAAATTTCAACCTCAAACACCGAGTGACCATTTGAGACACGATATTTGTCATTGTAGGAATTGAGTTACTAAGACCCTGCATGTTTTTGTTTCTCAAAAGTGTTTATAAACACTTTTTTCTGTTTTTTTGTTTCAGGGAACAAAAAAGAACAAAACGTGTTTGTTTGCGTTTCTGTTCTTTTTTTTTTTTTGTTCCCTGGAACAAAAAAAAATGAAAACGAAACAAAAAAAAAAAAGTTGTTTCTCACTTTTAAAACAATTTTGAAGAAACAATTCTTTGTTTCTGTTTCTTCTTCTTCCTCTTTTCTTCTTCTTTCTCTTTGGCCGGTCGCCGGCCTCGGCCATGGCCGGCCGTCGAGGGCCGGCGACGCCGTCGAGGGTCGGCGACCTCGCCGGAGTGTCGCCGGCCCCTGGCGAGGTGAGGTGTCGCTTAGCTAAGGCGAGACTCGGCGTCGCCGGCGCGGGCGAGGCCGAGCCTCGCCCAATGACGGCGAGGCTCGGCCTCGCCAGGGGCCGGCGAGCCTCGCCGTGGCTGGGCGAGGCTGCCCGGCCCCGTCGGCCGGTCGCCGGAGGTCGGCGACCGGCCAAAAGAAAAAAAAATAAAAAATAAAGGAAAAAATGAAAAATAAAATGAAAAATAAAAATAAAATTAAAAGAACAAAAATTTACCAAACGTGTTTCTATTTATTTTTTATTCCCGGAACAAATTTACCAAACGCATCTTTTTGTTCAAAAAGTGTTCCCCGGAACAGAAACACTTTTTTTTGTTTCTGTTCCCTAGAACAAAAAAAGAACAGAAACGTTACCAAACAATCCCTAACAATCTTCAAGATCGTGCCTCATGGTACAACTACACAAAACTCAAGAAAGGTTTTCCCTTTCTAGGGGCTGGAAAAAAAACAAATTTCCTTCTTTTTAGGGATATGTTCACTAGAGTTATAAAATTTATCATTAAAGTGCAATTTAAGTCCCAAAATTTTAGAAAATGCAATAAACTCTCAAAATTTGTTAGATTGATATAATTAACAACTATATTATCTTCGTTCAATTTGGCTAATGGAAAATGATAGCATTACTTTTTCTTAATTACTTTATCTCTTTTACTTGGCACATGACCAAAACAAAAAAGGTAAAGCCAAAAATGATGTCGTTTTGGGCCAATTTAATTATCAACATAAATATTAATTAAATCAAATTAAAAAATAAACTAAATGTAATTATAAAAAAAAAAAAGAAGGGGTAGAAGGGTAAGCCATTTTCAAATTTTAAAAATAAACAAAATTTAATTTCAAAAGGAGTAGCAAGTTATGGTTAAAGTTTTTTAACCTAGAAGTCATTTTCATTTAAGAACCGCTACTAATCGATTTGTGGTAAGTCGATTATAAACCAAAAAGTAATGAATCCTCAATGGAGGAAGATGAGCTCGAATCATACTCATGTGTTGTTAACTTTGCATTATGCTCAATTAGGATAACTCCTGGTTTGCATCTTGACAATCCTACTTCAGAGACTATTTCTAGAATGAACTTTCTTTGATTGAGGGATATTCCTTTGTCAGACCGAGCTATCTTGATGCCAAGAAAATACTTAGGAGATCCCAAGTCTTTGATATGGAAAGTAGAATGCAGATAGTTTTTAAATTTTGCAATGGCCAGTTCATTATTCACCATGATAAGAATGTCATTAACATATATTAAAAGATAAATCGATGAAGTACCTTCAGTCCATGTGAACAAGGCGTAATTGTGTCTGGAATGCTGAAAACCTGTGTTGGTTAGAGCAGCAGTGAACTTGGCATACCATTGCCTAAAAGCTTGTTTGAGTCCATACAAGGATTTGTGGAGATGACACACATGAGACTCCCCTTGTCTGTGTAATCCCTATGAAAGCTTCATGAAATCTCTTCATCCGGATCTCCATGTAAGAAAGCATTATGGACATCCATTTGATGTAATGGCCAATTGCGAAAAGCAATAATGGATAAGAAAGAGCGAACGGTGACTTCTTTGGCCACGGGAGAGAATGTTTCATGATAATCAAAGCATTCCCGTTGCATGAACCCTTTTGTAACTAAATGAGCCTTATATCGCTCAATGGATCCATCTACCTTAAATTTGATTTTATAAACCCATTTGCAGCCAATAGGTTTTCGTCCTACCGGTAATGGAACAATATTGTTGACACCTAAATTTTATTATTTTATTTATGACTTAATCGCATAAAAAATTAGGAATTAGTCACTAAAAAAGAAAAAGAAAACAACAAACAACAAAACAACAACAACAAAAAAAAAAAAAAAAAAAACTCCTAGAGGTCATGTCGGGTCGGATCTAGCATTGGCTAGGCTCACTGCCCGCCTCTCTCTCGCGCACCCGACCCGTTTCCCCTTTGGCCCGGCCCATGCTAGCCTCTTCCTCCTTTGCCCATCTTCGCGCAGGAAACCCTAGAGAAAAGAGGACAACAACACAGGGGTGAGAGGAGAGAAAAAAGGAGGAGGGGTGAATAGAGAGCAAAAAAACAGAGAGGGAAAGCTTGAGAGGGAGAGCTGGAGAGAGAGGCAGAGAGCTCGAAGAAGACAGAGGGGACAAGGAGGAGAAAGAGGGAGTTCACACAAGCTTCACCGGAGAGACCTCTGGTGGTGAGCGAGCCAAAGAAGGAAAAACGTCGAGCGAGCCCAGATCTGATCGTTTCTGATCAAATCTGGGAGACAACGTTGTTTTGTTGTTGCTTGCCGTTGCCATTTCCCCATCCCCGATGACTATCGCCGTGTCTGGGTCCCCGTCGTGTTGCTGTCATCCACAACCCAACCCTCTGGCCAGACGCCGTCCCTCGAGCTAAGCTACTGTTGCCCTCCGAGCGCCAACCTACAGCACTTGCTGCCACTATTTCCGATGCCGAATGGGCCGAAGACAACCAGAGAGGGAGAACCAGAGGAGTAGAGGGAGAAGAGAAGAGAGAGAAGGAACAAAGGGGGAGGTGTCGCCAGTGTTGCCCGATGCCATTTAAGCTGTCCTCTGACCCCGACGCCGTTCAAACTGTCGTTGCTCCAAGCCCCCTCGCTTGTGACCACTAGCTGCCTGCCAAGTGCCGCCATTGCTACCGTGCTCTCCTCTGCTCGAACCTGCGACACCAGCAGCTCGAGCTGGTCGCCGAACCCTCTCACCGTGCAACTTGCAATACTCGCCGTTGCTGTTGCCGGCCACCGTGCGCCTAGTCCCCTTGTCGTGCCACCGCCATTGCAGCACCAATCTAGCCTGTTGCAGCACCACCTCAGCGTTCCGCTGTCCACACTGTCGCCACAAAGAAGCCTTGGAGAAGGAGGTGCGAACCTGGTCAGAACTGGGTCAGGCAAAGCCTCCAAATGAGTACGGTTTTTGGTCAGCTTGGGCTTGTCACGGTGGGCCTTCTCATTTTTGTGCCTTAGTTGGGCTTTTTGGGCTCAAGCCGGGTGGGCCTATTTTGGCTATGGGCCTGCATGCGTGGGCTAACATTTTGCAGAGGATTGGGCCGCTGGTTGGGCCCAAGCTGGACCCAGGAAAGGCCCGACCAAGGTTGGTCGGGCCTTGTCTTTCGGGCGGGTCGATCAGCTCGACCCCCAACTGGGCCGAACCTAGGTGGGTTTGGTTGACCCGCCCTGACCGAGTTAGACCCGGGTCCGATTTGATTATACATGACCCAATTCGACCCTGAAAATAAATATATATCTTTTATTTTTTTATTTTATTTCAAAAAAAAGAAATTTGAAAATTAACAAATGATGGGGTTTGGTTAGGAATTGCTATGTATTACTTTTTTTTTTTAGTGTAATTAGGCTTTTATTTGATCATATATTTATTATATCGCGTGTTTGATTTGCATATTTAATTATGTGTAATTGCACGTGCTCAATTTTACCGCAATTAAGATTTTGGTAGCTATGATTGTTACTTTAATGATTGCGCACCCGCATGATTACCTCACATGTTAGTGGATATGTGTAAAATCAATCCAAACTGCTTGACAAAAATCATTTCTTTTAAAATGAACAAGATTAGGTACCGAAATGGCATTAATTGGTTAATTAGTGTAATCAAGTCCTCGATCCTAGATTCTTTGGTTGCGTAGGAAGTGAGGTATACTCCCATACCTAACTTAGTTTCTAGCCGACCCCAATAGGCTAGTGGCGACTCCTTTTTGCAAAATTCTTAAAAATATCCCAACGTCACGCGGGGTATGGGCTTGGGAGAGTCTGAGTCTAATCATGTGCCATAGGCCTGTCCTTTAGGCAATACCCTTAAACCTATTCCCTCCCCATGAGGGTAGGTCGCGACAGCTTGGCGACTCTACTAGGAACTTGGTTTTAAACCTTAGAGGACTTAGGCCAAAATTAATCTTGTTCAAAAATATTTTTGTTTAGCAGTGAGGATTCCAAGTACGTCCCTAACATTAAAAATGGTAAATGTTTTTGCAGAATGTGAGGTATAATGGGAAGTGTTTGCTCACCATTGTCTTGCAAGGAGATGTAGGAATGTATGGTTTATTTTTATGTATGAAGTGCTGATTGATTATAAATTGTCATGCTTGCGTCCCCTGCATTGCACTACATCTTAGCACGCACAACCTGCTGCCGAACCTGGGCCACATAGGATCACTTAGGAAGGTGTTGAGGTGGATATCACTCCGACTATAAACATGTAGTATGAGTCATCCATCTCAACCCCAAATTTCTTTCTTGTTGTCAAAGGTCCCCACCTTGGTCTACGAGCATGTGACACGGGTTGGTTCTTTGACGAAGTCGGAGTCATGGGTAACACGACCTAGCCACGAGCTTGTTGGTTCAGTCCTGTGATCCTATGGCTCCATTTTGAGCCGTATAGAGTAGAAATCGAACAATATCCCATGTGCATATCTATGTAATTAAAACAAAAAACAAAAATATGGAGACAAAGGTCGGCACCCATTGTAAGTATCATTTTCCTTTTCATTTGCTCATTTTGTATTGAACCTTGAAATTCGCGAACATCAATCGAATTACCCCGATGCTGTAAAGTTATAATTGAAAATATTGGCAATCATTTTTAACAAGTGAACATTGAATGCAAGTTTTGAACACTTTGATTTGGCCCCGTTGAATACATGGTTTTGTTTAAATTTCTAATTATGGGCTTGTAATCATTGCAAAAAAAAAAAAAAAAAAAACCGTGTCATGATTTTATATTGGTGCTCAAAAATTGAAATTGCATTTTTTTTTTTATCAAATTCTCTCATTCTCACATTTTGGGACTAAAATGCAAATTATTTTGTGTACAAATTTCTCAAAATAGAAGTCACTTCATTTTTCTAGGAGTAAAATCACAAATCAATCTTTCAAAAATCAATGCCACTTTTGCATGAAACTTTTGAAATGGAGTGGACGTTCAATTGATGGCCGTGGATCATTTTTTTAAATGATGTCACTTCTCTTATGACTAATCTTGGTGAAATACTAAAACCCTGTAATAAGAACTATGGGGCATGTACCATCGCCTTGATTTTGTTGTAAGAAGCGACCTCATTTAGAGATCTTTTTTCTAATTCATATATTGACATTGTTGTCTTTTTGCAAGTTAGGCGTGATACTCCTTGATATTCTCGTGTTTGACCACATAGAGAAGTGAATTCTAGAGCTAGGACAAGAGTTGATTTTTGCTCTTATCCATACAAGAGTTTCTTGTATTTATCATTGTTTTTATTCTTGTTAAGAATCATGTTTTCCATTTTGGGTTTTGATTATGAATCCAATTGATGCTTTTGTAAGTCACGTGACTCATTTTTTTATGATGGAATTCAATTTCGTGAAAATCATCCAAAAGAAAAAGAAAAAAAAATTCAAAAGTGTTTCAAGTGAACCTTTATGTCTACCTTTCAAAATGAATTTCAAGAAAACTTTGCATAAAACCCTTTCTTCACATGGTCGCTTTCTCAAGTAGGATGAAGAGTTTATGCCACCCCTTCTAAAAGATAAAGGTGTAGGCTCATGGAACTTGAGGAGCAAGCATGCGTCAAGGCTTGTCGGCGCCAATTTTCCATGGAGGTGGAACAAAGTTGAATTCCTTTCGGGAAGTTTCATTATTCGCAAATTCCTTAAGAGACATCAAGACTACCAAGTTTTGTAACGTTCCAATGAATGCGATTGAGCATTATTGAGTCATGTTCATCTTAAACAAAGAAAGATTCAAATGATGAAACAGAGGGGCAATATATCCCTTCCTTCATGAGAGATACCTTGGGATGTTGATCACCCGACTTTGAAAAGGATGTATCCCGTTCTTAAACTTGATTCTCTTCAGCATAAAAAATGACATGTCTTTTTCTTTGATACAGGACAGATTCGAACAGAACAAAGGTTTTGTCAAATAAATAGTAGGAGAGCAACGTTTGATTTAGAGAAAAATCTCTCATTCACCCACTAATGAAGTGTGTTGGAACAACATTGTCAAATTCACCTAGAAGGATGTATCATTCCTCAATTGAACTTGATTAAGAATGGAGATAACTCATTTCATCTCCCACTTCTTACAGGGTGATAAATGAAAGAAAGCTGCACCTTGACCGTAGAAGCGGCACCTTCTACCAAGAAATTAGGAAAACATCAAACACTTAAAGGCGAATGCAAGGAATGGTATTGTCAACTTACCAAATATCCATGAAGGTGAATTCAAGAGATATTAGCATCCAAAGGATAAAAGCGAGTGAAGAGTAACAATGTATCATTTCCAACATTTCAATCCCTAAAGATTTTTGCACTAACATATTTTTTTACATTATTTACAAGGCTACTAGGTCACCATGTCGTAGGTAAGTACTCTTCTCAAAAAAAAAAAAAAAACCCGGAGAATTTCCATTACAAAAAAAACCTTTTGTGCTTTCCTAGAGACAAGCACAAAAATGAATAATTGAGGAAAAAAAAACTTTCTACAAGTTTTTTGAACGTCATTTTTATCTCAAAATTGTTTTCTTGTTTTGGGGATTATTCATTTTGAATCAAAATTCCCTATGAAGATTGATCTACTCGGACGATCTTAGCAGAGTGAAATGGAGATGTTAATCATGCCAAGTAAAGGATACTTAGGATGAGGAAAGGCAAGCCATTTCCAAACACATCCTTCAAACACTTTTGAGAGTTGAGTGAGAGGCGACCTTCTCTTAGGATGAAGGATTCATTCGCATTGAGTACAAAGATCGAAATGATAAAGACATTTCCTTCATCAATCCCAAGCACCGAGCTGACATCTCGCTACCCTTTTGGGCCGAATAAAGATGATCCTCCAAAGTACCCCTGTCCAGAATGACCCTACTTTGGGGCAGCATAAAAGGTTACGGTCATGTTGTAGAGCGAAAGATTGAGAAAGATTCTATTACTTTTACTTCCATCAATCTTTTGGTGATAGCTTTAGAGGAATTCTCATTAGAGCTTGACTCATCCCAATTTGAAGAAGAGCATTTCCTTCTCTACCCAAACATTGATACCCTTTGCTTTAACCAATTTGGGCCTGATTATTCATTTTTGAATCCCGAGCGGTGATCATCTCCCTTCACTGGGGCAAGGCATAAGAATTGACCAAATACAATTGATAGTCACGAGAAAATGTGAAAAGCATCTCGAAAGTCATAAGAACTACAAAAGTTCAAAGAGCAAAAAAGTTTGACAAACTAGGGGGCATGAAAAAGTAGTGTGCCTGATAAAAGCAAGGCCAATGCCGTCAAGAAAAAGAACCAAAAGGCTGCATCTTATGTGAAAGAAGAATTATCAAAGTCCAAGTGCCTGCGTAAAAAAATCATCGCAAGTGCAAAGGAAATTAGAGAGAAGGAAAGCTCCCATGCAGAAATGATTAGTCAAGGGACTTTTGAGATGCGCTATATTTCAAAAGCCAAATGACTTCGAAAGATCAAGTGACCTAGTTACGATGCCATGATGATCACTGACTCTTAAAAACCCCATTGAAAATTTTAAGCCTTTCAAGCCTCTCCCAAGCCAACATTACAACCCTCTTCCGAAGTCTCTTCTGATTGGGATGATTTGATTGAAAATGAAAATGCCACAAAGAAGCTACTGCTTGAAGGAGTGGAGGTAATTCTATCTTGTCTTATCTTTCAAGTTTTTGACTTGTAAACCCAATGAAGATAACAACAAATGTTCCTTTATTGGCCTCAAAGCAATAATTCATTTGTGTAAGTCCTAACCAAGCCTATATTGTGGTCCCTTCAAAAGACCTTTTTGATCAATCAGATTGTGCTCATCACAAATGTTTTTGAAAGCCTTTGACATGGGTTATGTGAGATACCCTCGGCAATTAATTACTTCTCACGTGAATAGATGGAACCAAGCAGCCATTTTATTGAGAGTGTGTGAGAAACCTTTTCTAACTAAGAAGGTCTAGTTTGGCATGCTTAATAAGCCTTTTTTACGAGTTGTAGCCGTTCTGATGATAACTTGACTCTTGGAGAATTTGATGATTAATGATATATCCCCGAGCAAGATGACATTTTTGCGCCACATGATGCTGATTGACATCGAATGATTTTCTAAAGCAATCGGACTTAGCTTGATTAGCTTGTTTAATTAATGCTGCAATATTACCAATACATCTCTTGATGACGTCTCTAATGACATTTGCTCAAGTTGAGTTTGATAGGATTCCTTAGTGAAGCCATGCAGTTTTTAAGGGGTTAGCGAAATGCTTCCTCAAAAACAAAAGGTTCATGGTTAACCTTAAACCATGTCATCTCTAGAGGTTCATGGTCAGCCTTAAATCACGCCGTTTCCAAAGGTTTATGGTCAATCTTAAACCATGTCATCTACAAAGGTTCATTGGTTTTCCTCAAATCATGCATTTCTAACCCGGTCAAAACCTGTTGTTACACGGTGAGACTTCATTTCTCTCTTTTTTCTTATAACACGACGTGCTTCTATAGCCCGAGGTCTCTTCTTTTTCTTATGACACGACGTGCTTCTGTAACCCGAGATCTCTTCTTCTTCTTATGACACGGTATGCTTCTGTAACCTAAGATCTCTTATTCTTCTTATGACATGGCGCACTTTTGTAGCCCGGTGTCTTATCTTTCTTCTTATGATACGGCATGCTTCTGTAGCTCGGGGTCTCTTCTTTTTCTTATGACATGGCTTGCTTCTATAGCCCAAGGTTTCACTATATTATCACAGTCAATTATATCGAATCCCTTATACCATTAACTACAATACTTTAACCTGGGCGGATAGCGGGAATCGAACCCGCGTCTTCTCCTTGGCAAAGAGAAATTTTACCATTCGACTATATCCGCATTTTTTTTTCGTTCTTGATACCTTGATACGAGGTGTCTGGATAATATTTATCCCTAGCTAGGCCAGATACTCTGTTCAGGGCGATTCCAATTCAATTTACAATTTATATTAATAAAATAATAATATTAATTATATTCAATTTCGAATATTTTCTTTTTTATTTGAATTTTTTTATTCATATTCAAAAGAATTCGAATTTGGAATTCTATTCCATTTTTAAATTCTATCAAATCATAGAAATTCTATTGATTAATTCTATTTATATTAAGTAATCAAAATATTAACTAATCCAAATTTTATTAAATAGGAAATAATAAACTATAGTATAAACTATACTAATATACCTAAAATATGGAATAAATAGAAATACTAAATAATAAATTGAAATACTAAATGAAATATATATTCTATATAAAGAATATATACATTTTAGAATAGAAAGAAATGAAAATATAGAAATAAAAAATAGGAAAAAATAAAAACAAAACAAAACATTCGTGAGGACAATTTCGGAAAAAAAAAAAGTTATGAACAGTGCCTGTGGGCATGCCGAAAAAGCCGAAAGCCCAAGGCAGGTCCCCCCCTGCCTTGGGCTTTCGGCTTCACACATGCTGGCATTCCCTGAATGCGGGCTCAAAATTTCTTCCCAAACGGCCTAGCATTTGGCCAAGTACCTTTGGCCTTCAAAGGGGCTTTGGGAAGTGGTTCCCAAACGCACCCTTAGTGGGCGGTTCCCCGTTCCAAGATGAAAATCGTTTACCCAAACTATGCTCACCTCTAATGGAGATACTTTCACCTAGTTTTTTGTTCTTTAAGATTATGTTGCCTTTAAGATTACCATTAGAGGCAACATAATCTTATAGAGTAATTAAATTGTCATGGTGCCTCTTTAGTGTTACCACTATGGATATACTTTATGTCAGGGAACTAGTCTTCCTCTATTTCTCAAGTAAGATGATGACAACAATTTAATTATTCTTCTCTTTTCTTTATATGTTGATATTATATTTGTTAATGAGTGCCTACGAGGAACTGGTTAAGTATACTTAATATAAAGTAATTCGATCTCTAAAATGATGATTACCCATAACATAAGAAAAACTGTGTATGGATCATTAACGTATTTCCCATGGTTTCTTGACAAGTGTTAGGGAGCACTTTTAAAATCCATTTAATATGTATGCCTCCAAACCATTTCGACGTATCAAGTCCTATAGCTCTTCATGCTCGCTAACTATTAGAAATGTAATTATGTTGATTCAAGTCGACAAAGTTCAATCATGCAGATGTCGATCGATATCTATTTCTAGAGCTCGATTGTGATTAAGTTCCCTAGCTCGACTAGACTAACAGATAAATTTTATATCAAAATCAAATTAGATTTGAGCATGAATTGCTAAAATATAATAAAATTTTGAAATAATCGGTATAGTAATTTATATTCATAAGCTACGTACGACTCATCCAAAAATTCAAGAGTTCAATTATATTTCAAACTCAGATAAAAATTGAATATATTTGAATAATTTATAGCTTGAGTTGTTCTGGGCTGGGAAAATATTACTCGCTCGCCAGGCCTATGACGTGGAAGAGTAGTGACGGGCTACATCTTCTCAAAGATTGAGCTGGTGATATTATATCAAACTATGAAATCAATAGATCCATTAATTTGTATCCCAAACTGATGTGATTAAAACGAGGATAAGCACAAGTAAAACTCCTAAAATACGCTAAAAGGTGCTAAGTTAGAGAAAATTCTCCCAAAATTACGTTATTAATCAAAGGAATAAGTTGAATTATATGAAAATAAGATACCCATTATATGTATAAAATTCAACCCTCGAAAATTTGGAAATAAAACTAATAATTATGTAGGGTTAAAAATGAAATGCTATCATCTAAGATACAAAAGAATGCCTGATATGCTACAGATTCGGATATAAAACAAAATAAACTTTTATGCATGTTTCAACATAATTTATATCTTCATTGCCTACCATGACATTTTCTCTTGGATAATTATATAAAAAGTCATAAATTTATTACAACCGTACCAGTGCAATCCTAAATATTTAAATTTGAACAATTAAGTCATAAACCTTTTTCACAATTTGTCAAAAATGACTGATGTAAGCATTGTATATCATATGTGGCATGACTAACACTTACATGGACAATTTTGAATTTTTTAAAATATTTCTCTAAATCTTTTATCAAATTTTATTAATTTATTTTCATTTTTTTTCCTTCTCTTCTCTTTTCCTTCTTTTTTTTTTTTTTAGTCTACTACGGCTGATGATGGTCGCTAGAGCTTGCCCATTGTTACTGAGTGTGGCAGCCCTCCCCTAGCCTTGCCCCTTATGACCACTGGCAAGGCTGTCTTTGCCCAAATCTAGGCCATGCTTCTAGCTAAGGGGACCTCGCCTATGGCCAGTTTTTGCCATGACCATCACAGCCGCGAGTGAGGCCATGGCAAGGTTTGGGCGGATCTAGTCACCACCGAACTTCTCTCTCAGTGACTTCACCATTGCTTGACTTCCTCACTGTCCAAGTAACATCGTTAGATTCTCGAAATCCTCTTGCCTCGCCACCACCGATCGACGCCGATTCACCTCTAGCATCAATCGATCAATTGTTTATCGCTGGCCACCATGGGCTTGGTCATAATAGAACAAAAAAGTTTAAGCACGAATGTTCATACAATTATAAACACAAGTGCACGTATCAAACAAGTAATATAATGATGAGAAAAAGTATCATCTCACGGAGATCAATGATTAATAAACCAATTAAATACTAAAATAGATTAATTCTAAAATTTATCTAACAAATCAAAATATAATTTAGAATAAATTAAAAACAAAACTTAAAGACTAAATGCAGTAAAATCAATCAGATAAATATGTTAGAGCATATGATTTCATCATAACCACTAGATATGAATTTCATATTGTTGTGAATACAAAAACGATATCAAACATGTGATAGCGGAATTTCCTAATCTATTTACAATCCTATCTCTAGGTATTGCAAAGCTACTTAGCTTATTAATCCACTATATTTCTATGTGAATTAAAATAAACATGAGTGCGTTAAAAACTATGAATACTCCCTGTTTACAATGAGTCTTTTGGATTACCTTATCACCAAAAGCTACACAAATAACGCGGTATATTTCTATTCACGTTTAATTCATGGTTATATATTATAACGAGCAATTGCATATTATCACCTCTCGCTCAAACATGCACATCGATCATTCAAGTGGTGGCTAGTCACTCAAAAGCATTAAACGCAATAATATATAACTCACATGAATGAAATCAATTATAAAACATAAAAATCGTGAAATTCATATCATCATGGTTAGGATACATCATAGCCCTAACAAAAGAAAATTAGAACATAGTAGAATAAGAAATAAAAATATAAATCAAACCCGGCATCTTGAATAAAAAAACAAGAATTCTGTCACCACTTTTGTCTTCTCTTCAACGAACAACCCAGGATTCTCTCTCAAGAATCGAATTCGTTGACTTTTTCATCTTCATTCCCTTCCATCATCCTAAATCCTCCAATAACCGCTATCATTGCCAGTACCGCCATGATTGTAGTTTCTTTGTTGCCCCTGTTTCTCGGCCGGGGAGTTTGAAGTGTTTGATGTCATAATATTAAGAATGCGATCCCCACATTGAGTTAATTATTCTCACATTCAGTTATTTTCATTGACGTTTTATTGTCCACATTAAGTCGTGATAACTAGTATATCGCCCAAAGGATACAACAACGGCTTAATGGAAGACATTACATGAGTGGGGGCGAATGGGGATGTAAATAACATCTAAGCCAAACACTCTCATTATCATAAAACACACCATTAAGTTTGAGAGGGCAATTGGTTGGGGACACCCATTCACGATAGATTCAACACTTAACGATTCAGATTATCAATCGAACTACATTAATGGTTGGAGGTTAGTAAATGATTTTCACGTTTCTGCATTTGACTCTATTTATGCATGAGTTTTTGTTCCCCCATGTATAATCGAGATCTTTGGTCATTAGAACTTCTAACATTTGATATCAAAAAGTGTTTGTATCTCTACCTTGATTGTGTCGAGTTTGGGTGGTTTTTTTTTTCATGGATTTTTAAATGAACAGTAAATCGGACATTTTGGGGTCAAGAGAGGAATTGCCAATTCTTGCCAAATTCTAGGACCGCTCGGCTTGGGACTAGTACGGTTGCACCGCCATGGAGGAGAATAGCCATAAGCTATTTCAACATATCAGTGATCACCGGAGGCTAATTAGGTTGCAAAGGTCACGGTGGTTAGGGTTTGCAATTGGGGATTTTATGCTTGATTTAGAGGCAATTTCTTGGTCATTTTTGCCGAAACTTGAATCTATATGGTCAGGCCGGCGTGGTCTCTGAAACCCATGAATTATTTTGGTCTACGATAGGCTACCAGAGGAGACCCATTCAGTGGAAGGCATAGTAGAAATGACAAATAATCGAGCTTGTTTGCACGGAGGAAGAAGGCACGTGAGCGCCACGTGCACGGAATTGCCTCGCGCAACTACAGGCACACCACGCATGCGCATCGGCAAGCACTTGCGTGCCATGCGTGCAACGGTTACTTGGCACATGGGTGGCACATGCCCGTGCGGTTTATGAGGTGCGTGCACAGCACACACTTGACCGTCTCCCCCGCAGACTTTTACGGTTTTGCCCCTCTTTTTTGGCTGTTATTACAATTCTATCCTTTAATTGTTAATTTATGGTTTTGCCCCTTGGCCGTTGAATTTCCTTTTCTGCCTTAAGAGGGATCTATTTACTGTTTTGCCTTTTCATGCATTTTTTGTGACTTTGTGTATGAAATTAAATGTCTTGTGATCCATATATTTTAATTTATTAGAGTAGCTACATCATCTTTAATTATTTAAATTATATATTAAGAGCCTCCAAATCACATTTAGAAATGGACATTATTAATCACATTAATATAATGAATTTTATCCCACAGGTATGTCCCAATTTGGGCAGTCTTTGGTTTTTCTTATTTAGGGTTGGCTCATGAGGATCACAGCTCGAAGACAGCGATGCGGACATATATAGCCCGATCTATTAAGCTCGTTTGCCGTCTGATGTCACTAGGCCTGGGAGGGGATGATGCCGTCACTCTCTATTTTTGCTCATCTTTTCCTATTTTCCTTGTTTCAGGCAACGCCGAACCAGTGCTTGTGGCCATCCGACCAGCACGAGCTCTGGCCCGTGTCACCCTTTTGTTTTGTCCTTGTATGGTACGTGTTGATCTTCATGAGTTCCAATGTGAGTTTGAGTCCCCTTTGATCTGGAAACATTAAGAATAGGTAACGCACACAACCTACTTGATGAAATGCCTAGACGAAGCTCGCCTGATTGCTCTGAATTTTCTGTCCATTGTGGCTACCCGTGGCTTGCTAAATGAGTTTTGATCGATCCCTGCCGCCACCCCTCGCTTTGTTTGTTCTTGTTTCAACGTCTTTTGTGTACGCGTTGTGTTTCCAAGCAATCGGTTCTTGACCGGTGAAGTTGAAGAGTATTAGTGGTGAATGTGGCCATGGATGACAGCCACATGATGGCTAGACATGGCTGTGGTAGCGCCCAAGTTTTTAATGATAACCATTCCGACCACAACTAATTTTTGTAAAATAAATAAAATTTTCTATTTCTATTATTGAATGAGTTTTTAAGCAAAAATATGTGTTTGATAATTATACAAAATTTTAATTACAAAAATAGTAATTCGTTTGATAATGATACAAAATTTCTCTATTTCAGCGGTGGGTAGCGGTTGGCCATTGGTGGCAGGGGCGGCGGCGGTGGCGGCGGCGACAGCAATAGCGACGGTCGGTAGGGGCTGATGGCCAATGGGGGAGGCGATGACAGTAACCTATGATCGGAGGCGATCGGTGGCAGCGGGGAGTGGTAACAACGGACGACGAACAACAGTTGGTAGCAATGGATGGGCAACCTGTTGGAAATATGATTTGATAACTTAGGAAATATCGATCCTAAGTATCAATAATTGATTTAATTGACTTGGAAAAAATATGAATTAGAATTTATGTATATTTTCATTTATTTATTTCCCATCTTACACTCTGTCCTTGTATTACAAATAGAGTAGTAAACATGTACAAGATGACATACAGAAATATAGAGCTCCAGTTTTCCTCTCCACTTTATTTCAATTTCTGTCATGGTATCAGAGCACTCTATTCTGGCCTAAGCTTTCGCATCTCCAAATTGCCTTTTGGTTCCTTTTTGGTTTGTTGTTGCGATGTCAACCCTACAAAATAAACCAACCACTGAATAGGAATTTTCTCTATCATGCTCAGAAAAACTTTGATAAAACCATCCAATGGAGGAAACCCCCAACTCACCCCAGCAAGTCTCGGATCCAACACTAGTCGACCCAATAGAAGAAGGTGTGATACTTGCTCAGCCATCGGTTATGGCTTCATCCTCTTCGTTTCAAATATAGGGATCGCTTCAATGGCCTCACCTTGGTTGGTACTTGTTTCAAGGCCAATGGGCTGCTGGGTCAAGCAATGTGTGGGCTCAACGGAACTTACCTGGAGAGGAGAATGGACTAGGCTCTAGAATTCGGACCGAAGGGCGGGGGCCTTCTCAGGAGAATTACCTGAATGATAGGTCAAGTTGGACAAGAACGGTTCCTAGATTCGGATCCATCCACTGAGTATGGGAACGAATCCCTACCCAGTTCCACAACCTGGTTTTCTGCCCTACGCGTTTCCAGTCAACAGCGGCCGTCCCGAGCCCAGAGATCCCCTTCACACGTTGCCGATTGACAGACCAGAGCTCCGACTCATCAACATGCAACTCACCGGACAAGACAACTACAACGCCTGGGCTCGAGACCTCTGGCGAGCACTTGTAACAAAGGACAAGGACGACTTCCTTGACGGCGTCGTCCTTTATTCGACCGATGAACGATTGCAACGGTTTTAGAAAAAATGCAATCAATTAGTTCGTACTTGGATCGGGAATTGTCTCACTCTGGACGTTGCGGCTAGGCTATCACTGACCGAGGACTTGAAGATTTTTTGGGCGAACATCCGAGAGATGTATGGGTGGCTTGATCCGGCGAAACTCTTTACTATCACCCAAGCTATCTCATAACTAAAGCAAGGCAACCAATCAATCACTGCTTGCTTCAATTGGCTCTCAGCTCTCTAGAATGAGCTCGTCACGGCCGAGGAACGTCTCAAAGGTCCCAAAGCCATGCTGCAACAATACCGAACAATCAAGGAAAGGGAGAAAGTGACTTGGTTTCTACTTATCTTGAACGACACGTACTCACCTTTTCGATCGCAGATCTTGGTGATGAACCCATTGCCTTTGCTCGGCCGGATCTACCAACTAGTGGTCCAAGAGGAAAGCCAGCGGCAAGCTGCGACCAAGCATGGTAGAGCCGGCG
This sequence comes from Eucalyptus sideroxylon, assembly GCA_014182405.2. Lineage (NCBI taxonomy): Eukaryota > Viridiplantae > Streptophyta > Magnoliopsida > Myrtales > Myrtaceae > Eucalyptus > Eucalyptus sideroxylon. The sequence goes on from CM024550.2 coordinate 24,763,971, forward strand.
AAGAAGTCGCCCTTGCTGCCCTCCAAACCAACTTTCGATTTGGAGAGACGCCACACGAAATCCATGGCAATCACGGGATGCTTAGAGGAGTCGAGGGTTTCGGGCAAGGAGGGGGTAGACGTTTTGGGACTACAATCGAGGTAGGTGGAAACCCTACTTTGAACGGCTAGGATGGAAGCAAATCAGATGGCTATAGTTTGATTCGCCCACCAGAATCCAACAGTCCACATTAGAGGAGATCGAATGGCCCTTATTTGCTCACCAGCCCAATTGAATCAAACATCCTTTATTCGGCCACGACAACACCCACATATAGGGCATTTGGAGGCTCACGAAATGCCACATCATCTACCAAAATACTAGGCAAAATTCAAAAATTAAGGGTAAATACTGTGAATATTGTAAACGTCATCGCCATACTATTGATACGTGCTGGAAATTACATGGAAAGCCAGGTGATAAGAAGGAAAAAGAAATTGCTGCTTACCAGGTTTCGACAAGAAGGACTGATGGGGCAAATAAGATAATTACCCAAGATCAGTATCATAATATAATGAAGGCATTAAATTAGCTGACAACAAATGATAAGGTTGTGAATTTCTCAGGTACTTCTTTATACAAGGAAAATTCAATATCGGTTGATGCATCGATAATTGATTCAGGTGCCAGTGCTCACATAGTTTGCAATGAATGGTTATTTTCTAGTATTCAAAAGAGGCCACATTCTTCATTATCTATACGTCTACCCAATGGAAATACCACTCATGTCACCAAAATTGGCACTATCCACCTTAGTCTAGATATTATCCTAAAAAATGTCCTATTCATTCTTGATTTGAGTTCAATCTCTTATCAGTCTCAAAAGCTTGTGAGGATAATTCTTATCATGCCATATTCAATCCCAATGATTGCTTCTTTCAAGACCTTTTGACCGACAGACTAATGGACTTAGGTAGTGTTGCAGAAGGGCTATATTTTTGGATTGATCCTCAAAGGAACTTTGAACTATTGAATAAATGCATTTCTTGTAATGCCATTGCTAGTAATAAAAATCTTAATTTTCATCAACGCTTGGATCATACCACGCAATTCCCTTATCTTAAATGTCCAATCTACCCATTGGCAAAATAGTCTTGGACACATTTTCCAGTTAGCACATCTAGATCCACCGGTGCTTTTTCCTTACTTTATATGGATATTCGGGGACCTTGTTTTTTCTTGACCATTGTTGATGACTATATTCGAGCTACTTGGGTCTTCCTTATGCAATCCAAGAGTCGTACTTTTACAACACTATCAATTTTTTTTTATCTCTCATTAAAAATCAATTCGACAAACTAGTCCAGAAGATTCACACTGATAATGAACGTGAGTTCTTTTCTACGGAATGTGACTCTTTCTTGTCTCCTCGATGAATTTTACATGAAAGTTCATGTAATTATACACCCCAACAAAATGGGATTGTTGAAAGAAAACATCACCACCTCTTAGAGGTAGCTTGAGCCCTAAAATATCAAGCTTCCATACCTGAAGATTTTTGGGGTGATTATGTGGTCATGGCAGCTTATTTGATTAATCGCATGCCAACTAGAATTCTCAATGGATGGACTCCCTTTGAATTGCTTTATGGAAAGCAACTAGTAATTGATCATCTTCGAGTTTTCAGATGTTTGTGTTATGCGGCAAATTTGGGCCACTGAAGTAAAATGGATCCTCGTGCTATTCGGTGTGTTTTTATGGGATATCCTCCACTACAAAAAGGCTACCACGTCATGGAGATCTCTATAGGGCATTTTTTTTTTTTTGTAAGCAAGGATGTTATTTTCACGAGGATATTTTTCATTTTCAAGAAAGTACATCAATGTCCTCAACTTCAGAATTAGATCATTGACCTTTCTTATTAGAAGAAGATCTAACTATTCAGCATTAGTATATATTCATTGCACCAAAATAGCATGTGCCGGTAACAATAGGTGATTCAAATCGAACCATCGACTCACCAGCTTCTTCACCTAAGAAAGATCCTTCATCAAATTCTTCAGTGACCTCTTCATTGATGATTCATCAGAGTTCGTTTCCCGTATTAACAGAAGAAACCAGAATTAAGCAGCCTTGACGTTTTGGACGTCACACTCGACCTCCTACGTGGAAGAAAGATTATATATGTCCTACATTGGATTGTCCAGGTACGCAGTACCCAGTATCATCTTATATTTCATTTAATAGACTATCATAACACATTTGCTGCATTAGTAGAATTTCCGAAGAATAGGAACTGTTCTCGTACTTTGAGGCAACATATGATCCTAAATGGTAGCATGCTATGGAGGCCAAACTGAAGGCTCTCAATGAAAATCACACTCGGGATATTTATCGTGACCTACCCTCAGGGGGAGGGAATAGGTTTAAGGGTATTTCTAAAGGACGGGCCTATGGCCCATGATTAGGCGTGGGCTCTCCCAAGCCCATACCCCGCGTGATGTTGGGATATTTTTAAGAATTTTGCAAAAAGGAGTCGCCACTAGTCTATTGGGGTCGGTTAGAAACCAAGTGAGGTATGAGAGTATACCTCACTTCCTACGCAACTAAAGAATCTAGGATCGGGGAGTCGATTACACTAATTAACCAATTAATGCCATTTCGGTACCTAATCTTGTTCATTTTAAAAGAAATGATTTTTGTCAAGTAGTTCAGATTGATTTTACACTTATCCACTAACATGTGAGGTGATCATGTGGGTGCACAATCATTAAAGTAACAATCATACCTACCAAAATCCTAATTGCGGTAAAATTGAGCAATGCAATTACACAATATTAAATATGCAAATTAAACGCGCTATATAATAAATATACGAGCAAATAAAAGCCTAATTACACTAAAAAGGAATACATAGCAATTCCTAACCAAACCCCATCATTTATTATTATTATTATTATTATTATTATTATTATTATTATTATTATTATTATTATTATTATTATTATTATTATTATTATTATTATTATTATTATTTATAATTTTTTTTATTTTTTTGAAAAAATTTTAAAAATAATATAATATATTTATTTTCGGGGCCGAACCCGGGTCTAACCGGGTCGGGGCAAGTTGATCAAACTTGCCCGGGTTCAGCCCGGTTGGGGGTGGGCCAATCGACCCCCAAAACACAAGGCCCAATCGGCCTTGGTCGAGCCTTTCCTAGGTCTAGATTGGGCCCAACCAACGGCCCAATCCCCTGCAAAATGTCAACCCACACACGTAGGCCCATAGCCAAAATAGGCCCACTCGGCTTGAGCCCGAAAAGCCCAACTAAGACCCAAAATCAGAAGTTTTGAGTTTCTTGCAAATATAAGCAATATATCGCAATGAATATATAGAAATAAATCCAGATATTTTTCTTTTCCAAACTAGCCCAATAATGATGATTCAAAATGGCATGCTATAACAGTCATTTGCTTTCCTGAATTGCATACCCATAATTTTCTAAAGTGGCTAACGGATTTATTGCCTAATACAGAGACATGGATGACTATATATAACCGCATAATCCCTCCTCGTCCAGCAAATATCACTGCACGTACATAAAACTTGCAGCTTCTACTGTATCCTTCGGAAGATCCAAAAGATGAAGAGCTTCAGCATGTCTTTCCTCGTCCTCTTTCTCTTACTAAGCTTTGGTAAGTCATATTTGCTCTGAAGAAAGTGTTTTTTTATTTTCCTTTCGGGTCACGTCTCTTGAATTTCACTGTATGGACAACCTATTTTTTTACATAATTCGTGGGAAGTTATAACTATGGTGTCTGAGAGACATATACTATTGATAGTAATCATCTCAAAGATTTGAAATTTGACTTATGCAGCCTTTTCCTTTTCTCTATTTTCCTTTTCTTGGGTTGCAGGCAACGAGGTGACGATAGTGAGAGCAGCAAACGTATGCATAGATTCTAATGATTTGGGAAAGGAATGCGTTTTGGCGGAGTGCAAGGCTTTGTGCACTCAGAAACGGGGTCCACAGGCAACTGGAGCCTGCATAACTCTGCAAGTTTGTAATTGTAGTTACCCATGTTAATGTCAACATAAGTTGGCATTGTTCTGCCTGAAATAATGTGATTTCATCGCAATGACGATTTGCTTCATTGTGTCTCTATTTGGTATGAAAATCTTATGCATACTCGCACCCTCAATCATATTATGATACTACCAGTAACGATGTGTCTTGTACACTGATAAGGCAAAAGAAAACACTAGATCAAAGACGTTGAAGCCCAGCCTTATTAACAAGATGATCAAACTTGTGGACACCTAAATTATCTCAATGGTAAGTTCGAGATTTCTGATCACAGCGAGGCTCATTTTAAAAAGTAATAATAATAATAATTCGAATTTCATTAATTTGTAATCTTTTTCAGACATTTGATTTAGGGGCAATAAAATTTAAAGATCTCGAATTTCATTAAAGAAATTTTAACATTAAAAGCCAATCGAATTCAAGACTTCTTGAGACCCCAACCACGGCATTTCTTTAAAAAATAATTATAATTTCATTAATTTTTAATCTCTTTTTCGGTAGTTAATTAAGGGCCAATGACATTTAAAAATCTCAGATCCAAAAAAAAAAAAAAAAACAAAAATTTCAACCTCAAACACCGAGTGACCATTTGAGACACAATATTTGTCATCATAGGAATTGAGTTACAATCTTCAAGATCGTGCCTCATGGCCCAACTGCACAAAACTCAAGAAAGGTTTTCCCTTTCTAGGGGCTGGAAAAAAACAATTAATGTGGCATTTTTCCTTCTTTAGAAAATGCAATCAACTCTCAAAATTTGTTAGATTGATATAATTAAGCAACTCTAGTAACTTCGTTCAGTTTGGCTAACGGAAAATGATAGCATTACTTTTTCTTAATTACTTTATCTCTTTTACTTGGCACATGACCAAAACAAAAAAGGTGAAGCCAAAAATGATGTCATTTTTGGCCAATTTAATTATCAACATAAATATTAATTTAATTAAATTAAAAATAAACTAAATGTAATTAGAAATAGAAAAATTTATTTGGCACACCTAAATTACTATTTTTGTAATTAAAATTTTGTATCGTTATCAAACGCGTATTTTTGCGTAAAAACTCATTCAAGAATAGAAATAGAAAAATTTATTTAATTTACAAAAATTCATTTGTTGTCGGAATGGTTATCATTAGCAAAAGCCAGGGAAAACACTAATCTATTTAAGCCATGTCTAGCCATCATTCGGCCGTCATCCATGGCCACATTCACCACCAATACCCTTCAACTTCACTGGTCAAGAACCAATCGCTTGGAAACACAACGCGTACACAAAAGACGTTGAAACGAGAACAAACAAAGCAAGGGGTGGTGGCAGGGATCAATCAAAACTCATTTAGCAAGCCACGAGTAACCACAATGGACAGAAAATTCAGAGCAATCATGCGAGTTTCGTCTAGGCATTTCATCAAATAGGTTGTGTGTGTTACCTATTCTCAACGATTCCAAATCAAAGGGGACTCAGATTCACACTAGAACTCGTGAAGAACAATGTTACAAAATAATCATGTATGATGAGAGGAGGAGTAAGTGTATTATCTTTCTTATCATGATATATGGATAGAAATTGATAACAACATTGCATAAGATTATGTAAGGATGGCATAACATATTATGAGATACGATTATCGTCAATTAATTCATTAATAGACATGTGTGCCATTTGTATTTATATTTGCACATATATGAATATTACATACTTTACTTCTCCTTCCAAGCACTTCCGAGGCATTCCGATACATAGGCATGGTCACCACTAATACAAGGGCATAGAAATATATAACATAATAATTTCCATATTTAATTATACAATAGCAATACACGTGATAACACTGTAATCCTACGATGTTCCTTGCATCAACGAATTCACTCATTTGCAAGAATTGACTTCCGGTACATGACATCCTTTCATGCAAATACCCAGAATGCAATTACCTTACCTTTTAATAATCACACACTAGTAAAGTAGTAACATGCTTACATCCTATCATTTCTCATGCCAACGACGATAAATAAATGATTACGTGCAACTTAACACACATACCTTTCTTCTCTTCTTATCATGCTATCATTGATGTAGTAAAAAGATTTAGTCAAGCAATCAGGTCAGAAATAGTTGATGGCCATAATCAACAGATGGGTATAACAGGCAAGTGGATATAGGTATGTGATTAAACTTGACTGGTAGATATAAGCGCTAAGTGGTTATACTTAGTTCGTGGATATAAGCGAGAAGTGAGTTTAAGGACATGTTAGTTCATGGATATAAGCGAGAAGTGAGTTTAATGACATGTGAATAGAAGCAGTAGGTAAGTCAAAATTATGAAAATAACATTTTTAAGCCTAATTTCATCGTTTTTCAGTTTTAGAAATCCAACGTGCTAGCAGTACCTCACGGAAATCAATCAAACAACTTTTTTTTTTTTTTGGTCGGAAGATATACGATATTACTCATTTAGTAGGGAAAATAGTACAACCCGCTAACAGGGCTTCATTACAAATCAGATCTAACAAAAAAGGAGGAGGTGAAGAGGCCCAATTCGCAGAAAGGGAACCTCGACCGTGGGCTTTCGCAGCCCAGTCAGCTAGGGCATTTGACGTTCGCCTGCAGTGCTGCACTTTCAGATTCGAAAAAGAGGGCAAAATCGTTTCGCACTCGGAAAGAAGAGCACGGCATTCCCACGGTGGAAGGCGCTCGTGATTGATTGCTTCAACCAGAATGAGGCAGTCAGTTTCAATAATCAGGTCAGAGTGATGCTTTCCTTGTTGAAGAAGGTCTTTTAGCGTATATAAAAAAGCTTGAATCTCCGTTGCAAGTGCAGAAGTTGCTGGAACGCTGTTGGTGAAGCCTCCGAGCAGACTGCCCTTATGATCCCGTATGACGCTGGAGATCGCACCCAAATTTTCGGCAATAGGAAAGGCACCATCTATATTTACTTTGATCGTGCCCTGCATCGGTGGGAGCCAGGTAGTATTAGGGTTCGGCGATTTGTTGCCCATTTTCAGTTGCTGCTATAGATGTGGATTCTGAATTGTAATGTGCAGGTGAGCGAGAGCCAAAGCGGAATCAACAAGGTGGTCTGGCTTCGTGAATTGATGGCGGAAGATAACATGATTTCTGGCCTTCCAGATCTGCCACAAGAGAGCTGCGATGGTCTCAAACTCCGGTACGTTACCTATCTGTCGTGATATATCTGCAAGCCAAGCATCAATACGATGTGTTGCATAATCTGTGACATTAACTTGCACAATAGGATGGCTCCAGATCTGTTGAGTCCAAGGGCAATGTAGAAATAAATGTTCAACTGTTTCGGGGGAGCGGGTAGAACAGAGAATACAGCAAGGATCATTGGTGATTCGGCGACGGAATAGATTAGACTTGGTAGGAATCGCATTTTGACTAATAGACCAGAGGAAGATACGAATTTTAGGAGCTGTCTTAGTTTTCCAAATTTGCTTCCAAAGATGACTGGGTGTAATATAAGATGAGGACGGGCGAGAAACTAACTGTGTAGCCTCTGATTTCTGTATGATACGATAAGCACTCTTTACTGTATATTGGCCATCAACAGTTGCTGTCCATACAAGTCTGTCTTCAGTAGATGCTGGCCATAATTTAATGTCTAGAATTTCTTTAACAATAGGCTCATCAAAAGTACGGTTGAGAAGCTGGATATTCCATGCATTTTGTTCTGTATTTATGAAACCTGCAACTGTTGTTGGTTCCTCTCTGTTAGATGGTCCACACAGAATTCCCATAGGTAGCCATTTGTCTTGTCTAACATTAATGTTCTGTCCATTTCCGACTGACCAACGCAACTTAGGAAGAATTGAATCACGGCCCATTAGAAAACTTCGCCAGCCCCAAGATGGTCAGGATCCCTGTTCAGCATGCCAAAAATCTGTAGATGGAAAATATAAGGCTTTAAAAAATTTACACCACAAAGATAAAGGATGTTGAAACATTCTCCAGGCCTGCCTTCCCAGAAGAGCTTTATTGAAAGATAATAAGTCTCGAAAACCAAACCCCCCCTGTACTTTTCCTCTCTTTTAGAATATCCCAGACTTCCAAAGAATTCCAGCTTTATTACTAGTATGTTGCCACCAAAACTTGGCGATTTTCTGTTCAACGAGACTTACATATAGAGTTAGGAATCTTAAATATGGACATCGCATACCGAGGTATAGCTTGAATTACGACTTCAATAGAACCTCCTTCCCTCCTTTGGAAATCAATTGTTCTTTCCACCCTGCCAATTTAGCATTCACTCGTGTATGAATCCAAGCAAACATATCTCTCTTTGAGGATCCCCAGTCTGAGGGAATGCCTAGATACTTTCCGGTTTTATCAAGGATTGGAACTCTTAGTTCTCTAGCCATATTTAACTTGAGAGACATAGGACAATTTTTGCTAACAAACAGACCTGATTTGTTTTGATTTATCTGTTGTCCTGTTGCAATGCAGTACTAATTTAAAATGCTAGCCAAGTGATGACATTCTTGAGTTTTACCATCTAGAAAAAAGATCGCATCATCAGAAAAGAATAGATGGGATAAAACAGGACACCACCTGTGAAGTTTCAGTCCTCGTAGATGACCCATAGTAATAGCTTGCTGGATAAGATTGGACAGCATGTTAGCCACGAGTATAAATAAGTAGGGTGAAAGAGGATCTCCCTGCCTAATTCCCCTGGTTGGTTTGAAGTAAGGTAGATCTTCGCCGTTGAGTTTGACACTAAGAGAGGTAGTTTTAACACATTGCATCAACCATAACACCCATCGATCATGAAAACCAATCGGCACAAATAGTCTTCTAAGAAGTCCCACTCAACCCTATCATAGGCTTTCGCATATCCAGCTTTAGGAGCGCCTGAAATTTCTTCTTTCTCTGACGAATTCTAAATTGATGTAAAACCTCTTGAACTATCATAATGTTGTCCCGTATTGGTGCGCCGACACAAAAGCACTCGTTCGTGGCAATCAAATCTGGTAGACAGCATTTTAATCGATTTGCTAGGACTTTGGAAATAATCTTGTATAGAAAATTACATAAACTGATGTGGCGAAATTGATCTAACCTCTCTGAATTCGGTACTTTAGGAATCAAACATATAGAAGTTCTGTTAATATCTGCAGGCAACACACCAGTAATGAAAAAATTTTGCACTGTGGTAAAAACATCATCTTGAATTATATCCCAATGACTATGATAAAAGAGGCCATGAAAATCGTCAGGTCCTGGAGCTTTGGTTGATCCCAATTGGAAAGTAGCTAGTTTGGACTTCCTCTCTTGTTACTTCAGCAATTAAATGATTATTCATTACCTCTGTCACTATCTTTGGACATTTCATTAGAGTAGGGCCATAGTCTCGATGACCAGCGGTAGAATAGAGGTTCTGAAAATAACAATTAGTCATGCGCCTCACCTGACCTAGGTCCCGAATCCAGTCCTCGTTTACATCTTTGAGCATGCTGATTCTGTTTCTCTTCCTTCGTTGAATTGTAGTAGCATGAAAAAATTTCGTATTTCTATCCCCCCCCCCTCAACCAGTTGATACGAGATCGCATTGCTCAGTAGTGTTCTTCCTGTACCCATATTTTCTGAATCTGTTCCTTCAGCGATTTAACCCGAATGGTATTATAATTGCAAGCAGGTTGATTAATATGGTACTGGAGTTGCTGCTTTAAAAGATCTATTTGGTGATGATCAGCCGTAAACTTCCTTCTACTCCACTGAGACAAAGCTGTAGTTGTCATCTGCAATTTTTTGGAAATGCTGAAGGGGTGACATAAGGCTGATGACCATACATCTGAGACCACCCGGTGGCATTCATCATCTTGAAGTCAAAAAGATTCAAAGGTGAACCGCTTCTTCCGCCTATTTTGTTTAACTTCAGTGGTTAAAAGTAGTGGACAATGATCAGATCCTATAGCAGGTAAAGCGTAAACTTCTGCTTCCGGATAAGTTAATCGCCATCCCATTGTGCATACAACTCTGTCTATTCGCTCCTTAACAGCTTCCTCACCACTTCTATTGTTCACCCAAGTGTAGGCGCAACCCTTGGTGTCAAGATCCATCAAAGCGCAATCATTTAATAAATCTCTAAAAGATTGTAAACAATGTTGCTGAGGTAAGCGTTTTCCCACCTTCTCCCAGTGATGCAAAATTTCATTGAAATCCCCGATACACACCCAAGGTAGGGTATGTAGATGACTAAGATGACGCAAAGTTGTCCATAGAAGTTATCGCTGATTAAAAACTGCTGGAGCATGCAGAAAGGTAATACCCATAGTTGTCCTTTTCAAAACATCTGAACAGATAGTATCAATATAATGAGGATCATGAGAGTGGATAGTCGATTAACTGTTCATTCCAAAAATAACCAAGCCACCAGCCAAACCTTGGGGATTGATCACAAAACTATTTTGATATTGAAGTCTTCTTTGTAATCTCTTGATAAGCTGGTTCCTGGTTTTTGTTTCCATCAAAAAGATAATATCAGGCCGATCATGGACCACTAGGTCCTTTAACGCTTGAATTGTCGAGAGGGTTGCCCAGCCCACGACAATTCCAACTTATAAGTTTCATTGTCTTTGGCGGTGGCTGTTTAGGGCAAGCCACCACAGCCCTTGTGTCTGCCCCTTCAGCTGCAAATATAGGGGCATCCATAAGGAGTGAATCATCCAGAGGTATAGGAACAAAAGAAGGAGTCCCATAAGGATTGTAGCGCTTTGTTTTTTTAGTAGGACTAGCCTTAACCGCCATTGTAGAATTTTTTAACTTCTTGCTGTTCATCACAGGTGCTTTCTAAATAGGTTCTGCCATAGAGGAAATATGCAGGGTAGGCAAAGGATTACTCTGAAGGTTCTGTGTGGTATTAATCTCCACAGATGGAGGTTGCTCCTTGGTGCATGAAGGTGCTGCAGGAAGTAATAAAGGTAATTGCTATGGAGTTTCTGGTATAACTTCTTCAACTTCATTTTGGTCCGGTTGTTTCTCATAGAAGGCTTTCCAGAATGGACTGTGAACTTTTACCTCAGCCCTCAACCAGGGACCATAGGACAACTGATCTTTCCCTTCCATCTTGGCCTCATCAAAAGGAATATTTGGACATTGTGTTGCATAATGGCCCAAGATACCACAAGAGTAGCAATAGTAAGATAATCGCTCATATTTGAAATCAATCCATATATTCTGTCCCTCCACTTTGAGTAGCTTACCAGATTTCAACAGTTCTTGAAGGTTAATCTTCACTCGTACCCGCCCTGTTTTAACAAATGAATTCTCTTTATTTGCCAGGCTCACTTCCTGAACCTGACCAACATGTCGAGCTACCTTGGCGAACATTCTCTCGGTGCATCTTTCCAGAGGGAGTCCAAAGATTTGCACCCAGAATTCACATGTGGTGAAATCATAGCAATGAAGAGGCGTGTTTGGCAACCATGGTTTTAGTATCGGGAGGTTGTGCCCAAACAGCCAATGGCCACTATGTAAGATCCTTTGCCGTTCGGTTTCAATTGAATGTAAAAACATACATACCTTCTTCGGGTTGGGAAATTTGCACATGTTCATTACGCCATACACGTTTTAATGTACTCTGTAAAGCTTGAAAATTAACTGATGAGTCAGACAGAACTTTACCCACCAACGTTGCCTTACATTCTTGCATCTTTTCCGGAGGTATTTCATCATCCCAGACGTCCACATCTGCTTCAGACCAGAGTCGGCCAAGTCGATGGCATAAGGCAGCAAGGCGAACATCTTCCGGAGATTGGGATGTACTCATAACTGGAAACTGTCTGGTAATGGCAATCAAGTCGACATGCAAGCTCCGATAAGAAAAACATAAGCAAAACCCAGTAACTGGACTGCCAGGGAAAGCGCGAAGATGAGAAACATCATCTACTGAGAGAGGATGGAAATTCTGAGGGAAAATGTAAGAACACGGGACGGAGAGAAGAAGTGTGAAGAAGGGTTTAACCGAGATGAAAATCGATCAATTCGGAGAAACCCAGAAAAAGTACAGAAAAATCTCTGCATGTCGAGAGAGAGAGGACTCTACATGACGAGAGAGTTGATTAATCAAACAACTTTAAGGCATGTAAAAACTCATCGAAACAAGTCAAATCATCAAAATATCTCAACACACCACTATTGAGACGTACTCACACTTACCATCAAATTCAAGTAAAATTAAAATTAGTAAACGCCAATCAACCAAGTCAAGAGTACTAAGGCTGTGTTTCGGAACAGCTTTCCCAAGTGTCTTTGGACACCTAAAGGCCTTTTGGCCAAGTATTAGGCGTTTGGGAAATTTTTTGGAAACCCCCTTGTGCAAAGGCCAGCCTTCTGAAGGCTGAAAGCCCAAGGCATCCCAGGAGGTGCCTTAGGCTTTTAGCTTTGGCTTTAACTTACTGTTCATCTTTTTCGTTGCCGTTCATCTCCTTCGTTCGTTGAGCTGTTCATCTTGTGCAGGGCTAAAGGGTGGGCGATGGACTGGCGAGAGGCCGGTGATGATCACGGCGACCGTCGCCGATAGGTTGCGACCTCCGGCAGGTATCTAGGCCGTGCAACCCGAATCTAGGTCGCCGGAGGTCGCGCGACCTCAGGCGCGACACAGATTTGGTCGCCGCGAGGTCGCGCGACCTCTGGCGGACCCAGATCTGGTCGCCGAGAGATCGCGGTGGTGCCTAAGGTTGCGTGCCAGGCAACCGTCTCGCCGGGGGTCGCGAGACCCGGGCGAGGGCATTGTGCCGGGGGTTGCGCAACCCTAGCCGAGACCTCACCGAGGTCGTCGACCACAGGCGAGCTCGCCGAGGCCGCGCGACCTCAGGCAAGGGTCTCGCTTGTGGTTGGCGACCTCGGCAAGGGTCTCGGCCGGCGTCGCGCGACCCTTGAGACCTCAGGCGAGGGTCACACCTGGGTCGTCGGCGGTTGCCCGACCACAGGCGACCCTCGCCAAGGCCACGCGACCTCAGGCGGGGTCTCGCACGGGTCACCAGCGGTCGCCCGACCCCAGGCGGCCCTTGCTGGTGGTCTCTGGGGGCCGCCTAAGGTCTGGCAACCTTAGTTGATGGCCATCAGTCGCCGCCACCCTTCACCGGTCAGTTTTTTTTTTAATAATAAAGACTTTTATAAATATAACTTATCCAAACACAATTTTAGCTAAAGGTATTTCGCAAGGGACTTTTAAGTTACCATTTACCAAATGCAATTTACATTCTGAAAAACCTCTTCAACCTAAAGTCATTTGCATTTTCCTAATGGTTTTCCCCCAAAAGTCCAACCAAACGCACCCTAAGTAGATCAAGTTTTTACTTACCTTGAATAAGACTTGAGCAACTCAAAGCTTTAGTTACTCTCAAGTACAATAAACAAAATAGAAAATTAACAATTCTCATTTTTGAAACTTACAAACCCATTGGTAAAAAGTAGTGGAGTCTAAAATTCACCTTGTCAACGCCAAAAAGATTGAGATAGGGGCTTTAATAACACAGGTGTAGGACCCTCACTTTTACTCGCAAAATTTGAAAAGAAGATCGAAGGGGAAAGTTGGATAGGGACACCCACTTTGATGCTTGAAGACTTCTGAAGATCCCATCATTCGGCCAAATAAAAAGGGGATGTACTTAGTAACTACACAAGAGTTATAAAGGGGATAAGATTGATTAACTAAGGTTAAAATAGTGTTGACTTTGAGTTAAAAGTCACATGATGAAAATCGGATGAGATGATATAAAAAAAAAATTATATATATCACACCTGGCTGCATTTGGTTTGCTTGAACAAATAACAAGGATTAAAGTGATGATCACCTCGGGCTAAAAAAATGTTTAAGCATAAAGAGAATGATAGGTATTCCACTACAAAAGCTTCAAGTGGCCCATTGAGAGTAGATGATATACAAGTGGCCTAATAAGAGCAGCCAAAGTGAGATATAAACTCACAAAGGCCACCAGCCAGGCATATATCGCTGCACTGCACATGCTTAAAACTTGCAGCATCCACGGTATCCTTCAAAAGATCCAAAACATGAATAGCTTCAGCATATCTTTCCACTTCCTCTTCCTCCTGATTAGCTTTGGTAAATCAGAATCGCTCCAAAAGATTGTTCTTTTTCTTTTGCCAGATCTATTGACTTTCACTAAATGAAGTTTGACTATTGCGTCTCTTTCTGCTTCTTGGGATGCAGGCGATAAGGTGACGATGGTGAGGGCAAAATCATGTACCCAGCAGGTTGGCCCTGCGCAACCGGAGTGCACCTTGTTGCAGTGCAAGTATCAGTGCACTCAGAAGTATGGCAATAACGCCACCGGATACTGCAAAGATCTGGCATATTGTAATAGCATTTTCCCTTGTTAATTTCGTCGTGAATCAGCATTGTTCTGCCTGAAATGATGTGATTTCGTCCCAATGACGGTTCGCTTCTCGGTGCCGTTTTAGTAAGAAAATCTTATACATACAGCCTTATCAGTGACAATGCGATTACATTAATAAGGCAAAAGAAAAGAGGGGATCACCGATGTCAAAGCGCAGCCCCAAGATCCAATTACAAGATCATCAACTGCTTCCAAATCCCTATTACAACAAAGTTGTCTCTGTATAGAAGATTTCACTGCTTGAGAACTAACTCACACAAGCCATTCTCATCACCATGAACTCAAGTATAGTACTCTCAGTGCAAACTCGAGTTCGGATGAAATAGGACATTTCATTGTGATGTTAATTAGAAAGCTTTTTAAAGCACTTGACTTATCCTGTCCATTCAAAACAGTCATCCCATCCCAACTGAATTGAGTAATTATACGGCTAATCCCGTGATATCGCTTTTGTATAGGTTCTCAACCAATTCAGCGTCCCTTAAGGTTCGAGCCTGACCCACGCGAAAAGAGCCACTGAAACTAGAATGTCAATGGATTGACTAGAAGTATTCTAGATCTAGATTATATATTCCAAGACATTCTAATATTTATATGAACTCTCAAAGAGTAAACCTGAAGTACCTGGACCAAAAAGCATATGCTAAACAGATAGTACAAGCTTTTTCAAGACGATTTCATACTTATGCTACTTTTTCCATACAAGGACGTCTTTATTCCGTATTTACGGTCCAAAGGGCATAAGGTCTCTTTCAGCAAACAGCGATAAGAACTAATCACAGATAACACTTTTGCAAGTGATGGTCAATGAAGCACAATTAACAGATTCAAACGCATGCAGTGCAATTTCCCACTACGGTGGAGATATTACAAAGTACAAGCAGAGAAATGGACCAACACATTCAGATGACACCACCCGAGTGCTTCCACAGTGTGTTTACCAATGGGCTTACTACAGGATATGTAAATTGCAATTGATATGGTCCATCATAACTAACATCTTGTGACGATATTTAAGGACGTGAAAGATAAGACCTTTCAAGAACTAGGAAGTGCCAACACTGCACAACAGGACCTGGACTGATCATCACTACCCTGTCATATTTCAGTTAATATGATCAAGTTATAACTCATAGACAGATGCTGGCATGTCTCTCCTCATGGGTGTAGCTGTTTTCATGTGCAACCACCAGAATAGAAAGGAAACCATGTGTGCAATCTTTAAGAATGTAATGCTCGGAACTTTAATACCGATGATGGGGGTATGTGGTATGCAGTCATTGACTGCTAGCATAATTCACTTACCAGTGAATCTTTAAAAAATTGCTATCTTTGTTTTTCTTTTCTTCATATGATTGATGCCAAGACCTGGAAGTCACATTGTTTAAGTGCCAACCAATGCCAATAACAATGCACAAAGGCAAGAAGACTGATTGGGAAAAAATGAGGGCAAGCTTCTCTGCCGGATTGGCAGGGAATGTAATTCAGATGCACCAGAAGGGCCACCCCTGCCTTGAGCTCTGTGGCATGGACAAAATGTTAAATATCTATCGAGGATATTTCTGTATATAAATATCATCTGGTCAATGTACTGAATTACTAAGCATGTGTCGACAAACCCTAGGAGAATGTGGAGCTCACTGTTTTCACAGATGTCTGAACCTTCAAGCTGTCTATGAGACAAGAAGAGATCGCTCAAGCATTTTACTGGTTGACAATTGGACCTTGAGAAGAATCCCCGTTTTTCATTCAGATAATTTCTTCAAAATGAAGTCCTAAATGCAGACTCTGACACACCTGACAACCACCGAAACTTGCCCTAGGCCAATACTAATTGCTTGAATCTAGAGAAGTGAGTATTGCCGCCCAGCCTCGAATTTTGCTAAAATTGAGAGAAGCAAGGCTATTTCCACTTAAGCTCAAAATTTACTCATTGCAAACAATTAATGAAGAGAGCAAAGGATCAGAGGCTCCAGTTATCAGCATTCCATCTTTCTTAACTTGCTTCAAATAGTCCAAAGCTTGCTCCGTAATGATCTCTCCAGGGATCAGTAGTGGAATTCCTGGTGGATATGGACATATCAACTCTCCACAGATTTTTCCAGGACACTCTTTGATACCTGCTTCCTTTTGCTCATAAAGAATGCATCTCTAGGACTCATTGCCATCTCTATGTCAACAAAGGGACCCAAATCTCCATTATTCAGTGTACCTTCAATGCTCTTGGCAGCTGATGCTGCAGATAGGTGCTTTATTCCAGAGACTAGCCTCTGAATATGTTCTTTTTGGGTTCCAAGATTTAGAGCGAAAGTCATATGTCGGGACCCAACAAGTTCGCAGACAATCCCATGATCCCTATCTAGAATCTCATCTGCTTCATAACCAGACAGACCCAGCTGCCAGAATCCAACCGTAAGGCGCAGAGGGTCCATGGCGCTACAGTTGGGGAAGCTTGAAGAGTCAAGTAGAGTAACACCTGGCACTTCTTCTATCAATTCCTTTGCCATAACTGCCAAATCAATTGATCTGCGGAATATGGCTCCTGGGTTTTCACTCAACTGAGCTCTAGCAGCATCCAAGGATGCCAAAAGCAAATAACTAGGACTGGTGCTCATAAGTGTTTGAAGACATTTACATATTCTCTCTCTATCTACGATATTCCCCGCCATGTGCAGCATGGATGACTGAGTGAGGGAGCATAAAACTTTGTGTGTAGACTGAACAGAGATATCGGCTCCTTGCTGGAGGGCTGAAGCTGGCAGCTGACTATGAAATCCAAGATGTGCGCCATGAGCCTCATCAACAATCAGCGGAATTCCATGAGAGTGACTCAGCTGGGAAAGCTCGTATATGTTACTGCATACACCCTCGTAAGTAGGGGAAGTGACAAAAACTGCCGCAGCTTTTCTACCTTCACTTTCCAAATCACTCAATGCTTTCTCTACCTGCAAGAAGGAGCGTTTTAAGTTACTTAAAGAAATGCCAGAGCAATGTTAAACTTCTGTATACTATATATTTGCATGTGAATTGACATATTCTTCTTATGGTTGCTAATGGAAGTTCATTTGCATTTGCCTGTGCCTAGAGGTCCCCTGCTTCAAATTGACAAGAGAAATGACAATGGAGAAACAATACATGCTAAAACATGATAAGAATATGCAGGAAGCATAAACTGTCTGAAATTCACTTGCCTTTGCAACATCGATGCTGCCAGCAATGCCCCACTCAGAATTATATTCTGGCATGATGTATTTTGGTACCACACCAGACAACACCATGGCAGAGGTTGCTGACAAATGAGAATTTCGAGGGAGAATGAGAGTGTCCCCAGGGGAACAAGTAGCCATGATTGCAGCGTGGATACCGCATGTAGTACCCCCAACAAGAAACCACGTTTCTGATGATCCAAACAGCTCAGCTGCTTGCTTCTGTGCATCTAAGATGGGGCCCTCTGGACAGAATAGGTTGTCCAGCTCAGGAAGCTCAGGCAAATCATGACGAAAAGGGTCGATGCCAATAACCCCAGACAACGAAGATGGAGCGGCACGGCCTCTGTTATGTCCAGGAAAATGAAAGCTCGCGACATTCTGTTCAGCTGCAGCCTTCAATGCACTAACTAGAGGAGGGGGAGGGGGAGCACTAATTCCCTCAAGCCTTGAAGAGCTCAAAACAAGGGGACCATCCGTCACCAGATTATCCACGACCCCAATCTTAACTTTGGTTTTCTTGGGCTCAATCTCGCTTCTTTCCTGTAACTTGTGTTGAAAAGGATCAACTTGATGTAGCTTGGCGACAATTTGGCACCTGGGCAACAATGAAGAGGCGACATCGGACGCGTGAACTCCAAGTAATGCGGGAAAACCCAATGAGTCAAGAGGATAAGGAGAAGGGAGGCCAAGGAACGCCGGCAAGAGTCTGTAATGAACAAGGTCATATACGATATGTCCTACCGTCATTCAAGAGACCAGATTCTCTCGCAATTTTCTCATAAGAATCACATTAACATCGCCAAGAATTGAAGGGTTCGATGAGAAACCAAGTTAAATACATCAAGAATCAATGTCAAGTGACGACTCTGCTCCATACACTACTGGGCCAAGTTGAGATGGCAATGGGAGCAAGAACCCGGTCAGTTGCATTACAATTCAGGACGTGTGAGATGGTTGTGAGAACAGAGGAGCGGGGAACACGAGTGACAAGGAGGGCAGATGCAGAGGAAGCGGAGAGAATTGGGGAGGGAATTAAGACAAAACACTTACGGGGCGAGTGGGGACGGAGAGCGGCCGTGGCAAAGGCCGGGCTCGGAGGGGCGGCGCCGGGGACCGCAAGACACGCGAGACATCGGTCTGCCATTGCTGAGGACGGAAGTGGATGAGGAAGAAGAGGATGGCAGCAGCGGGCCTTGAGCATGGAGCGGGGCGGAGGAGGCGGATGGAAACGCCATAAGAGGAGAGAGATTCTTGTTCCTTCAGCTTTCACTCCCCCAGGTGATTCTTGTTCGGGAAAACGGGATAAATGACCTCGGAAATTTGGCCAAGCTATCAAATTTTTTAATTTATTCGACATAATTCATAAACTTTAATCAATTTACGATATCGTTCATAAATTTTATAATTATTAATGTAATTAAAAGTGATGGATTCTTGGTCTGGTCCAATCCAATGAAACCAATTACTTTCTTTCCAACTACTTGATAACTTCTATTATGAAGAAATAAAAATAGGTCACTTTTATTTTTTTTGAAGAAATTAAAAAAAGAGTAAATGTACTCAGTCCAATTCGGTTCGAACCACCCAAATCGCTGATTCCACTTTTAAGAACTTGGAATCATATCAACACTCTCGGAAAAATGGGCGAACCAGCTAATTTGATGTCTTGCATATACCTAAATGTAATTTCTAAATTTTTAGTCCATATTCAATTTAGTCTCGAATTATATAAAACGTTTAATATTATCTATAAAATTAAGTTAAATATTTTTGTATCATTCAAAAATTAAATTGTACATATATCAAAAATTCAGAAATCATATTGAAAAAAATTTAAAATTCAACATTGCACATTAAATCAATATTTAGGGATTATGTACGCCATTATGCCTTTTTTGTTTTTAGTCTACTTCTTTGAAAGGTACGTTCTAGTTTCTTTAGGTTGGATTCAGAGAGAACTTTTTGGAAAATCAGGGTGCATCGTGTAATTTCCTTCGGAAAGCACATCAAGAACACATTGCGCGAAGTGCATCGTCCTTTAGATAGCTGAAGAGGATGGCAAGCGGTCTCTTATCGTCTCGATGATAAACCCGACCGGGGCTCGAATTTGTCGTGCACGCTCGGTAGGTTGCAGCCTTAGGGCACATGCCCACGAAAGCTCATGCGGCGTGCAGGGGCGGGCCTTAGGAAACCACGATCGTGCCTGCAATCTCGTGTCTGATATGGACGAACACAATATGCGCTTTTTCCATCCATGTACCCAACTAGTTGCGACGACCGGTTGCATTGATAAGGCAAAACAGGGGGGTTAAAGGTTCCTTATCAGCCCGAATTACAGAAACATCGAACTAGTCAATCTCAATCGCCATAGAGTTGCCTCTGTACAGATGACTATAGTCTCATTTGACAGATAATCTGCAGGAGCTACTCATGACATCAACAAGAACACAATGGAGATACGTACTGTCAGTGCAAACCCAAAGAGTTAGGATGACATACAGAACCTCATGCTAAGATCCACTTGACATTGCAATCTTTTTTCTACGACGAGAGTAATCTGGAAAGAGTAAATGCTTCCTTCATGATTTCAGGCGTCAACCCTTTAAGGAATGTGACTAATCCTATCAAAGGATAGCAGTTTTCTCGTCCTGCTGCGCCTGAGTAATTGTTGGGGTGATCTCATGACAATGCTTCGCCATAGAATCTTGACCAAATCAGTAACTCTCAAGGGTTACTAACGAAGAACTTGACTGTCACTATTCTAGACTCACAGTACAAACAACCACTGAATAATCGGAGTCACCAATACGTGTTCATCTATATGAACGCTCAAAGCACTAATTAAACCAGGCACCCACAAAAACATAGACACTGAACAGGAAGTAAAACATTTTTCAACATAATCGCAGAATCGTAATGCTTTCGCGATAAAACTAAGAATGTTTCCATGCCATATCAAAGGATTATGAAGTGCAAAACTTCTTTCAGCAAACACAAGTGAGTGTTAACAAAGTGCAATTAACTGATCACAAGCAAGAGATGGACTAACGCTTCTTTCAGCAAAACACAAATGAGAGTGCTAACAAAGCACAATTAACTGATCACAAGCAGAGAGATGGACTAACATGTCATCACAACAAAATCACCAAATCTGCTGATTGAGTGAACCGAACTAGAGATGAAACTATAGCACAACATGTATCTTTCTTACTACCTAGAGCTTGCCATCATCAGAATCTTCATGGACAGAAGATGGCGAGGAATGAGGAGCTTCTGCATTAGAAATGCTTCTACATCACTTTTTCTACAGAGCTTTTTTTTTTTTTTTTTTTATTGGGTCGATAGAGGAGATGTAAGAGTAATCAGCCTAGGCCATTATAATGTCTTGAAACAATCTCTAAGGATGCGAAAGTTCACTGTCCCTTATCCTCCAGAACATTGAAAGTCACTTCCGTCAAGATCTCAAAATCGTTCAATCATGGTACTCATGGACTTTGCAAAAGAGAACCAAAATATTCATAAATCATCACCATCCAGATCAGGTTTTAGTACATAAAATCAATGATAACCAACAGATACTTAAATGCATGAACTTATAAATATCATATTAGACTACTCGTCCATACTTGGAGTGGTCCAAAGTCCATCTGATTCCAGATTAGCAAATGTTGAAGCACCAGATTTCATCCAGCCTCATCTCCTCATTCCTTGAGTCAAAACCCATTAACCATTCAAATGTTACCATATCCCTCCTCATGATATAACATTTCATCACCAGCCAAGCTGTGGCAGAGAGTACCCAAATAGTGAGGAGCCCATCTGTGCAATTGTCATGTCCCGTGCTTCCCCCACAAGTGTGTTGACTATTACCAGAGTATACTCATAAAGCAGTTATTGGGCCAAACTGAAACTCAGAGAGCTCCCATGCGGCTGAAGGATACAGCATAAACAGGGACAAAAGATTGGATCCAGCAATGAAGTACTTGGTGACTGCTAAGTACTACTGGATTGATTTGACTCAGTGCCTTTTGAATGTAACCCATCTCTCACCGAGCTTCTTCCCAGTGCTTGAGCAAACATCCTCTTTGCAGCTCCTATATGCTCTTTCTTCAAGTACTCCTTGTTGGCAACATTTTCCCCTCTCCCACTCCGAGATGAGGGGACATTTGCATATTTCTGTACAGATCCTTTAGGCACCTTCCTCCCAGTTAGAGTTGCATGGACGTCATGGTTCTCACCCTTTGCCTTCTCAGACATATTCTGGTCAGGTCCCTGAGTATAATTATCATTTTCTGGCACATTGAATCCGTTAGTGCCAACTTCATACCCCTCGCTATTCTTGACACTAGCATCTTGGTCATTAGCACCTATTTTTTGGCCAAGGGCATGTGCAATCATACGACGGGCCACTACAGGAACATTTCGTGGTCGCTGTGTCACGGGTTCTCTCATCTCTTCTGAATCAAAGGCAAAAATTCGCTCACGAGCAGCAAGATAAGCAGCTTCTCTCTCCTTGAATGTATCTTGAGAAGATGGGACATTTGTTATCAACACTATAAAAAGAAAAGAAGAAATCATCACTTGGCATTCAAGTTTATGCCATCAGGTATGATGTAAAGGACGCAAGCAATGAACTTTCAATGGTATCAGTTCTTAAATCTCCACTTTGTACCTTATTGCAATGTCTAACTCTGTTTCCTAGGTAACAAAACAGTACATCATCTTTCCATGAGACTGGGCTTTCCCTCTCATTTTAATTTAATTTGAAATGGCACTCTTGTAGTTCATTGAAGAAACAATGTGGAACGAGGTGCAAAGTGTGCTTTGTCGCAATTCCAAATTTTCATGGAAAATGAGATGGCATATGAGAGATCTTCCAGTTTCACGAAAACTGTCCTCCAAGGCTAATGAGGGTAAAAGCAGAGTCACCACCTCCCACTATAGTGGAATGATAATTCACATTCTTACCCTCTCTAAAACTTAACACCACTCCCTTTCATTCTCCTCGGTTAATAACTAGTGTCCTTTCATTATGAGGTCACATCTAGATACAAATCACTTGAGCATAATCCAAGCACAAATATCCAAAGTTCTGTACCAGTTGGGGCATCTTTTCTCCTCAGTATCTGGTACGATGATGGCAGAGGTTGAGGTTCATCACACTGCCATAAGATATCACTAACAAGAATAGAAGGTCTGCCATCAAAAAGGACATATTATCCTGCGTGAGATCATAAGCATTGGAATAATGTAAGAAATAATTTATACCACAATGCCAAGTCGTAACCAGTATGTGCAATCTTTCCACATACATTGATGTTTCAGGGCAACGCTCCAAGATCAAATGCCGATCATCCCCTTCGCCCACTGATTCATGGGCAAACCTAATCAAGTAATAGTTGGTAAAAGACAAGAAGACAGGCAAATGCCATAAAAAATTACTCATGTTTTCGAGTAATTAAAACCAAGTGGTAACAGTGAAAAACTGATGCCAGAAGGTGTATCCAGAATGATACCCAAATATATCAGCCAGTCGATGAAGAAGAAGACGGTTGTAGGGGTTCATGGGTTCCAATTCCAGAATCTCATCTCCACTGCAAAGACAATAATCTAAGAAGTTTTTCCCACAATCCGCACATAAAGACTTCACATAAAGATTCGTATTACAAAAGGACTTCAGCATGGTGAAGAAGAACCTTCTGCACCATCATCTTGATACCATCAATAGCAATTATTGTAGAGTTCCCAACACATGATGAGAGACAGAAAAATATGATATAGCAATGAGGAAAAAGTAGACAAGATGTCTTCCCTGCTCTTAGAGGCATAGATGTATTCGTGGCAACTACAATTATGATTGTACATTCAATATAGTTTAAATATAATAAAACTTTTCTAGTTCCCCAAGCCAGTGATTTAAGAAACACATTCGTCAAGCGGGATCAAATAATGCAACTGGGAAAAGGCTCCAAGTCCATTCATCTTGGAGATGGTACAAGCCCAGAAAACCTGATTGACCTGGTTGACCTCGTCGACTCTAGTTTGACAAAATCTATAGGTATATGAACTTGGTCAACTCATACCAGAATCAACTTACTCGCATGCCAAGAGATATTCAATATCTTGCAGAATTTTCATGGCATTGACTCAAGATTTGACCTTGAAGTTGGATGTAAAAATCCTATCGAATTACATATCAAGTGACTCTCATATCAATCCATCCTCAAGAATTTATTAATTAGTCAGAAAATGAGAAAGCTCAGACTCCACCATCTATTTCTAGTTTCAAACTTATCTTTCATGGAACTGGAAACTTCCACATTGGAAGAAGCATTATATAAGGTAAATAGCACTAGAATTGCCATATCCTTCATAATCATAAAGAATAGTACCTTGGTTCCTGAAGAAAATTTCCTACTTTGTCAAATTGCTACCTTGCACCTTCCATATCACGGACTTGTGAATGTTCTCTTTAACAGGGCCGCCTCATCTTTTCCTTTGACTAACTAATCATCCCTAGGACTACCACAAAACCTAGAAATTTCTTAGCTAAGGCTACAGAAAACATCACTGACCAGTTTTAACAATTGATGAGGTGTGCAACCTACTTGCAAGTTTGGGATGGGAAAAAATTGCAAGCAAAGCATAGATTGGGGGACCAATCAATGCTCCTATCCTGCTTTGTTGTCACCCCGAGCCACAGAAACAATCGTAAAAGTGTATGTGTCGTAGTCTTCTTTTGGTAAATGTGTAAGAGGAGAATTTGCCGTGGATAAGCAGTCTTCATTTTCCATAAACAAGTTAACGTCTCCTAGCTAGCTGTACACAAAAGCAGGTCACTTCTTGAATTTATATACACATTGAAAGCAACTGCTGGGAGTGATCAACAGTTTTTCTTAGTGCAATTGGTTCTAAAGAAACTGGATGAAAGGTTCAAGCTCCTGCACAGCGATCTATGTCTCCTCAAAATACACCTAGACTTTTAACTCGCCAAAGCTCACATACCCTTTCTTCTCCTATCAATGCCAATTCTTTGCGAAAGTTAGCTAAACTTTACTTCTTCCAGGTTCCTGTTTGGTACTCGGATGACAAGTCCAATTATACCTTTCTCTCCCCTTCAACTACACACTCCAGTATATCAGACAAAAGGGAATTTCTTTAACCGACGAAGACATGCAAAAAGTACTCGCCAATCTCTGACTCTGACTTCACGACGCACAAAAGCAGCAATGTGAAGTCTGCACTCACAATCAATCAAAGGACTTTAGGAGTCAGGAATCGCGAGATACCTGGAGTCGTCCTGAAGGAAATTCACCAAACCCTCCTCCACAGAGAGAACAAGATGCTTGCAGGGAAAGTTGTCCTTCACCAGGAAAGCCAATTCCTCCACCTGCCACGAGCCGTCGGAGTCATTGCAACTTCAAAGCTGAGACCCTCTTCCGGGTGGTAGAGAAAGTCGAAAAAGTTTGGAAATTTGAGGGCAACGATCGGCTGCTCGAGTTGCCCAGTTGCCCACGACCCAGTTCGAGCAAAGACCGACAATTCACGATCTCAACCGCGCTCGAACAAAAGGAAACCGAACCGAACCGACCCAAAAGGATGTAACGGAGAATCGAATTGGAGAACCCAACACGAGAGAGAGAGAGAGAGAAGGATCTCACCATAGCGAATTGGTTGATGCTCATCTTGAAGACGATGGGCGGAAACCCGAAATTTGCGAAAGCAACCGAGAGAGAGAGAGAGAGAAGGCGCCGGAATGGAGATGGATGGTGGCGCTGCGCAGTCTTCTGCACAGAACAAAGGCGATCGCGGACAGGACAACTTCCCAAGCGCAACTTTAATCGGCGTTGGTTCTTCTTCGAAAATTCCTAATAAGGATTTGAAGAATCTTTATTTTCTTAGATAAAAACCTGAAATAAATTTATTTCAAAAAAAAAAAAAACTTAAAAGTAGACGTGAACGTTTCAAACAAGAGCTTATTCCAATCCCGAAGACAATTTTAATCTCAATTTCAAATAACAACCTCACCTCATCGGAAGCTAGAGACGGGTGACCTTGCCGAAGGCAACCAAGGATTGTCTAGGCAAGGCCGCCCCCTTGCCCTTAGCTTTCAAGATCAGCCTTGCCTAACCTCTCTCCATTATCAATGGCCGACCATCACA
The DNA here is from genome assembly GCA_014182405.2 of Eucalyptus sideroxylon. Taxonomy (NCBI): domain Eukaryota; kingdom Viridiplantae; phylum Streptophyta; class Magnoliopsida; order Myrtales; family Myrtaceae; genus Eucalyptus; species Eucalyptus sideroxylon. Next base: position 24,789,792 of record CM024550.2, read on the forward strand.
TTAGACTGGCCATTAGCCATGTAAAAAGAAAGAAATAAAGGAATAAATTGATAAAGTTAAGGAAGAAGACGTCATTGCTCAATCTATGAGGCTAAACCCTTCTTCAAGATGACATGATCACTCTATGGCCTTATTTTAAACAAAATCCATTTTATGCCCTTATTTTAAATTCTCCAATTTTTATTTTTCTTTTTCTTTCTTTCCATTTGGCATAAACGTCAATTCTTTTCTTTTCTCTTCTTTTCTTTTTTAAGAAAAGTGCTTGAGCCATTTCATTGTCAATGGAATATTAGATCTTTCAAGAAATTTTTTTATAAAAAATTGCCCTCTCTAGGGCAAAAACACAAATAGCCCCTAAATTTTGATATAATATAACATAATCTTTGAAATTTTAATTTATTGAATGTGATCCATGAATTTTAGCTGAATACATAATGTTGGTCTTGAACTTTCAATTTATTCAATGTATTCCTTCAACTTTTGATACATGCTTGATATAATCTTTGGATTATATAAGAATGTTTAATATTGTTTTTGAACTTGAATTAATTGAAAGATAACATTGAACATTTGTGTATAGTTCAATGACTAACTTGAACATGTACCAAAATTCTAAAAATCATATTGAATAAATTAAAAGTTTGAAATTTACATTTCACATTGGATTAAATTTTAAGGATAATTTATGTCATTATACTGAATTTTTATGCTGAAAAATCATTGAGTGTAGGCTAAATTGAAAAAAAATGAAATTCAAATTTCTATAGGTGACTAAACAAAATAAATCCGCCACATTTACCTGCTACTACGAATTCAACAAAACTATTTTTTTTTAAAAAATAACAATCTAGGCCACTGTGATAAATTATAATGTTTGGCCTGCGTGACAAAAGTATCAATTTTTAGTTTTTTTGTTAGAACTTTTCTATAAAAAAAAAAAAAAGGATGGGTATTTCTTCTTTGACAAAGAAAAGAAGTTTTCATTTTCTTTGTTTGTTTAAAAAACAACAACAACGTGATTTCAACGCGGAGGAGGGATCGTGAAATTAATATTAAGGGAGATGTGAACCTCATTTGAGGCTAAAGTTGTATTAATTCTAGTCGGTCACTACCCATAAACGGATGACACGTGTATAAGATGACAACAAAATAAAACTTAATAATGTAGGGTATAGTAATTTTTTTTTCCACAATGATAAAAGGTTATGTATTTTTCTTGTGTATGTTTAAATCATCGTGTTAAACTAGTGACTTAAAAAAATTGTGCATTTATTGTATGTTTGAAAACTTATTAGATTTACAAACCAAAAGAAAAACTTATTATATTTATCACAATAATAATATGTTGATTATTTTTTTTATATACATTTGGCCAGTTTTTTGTGTAATCCAAGAAAAGAAGGATTGATCATATAACTGCGATGATTTTATAATTTTCTTCTGAAAATATGACACCAATCATGTAAATGGACCTATTAGGTAAAGAGGTGATTTCCTATATGATCTATCTTGAAATGACAATAGGATGATGGTTGGTTTTGGAATTGAAATGTACAAAGTGCCATAGATATAAGTAGAAAAAAAGTGTCCTAAAAATAAACGGGGACATGCATCATGTATTTGTTTACATTTATAGCAAAGCTGTATTTTCCATCAATTTCTAATCGGAGAAAATTTCTTCGAATCATGCCTCTATCAATTTCTTCCAATCCGAAATGGAGGCGAAATATGACCCTTTATGATGAGGGTAGATTTGAAGAATATATAAGATTGGATCATAAGTAAAATATATATAAATTTGCTCTTGTATATGAAGCTTTTTGTGTGAAATGTGACTTTCCCTTTTTGATACATGAAGAAAGAAAATTCTAATTATTTTTTGTTAGGAATAATAGATTCCTTAAAACCGATCCGATACTTAATTAAAACCCTAAAATGAACACGGAAGACGAGCCTAAAAACACATATATCACTGATCGAAAAGCATGTGAGAGCATATTGTTCTTACGCTTCTTAGAAGGAGAGAGAATAAAATGTACATACACTAAAGGTACATTCCATTTTTTGTCTTTTTCTTTTAAAACGTCTTCTTCAAAACGTCTTCTTCAAAAAACGTTCATTCAAAAGACAACCTCTCAACGTAAAACCCTTTTATATCTCATCATTTATTCATTAAACTGCGAACAGGCCTACACGGGCGAACGGGCCTATTTAGGCCCATCATCACATAGAAAAACCCATCATTTTTTTTCTTCTTCTTCTTTTCTTTTTTTAATTTTTGTTTTACAGAGAATCCAAAATGTCAACTCTGCCCTCCAATATCACCTAAGCTAGAGTTCAGATGTTCCAGACACGAAAACATCATTCAACATTCCAACTTGAACCATGTGCATCAAAGGGGAACAGACAAAGACAAAACACGCAAGAAATCTAATTTGATCTCGCAGTGACTCTCGCAATGAACAGAGGAGTATCTCTCCTCTCAAACATCCTACACATTTTCTAGGACTCGTTGCATTTACACAAGAAGAAACGAAGGAAACCATGCATTGTATTTGTTTGTGTCGGCGGCAAGGGGGACGGCGGTGGCGTGTCAAGCTTGGGGCTCTTCCAAGGATATGACAGTCTCGAAAGCTCCCACCAGTGCTTTCACCTTGTTCTTCCTCTTCTCCATCAGCTTGCTCGAGGTCTCCGCAATCACGTCGTTGTATGCTGGCGATTCCTTCTTCGAGTTCCCCTGACTAGGTCTCTGGCTCTTTGAAGGCGAAATGGTCTTGATCGTCAACGGCTTTGCTTCTTCTTTCACTGTGCTCTCTGCTGGCGCATCTTTCCTTTCATCATCTGATGATATGGGCTTGTTCTGGTTTTGCTCTTCACCAGCCTGCTCTGGCTTCTCACTCGTTGCCTCTGCTTCTCCAGTTTCTGCTGTGATGGCGTCGGTCTTTTTGTGGGCGTGATCTTCGATTTTATCTTCTTGTGTAGTGACTTCTGTTAAGATCTCCTCTTGTATAATATCAGCCTCATCACTCGAAATTTGATCTTTATCTTCACCAATTTTGTCACCAAGAAGGGTTTCAGTAGCTTCTTGTTCAGTTAATTTGTCCTTGGTATCTTCTGCTTCTCCCTGGGAAGATTCAGTTGAATCATGAATGTGGTCCTCCACCGTGGAAATGACACGAGCCTGATCAACCAGAGTCTCTTGATCTTTCACAAGTTCATCACCTGCCAGGATGATATCATCATGTTCATCAACGATATCTTCAGGTTTCTGCAAATCTGGGGCAACATCTACCGCATGATCACTCTCAACCTTCACGACAACAACCTCTTCCACGTCTTTCACCTCTGGTTTCTTGTTGTCTAAGTTTCCTGATTCGGCATTCAGTATCTCTGAAATTTCATCAGGATTGCTCGGAGTTCTACTCAACCTACCGGTCTCCTTCTTGATGGTTGAGGGAGTTGAAACTGAACTCTTCCTTGTGGCCTTATTTCCAGCTATGGTTGAAGCCTGGGACTTGGCAGGACCAGCTTTAGGTGTTTTTGAGGTCCTGTCCAAAACTGGCCTTGCCAAACCAGAGGATTGGGAAGAGAAAGATGAACTTTTAACTGTTAAGGACCTCTCTCTTGGACTGGATGAAGTGTAGATCTTCTGCATCTGAGCAGATGATTCAGACTTGTCAAAAGAGTTTCTTCTGGAGAGATGAGGCTTCTGAGCAGAGGCTCCAGGCAACAATGTGACATGTTTCTTCGTTGCTGGCTTTGGCGATTCAACCCGTGAGCTCAATGTTGGTTTTAGATAATGCGGGAGTTGCTTATCTGATGCTGTCGGAGCGACACTGGTGGTTGGAGAAGATAATAAGTTGGATTGCTTTAAAGTTGGACAAGGTCGTTTGGTTTGGGCCATGCCGGTTTGACGATGATCTGAAGGAGACGCGACCTTCTTTTTCTTCACCAGAGAGGCGCTCTCTTTCGGTTCCGTTGCCATGTTGCTTGTATTGCCGGGACTGAGATAGAGGAAGTTCTGTACAAGCTGCAATGTGACGGGCAAAGTTAATGGGTTCACAGAGTGCAGATAGCACAAAGGTTATTCACATAGGACTGCGTTTCGCCGCTTGTATTTATCCTGCTTCGCATTTGTGACTATTGGCAAATAGGATAAAGGCAGAGATGACCTCCCATAAGGCGGGTTAGTAGTCTCAAACAGGCCAAAGGAATTTCCGCTGAGTAAATCTTAATCTATACAATCTGATTGTTAGGACGAACCGACCAAATACATAGCCCTAGACCCTTTTGGAAATCTATGTGATGTCGTCCTGTAAAACCAGCAATATTTCAACTCCAATGGAGAATTCACCAGAAAGGGAATCAAATTGAATTGGTAGGACATTGTGTATGAATGCATTGCATTCAACTCAATGTCGTATCCTGGATATAATTATCGACAACCACGCAGAGATACAGCTTCCGCAAAAGGCTGCCAACAATTTCCTACATAAGTAGGATCCTAATGAACATGCTAGAGGCCAAAAGCGGCTATCTGCACATTAACTGCATACCAGAAATTGTTTGAATCTGGATTTCAAGACAATGCACTCGCCACATCTCAAATATGCAAACCATCACTCCAGCGATTTGATTTCCCTTGACGATATCACTATGCCTTTGACCCCACAAAAGGTCTAGGAAAAGGAATATGCTTAGGTCTGCTGGCGCCAGAGAGCAAGCAAATTACCGCAAACCCGTGGTATTAACGGAGCCATGCAGAAACTCTAGCAAGAAAGTAATGATCGGAATCAATCTGCCAACTAGAACATCCTGATCCTAGAGTTGAGCATCGATGAAGATCCAACACAACACGCATGTTCTTCGTGTATTCATTCACGTTCTTGAAACCTATGAATACATGATATGCAATAAAGGAGGGAGGGAGGGCAAGAGAGAGAGAGAGAGAGAGAGAGAGAGAGAGATGGTAACGTACCTCGATCAATGAAACTTCATGTGGAGGAGTGAATGGGAAAGGGACAAAGGAGAGAGCAAAGAAAACAAACACTGATTATAAGGAAAGAGTCAGCTAATTAATTGAAGGAATTTGAAGAGAGAGAGAGAGAGAGAGAGAGAGAGTGGTGGTTTTGGGTTGATGAGAGGAGAGCAAATCACGCTCTAAACTCCAAAAGGGTGGTGGTGTGGAGGAGGAGGAGGCCATGTCATTGCGAGCGAACGGAAACCATCAAACAACGAAAAAAAAAAAACCAAACCTCCTGTTCGAGAAAGATGTGCGTGTGCGTGGGAGCGATCGTTTGACCTTTTCAAATGCCAAGCACCCCACCAAAATAATAATAATAATGAAATTATAAAAGAGAGAGAGAGATGAATATTCTCCCATAGAAATTAACGGGACTCCTCTACATCTCAGCTAAAGGAAAAGGTCTTGTTCGATGTGGAAGAAGAGTCCCAAGAACGGAATAATCGCAGAGAGAGAGAGAGAGAGGGGTTAAGGTTTTAGGGTCCAACGTACTTCGGTGATCTAGAGCTTCTAGTTGAGGGAGATCACGTCCCACGTCTTGGCCAACCCCATCATCGATCCTATGATGAGCCGAGGACCATGTCAGTCCGCCCGGATGCAATTAAATTATTTCCGTGCGCGCGCAACATGCGTGCAAGAAAAGGCATCGGTAACGTCATCCAGACCAAGCAAGCTGGCCGGCTGGCTGACTTAAAGAGAAGAAGCGATCCTGTCTTGTTTGCAAAGTCAAGCAGTTCGAGAGGATGGAAGAGGAACCCATTCGGCGAACGAACTGCACCTGTTCAAAACCCGTGTCCGAATGGCGCCGAGGAACTATGATGAGGCCTACGTGTGTTCTGCTTGAGCATGAAGTTTGCCCCAGTTGAGAACCCGACCCGGGCTTTATTTGTGAGGGAGAAGCAATTGTCTTCTTGCTTCATCATGAATGACCCTTTTCTTGATTGAGCTACTCCGACTTTTCATTTGCTACTGAAGTATTGGGCTTCGCTGTCAAGTTTGGCGTAGCGGCAGACATAATCAACCCCTTTTCATTTGAGCCCAGCCTAGCCGAACATCATGTTTCTCTTCTCACAATTCCAAGAAATTACCATGAAGTTAGGTTCCTTGGAAACCCTAATTCTGTGGTCCTAAATGTCGTCGGACCCTTTTGGAACCAGTATGCTTGACTCTGTAATTGGAGTCTTTCTTTTTTTTTTTTTTTTTTTTTTGCTATCATCTTGTGTTTGGAGGAAAAAAGGCTGCGGCAAATGAGTGACATCAAATGTGCAACAAATATTGAAATTTATTGGTATGATTATAATGTCACAATTCTAAGAGTCGATTAATCCTCATTTGATTGGCGTGCTTTGCACCACACCGACTTATTCTCTACCTCCTATAATTAGCCAAAAAATAACTACTCAATTTTTCACTCTAAGGCTATAAAATAATTCTCTTTTTGTCATTGTCGGTTTAGCCTAAAATTTTGTCGCTTTTGGTCGGAGTTCAAAAAAGTTTTCGTTTAACATGGCAAGAAAAAAGTATGGAATTTTTAAGACGCAGGTGACCTACATAGCAATGGATTGTTCTTGTCATCATAGACAACCTATGCCAACACATAGGTTGCAAATGAAAATTGAATACTTATTCCTACCTTATTAGCTGATACAAATACGCGGTATCATTAGTGAAAATGTAAATATTTTGTAGGATGATTGAATATATTACACTAGTAATTGTTAGATACAGTTCAATAACTTTTATGGGTATATAAGAAAAGCCATAATGATTATTAATTTGTATATAGGAAATAGTGGTAGATTTTTAACCACACGAAGCCAGACAAATTATTTTCTCAAATAAATTAATAAAATCAAAACTTATATTTCAATATAAATAATATTTGAATTCTAATAAATTAACAAAAAATTTCTTTTTTAATAATAATTTTATTTTTATTTAAATATTAGAATTTAATTATATCTTATAATATAAAATAAATAAATAAATAAATTTATATTTTTGCATATTTTGGATATTTTAATATTTTAGCTATATTAGTACGATTTATTATTTAATAAAATTTTATTAGAGAATGATGGAAAGGGAAAAAGAAAAAAAAAAACAAAAAAAAAAAAAAAAAAAAAAAAAAGCAAATTCAAATGAAAATAGGCAAGAGTGTTGCTATAAATTTATACCATCTTTGTTTGTGCAACTTTTAGATTCATTTACACTAATACACCATTTATACCAAATAATGTATATGATATGATGTGAATATATCTAAATTTTATTATTACTATTCACTAAATAATCAATAAGATATAGCAAAATCATTTCATTTTATATATTATACTATTCAATGCTATCATAATTAGAAATTCAGACAATCAAATGTAGTTAGACATATTTTCATGCATGTCATTAATTATAAAGAAACATGGCAATGCTAACTTAGGTTGCAACGGTGATTATACATTCATTTCAATTTTATCCACCAACACACGTGACATATATCAATGAAGAAATATAAATACTTTGAGTGTAATTGATGGCAAAAGAAAATTTTGAACTATAATAGGAATTATTGCATTCTAATTATTACTGAAATTTTATTAGTTATTTAGATGGATAAGAAACGCCTGAATATGAGCTTTCTAGTCTTTACATTGTCATTTAGGAGTGCAGAAAACTTAAGATCCTTAATATCAAACTTATACAAACTTTTTGTGTCTGAATTTGACGGTGCCAATTGTCAAATAAAATCATCTAATATAAACTAATAAGAGATTTCAATCATTTTTTTCTTTTTTTTCTTTTGAAAATTTCCTAGATTACTTTCCTCGTATCACATATTTTACCAATTATTTCTTTTGATATTTAGTGATTCAAACATACTTAGGTAACTTCGGATATTATGGAGAAGCATATAAAATTTATTCTTTGTAACTTAATATTTTTAAATATTTGTACTAAAATACAATTAGAATCAAAAGCTAAAATTAAATGAAACATGGCAAGAAGCGTAGTAAAGTGGTTATGTCATGTTTACAACAGACAAGTAATATCTTTACTTTCTTAAATTTTTTGTAATAACAATTTCTTGCATACGCATGACGCTATACATGTCTGCCAATACGTCAAGATTGTCATCCTTTCTAATATAATTTAAATTGCCGTAAGAAAAGATGAGTGACATATCATAAGAAAAGATGAGTGACATATCAAATGCCACATAATTATTTTGCATTCAAATTAAAAAGGTAAGACATTAAGTAATTACTAGCTATTATCTTTATCATCATAAATTGTGATTTTGTCCATTAGAAGTCATATATGGTAATAGTGCATTTTAAATAAATGCATGGTGTGTTTATCAACAGCTTGAGATTGAAATGATCATTGAATTTGCTTAATTAATAATATAGATAACACTCTTAACTTTTTAATAAAACAGTTGCGGCCAAGGTTGTGTTTTGGATCCTAGGGTCATGGCTATAATAAAATTGAGGATTGCTACTCATTCTGATCTATGATTGCAATTGCAACCCAATCTAGGGTCTTGGCCACGGCCGTCACTATGCAACCTTGATCGCTGCTTCTGCACTATTGAGCACAACTTTCGAAATTTGTTTAGTTATATGTTTGTTTGGTCCAATTGTAAGCATCTTAATTAATGATAAATTTGTCTATTATTCAAGCATCTATTATTAATGGTAAAATACCTCAAAATTTTGTTTTATGTCTTTTGCTACAGCCTAATGTCTATGTCGGAGTGGAATCGACCCCAAAACTTTGATGGATTGAATTACTTGCAATTGATTAAATACATTAGACTCTGAAAAAGTGCAGTGATCAATTAAGTAAAAATGTGGTTTTAATGATTCTTTCTCCCTCTCTCTTGATGTTATTAGAATATTTACAATAATGTTATTTTTTTTACCCTGTAATTATTTGCCGTGCCCCAAGAGGACTTTTGCTAGATTTAGACACATAATATTCGATTCCTTCTGCTTGTAATCATGTTGTTAATATAGTATTTATATTTGAATTAATGAAATTGATTGTCGGGCTTATTCCGGTCGGATGTTATGAAATTATCACATTTTATAATCTAATTTTCTTATATTAATCAAATTCCAATTAAAACAAACTAACAACATCTAAGACAACGAAAATGAAATAGTTGTCTTCTTGTATAACTCAAACAATAAACCTGCCGCGACAAAAAATTTATCAAAGGCGACGTGAGGTGATGAATTTTTATCAACAATACAACATTTTTTTTTTTTTTTTTAAATTTTCTTTGGCCAATTTGCTGTGAAAACAGATGAGTTTTATCCCATCTGAGCGAAACAACTATATTTTGTCACCTTAGGTACCAGGAGACAAAATAAAATAAAAATACCATATTAGACAAGAACGTTAAAGCAAACACAACATACGGCTCGCGACAAAATTTGTTGCCTTTTCTTAAGGCAGCAAAATTTCAAACCTAAGGCGATTAACTTCTTTTGATATGATTTATACCATAAGATGCCACCTGTAATACCACTAATTAAGCAATCTAATCACCGCCTCCGCATGAAAAAGGTTATACGAGTGGGGAATCCACTTTAAGGTAGTTGTTCCCGGCTTATTAGGCGTGGACTAATTCATTGTTTTTACTTTTGAGCTGAAGGAAGTAGGTAGTAGTGTTGCGTCTCCGGCTTATGTTCTATTATATTTCTAGAAGGCCTCAGAATAAGCGATTTAACAAGACAAATGTACAAAATATACAAATAAAGAAAGCGAGGCTCATGATTTGTTCGAAAATCAAAGCTCTGCTTTCACGATATGTATAGCATCACCTCGAAAACGACATGCGTCGAGCACGATGCCAAGCGAATCAAGCAACTCGTGCTAACGCGTCGTGAGCTAACTTAGTCCAAAAGTCGCCCCACTTCATCCTTTCTTAATGCTTTGCATGTCTTTACTTAATTATAGATTAATCTAACCTTATCTTATGTGGCTTACCAAGCAAAGAAGATAGAGAGAAATAGAGATAAAGAGAATGTCTTCTTCCACCCTTTTTCTTTAATCACCCAATCAACATGATTGGTTTGTAGTCCCTACCCTGTTCCTTTCCATTTGGCAAAACACTCTCTTCCCCTATATTAGATTATTCAATTTCAAACCTTTAATTGTGATTCCAAGAATTTAGTATTTTACTATATGCTTTTTTTATTTTTATTTTTATTTCTTTCATTTGATAGGATGGCAAGACCCCTCCTTTGTTGCTTGTTCTTGGAGGATTCCTTTCCTCCAAAACCCCAATCAATAAGTTTTCCACCTGCCGACCCGAGATGGTGGAAAATGTTAGGAAAATGCAGAAAATCTTCGAGTCACTCTTCGCTGATAGCGATTATTGTTGAAAAAATAAACAAAACCCTAATTTAGTCAACGTCTCCACTTGCTTCTTCCATCAATTGTAGTAGTTGCCCGAGTTACATGATCGCACGTTTTTATTCATCTGAGATCGATTAGGAAGTTGAAGCCTTCTTCGTGTGGTTTGGGTCAAACAATAAATATACTTTTCTTTTCTTTGTTTTTTTTTTGTTATTTTCCCTGCGCTGTCTAAGTTATATAGAAAAGGATGATTTGTATTTTTCAATGGGTATCATCATTACAATTTTTTTTTTGTTAAGAGTGGGTAAAAAACGTTGATTCATATAAATTTTGAATTTATAGTGTAATCTTTTAAAGTTCTCCATATATCTTGTTAAGCTCAATTTGCCTTGTTGTATTATGACATGTATAACTCTTTCAACAATAGGTCAAAGGGAGTGTTAGTTTTTGTTAGGAAAAAGCTTGATACATTAGATAATTGAAGCGAAAGTTCAACAATCCAATTGAAAAAATGCTTTGAAAGTCGGTGACCCCAGCAAAAGCTGCCCTAATCGAGCTTATCAAACTGCATTCCTGCTTCTTTCCTCGTGTACTACGAGGCCCATGCAGTGATTATCTAGGTACTAAACTAACATTGCATGATTAAATTTGCGTAATTCGAAACGGTACCTAGGAAGAAAAAGGCCAGTATCAAAGCAGCCTTCGAGAGACAGATAGGATCCTTAAGCTGCCCTCGATTGCTAGTGGATCCCGTGACCTTATTGGAGAATAAAGGGGGCGGTGGTGGGGGGTGGACACCGGAATTTGGTAATGGGATGCGTACAAGCGGTTGGTAGGTTATGTTCCCTTTGCTCTTTTTCCATTATTTAATTCGACTTGGTCTTCCCCTTTTGGCCACTCCACGAAAAAGTCCCATCTGGCTTCCAAGAAAGCTTTCAAAAGTCAGTTAGGGACAAACATGTATACTCTTCAGGATGGAAGGAGAAGCTTCATTTGATCCCCTTTTTTTGGGTAATTTTTTATTAGGCTATTATTTACATTTTCGTCGATAGATCATCGACGTGTGAAAGAATTTTGTTCACAAAATTAGCTCTAAATACATGTGTCACTTGTTCGGAAGGTGAATGTGTAGGCATTGATTTGCCCTAGTAGTGGACTTCATAATAATTTAGGTTCTTTATAATAATATTATATTATTGTTTATTGGTGTTATTTAACTGTAAAGTATGTTTCTTTTCTTAGACGTAATGATTTTTGAGCTTTTTGTGTCGGGCTCTCATTTTTGTAAAATGGAAGTGAAAGTGCAATTCTTTTTATAAGATGCGTTTATTATATTCTCATGCATATGGTCACTTTCTTCACCTAAAAGTTAAGTGGATCACCCCAGGGTGTTTCACCGGAAAAATCAACGAAAGGACAAAAAAATAAAAATAAAAAATAAAAACCGAAACTTAGAAGTTTTGTTATTTATATCAATAAATGAAATTATCTGTCATAGTTAAATGAGAATGGAACCTAAAGATTTTTAAGCAAACAAAATAAAAATCATTTTTTCCAAAAACAATATAAAGAAATTGGATTAAGGTAAAAGTGCACAGGATAATGCTTAATTTAGGGTTGAGCATGATTCACACAATCATTTATTAAATGAGAATATCGATTTTTTTAAAAATAAAATAAAAGTTTGTTAACATATGAATATATTCTTAGTTTTTTTTTTTTAAATGTTCGACATTATTCAGAGAAATCTCATCTTGAAATTAGATTCCCCAAAAAGATTATTTATATGACAAATCCTATATTCTCAAAGCCGAATTAAGGAGGAATAAGCTTGATTAGGCAACCTAGGGGTCTATACTTTAGCCTATATATACAGAAAATCATTTCAACGTCACCAAAGTAGCATTTGCTTAACCTAATCATTGCCTAATGAATTATACAAGTCTAATCCAAGTGCTCTTTTCAAATGGGTCAAACAATAAATTTGGACTTCTTTTGAAAATTAAGCCCACAATAAGGGAAATCCATTTAATGGAGCTGATCATTGACTAAAATGCTTAGATCCTTATCATTCAACGTTTCCTTTCTCCTATCATACTGTTAAAAGCTATGGCCATCAACCGTCCATTCATCATGTCAACGTAACTAGAGAATAAAACTTTTCTAGTTATAAATAGATAGTCAGTCTATAAAACTGAATAACACGGCTATTACATAATATACACATAGATAATATCTTAATTCAAATATATCTTTATTTCTATGGCCAAAAGAGAAAGGATCTGAAATGATCTGATTATCCTAAAACCGCAAGAAAAACAAGCGAAAGAGGAAAAAAGGGGGAAATTTCCAAAACCAGGATGAGTGCTGCCAAAAAAGACGAAGAGAAACCATGGTAAGTGCCAAAATGATAAAAACAAACAAACAAATAATAAATGAATGAAAGGAACCGGGAAAGAGAAATAAATTAGAGGATAGGCGGCCCCTTTGAGTTAGGTGGGCCCATGCTGCTCCGTCCACAGAAAAAGCAAAAAAAAAGTCGAGAAAAAACATTTCTTTCTCAAAAAGAAAAATTCCTAAAATGGATAAATCAGAAGGTCCTTGAAGGGGTGACGTGAGAGCGAGTTGCGGCCGTCGATGATTGACTTTGACCCGCCCGGGGTCGCCAAATCGGACGGCCCACACGCCGTTCGCGGAGCGGCTGGGCGGCACTGTTGCTCGTGCGTGCCTTGTCGCGTTAGGACCTCTCGGGAATTCACGAACAGTGGCGACTACTCTCCTTTTTCGTGGGTTCGGGCGGGCGGGCGCTTTTAAGCATTGGATCATTCGCACACGTTTCCGCCTCCCTCATCTCTTTCTCTCCTTCTCGTTCTCTCTCTAGCGATTGCTTTTTCTCGCTCTAAAGCGGCCTCCTTTTACGCCCCCAAGAAAGGAAACGCGCGCAAGCAAGGGCCTTTCGGGAGCCGGAGGTAGATTGAAGTTCTGGGTTCTGTTCTTTTCCTCTTTTTGATAGGACCCTTTTCGGCTTTTCGCTGGGAATTCAGTTCCGGAAACGGGTTTCTCGGGTTGGGTTTGTTGTTGTTTGTTGTTTTTTTGTTTTTGTATTTTTTCCTGGCGTCCTCCTCGTGCTCGGATGGTTTCTGGGTTGACGGTGATCGCGCGGCTCGAGTGAGGTACTCGCGATGATCGACGGCGATTGCGATTTTTTTTGTTTCTGCTTTTTGGGTTTTGGTTTTGGGGTCTGTTTTTAGGAGCACCGTCGTTCGGAGAGTCGATAGGTGTGCAGCTTTTCGTGCGCTTGAATCGCGGAGAAAAGTGATCTTTTTTTGCGGTTTGATGGAATGGTTCAAACAGGGCTTTTTCCTTTTTTATTTATTTTTTTAAAAAAAAAAGGAAACGGAGAGTCCGACTTTATTGGGTTGAATTACGGGTATGTGGCCATCTGGGTCTCTTTATATTGCTTGTTCTTTCTCTTTCTTCTCCTGGTGTTGTTGCTGTTTTTTTTTTTTTTTTTTTTTTTGAGAGGGCGACTTCGTGGGATTACGCTTTCTGGCTGTTTTTTATTTTGTATTTTGGCTGTGTGTTGATGAAAAGAGGTTTCCATCTGTGAGCTCTCCTTCTTTGACCCTTTACATGGCGTGTGAAACTATCTGATTCTATGGCATGATTATGTTTTGTGGTGAACGCCTCTGGAATATGTAGCTGCACATATTCTGTTGTTTTGTGGAGTTCTGGACCACTTTTTGGCTGTTTGGAAGTCTGATTTTGCGCCTACCCAGTATTTGCTCATTTGATTGGCTTTCTGATTTCTCTTCTTGTTTTGAGGAGGCTTTCAGTCAACTTGGGTAGCTTGGATGCTGTTTAATTAGCGTATGACATGTTTTTTTTATGTATAAGTGATTTGAGTTTCTTTTCCATATCTGCATATTGGGGTACATGTCTTATTGCATGAAGCTGTTGTGCCTCTGTGCTCTTTTACTTTTCTTTTGGGCCTTTCTGGGGTGATTACATGTAGTTAGTTAAGTTTTCAGGCTATTTTGGTGAGTTTGATTGGGTGCTGGTGTTGTCTGTACCTTGTATCCATCTCTTTAGATAGTCTGCACTCTGCAATTTTCTCTGCTCTCTTATCGTGGTTCTTTTTGTTCTTGTTGGTGTAATATTTTAATGCAATAGAGGAAGTTTTTCATCTTATCGAATTGCTGATTTACTCCTGCAACTTCCGAGTTTTTACTGGGCCCTTTGTCTTGTCGAATTGCTTGTTTATGCCTGCAACATGCAAACTTTTCTCTGGGCTGGAAACTTTCCACTGTTTGGTGGAAGCTGATGTAGGTTGCATAGGATTTTGCTACATGCAAACTTTTCTCTGGGCCTCGAAACTTTCCACCACTTGGTGGAAGCTGATGTATGTTGCATAGGATTTTTGTTATGCGTGTGGACTTTGCAAATTTATTTGTTCTTTCTTCATAGTAATCGACATCATCAAAGCTTTCTGTATGCTGGGAAAGTTTATATCAGCAGGGCATGTTTTATCATGCAGGTTTTCACACATATATTTGCTGTATCATTGTATTTTATTGTCTCAGTTAACGGAAAGGATAATATCTTCTCTGATGGATTTGCTAATGAGTGTTTTCTTTGAACAAGTTATTTATAACTTTGCTTTGCCCTCTAATGGATGGCTTTTGTTGATAGAAGGTTAGGATGATAATAGATAATATTTTGCTGAACCTTGCAGGTTTTGAACGTTGGATACCTCTGAACATGGATGAATTTTCTGGAGAGAGAACTCTTCATAAGTTTTCTGCACCTTCTAGGGGATCCAGTTTGGTGATGAGGGATACGGCAAGTAGTAGGGCTCGGAAGGCTCAAAGTTGCAGCAGGTTGGGATGTAGCAGCAGAATTAATGCAGTTGGTTCCCAAACTGCTTGCGTAGACAAGTGCAGATATGCAAGGCCCTCGTTTCGTCCTGTAACAAATGGGAAAGAAATAGCAGAGAGCTCTTCCAGAAGTAATCTGTCAGCAAGCAGTCAAAGGAAATCCTTCCTGGATCGTCAGAAGAAATATTCTTCTCAGCTAGATTCTGATTCATCTGAAACAAGCAGTGTTCAAGATGAACCCGATGTTTCAGAGGACAACCCGCCACCGGGAAAGATCCAAAGAGGACTTCATCTTGAAAGTGGGGCTGCTGAATTTAGGGAAGTTGTACCTACAGAGATGGGAAGTTCTAGTGCAGCATCGAGTTCAAGATCTGTGGACAACAATTCCCTCGATATAAGTTCTGATAAAACAGATGGTCCCACGAATTCCTCTGTTTCCATGGCATCAAGAAGCATCAGCCAGCCTGCACGAACTAATCTTAGTCGCTGTGGTTTGAGAAACATTAGGTGTAATTCAGCATCTAACGTCATCCCTTCCAATGGATCACCATCAAATCCAATGCTTAATAGAAAGAAGGATGTGATAAAGAAGTCAAATGTTGAAGGTGAAGCTAGTTCTTCAACTAGAGGTAAGATTGTTGGCAGACCATCATTAGAAGGACAAAATTCCAGTTCTGAACCAGGCATATCCATATCTGAGTCAAGACGAGCAAGATGCAGGGCTCTTAATCGGGACAGTGGTGTCACGTCTTTGAGGATTCAAAGGTCGAATAGTTGTGCTGAGCCAAGGGGCTCATATCAAGGTAATTTGAGCAGGTCTCGAAACAGGTCCCATGCTATGACCATGCAGGCCCATCAATCTCCAATGGCAGCTGAGAATGCTTCCTCTTCACATTGCAACTTTTCTGTCGAATCTGCCTCTAGTCGTGCGTCTGCATACAGTCGGCCAAGTAGCAGCAGCGAGAGTTCACGGCGTGTGATACCATCTGGTCTTGCTGAAATTGGCATCAGCCGCTCCTTGATGAATCAGGATAGGTTTCAACATTACAATATGGATGGTATTGCAGAGGTACATGGTTTTCAGGTTCAATTTTTTTTTTTTTTTTTTTCAAAAATCATCAAGATTTCAAATGGGGTGGGTAAACAAAGGTTAATTCTGTAAAGGCAATGTATGTAATAACCTTGCTATTGTGCAAGTTCACAAAGTTCTAAAAAGTCCAGAAACTGTGCCTTGTCTTATGCAAATTTAGCCTGCATTTGAAATCAAAACTACTAGTTGAGTGTGATAAAGTTACCCACAATGTTGACACAGGACTATTCCCTTTGGACAAGCCACTATGATTTTTATGGACAAGAAGTTTATAGATGTAAACTATCCAAATTATGTTACCTAGATGGATATGATAATAATGGTCATGGTAGGAGCAACAGTAGCAGCAGTGTCCTTAAGCTTTTATCAATTTAAACTTTACAGGAGTTAAAACTGGTTGGGTGTGATTATCAGCTGCCATTGACACTGTTGATCTATCTCTTTCCTCATTTTTAGTTTTTGTTTGGAGTGTTTGGCCAGGTTTGAGGGTGGGTTGGGGTACAGGAATTGCTCAACAAGGGCATGATGTGTTTTGCACCACCTTGGATTGATTATATGTAATAATAAGTTGGTTCCTACAACATGATATATTCCCTTATCATGTTATGTTGCAATGTTGTGCAGGTATTATTGGCTCTTGAGAGGATTGAACAAGATGAGGAACTAACTTATGAGGTAGATTTTGTAGGTTATTATGCCCTATGGAGTTGCTTGTTGCTTTTTGACTTTCTATGACCATCTTGCAGAAGTAAAGTGCTCTAAAAAGCAAATTTTTTTTTTTTTTTTTTTTTTTTTTTTTTTTCTGGTGCATCACTTTTATGGTCAACTTTGAGAAGAGAGTGGATTTATCTGATGTTTTCACGGATTGTAGTTGTATCATGGCAGTGATAAAACTCACTCTCTTTTTCTGGCCTCTTGCAGCAATTAATTGCTCTGGAAACTAATATATTTCTTAATGGGATGAACTTCTATGATCAACACAGAGATATGAGACTGGATATTGATAATATGTCGTATGAGGTTTGTCTACGCATTGCGATTGTGTTACAAATCAATTTTATTCCTTTGGTCTCATGCTCAGGACTTCATATTGCTTTCTTTTTTGGTTTCAATTTTATTCCTTTGGTCTCATGCTCAGGACTCCATACTGCTTTCTTTTTTGGTTTCAGGACCTGTTGGCTCTAGAGGAGAGGATGGGTAATGTAAGCACTGCATTGACAGAAGAAGCATTGGTGAAGTGTATCAAGAAAGAAGTATACCATCCTACAGCTTCTGCCAGTGGGCAGAATGATGATGTCAAATGCAGTGTCTGTCAGGTAAAATTAAAGTTAACAGGTTTTGCAATGTAATCTTCATTCGCGAGGCTTGGCTTTATGCAGAAGTCAATTTGATATTTTGTGGTTTTTACCAGGTAGTATTTGAGATTAAAAAACAACTAAAAATGTTTCTCTATATCTGCTGGTGCTAAGGCCTTAATAGGATAAATTGCTTGACTCTAGGATAACTGTTCTATAAAATACACAATGTTAATTGGGTCTGCCAAATTATTTATGAGCTGAATAGATTGCCTACTGGTGTTGCTGTCTTAGTCAGCAATCCACAAGGCCATCATGAATGTGTTCCAATATGGGCTAATTGATGGAAGGGTTGTGTGAATTAGCTGCCAAAGGTTGTTTTTGTGGATGAAAAAGGACCAAATTTTAGTTGCTTTTGAAGTAGAAATGTGTTTCAGTGGTTATGATTGAAATTGTTATATATTGACGGAGCTGTAGATTCTATTGGGGAAAATTCGCAACTCGAGGTACCTTGACTTTTTTTCTAGTTTTGACATATTAATTACCTTTTAAGGCAATTGTTCATGCTAGTCTTCTTATCATTTGAGGACAATTTGGAGAAGACCATTGTCTCAAATAATTTTTCTGGTGTTTCAATATTGGTGAGGTTTTAAGAAGAATTTTCAAATAATTTTTTCATTTACATTTGATTTTGATTTTGGACAGAACATGAATGTGGTAAACTTCTCAAATGAAAACACACCTTTTAGTTTTGTGAATGGAACAATCAATTTGTTTCAATAGTTAATGGCTGCTCATTTTAAGAATGAAGAACAGCAGTTTGCAGAATTCTTTAAGCAGGCCCGAGATGCTCACCTAGTTTTGTTCCATTTGCTAATTGCTTATTGCAACTGTTGTACTGTCTTCCAATTCTAGTCTGTTTTACACTAACATCTTCCTGTGGTGGTGTATTGTGTAAACTTTGTATACTGGTCACAGGAGGAGTATGTAGCAGGAGATGAAGTTGGGAGGTTGGCCTGTGAACATGTGTATCACTTGTCCTGTATACAGCAGTGGCTGCGGCTCAAGAACTGGTGTCCTATTTGTAAGGGTTCAGCAGAACCCTCACTGTCATCTTCCCCGTTGCACCCAACGAGTTGAATTTGGTAGTCTGAAATTCTTTGTAAAGGAAAGTACGTTGCTCTTCTCCCTCTCTCCCAGTGTACATATTGGATTTTTTGGTAACTCATTCAATCAATAAACCCTGCTCTCTAGGCTCTCGGTGGCAGAGGATGAACGTTCCATGAAAAAGACTGGAATGCAACTTCCAATGTTTTTGGTCTTTGCTGTTCATGGTTGGTTTTATGCTTTTGTTATAGGGTGAATTGGTTCTTGGAATCCCTTCATAGTCCTGCATTTTAAGAACAAAGGATATTGTCCATGGAAGATGCTTCATCAACACCTGTTGGGGGCGAAAACGATCGCCTAAACCTTTTTTCTTAAAATTTGCCTTATGTCCGTAATTGTCATATAAAGATTATGATCCATCAATATGCTGCCAAACTCAATGATCTGCTTAATTGCTGTAGCTATTGCTAAGCATAGTTTGCGTTCAACACAGTTAATTGCTTACATTAAGAATTAACTGTAGATAAAGTTAAATTATTAAGAGCTTGATGGTACTGCATGCAAAAGCGTTCTGGTCAGCCAACTATATGATGACATTGGACCTTTGACATCTATAAGATTTAAGATACGGTTGATGGCGACGGTCAGCTTTAATCCAACTGGGCTACGGGCAATGTGGAGGGATAATTGATACCTCAGGAAGATCGAATCAACGCGTTCAGAATGAGATAATCTCGTATCGACAGATTGGTCACCTAGACAAGGATGCCTTCCAATCACAAAAGGTGTTGGGCGAACATTCACTCGTGTATCGAGGTGACAGGCTGACGTACTCTCGACATAGACTGGCTTACTGCAGAAAACTGATAGTCAAGCTGATGAACTAACTTGGATAGAATTGGAAAAAGAAGCAGAAGGAAACAGAGAATTATGAACTTTGTACCCTCATCCTTGCATCCTTTCTTAAGTGCAGGCTGCAATCGAAACATTAGCAACTATTACGAAGTGAATATATTCAAAAATAGTTGATGCAACTTATGAGATCCCTGCCAGTAACATTAATTGCGTGAATGCAATGATACATGGCCTTGTATCAGCTGATCCAAAGACCACTATCCTGTCCATCTTAGGCGGTCTTGAGTTATTGTACTCGAGTGAGCAATTATCCGTATAAACCATTCAAAGACAAGGAACAAAGCAGCATGTTTGCAGGTTTTGTGTCTTAAATTCTGTTACCAAATTCTTAACTACTCCAACAGATGGCTTGTTCACCAACTTAGCTCATGCATTTCTAGGCAACGATGCCAGTAGAACTTTCCTTCCGAGCAATTAAGAAGTCGTTTCCTACATAACTGACCCGTGTCGGAAACATGACATCACTCTGGAATAAACTCCTTCCCTCAGTGCAGGCTTCATACAATTAAAGAAGGGAATTGCAACTAAAGATAACACCCTTACTTCACCACAATTCACACCACCAATCTAACCAAAAAATGACTTTCTGCAGCTTTCATCTTTTAGAGCTTCACCAATGCCCAAACTAAACTCTTCTATAGTATTTTAGCATTCTTTACTTTCCATATTCACGTTAATATGGAGCTTTCGCTCGATCTTTAATCAGTTTTGAATGAAGATCAAGTGAAGTTTCACATAATTAGTTTGCTGCTTCCCGAGGCCAGTCACCATTCAATATAAGGAGACATTATTTACTTGGACAAAACTTCATTGCCGAACACATAAATAATTTAGCAAGGATTTCCAAAGGAGAGCTGTGCAATAGGATATCTGCCTTGTCCATTTACTTGTTACAAAAGGATCCATTCCTAAGTAGGGGAAAAATAACAAGATTTGACATTTTGTAGATTATCTACATTGAATATAGAGCATGCGTTTTGTCCCTATAAACTGTACATTTATATTAGGTGTGGCTCAAGTAGGACAAGAAGAATTAAGCACCACAAAGGTGCAACAGTCTAGCAAGATATCAGCCAAAGAGAATAAGCTAGGCAAATGGAAGAGCCGAAACATCGAGGCTATTCAAATTTCAGCTGAAGCCCATCTGCATGATTGCCTTAGCCACCTAGCCGCTGATTTGGTGACTTATGTTTGGTATTAGCGTCCAACTGCGAAAACATGAGATCTCATCCGTGTGCATATGCATTTCTTTGTAACCTGACTTTATATTATCAGGAGAGTAATCGCAACTTGGGTTCCTTAGTCAGCCAGGGATCTAGCTCAAAATTTTCTATCCTTCTCTTTCTGCCAAAATAGTAAAGACCACATCATTTTTGGGTGAAAGGACATCCATTGCATCTCATAGAAGAAAGACAACTAAAAACTTACAACAAAGGAGGTAGGGTTGCATGAATTGTCAATTAAGAAGCATCTTTAACCAGATTAGGCATAATTAATAACACTGATATTGCATCAGAATGACATTATTAACACCAAATCCATTGGATAAGAGAGAATATACATGTACAACACCAATTCTATTCATTCCATTTTGGTGGACTCACCAGAAAATCCAACCATAGACTAGGACAACAACCAACATGGTACTTGAGAGATTGAGAGTACACAAGCATTTCAACTTCTGTGGACTAGTATAATCGAATGTTTGAGAATTGAAAATTGATATGCTGAAATAGCAAGTAAAGATTGAAACATATTCATATAAGAAAAAGCATATGTGCTTATCTGCCTAGCCTGCGGAAACTGGAAATTTAGTGTCCTTAAACAGCCGCTCATACAATATCTGATTTCCAGGATGCTGGAGTTCAACATTAAAATCCTAAAACACCATAAAACTGATGTTCCACTCTGGGTGTTAGCATAAGTTATTCAAGCTAAAAACATACATAAGTTTTAATTCCACTTCTATAATCACTTGCTTTATTATGTTCATTGGATTCCTTTGCTATAGTTTGGTATAACCATGGCATTTAGATAAGCCTTTTTTTTTTTTTCAAGAGGCAGAATGCTGACTACTAATATCCATGCACACAGAAGCCCATGTAAATACTTCACAAGGGATCTGTATTTGAGAGAAGCAGCTCTCACAACTGATTTGTGCCCTTCAACTTATCATTATATACCTGCATTTGAGCTTCTGCCACTTAATCTTGCAATTTTCTTTCTATTCCCCTTGAGCATGTAATTTTAAGAATATATTTGACAGCGACCACTAGAGCTAAAGTGGATGATTAATCAAAGGAACATTTCATTTGAAAAGTAATGTGTGTACATTTCTAAAAGGATTCTCTTTGAGAAATGCCCAGGCCACAGTTTTCAATGTATTTTCATTATTAAAACCTGGGAGAAGAATAAGTCCTATCTCAATGCTCATGCACTTGGAGAATCTGTGTCCATTCAAAACCCACAAAATGAAAAACAGAAACCATGTCCACTGAAGAAAATTAGGCAAAGACGCTGGACACCATTTGTCAAAAATGAATATACGCATGCATATAAGTATGCAGAGTACACGAATATAATTGTCATTCCCGTAAATAATGTGAATATGACACTAGTCCAAATTCCTTGCCAAATTGGGCGGACAACCAGATCAATCAATTCTATGAGTATCAAACAACCATCGGTGACAGGTTTCACTTAAGGAACTGAGCCAGCAAAATCTTGTCATTATGCATCTATTAAAGCATTAGCAATAACTACACTCCATCATTCCTTCTTCAAATTCGACACATACGATAGATAAAACCTACCCATTTACACAGAACTATAATTTTCAGAGAATATGATTCTATTAAGGGACAATATCTGTTGATTTGCTTCATCTATGCTGAAGAAGCATCTTGGGAGATGATGAGATCCAAAAAAGTCTAAGGATAAGGATAAAAACCAATATAAGGAAATTTCACAAAACCAATCATCACTGGTCAGACACTATCCTCAACTGACCATATTTCATTGCCCAGCAGGAAAAAAATACCTGCCCATACTTCACATCTAACTGAGCACAGCTTTAGATTCACCAGATAAAACGGCATGGCAAATACATGTAAATTGATTAATTTATCCTTCTAACATTTGCTATAGATAAGAATGAACGATTCGTGATTTCCCAACTCATTGTAAAAAATATGGGAATTTAATTCAGGCTTTCTTCATCAGTAACATAACAGCTTTCAAGTTAGGCCACGTGGATGAAGTGTAATCTTTTCATTGATGGGTAGGCTTTTCCATAATTTATATATGTTTACATATAGAAGTACATTCTATGCATACAGTTGACATAGGTTGCACTTGAAACCTACAGACGTCAATGTTTACATTAGGTTTGGAGGTCATTGCTGAACAACCAGAAAATTAAGCATGCAAGTCTAGTGAAGACCGTCAGAAATTGAATGTTTTTCAATGTAAGTAAATTAGACCAAAGTAGTCAAATTACCTTTTCTACTATAAGTGCTCCGGTGCTTGCTAAATTGTATTGTTTACAGAACCACAGAATTACATTATTTTGCACTCTTCAACAAAGTATCATAAGAAATGTTGTTAGAATTATACAATTTTATGAAAAGCATGTGTGCCATAAATTTAATCGATTTTTAGACTGAATTAATTTAACAATACACTCAATGAACAATTCCATCACTCAATCTAATAACCAAAAGAAACAACCACACCATGTAATAACCACAAACAAAATCAAATTAAATATACAAATCTTAAATACTGACATAACAAATGATAAAACTCAAAATTGTTGACAGACATAGGAATTCTTTGTTGGCAATCTTCTTCAAGGCCAATGGTTTATATCGAGTTTTTGGGGTTGTTTTCTCAAACTAATAACTTGTACTTGGGGTTAATTGGAGTTGATTGTGTCTATCAAAGACAAAAGAAATGCAAAACATGAGGTCGAATTGTCCCTCGTCAACTACCTAGTGAATTTTGTCAACCTACATGGCTTTATAAAGCAAGGGTATTTCCATCCCTGCTCATAATTTTCCACCAGGTTGTTCCCACATTGACCGCATAGTTGAGGTTGTGACCATCCATGGCTTTTATAAAGCATCATTTAGTGTTCAAAAAGTGCTCTTAAATGATGTTTAAAGGTCAGTGGGCTCTAATCTTGCGATGGTTGAGCATTCTTTTTGGGCTTTTTTAGGAGGCCATTAGAGAAGAACGTAACTGGAAAATGAGGACTCAGCACAAGTCAACACACATTTTTAACTAGTGCAGCAAGTTGACTTATGCTCCTAGTGCTGAATTCACTCTGATTACGTTTGTAGTATGACCTGAAAAGAATGATGTTTTGACTCGTGGTATCATACAAATTCACAACTGAAAGCTTAGACTACATTAATTAGCTGTTAGTGGATCTGATAGAGACAGAATGCATTCAGTGTACAAAGGCCACGGTTAGACTGTCTTAAATTGAACAAATATTGATAGATATCTCTTGACTTCAATAAAATCTAAATGTACCTATTTTAAACAAGCGATTGATAGTACATGCTCCCAGAAGGGAAGATGTTTGCTTTTGATGTAACATCGGGAGCATCTTTTCCAGCATGCACCCTTCTCCCTGATATAAAAGAAGGCACCAGGGTTAGCTAACAACTCTTACAAGAGAAGTTTAAGGAAGATAGGAAAATAGAAGCAGCTATAGACTCCAGCCAATTTAATTCGTCTGAACAAGACATTTCCACATTGAAACAGCACAACTTTAATTGTTAAAAAGTAGTTCGTATGAATTATACAAATAAAAGCATCTGGGAGAAGGAAAAAAGAAATTGATTTCTGACTATGAAATTTAAATCCTTCGTGCAAAGCCCATAATCCATGATAAAAAGACAACATCCTTAAGGAAAAATAAACAAGCGACTATGGATTTATCGCTATTTGATGTTCTCACCAAGGCAACTGAACGTGAAATCTTCTCACTATATGGGGATCTTTTTTATTCAATTGACCTTCAGGAATTGGTAAAAGTCTTAACAGATTCTCATAACATCAGAAATTGCATTTACACATCACATTTCACAGTATTAAGCAGTGTCAAGGATTTTGCCTTGGTGTGCAAAATCTTCATGATAAAGGGTGACTGACTGTAGTTATACAGTTGAACCAAATTTTTTTGGACAGCTGCTCTCTTTCATTGATTATGCACCTAATATAGCTCGAAAGTCGTCACTAATTTTTCAACAGTTTCAAGTAAATGGCGAAGATGTTTCAAAGGCCCAAACAGAATGAAGATTCACCTGAATGATGGTTTTCTAGTCAAAGCACGCTATTTGATCTCCTCATGAAAATCAATGCTTTAATGCCTTCACTTTTGGACATTCAGGATATCAATAGAGCAATTGCTTTTCAAATGAATACTGCCAGACGAATGGCAACTCCTAGATGATACATTCTCCATCTGTGCAAAGTATTTAAATAATCTGGAGTCTGCAGCCCTCGGTTTATCCAGGTTATCTTCACAATGATCTAAATCCTCTGATATGATATGAAATGTCAATAAACATACAGATCAAAGTTGATCAACTATTTGACAATCTGCCAAAGTAAACATTAGAAACTGTGAAACTCTATTGCACTGGTTTTACCTTTGAAAATCGATGCAAGATAAACTTTGAAGATCCTTAAAATTCATTCTCATGGACAATGCTATGCGGGAGAGTGGGATCTCTGCGCTGACTAAGCAAGCGAGTCAACGTCAACCACAACGCAAAGCATTTGACAGAGCAATTAATAAGAGGATCTTCAATGAAGCACCTCTGTCACTTCATTCTGAATGCCCCCATTTGCTGCAGCAGGCAAATGCAGATTGAAACATAGGCATGTACTTCATAAGAGCAAGAACAAGGGATCAGAAGACAGCCGCTTTTTCTGAAGACTTCTATAGAGTGCGATGGACTGTCTAAGAAGAATATATCGACAAAGAGCATCTCATCTCATCCCTCATATGAACGCATGGAAATTTTTTCAAGCTGCAATGGCCAGTCTTCTCCAAGTTGCTGTGGGTTTAACTCCATTGCAGCTTTGAAATCAAGCAAGGATATAGAGCATGGCGAAGTCTCTTCCTGCATGCCCCCTACTACAGAGCTACTACCTCGTGTAGCCAAGTGATTTTTTGATGAGGGCATGCCAATGCTGACCCTTCCTGGTACCTGCAGCTTCTGCAGAGGATGCCCTCTTGGAACATTCCCAGACCTTGCTCCAACCAACTCAACGCAAGACCTGATCAACTGCTTCAAGTATACATCTAAAGAACTGTTCAAGATATTCGCACAATCTTGGGAGACCCCTTCCATTCCCTGACCTACAGCAATCTGCTCCATTTGTTTCTTCAGTGTTTCTGAGTCGAACAGCTGACCATAATCATAACAGCTAACATAATCACCATTGCTTCCTACAGGAAAACTTCTAGTGCTGCCACCTATACTAGGAGAGCCGAATGAGATCCCAAGGGGTGCAACCAGAGAATTTCTGGCAGAATGTAAGAAGTGTACCTGCTCCACATCTTCCCTTTCTTCAAGAACAGGAACAAGTGTCTGATCTTTGCCATGCACCCTATATTTATTTACTGATTGCTGAGTTGATCCTTCCTTTTCGTCCTCAGGAGGCCGAGTAACTGACCGAATATGCTGAAACGGTCTCGGGTAATCTCGTGGAGTCAACTCACCATTCTCCCTGATAACCTTCCTACCACTCTCTTCAATACTTGCGGAATGAGACAAGCAATCCACTTTGCCATTTGGTCCCAAAGGACTTGGCCGATCCTTGAATTTGCGATCGCGGATTCCAGACCTGACCTTTCTAGGGGACAGGGGAAGGACACCATTGGACCACACAGAAACATTTGGAGTTTGATTCGGGATGACTGACAAACTTTGCTCATGTCCATCTTCTCTCCTAAGTGAACTTTTTGGATCTTGAGAAATGGATGGAGGTGGAATTTTGGCTTGGAATGCATTCTTCAGTATTGACCGTATCAATTGATTGTGAAGTGAAAGATTCTCTCTCCCGAGCACCCGACAGCATAGCTTGTCAAACTCAACCTTGTTCAGCTTCTGGCTCAAAAACCTATCCAAATAATAAAAGTACAGTTTTGACCTCTCCACTCCCAACCTCTTGACTATTTGAGCTTTCAGGTCAACTAGATCAATTCTCGAGCTCTGCTGCAGTTGCATTTCTTCAAAATGGAATTACCAAAGAAGCACTTTCGAGTAAATGTGGCGCCCAACCAAAGTCAAAATCAAAGTTCTCCCCAGCTCCCAGAAACCCAAAATTCTCTCAACTGAAGACCACTCATTGCAAGAACAACGGACTGGGACTTATCTGGGAAAAAGTGGCGCTCAAAGACTCTCCAGCACATGTCATGATCCTGAATTCCCAATTAAAAAAAAGCTCACGAGTAACATTTAAGTTTCCAAAGAACGCAGAATCGACCAACCCACGAGCAACACAGAGCAAAACCAAGTCTCATGTCTTCAGCAAGGACAGGAAAACCTCGCGACCAAAGCAGGTCTCAGCACATTCAGCCACTTCAAATCAAGCCGCGCCACCCGACCGACCGCGAGAACCGGAAACCCTAAATTTCGAATCATCCAATGGGCGGTGCCTCCTCTCTGCCTACAGAAAACATCAAATTAAAGTTACTCTCCCTTCCCGCGGAGTACCCATTGCCACACACACCGCTCGGGAGCTTTACTTACTTCGGAACCTCCGAATCGAAGTCCAAACGGAGAAGAGAGATCGGAAAGCCGGGAAATTTCGAGCAAGAAACAGAGCAAAAAAGCCACGGAGGGGCGAACCCAATCGCACAGAGCAAAGCGCCAAACGGGGGAAAGAGAGCCTACCCGCAAAAGGGTGTCCGCAGATTGATTCGGGAGCTCGACCCGGGAAGCCGCCGGCGAGGATTGAGGAGGAGGAGGGCGGCGGTGGCGTCCGACGGGGGAGCAATGACGGGAGGGACGAATCTTGAACGCGGCCCTCGGGGGGAGGAAAACCCAGCTGCCGCCCGATGTTCCGCTTTCGGACCCGGGTGCCGTCGCGGGTCGGGTCGGGTCGGGTCGGGAGAGGACGAATTGGCGGGGAGCTCGTGTCGGGGGAGGGGCTTTGATCTTGCCGGAGCTTTGTCAGTAGATTTGGCGTTCCCTCGATCGCTGCTAATCCTACGCTCCCTTGTCTCTCTCTCTCTCTCTTTCTCTTCTCTCTCTTCTCTTCGCTTTCTCTCTCTTCGTTCTTGGTCGCTCTCCTATGCTCGCACACTCACTTCTTGTTCTTTTTTTTTTTTTTTTTTTGGTCTTTTTGTCTTTTTGCCTTTTTTTTAAATAACGCTGCGGAAATTCGATTTTGCGCCGGTTTTTTCACCCCGATTTCACAATTGCCTCCGTCTTTTTTTTTCTCCCTTCTTTTGGGTCTCCCAAAGTTTTGCTCGAGAGGGTGGGTGCCAGATTGAGGGGAATGGGATTGGGTCAAAGTGGGGAAATTTTTTTAATCGTGGATCGGCTCTTGGCTGTCAAATGAGAGAGAAGAAAAACCAGAAGGAATTTCCAAAAAAGGACCCTTATAATGTTACCCAATCTGAACGGTACGGCCCCACAATCGACCTTATCTCGGTTAACTTAGCTGGACAATTTTCGAATCGAGTGAACTCAGCTCATTATTATTTTAAGGGAAAATCTCAAATAGAGACCAAAGTGCCCTTGTTTTCTCAAAAGAAAAATTGAAGTAAACTCTGTCTTAAAAAATGATCAAAAATGGTCATTTAGTCTCAAAGAATGATCTCACTCACTGGCTGGTGAATAAATGCATCTCTAATACATATTCCGGTGCCCTAATTAGGGTATTTTCGCCATTTTTTTTTTTCATTTTTCAATTGTCTTGTTCATCCCCTATTCATCTTCTTCTTGCCCAAATTAAGAACACCGGACTTGGAGAAAGGCCAACAAGCGATGGCCGTTGGTAAGGACTAACGAGGGCTCAACGCCCATTGCCAGTAGCAAGCGAGGGCCGGGTGAGTCCTCACTAGTCGCGAGTGAGGGTTGGCCTCCCTTGGGACTAGCGAGGCTTGACGCCCATCAACGGTAGCAGGCGAGGGTGATTGAGCCGTCATTGGCCATGAGGGAGGGGGCCCATCCAAATTGAGGCCTTGTAGGTAGATGCTCAAGGGCTAAGGAGTAGTCGGAGAAGCCATCGATCTAGGAGCGATGGTGGAAGGAAGGGATGAAGAGGGCAATGTTGGCGTCCTAGTTGTAATCTTAGTAGAAGATGAGATTGTCGGTGGAGCGGCGGGCGAAGGTGGGGGAGGTCGCCCCTTGTGGCCATTAGCAGGTTGCCCCTTGCCGGCCTTGGGCGAGGCCGACCCTTGCCAGATTTGGTGAGGGTGGCCTCATCGACGACCGTGAGGGCTCGCCTACCTCATTGTTCATTAATAAGGGCTAGTGAGGGCTTGGCGACTCTTGCCCATTGCCATTGATGGGCCTCAAGCCCTTGCCGACCCTTCCCAAGTTCGATGTTCTTGATCTAGGTAGAAAAAGTCGAACAAGGGATGAGGAAGATGATGAACAGCACAACCATTGACCCCCCCCCCCCAAAAAAAAGAACAGGACAATTGAAAATGAAAAAAAGAATTTTTTTAGACAAGAATACCCATGATTGGCCCACTGGAATATGCATCAAAGATACATCTGTTCATCAACTGGTGAGTGAGGTTTTTATTTGAGACTAAATGATCACTTTTGATCCTTATTTGAGATAGACTCAAGTTTCGGTCCTTTTTTGAGAAAAGGAAAAATACTTTGGGTCCCTATTTGGGATTTTCCCTTATTTTAATATCAGCCGATTGACAAGTACATGCGAGTGGCACGTGCATTGTTCTGTGCTCATTTTGAAGGCTTTTGTAGTTTAAAATAATATCTAAATAAAATGCACATTAATCATGGGGCTTAAATCAAAATGCATGATAAGTCACCAAGAAGAGGGAAGAAGGGGGCAAAATTCTTACTTTAAGGTTTCCACATTAGAAGATGAAGATGTGGAAGGAGCAAAATTCTTACTTTAAGGTTTCAAAATGACTGATGCGAACTTGCAAACTTGGCGAGACGCTTTTGTGTGTAATTAGTACGTGGCAACTTCGGTTTTTTAATTTATTGATTCACGTGCCAGCTTGTGCTCATTTTTAATCTTTGAGCATGCTAATTGCGGCTTCTTCACTCGCTGAGTCATTTTGTGAACTTCTATGATGTAACGACCAAAACCCAATATCTTGTCTAATGAATCTCGGGAGAAGATCTAGACTTTTAACTAAGCTCTTCAAGATACAAGCAATACCTAAATTGTGAACAACAACCTTTTGGGAGTAAATTTGTAATCTCAATTAATCCCACAAGCAATTTTGGGAGTAAATCCAATGGAGATGAAACGGAGCCTTAGCTAAGAGAATCAAAGTCTAAGAAGGGGCAACCTATAATAATCCCAATCACTATGCATACACATGAAGCAAAAATATCTATATTGCATGGTCTTGCATTTTTTCACCCAAAGGTCTCACTTGTATCTGATTAGCAAGTGTATGCATCGAGAGGACATAGTTTGATCCCTAAATAAGAATATCAATATTGCATGATCTTGCATTTTTTTTTTCCTTCGCTACATTCCTCTACATTTGTCAATGGGGACGTTGTTGTTTAAGAATAGCATGACTTCACTTGAATATAAACATGGCAAATGTGATGAATTCAATTTAAATTGGCCAGACGTGCGATCCGACTTTAAATGTAGAAAAAGGCCCTACAGTCATTTGAACTTTCAAAGATTAAGCCCACGGAACCTGGCCTCTCTCTAAGGAAATGAGAGAGAAGGAAAAGGAAAACAAGTAAATGTGGAAAGGAATTAGGCTGAAAATGAAAAGAGGGAAGATGAGGATAATTAAAAGAACTGTTTCCTTCTTCTTGAGGCCAAAATTTGGGCATATAGGGTAACAATTATCGGCTGCATACATAGAACAAACTCGGCTATATACAGAGCTCGACAAACACAGAGAAGGCAAGGCACGAAACAGAGAGAAAACCAAGTGGAAAAGAGGTGGAGGTTGGCTTTTCAGTAAATAAACAAAGAAAATAAACATAGTGATTCTAGGCCGAAGAACAGGGCAGAACAGAGAAGACTTTGGGCCAAAATAGGGGAGAGACGTCGTGGTTGCTATTTGAATCGCTAGTTGAAGTCCCCTCAAGTAGCCTTGTCAAAATGCATTATAAATTCATTTTTTTTTAAATTTACATGGCTGAGTTGTTATATGAGCTAGTTATGATTAGTACATGGGTCTAGTATGAGAGTGTTATATGGGTTCACAATTTACTTACAAAATTCAACTCACCTTTATGATTCTCTTACCCTCACTTAATTTTACACTTATTCACTCACACTCTGATATCATTTTGGACATGAGCCTTCTTAAATTATATTAAATATGGAAGTATTTTAGCAATATGAATATAATTGAGTATCGCTAAATTTGCATTACATGAACATGAGTTAAAACGGGTTAAATGGTTCAATTAAAGTCGAATAATTTTTGACTTAACCCACCCCTTGATCGGTCCACCCTCAAGTGACTTGCGGGACTGGTTACCGTCTTGGGCGCTTGCAAGGTGAAGCGTTTGTAACACTTGCATGAGCCTAATATCCGTTTGTTATGGTTTGATGCAAAGTATTCACTCCCAAATGGGTCTGTGATCCCAAACCTAGAACATTGCATGATTAGTCATGGAACGAGTTTTACTCAAAGTTATAATCTTTCGTATTTGATTTCATCCGATAGTTTTCTCGGGGAGGATTGAGGAGGAGGAGGGCGGCGGTGGCGTCCGATGGGGGAGCAATGACGGGAGGGACGAATCTTGAACGCGGCCCTCGGGGGGAGGAAAACCCAGCTGCCGCCCGATGTTCCGGTTCGGACCCGGGTTCTGTTGCAGGTCGGGTCGGGTCGGGGGAGGACGAATTGCTGGGGAGCTCGTGTCGGAGGGAGGGGCTTTGATCTGCCGGAGCTCGTCAGTAGATTTGGCGTTCCCTCGATCGCTGCTAATCCTACGCTCCCGTCTGTCTCTCTCTCTTCGTTCTTGGTCGCTCTCCTATGCTCGCTCACTCACTTCTTGTTCTTTTTTTTTTTGTCTTTTTGCCTTTTTTTTTAAATAACGCTGCGGAAATTCGATTTTGCGCCGGTTTTTTCACCCCAATTTCACAATTGCCTCCGTTTTTTTTTCTCCCTTCTTTTGCGTCTCCCAAAGTTTTGCTCAAGATGGTGGTGCCAGATTGAGGGGAATGGGATTGGGTCAAAGTGGGAATTTTTTTTTTTTTTTTTTTTTTTTTTTATCATGGATCGGCTCTTGGCTGTCAAATGAGAGAGAAGAAAAATCTGGAGGAATTTCCAAAAAAAGGACCTTATAATGTTATCCAATTTGAATAGCGCGATCTCACAATCGATCTTATCTCGGTTAACTTAGCTGGAAAATTTTTGAATGGAGTGAACTCTAGCTCATTATTATTGAAATATGAGTCGGCTGATGAGCACGTGCGAGTGGCACGTGCATTGTTCAGTGCTCATTTTGAAGGCTTTTGTAGTTTAAAAATTATATCTAACTAAAATGCACATTAATCACGGGGCTTAAATCAAAATGCCCAATAAGTCACTAAGAAGAGGGAAGAAAGGGGCAAAATTCTTACTTTAAGGTTTCCGCATTAGAAGGTGAAGATGTGGAAGGAGGATGGACTGATGTGAACTTGGCGAGACGCTTTTGTGTGTAATTAGTAAGTGGCAAATTCAGTTTTTAATTTATCGATTCACGTGCCAACTTGTGCTCATTTTTAATCTTTGAGCATGCTAATTGTGGCTTCTTCAAGTGGATTAGTTGTGCATCGCTAATGATCAATCTCGCTGAGTCATTTTGTGAACTTCTATGATGTAACGACCAAAACCCAATATCTTGTATAATGAATCTCGGGAGAAGATCTAGACTTTTAACTAAAGCTCTTCGAGATACAAGCAATACCTAAATTATGAACAACAATTTCTTCAGCGCAATTTGTAATCTCAATTAATCCCACGAGCAATTTTGGGAATAAATCCAATATAGACTCTAAAAAGGGGCAACCCATAATCCCAATCACTACGTATACATACACATGAAGCAAAAATATCAATATTGGATGGTCTTGTATTTTTTTGCCCAAAGGTCTCACTTGTATTTGATAAAATTAGCAAGTGAATGCATCGGTAATGACATAATTTGATCCCTAAAAAAAAATATCAATATTGCATGATCTTGCATTTTTTTTCTTCGCCACGTTCCTCTGCATTTGTAAATGGCGACATTGTTGTTTAAGAATAGCGTGGCTACATCGAATATAAAAATGGGCAACATCATGAATTCAATTTAAATCAGCCAAACATGAGATTCAACTTTAAATGTAGAAAAAGGCCCTACACTTATTTGAATTTTCAAGATTAAGCCCATGGAACCTGGCCTCTCTCTAAAGGATATGACCCTTTCTCTTTTTGCCGAGGTAAATAGGTGCCATTTCAAATTAGGAAAGAAAATAACAAGACTATAGTTGTTCGAATTTCTAATCAGAATAAAATTGGATATGATAAAATAAGATTAAATTTTAAAAAATAAATTATTATTTTTCGTTAATTTGAATTTCTTATATTATAATTCAAATATTATTTATATTGAATGTAATTTTAATTTTGTTAATTTAATGGGTTTATAATTCAAGGAAAATAACTTTCCTATATAATATTAGAAATTATATTTAAACTACATATCAATGTAAATGAATATAAAAATTCACAAATATAGATGGTAAAAATTCTAGCCTTTCACAAAATGATTTACATAAGCTTTAAATGACCTACTTTATTTGTATTTGCTTTTTGGATTTTAATTTTCCTTTAGCTCACATTTTAAATTATTTTCTTTTTTATTTTTTTCCCCCTTCCATCATTCTTTAATAAAATTTTATTAAATAATCAAACGATACTAATATACATAAAATACCTAAAATTTGTAATAAATATTTATTTATATATATTTAATTTATATTATAAGATAGAATTAAATTATAATATCTAAATTTGGGGATAAGATTTAAATTTTTAAAAAAAAATTGTTATTTTTTGTTAATTTGAATTTCTTATATTATAATTCAAATATTATTTATATTGACATGTAATTTTAATTTTGTTAATTTAATGAGGTTTATAATTCAAGGAAAATAACTTTCCTATTATATATATTAGAAATTATATATACTTTTATCCCCTTATCTCCTTATGGGATAATTTTATCTTATTCATATTCTTTTTTTAAATTTAACTTTATCCTGTCTTGAGCAATTATCAAATATATTATCATATTCTGAATTTTATCCTAGTTGTTAAATGTAGCCTAAGAAAATAAGGAAAACTTGGCTAGCATAAAAAAGGAAAGGGATTCTAGGCCAAAGTGGAAATAAGAAAGAAGGAAAAAGAAAACAAGGAAATGTTGAAAGGAATTCGGCTGGAAATTAAAAGAGGGAAGATGAGGAAAATTGAAAGGACTGTCTCCTTCTTGAGGCCATAATTTGGGCATATATGAGGCCATAATTTGGGCATATAGGGCAACAATTATCGGCTGTATACTTAGAATACACTCGGCTATGTACAGAGCTGGACAAGTAGAGAAGGTAAGGCCCGAAAAGAGAGAAAACCGAACGGAAAAAGAGGCCGAGAAAGAGTTGGTTTTTCAGTAAAAAAATAAAGAAAATAAACATAGGGATTCTGGGCCAAAGTACGCGGCAGAATAGAGAAGACTTTGGGCCAAAATAGGGGAGAGACGTGGTTGCTGTTTGTATCTTTAGCGGAAGTTCTATCAAATAGACCTGTCAAGAATACATAATAAAATCATTTTTTTAATTCATATTTAATGAGCCCAGTTGTTACATGAGCTAGTTATAATTAGTAAATGGATTTAGAATGGGGTGATACGTGGGTTTACAACTTATTTAGAAAACTCAACTCACCTTTATGACTCTTTCACCTTCACTTAATTTTACGTTTGTTCACTCAACACTCTCACATCAACTTGGGTATAAGTCTTCTTATATCATGTTAAATACTATGGAAGTGTTCTAGCAATATGAATCGAATCAAGTATCACTATATTTATATCGCTTGAAAGTGAGTTAAAATGGATTAAATAATTGATTTTGGGTCAAATCATTTCACTTAACCCACCTATTTGACTGGTCTACCCTCAAGTGATTTGCAGGATTGGTTACCATCTTGGCTGCTTGCAAGGTGAAACATCTGTAACACTTGCGTGAGCCTATTATCCGTTTGTAATGGTTCGATCCAAGTATTTACCCCTAAATGGGTTACCTAGAGCATGGCATGATTCGTTTTGGAACAAGTTTCACTCGGAGTTATAATCCTTCATGTTTGATTTCATCTGATAGTTTTCTTGTTAATCTATAATGGATGTTGTGATATCTCGTCTTTTTTCATCGAATTGATATCAAATGCTTTTTTGTAACCTATTTCAATGCGGATATTTGATAAGATAATTGTGGTAGGGGTGATTGATCTTCGGTCTAATCCGATCCCACCTAGGAACCGAGAATCGGACTAATTGGATTAGTTCCCTATTTTGGGACCAAGAATCAGACTAACTGATTGTGGAACTAGACCATCGGTTTGATTTGGTACTTGGTGGTCCAATGGAACCGGTAAATTACGTTGATATACCGATTTCCCCTCCCCTTTAAAATCAAGCATTAGCTCTTTACTCATAGAATGCTTCAAAAGTTGTGTGAGCATCACACACTTAACAAATACTATGTTTAATCTTAGCTAAAAGGCCAAGAAAAACATGCTTTGATTGGAGCATGGTTTGACTTTTATTCACAACCCCCTTATGGTCTTTGCATGCCAGTTCAATGTGAGACTCTCGACATTCGGCTAGACACAATAATAGAGACAAGCCAAGAGTTTCACATCGAAGGCATTTGCATGGAAGGCTAGACACCACAAGAGAGACAAGTCAGACACATCAAGAATCCCACATTAAACGGGAACATAGACCGTAAGAAGGGTTGTGAATAAAAATCAAGCAATGCACCTAACAAAAGCATACCTTTCTTGAGTTTTTGTCAAATCCCTAATATTTAAGAGTTTAAATTATTTTTTAATAATTTTGCAAAAAATAAATCAAAATTTTAAAAATAATCGTTTGACATGAATGGTTCTATCCCTAGGACCGGATTAAAATCACCAATTTCAATTTTATGGAATCAGAAAATGGACTGGAGTCCCTTGTGAGTGATTCTCGGTTCAATCGGTTCCTTTTGCTCACCCCAATCAGATTATAAATGTTATTTTGATCCGAGTTTGTCTGCATTGATTTGCGTTTGCAGTCGCACTTGAAGGTTCGTTCTCAAATTGCTGAGGCATGTCCCGGGGTCGTTTTTAAGCCTGGGAACGGGCTGGACGTCCATTGTCAAACCTTTAAACGTATGTTACTCGTGGTGTGGGTAGGGGTCCCTTTTTTTTTTATCTTATTTTATTTATAGAAATTCCACTGTTTATTGCATCTTAATGCTCATGGTGTCTGTATATTCCAATCTCTTATTGCAGTCACGTGAAAATAGGGACTTCCCGCGCGTGATTTAGACGTTTTCCTTTTATTTTATTTTATTTTTTATGTGTTTTGAAATAGAGATTTATTTTTTCAGGAAAATTTCCAACTAAGAGCTTGAAGTGCTTTTATTTTCTCAAATAGGAGTCTAAAGTATAATTTGTTTGAGATAAAGATTTGAAATGGCCATATCAATCTCAGAAAATGGCCGGAGTGATTATGACTATTTCAAATAAGAGCCTAGCCTTGCTAGCTTGTCAGCCAACAAAAAATTCCAGCCAACCAGGAATATTTTTATCCAAATACAATTAAAATTAAAATTAAATTAGATTTAAAAAAAAAGGAAAAACACAGGCCACCCCATCAATGGCGATGGTTAGTAGGGTTGCCGGCACTTGGACAAGGCACTAACCAAAGGCCGCTAGTTTGCATGAGGCCGGTGACCCTCTCTCAGACCAAGGCGAGGGTGGGCAACCCTCGCCTAGATTTGGGAGAGGGTCGTCGCTCTCTCCCATGTCTAGCGAGGGCCTCCTGGCCCTTGCCTTTGGTCGGTGGGGGTTGTTGGCCCTTGCTCAGGTACCGGTAACCCCGTCGCCTCATCGGCGATGGGGTGGCTTGTTTTTCCTTTTCTTTTTCTAAGTTTTATTTTTAATAAAAAAAAAAAAAAAAAAAGAAAGAGGAAAAAAAATTTAAGGATGAAATTGCTCTTCATAGCTAGTGTGTTAGATAATATATAATCACAGACAGTGTATAACCACTTTAGACACTTATTTAAAATAATGTCCATTTCAATCTCTTATTTGAAAAAATGAAGGTATTTTGGACTATTATTTGAAATAATATCCATTTCAATCTCTTATTTGAGAAAAATAAGGGTATTTCAAGCGCTTATATTGAATTTTTCCTTTTTCTTAGAGGTGAGCATTGGTCTAGGGTCAATCCTAGACTGACCCTAGACTAGCCCAACCTTGCCAACCTTGATCCGGTTCCTACAGAGACTGGGTCGGTCCTTGGTCCTGAGAATTTAGGATCGGTCTAATCCGGACCAACCTTGATTGTATGTGTATGTGTGTCTATACACACACACACACACACACACACACACACACACACACACACACACACACATATATATATATATATATATCAAATATATTATTTAAAATTTTTTATATATAAAGAAATAACTCTTTAGTGAGGAGTCCAAGTAATTTTACATCGTTCTTTAATAACTTATATTTTAATGTCTTTTACAGCATCAACAGTTATAATTTACAAAAAAAGAAAATGTTTTTGTGAGAAGTCATCATAGCGTCCAAAAGGGCATAATTAGCTACTCACGGCATCCTCTTCTAGTACTCGTTCTCTTTTGTCTTATTTGTCCTCTTAGTATTCAATTTGAAA
Source organism: Eucalyptus sideroxylon (assembly GCA_014182405.2). Taxonomy (NCBI): domain Eukaryota; kingdom Viridiplantae; phylum Streptophyta; class Magnoliopsida; order Myrtales; family Myrtaceae; genus Eucalyptus; species Eucalyptus sideroxylon. The sequence goes on from CM024550.2 coordinate 24,827,606, forward strand.
AAAAAAAAAAAAAAAATTTCTCCGCTCACCATTCGATACTCGCCTCGCTCACTTTCGATCGCTCATGCCACTCGATGCCCGTCTTGTTTGTTGCTCACTGCTCACTGTTCACCCCGCTCGACGCTCACCCCATGCTCAACGCTCGCCCCACTCGACACTCACCGCTCGCCTCTCTTAACTAACCTCGCTCGTTATCGAACCCATTAGGTTGGTTTAGTCCTCGGTTGCCTTTTTAGGGAGTACAAAAAATGAAATAAAAAAATTATTGATTGCCCCCAAGTTGACCTTGAAACCGGATCAAACTCATTGGATCGGTCCGATCCTCAATCCCATGCTTAATAGGGTTGGTCCTCGTCCCAGAAATTGAGAACCAACACTATGCGGGTTAGTCTTAGGGTTAGGGAGTGGATTGGCCCAATATGGACCATGCTCACCCCTACTTTTTCTTATACATTTGGACAATATCATTGCATAAAAAAAGAAAAAGAAAAAGCTTTAAGATAGCATGTGGGTATTTATAGCTTTATTCTAATAAGATTAGGTCAATTTCTAATATTGTTGATTCCACCGTATTGCATTTAGAATTTTTTCCTCATCACGTAGATTAAAAGAAAGACTTTATTGTTCCTAGGTCGTAAAGAAGCCAACTCATTGTTTCTGGGCTTGGAAGAAGATCTTACAACTTAGGACAACATTCCGACATAGCTTCTTTTGGAGGCTAGGGGATGGCCTATTAGTGTCACTTTGGTTTGACAATTGGCACCCCAAGGGCCCATTGAACTTATTTTTCTTGGATTCACTCATCTATAGTTTTGGGCTCTTTAGGCAAGCTACAGTGGTAGACCTCTTTTCTAATGATGGCTAGGCTATCAGGTCGGTATTAGAGTTGTGGGAGTTTTCTCTCCCCTCCTTATCTTGGAACCAATATTGTTTTTGTTGGAGAGAGAACTCGGCGGGCCTTTTCACGATGGTGTTGACTTGGGAGGCCTTTAGGTGGAAGAAGGACCAGGTCTTTTGGCATCCTTTCATCTGGAACAATGCCATCTTGCCTCGATTCCAATTTAACCTTTGGCTCATCACCAAGCGCAGACTTCCTACCCAAGCTCTTATTCTATCTTATGGTAGGATTGATTCTGCCTCTTGCCCCTTTTGCAATGAAGTGCTTGACTCTATTGATCATTTGCTTTTTAGATGTCGCATTACGACTAGTATTGCTTTCTTTTGGGTGGCCAGATGCAATCTTCCATGGCATAACAAGTCTTGGGGTGAGAATCTTCCGTTGGGCCACTACCTTGCTTTTGGGCAAGGAGTTTTATAAATGTATTGCCCATTTTTCTTTAGGTGCGCTTTGCCATATCATTTGGAAGAACATGAACAATTTACTCTTCAAAGGGGAGCCACTTTCTGTTTCGGCCATGAAGAAGCATATTCTCAAAGTCGTCAAAGATAAGATTGCCACCTTCAGGAACGTGGAGGACTCTACTAGGAATAGGAGGTTGTAGCGCAATTGGGACATTAACCCGATCATTTTCTCTTTGGGAGATCTTTAGCCTTCCGTCTAAGCTGCCTGGTGGCCGTTCAGTGAGGCTGTTGCTGCCTGTGGCGGGGGCGGTTGATTCTCACCTCCCTCGCTCGTGTTGTTGTGGTCGTTTGCTTCTGGTTGGCGGTTGTTTTTGCCGTCCTTGTGTTTTCTTGCTTCTGGTTTCTTGTTTTAGCTGCTTGGCTTTTCATCCTAGCTTCCTTCCACTCATAATGATTATTATCATCTTGAGTGCAAGTTTTTGAAGCCATGTTCATTTGTACAGTTTGGCTTTTCCCCATTATTTTGCTTACTTCTACCAAAAAAAAAAAAAGACTTTATTTTATTAGACTAGTGCATGTTTATTTTTATTCGTAGCTCACAAGGTCCTGTCCTAGGTTCCCAGCCTTTTACAATATAGTTTTCTATAATTTTGCCCAATACAACTCGATTTGTTCTATTTTTCTCCCAATCTTTTATCTTTATTATTGATTGTTCTATTTTAGTGTTTGAGCACTTTTGCATGTTAATAGATTCATATAAACGAAAAGGATTGCATTAAATAATATTTTGTTAAAAGCAAAAAGGTATCCCCAACAGAGTTAGACAAAACTAGGATAATCAAGTTTCCGAACTCAAAATCGCTAGCTCACATAACTAAGGTGGGCTCCGGCATCTTAAATGGCCCCTAATCAATCTATTAGGTTAGTGGTGACTCCAAATCAAATAAATAATAAATGAGTATGACATCCTAGGATGTCACTAGTAATAGCACGTGGAAGTACAACAAAATTTTCACAGCATCCCATACAAGAAATTGGAGTTTAATTAATACACATATGCTTCATTATATTAAAACCACTAATTACCATCTTTATACAATATCCAAGCAAATATAATACATTACATAAGTTTGGGAAAAATCAGGATCACCCATCATCGACATAGCACACCTAAGCACAAAAATTTGCCTGTACAAAGGTTAAGTTATTCTTTATGGATTGACAACCTTGCCATCAACAAGTCATCATTCGTTGAAACCAAGGAGACCATCGAAACCCCTGAATGGTCTAACAAACTCCCTGTCGACCTATACATTGGAACTATACTTAGTGTCGCCAGTTCAAGTACAAGCATATCTTGGTATTCACATGCAAAATATACGGGAGCTCCAAAAAGTAGTGGCAATGAGGGATCCATCTCACATATCTGAAAAATAAGGAATGAGCTGAAACCCAATAAATAAAATCTCTAATTCAAGGCAAGTGATCCACTTACCACTCAACCTAATACCAACAAGTAATGTGAGTTCAAAGCAACACAAGAGAACTATGTATGAAAAGTGCAAAGTGAATGCATTCTCTTCTTTATCATGATATGCCAATGGAAATCAATAACAACAATACATAAGATTATTCACTCCAATGCATGCAGATGACATCATATATTATGAGATATAATATCATTAATGAGTTCATTATTATATATGCATATATACATGCATTGTATTCTTTACTCCTCCTGCCAAATACTTTGGGGCATCTTGACACACTTTCGAGGCATCTCAACTCACAAAGCATCTTGGCAACACGGGCCATCTTGACTCTTGAGGCATACCGACATATAGGGCAATGATGGAAATATATAACATAATACTTTCCATATTTAGTCATACAGTAGTAGTGCACATGATAACATTATATAAATATGATCTCCCTTGCATCAATAACAAATTCAACGCTCATTTTTAAAATCGACATACAGTACACAATATCTTTTCATGCAATTCATACTTGAAATACAATTACGTTACTCTTTCAATAATTACATGTGTGAGTAGATATAATGACATGCTTACATTCTTTCATTTCACATGCAAGTGATGATAAATAAATAATTACGTTCACCACAACACATATATCTACCCTTCTCTTCACATCGCGCTACATTAATATAATAAAAGGCTTTACTCAAGCAAGCGAGTCAGAAATGGTAAACTGTCATTATCGACAAGTGGATATAACCAGCAGGTGGTATAACCAGTAAATGAGCATAAACGGCAGATGAATATAACCAACAGGTGAGTATAAGTGGCAGATAGGAGAACAAAATTTGTACGAAAATAACACTTTCAAGCCCTTTTTCATCATTTTCACATTTTTTACATCCAATGTGCTACCCCATCTCATAGAAATCAATCAAAAACATCAAGATATGTAAGAACTCATCAAGATAAGTCAAATTATCATAATATCTCAACATAACATTATTGAGGCTTGCTCATACTTTTCATCAAATTCAAGCTAAATTAACAAACTCCAACCAACTGAGTCGAGACTACTAAGTGGATCAATCTAATTTAGTTCAATTAGTCCAAGAGTTTTCACTTATCTAAAATGATTTGAGTAAATCAAAATTTTAATTACCTTCAAAACACATTAATCAAGAAAATAAATTAACAACTCTAAATCTTTTTAAGCAATAAAACTAATTTGGTAAGATTAAGATGAAGTCCAATAATTCACTTTGTAAACATTTGAAATATTGAACTAGAAGTTTTAGGAATATCAACGAGAGATCGATGCTTTTACTCGAAAGATTGGAAAGCGAAAGTTGACAGAGAGGGGTTGGGGAGAGGGGGGGGGGGGTGGTTGAAGACTTGAAGCATCTCGGAAGGGAATCATATGACCAAGGGGATGCATTTACAAATTTACATGAGTTACAAAAGATAAACGACCATGGGTTAAAAGTTGGGTTAAAAATATCCAATAGTGGATGAGAGAGAAGTGTACAAATCAAAGGAAGACGTTTGGCTTAACTATATGGTTCCAAAGTAGATATTTTGATAAATTACTAAGATAGCTAGTAAATCGGTATGTAAAGAAGGACAGCGGTGTCTGTTCTAGACATCAATAATACAGAATAATATTCTAAACTCACTAAAACGTTGAGCAAAATTTACCGAACGCTAGGAGGGACTCACTCAATAAATTTCTAATCTATCACATATCTGATATGTAATCCGGGAGTGTATTAGTCTCAATTAACAACTGATGTGGCATTACACATTCATCACCACTCTAAATAACCGACACAAGGGCAAATATATATTAATTTAACCCTAATGGAATCACTTTCCGAAAACTATAGACACAAAGAATACATTTTGAATTCCCCACACATTACAAGTCATTAACTTAATTGAATTTTCCACTTGTGACATTTATGGTCTTCATTTCCTACATTTTAATTGTTGTAGGATTTTATGGATGTCAAAATGAGAATTCAAATTGTGATTGTTAAGGTTTGGGAGAGCCCTGCGAAGTGTGTGCCCTACCTCGTGAGAGGGTTATTCGCGCCTACTTATCAATATGCTAAACTTTCTCATGATTCACCTTGAAAGGGCTGCGACAAGCAATGCATACTACATAGGCACCACTTAGCATATAACTGGGTAATACATAGACTACACAGTACTGATATATAAAATTGACAACATAGAACCCCGGCAATCAAACACACTTACAGATTGGGCCACGTATAGGCCCAACATGACAAATACAATTCAAGTCCATTTCATTTGCTTGTGTTTCTTTGTCTAGATTTCTAGTTAGGATAAAATATGAAATTCAAATATTTTGCTATATTACATTGTTTGATGAATCATAGTAATAAAACTGAATATTTCATATCTTATCTTATCTATTATTTGTTTGAACTGAATCATAGTAATAAAGCTAAATCTTAAATAGCAATTATTTCATATCTTATCTTCTCTATTATTTGATATGAATAACAACATATCAATGTAAATGAACTTGCAAACGCATAAATGGAAATGGTAAGAATCTCTCAAGCTTCACTATTAAAAAACCACGGACGCACAAACGAAGATAACCTCCATCAATTGAATCATTATAATTGTACAATCTAAATCTTAAATAGCAATGGGCTTATTGCAGCATTCCAGAGCCATAAGTCCACTACAATAAAAAAAAAAATGTAAATGGTCTATAGCAACATTGACAAGGTAAATCAACTAGTGAATGTCAAACTAGTACAAGAGAGAAAATATGATCATTTACTTTCGCAATACCAAAAAGTATATTGCTTCGACTCTCTCGCCTACTTCATTTTTATTTACTTATTATTGTTATTTTTTCCTCTTTTTTTAATCGATTTATTTCTTTTCTTTTGTTCTTTTTTATTCTTTCTGTCATTCCTTAATAAAAAATATTAAATGATAAACTATCCTAATATACCTAAAAATTTAATAAATATTAATACTAAATATTTTTCATATAATATTCTATTGAAAGTAATTGAAATATATAAATAAAAATTGGGATAAATAAAAATGAATATTATTGTTATTTTTTGTTATTTTTAATTTTTTTTTTTATTTTAGAATTCAGATGTTAGTTATATTTAATTATTATTTAAATATTATTAATTTAAGATGTTTGTTATTTGAGAAAATAGCTTTCATACGATGTATTTAAGATATTATATCAACATTTATCCCACCTCTCCTATATGATGATTTTATTCGGGCTATATTCTTCTTTTATCTAAGCTGATCCTATCTTGAACGTGAACTAAATATAGGATATGATAAAATTTTATCAAATCCTACTTTTATTCTATCTACAAAACATAACCTAAAAGTATTCCGTCGTTACTTGAAAAAAATCTATGACGATTGCATGGAGCTTGTGCAGATTGGCGCCGAGAGGACGAGGACTATCTTGATTTTTATTATTGGCACAGTCAGTGGCCATCGAGCACTGATGCAGGCTACTCATGTGGTCGACCCTAGCGTGGTGGCGGAGTGTGGTGGTGCCACCACTGAGCCAGCGGGTGAGGGCCAATGGACCTTCCGATGGCCCTAGCCTTTGCCGGCAAAATCGTGGCGGCAACGCTGCCATCTTGAACACCACATCAGCTCATTTGTCTTTAAAGTACATTGAAAAACTCTGTTTTGGCTTTTTTCGCCAGTTAACTTGAACAGAGTTGATAAAATTACTTGATTGCATTTTTAAAAACTTGCAGCAGGACTTGATTGTATTTTTATGGTAAATTTTAGGACTTTTGGTGTACATATCCCATTTTACTTTATGATTGAGAGTGTATCTTAGACTTGATTGGAGAGATTTATTCTTGAGTATTATATATATATCTTTTTAACTTTTTTTTTTTTTCCAGCTGACATCTTTGTTAATTGAATACAACAAATAATCCAATTCATTTTAAGTAAATTGACATAGGCTTTGATGAAATTTTTCAAAAACAAAAATTTAGAATTTAAACTAAAGATGATATTACCTTTAAGAGATAAGTCCATTGGAGGTCTTAAAACTTATCATGAAAGTACAATTGAGTTCTAAAACTTTCAAAATGGGCAAATTACGTCCCAAAACTTATTAAGAAAGTGCAATCGAATCCTTAAACTTTCAAAAAGTGCAATTGAGTCTTTTAAAATAGTTCAATCAAAACCTCAGGTTGAATACCGTTTTTGAAATTTTAGGATTTAAATGCACTTTCTTAACAAGTTTTAAGACACGATTGCACATTAAAGTTTTAAAATTCGATTGCACTTTCGTAATAAATTTTATGATTTAATTGCACTTTTTTAAAAGTTTCAAGACTCAATTGCACTTTTGTGACAAATTGTAAGACTTCCAATGCATTTATTTCTACCTTTAAAATAGTAGAAATAACTCTCTTTCTTTTTAGGGGGAGGAATTCATTTAGGCTCTATTTATTTTGTGATAAAAAATATTTTCAAGAGAACAATCCTTTGGATTGTTTATAAGAATGAATAAGCAAAAGAGATTTTCATCGTCTATGGAATCATTTCATTTTTAATTATTAGTGTTTTTCATGTATGTCTACATAGTACATAGAACGTTAAAGGGGACTGCTTGGCTCACTCGCTCGGACGCCGAATGATGGATGCTCAGATGGACGCTTCGGCAATCAGCGTATAGCAGCGACCCATGTGAAACTTCTCCTCATGGTTGCGGAAATCATCTATTGCAAAGAAGAAAATACTGACCTCATCTACGATTCGACTGAATTTAAATTGATGAAAATAGAAAATCAAGTTGCATTTAGAACAAAGGACGTTTGCTTTGATTCATAAAGAGTGCGGCGGTAGTGGAATTGATGTCCTAAATTTCTGCTTTTGCACCGGAGAGTCATTCACACGAGTCTCTGAATCTCGTCCTCTTTCAAGGTGGGTACTGTTTTTTTTATCTTAAAGGCACACCTAGCCAACCAAGAGCAGATCGTCACAGTGCAAACGTGTACTTTTACTTGGAAGCTATGGCAATTTGGGGAATCAGTAATTTCTTTGTATGTATTACTCCTTTTGGGCTGGATGACGCATTTAATCCCTCGTGCAATCTTAAATTCTCTCTTCTTCCATCGTGAAGTGAAAATGAACCGCATACCCCTCGATTTGTCTCAAACCTTGGGATTTTCTGTCGCTCACACTTTCCCAAAACTAACTTGATATAATCTTTGGGCGACAAATATAATTGGTGATCCGGTATTTGGGAAAGACTTCTCTATAGAATTTGTTGCAGAAAATAAGCGATCGAATAATAACTAGACAGAATAAAGAAAATAAATCAGACATAAGATTTACGTGGTTCGATTGTAGTAATTTACGTCTAAAAGGAAAGCAGTAAACAATTCCACTATAGATCAAGTAATGCAACGGAGATTATAACCACATTTGAGTCATTCAAACACTTTCAGTGTTTTTCAAATCATAATTACATCAAATAACTCACATAGTGTTTAACTTCATAATTCCGTGCTAAATAATTTCTCAATCTCATGTTTTTTACCATAAGAATTTAATTCGATTCCAGTACGAAGAAAGACGCCTAGGATGTAATTATCCCGAATTTTTTTCCGCGAAGCCACGAATAACTCTGGCGCACATCAACAACTACAGCCCAAGAAGCCCACGATAGAATATATTTATATGTGCCCAAGAGTTGACCGAGTCAAAGTCCAACTCAAAGTAGGATTCGGTCAACTTGGATTTTCCTTATTCGATGTGCACGTTCTTTCCTGTTTTGTCAATTTCTTTGCCGACTTCAATACAGAAATCAATACCCATATATTTCAAACAAAGTCCACGGTTTGGACTTTTATCTAATCACAATTCCATAGCACAAGAAATATTAGGCGTGCTTTTTTTTTTTCCCCTTTAAAGTTCATAAATAACATTCATATCGAGTTAGGTTTTATTAGTTAGCTTAAACTTGAAAAATATTTTAACGAGATGTTTGTTAGGGATGGTATGTGAAAGAAAAAGATATTGCGAAATAGGTTAGAGTAATAGGTTGTTTATTGTTATCTGTTGATTACAAATTAACATGAATAAACCAGTGCTGCGCTATGTTGAAGTCACATCCACTAGGGAATGCTGATGGCATGCATAACAGTTATTTAATTCAAAGGAGAGTGAACAACGTGGCCATTGCATCGGTCAAGCCCGGGGTGTTAGAATATTTAAATAATAAATCACGCATTCATTTATCAGTTTAAGCTTTTAGAATAGTTGGCAGTGGTCCCATAAAATCTTACATGGTATCAGAGCTAGGAGGTCCTGAGTTCGAATCTTCCAGGCCCCTATTTGTCTCCCCTATTAAATTTCCACGCTTAATACTAGGCAAAAAGACCAGACTAAGCGTGAGGAGGAGTGTTAGAATATTTAAATAATAAACCACGCATTCATTTATCAGCTTAAGCTTTTAGAATAGTAAAACCAGACTAAGCGTGAGGAGGAGTGTTAGAATATTTAAATAATAAACCACGCATTCATTTATCAGCTTAAGCTTTTAGAATAGTTGGCAGTGGTCTCACAAAATTTCACACCGGGAAGATGGAACCAGATCCACGATCAATCCTGTCAGCGCCACGCGAACTGTCCTGAGGATAAACAGCTCAAAGCATCACAAAGGAAAGGCTCTATCAAGAATCAATAATCACCGTAGAATTTGGAGAATATAACGTGATGAATAAGCAGAACAGCAGATTCACCCTCAAATGGACTTGCATCTAAGGAAGTATTTGAAGGTGAATCACTTCAAAACTTACACGACAGGATCCACATCATCTCTTGTGGCTTAGTATCAACTATAAGAGTCTTCTTCTGGCCAGATTGAGCTGCAATATGGAGTGGCGAGACATTGTTCCCATCGCGCCTAAGAGGCAAGTCCGCAATTTCATTAACGAACAATTTTACGGCTTTGACGTAGCCAAATTGAGCAGCTGTGGCAATGGCGGTCTGTCTTTTTTTTTTTTTCAGTCAACGTCAAACTCTCCACTGTCGTCCTCTCAGTGTAGATTTGTAGTTCATTGTAAATGAGAGGAAAGTGTAATATATTCATGTTACCAAATGAAGAATACAATCCCTCCCTTTTATATGAGGTGAGAAGGCAATTAGGTTTGATTAAAATTAATATAAACTACAGTCAACCTAATCTCAAATATATACATCTAACGTTCCTTGAAACTCAAAATGATTGGCAAGAAGTCAACTGGAGTTTTAGAGAAAAGATCCAAGAAACGCCCAAGCAGATATGTCTTGGTGAAGACATAAGCAATTTGTTCGGCGGATGAAATGAAAACAAGTCAAATAGTGCCACAAAGAATGTAATGTCATATGAAATAACAGTCTACCTCAATGGGTTTGGTGTGTTAATGAATTATATTATAATGTGCAATTTGGATGGCACTGCAATTGTCGCGATGAATGATTGTCCTGCTATGATGACATCCTCTCATGTTTTCCAATAGCCATCGCAACCATAATATCTCTGATGTCGTATAGCAAGAGCTTGATATTTAGCTTCTACACTAGAGTGGACTAGGGGTGAGCACGGTTCCCGACTAGGATTGAAAACTGGAAAACCCGACCGATGGGTCTAGTTCGATTCTGAGTTCTAAGGAGAGAGGTTCTGGTTCTCAGTTCCATTTTTTGGGAATCAGCAGTTCCAAGTTCCAACCAGAACCGGAGCCGGGATTCCCTCTCTCCAAAACCCTAACGTTTTCTTTAATGTTTAGTCTTCACTTTCCTTTTTTTATCTTTTTTTTCCCATTTCCTCTCTACAACACTCCATGCTCCCGACAACGATCCCACATTGCTCGCCGCCCTTGACGCCGCCGTCACAACCCATGATGTCGCCATCGACGTTGCCATTGCTCCGTTTGACGAAGCTGCTGATTCTCGTCATCGCACTTGCCACCTTCCAACAACGAGCTGTTGCCGACCCGCCATCGCAATGTTGATGTTGTTCCACCGTTGCTGTTTTGCCGTTGATGACGCTGCTGCTGTTCATACTTCAATGATTAGCAGCTCCGTGTTGATAAGCCGCCTCATCTCAGCCTCTCGACAACGAGCTGCTACTGTTCGTGTCGCTGCTCACTGTTGCCACGACTAGGACAGAACCAGCTGCCGCCTCGGTGTCCTTGTTGCCGATCCGTGCCAAATCCGGCATTGCCCATGTCACGCCCAATGTTGCTCGAGGTCGCAGCCGAACGTTGGTTCGACTCAGAACTAAACCCCAAGCTCGCCAAATGTTGCTTCTGTTTGCCGTCACCAACTCGCCACCAGCGGCTGCGACTCAACTCCGCTGCAAGATTAGCCCATATAATTGCTGGCTGAACGTGAGTCAATTCCAAATTTCTGCCTTAATGAACATTACTTCTTGTAATTGCTGGTTCTTCAACGAGCTTTTGTTTATTTTACTAGGATATGGTGATAGAGTGGTAGGCGAGCCTTCTAATGTTACCATCAAAAACAAACAGAAGCTAAATGGAAGTGCGGCATGAAGGAGGCGCTTTGGTTGCCCCCAAGCAGCTCTTTAGTTGGAAGGATAAAAAATATTAAGTAGATCCTCTAGCCTAACATTTCTGATGCGTGTGCTTTTTGGAATGTTGTTTCCGTTCTCTACGCATCAAGTTGGTAGGTCATATCTTGTTTCTATGGAGTCTATTAGGTTGTCACTTCAAGATTCCTTGATTTTCTTTATGTGTGAGTTTACAAGTTAGCCATTTTTTAATTTACACTTAGCCAAAAGGATTGGCAATCTCCTGATTACAAAACAGGACAGTGTCCTGTTTAGGATGTTCCGTGAACCCATTAGCTTGGAATTGCCGTGTTGGTTTGTGGGATTAGTTTTGTGTTGTTTGTGCGCGCACCTGGATGTTTGGCATTTGGGTTCCATTTTTTCCTTTCAGTTTGGCCAATTCTTGATTTGTTGTGTTTGGTTTGCTGCTTGTGACATGGAAATTCTTCTGCTCGTTATTGCTTCTCATTTGATTAGTTCGGTTGAGTTCTAAAGTTTCTTCTTTGCAGTAAAGATTAGGCCCAAGAACCGGGCGTGTTCACGTAGTAATGACTTCAGTGAGATGGTTAAATCTGGCAAGAATTGTTTTGTCTCTACATTATGTTCTTTTTGTACTCAAAAATTCACAGATCAACCATTTGATGCTAACCAGTTGGTTGCTCAAATTAACCCCCTTTTTTGTGTTCTGTTTGATTATGTCAGGTTCTGATGTAATGCTATTGCAACAGGACTATAAAGCCCTAGTTATGAATCGTTCTTGTGTTTGGCAGTGACCTCTACAATAATGATATGATGTAGAGTTTAGTTATTCTTACCCCGTGACTTTGTACTAAATCATAGTTGTTAGATGAAAAAATGAGGGTTATGTTATATTTACCATATAACATCATATATGGGTTCAAGTTCAACAAAGATATCAAGTGACTAATGTCGGATGTTCGATAACTTAAAATGGTTTCAACATATGCTTGCTTCCATGATGTGTAGTAGCATGTCATGGCCCTAGTAAAAGTTCCATAGAGAATTTGACATCTTACACATTTCCAATTTTACAAATTAACGGACATATGATAGTTTTGATATGATGGTGTCATTTCCTTTTAGAGTCAGGGCTGCGGGTCATGTATAATATCTTTATGCTATGGGAGATCCTTTATCTGTCGATTATATTGGAAGTTCTGGAGTTCTTTTTCTTTTGACAGTTCGTTGAAACTTGATGCTTCAAGTAGCTTCATGTAACATTCACGAATTCTTATCGTCGAGAGTACTACTTTGCTCCTTTGGTCAATTTTCATATAGCTTATCTGTTATCTATTGTAGTCCTCACAAGAACCTTAGCTGTCCTCGTACTCTAAGCTAAAGTTCCAATGTTTAGATGCTACCCTTAAGCCCCGACTTCTCAGCTTGCTCCAGCAAAATTCTATGCATTATGTTGTTTCATAGCTACCGAACTGACATCTTTTTGGTTTTTCCAGATCCGCATAAAGTAATGGAGATACTACGATTTTGGTCAAAAAGTGGTGCCACCACTTGTTTGTCTTCTTGGCACAGCAGGAATGGCATATGTCTATTACAAGCAGATCAGGTCTGTAGCGATGAAGGTAGTTACTTCAGTATCATAAAGATTTTTCAACGACAGAAACATGAGCAATGATTAGGAATTTCTAGTTATCTACTATTCAATTATATCATCTTACACTTTGACCACTCACTGGTCACAGTACAACAAACTCCTTTGGCGTTGTTAATGTTGTTCCAAGGATAGAGAGCATGAGTTTTCCATAATTGGTCTATTTTAAAAACTTCAGGGTTATCGGATGATTTCTATTGGTATTCCACGTGTTTGGAACCATCACGAATGGATTCAGGCATTTGAAAAGTTCTTGGATGCTATCAATGTTCATCATGTAAGTACTTTGTTGTAATTGGAATTACTTTATCTATTTGCTTGGCATTTGTTTACGTTGTTGGTGACACTCTAGTGCGAGGTAACCACACCCCTTGATACATTTTGCAATGCTGAATGTGTATCTGAAAGTGTATTTCTCCATCCATTCTATGTCGATTATTGACTGATAGCTTTATTATATTTAGGATGTTCCATGAACCCATTCCCTATCTTATATCTAGTCGAATTCCTTGCCAAGAATTCTTTTGCCTCTATTGATAATTTTGTTCATTTTGTATTCTCTTTGATGAATGACAAATTTGTTTATTATTGTCACGCTCATTTTCGTTTTGTTTAACTAAAAATGAAACCAAAAAAAAAAAAATCTGTTGGACCTTGAAATTGACCCTAGAATTTATGACAGGGGTAAGTTCCAGATTTCGGGTTTTGACGGATAGGTTCCAGATTCCAAAAAATGAGAAATTTGTACTCGAGAATTGGTTCCAGGTTCCAAACGAAACCCGTAAAGAACCTGGAATTGCTCGTCCTTAGAGTGGACGACAATGGTCTCTTTCTTGCTAGGCATGAGATAAGTGAGGTGTCAAAAATATAAAGTGGCTTGTAGTGGAGAGATGATTGTGACTGTTGCCGACCTAGTCAACATCTAAATAAGCTTTCAACTTTAGCTTTCAACTTTACTGTAGAATGAGTAGAGAAGTGATGGCCATGAAATGCCCTACCCTAAACATAACAAAGAACGCAGAGGACTATGTGAACAACATAAGTGATATCAAGTTGAGTAACAATAAGATATAGAAGACTACCGACTAGTTGTCAATGGAATTTGAGATTTGGAAGATGGGTTCCATCATTGGCATCAAATTTGGCATTGGTCTCAAGAGAAGTCATGGCAACTTATTGTCAGTGAGTCATGCTCAAGAAAGATCATAGCTATATCTAGCTTGAGAAATATAACAACTAGATGAACTTGAGATAACCTCCAAGCTAAAAAAGTAACTAAGTTTTCCAAGATCTTTCATCTGTTGACTAAGATATTGCTGGAGTTATAAAATTCTTGTACGATCATCTCTAGTGATAAAAATGTTATCCACATCTAAGAGCAACAAAATACACCCAAGAGAAGTGTGTCAAGCAAAATGAGCATGGTCGTAGGGACTAAGAAAAAGCCAAGGAATTCCACTGTGGAGCTAAAGTTGGAATACCATGCACGAGGATACTGTTTCAATTAATATAATGCGCGATCTAATGGACGTACTTCAATAATTGACGAGGGTCATGCTTTTATTTTTCCTTTTCTCCTCTTTTGGCCTGGCAGACCATTGTGGAGAATTGTTGACAAGGTCATGCTTCAAGCAAAACACAATCATTAAGATCCACATAAGATTCACCGATCAACTTGAACATGGCTACTTCAAGAAGAAAAGTTAAATCTCAATCTGTCAAAGAGAAAGCAGCGCCCATGCATTAAACTGGTCACAGCAAAAATTTACAACCCTGACCGCTAGTGACGTCGGTTTTTGCTGTCCTTTAGACTAACAAAAGCTTCATACGCATGGAAAGCTCTTCAGAATGTGTATAGCTGCTGAATCGAATCAATGTTCAAGCCTTTCAGCATGACCACGGATTCAACATGGCCTTCAGAGGGTGAAGCTCTCGAAGCCTGCAACAACAGATTCAGTTTGCCTTACCATCGGATGTCAGACTTAAATGGCGAAAAAGGAACTGCTAGTGGTGAAAGGTTTAAACTCTCTATTGAGAAAATAAGCTTCCTAAACTCCTTAAATACAGCATGGCAAGTAAGGCTCCTAAACTCCTTAAATCCAGCATGGCCTTTGAACTTCAGTTATCAGGCAAGAAAACAGGTACAAAAGCGAAGTAGGTGAAACTATGTTTTTCAGTAAATAACACCAATTTCTTACGAGCATTGAAGTATGAGAATTAAGGTGCTCACCTCGCAACCTCTGCCCGTCATTTGGCTTGCTCGGCAATCTCTGAAAGCTCCCTGTAGCTACTCTTGCCATGAAAGCTCCCTGTAGCTACTCTTGCCAGAGAAAGGTTGCTGGTTTCAGGAGGCTGAAGGCCGTGCAGAGTCCTCCGTGCAGCTGCCCACTGAGCTTCTTGCTTTTCTTTGCCATAGTCTTTTTTGGTAGTGAAGGCAGTCTGCCTGATCAAATTGGCCAAAATTAACAGAATGTAGGGTTTTTCATAATACATAATCCGTGGCAGTGCCTTTTCTCAGTGGAAATACCTTGTTCTCCGAGAGGGTGTTCCATGCTTTCCCGCTCAGAATGTAGCGGATTGCGTATTTCAGAAAACTCAAGCAGAACATATATCACCAAGCTGTAGATGACACTGGCCCACTCCCATCCAGTTCCTTTTATCCTCACGAAACCCCAATTTGCATAAACCGCTGTAAGTGTTGCATCGTGTCCATTAAAAATTTTGCATCAGGGAACCATATTGGTGAATGGTGATTAAGTTATTGATTGTCCAAACCATTGACCGTCAGTTAAAGCTAATAAATCTGCGGTTCACTTCAACCGGACTCCAATGAAATTAGTCAGTAGAAAGTACCATAGCAAATTTATCCTCCCAGTAGAAAGTGAACAGACTATGACCGAGAAATTCTCACCAGCTGAGCAACTACAAATGCCCTGAGTAAGAGAAGTCCCGGGTGTTCCACAAAGGACCAGCTGCGCGATCTGGTGACAAGATTAGAGCCTGGCTAACCATTCTCGCAAATATAGGGCTGCCATTATTTCATTGGGTCTATATCTGATTGATTATTTACACCAAACTTGTCCTGCACCATAGAATAGGGTAGTGATATTTTATTGCTTCTCGTTTCAATAATTAAACAAAATATACACATGAGAGACAGAACTAGAAAACCTCACAAGAAACAGGTTCTTACTAAGAAGTCCACATCTTTCATGGCCCAAAATATTAGAGTTATTAGTGCCAGGTAACCTCCAAGAACAATTCCGGTAGCAAAATTTTCTTTCAACTTCGGCTTTCTTGCTAGGGAGATGGCCTCACTCAATCTTTAAAGATTGTCACGATCATTCTTGAGATTGGTACAAAAAAACTATTTAAATTAGTCTTTCTTAATCTGCTATGTTGAAAACCAGGAGTACAAGAATACACGAACCTATCATCTTATCATTGTTTAATATGGCAATGATGAAAACCATAAAGGGCGCAAAGTCAAACTTCCGGATCAAAGCAAAAAACATAAAGCCAGACTGCCAAAGACTGGATGCATGAACTTTCATTAGGGAAATATCTTATTATCTTGAGTCTACATTTGAGGTAGGCACTTACCACAATACCAATTATAATGGAGACGGCAGACATCTGCAAAATTTTAGTCAGCTCACACATGGTAAGCTAGGAACACAATTAGCAATTTGCAGAGCCTTGGTGCATTAGGGCGCGCATGACAACCATTCTGTTTCAGAAATAGTTTCTAGAACAGAAATAGATTTTTCAATTTCTATTTCTAAAAGAGTTTCTAAACAAAAATAACCGTTTGATAACGACATAAAATTTCTACTCTAAAAATAGAAATTCGTTTGATAACGATACAACATTTCTTCATTTCGAACGGTGGCGGCGACGACCGACGACCTTTAATATAAAAAATAAAAATAAAAATGATTTAGTAACAAAAAAATAAATCATAAAATAAATCATAAAAAATAAAAAATAAAATATCATTTTATTTTAAAATAAAAATATCTTTAAAAATAAATTTATTTAAGTTATTCTATTTTCTTTTATTTTACGAATAAATTTAGTTTAAAATGAATAAAAATTAAAAATAAAAATAAATTTATTTGGCAAAACACTCAAGGCAAATAAAAATAAATTATTTTTATTTATCATAAATAAATTATTTTAATAAATTTAATAAATTTATTTTTAATAAACTAAAATAAAATGATAAATAAAATTAATTTATTTACTTTTCATAAATTTTTAATAAATTTATTTTAATTTTTAAATGAATAAAATGAATATATTTATTTTTATTTACTTTTATTTTTAATAAAAATGAGGAGAGGCGGAGGAGGAGGAGGAGGCAAAGACATAGAGGAGATGAGGGAGGACTCATCGAAATTAGGGTTTAGTGGGAGAAATTGTTTTTGATTTTTCTTTCAAAAATCAAAAGTAGAAAATTTATACTTTTGATTTCTTTTCTAAATCAATTTCTGGAATAAAAATCTATTCAAGAAATAAAAAAACTGAGTGGGTTTATCAAACAGGTTTCTATTCCAGAAACAAGTCTAGAATAGAAAAATTATTTCTGGAACATAAATTTTGGTTATCATGCACCCCCTTATCCGTTGGAAATACAATACAAATCACTAACAGCGTAATCCTTCTTTGAAATATAGCCTAGCTGGTCAGCATAGTGCTTATAATGACACTCAAGCCTGTATCGGTGAGGACAATGTTCAAGCACTTCTAGCAGGATTAGTGGCATTAGCAACTATAATCCCAATGTCTGCAGTCTTCAAAGCAGGGGCTTCATTCACGCCATCTCCAGTCACACCACATAAGTGCTTCTTTCTTGCAGCTCCTTATGGTAGGATTTCACAATTCCATAAGATGATCCAAGATAGTTGCAGGTGTGGATTGATCTGAGTAACTTTTCAATTGTGTGTCTACTTGCGCTCTTTCTCGACATGCTCACAACTATGCCACATGAAGAAGATGATTAGAACAGTAATTTGTGTGGAATATGATGGTTGGTCAAGGAATTCTCGTCTCAGAGGAGATGTATGCTGAGGAATGTCTTCTCAACAGGGTGTTCCATCTGCACAGTGATTTTAATTTAGCTCACACATCAACCACCTCCAAATATGGCTCTTCATTGATAATTGTATTTTTGGCCTTTGGTCTAGTTGATCAAGAGGACCAAAGTATTATTAAGAACATGACTATCTGAAATAGATAAAATTGAATCAATATTCTTCTACTAGTCCAATTTGACACAGAGAAACACCACTAAGAAATTAAAAGTTGCTTGGGAATAATCTTTCAATATCCTTTCTCAAACAAGCGTGGCAGAGCATTTTAAGTCTGCTGAAAGTACAACAAGCTGAAGAATGGGATTGAGAGTTCTCATGAGCCCTGCAGATGACGAAAGGGAAAAGCTTGAAAGTTGCTCAGTTGCAACTTGGGTGGAATGCTACAAGGAAGGGAATAAGGCGATACATGAGCAAGTTAAACCCCAAAATAGTAAGGTTGTTGCTGTTGAAATTATCAATAAAAACCATGTTTCGATCATTAATTCTGAAGGAAGCAATTCCTAATGAGGTTAAAAGCATCTATATTCTTGCTCACCCAGGACTGCTTTGAAGCCATGATTGAGGACTAGTCTGCTCAAGTGAGTTACTGGTTTTCACTTGTATGATGTTTCTAGGGTTGATACCACGAAACACTTCAAATTACTACATTATGACAAATTTACCCTAAATTAATTTTTCGACTGCAAAAAATCCAAAACTGATACAAATGTGATAAATTTATTCAAAACTAATTTTTTTTATTATCAAAAACTTCAAACTGATACATTTTGAGACACATTTATCCACTGTTAATTTTTGTTAAATTGGATTAATATCACAAAAAAAAAAAAAAAAACCGCCACACCTATGACATATGGAGAGTAAAACTCTAAATTGATATACTCAATTGCCATATGTCATTCAATTCAATTTGATGGTGAAATTTAATGTACCATCCAACAAAAATTTATTGTATCATCAGCAATTTGATGATGAAATTTAATGGAAACTAACAGAGATTAAATTTATTACAGGTGTATTGATTTAGGGTTTTTGTTGCTAAAAAATTAGTTCGGGATAAATTTGATACTAGTGTATCATTTTGAGATTTTCTATGATTTTAATCCTTATTTCTATTCTAGTGTTTCTTGTGATAAGGGTTATTGAGTTTAAGGAAAGGTGTCCAAGACTTTTTTAAAATTCATATTTAATAGGTGGATTGTGCATCGGTTTGTCAAAATTTAAAGAATTGGTTGTTTTGTGAAGCCCAACTAGATATGGATTTTAATTAGTCTCGACTAAACTCACGTGCAACTCACCAAACAATGCCTCCTCTTGTTTGGGCTGGCTGATGCTGTTTGGGTTGTTGGGCCGAGCTTACAAATTTACTCGTATCTTACACATTTCGGACAACAGCAACCATGCCCATCTCATAGTCGGTCGGCCTCACCAAATGTGCACCAAGATATATCAAACTCTTCCAAGAATCCAATCTCTTAAGTCCTAATTTCAAATAGATTTGAGCAAAATCCGGCAATTAATAGCTCGAGAGATTAAATCTGAAAGATCTAGCCTCTTGATGGACTTGCATCCAGCAATATTCCCCTTTTCCGGGCATGCCCCTACCTATTATGGCCATGAATTCTAGCTAGATTTTGCAATTTGTAGCACTCTTCATACACTTAAATAATGGTTTTAGGCCTTTCAACGAAGTTGCTCTAAGAAACATCGAACTCTTCTAATTTCAACTAGATAATGACAACCTGCAGTATCCAACAGCTTCATATGATTATCATGATCTCCAATTTCAACGGGTTGATCGCCAAATAGCTTCAAACTAGTAGATTGCAGAAGGTCCAAGCCTTCAAGGGACTTGCGCAAAGAGAAATCCAATAACTCCAACTTAAAAGCTCTTGAATATTTTATAGGCTTTCACATTCTCGAACCATCACTTGCTTGAGACATTTTGATTGAGAAAGGTCCATCCTTTCAAGGGACTTGCACAAAGAGATACCCAATACTTCAAAGAACTCCAGTTCATTAAGGCATTAAATTTTCGGGAAATTTCACATTCTTTAGCATTCTATGAAGGATTCAGCCTAATAATAGAATTGCACAAAGAGATATCCAACACTTTTGACCACTTCAATCTAACAATTACTAGAATTTCAACCAAGTTTTGGCAATTTGCAATGGCCAATCTCCTTATACCGCCTCCAAGAACTCATTATGACCTCGAAATCCAACAAAATTTGCGCAAGAGCATGCCTTCAATAGCTTCAAACAATCTAATTGTGAAGGGTCCAGCCCTCTAATCGACAAATCTAACATTTCCAAGACCCCCATATGGCCTTGGATTTCGGCTAGATTTTCACAAGAAGCCTTCAACTACTTTAGTAATAGGTTTAGTGTTGATACCTAAATTTTGGCGATCCGGTTATTTATTTATTACATAAAAAATTAGAGGTAATTTTATTCCTAAAAAAATTAATTGCATAGCATATAAATTTAGGTACATTTATTTTTAATTTTTAATTTTTGCATTTAGCATTGGACTGACGGCGAGCATATTCAGGTAGGATTTTTCATATATTCAAGTAATATATATCGAGAGATATATTCTTGGATAGAAAGGAAATTTTCGGATGGAATATTTGAAAAATATTATATTAAATATTATGCGGGGTGTAATGATATACTCAAGGACTATGTAGAGGCAAAATTGTATGTGAAATATTTCACCAAAATTTAATTCCCTCTCATGTGTAATGCATGGTGCGTGTTCGGAGAAAGGGGGGAGAAATTCGAAAATGGGATATGTTCAGTAGAAGTCCTAAAACTTGTTAAAAAAGTGCAATTGAGTTCTAAAACTTACAAAAAAAGCAATCAAGTCCTAAAACTTGTCAAATTAGTTCAATTTAATCCTAAAGTTAACACCGTTAAGAAAGTTAACGGAAATTGCTAACGTGGCCCTGACGTCATATTTTAAATGAATTTTTTATTTTATGTATGGCTTTTTAAAATTATTTTTTATTCAAAATCTTTAAAAATTAGATAAAAAACTAAAAAAAGAAAAAACTATTAAAAAAAAAAGCTGTTGGTGGAGCTTCTGCCGCCGCCCATCGCCGGAGGGGCCGGCGACGGCTGCCGGACGGGCCGGTGACGGTCGCTGGCCTTGGGCAAGGTGGCCGGTCCACCCTTGGGCGAGGCCTCGCTGGCCCCAGGTGAGGGTCGGCCACCCCCGCTAGGTTAGGCAAGGACGCCCATATTTGGGCACGCTGTGGGCAAGGTCTTGCCGGCCCTCGCGAGGGGCCGGCGACCATCGCCCGCCCTGGGCGAGGCCTCGCCGGCCCTCACCTAGGGTTGGCGATGCTTGCCCAGATCTGAGCGCCGAGCAACCGAACCTCATGGTCCTCCTCCTCCTCGGCCTCGCCATTCTCGTCGTCGTCAGCGGCAGGGGCGACGTTGTCCTCGTCGGCAGAGCTGGCGGAGCGGGCGACAACCTCGAGCTCCTCCTCATCCTCCTCGTTGGCTAGCTCGTTGAGCTGCGGCTGCTCCTCCCCCTTGGACCCGTTCGACAGGGTCTCGTCGGACGACGCCTACTTGCCCAGATCTGGGCGAGCATCACCGACCCCAGGTTGATGGTCGCCGGCCCTTGCGGGGGGCGGCGTGCCCAGATTTGTGCGTCCTCGCTTGACCTAGCGGGGGTGGCCGGCCCTCACCTTGCTTGGGTGAGGGCCAGCCACCCTGCCCAGGGCCGGCGGCTGTCGCTGTCCCCTCCGACAGCTGTCATCGGCCACGGCGACGGTTGCTGGCCCCACTAGCAATGGGCGACGGCGGAAGCTCCACCGACGGCCTTTTTATTTTATTTTAGTAGTTTTGTTTTTTAAAATAAATTTAGCTTTTCCTTTTTAAATTTTTATTTTATTTTTAAAGATTTTGAATAAAAAATAATTTTAAAAAGCTATATAAAAAATAAAAAAATCATTAAAAATATTATGTCAACGCCACGTCAGCGCCACGTTAGCAATTCTGTTAACTTTCTTGATGGTGTTAACTTTAGGACTAAATTGAACTAACTTGACAAATCTTAGGACTTTATTGCACTTTTTGTAAGTTTTATGACTCAATTATACTTTCTTGACAAGTTTTAGGACTTTTACTAAAATATCATTTCAAAAAAAATTGAGAAGAAGTAAGGGGCTCTCTCGGTTTTGGAAAAGAAAAAAAGTCCATAAAGGTTTGTTTTTTCTTCTTTTGGCTGAAAAAGAAGAAAAAGGACGAGAGAGAGGAAGCCGTCCGTACTCCGTTGGTCTTCGAGAGGAGAAAAATAAAATAAACTTGAGGAAAAGAGAAAAGTAAAAAGAAAAAAGCAAAACAGAGGTGAAAAGACAGCTACTGTTCACAGTCTTCTTCCATTGTTGCACGCATCGGCGCACCAGCAGCCGGGCCACCGCACCGCCGGCCACCCCTTGGACGAGCACCACCCACGAGCTCGCGCAGCCGTTCGTCGTCCCTGCTCTGGCGCGATCTGCCCAGCCCAGCGTCCGACGGCTCCGCCGTGCATCCGCCTTCGATCTCCTTTGCCGAGGCCGTGATTCCTGCGACGCCCGAGCCGCTGCTGCTGTTGATCTGCTCCACCAGCCCGACGAAGCCGCTGCCGCGACGACCTCGACGCTGCCTCTGGTCCGTTCGTCGCCGGTTCGCCCGCCATCGTCCCCGACGCCAGCTTCGCCTGCGCACCCTCCTCGCCGCACGACCCCTTCCTCTCTGTACGACCCCCTTCCTCTCCTCTGCCTCTCGATCCTTCTCCTCCTACTCCTCCTCCGCCTCGCCTTCGACCCTTCCTCACTTGCAATTGTAGCCTCGTCGCCGATCCATCGCAGCATCACAGTGGCCGCCCTCGCCTCAGTCTCTACTCTTTCTCTGGTGGTTTCTCGCCGTCGTACGCCTACTCCCGTGGTATGAAACTGGGAGATGGATCTTTGAAATAGAGTGGGAAGAGGGACGAAAACTGAGAGGAGGAGGCCCCCCAGCACGAAAACCAAGAGAAAAGAGTTTCGATGTGTTTTTGAGCTTCAGTGGACGGGATACTCCCAGTGGCTTTGTGGATCATCTCCACCATAGCCTCCTTTACGCGGAGATCAGCGTGTTGAGGGTTGATGGGGATCTCACCACCGTGGGAGAGGAGAAAGGGCCGTCACTTACCCAAGCGATCAGGCATTCCAAGATCGCCATTCCGATGCTGTCAGATGGGTACCCGTCGAGCGCATGGTGCCTCGATGAGCTGGCTTAGATTGTGGAGTGCCACAAGACGACGGGCCAGATCATCATGCCCGTCTTCTTCAACGTCATGCCATCGGTCGTGAAAAACAGATTCCACGGTTACGACTTGGCCATCACCCGTCGTAGACAGCTAATCGGCCCAGACACCCTCCGGAAATGGGAGGAAACTCTCAGCTATGTGGGATCTATCCCAGGGTTGGAGATTCATAGGTGAGTGTAATTGAGTAAATTCGATTGAGAGTAACCTAGCATCCAAATCCCAAGCTAGTGCTTTCTTCAATTTGAGTTAATCTAATTAGACTAATGCTGCTAGGTGTATCAATACCTGATGTAGCTCACTCAGATGTCACGGGCCGATCGATTGGGATCGTGACCGCGCGGCGACTCGGGCACTTTAGGATCGGGATGGATCGCTGAAGCACCTAAGCCAAGCCTTTCACAGTCGAACGCTCACTCGCTCGTCTTACCCGGATCGTAGAGAGAGAAAGAATCTAGAGAGAGGAGCTCGGGAAGAAAGACTTGCTTTGTATTGCGGAAGTAGTGGATGATTACAAATGAAGGAGGACACCCCTTTTTATAGTTGAGGGCCTCGGATTACATCCATCGATCTAGTATCTACGGGCGGACGAGATCGTACCGCCTCAACTACCGGCATAAGTGCCAACTACCGTCTACCAACATAAATAAACGGAACGGAATACCGTAATCTAGCTAAATGACAGGTTCACCCGTTCTTGCAATGTGGCGAGAAGGTTTGGACGGAATCCAAGTGAGAGTAGGAGGTCCACGGGCGAGTTGGGGTCGACTCTGGGGAACCTCTCGGATCGTTCATCTTTCGGCCCGTGACATTCTCCCCCACTCATTCAAGCGACGTCCTCGTCGTTCTCAGCTCGGCAAGCAGCCTTGCGGGCTTTGGCACGAGCCTTCTTGTTCTTGTTTCGCTTCGCTCGGACGGTCATGAACGAAGGACCACAACCTTCGATGATGAAGTCGGACGCACGCGGTTCGGTCTTCGGCTTGGACGGAACACAGGGCATGCACTCAACCTCGGGGAAGAGCGCTTGGATGGGCATAGCGTTCATTGGAGTAGGATCCAACTCAACCTTCGGCTTCACCTCGGACAGCTTGTTGATGCGCATGACGGCCTTCAAGCTCTTGTCAAGGCGACGGATTGACGCGATGGTCTTGGTGTCGACCACTCCTTTGATCATGGGGATCATGGACGGGCATTTTTGATCGAGGAGCATCAAACACTTGGTCCTCATGTCGATCATGGCTCCCACACTATCGAAAAATTGCATTCCAAGTATGAGATCATAGTCGTCAAGAGGGATTACCTCGAACGCCATTCGGCCCTTCCATCCACCAATCTTGACGTCCACGTCGGGTGTTGATCCTACGCCATGGAAGTCGCCCGAATTGATCGGCTTGTACGACTTCTCGGATGGCTCAACGGGAAGTTTCAAGGTTTTCGCAACCTCGGTCGACATGAACATGTTGGATGCGCCGGTGTCGACCAAAGCGTAAAGCGTTAGGCCGCCCACTTCGACCTCCACGAAGAACATGTCGGTGTTTGGAGTGATCCCTTCTGTTAGGGAAATCCCTTATGATGTTTTGAAGATGACAAAATAAATCAAAGGCTACTAACATGTTTGATGGTTGAGTAATAGACCATGCAGATGATAGAACATGTAAAGGATATTGTCAAAGTGTGAAGACGACCAGAAGACTGAACGTAACATGTCCGAAGTATATTCTAAAGATTTCCAAACTTCTGTGTCAAAGTCTGAAGACTGTTAGACTCAAGACTCAAAGTCTGAAGACTGCCAGACTCAAGACTCAAAGTCTGAAGACTGCCAGACTCAAGACTCAAAGTCTGAAGACTGCCAGACTCAAGACTCAAAGTCTGAAGACTGCCAGACTCAAGACTCAAAGTCTGTTCTACATCAGAAGTCTGCTCACTCGACAAATTCCAGGCGAACGTGAATGATGAACCGAAAGACGGACTCTATCTTCAAGCCGAACCGGGTAAAGACCTTAAAGCTAAATCTGTTCGAAGCAAATATGTTCGGACCAGTTGTAAAGTCTACGATTCGATTGTAAAGTCTATAGACTCGGATTGTAAAGTCTACGAGACTCGGACTTTACATCCGTTCGATGAATCGTAACTCAAGCCCAATCATACAACGGCTAGTGATCTGGTTTGGATTCCACATCAAGATTGATTTGATTGATTCAATCTAATTGATTGACGATTGGATCTTGAAGACAAGAACTTTATATACGAAGAAGCTTTACTTATGGAAACCAAGATTTCGTTTGTATGGGCGATCGGAATCAATTTGGGATTCTACCTTTGTCACTCAACGGCTACCTAATCTTCTAGATACAGAGCTGTCCAATGGGTATATTGGAAGACGATTCTCCGGGATACTATCCAACGGCTAGTTTGGAAGTGGAGGAGTATTTAAGGAGATCATGGACCGATGAGCAAGTAAGAGACGGAGCGTAGAATTTATAATTCCAAAGTCTGAGCGACCTTCGATTATACACTTGTCTTTGGAGAGCTTAAACATTTGTGATCGTGAGAGAAATACCAAAAGAGTGACTTAGTGAGATAGTGTGATCTATTACTAAGTGTTTGCACTCGAAGCTGTAACATCTCTTGTTGATTGCATAGTGGAATCCAGCCAAGAAGGCTGTTAGCGTGGGAGAGTGGACGTAGGCTTGGATTAAGCCGAACCACTATAATTTCTGTGTTCTTAGTCTCTTCCCTAACTCCTTTATTTTGTTCATACTAGCACTCTCACCTTCTCCTTTGGTCGGCGATCGAGCTTGGGCCGAGTTGATCATCTTCACAGCCCCAATCCGGATCTGCCGTTTGTCTTCTTTGTGTGCCTCTTTCTCTTCCTCAATGGCTAGGAGAGCGTTGAGACGGTTCCTCTTCGGGCACTTTTGGGTCCAGTGCGGACCTTTGCAGAGAAAGCAAGGAGAGGGTGGAGGTTGATCGAACTTACTCGCGTAGTCGATCGGTGGTCGACCTCTTTGGAAGGACGGCTTGGAAGACCCTTCTCCCCACGTCTTGGCTCGGGCACCTTGATCGGGCACGCCTCGGGGAGTGTTTCTTCCTTCGTCGTCGGGTCGATCCGACCTCCAGTCTCTTGCTCGGTTGTTTCTCGGTTCAACCCTGGTGAGGTCGACGAGTGACTCGGCCATGCTCAGCGCACGCGCAAGACTACTCACGTCCCGCCGCTTCAGCTCAAGTTGTGCCCATGGCTTGAGTCCATCCATGAACGCTCCGAAAGCCTCCTCTTCGCTCAGGTTGCGAATCTGGAGTTTGAGCTCCGTGAACTCCTTCACGTACTCTCGGATCGTGCCTCTTTGCTCGAGGCGATGGAGCAAGCTACGAGCCTCTTATTGAGCGAACTCGGGGAAGAAGTAGTCACGGAATTCCCTCACGAAGTCGTCCCACGTGTTCACGGGATCAGCACCGCGTCTACTCTCGTCACACCTATTTCGCCACCACAGCATCGCCGTATCGACAGAACATGGAAGCGGTTCGTACCTTGATCGACTCGTCTTGTATGTTGACGGCGCCGAAATCTTGCTCCATGCTCCACACGAAGTTGTCCACCTCTTGGGCGGATCGGTTGCCTTTGAACTCCTTTGGTTTCGGGACCTCGATCTTGGTCACCGTTTGAGCAGGCGCCGCACCATTCGTGATGCTTAACTTGCATAGGGCGAGCTCGGTCTTGAGCTCTTGGATCTCGGCCTTCATGGCTTCGACCTCGTCCCTACACGGGCTTACCTCCTCGATTATTTGGACTCGCTCGTTCAAACCATCGATCGACGCTTCGAGAGCTTCGTCCTTGTCAAACAATGGAGCCGTGGCTTGGTTGATGCCGGTCGTGAAGTCTTCACGGATTGAGTCTTCAACCTCCATGATCCGGTCTCGCACGTCGTCAAGACCTTCCATGAGTTCGAACACAGCAGTCCGGACCTTCGCGATCTTCTCATCGAACGTAGCCGCAGCGTCCACCGACTGATCTCTCTTCTTTGCTTTGTTGCGCTTGTCTATGCCAGGCGCATTCTCTCCAACCACAGCTGCATCGTGGCTCGACATTCTTTCAAACAGTTGGTGCTCTTCAATCTCTTGGAAACGAATCTCTCTTTAGCTCTGATACCACTTGTCACGGGCCGATCGATTGGGATCGTGACCGCGCGGCGACTCGGGCACTTTAGGATCGGGATGGATCGCCTAAGCACCTAAGCCAAGCCTTTCACAGTCGAACGCTCACTCGCTCGTCTTACCCGGATCGTAGAGAGAGAAAGAATCTAGAGAGAGGAGCTCTGGAAAGAAGACTTACTTTGTATTGCGGAAGTAGTGGATGATTACAAATGAAGGAGGACACCCCTTTTTATAGTTGAGGGCCTCGGATTACATCCATCGATCTAGTATTCTACGGGCGGACGAGATCGTACCGCCTCAACTACCGGCATAAGTGCCAACTACCGTCTACCAACATAAATAAACGGAACGGAATACCGTAATCTAGCTAAATGACAGGTTCGCCCGTTCTTGCAATGTGGCGAGAAGGTTTGGAGGGAATCCAAGTGAGAGCAGGAGGTCCACGGGCGAGTTGGGGTCGACTCTGGGGAACCTCTCGGGTCGTTCATCTTTCGGCCCGTGACACAGATCTGGTACTGAATATGATCGGCTTGTCTACATTCTTACTCCCCGCTTGCCACATTACTTAATGTTTCGGTTTTGTTGATAAATTTCAGCGTTCCAGCGTTACACGTATCTCATAACTTAGTTTTTCCATGTTGGATCACTGCATTAAATGGGAGGCAGCGGTTATAGTTTTGATTTTATGTCAATATGGTCCAGGAGAATGTTCTTTCTCTTGGAATCTGCATCCACAGGAAATCTAACTTTTGCAAGAAAATGCCTGTGTAGAGTGGTACCGATTTGCTTAATTTATGTGGATGCAACTCACAACCTTTGCATCCCATCGTACCTGCTTTGTCTGTGTTGATTTAGCAAAAACACGTGCAGCTAACTGCGTGGCCTGTTTGTCTAAAGCTGATCGATGTATGATAGTTTTTTAAAGGAAAGCGTGGACTTTTTCTTGCTAACTACTTCAGAGTTTCGACATTGTTGGACTTACATTAATCTCTGTGCGTGACTTGTGCCCATGGGCACGCGTGATACAGCTCCAGCACAGATGCTTCACTCATCGATGAACTTGTCGCAAATGTGTTGGGGGCACTGAACAGATACATCGAGCATGATGTGGAAAGTGTTATGGAATTACTATATGAGGAATCTAGCGGTTTGTGTAGTAGGAATACATGGCATAAAGGGCATTGGAAAGACACAGTTGCAAAGCTCATCTGCACAAGAATGTTTCATCTCTTTGATGGCTGGAGCTTTCGGAAAAATTTTGCGAGGTCGGTTGTTTTTTGACCTTCTGGGTGAAACACATGGACAAATTAGTTCTTTTGAAGAGAGGACCGAGCTTCTCAGAGACCAATTCGACCGCATGAAATTTCTCATTGTTCTCGATGACGTTGGAGCAAGCTTTCGATCGGTTAGGCTCTGGAAGCAAGATCATAATTACCACCAGAAAAGTACAAGCTTTAGCTAAAGGGTCCTGAATTCATGAGGTCGGGGCGTGCAAGAAGGTGATGTCCTTAAACTTTTCCACCAGAAAAGTACAAGCTTTAGCTGAAGGCTCCCGAATTCACGAGGTTGGGGCATGCCCTTAAAATTTTCTACACCCATACCTGAGGCTTGTTATAAATGACTCGATACTCTATCCAAAGAAATAGTATCAACTATTGACTAGCGTTGACTGGCATCCTTCGACAAATGAGGTTGTTGGGTCGTATCTATATTCTCAAACCAAGAGCAAGTGGGAGCAAAAATTAAACCAGTTACAAAAAGTAGGCGAATTGGAAAAAGTACCTGGGCCACGAATTCAACGGAAATTGAAGGTAATCACTGATGAATTACCTGACGAGCAAAGAGAGATATCTCTGGACATTGCTTGTTTCTTCACTGGAGACGAAAGTGTAGCATTCTACCTGTGGTCTGACCATATTGGTATTAAAGGTGCTTGTGGACTTGTCTATTGTTAAGGTTGAGAATGGTAAGCTATGGATGCACGATGAACTTTGATACCTACGTAGGAATATTGCCCTACTGGAAAATCTTGAACCTGAAAAGTGCAGTAGATTGTGGAGTCACAAGAGAGCCTTGGATGTGCTAAAGAATGAAAAAGTAAGATACAAATTCATCACTGTTTTTACCTTACAATTGTATGCCTTACAACTCATGTTCCTCTTTTCATAGAGGAAAAATACTTATGGTGTGTATGTTCCACAAAAAATTAAAAAATTAAAAATATTTTTCTAAAAATGATTATTTATATTTTTTGAAATAATTAGTTAATGAAATTTTTTCATTGTCGATAAAAATTTATATGTATATTCACTAATAATAAAAATATTTATTGTTCATTTGTTTTTGTGAGAGATGAAAGCAAGCATTTTCAAGAATTTCTTTTTAATCATTTTTTTTTTTTTTGTTGAAATAAATTGATCCTTAAGAAAATGGTTTCTTTAGTTTGAAGTCCCTTGGTAACCCAAGTCCTACATCCTAAGTGCAGGGAACGGAAATACTTAAGGGAGTTCTTCTCGAATTTGGTAGTCGGTCACATCACAGTTTTGGACCAGCACATTTTGCGGGGACGTCGAGCATAAGATTCCTTTGAATGGATTAGGCGGACCTCATTGGAAATTTCAAGGGGCATCTGTCAAGTTTAAGATGGCTCCATTGGCAAGGTTGTCCTCGGAATCTTCGTCCTAAGAATTTGGATTTGGAGGAGTTGGTTATTTTAGATCTTTCTCGAAGCATGATCCATGAAAAATGGAACGGCTGGAATCAAATCCAGGTAGAGAAGTATATTATTTCTAATTTCATTTGTCAAATTGTTGTGGAAAAGTTAACTCTTTTCTTATTTTACTTATGACAGAAAGCCAAGAAATTGAAAGTTTTGAACCTCACCGGTTGTGTTCACTTGATCAAAACTCCATACTTATCTCATTTCACATGTTTAGAGAGATTGATTCTTGAAAGATGCATGTGGTTGGATGAAATTGGTCCATCGGTAAAAAGTCTACGGTGCTTGGTTTCACTGAATTTAAGGTTTTGCACTGAACTCAAAAAGTTGCCTCTTGAGCTGGGTTCCCTCATATCCTTGGAAGATATTCTTATAGATGAAACAGCTGTTCAAGAGATTCCTGCCTCCATCCGTCATTTGCAAAAGCTTAAAAGATTCGGTGCCTGCAATTGTCCATTGATCCAGCTGACCGAATCAATTAGCCATGTAAAATCTCTAGAAGTCCTCGCACAGAATGGTTCAGAAATAACTAAACTTCCCCTGTCTGAAGAGTTAGGAGTGCTGCAATACTTGTCAATAAGTAATTGTAGGTCGATATTGAGCTTACCAACGTCCATGGGGACTTTGGCTTCGTTGAGTGAAGTAGACCTATCAAGCACTGGGATTGATGAATTACCTGATATTGTCAATGAGTCAAGTCTTTTAAGAGTGCTCAAAATTGATTCTACTTTTGTAAGAAAGCTGCCTCCCGCTATATGGAAATTGAAGAGGCTTGAAGAGCTTCATGCTTCAGGATGTTGGAGTTTGGAGGGGAAAATGCCTAGACAAATTAAGATGCTTTCCACATTAAGGGTCTTGAAACTTGGATACTCTCGGATTTATGTCTATCAGATAGCATTTCTGGACTTCCCAATCTCCAAACACTTGATCTGCTTCATTGTGACCAGCTCCGTGAAGTGCCCGAATTTCCTTCCAGTTTAATAAGCCTATCTGTTAGTTCTAAATTGATGGACAGGATCCCAGACATCACAGTAGTCTGGTTAAGTTGGGGGAGTTATTCTTGGGTGAAGGATCCCAGGAACCGGTGTTACAGTTCAAGATAAAATTGAGGAGAAAGAATGCACTTTGCAGCTTCGGAGATTGTCAGAGCTGAAGATATTGCAGCTGTCTGCGTTAAAGATCCAACTACTACCTGTTGGGTTGCATTACCTTTATAAGCTCAGGAAGCTCTCCCTTTGCTGCATTCACTTAGAAAAGCTACCACCGCTTCCTCAGGGTTTATTCACTCTATCACTTCGCCATTACAAATCGCAGACAATGTTAGATCTTTCGTATTTGGTGCTCCTGTCAGAATTCGAGCTTTTCGATTGTACAGTAACAGGAGTTCCAGGCCTCGGGAAGTTCAAATCCTTGCGAGTTTTCACAGTATCTCAATGCGACCTGCAGCAGGTGAATGAGCTGAAGATGCTGAAAGACTTTAGATAAATATTTAGTGATGCTAAAAAGATCAAATTCTCCAGCTCATTCACATGGTGAGATACTGTGAAAACTCGCAAGGATTTGAACTTCCCGAGGCCTGGAACTTCTATTACTGCACAGTCGAAAAGCTCGAATTCTGACAGGAGCGCCAAATACGAAAGATCTGGCATTGTCTGCGATTTGTAATGGCGAAGAGTGAATAAACCCTGAGGAAGCGGTGGCAGCTTTTCTAAGTGAATGCAGCAAAGGGAGCGAAGCGGTTCAATAACTGAGGCAGAAAGCTCATCCGAGGTAACCAACGCTATTGATTTTCCCACTGGACATGTCTAGAATTTTTACAAACATGAATGAATTGCTTAATATTAACAAAAATGCATGTCACGATGAATTACGATTTACAGGATATTTTCTCCCATTAACACATGCAGAATAATTTTGTCAAATGAAATTTGAGTCTTCAAGACGTTATATTTCTTTCAACTTCTTTAATGGGAAGAAACATGTAAGGACTCCACTTCTTTTTCTTCTTTAAAAGGGCATTTATTTTTCTTTTTTTAGTATGTTTTTGCGATACACAACCAAAGAGTTCTATTTGTGCCAGTTAGCATAATCATGCTTTCTGGAAGTGTTGTTACATACTCAATCCAGAACATTGAACGGTGTATTGGCATCTTAAACCTTGTTGGTGCGAAAAGCGCTGACTGCTGTACTGGTATCTTTATGTTCAAGTTAATTCTAAATCCAAAGTGCTGTGAATAAATTGGGAGGAGTGGCTTATAGAAGGTATTCCATTCTCCAAACCGTTCTCTTGTAATTTAGACTTGTTTGACGAGCTACTCTTCCAAGTACATAGTCTGATCAATAATGTCAATGAGATCTCAAAACTCGTTTGGTCTTTTTTCATGTTCAATCTGTTCGAATCTAAGCATCTATCTTTATAAATATTTGACACATGGTAGAAATCTTATTTGATGCATTAAATTCATGCTTACACAAGTTTTGTCACAGGGGGAGTCTAGCAAACCAACTAAAACCAAACTTTCTTTTTTCAAGGGCATCGAACCCATATACGAAGGTATGCCTATGTGAGTTGTTCTATAAGATTAAGTATGAGTTCAAACTTGAAGTAGAACATTGAAAGGGGTCATCACTAGAAATCTGCCAGATCATAAGGATAGGCGGTTAAGGAATTATTTCAAGCTATGCTGTTGTTGGAACTGGTTAAATTTTGTACAATTTTTTTTGGGCCATGGAGTAAGTCTTACACATTAGCTATTGCTCCTCTAGGCATAGTAAGCACATACGATCCTTAAGAATATAGTCCACAAGCACCGACAGACATCATCAACCCCATCTATTCTTGTTTCGCCGAAAGTGGTTGTCGATAAAAGACTTTTAACCAGAGGTTAGATTTTTGGTTTTTTAAAGTAAATTGGATTTTGTGGCGATTCGGACAGAAAACGATAAATATGGGACAAACTACAAATGTTAACTAAAATAATAAAGAATTGACAGTATGAATAAATAATCTATGAATTAAATTGCAGAAAAAATTGATAAGTGTTTCTATTATTTTTTATTTATTTACATGTATAAATTTTAACCTTTCATTTATTGAAAATTTTTGAAATTGTTCTAGTCTGTCGAAATCACATGTTAGAATTTTGAAATTGCATGTTACGTGTCGAAGAGTGTCTGGAGAGCTGGTTAGGTGTCAAATTTTTTAACACGTGTTGATCAAGTGAAGAGTATCAGAGAGTGTCGAAATGTCCGATACGACATGAAGACTCTCGAAAAGTATCGATACTTCCTAGGTGAAAGAGTAACTCATGACATTGCTACATATTTCAAAGAACTAAAAAAAATCTTTTAATTCTTTTAAAAGGGAATATGTTGACACAAAAAAATGATCTAAGTTTTAGCATAAATGTTGGGGCTAATTCATCAACAAAAATTAAGTTATGAGGTTAAATCAGTGAGCGCCCATTGCAAGATGGGCGTCGGACAGTCAATTATTCCATCTATGAAAGGGAGACTGAGGCAGTTACGTCTGAAGAAAGTCCAACCGAGAGAAAGCTAAAGAAGATTACAACTGGTTGTGGATAAGAACATGCTGTTAAAGATCGTGACAGCAGAGCTAAGAATCTAAAAGGCAATTGAAGTTTGTGACTTAGAAGATAACCACTTATTGTGTACAAGGCTATATAAAGGCGGACGGAATCAATGAAAATAATGAGTCATATGAATAAATGATGAATTAATATTTTTAATATAAATTTATTCTAAGATCTTTTTTATTATTTACTTATAAATGTGAATCGAATTAATTTGATTAAAATAATTATGAAAATAAGATGGAACAACTTTATCATGTATTCATTTAAAAAAGACTATAATATTTAAGGGGAAGGGGTCTTTTCGCGACTCCGCTGCATATATTTAATATATAGCATGTCTTAATATTGAAATTTTTTACTTTTTAAAAAACGACGTATTAACTTATCATGTCATATTGTATCATATCATATCACACATGGATGTGCATGTTAATAAAATGCTGGTGTAGCTACTCCATTATCCCGACAATCATTTTACCTTCTCCAGTCTAATTTGCCTACCATCACTGTCACCTGTCAGCCTATAGAGCCACTATTCGGGATCTGCTCTTTTTTTACGTCAAGCCCGAGATTGGATTTTTACCTCTTTCTTCGCCACGAACCTGTCGACGACATTTACCTTTTCCTGGATTTGGATCTTCTTCTGCTCGTTGAAGTTGCAATTGGCCCAAGAATCAATCTACAACGTATTCACATTCGGTGTTTCAATCTCGCTTTGACCAACTCCGGGAAGATAAGGATAACGGCAATTGTCTCCTCTGTTTGCTTAATGACTCTGGAGGTGACCCCTACTAGCCACCAGGCCCTTGCCTTATCAAGCCTCGAATTCCTTTGTCCCTCCAAGGTTGCTTTCCTTGATACTAGGAAGAGAAACTTCCTTTCCAGTGGAAACACATTAGTGAATTTGTGTGGACCACCCCTTTCCAACGATTCAGAGCTTTTCCTTCATTTGACCATTTGTTCTTCTAATGGTATTAAAGGATAAAGGATAAGTTCCCAAAAGGAATCAGCCTGGAAATCCACCCAAATTGATGAGGCTCTCCAATTTTCTTGTTTTGACTAGAACCTTGATTTGGGTATTCTGGGTGGCCTAACCAGCTTCCAGTCTTCTTGTTCCGTTCTTGGCCGATTCCGATCACCCTTTTAGACTTATTTGCTATCACTTGGCTTAGTCCATGGGGTGAAAATCCGTCTTCTGCCGATTCAGCCAAATGTACCTACTTCGAATGCATGAAGGATATCTCTTACGAATCCTTTATGAGCCGTTTTTACAAGGACTCAAGCGAAGTTACCCAGAAAGAGCATGCAGCCTTTTTGTTGTTTTGGCTGTCCAAATACGTCCTTTTTTCACCCGTCGCTAAGAGTTTCCAAGGATGTAGCAAACCTGGCCTTTTATCTTGCTGAGAGCAAGCTTTTCGCTTTGGGGCTTCTCATACTAGCTGTTATCTACGGGGGCCTAAATTCCGCAGCTATGTCCATCTATGGGGACAAATTCGAAGTCTTCTTCGGTCAATTACTGGGTCCTTCAGGCATGGCAAAGTTGTTTTTCCCTTATTTGTTTTCAGACGTCAAGCTTGCCGTGCCTCGCACCAGAAATATTACTGCTGAACCTTATTTTCTAGAGACGACCTGCTGCAGTGAAACGCCTTCTCCGGGATTATTGTGATGTTGCCGACAATGAGATTGACATTTTGATGAAATCTGACCTACATGAAAATATTGTTCGGTATCTTGGATTTGAGAGAGACCAGAATTTTGTGTATCTTGCACTTGAGCTTTGTACTTGCACCTTAGATGATTTAATTCAAGCATATTCAGATTCTTCAAATAATCTCCCTGATGATCCAGCATCAATAAAGGCTTCTGTTAGGGATATGATGCAGGATTTTAACTTGCGGTGGGTAGATGGTCATCCCTCACCTACATTATTGGATCTAATGAGGTAATTCTTATGTTTTGACGTGCCAAAAGGGTATGATTAGAGAGATAATTGCAGTATCTTGCTTATTGCCACGCACCTAAAATCAACTGTCATATATTTGTATTTGTAGTGAGCTTGCTTACATATGTTTTACATGATTCGTAAGCATTTCATAGAGCTCACTACATTCATGTTTTTGCCGGCTTAAGTGGGCATCTGGTGCCAGTAGTAGGACTTAATAGCTCTCCTGCAAAAACTTCAAAGTGATGCATGATACAGGGAATTATTAGGCCACTACCTTGACTGTGGTGAGCCTAATGCAATCAACATCGTGGGCTGAGTTTTGAACCTGCAGCTTCCTTTCTAGAGTTATAGGATAAGTTCAATCTCACTATCAAGGCTAAACTTTAGTTTTCTTCTCATGGAAATCAATTAGGTATTATCAATTGCGTAGTGATAAATCCATTGATTTTCCCATCTTGGTAAAATCAGTATACCTTCTTTCTTTTTGATTCGTGAATACTACAGAATCCTCATGCACTCAAATTGGTAGATGTTGATGTGATTGATACGGTGATCAAATTCTGTATCGAGTTTTTCATTGTAGAGTTTACGTAAAGAACCTGTAATAGATTTTTTCTTTGGTGTACTTTTGGCATCCTTACTAGGTCTTAGTGTGTTAGAGAAACTCCTTAATTTCCAAAAGGATAGGACTTTGTATATGTATCCGATGCCTCTGAGTGGCCGGGATACTATTTGGTTCCAGATACATTCTTGATTGAAGTCATGATGTCTTCTCTATATTATGATACAGGAATATGGTATCGGGACTCAGCCAATTGCATGGCTTGGGAATAATCCATCGGGACTTAAAGCCTACAAATGTGTTGATTACTAAGAATCCATTGCGTGCTAAGCTATCTGATATGGGCATGAGCAGATGCCTTCCTGATGGTAGATCTTCCTTGGGACATCTTGCCACTAGTAAGTGCTCATGATCGCTTTATTCAGACCCTTGATCTTCTTTTCCTCAATATTGATCCGTGCATAATCTGAATCTATACAGTGGTAAATCATCTTCGGATTCCTGGCTAAAAATTTTAGACCTACAATTTTACTTTGTTAGAACAATCTCTTCTTTTAAAGAAGACTATTACGTTGGAAGTTAGGTTGCATTGTATTGCTTCTTATGTCGTGGTAAAGTTTGTGGAGATTTAATAGTCTTTGCCATGGTCTCCCTTAGTTGATTGGTGAATCTATTATATACATCTATATTTTGTCCAAGTGATGAGGGCTCTTTTATTGATCTTCGTTGTCTGTCTTGCAGTTTGTGGAACCAAAGGATATCAAGCACCTGAAGTGTCTCGTGGACACCAAACGCAGGCAATGGATTTGTTTAGTTTAGGTTGTGTCTTGTTCTTTTGTGTCACTGGAAGACATCTATTTGGTGAAAACATTGCTTCCAACAGTCCGGACCTATTCTTGGTGAAAGATATGCCAGAAGCTCATGATTTGATTTCACGTTTACTAAGCCAAGATCCCGAATCGAGGTGAGTGTATTGTCATCATTAATTTGCATCACTACCATTTTCATTCTGCCATTTTATAGATTTTACAACCATTGTTAGTTGACCGATTTCCACATTCCACTTTCCTGCATCACTTAATCTCATGAGCATTAAAGGCGCCCTGAAACTCGTCGACCATGGCTTAAATATCTTTCCTGCTGCGGGGCTCTACTTGATGAGCAAAAAATGTGTAGATCCCACTTTGGGAATTGACAATAGAAGCCAAAGAAAAGGTTGACAACGTGATAGCCTAAATGCAGTTGACAATGGTGAAATTCCAATGAAAGATGATCATTGCCGGAAGCCTAGTTATTAGGGTTATAAGTTTGTTACCCACCCACGAACAAATAAATTCCAATCATTCCTAGCACAGTATTAGATTTACTATACACACATTGAAGAGGATTTTGTATGAAGATTCTGAGGGTTTAGCATATGATGCTCACTACAAAATAAGAATCCTAGGATGTTGGAGTCAAACAACTGCCTTCATCCCAAACTCGTGAATTGTGAAGTGCATGGAAGTTGTTAGTTGTTAGATATTTTGGTTACTCTTTCAATGAGCTAATGCAATTTTAATTGTTTTAGAGATTGCACGAATGCCAAACTTGTGATGCTTGTAAACACAAGAACTCAGTCCATCTTAGTATTGGTCGTGTAATTGATTTCTTTAAGGATGTTGGGTCAATAGTAAATTACTTTTAATGACTAGCAGGTCAAAGGCATCGAAGGTACTTCACCATCCGTTTTTTTGGAGTTCAGAGATGAGACTGTACTTTCTTCGTGATGTCAGCGAGAAAATAAATTCGGAAGATGGGGAAGGCAATTCAGATTTTCTGGAAAAATTGGAGGAAACTGTGCAACGGATTTTCAAAGGGAAGTGGGACGAGAGAATAGATCGTAAAATTATGGACTACCTACGCGAATTTGCGACCTATGACGGTAGACGTGTCAAATCCTTATTGAGAGCCGTGAGAAATAAAGTTAACCACCACCGGGAAGCTCCAGAAGATGTCAAGGTACTCTCTCGCTCTCTCTCTCTCTCTCTGGAAATATCTGCTTTGCATGCATACAAGGCTCATATATCTGTTGTTGCTTTGATGATTCTGGCAGGAGATCCACGGATCATTTCCTGATGGTTTGGATGCTTACTTCGTTAGAAAATTCTCGAGACTCTTGATTGAGTCATACAAGGTGGCATCCAAATTCCTGCAAAGACGACGATGCTCTTAAGAAGTACTTTTTTTTTGGGGGTCAGAATGAGAAGCACTTTTAAGTGACGGGTTTTTGACCCTTTGGCCACTTCCCACGGTGACTCCTCGTTCAAGCCAGCAGGGTTGAGGATGAATGTTACAGGACATCCCACCTGTCTTTTTTGTTTGTGTCCACTGTCTTGATTATGAGGAAAGCTTGAGGGGCCTGAGACTCTCTGTTCGTATTGTTCCTAATATCAAATTTGCTGCATGTTTTAAATGTTCAATGTAATGTTCTTGATATTGCATAAACAAATATTGTATTTCAATTTCATGCAATTTTTTTCAATATCACAATTTTTAAATTTAACTCTTGTACTTTTTTTCAAAAGTTATATTTTTAGAGTTAAAAAAAAAGAGCAAAAGGTCCAAGCACTCGTTTGGGCGATACCGCCTGAAGGTCAGCCCTCGTAGACACTTTCATCAACAAAAAGTACCGTCACCCCCTTAATAGTTTAGCAACTTCTTTGCCTAGCTAGTGGTTTTCTCCGTATGCAAGCTAAATATCTGAAGAAAAATATTTATGTCAAGTAAATCTCAATGAAGTGGGTAACATTCTCGGTTATGAAAGAAATGTCACTCAACTCTCAGGTATTTACCTATGAAATAAGCATCGCTCTATCATTTTGAAGTATTTACCCACATGGTTAATGACTTTTCTGTGTAATTTCTAAGTATCTCATATAGTTGATAATTTTATCTCATTGGAGGGAATTAAAAGTTGAATCTATGTGTTATTAATATATATATAAAAAAAAACCTTTATGTATTTTCAGAACCTCAAAAAGAAATAAATAGCAATAAGATGCATTAACGGTTCTAAACCTCACATAAAAAGGGACGAAAAATCTTATCTATCGTCTACATACTCCATGCTTTCTCTAATCAAATTATATGTACATTTAGTATGTCCAATCAAGTTGTTTTATTTTCACACATTTCAAAACAAGTCTCTGACACAAAATCAAACTAAATTCGGGAGACGTGGCATCAAATGACCCCAAAGTATGATGTGAGAAAATATATGAATGCACACATGGATGTGTTTGTGAAAAAAAATTGCCAATACATATAGCATTGAAGTATGCCTCATTACCCATTGTTGATGCTTATGTGGATGTCTACATTGGAATATTTTTAATCACTTCATACTTACTACAATATCACTTGATGATCATGTCAACTAGATTTGACCACATTTGGTGTTAGAGGGATTTGATAAAAAAAAATTGCGAAAAAAAGTAGAAGGATCTCTTTAGACAAATTACAAGTGTAAGAACTTGATTAGAAAACAAAATAAGGATAGAGGTATAGGAACGAAAAAATAAAACTTTTTGTAAAACAATATTTGGTTCTTGTGTGGATCATCAATGTGGCGATCTTTTAGACGGACACGTACGTGCTTTATTATTTTTCACTTCCGACATACGATGATTTGGCTTTACAATTTCTTTACTTTTATTGGTATTTGGCTTTATAATTTCTTTTCTTTTATTGGTATTTATAAATTTACTTTCATGATAGCTAGGTACTCACAATATTTATTGGTTTGGATAGATAGGATTTTAGCGTGGTCCAGACAAGAATAAGGAGCATGTTAGGTGCATCCTCTGTCTCTGTGAGATTGCTTCATATGTTGCAAGTATATTATTTTAATTTTTTTTATTATAACCATGTATAATGGGTGAGAATATCTTGAGTCCAGAAAAAAAGTTAAAGACATATAATATCACGCGCTCTTGATGCTATGGCTCCAACATTTATTCGCAACCGGCCCATCCAAAGAAATCATCAATAATTAAGTCACTTTTGGAATTGTTGTGTGTGAGAAGCTCAAATATAGTTCAAAATAAAAAATTCTAATATAGCACAACAGTCCCTAAATACCTTATCGTTTTCCAACAACTTAAAAAGCTTGATTACATTTTATTTTTTGATCCTACTCATCATATAATTGCGATTATAGAGCATGGCATAATTTCTTTTCTGAATAATTTCCAGCGAGCGTCGAACATAAAAGTTAAAGCTGAAGGTCCATAATTACAAATTTTCACGAGGCCGTGCATTCAACTACCCGGATTCCCCACGTGTCAGTTAACAATTGGTTGCACAATGTTAACTTTTCTACACACAAAAATTATATATACGTCACCCATCCGTGGGTAGTGCAGTTGGTTGAGAGTCCCTCCCTTATCACTAAGGTCGAGAGTTCAAAACCCTACGTTACTAGCAATTTAAGTGGGAGCCATGGTGGTGGATTTTTGTGCTAGTCTCCCTCAACATATAAGAGCCCAGCCCTTAGGAGCCATTCAAGCACGTGGGGTAAGTGGCGGAGTCTTCGGTTAAAAAAAA
This sequence comes from Eucalyptus sideroxylon, assembly GCA_014182405.2. Classification (NCBI taxonomy): domain Eukaryota; kingdom Viridiplantae; phylum Streptophyta; class Magnoliopsida; order Myrtales; family Myrtaceae; genus Eucalyptus; species Eucalyptus sideroxylon. Next base: position 24,868,586 of record CM024550.2, read on the forward strand.
AAAAAAAAAAAAACTATATATATGTCGCATACCGACCAAAAAAAAAAACCTATATATACGTCGCATATTATAAGTTAATCACTGCATGACACGGTGATAAAGCACCCAATTTATGGGGAAGGGGGCGCTAGAAATCGAATCTGCCACCCCACCAAATTGTTTTTTTTTTTTTTTTTTTTTTTAAATAAAAAATTTTCTCTCCCTTTTTCTTAAATTATTGTATTTCTTATCTTTTGCATACTTTTAAGTCTCATTGATTTTTATAGAAAAATTTTCTCTTTTATTTATCTTATTTCTTTCTTTTCAATCCCTCTATTGTGTCCATTTACCAGCTTAAAGTTCATATGTTGACTTAAATTTATTTCGATCAATCCTTTTTCTAATAAAATTCAAGTACAATCAAATTGTCACATGTTCCCGATGTCTTAGATAAAAAGGTATTATCTTGACATTATTATGGGATATTATTTTATTTTTCCTCATTGATCCATTTAGGTGTCCTTGTCCTTTGTAAGGCTTAAAATTCCTTTTTCACTTTTAATTTATTCAAATTAATCCTTAAAGATTTGCTTGAAATCAAATTTAAGAATATTTTTAAATTAGTGTACCTTAGGAGAAGAGGTCACCACTTCGATGTTGTCATCGAATGTTATAGTGCCGGTATCTTTGAATCAGTCATCAATCATGATATAATGAAAACTTCACAAGACATCACATATTTTATTGTCGCCTTTTGTTTGCTGAAAAATAATTAGCCAACGCTGCTTACTATTTATAAAATGTCAAAATTACCAAAAACAGTTAATATTGCGATAAGCATCAAATGTCATTTGTCTATCCGGTCCTTTTGGTTATTTTTTGTCCCGCAGCGTCCGCATGTATATTTACTAATGAGATGATAATGTGCGGAAAGATGTAATGATATCCATCCAATAAAACATTAATAGAAAGGAAGACAAATTACGTAGGCTCCGTTCATTTTAGGAAAATTAATTTGTAGGAAAATACTTTCTAGATTTTTCGGTGTTCGTTTCACGAAAAATGAACTAATCAAGGAAAACGTTTTCTGTTATTGAAAAAAAAAACACCTTAAAAGTAAGGAAAAAGTTTTTCAACTTTGCAAAAGTGGAAAACGTTTTCCATAATTTCTTCCACCTCACCTTCTTTCATCAAAAACATTTTTATTTTATTTTTATCTTTTCTTTTTCTTAAAAGAATATAATTTTTAATTTTTCTTTTTCCTTTTCTTTATTCTTCCATTTTCTTATTCTTCATTGGCCTTGGCCGGGCCATAGGCCAACTCGAGCCTCGTCATAGGTCGGCGAGCTCGTCGCCCAAGGCTAGATCCAGCAAGGGCAAGGCTCAAGCTCACCTGGTTCGGCGGAGTTTGAGCTCGCTTAGTTCAACAGAGTTCAAGCTCGCTGACCTTGGCAGAGGTCAAGCTTGCCTGGATCTGGCAAGCCACAAGCTCGAGCTCACCTAAATCTGGTGAGCCCGAGGCTCACTCATCATCTTGATGGAGCTCAGGCGAGCTTGAGGCTCGCCACTGCTATTCGTCGGCCTCAAGCCTCGCCTACCTCGCCCTTGCACTCATTACTCGCCAGATCAATGAACTAGATTGGCTAGCCTCTGGCTCGCCAATCTAGTGACCCCAAGCTCACTGCTTGCTGCTCACCAAATTAGTGAGCGTGAGCCTTTGGCTCGACGATCTAGTGAGGCTAAAGGTCAGCAAGCTCGAGCTCGCCACTCACCAAATCAGTGAGCCAACAACAAGCGCAAGCCTCTAGCCCGCAGATATAGCGAAGCTAGAGGCCGGCAAGCTCAAGCTCACTACTTTTCAGATCAACGAGCTAGCGGTAGCTCGCCTTTGGCCAACCGTCACCATTGTCATTGTCGGTGATTGGCCAAAGAAGAAGAAAAGTAAAAGAAAAATCAATTTAAAAAATATAAAATAATTAAAAATCTATTTTTAAAAATAAAAATAATTTTAAAACTATTTTTTAAAATAAAAATAATTAAAAATATTTTTTGAAAAATGAGATAATAAAAAATATTGAAAAAAAGTGCATAGGAAAAAGATTTTCCTTATTGAACAACAAAATATATTTTCTATTTCATTTTTAGGTTTTAGCCCAATACCAGAAAATGATTATATTTTTTTGGAAAATGACTTCTTAGAAAACATTACATTTTCCGCAAAACAAACAAAATCTTATGCCATGCACATGAAGATAAGACACACTTACAACGAATCTTTGTCCATACGCGACATCAACAAATATAAATTCATTTCGTGGTCGTTCATCTACGAAGTCGAGAGAGTAAAGTTATTTCATATATCATTTGAATACAACAATAATTGGTATGAAGGAAAATGAAGGAAAGACAAATGTTGTTCCATCATCCTTTCTATATCCTGGAGGGCGTTACTATTTTGCATCTTGCTAAGGACGACCTAGAACAATCACATCATATGGTGCAGGTGTTTATATGTTATATGACAAAGCTTCTCTAAAAATTAGACGCGGGCTTGTGACTTCAAATAAATCAACTGAATAGAAAATAAAACAGGTTGGGCCAGATAAAGTAGGAAGTGGGCTAAATATTATTTTTGTCAGCCTAATTATTAGAACGGGCACTTTTGTTATATTTATTATACTAAGACGGTTGAACAATAAAAATGATCAAGGTCCTGCCCTAGTTTATTTTGAATGTATGGCCCCCGTTTGTCATATTCTATGTATTGTTCCTCGCATAATTTGCACGTGAGAGGCGTTAATTATCCAACATCGCTTGATTACAGAGATTATATGTTCTTTAAATACACATAATCTCCATCTACTATTACTTTAGACTTTTGCTTGGACTTTCTAACATTGTATATGAAAATAATTATGATGGATTATTTTTTAACATAATCAGTGAATTTCCAGAGTTTAACCATCAATAAAATCAACATCTAGTTAATTCTCAATGAAGGTAACTAAAACGCCAAATAACGGCGCCTATGCATGATCTTAATGGAGTTAGCGAACCATGATGGTGATTTCTTCTTCAATCCAACGAAGGTGGCTATGAAGCATAAATTTGTTTGAACTGAGAGATTACTGCTGTAATAAACTTCTGGTGGCACTCGTGAAATCAACTGTCGAAGACTTTGTTTTGTGCTTTAAGTTATGCTTTACATGACTCTCAAGCATGTTCACAGTGACAATCGCCATGCCTCAATCGAACTGAGTCCTTGAGACCTTTACTTTACTGGCATTGAATCAGTTCTCAGGCAGCAATTTTCGAGTCACACGTGAGATAGGCAATTACTAGGGCACTAACTGGCCTCAATTTACCCCGAAGAATATTATCTCGCGGGCTGAGTTTGTACTTCACACGTTTCAGCTTCGTAAATCAAGATCAATGTTATAATCTAGGATGAAGTCCGCGGTTGACTCAGTAACCATTTAGTGATAAAGTGACAAGTTTTCCCATTTTGATTAACCATTATGTTGCTGTAGACACCAAAAATAATCCGCTAGGTACTCAGAAAAGGCAAACACGCAGGTGACACTCGAAGATGAGCAGACACACGCGGAGCATGTGGACATCACTGCAAATATGTCATCTCATCGTAAGTGTAGGGAGTAGCATTCACTAATTAATGATGATATTCGCCAATGCCATGTACTCAGTTGCCGAAATACTGCTGTGGATAGCTGGTAGCCAATAATTTAGGCTGCTGCTATAAATGTTTATTGTAAGGACATTAGCAAGCTATTTGGAATTAAAATCGATGAAGCAGTTGAGATCAAATGCACAAATTTTTCAAGGTAACAGTTACCATCAGACAACAAGATCGTGGGACACATTGTTATGATTTACACAAGAGGTATGAAGGGTTATCGAGACGTGGAGATAGCCAGCGGAAGTGGCTAAAGGAAATGTAGCCGTCAAGAACTGTCTAAAGGCACTTATCATGGACCATTATAATACCGCTACCGCTAGTTGTCCATTGGAGACAACCGCCCCCCCACTCGGTTGCATAAATCAAGCAAATTTACTCTTTATCTTTATTTACTTAGCTTTCAGATCTGTGTCATTGATTAAATTTTGGTATATATCTTTATCATAAGTGATGTGTCTTTGATTAAATTCCGATGTAGTGTCTTTATGCTAGGTCGTGGCGTTGATTAAACTATGTATAATTTGTTTACACATCTTGTCATGTTATCGAGTTTGTAATTCTCAAGCCCTCTCATCGATTTAATTCCGACTTGGTTTGAGATTGTAAAATATTATTTGGATCAAAGAAGTTGATTTTTGTTCGCCTGTAATATTTTTTATCCAAAATTGGCACAAAACTCTAATTTCCTTCAATTATAACTGAAGAACGATTTTCAATGAAAGATATATCGTTTCAGAAAATTTCGGCAAAAGATCATTTTGGCAAGCCCGATAGGAGTCAACTCCATACCATTGATACTGGTGGGAATAATTCACCACCACAGCCCGCTGACAGAAAGGTAGGACGCGCTGAGTTGTCGACGGCACCTCCAGCTTGATGCCCTATTCCATACAGGCCGAATGTTGCCATCGACAATCTGGGGAGACCACCTACCCCACCTAGGGGCAGGAATACAACAACCGCCTCAACCACAAGTGCCCCAACGGCCACTTCAACCACAACTACCCCAACGGCCACTTCAGCCACAACCTTATCTTGGACCATAACCCGCCATAGCACCTGCTGCGATAATAACTGGGCAAAATCAACAAAATCCTCAGCGGATGTATGACTAGGCGATACGGCAATATGGGCATGAAGATGCATGACATTTTAGACCTATTTATAGAAAACCTTATCTACATTGGATTGACATAATTCCTTATCCAAGAAGTTTCAAATTAACACAATTCACCCTTTTTTTCCTAGCGAGGTAGACTGGTCGACATTGGAACATATCAGTCAATTTACCGTGCAGTGTGTGATGCAGCATATGCTTACTGGAAGTTGAGGTCGTTCCTTCTGTCATTATCCAAGACTGCATTTACTTGATATGTGGCATTGCTGTTGTGACCTCTTTTTTCGACGCCCAATTAAGTCCAGGCTTCTAAACCTACCAATTCACAACTTATGGTTTTAATTTTTAACTTATAAGCCAATTTAAAAAGGAGTCACCACTAATCAATCAATTTGTGGTGGGTTGATTAAATCCAAGCAAAATACCTAAGAAATATTTCACTTCGTATAACCAGGAAATTAGATCAAAGACTTGATTATACTAGTTAATCACTAATGCACTTCCGATATCAAAGGATTTTTAATGCATTTTTGGAGGAAAACACATTTTTCGTCTTTTTTTTTTTTAACATAAAAGGCACTTTTGGATTTTTGATCCTTTTTTTTTTGAAATATTAATTATTTTTGGCTTTTTTATGATTTTTTGGGCTTTTTGGGAAAACATAGGATATTTTGGATTTTTCTGATTTTCTAAAAATCAATTATTTTTTATTGAAATATTATTTTTATAATAATAATATAATATTTTATAATATAAAAAATGACCTGGGTCGGATTCCTGGGTTGGGACCGACCCAGCTCGCCAAGGCCCAGACCAGGCCTCGCTCTTTTTTAAAAGAAACACCCAGCCCACAAGACAAAACTAGGCCTGTTTTTAATTAAAATGGAATGCCCGGTCCGCTACGCCCAAACCCTAGGGGCGACCGGGACACGCGCCCGACCCGGCCAACCTGGTGTCGCAGCCGCTGCTGCCCTTCTGCAGCTCAGCGGCCGCGACGACGTCGTCCACCCTCGCCTCGCCGTAAGGCTCCACCGGCGCCACCCCTATCTAAGCAGACCGACGATCCGGCCTCCGTCCAGCCAGCCACCGTCGCCGACTATCCTCACCGGTCACCGAATCTCCGACCACGGCTATCCATTCTCTCCGGCCAATCGTCGAGCACCTGCAGTTCGTCGGCTGAAACGAACAACTCGGACTAATCGAAGCTTGAAATCACACCGAGGCTCAAACGGATGACGGGTGAGGACTAGAGCAGCCGAAGGGGACACAGTCGGGGACCGGAACTCGCATGAGGCTGACGGCCACGAAGGAGGCGCAGCGGCGGGTGACTGGTCACGAAGCAGGCGCGACCGTCGGCGGCGTTTGCCCTCTTTAACCCATAACCCTGCAGGTCTAGGTTTCTCCTCCCCTCACCCGCTATCCCTCAAGTTGCAGATCTCCTTTCTCTCGGGTTCGCTCGCCACCGGCCTCCCCTAATGTCTCTCGGGGGAGGTCGTTTGAGCTCGCGACCCCTCTCTCTCTCTCTCTCGCTTACTCTTTGAGCCTCCCCTAAAGTCTCTCCGGGAAGTTCTCCAAACTCGCTTGCCGTCGATGGAGATCGCAACCCGCCTATTTATAGGCGAGGAGGGTCCGGTCGACGGAGAGTCTTAGCCGCCAGTCCTCGGCTTGCCGACCGGATTCTCTCGGCCGAACCGGTGTCCCATCCCTTCTTCTCCACCGGGACGCGCTCGGCATCGAAGGCGAGCATTGATGGAGCCTGAGAAACGTCTCCTTCGGTCGACGTCGGCCTATTCCCCCTCGGCCATAGGTCCTGTGCGCTGGTTGCAGGGCTGAGGAAGAAGACAAGAAGAAAAGGGCCGGGCCAGAAAGAAAGGAGTGGGCCCCGGGTCCGTGCGGGGGAAAAAGGAAAAAAGGGGCTGGGCGCGAAGGCCCAGCCCAGCGGCAGCTGTTTCTTTTATTATTATTATTATTATTATTATTATTATTATTATTATTATTAAGATTAAGTAAATTATCCGAAAAAGGTGAAAAATAAGTAAAATAAAGGAAAATAAAGATTAATGGACACAAATAAGAACTAAGCCTTAATTTATGCCAAAATCATTTTTGTTAGGGCCGAATCAATCTTTAATTTTCTTATGCAATTTAATTTTAAAATTTAGGTGTCAATAATTGCCATAAGTTTCCGTCTATTCATAAGTCCAATAATCTCTTTTGCGATGCTAAGGTTAAACTCTGTAGTTAATCTAATTTCCTATTTAAATTGGATACTATTCCGAATTAAAAGAATGGAAACAGTTTTCTTAAAATATATAATTTGTGACATGTATTATATATGGTCGTGATTAATATGCAATTTTATTGACAGCCACTATCCTGCTAATAAATTTATATTTTCTCAATAGTTTGCACATATGTTAATACAACACCATGCTTATATAAACATATGCTATATGGGGTTGTGTTTATAACTGTAAAAGTTTTTCTATTGTAAGTTGCATTAAATGATATTATAATTTACCTTTTTATGAGATTAATATAATAATGTGAGATATAAGGATTCTTAATTGATCTAATATGGGAGTGATTAGTGTGGGTTGAATAAAACCCGACTTGTAATGAGAGGGCATGTGATTTAAAACTCTATAAGGAGTGTTTACTAAATGCTGAGAATGAGGAGCAGTCTTATTAAGCCAGTGATACATAAGACAATAGAAGAAAAGCGCTTGAGCTTTAAATCGTCATTGTTGCATAAAAACAATGGATTCCAAATCAAGTGCATAAATTTATTTTACTTGATTATATGTATTTTTTTATTCTAGCTATGGAAATCTTCGACACCATTTTCATGGCTTACATTCTTATCCTTTTAACATTTTAAGTAATTATAATTCTTCAAAGATTATTCTATAAACTTATTACGCTTATTGGTGATTTTCTTACTAATTATAACGGTACCAAATATTTTTGTATAAACTTTATTATATTTTCTTGAAGATTGCTCTAATTGTGATATCGTTCTTTTGGAACTTAGAAATTGTTTTACTTTCTGTTTTGAAATGAATATTTCTTGTCTTTTCTCATACTTTTTCACCAATCATATGTTTGAAAGAATTCAAAAGGGCTTATTTGAATGTGCATAATATCTACTACCTATAAAAGTATAATGCGTTTTCAACATATTTTTATCTATTCTTACTATCATATAGATCTCATAATCATGAGCCACAACATGTCAGGCCACTTTAACTTTTATCGCTCAATTTATTGTTGTCTATTTTATATCATAAATAATTGTACTATAAAATTAATTAGTAAATAGTGTCTTTCGGTCAAAAGTAGCAATAATTAAGTTAGTAGCATGTTAATTCATATTAGAGTTACATCTATTTATAATACATGACTATTTGTGTGGCTTCCATAGAACAACTCATTTATATGTTTGAGCCTATTTCATAACGAGCTTCACTGTTTTGTTTTTTGACATATTGTCGAACATCTTTTCAAGAGATCATTAATGTTGATAGTGCTCCCATTTGGGCATGCTTAATTATGGAGTTTGAAAACTAAGCATTGTCATTACGTCAAAAAGTGCCTCCATGGATTAATTTTTGTTTTGACATACATATTCTATAATATCTCTTCCTCTATTTGGTATATAGTTAAGTTTATTCTTACTTCCTTCGCTATTTTAGAAACCTACCAAAAATCGCTTCTTGTCCAAGCCCTTTGGCTCCGACGACCACTCCTACCTCTCGTTGATTCGGATTGTTACAAGCCTACCAACTTCCACATAATTCGTCCCCGAACCACATACCTACTAAAGGAGGTCTTACTCTGATACCGTTTATAACATTGCTGGATTAACTCACTAAAATATTATTCGTTTTGACTCGTCCCATAACTAAGCCTTATAGTTTTGCCTTTTGGCGTATAGGTGAATAGTGCTTCCACCTAAGTATACTTAACTTTAGGGTTCTAAAGCTAAAATGTTACTATGTGCAATTAATTCCAACTTTTAACTTTAGAGTAACATTTAAGTTTCCAAAGAACGCAGAATCGACCAACCCACGAGCAACACAGAGCAAAACCAAGTCTCATGTCTTCAGCAAAGACAGGAAAACCCCGCGACCACAGCAGGTCTCAGCACATTCAGCCACTTCAAATCAAGCCGCGCCACCCGACCGCGAGAACCGGAAACCCTAAATTTCGAATCATCCAATGGGCGGTGCTTCGTCTCTGCCTACAGAAAACATCAAATTAAAGTTACTCTCCCTTCCCGCGGAGTACCCATTGCCACACACGCCGCTCGGGAGCTTTACTTACTTCGAAACCTCCGAATCGAAGTCCAAACAGAGAAGAGAGATCGGAAAGCCGGGAAATTTCGAGCAAGAAACAGAGCAAAAAAGCCGCGGAGGGGCGAACCCAATCGCACAGAGCAAAGCGCCAAACGGAGGGCGAGAGCGGAGGAAAGAGAGCCTACCCGCAAAAGGGTGTCCGCAGATTGATTCGGGAGCTCGACCCGGGAAGCCGCCGGCGAAGATTGAGGAGGAGGAGGGCGGCGGTAGCGTCCGACCGGGGAGCAATGACGGGAGAGACGAATCTTGAACGCGGCCCTCGGGGGAGGAAAACCCAGCTGCCCGATGTTCCGGTTCGGATCCGGGTTCCGTCGCGGGTCGGGTCGGGTCGGGTCGGGGAGGACGAATTGGTGGGGAGCTCGTGTCGGGGGAGGGGCTTTCATCTGCCGGAGCTTGTCAGTAGATTTGGCGTCCCTCGATCGCTGCTAATCCTACGCTCCCGTCTATCTGTCTGTCTCTTTCTCTTCTCTCTCTTCTCTTTCTCTCTCTTCGTTCTTGGTCGCTCTCCTATGCTCGCTCACTCACTTCTTGTTCTTTTTTATTTTTTTTAATTTTTTTTGTCTTTTTTCCTTTTTGCTTTTTTTAAATAACGCTGCGAAAATTCGTTTTTGCGCCGGTTTTTTCACCCCAATTTCACAATTGCCTCGGTTTTTTTTTTTTCTCCTTCTTTTGCATCTCCCAAAATTTTGCTGATGAGGAGTGTGAAGAAATATTGATACTCTCCAAGAACCTTCGTATCGTGTTGAACACTTCCACCCCCATCCAATTTCTTTTATCCTCGCGAAACCCCAGTTTGCCTAAACCGCTGTAAGTATTGCATCGTGTCCATGAAAAATTTTGCATCAGGGAACCATATTGGTGAATGGTGATTCAGTTATCAATTGTCCAAACTAATCTGAGCACTTTTAACCATTGACCGTCAGTTAAAGCTAATAAATCTGTAGTTCTCACTTCAACCGGACTCCAATGAAATTAGTTAGTAGAAGGTACCATAGCAAACTTATGCTCTCGGTAGAAAGTGAACAGACTATGACCGAGAAATTCTCACCAGCTGAGCAACTACGAATGTGCTGACCAAGAGAAGTCCCGGGTGTTCCACAAAGGACCAGCTGCGCGATCTGGTGACAAAGATTAGAGCTTGGCTAACTATTCTCGCAAATAAAGGGCTGCCATCATTTCATCGGGGCTATATCTGATTGATTTTTCACACAAAACTTGTCCTGCAACATAGAATAGGGTAGCGATATTTTATTAATTCTCGTTTCAATAATTAAACAAAATATATACATGAGAGACAGAACTAGAAAACCACACGAGAAACAGGCTCTTACTGAGAAGTCCACATCTTTCATGGCCCAAAATAATATTACAGTTATGAGTGCCAGGTATCCAAGAACATTTCCGGTAGCAAAATTTTCTTTCTACTTTCAGCTATCTTGCTAGGGAGATGGCTTCACTCAATCTTTGAAGATTATCTCGATTGTTCCTGAGATTGGTACAAAAAACTAGTCAAACTGGTCTTTCTTAATTTGCTATGTTGAAAACCGGGAGTACAAGAGTACAAAAACCTATCATCTTGTCGTTGTTTAATATGGCAATGATCGAAACCATAAAGGGCGCAAAGTCAAACTTCCAGATCAAAGCAAAGAACATAAAGCCAATGGAGACGGCAGACATCTGCAAAATTTTAGTCAGCTCATACATAGTAAGCTAGGAACACAATTAGCAATGTGCAGAGCCTCGGTGCATTATCCATTGGAAATACAATCCAAATCACTAACAGTGTAATCCTTCTTTGAAATATAGCCCAGCTGGTCAGCACAGTGCTCATAATGACACTCGAGCCCTTTTCAGTGAGGACAGTCCAAGCACTTCTAGCAGCATCAGTGGCATCAGCAACTGCAATCCCAATGTCCGCCTTCTTCAAAGCAGGGGCTTCATTCACGCCATCTCCAGTCACACCATAAGCGCTTCTTTCCTGCAGCTCCTTATGGTAGGATTTCACAATTCCATAAGGTGATCCAAGATAGTTGCAGGTGTTGATTGATCTGAGTAACTTTTCAATTGTGTGTCTGCTTGCGTTCTTTCTCGACATGCTCACAACTATGCCACATGAAGAAGATGATTAGAACAGTAAATTGTGTGGAATACAATGGTCGGTCAAGGAATTCTCACCTCAGAGGAAATGTATGCTGAGGAACGTCTTCTCAACAGGATGTTCCATGTGCACAGTGATTTTATTTTTAGCTCACACATCAACCCCCTCCAAATATGCTTCTTCAATGATGATTTTATTTTTGGCCTTCAGTCTATGTCTAATTGATCAAGAGGACCAAAGTATTATTAGGTATACCAGGAGTTAATAATTTGCTAACCAATGGAACAAATCTACCTTGCCTAGCATGAAATTGCCATGCTTGAATAATCATGACAAAAAAGAACATGACTGTCTGAAACAGATAAAACTGAATCAATATTCTTCTACTGGTCCAATTTGACACAGAGAAACACCACTAATGAATTCAAAGTTGCCAGGGAATAATATGAAGAGAACTTTGAGTTACACTTCTTTCAATATCCTTTCTCAAACAAGTGTGCCAGAGAATTTTTAGTCTGCTGAAAGTACGAAGACAAGTTGAAGAATGGGATCAAGAGCTCTCATGAGCCCTGCAGATGACGAAAGGGAAAAGCTTGAAAGTTGTTCAGTTGCAACTTGGGTGGAATGCTACAATATACATTCTTTGAAAGGAAGGGAATAAGGCTATACATGAGCAAGTTAACCCCCAAATGAATAAGGTTGCTGCTGCTGGAATTATCAATAAAAACCATGTTTCGGTCACTAATTCCGAATGAAGCAGTTCCTTATGAGGTTAAAAGCATCTATGTTCTTGCTCCACCAAGACTGCTTTGAAGCCACGATTGAGGACTGGTGTGCTCAATAGCGAGTGAGTTAATAGTTTTTACTTGTATGACTGTTTCTAGGGTTAATACCACAAACACTTCAAATCGGTACATTATGACAAATTTATCTCAAACTAATTTTTTGACTGCAAAAAGTCCAAAATTGATACAAATGCGACAAATTTATCCAAAACTAATTTTTTGTTCACCAAAAACCCCAAATTGATACACATATTTATCCTCTATTAGTTTTTGTTAAATTGGAATAATATCACGAAAAATCAAAAACTAATGGAGGGTAAAAACCTAAACTGGTATACTCATCAACTACCACATAATATCCAACTCAATTTAATGGTGAAATTTAACATATCATCCAACGAAATTTAATGTATCATCCAATTTAGCAATTTGATGGTGAAATTTATTAGAAACTAACGAAGAGTAAATCTATCACAAGTGTATCGATTTAAGGTTTTTATGCTAAAAAAATTAGTTCGAGGTAAATTTAATACAAGTGTACAAGTTTGAGATTTTTCATGATTTTAATCCTTATTTCTATAATAGTGTTTCTTGTGAAAAGGGTTATTGAGTTTAAGGAGAGGTGTCCAAGACCTATTTTTTTAATTCATATATAATAGGTGGATTGTGCATGGGTTTGTCAAAATTTAAAAGAATCGGTTGTTTTGTGAAGCCCAACTAGATATGGATTTTAATTAGTCTCGACTAAACTCGCGCGCAACTCAGCAAACAATGCCTCCTCTTGTTTGGGCTGGCTGAAGCTGTTTGGGCTGTTGCGGGGCCGGGCTTACAAATTTACTCGTATCTTACGCATTTCGGACAACAGCAACCATGCCTATCTCATAGCCGGTCAGTCTCACAGAATGTGCACCAAGATATATCAAACCCTTCCAAGAATCCAATCTCTTAAGTCCTAATTTCAACTAGATTTGAGCAAACTCCGGCAATTAATAGCTCCAGAGATTAAATCTGAATGGTCTAGCCTCTCGACGGACTTGCATCCAGCAATATTCCCCTTTTCCAGGCATGCCCCTACCTATTATGGCCATGAATTCTAGCTAGATTTTGCAATTTGTAGCACTCTTCATAAACTTAAATAATGTTTTTAGGCCTTTCAACGGAGTTGCTCTAAGAGACATCAAACTCTTCTAATTTCGACTAGATAATGACAACCTGCAGCATCCAACAGCTTCATATGATTATCGTGGTCTCCAATTTCAACGAGTTGATCGCCAAATAGCTTCAAACTAGTAGATTGCAGAAGGCCCAAGCCTTCAAGGGACTTGCGCAAAGAGAAATCCAATAACTCCAACTTAAAAGCCCTTGAATATTTTATGGGCTTTCGCATTCTCGAACCATCACTTGCTTAGACATTTTGATTGAGAAAGGTCCATCCTTTTAAGGGACTTGCACAAAGAGATACCCAATACTTCAAAGAACTCCAGTTCATTAAGGCATTAAATTTTCGGTAAATTTCACATTCTTTAGCATTCTATGAAGGATTCAGCCTAATAATAGAATTGCACGAAGAGATATCCAACACTTTTTGACCACTTCAATCTAACAATTGCTAGAATTTCAACCAAGTTTTGGCAATTTGCAATGGCCAATCTCCTTATACCGCCTCCAAGAACTCATACTTATTATGACCTCGAAATCCAACAAAAATTGCGCAAGAGCATGCCTTCAATAGCTTCAAACAATCTAATTGTGAAGGGTCCAGTCCTTTAATCGACAAATCTAACATTTCCAAGACCCCCATATGTCCTTGGATTTCGACTAAATTTTCACAAGAAGAAGCCTTCAACTACTTTAGTAATAGGTTTAGTGTTGACACCTAAATTTTAGCGATCCGGTTATTTATTTAGGGTTAATACCCTGAAAAATCCCAAATTGGTACATTTGTGACAAATTTACCTCAAACTATTTTTTTGACCATGAAAAACCCCAAATTGGTATACCTGTGACAAATTTACCCCGACTGACTATAAAAAACTTTAAACTGGTACATTTATGACAAATTTACCCCAAACTAATTTATTTGACTGCAAAAAACCCTAAAATAGTAAAATTGTGACAAATATACCATATGCTAAATTGGATTAATACCACAAAAATAACAAAAATTGTAAATGGTGACAAACGGAGCGTAAAATCTTAAATTGATATACCGATAAACTGTCATGTGTCATTTAACTTAATAATTTGAAAATAAAATTTAACGAAAACTAACAGAGGGTAAATTTGTCACAAGTATACCAGTTTGGGGAAAATTTGTCAAAAGTATACCAGTTTGGAGTTTTTGGTGGTAAAAAAATAGTTTAGGGTAAATTTGTTACAAGTGTACAAGTTTTGGGTTTTTCGGGTATTAACCAATTTATTTATTACATAAAAAATTAGAGATAATTTTATTCCTAAAAAAATTAATTGCATAGTATATAAATTTAGGTATATTTATTTTTAATTTGTAATTTTTGCATTTAGCATTGGACTGACGGCGAGCATATTCGGGTAGGATTTTTCATATATTCAAGTAATATATATCGAGAGGTATATTCTTGGATAGAAAGGAAATTTTCGGATGGAATATTTGAAAAATATAATATTAAATATTATGCGGGGTGTAACGATATATTCAGGGACTATGTAGAGGCAAAATTGGATGTGAAATATTTCACCAAAATTTAATTCCCTCTCATGTGTAATGTGTGGTGCGTGTACGGAGAAAGGGGGGAGAAATTCGAAAAAAATTGAGAAGAAGTGAGGGGCTCTCTCGGTTTTGGAAAAGAAAAAAAAGTCCATAAAGGTTTGTTTTTTCTTCTTTTGGCTGAAAAAGAAGAAAAATGACGAGAGAGAGGAAGCCATCCGTACTCCGTAGGTCTTCGAGAGGAGAAAAAGAAAAGAAACTTGAGGAAAAGAGAAAAGCAAAAAGCAAAAAGCAAAACAGAGGTGAAAAGACAGCTA
Source organism: Eucalyptus sideroxylon (assembly GCA_014182405.2). Lineage (NCBI taxonomy): Eukaryota > Viridiplantae > Streptophyta > Magnoliopsida > Myrtales > Myrtaceae > Eucalyptus > Eucalyptus sideroxylon. The sequence continues at coordinate 24,883,623 of CM024550.2, forward strand.
CTGTTCACTGCTTCTTCCATTGTTGCACGCATCGGCGCACCAGCAGCCGGGCCACCGCACCGCCGGCCACCCCCTGGACGAGCACCACCCACGAGCTCGCGCTGCCGTTCGTCGTCCCTGCTCTGGCGCGATCTGCCCAGCCCAGCGTCCGACGGCTCCGCCGTGCATCCGCCTTCAATCTCCTTTGCCGAGGCCGTGATTCCTGCGACGCCCGAGCCGCTGCTGCTGCCGATCTGCTCCACCAGCCCGACGAAGCCGCTGCCGCGACGACCTCGACGCTGCCCCTGGTCCGTTCGTCGCCGGTTCGCCCGCCATCGTCCCCGACGCCAGCTTAGCTTGCGCACCCTCCTCGCCGCACGACCCCTTCCTCTTTGTACGACCCCCTTCCTCTCCTCTTCCTCTCCTCTTCCTCTCGATCCTTCTCCTCCTCCTCCGCCTCGCCTTCGGCCCTTCCTCACTTGCAGTTGTAGCCTCGTCGCCGATCCATCGCAGCATCACAGGGGCCGCCCTCGCCTCAGTCTCTACTCTTTCTCTGGTGGTTTCTCGCCGTCGTACGCCTACTCCCGTGGTATGAAACTGGGAGATGGATCTTTGAAATAGAGTGGGAAGAGGGACGAAAACTGAGAGGAGGAGCCCCCCCAGCACGAAAACCAAGAGAAAAGAGTTTCGATGTGTTTTTGAGCTTCAGTGGACGGGATACTCCCAGTGGCTTTGTGGATCATCTCCACCATAGCCTCCTTTACGCGGAGATCAGCGTGTTGAGGGTTGATGGGGATCTCACCACCGTGGGAGAGGAGAAAGGGCCGTCGCTTACCCAAGCGATCGGCCATTCCAAGATCGCCATTCCGATCCTGTCAGATGGGTACCCGTCGAGCGCATGGTGCCTCGACGAGCTGGCTCAGATTGTGGAGTGCCACAAGACGACGGGCCAGATCATCATGCCCGTCTTCTTCAACGTCATGCCATCGGTCGTGAAAAACAGATCCCACGGTTACGACTTGGCCATCACCCGTCGTAGACAGCTAATCGGCCTAGACACCCTCCGGAAATGGGAGGAAACTCTCAGCTATGTGGGATCTATCCCAGGGTTGGAGATTTATAGGTGAGTGTAATTGAGTAAATTCGATTGAGAGTAACCTAGCATCCAAATCCCAAGCTAGCGCTTTCTTCAATTTGAGTTAATCTAATTAGACTAATGCTGCTAGGTGTATCAATACCTGATGTAGCTCACTCAGATCTGGTACTGAATATGATCGGCTTGTCTACATTCTTACTCCCCGCTTGCCACATTACTTAATGTTTCGGTTTTGTTGATAAATTTCAGCGTTCCAGCGTGCCAGCGTTACACGTATCTCATAACTTAGTTTTTCCATGTTGGATCACTGCATTAAATGGGAGGCAGCGGTTATAGTTTTGATTTTATGTCAATATGGTCCAGGAGAATGTTCTTTCTCTTGGAATCTGCATCCACAGGAAATCTAACTCTTGCAAGAAAATGCCTGTGTAGAGTGGTACCGATTTGCTTAATTTATGTGGATGCAACTCACGACCTTTGCATCCCATCGTACCTGCTTTGTCTGTGTTGATTTAGCAAAAACACGTGCAGCTAACTGCGTGGCCTGTTTGTCTAAAGCTGATCGATGTATGATAGTTTTTTAAAGGAAAGCGTGGACTTTTTCTTGCTAACTACTTCAGAGTTTCGACATTGTTGGACTTACATTAATCTCTGTGCGTGACTTGTGCCCATGGGCACGCGTGATACAGCTCCAGCACAGATGCTTCACTCATCGATGAACTTGTCGCAAATGTGTTGGGGGCGCTGAACAGATACAATGATGTGGAAAGTGTTATGGAATTACTATATGAGGAATCTAGCGGTTTGTGTAGTAGGAATACATGGCATAAAGGGCATTGGAAAGACACAGTTGCAAAGCTCATCTGCACAAGAATGTTTCATCTCTTTGATGGCTGGAGCTTTCTGGAAAAATTTTGCGAGGTCAGTTGTTTTTTGACCTTCTGGGTGAAACACATGGACAAATTAGTTCTTTTGAAGAGAGGACCGAGCTTCTCAAAGACCAATTCGACCGCATGAAATTTCTCATTGTTCTCGATGACGTTGGAGCAAGCTTTCGATCGGTTAGGCTCTAGAAGCAAGATCATAATTACCACCAGAAAAGTACAAGCTTTAGCTGAAGGGTCCTGAATTCACGAGGTCGGGGCATGCCCTTAAACTTTTCTACACCCATACCCGAGGCTTGTTATAAATGACTCGATACTCTATCCAAAGAAATAGTATCAACTATTGACTAGCGTTGACTGGCATCCTTCGACAAATGAGGTTGTTGGGTCGTATCTATATTTTCAAACCAAGGGCAGGTGGGAGCAAAAATTAAACCAGTTGCAAAAAGTAGGCGAATTGGAAAAAGTACCTGGGCCACGAATTGAACGGAAATTGAAGGTAATCACCGATGAATTACTTGATAAGCAAAGAGAGAGATTTCTGGATATTGCTTGTTTCTTCACTGGAGACGAAAGTGTAGCATTCTACCTGTGGTCTGACCATAGTTCTGCAAGTGGATCGGTATTAAAGGTGCTTGTGGACTTGTCTATTGTTAAGGTTGAGAATGGTAAGCTATGGATGCACGATGAACTTTGATACCTACGTAGGAATATTGCCCTACTGGAAAATCTTGAACCTGAAAAGTGCAGTAGATTGTGGAGTCACAAGAGAGCCTTGGATGTGCTGAAGAATGAAAAAGTAAGATACAAATTCATCATTGTTTTAACCTTACAATTGTATGCCTTACAACTCATGTTCCTCTTTTCATAGAGGAAAAATACTTATGGTGCGTATGTTCCACAAAAAATTGAAAAATATTTTCCTAAAAATGATTATTTATATATTTTGAAATAATTAGTTAATGAAATTTTTTCATTATCGATAACAATTTATATGTATATTCATGAATAATAAAAATATTTATTGTTCATTTGTTTTTGTGAGAGATGAAAGCAAGCACTTTCAAGAATTTTTTTTTAATTCATTTTTTTTTAAAATAAATTGATCCTTAAGAAAATGATTTCTTTAGTTTGAAGTCCCTTGGTAACCTAAGTCCTACATTCTACGTGCAGGGAACGGAAATACTTAAGGGAGTTCTTCTCGAATTTTGTAGTCAGTCACATCACAGTTTTGGACCAGCACATTTTGCGGGGACGTCGAGCATAAGATTCCTTCCATTGGATCAGGCGGACCTCATTGGAAATTTCAAGGGGCATTTGTCAAGTTTAAGATGGCTCTATTGGCAAGGTTGTCCTCGGAATCTTCATCCTAAGAATTTGGATTTGGAGGAGTTGGTTATTCTAGATCTTTCTCGAAGCATGATCCATGAAAAATGGAACGGCTGGAATCAAATCCAGGTAGAGAAGTATATTATTTCTAATTTCATTTGTCAAATTTTTGTGGAAAAGTTAACTCTTTTCTTATTTTACTTTATGACAGAAAGCCAAGAAATTGAAAGTTTTGAACCTCACCGGTTGTGTTCACTTGATCAAAACTCCATACTTATCTCATTTCACATGTTTAGAGAGATTGATTCTTGAAAGATGCATGTGGTTGGATGAAATTGGTCCATCGGTAAAAAGTCTACGGTGCTTGGTTTCATTGAATTTAAGGTTTTGCACTGAACTCAAAAAGTTGCCTCTTGAGCTGGGTTCCCTCATATCCTTGGAAGATATTCTTATCGATGAAACCGCCGTTCAAGAGATTCCTGCCTCCATCCATCATTTGCAAAAGCTTAAAGGATTCAGTGCCTGCAATTGTCCATTGATCCAGTTGACCGAATCAATTAGCCATGTAAAATCTCTAGAAGTCCTCGCACAGAATGGTACAGAAATAACTAAATTTCCTCTGTCTGAAGAGTTAGGAGTGCTGCAATACTTGTCAATAAGTAATTGTAGGTCGATATTGAGCTTGCCAACGTCCATGGGGACTTTGGCTTCGTTGAGTGAACTAAACCTATCAAGCACTGGGATTGATGAATTACTTGATACCGTCAATGAGTCAAGTCTTTTAAGAATACTCAAAATTGATTCTACTTTTGTAAGAAAGCTGCCTCCCGCTATATGGAAATTGAAGAGGCTTGAAGAGCTTCACGCTTCAGGATGTCGGAGTTTGGAGGGGAAAATGCCTAGACAAATTAAGATGCTTTCCGCATTAAGGGTCTTGAAACTTGGATACTCTCGGATTTATGTCTATCGATAGCATTTCTGGACTTCCCAATCTCCAAACACTTGATCTGCTTCATTGTGACCAGCTCCGTGAAGTGCCCGAATTTCCTTCCAGTTTAATAAGCCTATCTGTTAGTTCTAAATTGATGGACAGGATCCCAGACATCACAGTAGTCTGGTTAAGTTGGGGAGTTATTCTTGGGTGAAGGATCCCAGGAACCGGTGTTACAGTTCAAGATAAAATTGAGGAGAAAGAATGCACTTTGCAGCTTGGGAGATTGTCAGAGCTGAAGATATTGCAGCTGTCTGCGTTAAAGATCCAACTACTACCTGTTGGGTTGCATTACCTTTATAAGCTCAGGAAGCTCTCCCTTTGCTGCATTCACTTAGAAAAGCTACCACCGCTTCCTCAGGGTTTATTCACTCTATCACTTCGCCATTACAAATCACAGAAATGCCAGATCTTTCGTATTTGGTGCTCCCGTCAGAATTCGAGCTTTTCGACTGTGCAGTAACAGAAGTTCCAGGCCTCGGGAAGTTCAAATCCTTGTGAGTTTTCACAGTATCTCACCATGTGAATGAGCTGGAGAATTTGATCTTTTTAGCATCACTAAATATTTATCTAAAGTCTTTCAGCATCTTCAGCTCATTCACCTGCTGTAGGTCGCATTGAGATACTCAAAAAACTCGCAAGGATTTGAACTTCCCGAGGCCTGGAACTTCTATTACCGCACAGTCGAAAAGCTCGACTCACAGAGCACCAAATACGAAAGATCTGGCATTGTCTGCGATTTGTAATGGCGAAGTGATAGAGTGAATAAACCCTGAGAAAGCGGTGGTAGCTTTTCTAAGTGAATGCAGCAAAGGGAGCGAAGCGGTTCAATAACTGAGGCGGAAAGCTCATCCGAGGTAACCAACGCTATTGATTTTCCCACTAGACATGTCTAGAATTTTTACAAACATGAATGAATTGCTTAATATTAACAAAAATGCATGTCACGATGAATTACGATTTACAGGATATTTTCTCCCATTAACACATGCAGAATAATTTTGTCAAATGAAATTTGAGTCTTCAAGACGTTATATTTCTTTCAACTTCTTTAATGGGAAGAAACATGTAAGGACTCCACTTCTTTTTCTTCTTTAAAAGGGCATTTATTTTTCTTTTTTAAGTATGTTTTTGCGATACACAACCAAAGAGTTCTATTTGTGCCAGTTAGTATAATCATGCTTTCCGGAGGTGTTGTTACATACTCAATCCAGAACATTGAACGGTGTATTGGCATCTTAAACCTTGTTGAGGTGCGAAAAGGACCGCTGTACTGGTATCTTAAAGTTTTTATGTGGTGCTTCCGTTATGTTCAAGTTAATTCTAAATCCAAAGTGCTGTGAATAAATTGGGAGGAGTGGCTTATAGAAGGTATTCCATTCTCCAAACCGTTCTCTTGTAATTTAGACTTGTTTGACGAGCTACTCTTCCAAGTACATAGTCTGATCAATAATGTCAATGAGATCTCAAAACTTGTTTGGTCTTTTTTCATGTTCAATCTGTTTGAATCTAAGCGTCTATCTTTATAAACATTTGACACATGGTAGAAATCTTATTTGATGCATTAAATTCATGCTTACACAAGTTTTGTCACAGGGGGAGTAGCAAACCAGCTAAAAGCAAACATTCTTCCTTCAAGGGCATCGAACCCGTATACGAAGGTGCGCCTATCTGAGTTGTTCTATAAGATTAAGTATGAGTTCAAACTTGAAGTAGAACATTGAAAGAGGTCATCACTAGAAATCTGCCAGATCACAAGGATAGGCGGTTAAGGAATTATTTCAAGCTATGCTGTTGTTGGAACTGGTTAAATTTTTTACAATTTTTTTTTGGGCCATGGAGTAAGTCTTACACATTAGCTATTGCTCCTCTAGGCATAGTAAGCACATACGATCCTTAAGAATATAGTCCACAAGCACCGACAAACATCATCAACCCCATTTATTCTTGTTTCGCCGAAAGTGGTTGTCGATAAAAGACTTTTAACCAGAGTTTAGATTTTTGGTTTTTTAAAGTAAATTGGATTTTGTGGCGATTCGAACAGAAAACGATAAATATGGAACAAACTACAAATGTTAACTAAAATAATAAAGAATTGACAGTACGAATAAATAATCTATGAAATTAAATTGCAGAAAAATTTGATAAGTGTTTATTATTTTTTTATTTATTTACATATATAAATTTTAACCTTCCATTTATTGAAAATTTTTGAAATTGTTCTAGTCTGTCGAAATCACATGTTAGAATTCTGAACTTGCATGTTACATGTCGAAGAGTGTCTGGAGAGCTGGTTAGGTGTCGAATTTTTCAACATGTGTTGATCAAGTAAAGAGTATCGGAGAGTGTTGAAGTGTCCGATACGACATGAAGGCTCTCGAAAAGTATCGATACTTCTTAGGTGAAAGGGTGACTCATGACATTCCTATATATTTCAAAGAATTAAAAAAATCTTTTAATTCTTTTACAAGGGAATATGTTGACACAAAAAAATGATCTAAGGTTTAGCAGAAATATTGGGGCTAATTCATCAACAAAAATTAAGTTATGAGGTTAAATCAGTGAGCGCCCATTGCAAGATTGGCGTCGGATAGTCAATTATTCTATCTATGAAAGGGATACTGAGGTAGTTATATCGGTGGAATAAAAATATAATAGATATTGTCCCGAAGAAAGTCAAACCGAGAGAAAGCTAGAAGATTACAATTGCTTGTGGATAAACATGCTATTAAAGATCGTGGCAGCAGAGCTAAGAATCTAAAAGGCAATTGGAGTTTGTGACTTAGAAGATAACCACTTATTGCTACATAAAGGTGGATAGAATCAATTAAAATAATGAATCATATGAATAAATGGTGAATTAATATTTTTAATATAAATTTATTTTAAGATCTTTTTTATTATTTATTTATAAACTTGAATTGAATTAATTTGATTAAAATAATTATATAAATGATAATTTATCATATATATTTATAAATATACATTTAATACATAACGTGTCTCAATATCGAAATTCTTTACTTGTTGAGAAACGATATATTAACTTATTATGTCATATTGTGTCGTATTATATCACGCACCACATGCTGATATTGATGCTATTTAGTCTTTCATAACTCTGGTAGAATGCTGGTATAGCTACTCCATTATCCCGACAATCGCTTTACCTTCTCCAGTCTAATTTGGACACCTAGCGCGATAAGCAAGATTTGCCTGCCATCACTGCCACTTGTCAGCCTATATAGCCACTATTCGGGATCTGCTCTTTTTTTTTTTTTTATGTCAAGCCCGAGATTGTATTTTTACCTCTCTTCTTCACCACGAACGATACCGTCAAAGAAAGTACCTAGGATAAAATGAAGAGACTCGCTTGCTTTAGGCCATTGTTATGATTCAAAATTGTTATAGAAATGAGGATTAATAAGATTTTGTTTATTTCACGAAAATTAAATGATTTGAAAGATAGTTCCTTCAATATATTGTTTGTATCTTTTACGAAAATGAGCAAATGAAAAAAAGAAGAGAAAAGGATAAGGACACCATGAATGTCATAATGCAATGCCGATTTCTTTTAATGTGGAGAACACTCTCTTGAGGGGAGAGAATTAGATGAGAAGAAGACAAGCCAAAGAATAGAAAAAGAGAAATATAAAAAAGGATAAAAATATCACAAGTACCATAATTATTGTATACTTGAGTGTCATGATCTTTTTTTTTTTTTTAAATATGTTTCCTTAAGTGTCATATATTTCACTTGATCAGTTGAGTTACTAACTTTTTAATAATATTCATCTAAGTGCTAGAAATTTGACATGGCAAATCACTTGTTGTGAACATTTTTAACTTTTGTGACAATCGGGCAATCAAAGCAAGAAATTACATCATTCAAATAAGTTATGACACTGAAGTTTGATTGAAAAAAAAAGTCACATATATTTTTGGAGAGTGTATGTACCATTCATTATTCAATGCTCCAATTTCGACTGTTGAGCTGAGCTGAGGGAAGAAGGACCTTCTTCCCCGCTAAAACCTGCGGAAAAACCCTAGCGAAATTCACCAAGCTCATATCTGTTGTTGCTTTGATGATTCTGGCAGGTGATCCTCGGATGGGATGCTGATGGTTTGGATGTTTACTTCGCTAAACGATTCCCCAAACTCTTGATTGAGACATACAAAGTGATGTCCCAAAGCTGCAAAAAGGAGAAATTGCTTGCGGGAGTACTTTCTAAGTAACGTGCTTCCCACAGTGATTCCTTCTTCAAGCCAGCAGGGTTGACCATGAATATTACAGGACATGCCACCTGTCTTTTTGTTGTGTCTACTGTCTTGGTTACGTGGATCAAGCTGGACGAACGTCAGGCTGTTCGTATTATTCCTAATATCAAATTTTAAATAATTTTATAGTATACTATTGCCACATACTTTAAATGTTTAATGTATTGTTATTGATATTGCATAAACAAATATTGTATTTCAATGTCATGCAATTTTTTTTCAATATCACAATTTTTAAACTTAACTCTTGTACTTTTTTTCGAAAATTTTAATTTAGAGTAAAAAAAGGGGCTCAGGCACACGCTTGGGCCGACATGGCCCGGTGGTCAGCCCTTGTAGACACTTTCATCAACAAAAAGTACCGTCACCCCCTTATTAGGTTTGCAACTTCTTCACCAAGCTTGTAATTTTTTCCATATGCAACCCAAATATCTAAAGAAAAATATTTACGTTAAGCAAATCTCAATGAAGTGGGTAGCATTCTCAGTTATAGAAGAAATGTCACTCAACTTACAAGTATTTACCAATGAAATAAATGTCACTCTATTATTTTGAAGTATTTACCCACATGGTTAACGATTTTTTTGTGTGTAATTTCTAACATATCTTGCATAGTTTATAATTTTCTCTCAATCAAGGGAATTAAAAGTTAATCTACACGTAATTAGAATATAAAAAATAACATTCATGTATTTCAAAACCTCAAAAAGAAATAAATGGCAATAAAATGCATTAACAGTTCTAAACCTCACGTAAAGTGGACGAAAAATCTTATCTATCGTCTACATACTCCATGCTTTCTCTAAACAAATTTGTGTACATCTAGTTTGTCCAATGAAGCAATTCTAGTTTCACAAATTTTCAAATCAAGTCTATCTAACACAAAATCAAATGACCCCAAAGTATGATGTGAAAAAAATATATGGACGCACACATGGATGCGTGTGTGAAAAAAATAGCCTATATAGACAGTATTGAAGTATGACTCATTACCCATTGTTGACGCTCATGTGGATGTCTATATTGGAAATTTTTTAATCATGTCATACTCACTATGATATCACTCGATGGTCATGTTAGCTAGATTTGGCCACATTTGGTGTCCAAGGGATTTAATTAAATTAAAAAATTTGCGATAGGAAGATCTCATTAGATAATTAAAAGTATAAGAGCTTGATTAGAAAACAAAGTAAAAACAAGAGTATAGGGACCAAAAGTAAAATTTTTTGTAAAATAATATTTGGCTCTTGCCCCTTGCCCCCCCCCCTCTCTCTCCTTCATATGTTGCAAGTATATTATATTATATTGTTTTATTCTTACCACATGTAATGGGTGAGAATGTCTCGAGTCCAAGAAAAAAGGTTAAAGACATAAATAATATTATTATCAGACAAATCATGCACTTTTGATACTATGGCTCCAACATTTATTTGCAACCGACCCATCCAAAACAATCATCAATAATTAAGTTACTTTTGAAATTGTTGCATGTGAGAAGTTCTAATATAGTTCAAAATAGAAAAAATTCTAATATGGGACAACAGTCACTAACACCTTATCATTTTCCAACAATTTAAAAAGCTTTCTTACATTTTATTTTTTGACCCTAGTCATCACGTAATCATAATTATAGAGCATACTATAATTTCTTATCATATTCACTACGCAAAGTTGAGCGTCAAACATAAAAGTTGAAGTTCCTAATTACAAAATTTCATGAGGTTGTGCAGTTCAACTACTCTGATTCCTCACGTGTCGGTAAACAATTGCTTGCACAATGTTCACTTTTCTACAAACAGACTATATAGACGTCGCATATTGTAAGGCAATTAATGCATGACACGGTGATAAAAGCACCCGGTCCGTGGGGATGGGGGCGCGAGGAATCGAATCTGCCACCCCACCAAATTGGTTTTTTTCTTTTTTTGTCAAGATTTCTCTACCTTTTTTCTTAAATTACTGTATTTGTTATCTTTTGCATACTTTTAATTCTCATTGATTTTTATAGAAAAATTTTATTTTATTTATTTTCTTTCTTTCTTTTTGATCCATTTTTGTGTCCATTTATTAGCTTAACTTAAATTTACCTCAATCAGTCCTTTTTCTAATAAAATTCAAGAACAATCAAATTGTCGCATGTTCTTGTGTTAGATAAAAAGGTAATATCTAGACATTATTATCGGATGTTATTTTATTTTTCCTCATCGATCCATTTAGGTGTCCTTTTTTTAAGGCTTAAAATTCCTTTTCCACTTTGAATTTCATTCAAATTAATACTTAAAAATTTGCTTGACATCAGATTTAAGAATATATTTAAATCGGTGAACCTTAGAAGATGAGTTCACCACTTCAATGTTGTCATCAAATGTTACAGTGCTGATATCTCTGAATCATAATCATTATATGATGAAAACTTCACAAGACATCACAAATTTTATTGTCGCATTTTGTTAGCAAAAATAAATGATAATTAGGCAACACTGCTTACTATTTAAAAAATTGTCAAAGTTACCCCAAAAAAAAGTTAATATTACAGTAAAACATCAAATGTCATTTGTCTATCTGGTCCTTTTGGTTTTTTTTGTCCCGTAGCATCCGCATGTATATTTACTAGTGAGATCATAATGTGCAGAAAAACGTAACGATATCCTAAAACATTAATAGAAAAGGAAGACAAATTACGTTTTAATTTTGATGCTCATCTGTAATGAACTCCAAGTGCATTACGCATCATGCCGTGATTGTGAAGATAGTCATCGCCTTCACTAACTGAGAGCATTAAGCTCGTGGTGGGTCATTGCCTTCCCTTGGACGTTGTCCTCCATCCAATTTTATCATTTGGCCACATCCTCCAACAAGAATCTCCCTCTATCTTCCAAAAATAGACTAAAGGAGTGTTTTCAAAGCGTGCGAGGGAGAGGGGTTAGAGTATGGTAGTTAAATCTAAAGCTAGTTATACAATTAAGTGTTAATATCATGAAAAATCCTAAATTAATACATTTATGACAAATTTACCTCAAATTAACATTTTCACCGTAACAAAAACTAGTATATCTGTAACTAATTTACCTTCCATTAGTTTACATTAAATTTTACTATCATATTGCTAAGCTGGATGACATATAATATGACAGTTGACATGTGTACCAATTTGAGGTTTTACCCTTCATTTGTTACATCTCTACTAGTTTATAGTTTTTCATAAAATTAATCTAATTTAACAAAAACTAACTAAGGGTAAATATGTCATTTATGTACCAGTTTGAGATTTTTAGTGGTCAAAAAATTAGTTTGGAATAAATTTATCACAGATACGTATCAATTTGGGATTTATAATGATCAAAAAATTAGTTTGTAATAAATTTATCATAGGTATGTCAGTTTAGGGTTTCTTTTATAGTATCAACCCTCAATTAAAAATGTTTTACAATTATGCTTATTGTTCATCAATCTAAAAATACGACAATAACAATCATTCTATAATAAAACAGTGGTTTTTACAACATAATCAATGGTATTTTTAATTATTCTCATGACTTTTGATAAGTTTACTGTGATTTTAGGATAATTTTTTTCTAAATGAATTATAATGTGTATTTGTATATTGTATTAAATTCATTGGCATCAATATCCCATTCCACTTTCACAATACATTTCTCGTAACAAAGCAAAAGAACCTTCATTGTATCCATCCCGTAAACTTGCTAAATAGAAAGTTATATCATTCCATTTTCATTGTACCGGACACAAATTTAGTGGAAGTTGAATAGGTTGAGGCTAATTGGTGTTGCTTTGGCTTCGAACTTTGAAACTTTTACATGGATATCCATTTGGTTTTTTGGTAGGATGCCACAGATTAAAGACCATGCGTGCGTTGTGTGTGACATCCTGAAAATCGATCTCGTTTCAATAAAGTAAAATGGGCATTTCGTCAACGTGCTTATGGTCCTTTTTCTCTGAGCTGATCACTCACGAGTTAACTAACCTATTGGGTGAAACCGTTAAGGGATGTATCTACGGTAAAATCCCTAAAACTACCTAATTAATTGGATTTGGCTAAAATCACATTTGATTGATTCTAACCATGAAATTTAATTTGGTTTCGGGAATCAAATATTCGAGCGTGTCACAATTCATTTTTAGGATCCCGTCTCATCGTCCGTCAATTTATTGACGAATTCGAAATTTCGGGAAAGAAATTATCGGAGGAAAAATTGAAGACCGGAAGAAATTAAAAAGTGAAAGAGAAATGGAAAATAATAATGGTAATAAGAATAAATAAATAATTTATTGTTTTTATTATTTTCTTTTCTTTTTCTCTTTCTCTCTCTCTCTCTCCTCTCCCCTCCCCTCGTGCGAGAAACCCCCCACCGACCGACCGCCCTCTCCTCTTAGCTGTCTCCCTCTTTGTTTTTCATTTCTTTGACTTTTCAAACACCTTCTCTCTCTCCTCTTTCTAAGAAAATATTGGCTGGGTTTAACCCTCCACGTAGGCGGTGGGTTAAACCACTCAACGATCGACGCGTGGCGCCACGTAGGCGAGGGCGTCGGCGTTCAAAATTCGCGTGGGCCACGTGTGGGGCCCACCACTCGACGCTCCCCGCTCCGCTCTCCTTTGCGACTGCGACTGCGACGCCCGAGCCCCTTGTCGAATCATCCTCTCTCTCCTCTCTCTCTCTCTCTCCCTTGTCCGTTCCGTTCCGTTGCGGAGGAGAACAAAAAGGTCGCACAGCTGCTTCTCTTCCCCCTTCCTCTGCTCTCTCTTTCCATTCTCGCGCACAGCTGCTTCTCTTCCCCTCCTCTGCTCTCTCTCTCCATTCTCGACTCCGACGCCCCTCAAGCCGGTTGCCTCCGTCACCCCCGACTCCAACGCCGACGCCCTCTCGCGACTCCGACTCCCCTGACTCCGACGCTCCTCAAGGCGGTTGCCTCCGACGCCGACGATGCTGCCTCGCCTCCGCCCCGACGCCCTCTCGCGACTCGACGCCCCGACTCCGACGCTCCTCAAGGCGGTTGCCTCCGACGCTGACGATGCTGCCTCTGCCTCCGCCCCGACGCCCTCTCGCGACTCCGACGCCCCCAACTCCGACGTTCCTCAAGGCGGTTGCCTTCGACGCCGATGACGCCGCCTCCGCCTCCGCCTCGCCCCGACGCCCTCGCGACTCCGACGCTCCTCAAGGCGGTTGCCTCAACGCCTCCGACGCCGCCTCCGCCTCCGCCTCCACCCCTCGCCCCGATGCCCTCTTACGACTCCGACGCTCCTCAAGGCGGTTGCCTCCAACGCCGACGACACCGCCTCCGCCTCCGCCTCCGCCCCCGACGCCCTCTCGCGACTCCGACGCCCCCGACTCCGACGCTCCTCAAGGCGGTTGCCTCCGACGCCGACGACACCGCCTCCGCCTTCGCCCCGACGCCCTCTCGCGACTCTGTCGCCCCCGACTCCGACGCCGACGCCCACCTCCGCCTCCACCTCCGCCTCGGCCGACGCCCTTTCCACCTCCGCCGAAGCCTTGACCGATCGTTCGGTTGCGGACTCTGCTCATATCTCACAGCATCCTCGTCAGGTACCGCAGTAGCTTCTCGGTCTTTGATTATCTCTGCTCGTTGTTATTCGGGCGAATCTGTTCCAGCGACTCGAGCGTGAGCTAACGCGCTTCTTTGACCTTGTGGACTTCTTCGCAGTGTCATCTACTGCATTGCTGGGGTTCTGGCTCTGCTTTTGCTGCCGATTCTCACCAAGAACACCTACATTCCAAGTGAGCGCCGCTTCCGATTCCTTTCTCCGCTCACTCGCTCATGACCGACCGGCCTGAAAGTGAATGTGCTTTCCCGGGAGATTCGAACTCTCTATCGAGTGAACGTACCTCGAGGTGTCGGCAGAGGTTTGTGCTGCTCGGTGCGCAATATTTGAAAGAGCGGTGGCGGCTTTAGGTTCAGACTATGCCGCGATATGCATTTTATTTTTTGAAAATTTAGTGTGGACTTAGGAATGCTTGTGAAATTTGAATCCGTGACGGCAGCTGTAATGTATGATGGCTTGTGCCGACTTGATTGGGCTTGAATGGTGGTTTTGATATTAGGCCTATGTTAGCATTAGGCAGTGACTGAAATCGTACATGAGCTTGTCTATTGTAGTTGCTGCCAAAATGTTCGCGTGAGATTGTGAGGAACCTATCTGTTGTTCATACTGGCTTGATGTTTAAGGCACGTAATTGATGGTTTCGCTCAACGAGATGCCGATGAGAAGTGTCTGTAACTGAATGTTAAGTCATATGTCCCTTTGCCTTCGGTCTTTTATTTAGTGCTGATTAAACAATGATGAACTTGGAGAAGATGAAAGATGTTCGGGGAATCAGTCAGCTTGTTTTCGACGTGCACATGCATGTGCGGACGTGAGTGTTCCACTAAAGAACTGTGCCATCGTTTTGATGAAGAGATAGCTGAAAGTGCTAGGCAACCTTCAGTCTACCCTAGGAATTTTGTAGAGTTTTGCTCATACAAGGCAATGAATGCGGCAACAAAAGCTCCTGATTCCTCTTCGCTTGATGTAGCATGAGTAATAGGTAGAGATGGTTGGTGACAAAGCTGGAGGCATTTGTTCATCTAGTTTTATTAAGTGACTGTTTGTTTTTCATGTGGAATTTAGTCCCAATGTCACTCATTATTAGCCCGTGCATATTACTAGTAGGATTATGTCATTTTACTCATAAACAATAATGATTGGGATATTTTATTCCCTTAGAATATAGGGTTAATTAGTGTAGGTGTCAAACAAGATGGGCTAAATTTGTAAGTTTAGTTTTCTTAGAACTTTTTAATAAATTGGATGTTCCATCTTGACAATCACATTTGACAATTTCATAGGAGAAAAAATCTCATATACTTATGTTTGCTAAAGTGCTATTATAATAAAGCTGTCTTCATGGTGCTTGAATGGATATTTGTCAATATTGCCTGAATATATTAATACTCACAATTGGTTACTTCACTTGAGAGGTTCACATATTGCATTTTTCTGACCTTTTTGTGATCATGTTATTTTTTTCTATTTGGGCAATAATCCAATAGTAGACCATCATTGTAAGTTTGCAATGATGGTGTACTGTCGTATTTGATCAACAACTTGAGTTTTGCAAGGTTTGCCACTTGTTCTGTCGAAATTACATTTTGCGTTATTGGTGGTGGTGGTTGGTGTTCTTATTTTTTTTTTTTTTTTTTAGGGGGTCTGTGGTTTAATAGAGATTTGTACCGATTATTTCATTGTTCTCCCGAAGCTATTTGATATGAGCACCAAGAAAATATTCATAATGTTCTAGTGAGGATTTATGCATTTGAAGGGATGCTTTGGGAAGTTATTATTAATGAAAGAGATAAAAATGCTACAAGAAAAGATATCGAGAGGGCATTTGGAATGTAGAGACAGTTTAGAATAGGTTGGCATAATGAATCAATTTTATCTAACAACAAAAATGTCAACTTAGTGTATGAATTATTGGGTTTACAAATTGATGCGTGCCCTTGCTAATTTTATTATGTGGTCACTTATTTCAAGCATCATCTTCACCCTTTAAATAATTAGGTATTCTGATTTGTATTCTTCATCGTGGATGCTTTTAGATGGTGTCTTTCTCAGCAATTGTAGAGCATCTCTTCCATCGGATTGATTCTTAAGCTGAAAGGATTTGAAATACATTAACTGCAAATCTCTGGATTCTGTTTTTGATGCCAGCTGTAACTTTGCAGGGAGCTGGCGCATGGATGCTTTTGGTGGAAAAGCTACTTCGTTTATCTAATCATTGTTCGTTGAGACTAATCTGCTTGAGCATAATTGCAAGGAATATTGGTACCTTCATCCTCTCTGAGTTTTGCTGCTTTTGTCTCAAGTTGTGGAATAAAAGGAAAATTAATTGCGATTGTACATTATCTGGTTGGAGTCTTTTCTTGCGGTCAGCATTTTGTCTTTTTGGACTTCCAAGGAAATAATATTAGGAAGACTTGGTTATCTTGTCTCTCCGCTAAGGTAACAATGGTATCTCATATTTGATTAGTTTTGTGTTGCTTAGTTAAGGAAGGTGAGAATAAATTCCCATCTCAGATGGCCAAAGAGCAGGGACGAATGTTGGTACAGGTAATTGTGTTTCCTCAATCATACTAGAAAACAGAAATTTCTGAATTCATGACACGATAGTGAAAATGGATATGTGGATCAGGTCATAGGAACGTGCCATATGATTGGATCAAAAGAGATATCAAACCAGAACTGGCTGAGAAAGCAAGGAGAGAAGTTTCTTTTTCCTGGTGGCGGTACGATGTTTCCCAAGGGTGTGAGTGCATATGTTGATTTGATGCAAGATCTGATCCCGGGTATGAAAGATGGCACAGTTGAACACCCAGTGACACGGGTTGTGGGGTAAGTTTGTACTTACTCATGAAGGGGAAAAGAATTGTGGTACTTTTTTTAATTAGCATTTCTGAGATGTGCAGATGCTTCTGTGGTTTAATAGATTTGGCACTTACAATGCTAGTGGTAGTTTTAGCTGATGCCTACACTATCTTTAAATTGTTTCAGGTTGCAAGCTAGGGAGGCAATTTGTTGGATCATGGGCTATTAACCGTTTCTCTTGCCCCTCGAGATAATCATGAAGCTCAAGTCCAATTTGCCTTGGAACGAGGGATTCCGGCAATACTAGGCATCATCTCTACACAATGGCTACCTTTCCCGTCAAACTCATTCGATATGGCCCACTACTCAAGATGCCTTATTCCATGGACTGAATTTGGTAACTCCTTTTCCTGATGCGTTGAATCTAAATACCAGGAAGAATTGGATGTCGGGTATGAAATCTCTCTTTTCTTACTTATGAAAGTGCATTGGTCACGAGGTGGATTATACCTCCTAGAAATCAACCGGATGCTGCGGACTGGAGGTTTCTGGGTCCTCTCACGACCACCAGTCAACTACCAAAACCGCTGGCGTGGATGGAACACCACCGTGTAGGAACAGAAGTCAGATTATGACAGACTGCAGAGGCTTCTCACCTAAATGTGTGTCGCGACCTCTTTTTTTTTCGGCGCCCGCAGTCGGGTACAGGCGCCTAAGGAGGCTAATGGCTCGGCTGGATTTTATTAAGCCCGGACTCTCCCAAGTCCACCAATTCACGACTTAATGGTTCAAGTTTTTAACTTGTAAATCAATTTTCAAAATGGAGTCGCCACTAATCGATTTGGGGTGGGTTGATTAGAAACCCAAGTGAAGTATCGGGAGATATACTCACTCTGCGCAACCAGAGAAATTAGGATCGGGGACTTGATTACACTAGTTAATCACTAATGCCCTTTCGGTACCTAATCTTGTTTAAACCCTGAGGTTTTTGGATGTTCGAGGGATTTTCCATGCATTATTGGGAGGAAAAACATTTTTGAGTCATTTTCTAATTTTTGGACACAAAAGGGATTTTTGGGATTTTTGGTATTTTTGGAAAAATACCAGTCTTTTTGGCTTTTTCTGAATTTTTTTGGCTTTTTCATGAATTTTCGGTTTTTTTGGATTTTTGGCATTTTTTTGTAAAATATGAAATTTTTTTGATTTTTTTTTATTTTTCGGAAAATAAAATATTTTTATCACTATTTTTCGATTTTCTGGAAATTAAAACATTTTTAAATATTTTTGGAAAATAAAATATTTTTCGGGTATTTTTGTTTTTTTGAAAATTAAAATATTTTTAAATATTTTTCGAAAAGAAAATATATTATTATTTTTTGGAAAATAAATTATTTATTTATTCAAAATATTATAAAACCGGCCCGGTCGGATCCGCGGTTAGGGTTCGACCCGGCCGGTGACCCAAGATGGGACGGGCCGCGTTGCGGGCCCGACTCAGATTTTTCTCCCTTTTTTCTTTTTCCAAGCCCATGAACTAACCAAGGCCCATTTTCGTTATAAAAAAAAGATCCATGGATTAACCGGCCCACACACGCAGCCCACATCAAGGGGGAAACCCTACCCACCGCCGACCCATGCCCGACCCGTTTTCCGACCCGGCTTCTCCTTCGTAGAACTGGATTTTGGGAACCCTAGAGCTCGACGATTTGCGGCGCCGAGGTGGGGCTTGGCCGACGTCACCGGCAAAGACACACGGCGATGGTGGCGACGCGGCAAGCGACGGTGGCGTCGCGGCAGGCGGCGGTACGGTGACGGTGTGAGGTGCGACGGCGGCCGAACACCACAGGGGTCTCGGCGAATCGTCGGGGACCGCGTCGAGGGTGGGAAGCGTCACAGCGACGATGCAGCAGGGTCGTTGCTGGTTTGGGGACAATGTCGGGAAGGATCGCAAAGATGGCACGGCGCAGCGATGGTGCGGCGGCGGCGGGTGCAACGACGGCGACAGAACCCCTACCTTCCGAAACCCATTCACTCAGATCTGGACGGCGTCGGGGCATAGCTCGGGGTGGCGGTGGTGGCTTGGCAGGTGCCTCCTTTCTCCTCGTATCCGGCCCTCGCTCCTCCTCAGATCTGGGCTTCCTCTTCGCTCGTGCTCTCTCCCTACTCAGCCCCTCTTCGGTTGTTCACAGATCTGGGCTTGCGGGCGTTCGGACCTCCCTCGAAGTCTCTCGAGGGAAGCTTCCGGCGTTCGCAAGCTTTCGATCTCTGCTTCGGTTCCTCTCTCTCCGGGTTCGCTTGTCGTCAACCTCCCCCGAAGTCTCTCGGGGGGAGGTCGTTCGAGTTCGCGACCGGATTTCTCTCGCGTGCTCGCTCTTTGAGTCTCCCCTGAAGTCTCTCAAGGGAAAGTCTCCGAGCTCGCCGTCCCTTCAACGGAAGTTGTGCCCTCCTATTTATAGGCGAGGAGGTCCGGTCGACGGAGGGACTCGGCCACCGGTCTTTGGCTTGCCGACCGAACTCCCGCGGCCCAACCGGCGTCTCATCTCAGCATTAAAGGTGCGCATTGAAGGCGCATGCGCGTTGTCCTCTCCTTCGGCGGCCTACCTCCGTGCCTCTTTGCCGTAGGCTGCCCTTGAGCGCGTCGCCGGCCACCGCGCGTGAGATGCAGAAGCGAATGAAGAAGAAGAAGAAGACAGGAGGAAGAAGAAGAGGGGGGCCAAGTCGTGCAAAGGGAAAAAGAAAGAAAGAGGTTGGCTACTTTTTTGCTTTTTGCTTTTTCTTGTTTTTATTTGATTTTTTTGTTGTTTTTGTTATTTGTTTTGTTTGTTTTTGGTTTTTTTGTTTATTATTCCGAAAAAGACAAAATAAATAAAATAAAAACTTAATTAATAAAATAAAATTAACCTAATTAAAATTGAGGTGTCAACAGCGCTATTAGCTGTATAACAAGAAGGATGACATTGCCATGTGGCAGAAAACCTCAAACAGCAGTTGCTACAATCGCCTTGCAAAACCTGATGCCTACCCACCGAAATGCGATGACAGCCTTGAGCTGGACTCTACTTGGTATACTCCGCTCTATCCTTGCGTGGTTGTTCCGGATCCAAAGCTCAAGAATATCAGTCTCAAATCCATCCCCAAATGGCCTGAGCGACTGCACGTCACACCTGAGCGCATGTCAGAAATACAAGGAAGAAGCGCGAGTGCTTTCAAGCACGATGATAGTAAGTGGAAGGTGCGGGCAAAGCACTACAAGAAAGTACTACCTGCACTTGGGACTGATAAAATAAGAAATGTCATGGATATGTACAATGTCTATGGAGGTTTTGCAGCTACTCTGATTGATGATCCATTATGGGTTATGAACGTTGTCTTGTCCTATAGTGCCAATACTCTTGCCATCAAGCATTTATGTGTGCATTATAATTGTGTACTAATATATTTTTTTGAACATTCAAATCTAACATTCTTCATTTTGACTTAGGAGTGTATGTCAAAGCTTAAATTCTAGGGATAAGTGTTCCAGAAGTCCTAAAACTTGTCACGAAAATGCATTTTAGTTCTAAAACTTGCAAAAAGTGCATTTCAGTCCTACAACTTGTCAAAATGTTTCAAACGAGTCCTAAAATCGACGCCATCTAATTTCTTAACGGAAAAAGCTGACGTGGCCCCCGCGTGGCTTTTTTTAATCGTTTCTCTCTCCTCCATTGCGAATAGTTTAAAAAGAAAAGCCACGCATGCAGAATGACGTCGTCTCCTCCTTTCTCCTTCGCCACGACGCCGTCTCCTCCTTTCTCCTTCGCCACGACGTCGTCTCCTCCTTTCTCCCCCTCTGTCTGTACGTCTTCTTCACCGTCGTGTTCTCCCTCCCCTCTCCATGTCTACGTATTCTTTCGCTTTCCAAGTATCCCCTAAGCCCCAAATCGAACTCGTCCGAACCCTAAGCCCCAAATCGAACTCGTCCGAACCCTAAGCCCCAAATCGAATTCATCCGTACCCTAAGTCCTAAATCGAATTCGTCCGAACCCTAAGCCCCAAATTTGATGATTTGCGGTTCTCTTGCGATTTGGGTCCTAATCGACCTCGAGTTCGACACTCATCGTGAGTTCGTGTGAACACCTCTTTGCGGGAGTCTGGAAATCTCAGCGGTGAAGCAATTGGTGTCGGGGACGACAACAGGGTCAGCGAAGACGATGGCGACTCCTCCTCACGCAGGTATCGCTCTCTACATTATAACATTTGGGTATCTCATGGTAATGCTACGATTTTTTTTTTGTTTTGCAAAGGTGCTTTAATTTCTGCATTATGTAAAACGATGTCAGTTAGCGTCGTCATTTCTTTATTATTTGGAGTTCAGAGAGCTCGAGTTTGACACACATCAACTTTATGTTCTCTTCTTTGATGATTGCGAGTTCATGCAAAGATATGTCTTGTGGGCATCTTGGCGTCTCAACGGCGGAGGGAGCGGCATCAAGGATGGCGATGGTGACTCCTCATGCAGGTATCACTCTCTACATTACATCATTTGTGTATGTCATAGTAATATTACCATTTTTTTTTTTTTTGCAAAGGTGTTTTACTCTCTACATTATAGCGGCGTTTTACTCTCTGCGTTATGGTTGTTTTGCATTTTCCAATTCTTGTGATAAATTATAACATTGCAGCAAATTAGAGCATTGCTCTCACTATTGATCATGTAGTTGCATTGTGGTTGTAAAACGGATTATGCTAATTTGCTGTTTCTGTATTAATTTTTAGTCTTTTATAAGAATATCTTCAATTTAGAACTTGAACATTGCTTCAATAATTTGATGATTGAAAGTGCTCTGCTTTTTGTTTCTGTTCCCTTGTAGGTCCAATGGCCGAGAACAAAGTTTATGTCACTGTTCGCTATGGAGGTAAATTTAAAGTTGGCCCACCATTGGAATACATAGGTGGAAGGGCTGATGTTGCTGAAATAAGTTTAAGTAAGCTTCACTGTCTAGTATAATTGAAGCGATTGAGGCTTTGGGTGTGTGTATAGTAGAGAAACTCTTTTACAGAGTTCCTGGAAGTAAGACTCTTGTAGACGGAGTAACTCTTAGGTATTTATGGGATAACGCTGATGTGATGGATCTATTTTATCATCATCTGTGCTCTGAAAATATTACACTATATGTTGAGCATGTTGATAATGAAAAGGTAGGAGCTGAGATGGGGGGTGTTGAGATGGAAACTGGAGGTATGTCTAATGTGATTAGGAATACTGATGATGACGGGAATCGGGCTGAAGTTGCCAATAAGGATCTAGATGAGGAAGAGGATGATGATGCACATAATTTGGTGGATATGGAACAATCGAGTGATGATGATGACTTTGAACTGGTTGAAGTAAGGAAAAAATTAATTGAATTTTTAGCAAGACATAGGCTCCAAATTTTAAATTATAGTGAGGCAACTAGTACTTCCCAACCACCGATTGTGGATGAGGCTCAATCATTAGATGATTCTGGGTACGAAACAGAGTATGTTGATTCAGATGAGGAAGGCAGTCTTCAATCAATTTTAAATGATGAGGGTAGTAAAGAGGCTGATGTTATTTCAAGGAGGAGAAGTAGGTTCCCATCATATGATCAAAGTGGTACAAATCCACAATTTATTGTTGGCATGACATTTGAGGATGCAACTGAGTTCAAGAATGCAATTTTGAAGTATTCTCGTGGCTGAGCAAAGAGCAATCAAATACACTAAGAACACAAAAAGTGTTGTAAGAGCTAGGTGTGGCCAGAACAATTGTAACTGGATGATCTATGGTGCTCTTGATAGCAAAACTAGGTCATTTCATTTGAGAAGATATGTAAATCAGCATATATGCAGTATCACTTTCGAGAATAAGAGAGTGTCTAGCACTTATTTAGCTAAGCACTTCATGATTCTCATTTCTGCAATGCCTAAAATCAAAGCACCCGAGTTAAAGAAATTAGTTAGAGAACAACTTGGAGTAAATGTCACTTTCAGTCAGTATAGGAGAACAAAACTAAAAGTATTGAAGGAACTGCAAGGCAATTACAAGAAGGAATATGCACAGATGCACGACTACTTGGGAGAGCTTTACACTGCAAGCCCTTCAAGCACTTTTAAATTGAAAGTTGAAAGGTCATGGCCAAATTCTCTACCAGTATTTGATAGGGTTTACATTTGCTTTGATGCTTGCAAGAAAGGTTTTTGGGCTGGATGTAGGAAGATCATTGGATTAGATGGATGTTTTTTGAGGGGTTTGATCAAAGGTGAGTTGTTATGTGCCGTCGGAAGGGATGGCAACAATCAAATGTATCCAGTGGCATGAGCAGTGGTAAGAATCGAGAATAAGGACACATGGACTTGGTTTATCGAATTGTTGAAGTCAGACCTCGATATGTGTAATGGTGACGGATGGGCGTTGATAAGTGATCAACAAAAGGTATGCTTTTTTTCTGTTTTCATTTGTAAATTGATTATGACATTACAATGTTTTTCTTTCTGTTTTCATATATATTTTCTTTTTTTCGGTAATTGTCAGGGTCTCGTCCAATCTGTAGCTGAATTGTTGCCAAATGCAGAGCATAGGATGTGTGCAAGGCACATTTATTCCAATTGGGGTAAAAAATACAGAGGAAAACAAGATTCGAGGCAATTTTGGAGATGTGTCAAAAGCAATAATATGTCGATTTCGAGATGCATAGACAAAGGTTGAAGGAACTGACTCGGGAAGGTCATGATGACTTATTCTGTATTGAGCCAAAACATTGGTGCAAAGCCTTCTTTGACACCGACATTAAATGTGATGTCGTTGATAATAATCTGAGTGAAGCGTTCAATGGCAGGTGTGTGGAAGCTAGGTGCAAGGCCATTGTGAGTATGCTGGAGGATATTAGAATCATGGTTATGAATAGAATGCATACTCAGAGGGATGGATGTGCTAGATGGACTAGAAATTACGGTTCAAGGATTATGCGTAAGTTACATGAGAATACATCTGCTAGTAGGTATTGCCATTTGATATGGAATGGAAATGAAGGATATGAGATTACAAAAGGTGGTGACAAATATGTTGTTGATTTGAATTTAGAAACTTGTTCTTGTAGAGCTTGGGAACTTAGTGGAATTCCATGTTGCCATGCCATTTGTGCAATACACCATAAGAGAAATGATCCGACCGACCATCTAGCCAAGTGCTTTAACAAGGAAAAGTATCTAAGTGCTTATCAATTCATGATGCCTACAGTGAGAGGACATAAATTTTGGAATAAAACCAATAAAGAAGCTCCTCAACCCCCACCAATGAAGAACATGCCTGGTAGGCCAAAAATGAGTAGAAGAAAGCAACCGATTGAGGTTGTAAGAGGTGATAGAATGACTAAAGAGGGTAAGCAAATGACTTGTTCTGCTTGCAAACAAATTGGACACAACTGCAAGGGATGTCCTTTAAAAAAGGTATTTTCTCAACTAACTGATCATCTTAATGCTGGGCATGTCACTTTAACATGTTAATCAATACTTAATATGTGCTTCACAGGCCAATGCTGGGGCCAATGTACGTACATCCAATGCTCAGGTCAATGTATGTACATCCAATGCTCATGCCAGTGCAAGTACAGCTGAAGCTTATGCTCAATCTCAGGCTAATTCCACTGGTCCAAGGCTCGGAAAAAGACAAGTAAGTTGTCATTTAACCATTATTGTAAGTTTTGTATATCAAGATTCCAATTTAGTAATTTTGAATATATATTTAGGCTAAAGCTAAAGCAACGACAAGCATAGCTGAAGGAGGATCTCGAAAGCCATGCCAATGCTTCGCAAATGCCAATTCAATAGGAGACAATAGTGGGCATGTTAATGCTTCGCTCAGCTAGTGCAGATGTAAGAGAATGTAGTGGTCGTGCAAATGTAAGAAAATATAGTGCCACTGCTTCTGCTCATGCTAGTGCTGATGTTAGAGGATGTAGTGGTGAGGCCAATGCTTTTGGTGAAGTTCGTTCGGATCAAGGGGAAGGCAGTGCACCGGCCAATATAATGGCTAAGCATAGACGTGAAAAAATTCCAGTGAGTAATACCTCAATCCCCAAGTATACATGTATTGTGACTACGTTCTCATGTTGAATGAATTTTCTATTATTTCAGTTTAAAAGACCTACCACTGAAAATTGCATGATACAGAGAGAATCACAAGCCAAGAGGATGAAAATGATAAGGTTAGGTGTTGACGCAAATTCTATGACAAACCTTCATATTAGCAAGGTGAGTAATATTTTTAAATTTTTATAATAGCAATTACTTATCTCCTTAAGCTAAAAGATATTCATTCTTATGTAGCCTAATACAATTGGTGCAAGAATCATTAACCTACCGGAGAAAGGGGTAGTCACAAGAGCTACGTCAACAGCAAAGGTGCATTCCCAAGTCAGTGCACAACCTCAGTCATATCATATATCAGCAACTTCTCGAAAACAAATTGCAGTGACGCCGAAGCCACTATTACAATCCAAGGCCACTTCACAACGTCAGTCATATCATGCAACAGTAGCTCCTCCAAAGCACGTTGCAATGAAGCCAACGACACTATCACAACCTCAGGCCAGTTCTCAAGCTCAGTCATCTCAAGCTACAATAGCTCAGAAGCATCTTGGTTTAAAGCGAAAGGCACCATCACAACCCCAGGTAAGTTCCCAACCTCAATCATCTCGTCTAACATTACCTCCTCGAAAGCTTGTTGCGCTGAAGCCAAAGCCACTATCGCAACCTCAGGCCAATCCCGAAACTCAGTCATCTATGGCTACAATAGGTCAGAAGCATCTTGGTTTAAAGTGAAAGGCACCATCACAACCCAAGGCAAGTTCCCAATCTCAATCATCTCGCGCAACATTACCTCCTCGAAAGCATGTTGCGATGAAGCCAAAGCCACTATTACAACGTCGGGCTCAGTCATCTCGGGCTACATCAACTCCTCCAAAGCCTATCGCTGCGAGACCATATATAAGGAAAAGCGCCAGAATTCAGAATCAAGTGAAGGCTCAACCTACTGGACCACCGGAGACCATCATATTGGATTGATATGTCTGCTGAAATTGGTGTTGTTAGGTGAATGTATATCAATTATTAGCTGGTTTTTTGTATGAGACGTGTAGCGTTTATGCATAGAACCTTTTCTGCACTGAAAGTGCATATTTTGTTGAACAGAACCTCTTGTGCACTGAAAATGTAAGCATGTTGCTTTGTCAATGAATTGTGTTTCAACAAGTTATGTGGGATGCTTGGTTTTGGTTTGGATAATGCACGAAAGTGATTACTCTTCGGGATTGTTAATAGGTAATTACTGAAATTGGCCATGCAGAATTTTCATTTTATATGATGGGGTTTTGCTCTACGTGGTCTCTGTGGCCCGCATTGGATGATTCATGGAAGATTTGATTAGGTAACTTAGGTATTGTAGCCGACTACTTTGATTTCACTTGATTTTTTACACATTCCATTTGAGGCAAGCTCGTTATTAAAATTATGAAAAAAATCACCAATTAACAATCTCGATTGCATAATAAGGGAGTCCTCACCATTTTTTGAAGTTGCAAATTTATTCTGGTGGCAATAGCTCATGTAGTGCTATTGACAAGCACACAAATCAAGCAACATTTTGTAATGCGATAGTAATTTCTCGCATGGCAAGCAACCGGTCTTGCAAACTACAAACTCACATCAGATCTCATTCCCATCTCAATTATCCACAATTAGTGTTCAAATTTACAAACTCAGATAGAAAGTACTATGGAAGACTTAGAAATTTCCCACCAACTTTCACATTATATATAACCAATACAGCGATATAACACATGCATAGAATGAATGCTGATTGATATAGCATCTTCCCTTTCTTTACTTGTGCAAGCTCCTCCTTTAAACGTCTATTTTTCGCCTTTTGACTCTTCATTTCAGCTAGCAATGAGCTCACCTCGACTCCGTCACCCCTCGATTGGCTTGATTCAGACAATGTTTGATTTCTTTCAAGGAGGTCAACTATCATGTCCCTCACATGATTTGGTATCTTTGGATCCACCCACATGAAAAAATTGCAGCAACTTGGACTATCAAACTTAGCACATCCATGGAACCTTCTTCCTGCGTTTTTCTTTGTCTTTGCCATAAGAATTGGCGATTGAAGGCCACAATAACATGTTGGCTCCGAGTTGACCTCATTAGGAGTTACGCTACTTGATGCAGATGTTGCTGCCCTCATTCTTCTGGGCTTCGTATTATAGGTACCTAATAGAAGTATATTAGCTATATTATGATTCATTCATAACGTCTTCATATTAATAATTTCTGCATAATGCAATGTGTTTACTCGAGAGATTTAGGAGATGTTTTCAATCTCCAAAAAACATCTCTTTTTTCATATGCACTGGATGAATAGACAACCATAACTTACTTCTGCATTAATGTTCTAATTTGTCACTAGTATTGGAAAATGGAAAACAACAAAATGCTATAATGCAGAGAGCGATACCTGCATGAGGAGGAGTCGCCATCACCGTCGTTGACCCTGTCGTCGTCCCCGACGCCAATCGCTTCGCCGCTGAGATGTCGAGACTCCCACAAGCGAGATCTTCGCACGAACGCGCAATCGCCAAAGGAAGGAAAGAACACGAACTCACGACGAGCGTCGAACTCGAGGTCAATGAGGACCCAAATCGCAAGATAACTGCAGATTGTCAAATTTGATTTGGGGCTTAGGGTTCGGACGAAATCAATTTGGGGTTTAGGATTCGGATGAGATCGATTTGGGGTTTAGGGTTCGGACGAGATCGATTTGGGGCTTAGGGTTCGGACGAATTCGATTTGGGGTTTAGGGTTCGGACGAGATCGATTTGGGGCTTAGGGTTTCGGACGAATTCGATTTGGGGTTTAGGGTTCGGCCGAGATCGATTTGGGGCTTAGGGTTTAGACGAATTCGATTTGGGGCTTAGGGGACACTCGGAATAGAGAAAGAAGAAGTAGAGACAGAGGTGGGAGGAGGAGACGGCGTCGTGGCGAAGGAGAAAGGAGGAGACGACGTCGTTCTGCATGCGTGGCTTTTCTTTTTAAACTATTCGCAACGGAGGAGAGAGAAACGATTAAAAAAAGCCACGCGGGGGCCACGTCAGCTTTTTCCGTTAAGAAATTAGACGGCGTCGATTTTAGGACTCGTTTGAAACATTTTGACAAGTTGTAGGATTGAAATGCACTTTTTGCAAGTTTTAGGACTGAAATGCATTTTCGTGACAAGTTTTTGGACTTCTGGAACACTTATTCCTAAATTCTAAGCCCAATTATGATTCAATGCGACATTTGTCCATCATTACAACATCATACTATCAAGTAATCAACGACTAAATTGGACATTTGTCCATCATTACGACATCATACTATCAAGTAATCAACGACTAAATTGCGGAGAATGATCAATAAATCTGTGATGTCCTACTCCTTTGGCACTTGAGTTCACTACTAAATATAAGAATTAGATCCAAATATGATATGAATGTGGAAAAAATGTCCGCTCATCTTTTCATGCCCTGCACCTTCACTACTAATTCACATCTTGGTGCTACTCATAAGCATTGTTTAAGTAAACATCGGTATGAAAACTTTCTAATGAAAAATAAGTATTGGTGGACGTTGTTATATGAAACTCCATAATCATTGACAAATAAATATTTACGATACATTTTATAAAATTAATTTATTAAAATACGAAATATTATCATCAATTGACTAAATAAGTAAACACTTTCCACCATCAAATAGATTTTTAAGTCCTCCTTGTTCTCTGCAATCTCATTGAACATCTCAATGCACTTCTTGACAAGATTTTTCTTGATGACCTTCAGAATCTTGTTCTGTTGCAGCATCTCACGAGAAATGTTGAGGGACAAGTCATCGGAATCGACAACTCCTTTCACGAATCCAAGATACTGGAATGAGCTCCTTGCAGTAGTCCATAATGAAAACCCTCCTAACATAGAGCTTGATGTTGTTCATCTTCTTGCGAGTATCGAAGAGGTCGAACGGAGCACGTTTTGGGACGAACAAAATAGCCTTGAATTCAAGCTGCCCCTCAACAGAGAAGTGCTTCACGGCAAGATGGTCTTCCCAATCATTGGTCAAGCTCTTGTAGAAGGAAGCATACTCCTCCTTGGTGATCTTCTCTGGCTTTCACAGCCAGATGGGTTTCAGTTTGTTGATGAGCTACCACTCATGAGAAACCTCCTTAATCTTCTTCTTCTTGGACTTCTTTTCTTCATTCTCCTCATTGACGTCCTCAACATCTCCTTCCTCTTCCTTCTTGGGCTCATCGTCCTCATCATCACTGATCTCTTTCTCGGTTGTCTTCTCAGTCCATAGATAGATGGGGTAGCTAATGAACTCGGAGTGCTTCTTCACAAGGTCCTTAATCCTTCTTTCTTCCGGGTACTCCAGCTGAGGAAAACAGAGACGTGACGCTGTTAGCATCACGTATCATCCAAAACCAATGCAAATCTTCTCCACCAATTCATAAAAGCAACCATAAATGAACTCACCTGGTCCTCCTTAAGGAAGAGGGTGATCTTGGTCCCTCTGCCGAGTTGCTCCCCACTCACATCTCTCGTAACGGTGAAGGAACGACCGGCCTGGGACTCCCAGATGTACTGCTCATCATCATTGTGCTTAGTAGTCAAAATGACTTTCTCAGCCACCAAATAAGCAGAGTAGAAACCGACACCAAATTGACCGATCATGCTCACGTCAGCTCCCGCCTGCAATGCCTCCATGGATTCTTTCATCCCTGACCTCGTAATCGTACCTAGGTTGTTCACAAGATCTGTCCAATTCATCTCAGACGTTAATATCTACCAATAGTCTCACAACTTAAATGAACTCAGCGTAACAGTAACCGTTATAGCATAGGAACATAGCCATAGCCAAAAGACGTGAGCAAGAAAATTGATCAATCTCTGTCAGCCAATTACATTACCTCCAATGTATGCATTTATTGAAGGGTCCTGATGCTATTCTTCTCGAAGTCTGTACTTGAAACATACACTAAAACAGAATAGCCCAGAACCACACATGATATAACGATCTCCGTGTGAGATTTACATGGAGATGTGTATTTTGGGGGCCAGTGATAGGGTGTGGTGGCTTAAGTAAGAGCATATGTGCATTTACCACGGCGTGCATGCTGTTAAGCATTTAGCTGTCTGTCTGTTGCTTCGTCACTTGTTTGCAGCCTTTCCGCAGTTTGGTAATTTGATCTGACGCTCTGATGAAAAAGAGGAAGTATTTTCATTTCCAAAAGGGCTAACAGATAACATAGCACATGGGAACAATTTCTTTTGGGGGTGTTTTCCCCTTTTCTCTTTGCTTTTTCAGGATGTATAATTAAAAATGAACGGAAGTTACAGGAGGCTCTAACTTAACGTATCTCGAGCAGAGTGATGTAATAGAAATCTTCCATATGTTGCATCAGCGCACTTCCATCTCTAATTGCACGATATATGTTTATTTCAGTTTCCAATATCTTTTCTATGAGTTCCTTTTCACCTTTCATCTGCAAAAGAAGTTTGAGACCTGTCACGTTGGACTTGTGCACCAGCAATGGGTTTAACTCACCAATTCATTTACAGTTACTATCTCAACATAAGACACTTAAGAGTAATAAAAAAGGCCGCTCAAGTTGCTGCTTACAGATAAACTCACGATTGAAGAACTCTAGCTTCTCATGGTGTGACCTACGTTACACATATAGTATCTCATGTCGTCGGCACAATTCAGTTACATAACATGATATGAACTATATTCAAACAGCTTAAGCTTTTGCAGTAAGTCGGTTGTGCACAAAACTATAACATGGTATAACAGCCAAAGATCTTGATTTCGATTCCTCACACCTAGTCTTTCACCCTTTCTAGTTTCCCTTCTTCAGATATCTTGGGTTTCAATAATCTTCGCCCATAAGCCATGTTTATTGAGTTTGCATGCTTCATGCTTTCCCCATCATAGCAGCAGTCTCCATGAGGAGTACTTAGCTATGGAATATAATATGCACCACCATTCCGTCAGTTGAAGTTATCGAAACAAATGGTTACACACATCACTATATAAGGCACCTCGAATCAAATTAGATGAATCTGTGGAATCTCACAAAGAAAATGCAATCTACTGAGACCAGAAAAGCATGAAAACTATTCCACCGAACTTTATCCATGCCATTCCAAGAACACCAAGAAAATTGGGCAGGTCCTCACAAGTATCGCAGACAAAAATTTGCCCAGAGTCAACACACAAAAATCATTATTTATTAACAATAAAGATCTCGTGATTCAAAGACAGTGGATTTTTCCTTTCCGGATTATGTAATACAAATTATTCAGGTTTTTATCAAGAAAATAACACAATGTTATTTTCTTTAGTCCATCATGCGTTTACCTTTGAGCTACCTACAAAAATGCTAGTGCTCACATGCTCATGTGCATGGAACAACCCCCCAAAAAAAAAAAAAAAAAAAAAAAACACGCACACCTCATTCTGCAATTTTGTAAAGTCCGGAGCGGGAACAACTTCTTCTACAGCAAATGTCGACTAAACCCGATTACTTGGCGGGGGGGTTCCTTAGCTAATAGAGAGTCTTCGACGTCACGAGTGGTGCTTTTCCCTGTGTACTTCAATTAGGGCAAACTTACTTTACATGACATCACAATTTGATTAGAGCTAGCTCAACCAGCCCATCCTAACATTTCTTTTCTTCGCTGATTCATTCATTCACTTTTTTGGGTGTTTTTAGAAAGCCAAAAGTATAAACCAGCTGGCACCTCCTCTTGTAAAAAATGTCTCACAGACTCCTAAACTCTACCAAAAACTTCTCCACCACCATTTCAGCCCCTTTTATCAGCCTCAAATGCCTGCCGCCCCCAGTGATACTATTGGTCCATTCAATTTAACCATAACTTTTAATCATTGAAGATCACGACATGTGTCAAATACTTAAAAGTATAACTGCAATCAAATGCATGCCAGCATTTTGCAGCTGGACAAATATCTGAGGCAGAAAAGTAAATATAATAGTTATCTTTAGTATGAAAGATGTCACTCACTTTGCTAATTGACTGGATGAAAGCTCAAGAGCATGGAGAGTAGCTAGAGCACCACCTAAACTATGACCAGTAACATAGACATGCCACTTGTACTTGTGGCTCACAACCATCGTCCCCGCAAGAAAACATTTCACCATCAAGTTATCACAAGACAATCAGCTCTTGGTGATAGCACAGCATGGTAGCCATTTAGTAATGGAGAAAAACTTGTTTGAATGCATGGCCTTGGTATATGACAAAATGAAAGAAACACTAGCAGTTAAGTTCACACTTTGAAGTAAGATATTGCCTGGAGGGCAAACAAACTGTTGAAGAATATCTGTCTACATTGAGACACATATGGTTAGTACACAAGTGTTGGGAATTCTAAATAAGGTAGTCAAGGATTTGGGTATTAAGTAGATTGTCTCCCTAGGCTTGGCAAGTGAAGCATCAATATACTTATAAACATAAAGTCAAGCGGTATTTTGTGTTCTCTCCTTTTGTATCTTCAGCAATCCCTAAATACTAAACATGGAATCAGATCCACCAAGAGAGAGAAAACCAACAAATATGGGACTTCATTGTTAACTCTCACTCACTAACACAGCTTCCTTATTGAGTTCTTTGTCATCTCTCATGGGTAGCGACCATGAACAAATGCTACTCATATCCTCTCCCTTGGGGCCAGCACCTCCGTGCATCAAGTCCTCTGACTCTTCATCCAATGCTACTGTCTGCCCACCTATCTCTGCACCTTGACATAGCTTCAAGGAGTCCCTCCTTTGTTGTCCACTTGCCTGTTTTCCGGCTCTCAATATCCTGACTATACCCCCCTCTGCGGGGATTCAACTCACACCAGCCAGGTGAGTCCCAATCCACATGGATTTATTCTGGGCTCCTTGGTGTCACTC
Source organism: Eucalyptus sideroxylon (assembly GCA_014182405.2). Taxonomy (NCBI): domain Eukaryota; kingdom Viridiplantae; phylum Streptophyta; class Magnoliopsida; order Myrtales; family Myrtaceae; genus Eucalyptus; species Eucalyptus sideroxylon. Next base: position 24,916,575 of record CM024550.2, read on the forward strand.
ACAACTTGAGGACCGCTAATCCTCGAGGCTTTGTGACTCCGACCCACAAAACTTACTGCAAAGAGCACAATGCAGCTCATGCAAGATACACCTCAACTCCATCACACAGCGATGCTCAAGGAGAATATCAACCAAGTTCATGGGGTCAACGCCTACAACTCTCCGAATTCTTTTGTGGTTTTTTAAGAGGAGCAAGCATGATTAGTTTATAATATTTTTCTAGGAACAGCACTTACACAAAACCAATTGCCATTTTGAGGAGTGATAAAATTCTTATTCTCACTGAATCATATGCACTTAAAAAGCCACTGTGAACCTGGAAAACAAGCAACAAAAATTTTGTAAGCAAGGAGAAGCATGATGGACGGATTCAGCAAAATACGCATCTCACAATAGTCGACAAAAGAAATCAAGATCTAGAATAGCATTATACTTGAACTTCTTCCTTGAAATCTCCACCAATCCTTTCAGGATTCAAAGTGTAGGAGCACAACAAAATAAACATCAAGAAAAACAAAATTGACAAGTAGTATCGAGTGTATTACATTAGCCCAACTTACATAAATATTACAGAGGATAAGCATATTAAACAGCCAAAAGAATCGGTGAATTTGCATAGTTGACACAAGCAACAAGCAACAACCAAAAGAATTAGTGGATTTGAACAATTCAAACAAGCAACAAGCATGGACATCTTTTCACATAGAAAAGAAGACACCAAAAAGAGCACTGCTCGAAACCTTTCTGCAAACACAAATGTCAATTGGCATATATCACTCACCAATTCCCAGGTATCATAGGATCATTAACTATAAGCCCTGCTCAATGTAACAGAACTGGTTTCAAGCCTAATCATACATTCTAAATTATTGCTTAGCACTGCAAATTATGAGGAGACAAAAGACTAACATCATATCAGACTGGGACAATCTTCAAGCTACAATTCGTTTTTCCTAGTGAGAAACTAAAGAAGGTTGCAAATTTTGATTTTGTACTTGTTAAGGCTAAGATAGAGATGATGATCTGCTCCTACATGACCAACTAACAGGCAAAATAGTAAAATACTTGTAATGGCATATATGTTGAGAGAAGACTATCTAGTGAATTAATTGATTTTTCACATTACCCAAGGGGCCAGCATCAAATCAGTCCGCAAGTCCTTCCATCTTGACTGGGAATAACAGATAGAAAAAAAAAAAAAATTAATAAATAAATATCTACCTCATAACCACATAAATAAGGTTGCCAAGGGAAAGATAGTGAAGCTGATTACTTGTTCTGTTCCTCTAAATGCAACAACTAATCTTCTTCGTGCGAGAATCACGCCAGATTGCTGCCTGCAGTAACCTTACTTCATTCATGCATGATTCCATCCCCAATTAAAAATGTGTGAGAAAAAGTAGATTAGGAAGCAGCTTCTCAATACAGGAAGACAATACCTGTGTATCGTGGATGCGTTATCTAGGAAGCAAATTTTCTCAAATTCAGACTTAACAAAACTAGGATGACCAAGAGAAGTGGCAAGCGGCGCCCAGGCTTCCATAGCACTTTCTGCACTAGAGAAAAGAGTTTTCATCTCCTCCGACTTCTTTTCATCCAATGATGATACGTCTGATGAGACTGCAAGATTCTCACTCTTAGAATACACAGAATCATCACTTTTCATTTTATTATCATTCTTTTCCATAGAACGCGCTTCCTTATTTAGCCGAGAAACTGCCGCAGTCAAAACCATCAATGCCCCCAAAACAGAATCAGTTTGCTGCAACAAATCTTGTGTCACTTTTTTTATATCCGGAATTGAAGACTGAATTGCACTTCTTAGAAGTGGCCCGCTCTCTGCGGAATCATCAATATCTTGTCTACTCGGCGTTGCAAGCCCAGATTCAACGTAAGCTTTTTCTGCAACTTTCCGGGATTGTATGCCAATCTTATTTAGTACATCAAAACCATCCCATTTTACATTCTCGGGGACAGGAAGACCAAGTTTCTGTACAACCTTCTAATTGATAACATCTGCAAAGTTCTTCCAGAAATGTTTGTCAAACTGTATGGATTCACCAACTAGCATTTTTTCTCCATTAGCATTCTCAAATCCAGTTGAATCAGGGAAGACTCAACAACAGTGTTCTCTTCATTCAGGCTCTGGTCATTCAGCAATGGAACATCTACAGATGAAGACTTCTCAGGTGCAGCAGTGGCATTGACCGATTCCCCTTCTGCTACATATTTACCACTATTTAAAAGCTTATCCTTCCAAGGATATGTCTCATTAAAGGATTTCAACTGCCCAAAAGCATATTCAACAAACTGCCGAGCCGGCACACTATCGACCCAACAATTGATTTCAAAGTAGACTCAAACCCATTTTGCCTGAGGAACTCTGAAACAAATGGGAGCTTCCACCACTTCTTTCCCTCATCAATTTCATCAAAACTTTTATATCTAACCTGAAACAGCATCACCAGTGAGCTTGCTCATTTTTCCGGCATAACACGCGAAGGACGATAACTGGTATCTTAGTAAAGCATGGAAAGAAATCCACAATAACGAAACCAAGGTTAGAATTCTCATAAATGGAATTCAGATACTCATCACCAATTTTGCCTGGTTCGATAGGATTCTCTAATATTCCTACCAAAGTCCAATAGTGGAAATATTTTTTCTCCTCCCAGATTATTGTCTGATTTCTGAAAGATTGTTATTAAACTTGTTTATTAGTAGTTCTTATTCACACTTCATACATGTGAGACAATATACAAGCACTTTGCGTGTTTGTGTCATATGCATCTCAGAGATACTCGATTTTGACATACAAGATCAAATGGACAAACAACCCCCATGATTGATTCAATGTCTTTGAAACAGATAAGAGGTTTACTTTGTATTTCAATGTCGTCTTTTCCACCAATATAATAAAGCAAGTTTAGCCTATTGGAAAGGGCTGAGCTGGAGTGTGTGCAGACTTAGATGTCCAGGGTTCATAGCGTATTGGTGTAAACTGGTTCTTCAAGCATCTAAGATTTACCCAGCGACTGATTCATAATAACAAAAGAGAAACGATGTTACAACATCTTGGAGAAAGCTCTTATACAGTAATTGCCAGGTACTCAAATAAGCAAACGTTAATAAAAAGCTCTTGCTAATGCTCAATGATTCACGATAGATGCTGGAAGCTATAGGCCTAAATGAAAACTCTACCTTCTAATTGGAACTTCTCTTGAACAATTACAAATCATATATAGATGTTTATTTCAAGAAGTCAAGAGTCTTCAAACAGAAATCCTAATCGTCCTTTTAAGAGAGCTTCCAACTATGTGATTGATATAAAAATGTTTCCACACTTACCTCTAACCGTATCTTCCCTCCACCACCCATTCCTTCTAATTCCACAACCATTTCATGTGAATCTCCTGGAAACAGACATGCTCATCAAGAAAAAGTACAATTTCCATATGATAGTCATTTCATCCATTGCCAAGGTCATAGAGTATCAAATAATGTTTCACAGGAGAAAAACTGATCTGGTATATTGCTCATTTATTTGACTTCTGAACCACCCAACTAAACCACCACCAGCATTGCACAATAAAGTTCAAAATACAAATCGACAACAAATTCAATGATTCTCACCATCACACAGAAGCTCCAAACAGATTCCTGCATTGCCCATTCGCTTGTGTGGAGTTACCAAGTTTGCATCCCAAGCTGCCACCTAGCATCCACACCACAGTGAACAACAAAAAGATCAACAATTATTCAGCTTCAGTTCATGCATTTAAGGATAGCTGTATCCATTTGCTGAGCGCCAAAATCAGCAAGGACTTGTACCCAAAAAAAAAAAAAATGGTGGAGTTGCTTGCTTCGTGTTATGTTAATGCAAGATATATGGCACAATCAACTTGGGATTGTATCAAATAAGGCAACAAATGAGCAAATCTCCTTAGCATGTAAAAGAGGAGTCCAAAAATTGATGCAGCAGTTGGCCCCCTCAAAATGGCGTTCATTCATTTATTACAAAAGTAGCATCACATATTTTTAGGATAAGTCCTTCCTAAACATGCCAGCAATTCGGTCTCCAGTTAGTCCACAGATGCAAAGTGGAAAGGAAGTAATGGATATCACTCTGGTAGAGGCTTAACCTGGAGGTTTTTAGTCGAAGGGAGCTTAATGTTAAAAGTGAATTCCTCATTCCATGTTGGCTCTTTCTTCCTGTCAGCAAATTTGATTGACAAATAAAGTTGCAATAAGTCTGTAAATCCAGAGTAAACTTAATTTTTCCTCCATATGCATCATATGCTCTCATCTCCTGTATTCTGTATACAGCAGATAAACTAAATTGCAATTAGCCAATGTAAAAAGAGCTAAAGATTATTGCTTCGAAGCTTCAGCAAAATTGTTTTGCAGAAACCGATGGGGAATGCTAATAATATGTCTTATCATTTAGGTCATCATGCGAGAAGCACAAAAAATAATTAGTAGCTGATAAATATTGTATTTCTCATTTTAAAAAGTGAAAGCACCCTTTAACATTTTAAGGGAAGGAATTCCATAGCCTGCACCAACTTAATATAACCGCTCCTTGAGTACGGCTTTGTCAACTTGGGAAATTACATGGGCCGTGTGGGGTATTTTAGAGAGGAACTGCTAGCTACGTTTAGTAAAGAAGTGTGGAAATAAGTACTTGTGGTCTATGCGGCTGCTAGAACTGCATAAACTCCTGGAATTTCCGTGGCAATGAAAGTGCCGTTTACAAAATTTTTAGTTTTTCCCTTGTATACACAAGTTTCCATGTATGCCAAAATACTCTATAAGGTGGTAGGATAAAGTAAAGGAAGTACCTTGACAATAAGTAGACACCCCATTGGACCAGATTACAGCTCGGATGCCTTGAAATATATACAATAGAGCAAAATGAATCTCATAGACAAGGAGACAAAACATAAAGCAAGAGATCCATGACATTTTCCTTGTTTAGTCATATAATCATGAGAAAACATACAGCTAGAACAGCATCAACTGGTGGAGAAGCAAAAACATCACCACATATTGCAGCTGCTAGCATCCCTTCACCCATGAATCCAGAATGAGCTGGCTCATGGCCGCTACCGCCACCTGACAAAGAAATAGCATAGATCATTGAACTGGAGATTCTTATGCATAAATCATGGCCCGCTGTTGAAGTCCATCACTTTCCTTCTAAATGATTGAACTGTAAATGAATTAATTGGGTAGATGAAGTAGAAGCTGTGGGGAATGAGGAGTTGCGAACAGATCAACGGTTTCTAAATGAGAGGTAAAAAAAGTGTTTCTAATATAGAAACATTGGCAGAACGAAAGATAACAACCATATCACGCTGATGCCATGGACATCACCGACAAAATAAGAATTCAAGAAATTCAATGCGCACAATTATATTCTAAAACATTAACATAGAAATGCAGGGAAGACAACATTAACTTGATATAACGACGACCTTGTCATATGTAGCGGCGAAATATCAGCCCGCAACACGACCTTCACCTGCATTTCCACCAATAGGATTGGAATGGTCGTGTGAGTTACCGAATAAACTGTAAGACTAATGAAAGAAGCATAAAAAAAAAAAAAAAAAAATTACGAAAGGGCGTCGGGGCGGAGGCGGCGTCGTCGGCGTCGGAGTCGGGGGCGAGGAGGCAACGGCTTGAGGGGCGTCGGAGTCGGGGACGACGGAGGCAACCGGCTTGAGGGGCGTCGGAGTCGGGGGCAACGGAGGCAACCGGCGGACCCGCAACACGACCTTGAGGGGCGGAGGCGGAGGCGGAGGCGACGCGTCGTCGGCGGTCGGAGGCAACCGGCTTGAGGGGCGTCGGAGTCGTAAGAGGGCGTCGGGGCGGAGGCGGAGGGAGGCGTCGGCGGGGCGTCGGTCGAGAATGGAGAGAGAGAGCTCGTCGGCGAGAATGGAGAGAGAGAGCAGAGGAGGGGGAAGAGAAGCGGCGTGCGATTTTTGTTCTCCTCCGCAAACGGAACGGAACGGAGAAGGGAGAGAGAGAGAGAGGAGAGAGAGGACGATTCGACAGGGGGCTCAGGCGTCGCAGAGGAGAGCAGAGCAGGGAGCGTCAGAGTGGTGGGCCCCACACGCGGCCCGCGCGAATTTTGAACGCCTGACGCCCTCGCCTACGTGGCGCCACGTGTCGATCGCTGAGTGGTTTAACCCACCGCCTACGTGGAGGGTTAAACCCAGCCAATATTTTCTCCCTCTTTCTTCTCCCCCACTCCTCCACGTGACCGAATCCCCCTCCCTTCTTCTCCTTCGTGCGAGCCAGAAGCTGAAGAAGAACGGAAGCAGTAGCCGCCGAGACAACATCCAGCCGTCGTTGCCGCCCACACACTGCCGCAGCTCACCGCTAGGCTGTTGTCTTGCCATCCGTGCACGCCCTCGCGTCCGCCACTCACTGTCGTCCCTCCCCCGCGCGATCCGACCTCTGCTCAACCCCTGTTTTGCCCCGTTCGGCCATCTCCGGCCATCGTTCGGACCCGCCGAAGCTTCCCGCGCCCTCCACCGACCTTGCCTCGCCACCCTAGCCACTGGACTAGCCTCCTCCAGCCCAGAACAGCAACCCAGCGAGTGGGTTTCCAACTGGTTCGGGCTTGCTTTTGAGTCGTTTCCGGGCCCTGAACCCTAGCTGTGCTTTGAGGTTTATTGTTCCTCGCGTCATCCCTGTCGGATTGGTCCGACTTGCGCACGATTTCGATGAATAATCTCACTAATCCTTGCTTAGTGGGCTAATTATACTTAATGGTTGTTTAGTTTTAATTAATTAGGTTTAGGTGGTTAGATTAATGTTTATTAGTTAATTGTGATGCAAATTAGACAAATTGAATGTGTATTTAGCAAGTAGACATGGTCTACTATTTATTGAGGGTAGCTCGGGATTTTTCTGACCCTTTATCGGGCTTCAATTTGACAATTCGGGCCTAAGTGGAATATATGGTATTTAAATATTATTTTTCGGAGTTAAATTAATTATTTATTTATTTTCCGAAAATTCAACTAGGATGGTCAATGACCGGAATATTATACTAATGACCATGGTGAAGTCTGTTTATTTAATCGGGCTTTATTTTGAGCTAAATTGAATTTTTAATATTAATTATTTACTTTTCAAAATTATTTATTTATTTATTTATTTTTCGGAAATTAACGTTGAGATGGCCGACGACCGAAATCTAGTGCTGATTGTCGTGGCGTGGTCCATTTATTTATTTGAGTTCTAAGTTGCATGGAATTAAATAAATTGTGATATTTTAGGCATTTACCCTAAATTGATTGGAATTCATTGAGATTGAATTATTGATTGGTAAATGACCAAGTATGTTTATTCAGCATTTATAATGCTTTGTTGAGTTGTAAAGTGAGTAGAATGGTGAGAGTGAATCAGGAGTACTTTGGGCTTGGACCGATCAGGTACGGTGTATGGGTTTACGTGGTTCGGTGACTAAGGATGTCACTGGCGAAAACAGCGCCTTAAAGAATGCACGTACCGGTCTAGTATGGCACCCCAAACCACCTTAGGTCGCCACAGGCACCTAGTGCTACACCTAATCACATCTCTTTGAAGAAGCGTCGTAAATCATAGACATTTTTTTTTTTTTGAAAACGGTCCCAGCGCGACTCATTAGCGGAAGCAAAATATAATATCGCCATCTCACCCTCCATCAACCATGATACAATTGCACACCACTAAACATCATAATAAAAGACAAAGCCATGACACTTTATTTACATATTTTTTAAGATGGGTTTCCTTTGGTCGGTACATCAAAGGAAATGCCAGGACATGAAGCCACACTCGGCTATAAACCCAAAAAGAAACACTCGACCCACTACGACTCACGTGCAAGATCCCCCATCACTAGTGTCGGCTAATCATCCCAAAAAGTTTAAGCTCCTATTTCTCACGCACGGGCCCTCACACCCATCCCGGTGCATCAGGCGGTGGCGGCAGCAACATCCCACGCATCACTCCATCTCGACGAACATGAACGGATATGAACTCCTGGATGACCGAGCCCCCAGCCAGGCCCACATTGTACATCACTAAGGCGGGCACTCGAATATACGTAAGACCAGGGACGGTGGGACAGTCAATCTCCACGCACTCGACCTCTACATTCGAAGGAATGCCATAAAATACGCCCCGCGTGACGACAGGGACCGGCATGCTGCTAATCTGAAATGTTGGTCTCCGAAGGGGTGAGTACAACCACTAGCAGGTAAATGACCAATAAACCACTCAATACATCATACCATGTAACCATCACAATCATAGCATCACATGTCATACAAGCATCCATGCATAGCTTACCTTTGTATCATGCACATGTCATCATCATCTTTACCATGCATCCATGCATATAACATCATCATCATATCACATGTACCATCATCATTACCATGCATCCATACACGTAACATCATCATCATATCACATGTACCATCATCATGTCACATATGGCATCATCTTTACCATGCATCCATACATATAACATCATCATCATATCACACGTACCATCATCATTACCATGTATCCATGCATGTAACATTATCATCATATCACACGTACCATCATCATTACCATGCATCCATACATGTAACATCATCATCATATCACATGTACCATCATCATGTCATGCATCATATCATGATGCATATATCATCATGCATAATTTGATTTCAATTTCATCTTGGACCGCCACATTTCTCTTTCTCGGGACCAATGTTTGCATCCCACATGTATCTAAGATACAATCAGACCATCCGGCTCCCCCACTCTCTGGGCATCTCATACCCCAACTGGCATCACGAGGACCCTCCGGCATTCAGCCATTCAAGGCCACCGGGCAACCGACCGTACCCTTCTAGCCAGGCATCTCGCACCCAAACCGGCATCGCGAGGTATCCCTCGGCACAATACCTGCCGAGCTTCCGGCTCCCCCACTCCCCAGGCATATCGACACCTCTCGGTACTCCTGAGGCCCTCCGGTATCCAGCCATTCATGACCATCGGGCAACCGGCCGTACCCTTCTAGTCAGGCATCCCGACACTCCCGTGGCATCGTCGGCTCATACCTCCAACGGCCTTCTCATTTGTCTCAGTTCTCAATTATAGTTCAATTTTAACATGGCATGTGATGTGATGGCAACCAAGATCATATTCATCATTGAATTCATACCTGCATCTCAAATCATTATCATACATGCAACAAGACACTATCATCCAATCAATACAATTCATGGAGTCCATGCAATTTAAAATGGTCCATATTTCATGCCTTTTACAGAATTCCAGCATGTACCATTTTTAGAAAATATTTAAATTAAATATCCATATGCTTCTCAAAAATCATTAAATCAAGGCATGTGATAAACAAGACAATAAGATAATAATTTCATGAAAAACACATGCCCAATAGAGTTCCACACAAAAGATATAATTCACACAAATACAGCATGCAATTTCGGATAGAAACAGAATGTGCAGTTTTCGAAATAATTCGATTAAAATACCCGAACGACCTCCGAAAATTATGAAATTTTACCAGGTTGTAGCTAAGACACTAAAGTAGATTTTTCATGAAGACTTATAGGCTAGATTCGTTTTAGATAATTTTCTATAGTCGTACGAAGCTTCTGGTTCTCGCACCGAAATGTCCAGTGTAATCATCTCCGAAATACCGAGTTTTCACCCATTTATTCTTCTTATTTTCCTCTGAAATTTGGATATGTTTTACTTCAAGAGGTCCCCTACAACTTTAATTAAGGGATCTAAGTCAAATTTCCGAAGAATAGTCACCATATGGGTCCATGAAGTCTCGGGTGTCCTGTACCGCGTCTCCAGATTTACCGTCTTCAAGAGTAAGTCGATTCACTAGGCTACACTTGCTCATTTTACTTCAAATTTGAGTATGTTAGTATTTAGGATGTTCTCTACAAGTTTCATGAATAAGTCGAAGAGATATTCTTGATAAAAATCGACATGCAACCACAGATCTACCAAAAGGTCAGCAAAATCGTTCCAGATCTAGTGTCTTCGTAGGATGAGGTTTTGACCCCTTAAATCTCCACCATTTTGTCCCAAATTTTATTATGTTGTATTTTAAGATGTTTTCTACAACTTTCATGAAGGAATCAAAGTCAAAATCCAACTCAAAACATGCATGAAAGCTCTCACAAGATTCTGGTTCAGGTGGTTCACACGAAATCAGCAAGCATACTCAAGAACAAGTCACATTCTAGCTTCGGTTTTGCCTACCCTAACATCCGAAACCTATCACCAACAAATCACACATGCAAGACACACATGCAAGAGTGGAAATCAGTCCCAACTTGCCTCTAAGACCGAACGGATGATAGCAAAAGGGACGGCACACCGGCGACGGACGGACGGCGTGCGGGCGGCGACGGGCGACTCCTCCTCCTCCTTGGTTCCCCCTCTCTCTCGCGATTCTCTCTCTCTCTTTGGCCGAATTCCAACCGGCCACTCTCTCTCTCTTTCCCTTTTATTCCCCCAAATCTTCATCATTGGCAATGATTACTTGCGACCCTTGATAGCCAATGCATGAAGACCTCCTCTTGCCACTTGGCATGCCACATGCAATGGGCTTGGGGACATTTTGGGCTTGGATTGGGCCGGCCTCCCTTGTGGCCGATGGCAGCCCATTCGTGGGCTTTAATGGGCCGGCCAACTTGGCCCATTAAAGGTCCACTCTTGGGCCTAAGGCCCAACCTAAATAGAATCAGTTTTAAACCTCCTTTTTAAATACTAATTAAATCTTATTAAACTAAAATACTATAGGGTAAAATTAAATAACTAAACACTTAGAATTACAAACCTATGGATTCTAATTCACAATGCACATGGTCAGAGATAAGCCATTCTCTTCCAAGATCTATCCATTTAAACTCGGCCATAGATTTCAATACAAGATATTAACTGAAGTACCCCTAATTGGCTAGCAAATAATTTCAGGATGCCACATCTAGTACATATCCCATCATGGACATATGTGGTTCGGTGATTTGGGATATCACTGGCGAAAACGGTGCCTTAAAGAACGCACGTAGCTATCTATTGAATACATGATTACATGCATGTGTGGTTCGGTGATTAAGGACATCACCAGCGAAAACAGCACCTTAAAGAACGCACGCAATTGTCTATTGAACAAATCGTTGTAGGCATGTGTGGTTCGGTGATTTGGGATATCATTGGCGAAAACGGTGCCTTAAAGAACGCACGCAATTGTCTAGTGGATACGTCACCTTGGCAAACTTGTCGCCTGAGAGTATTGATGTGGCTCTGTGACCAAGTGCCCGATGGGAGGTTATATGGTGTGGAATCAATGACCTAGAATGGTCTGTCTGACATGTAATCGACTAGTTCGATTGATCAATGATTTGATCAGATTGTCGTGATTTGATTGATTGTTCGTTATGATTTATGAAGCGTTTATATATAACCTTGAATTGCAGGTTGAATCTGAGGCCAAGCAAGGTAAGTCCTCTGACTCGTGTTGTGCTTAGGCAACCGAGTAGTGTATATCCCGGCTGTGGGACAACATTTCAGGATCCCGATGAGGAGCTGAGGAGGAGGAATTTGAGAAGGATTTTTAGAAGAAGAAGATAATACTGAGAGGGATCTTGAGTACAACTCAGATAGACTGAGATTCCATATTCTTTTGTGAACTCCATTTTGATGTGAATAGAGTTAGAGTAAAAAGTTGTGAAGTACTCTGGTTTATGTTTTGTATAAAAGTTTGGTTATAAATTTCAATATGAAAAATATGGTCTTACTTTTCTATCCCATCGATTTACTGTCTGGAGATTTATAACTACTTTCACATATGCTTAATAAATGAAATGGTCGGCGATACATAATCATGGGATATCGCATTATAAAATCGACCAATTGAGAAAGATGTGTGCGTGCCCGAGGATCGGGGCCTAACATTGTGCGTCTCTAAATCAATTCGAAAAAAAAAAAAGAATTTAATTTGCAAGGAAAAGTTTAAGGATCCCAGCGTACATTTTGCGGAAGTTTCAAGTTTACATGTGTTCGGGTGTTCATATATATATACCCGTCTAACAATGGTCGGCAGGTTAAAAACTAAAAAGGTCCTTATTGAGATAGCTAGTATAAGCACCTAGAGGGGGTGAATATGTGTATAATAATTTCTCGTGATAAGTGAGCAATACGAAATAGACAATAGAAAGTAAGTTCGCCTTTTAGTTAGTAAAAACGAATTATGATCAAAGTAAAAAGAGTAAGGAAGAGAAAATGAACATAGAGATTATAGTGGTTCGGCTTATTCCAAGCCTACGTCCACTCTTCCGCACTGACAGCCCACTGGCTGGATTTCACTATGAACAAAAGAGTTGTTACAGCAAAACTCTCCCTTGATTCCATAGTGTAGATACTTTACCACACTTCCTCAAGGTTTCTCAAAGATATAAACTCTCTTTTGCGTACAAGATTTCGCTCAACAAATGAATTTGACAAAGAACAAAGAGTTTCAGACTTTGGATTTCTTCTATCGCACACGCTCGAACAACTGGAACGTCTTCCTTATATACTTCTTTATGCCATCATACCCGTTGGCACTTACCAAAGAAATTCCTCTAATCTACCCGTTGGACGGAATCAATTAGGAAGATCATTCGAGCTATTAAAGGAACATGTCGATAGCCCATCAATCCTGCTCGCCCATACAATCAGGATCTCGGTTTCCATAAGTAGAACCTTCTAAGTATACTTTGCCAATCATCGGATCCTTAATCTCCGAATCAATCATGATCAAATAAAGGATTCCGTTATGTCATATCCAGCGAAGAGATCTTCTTCAGTCGATAAGGTCAAATCCTTAATGAAACACCCAATTCTGGATAGCCCTTTTTCGACGGATTAGAAACTGTCAATGAAAATAGACTTTAAGTCTTGAGTCTGGCAGTCTGGAGGTCTTCAAACTTTAAATAGTAGAGTATGCAAATCTTCATACTAGACTGATGGAAATGTTTTGTCAGCTTCAAAATACTCCAGGAAGATTTCTCCAACACTTATGCATAGGGGTGAGCGGTTCCCGGTTCCGGTTCGGTGTCATCTGGAACTTGGAACCTATCATTAGATACAGGTTCCTCATTTTTTTGAACTTAGAACCAACTCGTCAGAACCAAGAACCTAGAACCTACCCCATCACAGGTTCCAAGATCAATTCCAGGCTCCAACAGGTTCCTTTTTTCTTTTATCTTTTTTTTTTTTTTTTCATTTTCAGATTTGAACTTTAACGAATAAGGATACCTTCAATAAGCTGAAATAAAAGGATGTTATAGACTCAACTTCAGGATACTAGATTACCTTTCATAGAAGATCTCATACCTGTCCAACATCACATAAATCTCTAGAAAGGAAAAAATGGCCAAAGAAGAATATATTCAAGCACATCCCATCTTTTGTAGTAAGTGGGGGGACCTGGATGAGAAAACTACTTATGCGAAGAAATGGAAAACAAAAATTGCCAAGGGACAAGGGCTTGAGAGCAGCAAAGGGAGACAGAGTGAGTGTTTCTCACCTACTTTCGCAGCAAACTCCATCAAGATGTCAAATGCAGCTTTATGCAATTTCACGCCACCCTTGACAAATCTCTTTGAATACTTTGTGAGCAACCCCCAATCGTCTGTATCGTTACAAATGCTGCAAAAATTTTCCATGAAAAAAAGCTTTGGGTATTTATGCCATAGTGCAAATAGTATGAGATTTTTTGTGATGTTTGCCCAAAAAATTGAGCATTAGAAGTGGATGTGTCCACTTAAACCACTCAAAATTGTTTTTGATCAACGAAAACTAGCAAATGGTGCCACTTGACCGAGAAATTAAAGACAGCGGTCGGTGGGCCAAAAAAATCGGAATTTCTTGTCTTTAGTCTCAAACTGTATCCGCAATAGACTATCTTCTCCGTGGTGTTGCTACCAAGAGTGGGTTGAACAAGATTTCACGAGTAACGTTGAAACCCAAGCACGAGAAAACCCAGGAAAAAAAGGGGAAACAAAACAGAGAAGATGGCCACATTTGGAAGCCAATTCAAGGGCACCGCCGCTGCTTTCTCCGGCGGTGGTTTTACGCCCCCTCTCAGTCCACTGCACAGTTCATCTATCCCTCCTTGGTCTCTTCCGCCGGAGTAAGTTGTGTCGCACGCAATTGGGAAGATGACAATTTGTGCTAATCAACACTCGTGAGTTGCTTTCCTGTCACGCCCTGAACCTCGGGCACGCAACAATCCCTTCCTTGGTCGATAGAAAGCGATGTCCTAGGACTCATCGCTACCCCTTTCATTTTTAATCTTTCATTATGCGCAAGCGGAAAATAACCATTTCCCCATCAACAGATAATCAAGCAATCAAATAGGGATAGTGAGATGAACAGCAGAAACACGACCTCTACTCATATATATACATTTTTACATTTTCATATTGGATTAACCTATGGAGGATCATTTCTAATTTACAAGCCCAACAGAGGGGCCGATCCATCCTCTAAGCTAGACCAAAAAGAGACTAGTCTAGGCTAACCCAATCCGTACACCAAAAAGAACTCTCGGGCTCGATCCTACCGTCATTCGGATCCAGAGGACTTAGACCCCATCGATTCAGAGTTGGAGCCACACGAGTCTGATGCTGGTGAAGCGAGGCCAGGATTTTCCCCACACTTGGCTTGCTTGGCATTGCTGACTATCGAAGTCGCATCATCCAAAGTCCATCCTAGACATTCCCGATAATTCGAAGTCCAATCTTTAGTTCTCATGCCATGTCAATTTCGCCCAATGCCATTTTGGGTACAACTCAGATTGACGGGCGGCTTTGAGGATTCACGTGTAACCGACTCGTGCCAAACCACGATCAAGACATCTCGACACATGGACGTCATTGACTACATGAAATTGCAGATGATAGATTCTTATTTCAAAGTACACGATTATTGAGGATTGAGATAGGGTCGTTCACGGGCTCCATAACAGTAAACGGAATCACCCGTCATTCCATTATGTTATGTCCGCGAATCGACTTCTAGTCATCCTTGAAATCAGCCTGTCTATCTACAGGATCGTCCTCACACAAGTCTCACGGTCAAGTCGTTTTCCCAAGTCAAGTTCTTTAGTCGTACGAGTTCTATCCTCATTAGCCTTTCCCCTCAAGGTTAGTATCTCAGGAGTGATCAATTCCGAGTGAGATCAACTAACAATGCATTGGCAAAATTCACATTCATTTATCCCATAAAGAGCTCGAATTTCAGGATGTCACATTCCCTCTTGAGTGTCGTGGTGGGGATGGTATAGAGAGTTGGGGTTTTTGAAGAACCAAAATCTGATCAATGTAATGCTAATCATATGTATGCATGAGTTGCATGGCATTTCTGTCGTCAAGGGTTAGTAAAAGCGAAGTGGAATTCTGCTGGGTAGTATCTTTGGAGGATGTCGAAAAATGTAGCATGATTCAACGATGGGAATTCAGATGAGTCAATTTATTCCCATATGATACTAAGTGTAGCATCAATGCATGATTGGCAATTTAGATCCATCAATCCATATGCAAATCACATCACATAGTTCAAGAAAATGTTTCTGCTTCTTTGATAAATGGATCTCATATGAAGCTGAGATTGTCTTCACTACCCCGTCAAGCAGTGGTAGAAATATATTCTCTCGCCTTTCTCATGGTTTCGAAATGGCAGTCATTGATGAGGCATTGCAGGCCAATCGGTGGCGCTTCTTCCTTCCGTTTCTCTTGGTGCTGCTCGATGTTTCTGTTTCTGTTTCAGCAAGCTGGATTGCGCAACAATGTTGTTGTCTGTTCAGTACAGGATGCATTAACAAATCCATGATGTCCCTTCCAATTACTGTTACCAAGAACGCCTAATCGATAATGAGACTGGTCAAGTAACATGATTAAATATGTTACAGAGATCCATTGCTTAGACCTTAATTTGTGATATTACATATGGTCGGGAATCCCACTAAGGTGGTTCTGTCTCTTACCACACGAAGCCCATGTTTACTCGGTATATAGGAGCATCTAAGGTATGGTTTCATCAGCCCTGTTGTATACCTTTGTCTTTATGGCCAACTCCGTGTCCTATTCATTTGTCACTTACGAGGACAGATTGTGATTGTTTTAGTGTCTTTTACTCTTATTAGGTAATGGGAAACGCTAACCTTTTGATTCAGTCTGATGACTGGGCTGCGCGGAGTGCTGATGCTAAAGCCAAAAATTGTTACGTGGACATGGATTCTGTCCCCAGAGAGTTCTTGATACCTGAGGACTAACTCTTGCTCCCCTGCCAGGTAAGACTCCTTTAAACTTGAGGGGGTTGAGGTCAAGTGGGTCGAGGCATAAATTGACAGACAAGCACACAGAACCGAGGTCAGGGATGGCGCCATGACGAGAACTTGCCAGCATCTTTAATCCCTAGGAATGGAAATTTTTGGCCTCTTAAGCCACCCGTGGAGAATTCATCGGAAGCTGTTGATCGATGGTGACAGATCCAAGGGTACCACGGCAATACGGCGCACGGAGAAGTAGCGAGTTCCTCTGGACCATTGTGGAAGAGAGACTACTAACTGCTCGTCCTCTCTGCAATTTGATCTTTGCCTTGTTTTTATTACTGGCATGTGACTGGTTCGAGTAAAAACGAGAGCTCGACTAGAGCTCAAGAGTTTCTTTTATTCTTTCCACGTAGTGATGAATGCACATAAGTCAACGCTATCGAGAATGCACATAAAAGAGACTATCGAGAAGATGCAGCATTTGGATCACTTTATTGTGTTTGTTGATGTGCTAAGCATGAATTATTTCGGCAAGACATCGAAAGGGTTGTATTCTCGGAATTCTATTTTTGCGCAAGGCTAGATTCTTGAACAAAAACAGATATAGTACACTCCAATGCCTCGGAACTCTAAACTTTGCTTGAAATCTTAGCAAAGGTATTAAAAGTATTTTCTTTTATATGAATAAAGACATGGTAGAAGGTTATCAATTAACTAGTTGAAGAAAACAAGAACACATATGGCTTGAGCTTTGCTCTCTACACTTATGGACTTTCACGACCAGTGTTCAGTTAAAAAATATTTGCATCGTTTAGTTAAACTCTTCCTAGAAATTTCTGTAACCACAACTAAAGTTTTCAATTGACTTATTCAGGAAAATCATTTTCACTGGTATGTAAAACCAAAGATCTTAGTTGGTTGCACAAATTCCTTACAATCAAACATACTATCTATGGGTGAGCACTAGTCCAATTCCTAGTGAATCATTGATAATTGGTTCGGTTCTAGATGCAGTCTAAATCATTCAGACCTGATCGATTTTTTTTTTCCTTGATGGTTCTCTGGAGATTTGAATTTGAAAGATTTATTGACGTAAACAAATTTCTCCGTTAGAGATATGCATCTAGAAATTGTTGAGTACAATTAGTTGCTTCCTCTTTAAAGGGACAATTGCCGTTTTGGAGAAGCAACAACGAGAAGGAAAAATGTTGGTTTCAACATGGTATAAGATGTAAAATCTATTAAAGCGCAGCCGTTTTCTTGGATTGACGATGATCAATACATGTTTATATCATTATAAAAAGGGCTCACAAGTGCAAGAATCACCCTCTGAAAGTCATTTAACTTAAAAGAGCATATAGAATTCATGGGTCAAACATATCTTTTAATGAGACTTAATCTTAAATTAGTATTTCTTTTGTATGATGACCAATGAAAAATTTTATTTTATGTTTACAATTTTATTATTCTACGCAATTAGACTCTCTCTATTTCTCTCGAGAAATTCAATCCTTGGTGAGTGTTTCTTTTGAAGCCCAGTGCTAACGTCTTCAACTTTTTTTTTTTGTTTCATTTCTTTCTCCACTGTGGTTATATAGGAAATGTTTTGTTCTGCTTATATCTATATTCGTATATATCAAGGTATACTTTGAGTGGGCAAAGTTGATTATGGTAGATTGATCCGTCATGCAATTGCGTGTGGATTACAGTTTTCTCTTACAAAGTGTGATCAATGATTATTACGCTCAAATATGACATATTTTGTGACCAAAGTTGATTGTGGGTGGACTGATCAAGAAATAAATCACGATAACTTTTTATTCCCTTTGTGTTCTAAATGGCATAAAATGATTCTCCCATCATATTAGGTTTCAATTTCTTGAAACTCGCTATTTCCATAATAAAATTGGCTGTGAACACAGCCAAAATGTTTAAAGACAAATATAGAATAGGGGTGTTAAATGGACGGTTATAATATATAATTTCTCTATCAAAGAAAAAAGAAGAAGAAGACATATATAGAATAAATATTTTATTTATTATTACACGTTGTGAAATGACGAAATTATCCAACCAATTAGTGATAAATATATCACACGCTCAACCTTCTCTGAAGATGCTCAACCATCGACCGACCACCCACGCCATCATCTCCGGCCTCTCTCGCTTCCCGTTCGCAGCCACATGAACTACGCGGCGCGCGTTTTCTCTCGTGTTCCCACTCACCCACCACCATTTTCTTCGACTTGGGAGTCGGGATGATGGGTTTCTTGGGGGTACTTCGAACGTGGGAAGGCTGATCTCTATCTACGCCCGCCATATGCCCGCACTTCCGCTGCACTAGTCGAGGCATGGCGCTCGCTCTTCCTTTGCTTGGCCAACTTCGCCGCCGGGCGATGAAGTTCGGGCGAGATTGTGATGCATACGTGGTGGGTTCTCTGATAAGCATGTGCCGGAAGCATTGGGCTGTGAGTGTTCCTCGCCGCCCGTTTGATCAGAGTTCAATGCAGGACGTGGTTTGCTGGACGAGCCTTATCACTGGGTATTGTAGCATCAGCCTCATGTAGGAAGCTTGGGAGCTGTTCGATTCAGTGCCAGGGAAAAATGATGTTTCCTACAGTGCCTTGATCTCTGGCTACGTTAGGAACGAGCAGTTAAATTAAGTGGATCTATTTAGGCTAGCGTACTTAGCGCCGTGCTATTGTGCCGTGCTATTGTGGAAGCCTCTAAAGAAGGAAAATGGGTTCATAAGTACATAGATGAGAGTGGCATCGTTTACGAACTTGGGCCAGGAATGGCATTGATTATTTTCCTGTCACAGGTGGTTTTGTCGGATTCGCACAAAGAAGTGTTTGACCAAATGCCTCTGAAAGATGTTGACAACTTGGAGAGCGATGATGTTGGGGTTTGCTGTCAATGTTGAGAATGAAACTGGGCTGCAGTTTTTCTACGAGATGGAAAATAGGGGCCCTAAACTAAATGCTGTGACGTTTATTGGAGGTCCAATGGCCTGCAATCGGCAGTGTCTAATCAATGGAGCATGGCGCTTGTTCGGACGTGTGAGCAGAGGTTATGGCACTGCTCCAACTAGTGAGCACTGTGGATGCATGGTTGACCTCTTGGCTTGGGCCAGACAAATCAAAGAATGATCCATAAGAAAAGTTCACTGCAGAAAGTAGCTACTGTTGTGCTTCAACTTTGGTAGATTCAACTCTGTCTTTCCCCCTTTATCTGCTAGTTAGACACCAAAAGAATGATCCGTAAGAATGACTTGTTGTTAAGTGGATACTCAAGGGGTAAATTGTGCACATGAAATGTTTAGAACTTGGGCATAGTTGGGTTTGAAGGACCATTGGACCATAGCCTGTGATACACCTTGTGCCATTGTTGTAATCGTCTCCATACATTCTTATTGCCTTCTGTCATTAATTTTGCATGTTATCATTCTTATTTCATAATCTTGCTACACTCTCTGGAAATTCTCTGAGTTTCTACACTGGGTAACTTGGAATCTTTTTTGGTTTCTTTTCTATAGTTTGTTGATTCTATATCTGTTTTTCATGCAGTGGTTATGCAACACGGATAAATCCTCTCAGGAGCCATGGTTAAGATTGAAGCTTCTCCCTAGTATTGGATGATAACTGGATGATTGTCCGAAATAATCGAAAAATTCTTCTTTTCTTCTTTTCTATCTTGAACAACTTCTAGTCCCTATTTGGCTGGCTAAATAATCAACATTTGTCTCCAGTGTTTTTAGGGTATTTTTTGGCTCGTCATATAATTGCTTGGCAAGGGGCGAAACAAGCAGTTTTTTAAGTTTATCCAAAAAGCATAGCCCAGCAGAGTTGATTCTGAGTTCTGCCATGCGTGCTGGATTCACTGGTGATGTGGTGGATGACTACCCGCACAGGTACCTATATTATTACCAGAACTTATGTCAGTGTTCAACATTGATGGAACGACAGATGTTGTGCATGTTTTGTATATTATTCTGTTGGTTGGAAGTCATCTGTTTAAGTTAAGTTTCCGAGAGCCGAATATGAGAGCTTTCATTGGAGATGAAATGCCCTTTTTGTAATTATTGAAAGTTGGTTAAAAATCTTATGCTTCTGGTGCCCTGGAAAGTCGTGCGGATGGAAATGCTTTAACGTTGTACATAGTTTGTCGAGTAACTGAGCTCTTTTTGCATATGGGATTCCCCTCCCTTGGTGCGCTTCAGTAATATTCTCTTTCACCTATCTAAAAATAAATAAATTTCTGAGAAATATCTGCAACAATCTTATTAATTTATTTCTAATATACACGACAGCTTATATATGAGATTATCAAATGTGCGCATGATGTAAGCCGTCTTTGCCCATTTTCTTACGAATGGGTCATTGTTGCCTACCTAGGATAACTGGCAAAACCGAGCTAATAAAGTTGCGCATATTCTGTTTGTCGGTTTGCATAAGAATCTCTCTCTCTCTCTCTCTCTCTCCCTCTCTCCCTCCCTCTCCCCGCTCCCCGCTCGTTTGGTACTCTGATGTGAACATTATTTTGTGAGTGTTCTCATGTGAATATTGACTGGGACAATTTTCTTTTCGTTTTGCTCTCTTTTCAAATAATTGCTTTGTATTTAATACCGTATGCCACGAATCTTCACACAGCCAAGAGAAAAAGAAAAATGGAATTGAAATGAATAACTGAAGATACATCCACAAGCTCCCAGGGAGCAGCAAGGCAGCTCTTGTTTAGCCAGCTACGTACTGGCCAAATAACTTCTGCAAAACGCCAATAGTACACAACACAGATGAAGAGTAGAATCACAACCTTAAAGCATCTCACTATGGAGACGAAGCCACTACTGACAATGCCACTGAAAATCTTCCATCCTATAGCATGAGAAACACGCTTGCATTGGCCAACCAGACATTGACCCCTAAAGTGCGGACAGTCGAATCGTTTTTGCTTATTTTTTCTTCCTTTTTTTACACATTTTTCTTTTCCACCATCAAACCAAACATCTTCGAGTGGGTCAGATGTCCTAAAACTTCAAACCAGGACCATGCAACTTTTCTTCCATGACACCGTCAATTCGCTCTCCCATTTCAGCACTCATGTAATTCACCCAATCTCCAACCTCGCCTTTCCTGAAGAACCACTTCTTCTCCAGTCCAGATGGCAACTTGCCGCTCCTATTCACCTCCAATGCACTCAAATTGTCAAAGCTACACATCCTCAATATTCCCTCCATGGTCCCGTTTCTCAATTCTTCTTCGTTGAATGGACGCCCCATGAAATCGGCCAACCTCCTCACTTGAACGCTTGGGTCCGCTTTCATCTCCTCATACTTCATGAACAACACATTCTCAGGCATCTCCGAGCTCGCCTTGTGGTAACCCAGCACATGGTCCCAATAAGGCCCACACCAGCTCACGCCTTGGCAGAACTTGTCGAGGCCCTCCGGGAGTGGAAGCTGGCCCTTCTCTTCGGGCCTCAACTTGTTGATGTGGTGCCACATCGAGATGAAAGTATCTTTAGGGTTCCTACATAAGTAAACCAGCTTGCAATTGGAGTCCCTCACCGACCGTGGAAGAGAGGAATAAGGCAAGTGGGTGGCCAAGAGCCTCAGGGATGTAAAAGCAGTGAGATCAGGATTTTTATTCTGGAGATAGAAGATGAACTCCAAGAAGGGCACGAGGTCGTGGGGGTTTTGTGTTAGGAGAGGGTGGCGTTGTTGTGGGTTGGAGTCAGAGTACTCGACACGGTTCAAGAGAGCAAAGAGGATGGCCTTTAGCCAGGTGGTGCCACATTTCGGGCTGGTGACGAGGAGGATGTCAGAGAGGTGAGCTTGGAAGTGATTTTGGCAAAAGACGACGCTGTTCAAGATCCCAGAGGGGAACCAGAAGCCCTGGTACAAGCGGAGAGAGGAGGGGATACAGTCCTCTTCCGACGGGAGAGAGGAGGGGATACAATCCCCTTCCGAAGGGAGAGAGGAGAGCAAGTCTTCGCATTCTGGCGACTTGATGTCGTCTCGCAAGTACTTTTCATTGAGAGGAGCAGGTTGAGAGGGTTGCATGGTGGCGACGGCGGCTGTGGTGCATGGTGATGGTGGTGGTAGAGGTGGTGTAGGTGGAGGAGGAGACCGGTTGGAGTGAATGATTGGGTGTCTAAATAAAGAACATGAAGATGGTGTTGGGTGTCTCTTACAATTTATACATTAAATGGAGATGGCCCTCATAGTAGGAAAAAAAAAAAAAAAATCACTTCTAGACTCCACCTGAACGGCTTCTTCTGAATTTTTTATTTATTAGTGAAAATTAGTATATTGATCCAATTAAATCTTCTTCTTTTTCTCTGAACTTTGAACATGCACATGAACAAAAATTGTTTAGCTTTTTTTTTTTGTCAAAAAATAAAAATCATTTAGTTAAGGGCTATGTTTATTTCCTCTGTCCCTAATTAGAGGATCCAATTATAATTTGACATCACAAAAATTTCAACTTAGTTAAATTTACAAAGGGGTTCTATCCATATTTGCAATCCTCTAATGGAGGTCTCGCTCTAGTAAGGATGGAGAAAGATATGTCGCTTTAGTTAGGTGGGTAGTATCAAGTCAATGAACCATTTGGTCGACATTTAGCACATGATAGTGACGACGTCAAGAGCGTGAAACCTCATGCCCATGTCAAATTCTTTCCTCATTTATAGTGATAGCGTAAAGATACTTGTATGTGTACTCATCATCTATTTTTTGGCTGTGTTCAAATGCACGTTTAACGTGGAATTTTTATTTACTCTATTAGACGAGGCACTGGATCAGGTGCATAAAACCAAATCCTAACCACTCTATCTATAACACAAAATACTCTCACTACCACACACCTGGTTCACGATTTTCATTACATAATTAAGGCTATATATCAACTAACAAGGATTTATAATGCTAGAGTGGATACGCACATTTTGAGGTGAAAGACAAGGAATTCCGATTTTCCTGGCCCGCCGACCGCTGTCTTTAACTTCTCGGTCAAGTGGCACAATTTGCTAGATTTCGTTGATCAAAAACAATTTTGAGTTGTTTAAGTGGACACATCCACTTGTTTAAGTGGACACATCCACTTCTAATGCTCAATTTTTTGGGTAAATATCACAAAATAAAATCCCATACTATTCGCACTGTGGCACAAATATCAAAAGGTTTTTTAATACATATTACAAAAAAAATTATAAACTTGCCCACTGTGGGTACAAATACCTCTTACTTTTTTTCGTGTCAAATGAACAAATCCAAATTTATACACATGTGACATAATTATTCTCTATTTCAGTTCTATTCAGAGTATATTTGTCACAATTGGCAAGTTTAGGATTTCTACTAATAAAAAAAAATTGTGTCATAGTTGGTATAATTTGAGTTTTTTGAGGTATTAACCCTTATTTTTTATTTATTAATAAGCAATGCTTTATGTTCTTTTTTGAGCACGGGTTTTTTAGTCAATCATATGAACGAGATGCGTTTGTTTTTATTTATTAATATGACTGAAAAGTATATCAAATAAGGCATAAGTCTAGTGGTAATTCTTATTTGTATTGGAAAAGTTAGGTTAGATCTATCATTGATAACCATTGAATTTATGATTGTCATTGTCGCACGTAAGACCCATATAAGTCTCACAGATTCAAGGTTTGTAATTGCTCTTGTATTGCTAATTTTGTTTTAGGGAAAAAATATCGAAACCCTAAAGTGGCTGAGTAAGGCGAGTCACTTTGTTTTCTCCTCAAACTACAATTTTACCAAACACACTTTGCATTTTGGAAAATACATTTAACTTAAAGGTCTTTGCATTTTCCTAAAGACTTTCCCCAAAAGCGTTCCCAAACGCACCCTAAGTGCTGATTGGATCCACTGTGCCTCTTCGAGCAAAGAACTGAGAAAGGTTTCTTATTTTATGACAAATCTAATTGGTATCTCATCAAGATCCCCTTGTAACTAGGTAAATTACTTTTACATTCTTACAATTTATCACGATCCATGTACTCCCAAATATTATAATACCACAAAAAAAACCCGTCAAACTGATAGACTCGGGTCACATTTATTTTTGCCATTCAAAAATTAATTCGGAATAATTATGGTATGGATAATACTAATTTGGGATTTTTTTTAATAATATTAGCTCAAAAAAAAGTTCAATTTTTAGTTTATACTTTTGGAATAGCCATGTAAGCGTCTACGTAGAACCAACACGCGACACTGACACACGATCCGACACGACATATCGACACATCATTTCTAAAAAATAGAGAATTCCGACACGTTGGGACACGTTGTATATTAAATGAATATTTTATTTTTAATTAATTTGATTCAAATTAATAAATAATTAATTAATTAAAAAAAAGAGCCTAAAATGAATTTACACTAATAATATTAATAAATCAATTCATTGGAAATTCGAAAGACATATTCATAATTAATACATATCCATGTTTGAAAAAATATTTTTAACTTTAACAAATGTTATTAATAAAACCGACGACTAATAAAAAATTAGAATCAACTTATTTAAATAAATTCATGATTTTTTACAATAATCAAAATTTATCGTCATTTAAAATTTAGTACTTTCATTTTTTCGATTAAAAAAATAAGTCCCTCGTCTATTTTCCCCCACCGCAAATTTGTTTCAATTTATTTTTTCCGTCCCTCCCCAACGTGAGACTTCCCCCACCCTCAAATTTTTAATATTTTTTCCGTCCCTCCCCCACGTCAGGCTATTCCCCTCCCCACATTTATTTCAATTTTTTTCTTCATCTTTTTTTAATCTTTTTTATTTTTCAAGACCCTAGCCTAGCCCTCCTTCTCCTCCTTCTCCTCGCCGCTCGCCGCCCTCCTCTCCTCTTCCTCTCAAGGCTGTAGCTTTCGGAAAGCGTTAGAGAATATGAAGAAAGACAAGAAGGTTTAAAAATTTTGCAAGGTAAGTTGTTTTCTGATCTTCTGGGTGAAACACTTGGACAAATTAGTTCTTTTGAAGAGACCGGTCTTCTCGAAGACCAATTCGACCGCATGAAATTTCTCATTGTTCTTGATGACGTTGGCTCAAGCTTTCGACTTGAGCAAATTCTAGTAAATAGTGATTGGTTAGGCTCTGGAAGCAGGATCATAATTACCACCAGAAAAGTACAAGCTTTAGCTGAGTTTGAAGGGTCCCAAATTCACGAGGTCGTGGGCATGCAAAAAGATGATGCCCTTAAACTTTTCCACAGCCATGCCCTCAGGGAGAAGAGGCTTGTTCTAAATGACTTCTATACTCTGTCCGAAAAAATAGTATCAAGTATTGACTGGCATCCTTCAACAATTGAGGTTGTTGGGTCGTATCTATGTTCTAAAACCAAGGACAAGTGGGAGCAGACATTAAACAAGTTGCAAAAAGTAAACAAATTGGAAAAAGAACCTCGGCCACGAGTTCAACAGAAATTGAAGGTAATCATTGATGCATTACCTAGGAAGCAAAGACAGATATTTCTGGACATTGCTTGTTTCTTCATTGGAGAAGATGAAAGTGTTGCATGCTACCTGTGGTCTGACTGTGGTTCTGCAAGTGGATCGGTATTAAAGGTGCTCGTGGACTTGTCTATTGTTAAGATTGAGAATGGTAAGCTACGGATGCATGATGAAGTTCAAGACCTAGGTAGGAATATTGCCCTACCGAAAAATCTTGAACCTGAAAAGTGCAGTAGATTGTGGAGTCACCAGAGAGCCTTGGATGTGCTTGAGAATAAAAAAGTAAGACACAAATTCATCACTGTTTTTACCTTATGATTGTATGCCTTAAACCCATGTTCCTCTTTTGATAGAGGAAAAATACTTATGGTGCATATGTTCCACAAAAAATAAAATTTGAAAATTTTTTTCCTAAAAATGATCATTAACATTTTTTGAAATAATTAGTCAATGAAAATCTTTCATTGATGATAACAATTTATGTATATATTTTCTTAGACAATAAAAAATATTTATTGTTCATTCGTTTTTGTGAGAGATGAAAGCAAGCATTTTCAAGAAATTTATTTTAAAACATTTTTTTTATGTGAAATTCCTAAATAAAATGATTCTTTAGTTTGAAATCCCTTGGTAACCCAAATCCTATATTCCACGAGCAGGGAACGGAAATACTTAAGGGAGTTCTTCTTGAATTTGGTAGTCAGTCACATCACAGTTTTGGACCAGCACATTTTATGGGGATGTCAAGCATAAGATTCCTTCGATTGGATTGGGCGGACCTCACTGGAAATTTTAAGGGGTGTCTGTCAAGTTTAAGATGGCTCCATTGGCAAGGTTGTCCTTGGAATCTTCATGCTAAGAATTTGGATTTGAAGGAGTTGGTTATTCTAGATCTTTCCGAGCATGGTCCATGAAAATGGAACGGCTGGATTCAAATCCAGGTAGAGAAGTATATTATTTTTAATTTCATTTGTCAAATTGTTGCTGAAAAGTTAACTCTTTTCTTATTTTACTTTATGACAGAAAGCCAAGAAATTGAAAGTTTTGAACCTCACTGGTTGTGTTCACTTGATCAAAACTCCAAACTTATCTCATTTCAAATGTTTAGAGAGATTGATTCTTGAAAGATGCATGTGGTTGGATGAAATTGGTCCATCGGTAAAAAGTCTACGGTGCTTGGTTTCACTGAACTTAAGGTTTTGCACTGAACTCAAAAAGTTGCCCCATGAGCTGGGTTCCCTCACATCCTTGGAAGATATTCTTATAGATGAAACTGCCATTCAAGAGATTCCCGCCTCCATCGGTGATTTGCAAAAGCTTAAAAGATTCAAAGGTGCAACTGTCTTTCATTGACCCAAACTGCCCGAATCAATTAGCCATGTAGAATCTCTAGAAGTCCTTGCACTGAATGGTACAAAAATAACTAAACTTCCCTGTCTGAAGAGTTAAGAGTGCTGCAATACTTGTCAATAAGTAATTGTAGGTCAATATTGAGCTTGCCAACGTCCATAGGGACTTTGGCTTCGTTGAGTGAACTAGACCTATCGAGCATTGGGATTAATGAATTACCTGATACTGTCATTGAGTCAAGTCTTTTAAGAGTGCTCAAAATTGATTCTACTTTTGTAAGAAAGCTGCCTGCCGCTATATGGAAATTGAAGAGGCTTGAAGAGCTTCACGCTTCAGGATGTCGGAGTTTGGAGGGGAAAATTCCTAGACAAATTAAGATGCTTTCCGCATTAAAGGTCTTGAAACTTGGATACTCTCGGATTTGTGGTCTACCAGATAGCATTTCTGGACTTCCCAATCTCCAAACACTTGATCTGCTTCATTGTGACCAGCTCCGTGAAGTGCCCGAACTTCCTTCTAGTTTAATAAGCCTATCTGTCAGTTCTAAATTGATGGACAGGATCTCAGACATCAGTAGTCTGGTTAAGTTGGGGGAGTTATTCTTGGGTGAAGGATCCCAGGGAACCGGTGTTACCAGTTCAAGATAAAATTGAGGAGAAAGAATGCACTTTGCAGCTTGGGAGTTTGTCAGAGCTGAAGATATTGCAGCTATCTGCGTTAAAGATCCAATTACTACCTGTTGGGTTGCATTACCTTTATAAGCTCAGGAAGCTCTCCCTTTGCTGCATTCACTTAAAAAAGCTACCACGGCTTCCTCCAGGTTTATTCACTCTATCACTTCGCCATTACAAATTGCAGACAATGCCAGATCTTTCGTATTTGGTGCTCCTGTCAGAATTCGAGCTTTTCGACTGTGCAGTAACAGAAGTTCCAGGCCTCGGGAAGTTCAAATCCTTGCGAGTTTTCAGAGTATCTCACTGCAACCTGCAGCAGGTGGATGAGCTGGAGAATTTGATCTTTTTAGCATCATTAAATGTTTCATACTGTCAAAGTCTTGAGAGACTTCCCGATCTATTAAAACTGACGATGCTGAAAGACATTAAAATTGAGGGCTGTCTGATGATTCCTGATGATTTTTATTATGTGGATTCACACCTGAATCTCGCCGAGGAGCGAAGCAGTTCACTAATTGAGGCAGACAGCTCATCCGAGGTAACCAACGCTATCGATTTTCCCACTGGACATGTCTGGAATTTTTACAAACATGAATGAATTGCTTAAAAAAAAAACAAAAATGCATGTCACGATGAATTACGATTTACAGGATATTTTCTCCCATTAACACATGCAGAATAATTTTGTCAAATGAAACATGAGTCTTCAAGACTTTATATTTCTTTCAACTTCTTTAATGGGAAGAAACATGTAAGGACTCCACTTCTTTTTCTTCTTTACTAGGGCATTTTTTTTTTTTTTTTCATTTTTTAGTATTTTTTTGGGATACACAACCAAAGAGTTCTATTTGTGCCAATTAGTATAATCATGCTTTCTGGAGGTGTTGTTACGTACTCAATCCAGAACACTGAACGGTGTATTGGCATCTTAGACCTTGTTGAGGTGTGGAAAGCGGTGACCGCTGTACTGGTATCTTAAATTTTTATGTGGTGCTTCCGTTATGTTCAAGTTAATTCTAAATCCAAAGTGCTGTGAATAAATTGGGAGGAGTGGCTTATAGAAGGTATTCCATTCTCCAAACTGTTCTCTTGTAATTTAGACTTGTTTGACGAGCTACTCTTCCGAGTACATAGTCTGATCAATAATGTCAATGAGATCTCAAAACTTGTTTGGTCTTTTTTCATGTTCAGTCTGTTTGAATCTAAGCATCTATCTTTAAAAACATTTGACACATGGTAGAAATCTTATTTGATGCATTAAATTCATGCTTACACAAGTTTTGTCACAGGTGGAGTATAGCAAACCAGCTAAAACCGAACGCTCTTCCTTCAAGGGCATCGAACCCATCTACGAAGGTATGCTCTATCTGAGTTGTTTTATAAGATTAAGTATGAGTTCAAACTTGAAATGTAGAACACTGAAAGAGGTCATGGCTAGAAATCTGCCAGACCACAAGGATAGGCGGTTAAGGAATTATTTCAAGCTATGCTGTTGTTGTTGGAACTGGTTAAATTTTTTACAAATTTTTATGGGCCATAGAATAAGTCTTACACATTAGCTATTGCTCCTCTAGCCATAGTAAGCACATACGATCCTGAAGAATATAGTCCACAAGCACCGACAAACATCATAAACCCCATTTATTCTTGTTTCGCCAAAAGTGGTTGTCGATAAAAGACTTTTAACCAGAGGTTAGATTTTTGGTTTTTCAAAGTAAATTATATTTTGTGGCGATTCGGACAGAAAACGATAAATATGGGACAAACTACAAATGTTAACTAAAATAATAAAGAATTGACAGTACGAATAAATAATCTATGAATTAAATTGCAGAAAGATTTGATATGTGTTTTTATTATTTTTTATTTATTTACATATATAAATTTTAAACTTCCATTTATTGAAAATTTTTGAAATTGTTCTAGTTTGTTGGAATCACGTGTTAGAATTCTGAACTTACATGTTACGTGTCGAAGAGTGTCTGGAGAGTTGGTTAGGTGTCGAATTTTTCAACACGTGTTGATCAAGTAAAGAGTATCGGAGAGTGTCAAAGTGTCCGATACGACATGAAGGCTCTCGAAAAGTATCGATACTTCTTAGGTGAGAGGGTGACTCATGACATTCCTATATATTTCAAAGAATTAAAAAAAAAAAATCTTTTAATTCTTTTACAAGGGAATATGTTGACACAGAAAAATGATCTAAGGTTTAGCAGAAATATTGGGGCTAATTCATCAACAAAAATTAAGTTATAAATCAGTGAGCGCCCATTGCAAGATTGGCGTCGGATAGTCAATTATTCTATCTATGAAAGGGAGGCTGAGGTAGTTACATCCGAAGAAAGTCAAACCGAGAGAAATCTAGAAGATTACAATTGCTTGTGGATAAACATGCTGTTAAAGATCGTGACAGCAGAGCTAAGAATCTTAAAGGCAATTGGAGTTTGTGACTTAGTAGATAACCACTTATTGCGTACAAGGCTATATAAAGGTGGATAGAACCAATTAAAATAATGAATCATATGAATAAATGGTGAATTAATATTTTTAATATAAATTTATTCTAAGATCTTTTTTATTATTTATTTATAAATTTGAATCGAATTAATTTGATTAAAATAATTATATAAATGATAATTTATCATATATATTTATAAATATACATTTAATACATAATGTGTCTCAATATCAAAATTCTTTACTTGTTGAGAAATGATATATTAACTTATTATGTCATATTGTGTCATATTATATCGCGCACCACATGCTGATATTGATGCTATTTAGTCTTTCATAACTCTGGTAGAATGCTGGTATAGCTACTCCATTATCCTGACAATCGCTTTACCTTCTCCAGTCTAGTTTGGACACCTAGCGCGATAAGCGAGATTTGCCTGCCATCACTGCCACCTGTCAGCCTATAGAGCCACTATTCGGGATCTGCTCTTTTTTTATGTCAAGCCCGAGATTGTATTTTTACCTCTCTTCTTCACCACGAACGATACCGTCAAAGAAAGTACCTAGGATAAAATGAAGAGACTCGCTTGCTTCAAGCCATTGTTATGATTCAAAATTGTTATAGAAATGAGGATTAATAAGATTTTGTTTATTTCACGAAAATTAAATGATTTGAAAGATAGTTCCTTTAAAATATTGTTTGTATCTTTTACAAAAATGAGCAAATGAAAAAAAGAAGAGAAAAGGATAAGGACACCACGAATGTCATAATGCAGTGCCGATTTCTTTTAATGTGGAGAACACTCTCTTGAGGGGAGAGAATTAGATGAGAAGAAGACAAGCCAAAGAATAGAAAAAGAGAAATATAGAAAAGGATTAAAATATCACAAGTACCATAATTATTGTATACTTGAGTGTCATGATCTCTTTTTTTTTTTTTAATATGTTTCCTTAAGTGTCATATATTTCACTTGATCAGTTGAGTTACTAACTTTTTAATAATATTCATCTAAGTGCTAGAAATTTGACATGGCATGTCACTTGTTGTGAACATTTTTAAATTTTGTGACAATCGAGCAATCAAAGCAAGAAATTACATCATTCAAATAAGTTATGACACTGAAGTTTGATTGAAAAAAAAGTCACATATATTTTTGGAGAGTGTATGTATCATTCATTATTCAATGCTCCAATTTCAACTGTTGAGTTGAGCTGAGGGAAGAAGGACCTTCTTCCCGCTAAACCTGCGGAAAAACCCTAGCGAAATTCACCAAGCTCATATCTGTTGTTGCTTTGATGATTCTGGCAGGTGATCCTCGGATGGGATGCTGATGGTTTGGATGTTTACTTCGCTAAACGATTCCCCAAACTCTTGATTGAGACATACAAAGTGGTGTCCCAAAGCTGCAAAAAGGAGAAATTGCTTGCGAGAGTACTTTCTAAGTAACGTGCTTTTGACCCTTCGGCCGCTTCCCACAGTGATTCCTTCTTCAAGCCAGCAGGGTTGACCATGAATATTACAGGACTCGACACGACATGCCACCTGTCTTTTTTGTTGTGTCCACTGTCTTGGTTACGTGGATCAAGCTGGACGAACGTCAGGCTGTTCGTATTGTTCCTAATATCAAATTTTAAATAATTTTATAGTATACTATTGCCGCATACTTTAAATGTTTAATGTATTGTTATTGATATTGCATAAACAAATATTGTATTTCAATGTCATGCAATTGTTTTTCAATATCGCAATTTTTAAATTTAACTCTTGTACTTTTTTGCAATTTTTTTTTTTTAAATTTAGAGTGAAAAAGGGGCCCAGGCACACGCTTGGGCCGACATGGCCCGGTGGTCAGCCCTCGTAGACACTTTCATCAACGAAAAGTACCGTCACCCCCTTAATAAATAAGCAACTTCTTCACCAGGCTTGTAATTTTTTCCATATGCAACCCAAATATCTAAAGAAAAATATTTACGTTAAGCAAATCTCAATGAAGTGGGTAGCATTCTCAGTTATAAAAGAAATGTCACTCAACTTACAAGTATTTACCAATGAAATAATTATCACTCTATTATTTTGAAGTATTTACCCACATGGTTAACGATTTTTTTGTGTAATTTCTAACATATCTTTTATAGTTTATAATTTTCTCCCAATCAAGGGAATTAAAAGTTGAATCTACATGAATTAGAATATAAAAAATAACATTCGTGTATTTCAAAACCTCAAAAAGAAATAAATGGCAATAAAATGCATTAACAATTCTAAACCTCACATAAAGTGGACCAAAAATCTTATCTATCGTCTACATACTCCATGCTTTCTCTAAACAAATTTGTGTACATCTAGTTTGTCCAATGAAGCAGTTCTAGTTTCACAAATTTTCAAATCAAGTTTATCTCGACACAAAATCAAATGACCCCAAAGTATGATGTGAAAAAATATATGGATGCACACATGGATGCGTTTGTGAAAAAAATAGCCAATATAGACAGTATTGAAGTATGACTCATTACCCATTGTTGACGCTTGTGTGAATGTCTATATTAGAAATTTTTTAATCACATCATATTCACTATCATATCACTCGATGGTCATGTCAACTAGATTTGGCCACATTTGGTGTCCAAGGGATTTAATTAAAAAAATTGTG
This sequence comes from Eucalyptus sideroxylon, assembly GCA_014182405.2. Taxonomy (NCBI): domain Eukaryota; kingdom Viridiplantae; phylum Streptophyta; class Magnoliopsida; order Myrtales; family Myrtaceae; genus Eucalyptus; species Eucalyptus sideroxylon. The sequence continues at coordinate 24,949,554 of CM024550.2, forward strand.
ATAAGAAGATCTCATTAGATAATTAAAAGTATAAGAGCTTGATTAGAAAACAAAGTAAAAATAAGAGTATAGGGACCCAAAATAAAACTTTTTGTAAAATAATATTTGCCTCTTGCCCCTTGCCCCCCCCCCCTCTCTCTCTGCTTTAGATGTTGCAAGTATATTATTTTATTTTGTTTTATTCTTATCACATATAATGGGTGAGAATATCTCGAGTCCAAGAAAAAGGTTAATCTCTCTCTCTCATTGCTTTAGATGTCAAGTATATTATTTTTCTTTGTTTTATTCTTACCACATGTAATGGGTGAGAATGTCTCGAGTCCAAGAAAAAGGTTAAAGACATAAATAATATTATTATCAGACAAATCATGCACTTTTGATAAGATGGCTACAACATTTATTTGCAACCGACCCATCCAAAACAATCATCAATAATTAAGTTACTTTTGAAATTGTTGCGTGTTTGAAGTTCTAATATAGTTCAAAATAGAAAAAAATTTAATAACAGACGACAGTCACTAGTACCTTATCATTTTCCAACAATTTAAAAAGCTTTCTTACATTTTATTTTTTGATCTAGTCATCACGTAATCATGATTGTAGAGCATACTATAATTTCTTATCATATTCACCACGCAAAGCTGAGCGTCAAACATAAAAGTTGAAGTTCCTAATTACTTTGTCAAAAAAAAAAAGTTCCTAATTACAAAATTTCACAAGCCTATGCAGTTCAACTACCCTGATTCCCCACGTGTCAGTAAACAATTGGTTGCACAATGTTCACTTTTCTACAAACGGACTAGATAGACGTCACATATTGTAAGGCAATTAATGCATGACACGGTGATAAAAGCACCCGGTCTGTCGGGAGGGGGCGCCACGTGCCAGAATCGAATCCGCCACCCCACCAAATTGGTTTTTTTTTTTTTTTTTTTGCCAAGATTTCTCTACCTTTTTCTTAAATTATTGTATTTGTCATCTTTTGCATACTTTTAATTCTCATTGATTTTTATAGAAAAAAATTATTTCATTTATTTTCTTTCTTTCTTTTTGATCCATTTTTGTTTCCATTTATTAGCTTAACTTAAATTTACCTCAATCAATCCTTTTCTAATAAAATTCAAGGACAATCAAATTGTCACATGTTCTTGTGTTAGATAAAAAGGTAATATCTAGACATTATTATCAGATGTTATTTTATTTTACCTCATCGATCCATTTAGGTGTCCCTTTTTAAGGCTTAAAATTCCTTTTCCACTTTGAATTTCATTCAAATTAATCCTTAAATATTTTCTTGACATCAGATTTAAGAATATATTTAAATCGGTGAACCTTATAAGACGAGGTCACCACTTCGATGTTGTCATCAAATGTTACAGTGCTGATATCATTGAATCAGTCATCAATCATTATATGATGAAAACTTCACAAGACATCACATTTTTATTGTCGCATTTTGTCAGCAAAAATAAATGATAATTAGGCAACGCTGCTTACTATTTAAAAAATTGTCAAAATTACCAAAAGAAAGTTAATATTACAATAAAACATTAAATGCCATTTGTCTATTCGGTCCTTTTGGTTACTTTTTGTCCCGCAGCATCCGCATGTACATTTACTGGTGAGATCATAATGTGCGGAAAAACGTAACGATATCCGTGCACTAAAACATTAATAGAAAAGGAAGACAAATTACGTATTAATTTTGATGCTCATTTGTAATGAACTCCAAGTGCATTACGCATTGTTGACACCTAAATTGTGATTAGGTTATTAATTAGGTCTTATTTTCCTTTTTTAGATAATAAAAAATAAATAACAAAAACAACAAAAAATAAATAAAAAAAAAAAAACAAGAAAACGAAAATTGGCAGCCCATCGGGCTGGGCCTTCGCACCCAGCCCCCTCTTTTTCTCTCCCCCTCGCATGGGCCCTTATGGCCCAACCTCCTTCTCCTCCAGCCCGACCCTCTCTCTCTTCTTCTTCTTCCTTCTTCCCTCTTCTTCCCTTCCACCTCTGCAACTCACGCGCGCGAAGGAGCCTACGGCCGAGGAGTGTAGGCCGACGTCGGCCGGAAGAGACAGATCTCAAGCGCCATCATTGGCTTCCTTCAATGCCGAGCATGCGTTGTTGGAGGAGCTTGGATGGGACGCCGGTTCAGCCGCGGGGGTCCGGTCGGTGTGCGAGGGCCAACGGCCGAACCTCCATCGACCGGCCTCCTCCTCGCCTATAAATAGGAGGGCACAACCTCCGTCGAAGAAGGACGAGGCCAGCAAGCTTAGAGAGGTCCCTGAGAGACTTCAGGGAGCTCAAAGAGCGAGCACGGCCGAAGGATCGAAGCCGGCGAACTCTGAAGAACTTCCCGAGAGACTTCCGGGAGGTTCGAGAGCAAGCTGGGCCGAGATCCGAGGGAGAGCGGCCGAAGGGAGAGGGTAGATCAACGTCCAAATCTAGGGTTCTTGCTGCTGCTGCCGCTAACACCGGACGCTGCGTCGAGCCGTGCCGCCGTCCGCACACCGTCGCTGCTGCTCGCCACGCCAGATCTGCGAGCAGTCGAGGCCGGAAGAGAGGAGAGAGTTCAAGATCCACGAAGAAGAGGACTTGAGAAAGGTCAGATCTGGAGGAGAGGAGGCTGACTGGACGCAGATCTGTCCATTCGCCGTGCCGTGTCGCCCCGAACCAGGCCGTCGCTGTCCCCGACGTCACGACCGGATCTCTGCAGAAGACGTCCACCGCCGTGCCGCCCCCTACCAACGAGCCTCGGTTGAAATTCCCGAAGCCGGTGAGCATCTCTGACCTCCCCTCGTCTGCCACCTCGCTTCTGGGTTGGCCATCTCTGCTGTAGCCGCGTCGAAGCCGCTCCGCCGCCGATCGGATGCTTTTCCCCCTCCGTCGCTCGTCACGGCCGTTGGATCGTGAAGGCAGCAGCGGCTGCGAAAATTGGGTCAGCCGGGTCGGGCGCATGACCCGGCGCCCTAGGGTTTCCGTCCGCGTCGGGTTTGAACCGGGTCGGGCGAAACCCCCATCCGGGTAGGGTTTCTCCCTGTTCGGGTCCTCTAGGCCTAACCGTGTGGGCTGTTTTTGTGCATAAATGGGCCTGGGTTAGTTCATGGGCTTGGAAAAAGAAAAAAGGGAGAAAAATCTGAGTCGGGCCCGCAACGCGGGCCCGTCTGCGTTTGGGCTGGCCCGGGTCGGACCCAACCCGCGGATCCGACCCGGATCGGCTTTTCCTTTTTAAAGTTTTATTTTAAATAATATTTTAATAAATAATTAATAAATAATTTATTTTCAAAAATATTAAGAAATGTTTTAATTTCCAGAAAATCGAAAAATATTTAAAAAAATGTTGAAAAATGTTTTATTTTCTAAAAAAATCAAGAAAAAATAAAAAATAATTTATTTTCTAAAAATATTAAAAAATATTTAAAAATATTTTATTTTCCGAAAAATCAAAAAAATTTCATATTTTCCAAAAAAATGCCAAAAATCCAAAAAAAGCCAAAAATTCATGAAAAAGCCAAAAAAATTCAGAAAAAGCCAAAAAGACTTGTATTTTTCCAAAAAAAAAAAAAATACCAAAAATCCCTTTTGTGTCCAAAAATGTTTTTCCTCCCAAAATGCATGGAAAATCCCTCGAACATCCAAAAAATCTCAGGGTTTAAACAAGATTAGGTACCGAAAGGGCATTAGTGATTAACTAGTGTAATCAAGTCCCCGATCCTAATTTCTCTCGGTTGCGCAGAGTGAGTATTTCTCCCGATACTTCACTTGGGTTTCTAATCAACCCACCCCAAATTGATTAGTGGCGACTCCATTTTAAAAATCAACTTACAGGTTAAAAACTTGAACCATTAAGTCGTGAATTGGTGGACTTGGGAGAGTCCGGGCATAATTAATTTCAGCCGAGCCATTAGCCTCCTTAGGCGCCCGTACCCAATTGCGGGCGCCGAAAAAAAGAGGTCGCGACACGCATCATGCCGTGATTGTGAAGATAGTCATCACCTTCACTAACTGAGAGGAGTAAGCTCATGGTGGGTCATTGCCTTCTCTTGGACGTTGTCCTCCATCCAATTTTATCATTTGGCCACATCCTCCAACAAGAATCTCCCTCTATCTTCCAAAAAATAAACTAAAGGAGTGTTTTCAAAGAGTGCGAGGGAGAGGGGTTAATGTATGGTAGTTATACCTAAAGCCAGTTATATAATTAAGAGTTAATATCATGGAAAATCCTAAATTGATATATGACAAATTTACTTCAAACTAACATTTTCACCGTAAAAAATTTCAAACTAGTATATCTGTAACTAATTTGCCTTCCATTAGTTTACGTTAAATTTTACTATTATATTGCTAAGCTGGATGACATATGATATGGCAGTTGATAGATGTACCAATTTGAGGTTTTATTCTTTGTTTGTTACATCTCTACTAGTTTATAGTTTTTCATAAAATTAATCCAATTTAACAAAAATTAATGGAGGGTAAATATGTCACAAATGTATTAGTTGGAGATTTTTAGTGGTAAAAAAATTAGTTTAGAATACATTTGTCACATATACGTATTAATTTGGGATTTCTAATAATAATAAAAATTAGTTTTGGGTAAATTTATCATAGGTATATCAATTTAGGGTTTTTTTTTTTTTTGTAGTATTAACCCTCAATTAAAAATGTTTTACAATTATGCTTATTGTTCATCAATCTAAAAATATGACAATAACAATCATTCCATAATAAAATAGTGGTTTTTAACGACATAATTGATGGTATTTTTAATTATTATCACGAATTTTGATGAGTTAACTGTGATTTTCGGATAATTTTTTTCTAAATGAATTATAATGTGTGTTTGTATATTGTATTAAATTCATTAGAATCAATATCCCATTCTATTTTCACGATACATTTCTCATAACAAAGCAAAATAACCTTCATTGTATCTATCCTGTAAACTTAATCAATAGAAAGTTATTTCATTCCGTTTTCATTGTACCAAACACAAATTTAGTGGAAATTGAATAGGCTATGGCTGACTGGTGTTGCTTTGGCTTCGAACTTTGAAACTTTTACATGGATATCCATTTGGTTTTTTGGTAGGATGCCACAGATTATAGACCATGTGTGCATTGTGCGTCTCCAGATCAATTCGGAAAAGAAAAAAGAATTTAGTTTGCAAGGAAAAGTTTAAGGATCCCAACATACATTTTGTGAAAGTTTCAAGTTTACTGGTGCTCGGGTGTTCATATATATATATACCCGTCTAACAATGGTTGGCAGGTTAAAAACTAAAAAGGTCCCTATATATAAGGGTGAGCGGTTCCCAATTCCGGTTTGGTTCCATCTGAAACTTGGAACCTACCCTTGGGTACAAGTTCCTCATTTTTTGGAACCTAGAACCAACCCGTCAAAACTAAGAACCCGGAACCTACCCTGTCACAGGTTCCAGGATCGGTTCCAGTTCCAATAGGTTCTTTCTTTTTTCTTTTTTTTTTCTTCTTTTTTTCAGATTTGAACTTTAATGAAGAAGGATACCTTCAATAAGCTGAAACAAAATGATGTTATAGACTCAACTTCAGGATACTAGATTACCTTTCATAGAAGATCTCATACCTGTCCAGCATCACATAAATCTCCAGAAAGGAAAAAATGGCCAAAGAAGAATATATTCAAGCACATCCCATTTTTAATAGTAAGTGGCGGGACCTGGATGAGAAAACTACTTATGGGAAGAAATGGAAAACAAGAAATTGCCAAGGGACAAGGGCTTGAGAGCAGCAAAGGGAGACAGAGTGAGTGTTTCTCACCTACTTTCGCAGCAAACTTTATGAAGATGTCAAATGCAGCTTTATGCAATTTCACACCACCCTTGACAAATCTCTTCGAATACTTCGTGAGCAACCCCCAATTGTCTGTATCGTTACAAATGCTGCAAAAAATTTCCATGAAAAGAAGGATATCAAATAACATGAGTAAACTATTAGATTGAGAGTAGCAATGCAGACAATAATTAATATAAAAACAAGTTGATTAAATCATATATAAAAGACACTAATAAATTGGATAAATTGCTTGATAACCAAGCAGTACATTTCACACAGTTAAGTGCAATAATGGCTTACTACATGATAAGTCCTTCTCAGGATAAACAGCGCGGAAGTGCACCTGAAGACAATGTCGGCCGTGCTGGGTTGCCATGGCAAGTTATTCTTCTTCAAAAGCTTCGTAACTTCCTGCATGAGGGCAGCATCTCTGTGCTCTTTAGCATATTGCTGCATTGCAATACCCCAAGTTAGCAGAAAAAATGTGTAAATGAAACAAGTGGAAAAAGAATCACTTGACATAGATACAATTCGTCATTACCAATAGATGGTTTGCAGAGTCAATTGTAGGGGTCAATCCATAGACATTATGCTCCCACAACTCGTGTAGATAAAGCTCACAAAAGTCAAGAGCCCTTGCACGCACACATGCTTTTGTGACTTCCCGAAAAAGGTTGCAGTTAAAATTCTCATGAATTCGAAGATTTGACAATCTCTGCGATGAAAGAAAAGACAGTTGAATTTATCAACTACTCAAAGATTAAAACTTCACTTCTCAAATGGGGCAAGAAGTCAACTGACAAATCTGCGTAGGTTCTGCAAAATATCAAAAAGAAGCTTAATATCCTCTATGTTCTTGCAATTTTCAATCATCGACCACGTTCATGCGTTTGGAGCCATTGTTCTTTTCGTGTTAACAAACTCAAGAATTTTTTCATACAACTCCTTCACGGTCTCTGCATAATATGACAAGAACCAAATATCAGAGAAAGAACTACACAATATATCAAGACACAAATTAGATGGGAAAAAGGAAAAAACCTATGGGTTCCTCCTTTTCAGCACTTGCTTCGGAAGAATACAATAAACTCGAAATTATCAAATAAGAGGCTGCAAGCAATCTATTACCATGAACCGGCCCCGTGAATTCCAACGACAATCACATCAAAACCTTTCACTCGCCAAGAGAAATGCAGCTCCGTTTTGTATCACTAAACTAATTCAACTTGGAACCGACATTTAAGAACATGAAGCAACTCGACTTGAAGAAACAAATTACGTCTCCAACATCAAATCCACAAAAGCAAACATGATGAACGCAATAAAAATACGACATCTCAATTAAACAAGCACAATTCTGAAAGCATAATCATCCCTCCGCTTCAACTTGACTAAACTAGGTGCACATCCCTCGAATTAGTTACTCATAATTCTTCATCAATCATCAAACGCCCCCCCCCCCCCCCCCAAACCACCATATCCAGACATCAAACTCAACCTAAAAAAGCCCCCGCTAACAAAGAACCATCGCTCCGGCATCTATACATTCCACGTCGAGATCCCTCGGTTTCACAGGTAGCGCCCTTCTTGTCCACTAAGAAAAGAACCATCGCTCAGCGAGTGGCGTTGGGGGTGACTAGGTGAGCGGTGTCGAGTGTAGCTAGGGCTTTGGGGAGGCTTGGTGAGGGGCGTCGGGGTGATTAGGTGAGTGGCGTTGAAGGCAGCTAGGCGAGCGGCTTCGGGGACAATTGGGCAAGCGTGAGCCAATTGGCGTCCAGTGGCAGGATGACCGGTGTCCGGCGACGGCTGAGCAGCGAGGCGACCAAGGGGTGACGCTGTCGAGGGAGGAAAGGGCGAGGCGAGCATAGGGCAACTGGCGTCTAGTGGCGTCGAGGGTTAGCGGCATTTGGCGGCGGCGTCCGATGGTGGCGTCGAGGGCAAGCAACGTCCAGCGGTGGCGTCAAGGGCAAGCAGTGTTGGCGACGGACAGAGGCAGAGAACAGGAGAGATTTCTGTGAAAGTGTGAAGTGAAGTAGGGTAATTGATTTGGGCTTACAGCCCTAAATGATTCCGGTTTCGCTTCCTTCGGTTACAGTTCCATAGGAACCAAAACTGGAACCGGGAACTGGAACCAGTTCCTTGAGAACCGGGAACCGAACTGGACCCTTTGGTCCAGTTCTCCGGTTCCCGGTTCTATTTGGGAACCACGCTCACCCCTACCTATGCATGGATGAAAATAAAAGAAAAGAGAAAAAAATATAAAAAAAAAAACGTCGCAAAGGACATAGCACACGCTATGTGCTTTGTGCCTTTCCGATAAAATGGCGTCACAAAAGGAGAGGGGAGAGCATCTCATGTGCCCCGAGCCCTACCTTCCCGATAGAGGGTGAAGTTCTCCGAACCCGCTTCCTTGAGATTGGAGGTCTTGAGAAACTTTGTGTTGAGATCAACAAGATAAATTATAACCAGCCTACCGGCTTTGATTTGCAGTAAGAGTTCTACCGGTCCAGTAACTTTCAGCTTCATAGAGCTCAAGAGATCTGCTTTTGCTGAACTGGTGCGACTCTCGTGCTTCATTTTCTTTGCGATTGGTTGCGATGCAAGGGGGCGGCTATGAAGTGTTCTTGAGCTTCAAAGGACGGGACACGCATGAAGGCTTCGCCGATTTTCTCTATACCCACCTCATAGATGCAGGAGTCCATGAATTTAGGGATGACAACTAACTCTACATAGGTGAAACGATCGGCTCAAACCTGCTCCTAGCGATTGAGCAATCAAAGATCTCTATACCCATCATTTCTAAAGGTTATGCTTTCAGTGGATGGTGTCTTATGGAGTTGACTTGAATGCTGGAGTGTAGGAAAAGAAGGGACAGATAATCGTGCCCATCATCTACTATGTCAAACCATCCGAGGTTCGATACCAAACCAGATGTTATGGTGAGACCTTTCTTTCTCACCAAAATGAGTGGCGACACACCGATGAGACCATCCACAAGTGGAGAGCTGCTCCCCATGAGGTTGGAAGTTTGTAGGAATTCCATCTCGGCAATTAACTGGTACCTAATTATCTTCCACCCTTGATGAACACCATCATACAGGAGACCATGAAATTTAAGTACAAACCTTTGCATCTCATTATATTGTGCTTTGTCTATGTCAACTTAGTAAAAATGTGTGCCACTACTTGCGGGGCATGTTTGTCTATAAAGTTGATTGCTGTATGATAGTTTTCGAAAGGAGAGCGTGAACTTTCTAATGCGAGGTGCTTCAAAATGTTGAAGAAAACTTCCTTATTTGTTTTGAAGCTGACAAAACGTTTCTATCAGCCTAGTCTGAAGACTTTTAGACTCTATCGTCAAAGTTTGAAGACCTCCAGACTCAAGATTTAAAGTCTGCCCTCATTGATAGGTTCCGGATGCAGACAAAGAGAAGTATTATCCATTGAAGAAGACTTATCCAGATGCGAGTATATCTTTGAGGATTTGATTCATGCGGTCGAAGAAGATCTCATGGCTAGAGATGACACCTCGAGATCTATTATTCATATTGCAATTAATTCGAGTAATTTAGATCCGTTGATTGGCGAAGTATACTTGGAAGTTTCTACTTATGGAAACCTAGATCTTGATTGTATGGGCGAGCATGACTGGTGGACTATCATCACATTCCTTAAATAACTCGAGATCTTCTTAATAGATTCTGTTCAATGGGTAGATTGAAAAAACTCATTTGAAAAGTGCCAACGGTTATGAAGGCATGGAGGAGTATATAAGGAAGACACTCTAGTTATTCGAGAGTGTGCGAGATAGAAAAATTCCAAAGTCTGAAGCTCCCTATTCTTTGTTGTTTTAATTGTTGAGCTTAAATTTTTACTCAAAAGAAAGATTAGATACTTGTGAGATCTTGAGGAAGTGTAGCAAAGTCTCTATACTGTGGAATCAAGGACATGATACTGTAACATCTCTTTTGGTTCATAGTGAAATCTAGCTACTGTCAGTGCGGGAGAGTGGACGTAGGCTTGGTCTAAGCTGAATCACTATAAACCTTGTGTTTTGATTCTCTATCCCTAATCTCTTTACTTCAATTCGCAGCTCTATATAATTGTCTATAGCCTTTTACATTTTTAGTCTATCATTCTTAAAAGACAATTTAATTTGTTAAGATCCGCGTAAACATCTCTGATCACCTATTCACCCCTTATGGTTGTTCTTACTAGCCCTTTCAATTGTTATCAGAGCATGTGTACTCATTTAATTGAAGTGTTTTTACTTCTGAGTTAAAGATCCATGGCTAGTATGTTGGCTCCAAGATTGGTTGAAGGCCAAAGCAACACCAAACCACCTTATTTTGATGGAAATGAATACAGTATATGGAAAAATAAGATAAAAGCATTCCTAAGATCGAAAGATCCTCTAGAATGGGTGGTAGAAAAAGGAATCATTCCTAAAGCTATATCAGTCTTAGAAAGAGGAAAAGAAGCTGCAGAGGCTAGCGAGATGACTCAAGAAGAGATAATCAAGAGACAAGCTCTCGATGCAAAAGCAATTTTACTCATTATATTGTCTGTTATCTCCTACTGAATATAACAGAATATCTTCTTGTGAAACAGCTAAAGAAGTCTAGGATAGGCTGCACATTACCTATGAAGGACCTGATCAAGTGAAAGAAACCAAGATCAATATTCTACTCGGACAATATGAAACTTTCAAGATGAAGCCGGGAGAATCTATTACTGATATGTTTAGCCGTTTTATAGAAATCATAAATGGTCTTGAGTATTAGGGTCAACCAATCTCAAGACCCATGAAGGTTAACAAATTGCTGCGTGGACTTTCCAAAGATTGGAATCACGTAAAGACTTCATTCAATAAGGGAAACACAAAGAATCATGCTACTCTCCGTAGACGAATTGGTTGGCACAATTCAGTCCTATGAAGTGGAGCAAATTAATGGAGAAGAAGATCCCAAAGGTAAGAAGTCTATTGCCTTATAATCTAACGATGACTCTGATGTTACAGACTCTGAAGACGATATGGACGATGAAAAGCTTGATCTCATGATAAGAAGGTTCGGGAAACTGAACAAAAAGGGAAGAAGATTCAATTGGAAGAAGCAAAGCTCTCAAAAGTGTCAAAATAAATCAGCTTAGGACGATGAATCCAATAAATGTGTGATTTGCTTAGAATGCAAGAAAAATAGACACATAAGACTCAACTGTCCTTTGTTGAAGAAAAAGAAAGGAAAAGCTGAGAAATACAGAAAGGCACTCAAAGTAAAAACATGAAGTGATACTGAATGTGAAGAGAGTGATGATAATTATTCTAATATTTATTTAATGGTAAAATCAAAATCGAGACTCAAACTTTGAGACAAATACAAACTCGTACTCAAACAATGAAATCGAGGTAAGTAATTTAAAAATTCCTATTAAAGTCTCGAAATATATTAATGAACTTTGCTTAGCCTCAAAACTTCTCTTAAGAGGGTTTCCGAGCTAAAAAGAGAGAATTCTACACTAAAGCAACAAGAAAACTCTTGAGAAGAAAAGTTTGAAAAATTAGACAAAATTTTGCTGTTTTAAAAGAAAGTGCAGACTTTCTTTCAAAAGAAAATACTTGTTTAAAAAATGACATTTCATATATTTCAAAAAAGTTTTCTAGAGGATCTGAGAAATTGGAAAAGATTCTTTCAGTACAAAGACCTTATTTTAACAAATCAGGCTTGGGAATGACTTCTGCTTATCTAATTGATTTTCCAAAAGTAAATGAAAGAATCAAACAAAAACCTACAAAAGCCTTTTATAGAAATCATTTTCAAAAAGTCTTTGTAAAACCTGTTGGCCAAAGTGCTCTTAAATGTTCTAAGTGTAACAGCTCTAAACACTTTGAGAAAGAATGTCATATGGTTGGAGTGATAGTACTAGTATGAACACCTAGAGATGGGTGAATATGTGTAAAAACAAATTTTATAAAACTCAGCAACTTAATTCAATTTATATAACAACAAAAGACTTAAGATATAGAATATCTGCAATATATATATAAAACTATGAACTAAGTAAAGAGATAAGGGAAAGAGAATTGAAAACATGATGATTTATAGTGGTTTGGCTTAATTCAAGCCTACGTCCATTCTCCCACACTGACAGCCTACTGGCTGGATTTCATTATGAATTAAAAGAGTCGTTACAGTGTCACATCTTTGATTCCATAGTGTAGAGACTCTGTTACACTTCCTCAAGGTCTCACAAATGTCTAAACTCTCTTTTGAGTACAAATTTTCACTCAACAAATGAATCAGCAAAGAACAAGAAGTTTCAAACTTTGGAATTTATCTATCAAGCATGCCCTCGAATAACTAGAGCATTCTCCTTATATACTCCTTCTTCATGCCTTCATGACCGTTGGCACCTTCTAAAGGAATTCTTCCAATCTACCCATTAGACAAAATCAATTAGAGAGATCTTGAGTTACTTAAGGAATGTGAACATAGCCCATCAATCCTGCTCGCCCATACAATCATGATCTATATTTCCACAAGTAGAACCTTCCAAGTATTTTTCGCAAATAATTACTTGAATTATTTTCAATACGAATAATAGATCTTTAGATGCTATCTCCAGCCTTGAGATAATCTTCAACCAAACGGATCAAATCCTTAAAGATAAACTTGCATTTGAATAAGATTTCTTCATCGGTCTAGAAACTGTCAATAAGGGCAGACTCTAAGTCTTGAGTCTGGCAGTCTTTAGACTTTGATGGAGAGAAACGTTTTGTCAACTTCAAAACAAATAAGGAAGTTTTCTCCAACATGGAGACCCGTTAAGAAGGATTGGGCAAAGACCATATATTGCACTAACTCCATTGGACCAAAGAAAGTGTTGGTACCAAAGAAAGCTTAAGTTTCTTTTTTAATTGTAGGTCACTATCAAGAAAAAAGGTCAAATGGTACTTGGACTGTGGATGTTCAAGACATATGACAAGAGATTCAAGTTGTTTTATAAAGCTCATCCAAACAAATGGAGGAAAAGTCTCTTTTGGTGGAAATAGCAAAGGAAAAATTGTCGGATGTGGAATAATAAATATTGGAAGCCTCACGATCAACAATGTTTCCTTGGTGGAAGGACTAAATTACAATCTACTCTGCATAAACTAACTGTGTGACACATGATTCAAAATCAATTTTCAAGAAAGAATATGTTTGGGAACCAGTAAAGATTTCTCTTAATGTTTTACTGGGTGAAGACATAAGAATATTTATCTTTTAGATATCAAACTAGAAAGATCTCAATGCCTAATATCAATTCAAGATGAAGCAAATCTCTAGCATCAAAAGCTTGGCCATATTAACATGAAGCAAATTGCCAAGATCTCTTCTAAGAAGCTTGTTCGTGGACTACCTAGCCTGAAATACCAAAAAATTGACTTATGCATGCCATTTGTGTTGGGAAAATGGGTTAGAAGTTCTTTTAAATCAATAAATTAAGTTTCCACTAATCATATGCTGCAGCTCCTGTATATAGATCTCTTTGGACCAACTAGAACTCAAAGCATTGTAGGAAAGAGATATTGCCTAGTAATAGTGGATGATTATTCACGATTTACTTGGGTCTACTTTTTGACAAGTAAGTCTGATACCTTCTCTCATTTTTCAAATTTTGCCAAGAAAGTACAGAATGTGAAAGGGTATGATATTTCAATCATACAGACAGACCATGGAGGTGAGTTTGAAAATCAATACTTTGCCAAATTTTGTGATGAATCTGGTTTTCAGCATATGTTCTCCTCTCCATACACTCCTGACCAGAATGGAGTTGTGGAAAGGAAGAATAAATCTTTGCAAGAAATGGCTAGAACTCTCTTAATTGAAAGTAGTATTTCTTCTCGTTTTTGGGCTGAAGCAGTTTCTATAGCATATTATATTATTAACAGAGTATTCTTAAGGCCTATTCTGGAGAAAACTCCCTATGAGTTATTCAAAGGAAAGAAGCCAATTGTTTCTTATTTTTATGTGTTTTGTTGCAAATGTTTTATCTTGAAAAATGCAAATGATCGAATTGGTAAGTTTGAAGAAAAATCAGACAAAGGAATCTTCCTTAGATATTCAACTTCCAATAAAGCTTACAGAGTATACAACAAGAAAATTAAATCTGTGGAAGAGTCGATGAATGTTAAATTTCAAGACTCTTTGCAAAATCAATTGATCCAGACTCAACCTGAAGAATTTGAACTTGCTCCAGACTTTACAAAGTCTGCCTCCCCTAAAGCAGCTTAGACTTTAGAAGGACAACAACGAACGGATGTTGAAGAATTAACTGAAGCAAAAGTTTAGCAATCTATTAGACCAACCAGCAACTAGAAACATAAGTCTAGTTATCGCAAAGAACTCATCATTAGTGACATTGATGAAGGGATTTGTACCAGATCCAAAAAGCATGAAGAGTCTAGAGCTGTGGCTCTTATTTATGAAATAGAACCCAAAAGCATAGAAAAAACTTTAACTAATGAAAGCTAGATTGAAGCTATGCAAGAAGAGCTTAGGCAGTTCAGTGTTAACGATGTTTGGGAATTAACTCATAAACCAAAATGTAAATATGTTATTGGAGCTAAATGGGTTTTCAAGAACAAGATAGACGAAAAATGAAAAGTGGTAAGGAACAAAGTAAGACTCATGGCCAAAGGATATACGCAAGAAGAAGGGATAGATTATGATGAGACTTACGCACCAGTAGCAATGTTAGAAACAATTAGATTATTACTTGTTTTTGCTTGTTATAAGAATTTTAGGTTATTCCAAATGGACGTCAAAAGTGCATTTCTGAATGGATTTATCCAAGAATAAGTCTATGTGGAACAACCTCCAGGTTTTGAAGACCTAAGGAAACCAGACTCCGTATTCAGACTGAAAAAGGCTCTATATGGTTTAAAGCAAGCATCTCGAGTTTGGTACGACATATTAAGTAAGTTTTTAATTCAAAATTGTTTTGTCAAAGGTAAAGTGGACACTACTTTTTTTATTAAAAGAGAAAGTAAAAACTTTATATTTGTTCAAATCTATGTTAATGATATATATTTGGATCACCTAATGAAAACCTGTGTAAGAATTTTTCTAAGTCTATGCATGATGAATTCAAGATGAGCATGATGGGTGAATTATCCTTCTTTCTCGGACTACAAGTAAAACAATTGAAGGAAGAAATTTTCATTCACCAAGAAAAATATGCAAAAGAACTTGTTAAAAAGTTCGGATTAGAGAATTGCAAAAAGACTGAGATACCAATGTCAAGTTCTTCAAAGCTAGACAAAGATGAAGGAGGGAAGAAAGTTGACCATAAGCTCTATAGGAGTATTATTGGTTCACTTTTTATCTTACTGCTTCTAGACCTGACATTTTGTTTAGTGTTTGCATTTGTGCCATATTTCAATCAGATCCCAAAGAATCTCATATAAGTGCTGCGAAACGCATCATTAAATACGTTGCAATAACCTCTAAGTTAGATCTCTAATATCCCAAAGAAGGAGAATTTACTCTCATTGGATATTCAAATGCAGATCTAGCAGGTCGTAGAGTTGATAAAAAGAGCACTTCCAGCACTTGTCAATTGTTTGGTAACAGGACGGTATCTTGGTTTTCAAGGAAGCAAAGTACTATAGCTCTTTTAACAACAAAAACATAGTATGTGGCTCTTGGAAGTTACTGTTCTCAAATCTTATGGATAAAATAACAACTAAAAGACTTTGAAATTGAAGACTCTTGCACCAAGATCAAATGTGACAACACCAGCGCAATTAATCTCACAAAGAATTCAATTCTTCATTCAAGAGCAAAGCACATAGCGATTCAACACCATTTTATTAGAGATCATGTTTAAAATGGAGAAGTAATGATCCAATTTATTGATTCAAAGAATCAGCTGGCGGACATATTTACAAAATCACTGGAGAAAAGTCTATTTAAGTCTATTCGCTCCAGACTTAACATCTTATCTCTTAAAATCTGAATAAAGCTTAGACTCAGGGATAAAGTCTAAATATGTTTAGACTCAAAAAATCAAGAATTATGACTGTAAGTTATTTTGGTTCTAGTAATTTAACTTTTGGATAAAACTTGAAAAGGTACGATTACTTATTAACCGCCAATTGATTGATGTTATCTTTCCAAGTTTTTAAAGTTGTAGCAATTACTATTTTCATAAAGGCAGTTATTCATTTTTGAAAAAGGCATTTTTATTTTTCCTTTTATGACGATTCATATACCTCGTTTCGATTGCTTTATATACTATATTTCTTCTTCATTTTTACACACAAACCCTAAAGCACATAACTTCACTTTCTTACTTTTTTTCTCTAGTTTAATCCATAAAGTTTTCATCTTTTTTCAAATCGAGTCGAGTTCGAAAAATCTCTCAAAGACTGTGATAATGTCTTCCCAAAGAAAGTCCTCAAGTATTGCAAGCAGGGGACCACAGCATATGCGTGAGGGTCCTATGCACTTTAATCTAATGAAGGAAGAAGACTCTCCAAGGTAGTAGCAGAGTCCAAAACATTCTCAACCGTGTCATTCTTCTCAGGCTAGACCATAGGAGCCTCAGCAACAACAAGTAGAGGAAGAAATTATTGAAGATGTAGAACCTGTAAGGGCTCTTAAGCCTGTATTTACTTTCAAACTCTACACTGCCTTGAAGGAAGGTGGTTCTGCAATGACCTTTATTGATGAATTTTTGAGAGAAAAGGGGTACCGAAATGAAACCTAGTTTTAAGAACGATGGAACGTTTGAGAATTGCTCCTTTTGGTTCCGCAGAAAGGGCTTTTGCGAATTTCCCAAGTGATCCATGTTTTGAAGGAATTAATCAACCCAAGGGAAAAGATGCCAATGAAAAGATGTTCACTCATTTTAAGTCTAGGATGGGTGTTGTTGTGAACATTCGAGGAAGAAGAGCAGATTTGTTTCGCTCTTAGGAACACAAGTGAGTTTATTCTAAGTTTCTAAAGCAAGGGGTGATGAACCCAAAGAGTGTAGATTTTGATTTCCTCGATTCGCTGAACGAAAAGTTACGGGAGAAATTTATTTTATTTCAACTTGAACAATTTTGCTATGAGACAACTGTAGCTCATCAGGAACTTATGGCGTATTTCTATTCCAATCTAAGCTATTTAGATGCGAATAGATTTTCCTTCAGTGTTAGAGACTAGGATTATGTGGTTGATATTGACACTATGGCTGATGTGATGGAGTGGAGAGAGGGATTTTCTAATCAATCAGCGTGTCTATTGGTCATGCCACTATAGAGCTTGTTTAAGATAGAATTGTAGAAGGCCGGATTTCATATTTGAGGATGAGTGCCTCTAATATCTTGCTCCATAAGATGTCTCAGACCCAAATCCACATCAAAGATTGATGTCTCCAATTTTGAAGCGAAGCTGATGTACGCCATCAACGTTGGTTACAAGTTCTCTCTGCCTCACACCATCATGTTTCACATGTATAGATCAATGGTAAAGGACAAGAGACAACTCCCTTATTTTGCTCTTGTTACTCGGCTATTCAGACGTCTTAACATTCAGCCTCCCAAAATTTTGTGTGTTCAAACCATTGATCCAATGGTGGTGGGACTGAAGATGGTTTATAAGATGTGTCTGAAGGAGCTACACAAAGCTTTAGAGAGATTTAAGGTGAAGACCCCTGTCAAGACTCGTCAAGACCCTGTGGCTACAAAACGGAAAGGCAAGGAGCCCATGACAGCTCCATCTAAGAAGAGGAGAGCACTCATCTTGCAGAATGAAAAAGATGAGGATGACATCACTATTTCCGCTCTTGCCTTAAAAAACTTACAACATCTTGTTCCTGAGATAGAGGATCGAGAGAACCAAGACAGAGAGGAGACAGGGTTGTCACGCCCCGAACCTCGAGCACGTGCACATCCCACTGCGGTCGATAGAAATGCGACTTCCCAGGACACGTCGCCGACCCATTCATTTTAATGCACATGCGGAAGCAAGTAAATAATCCCCAGACAAAATTCAATTGGGATAGAAAAGTAGGATCACATTTTCAAAATCAACCACATACTTTTTATACATATCAAACCAGTCGATTTACATGACTAGGCTATTAACAAAAGATCTATAGAAGATCAGTCCTAAAAAAACAAAGCTGTCCTAAGACCAGCTAGTCAGATCCATTCACCGCCTCCTTAGGCTCCACAGGCACTGGGGGCATCGGGTCTTCCACCAACCCATCTGGAGGATCAACAGCACTCTCTCTTGGAGCGGCATCTATAATACCAGGGGGAATATCAAAACACCTGAGAGGGCCATCCAGGAATCCATCAGGTCTATAGCGATACCACGCTCTAAATCGATGAGGGACCCTACCAGGAAGGTTCTCATCGACCCAGATGGTAGTCACCACAAGCTCATAGACCCAATGACTTCCGGGATCGGCATAGTCAAAAATCCTCTCAGTGACCCTCACTGGTCTACCAAAAAGCTCCGGAGGATCCGCCATCTAGGGACCTGAAATATTATCCCACAACCGGGATGAGACAATGTCTCAGCGAGTCCTACCCCCTAGAACTCGATTAGGAAGAAAATAAGCCCCAGGGTGCTCTAGCCACACAAAGAGAATAGAGGACTTACCTTGCCTCAGTCCTTCCTGCACGTCAGTGAAATTCATACGTTGATAAATTTATACCATATATCAATTCATATCATCTATCAATTCATACCATCTATCCATCCATTAATAAATCACGGTTCACACAAGCTGACATGGATGCAATGCTCTCACAAGCTGATATAGATGGTAGCTCGCACAAGCTGATATATACATAGATGATAGCTCGCACAAGCTGATATATACATAAATGATAGCTCGCACAAGCTGATATATGGATCGTTGCTCTCACAAGCTGATAAACGATCATTGCTCTCACAAGTTGACAATGATGCTCACACAAGCTGACATATATAAACCAATTGCTCGCCAAAGCGGTAAATATATTTAAACCATAGAACTGGGTATACAATCCAATAACATCCAACGATTCAAACTGATCCTACAAACCAATCACGGTGCTAGAAGCTAACACCGGGTATTTTCAAGTTAAATACCAAAACTTCTCCAATTTCACTTAATTCCACATTTTTGGAATTATTAACCACAATCATCATTTTCACTCAATTTCGCAATTTAATATATAATTAGCACAAACCGACCGCACTGCTGCGATCAGCGCGAAATTCTAACAACCGGCCATCCCGGCATAATTTTCGAAATTATTAAATAATTAAATTTAATTCCGAAAATTGAATAATTAAATATTATATTATAATAATATAAAATAATAAAATAATATTTAAAAATTCGAAATAATTATTTAATTAAAAATAATTAATTAGGGCTTAAATTAGATTACACTAATTTAAACATACAATTAGCCATAATTAAACATCCATTAAACTAATCATACAACTAATCTAATTTACATTAAAATAATCTAATCTAACCACCTAAACCTAATTAGATTAATCTAAACACCCCTTAAGCATGATTATCTTACTAAGCGAGGTTTAGAGGATAAACTCACCGGTTTTGCGCGCCGGTGAGTTCACGGCGACCACAACACCAAGGCGGTCGATAAACCCCAAAGCGGCGACACCAACGGAGGCCAGGAAGGGCTTGAAAACGGGCCACGAAGTCTGGAACTTCTTGCTGTCTTCGCTTCGATCTGGACTGAACTGCAGAGAAGAAACCAGCAACTTCAACGGCGAAAACGGGCTGATCGGAGCTCCGGCGAGCGGGTGGTTGGCAACCAGCGGCTCCCGAGGGTCAAGGGGATCTTGTTGGAGGTTGGGATGGGCAAAGAAAGGGTCGGAAAGGGGCGAAACAGCAAGAAAACGCGAAACAGGCGGAGCAGGGCAGAACCAGGCGGTCCGGCGAGCGGCAGATTCTCACCGGATTTCGGGACGACCGGAGAATCGTTCCGGCAAGCGGCGAGGTGCTCCGGTACGGGTTGGGTGTGCTCGTCACGATGGTGGGTGGAGAGCTGGCTAATTCTCACGGGAAGATAACTTTTAACTCGAATCTTTGACGAAAGATCAGCTGGAGCAGAAACTGGAACGAGGGGAAAACAAGGGGAAAAAGAGGTCCGGCGGGCAAGCGACGGTCTTGGGCGGCTGAGGGCTGATCTCCTCTGGTTCTTTGAAGTTCAAGATGGACAACAACAATGGAGAAAGCCTTGGATTAAGGGAGAAGAAGCTGCTGAAGAGTGGGGGGTCTCCTTGGGCTCTCTAGAGCTCAACACTTGCCATCTTCTCATTGGCTTTGCCCCCACCATGACACCACATGACCTCAGCCACTCTCTCTCCTCCAATCTTCCTCTACAAGCTTGGCAATAGGTGCAAAATGTGGTGTGCCATGGGAGCTACGAATTTTGAACATTCCCCCATTCAATCCATTCAATTCTCTCTTAATTCCAATCAATTGAAGCTCAATTGAAGTTCAAATAAATCGGTCCATGTGTCCTCGGCCTTCTCATGACATTTCCCCGTCAAATGATCCAACTTGCATCCCGAAGATTCGATTAAAAACGGCCCTCTGACAATCCCGAACAAAACGGCCTTACTTTGCTTTTTCGCCAAAAATCTCGGTTTGTAGAAAAATCTTCTGGAGATGAGTCGACGTTCCTAAAATGAATTGTGACATGCCAGAACCTTCAATTTCTGAATCCGGGTTTAAAATCACGGTTAATTTCAATCTGGCGCGATTTGAGCGCGTCCTAATCTACCGGGTAGCTTTTAGGAAATTTTCAGTGCAATTGACTGTGATTGATTATTTTCAAGCCACGACATAAATCTTCGACACATTAGTGACTCCCGATTATCGTGAAAATCTCAAGGTTTCAAATATGGACACAGGGTACCCAAAACGACAGAATAATCAGTTCAGTGCCGGTCGACGAGGATATTGAAATCATGTGGAATCACCCACACTCTAATTACATATCTCAGTCGAATCGACCTATTACTGATCTCTGTTTGATTCTGACAGTGTCGTAATGATCCTTGCAGATTTATACGGTCGAGCAATCGGTTCATGGTCGATTCTCAAGCCTCGTTGCATTTAAATTCCTTAACGGCTTCCCCGATAGACTAGTTATCTCGTGAGTGATCAGCTCGGAGAATTGAACTATAAGCGCGTCGATGAAAAGTCCGTCTCATTTAATTTAAAATAGAATCAGAAATTTGGGATGTCACAAGGGTAGAGAAGTGAAGAGAGGGAAACGATGAGAAAAGAAGAAGAAGAAGAAGAAGAAGGAAGAACAGCAGAAGAAGAGTGAAGAGGAGAACAAACAGAAGGAAAAAGTCATGGTGATTCTCCAACAGAGGAAGAAAGACAAGATCATCGTGACATTGAAGAAGAGTCAGAGCAAGAAGAGTATTTCTCTCCACCTGAAGGTACTGAAACAAGGGGAAGCTACTGATAAAAGAGGTACTCCTTCACTTACTTTTACCAGTGATGATGTTAGTTGTTCTCCTGCCGATCCAGAGGATTTATGTGCCTCTCAATTTCCTGAAGATGGTAATGAGGATTCATCTCCAAGTCTGGATGTTCATGCTGAAGTTCCATCATCTGGCATCACTCCACAAACTGATCATGTTGAAGCAAGTACTCAAACTGACAACTCAACAGACCTTAAAAGATTGCTTGAAGTTCTTATGGAGATCAAAGGTTAGATTTATCCCTTGGGATGTGAATTTCAGACCATGCAGAATGTTCATCAAGCCACTTCAGTTTCTTTGCACGACCAAGTTCAAGCCCTTAGTCTTCAAGTTCAAGCAACTACAAAGACACCAAAATAACACCAAAAGACACCAACTTCAGTTTCTTTGCACGACCAAGTTCAAGCCACTTCAAGCCCGAATCAATTAGCCATGTGAAATCTCTAGAAGTCCTCGAATTGAATGACACCAAAATAACTAAACTTCCCCTGTCTAAAGAGTTAGGAGTGCAACAATACTTGTCAATAAGTAAAAGTAGGTCGTTATTGAACTTACCAATGTCCTTAGGGACTTTGGCTTCATTGATTGAACTTGACTTATCAAGCACTGGGATTGATATATTACCTGATAATGTCAATGAGTTAAGTCTTTTAAGAGTGCTCAAAATTGATTTTACTTTTGTAAGAGAGCTGCCTCACGCTATATGGACATTGAAGTGGCTTGAAGAGCTTCACGCTTCAGGATGTCAGAATTTGGACTGGGAAATTCCTAGTGATATTGAGATGCTTTTTGCATTAAGGGTCTTGAAACTTGGATCCTCTCGGATTTGTGGTCTACCGTATAGCATTTCTAGACTTCCCAATCTCTAAACACTTGATCTGCTTCATTGTGACCAGCTCCGTGTAGTGCCCAAGCTTCCTTCCAGTTTAATAAGCCTATCTGTCAATTCTAAATTGTTGGACACAATCCAAGACATCGTAACCTCCAGTTAGTTTAATCATGCTTTCCGGAGGTGTTGTTACGTACCCAATCCACACCGTTGAACGTTGTATTGGTGCCTCAAATCTTTGATGTGGTGCGGAAAAGCGCTGACCGCGGTACTGGTGTCTTAAATTTCTGATTTGGTGCTTCCGTTATGTTCAAGTTTGATTCTTAATCCAAAGTGCTGTGAGTAAATTGGAATGAGTGGCTCATAGAAGGCATTCCACTCTCTAAACTGCTCTCTTTCTAATTCAGACTTGTTTGACGAGCTACTGTTCCAAGGAAATAATCTGAATAATACTGTCAATGAAATCTCAAAACTCGTTTGGTCTTTATTCGCGTTCAGTCTGTTTGAATCTAAGGATCTATCTTTATAACCATTCTGATACATGGTAGGAATCTTATTTGACGCATTAAATTCATGCTTACACAAGTTTTGTCGCAGGTGAAGTTTAGCAAACCTGCTGATACCGAACACAAATATGAAGGTATGCTCTGCATTAAGATTGTCAAATCTGAGTTGTTCTATAAGATTAAGAATGATTCAACCTTGAAATGTAGAACACTGAAAGTCATTTCTAGAAAGCTGCCAGACCGTAAGTATAGGCGGTTAAGGGATTATTTCAAGCTATGCTGTATTGTTGGAACCGGTTAGACTTTAGACTAATTTTTTTGGGCCATATAGTAAATCTTACACATTAGCTATTGCTCCTCTTGCTATAGTAAGCACATAAAATCCTTCAGAATTTAGTCCACGGGCACTGATAAACATCATCGGCCCGTTCATTCTTGTTTCGCCAAAAATCGCTGTCAACAAGAGACCTTTCATCAAAGTTGGATCTTTGGTGTTTTAAATTATATTAGGTTATGTGGCGATTCGGAGAGGAAACAATGGATTTGGGACAAACTACGAATGCTTACTAAAAGAATAAAGAATTGAAAGTACAAATAAATAATATGTGAATTAAACTGCATAAAAATTTAGTAAGTGTTGTTGATTGCGGATGCTTGACGATTGATTCTATTCGGCCTTATATAGCCTTATATAAAGTATAACCGTCAAAAAGTGGGTATCTTCTCTTCTATGTCACGAACTTCAATTGCCCTCGAGATTCTCAGCTTCGCTATCACGATCTTTAGCCGCATGTTCTTATACACAAGCAGTTGTAATCTTTCAGCTTCCACTTGGTTTGACTTTCTTCAGACGTAACTGCCTCAGTCTCCCTCTCATATATGGAATCATTAATTGTCCAACGCCGGTCTTGCAATGGGCGCTCACCGATTTGACCACATAATTTGATTCTTTGTCAAGGAATCAGCCCCAATATTTCTGCTAAATCTTAAGTCATTTTTAGATGTCAACTTATGTCCCATTTTAAAAGAATTAAATTTTTCTTTTTAATTCTTTGAAATGTACACAAATGTCAAAAGTCCCCCTTTCACAACCCTGGTAGAACGCTGGTATAGCTACTCCATTATCCTGACAATCGCTTTACCATCTCCGGTTTAATTTGGACATATAGCATGATCGGCGAGATTTGCCTACCATCGCTATCATCGGTTAGCCTATATAGCCACTGTTCAGGATCTGCTCCTTTATTACGTCGAGCCCAAGATTGTATTTTTACCTCTCTTCTTCATCATGAACCTCTGGAGAACATTTACCTTTTCCTAGATTTGGATCTTCTTGTGCTCGTTGCAGTTGCAATTGGGCCAAGAATCAATCTCCAACGTATTCCCATATGGCCTTTTTATCTCGCTTTGATCAACTCCGGGGAGATGAGGATAACAGCAATTATCTCCTGCCTTCGCCTAATGACTCTGGAACTGACCCCCACCAGGCCCTTGCTTTATCCAGCCTCGAATTCCTCGGTCCCTCCAAGGTTGCTTTCCTCGATACAAGGAAGAGAAACTTGCTTTTCTATGGAAGCACATTATTGAATTTGTGTGGACCACCCCTTCCCAGCGATTCAGAGCTTTTCCTTTCTTTGACCATTTGTTCTTCTCATGGTATTTAAGGAAAATTAATCAGCTGGGGAATCCACCTAAATCGATGAGGCTCTCCAATTTTCTTGTTTTGACTAGAACCTTGATTTGGGTCTTCTGGGTGGCCTAACCAGCTTCCAGTGTTCTTGTTCCGTTCTGGGCTGATGCCGATCACCCTTCTAGACTTATTTGCTATTACTTGGAACGGCTTCTGCCGTTCATGAGGTGAAGATCCGGCTTCTGCCAATTCGGCCAAATGTACCTTCTTCGAACGCATGGAGGATATCTCTTACGATTCCTTCATGAGCCGTTCTTACAAGGGCTCGAGCGAAGTTACCCGGAAAGAGCATGCAGCCTTTTTATTGTTTTGGCTGTCCAAATAGGTCCTTTTTCACCCGTCGCTGAGAGTTTCCAAGGATTTAGCAAACCCGGCCTTTTACCTTGCTGAGAGCAAGTTATTCGCTTTGGGGCTTCTCATATTGTCTCTCTTCTCTACAGGGGCCTCAATCACGCAGCTATGTCCATCTATGAGGTTAAATTCGACCTTTTCTTTGGTCGTTTCTGGGTCCTTCAAGCATGGGCAAAGTTGTTTTCTCTTTCTTTGTTTTTGGACGTCAAAGATGCCGTGCCTTGCTCCAGAAATATGACAGCTGAACCTTATTTTTAGATACCAGAGAGTGTAGACTATTGAGTTACCGTCTCAAAACCATCCCTGCTGGTGTTTCTTCTTTTTAGTACTTTCGGAGCTGGTTTTTATGACCACGTGCTTGATGCGGCTGCCTTCTGCCCTCTTCGTGTCATCAACTTTGTCAATGTCATCAACTTCGTCTTCTCCACCAGAACACGGAAATTCGGTCTCTTTGTCCTTACTCCTGTGGACCTTCCTCAAAAGTTGTCTGAAAGGGAAACTCAAGCCTGGATTGGAAATGTACTCTCTGCAGTATTGTGCGGGGCAGTATTGTGCATGGCAATTTGAGCTCATCCAGGGCATCCCTTTGCCTATCCTCTATTCACTGGAGTATTTCCACTTCCTCTCGACCAGCGACAGTCCCTTTGAATGTTGTCATCAAATTACGGACGATATTTTTAATCCTCATGTCATCAAAGAGTTACCAGCGAATTCACCGACTCGTGGGTTTTTTACCAAGAGGACATATTCAAGGGCTTCAGCTCCGTCATTAAAAAATGAAAGTTAACAACTTTTTTTTCTTCTAAGACCAAGAAACCCGAAGAGGACTCTTCTCCCGGCACTTGTAAGACCTCAAAAAACCCACATGATCAGTTTAATTTCAGTCTCACACCAAAATTTTATCTATGTTTACCTTATGGGTGACTCCCTAGATTAATTCACTCAACATACTGTTCAGTTTAACCCATCCCATATTAAGTTGTCTTTCATCCTAACAACTCCCGCCTTCATTGAACTGGGTCATTACGGGCCTACTAAATTCCATATGGTTCATCCTTGAATCACACAACTATCAGAGGGGCTGTTTCGCTTTGTCACCACATTGCCCCTTAATTAACTCACTTAAGGACCGACCAAAAAAAAAAAAAAAAAAAAACTCACTTAAGGTATTTAGCACATCCTATACTAGTTCTCATCATTTTTTTTTTCGGTATATACGTAAATAGATTCTCAAGAGATCACATGAAGAAAATCAATTATAGAGTTTCTGACGAAAAAGTGGAATATGACTTTTCAGGAAATGAAGGCAGCATTGACAATCCCAGGGAGTTAAAAATTGGTAAAATCCGCCTATCAGGTCAAATAATTGGTAAGGGAAGTGATGGGACCATTGTCATTGAGGGCAAATATGAAGAACGGCCTGCTGCAGTGAAATGCCTTCTCTGGGATTATCATAATGTTGCCAAAAAAGAGAGTGACATTTTGGGGATATCTGACGGACATGAAAATATTGTTCGGTATTATGGAGTTGAGAGAGACCAGCATTTTGTGTATCTTGCACTTGAGCTCTATACTTGCACCTTAGATGATTTAATTCAAGCATATTCAGATTCTTCAAATAACCCTCAGTTCCCTGATGATCCAGCATCAATAAAGGCTTCTGTTTGGGATAAGATGAAGGATTTTAACTTGCGGTGGGTAGATGGTCATCCCTCACCTACGTTATTGGATCTAATGAGGTACTTTTTATGTTTTGACGTGCCAAAAGGGTATGATGAAAGAGATAATTGCATTATCTTGCTTATTGCCACGCACCTAAAATCAACTGTCATATATTTTTGTATTTGTAGTGAGCTTGCTTACATATGTTTTACATGATTCGTAAGCATTTCATAGAGATCACTACATCCATGTTTTTGCTGGCTTAAGTGGGCATCAGGTGCCAGTCGTAGGACTTAATAGCTCTCCTGCGAAAACTTCAAAGTGATGCATGATACAGGGAATTATGAGGCCACTTCCTTGACTGTGGTGAGCCTAATGCAGTCAACATCGTGGGCTAAACTTTAGTTTTCTTCTCATGGAAATCAATTAGGTATTATCAATTGCGTAGTGATAAATCCATTGATTTTCGCATCTTGGTAAAATCAGTGTACCTTCTTTCTTTTTGATTCGTGAATACTACAGAATCCTCATGCACTCAAATTGGTAAATGTTGATGTGATTGATACGGTGATCAAATTCTATATCAAGTTTTTCATTGTAGAGTTTATGTAAAGAACTTGTAATAGATTTTTTCTCTAGTGTACTTTTGGCATCCTTACTAGGTCTTAGTGTGTTAGAGAAACTCCTTAATTTCCAAAAGGATATGGCTTAGTATATGTATCCGATGCCTTTGAGTGACCGGGATACTATTTGGTTCCAGATACGTTCTTGATTGAAGTCATGATGTTTTCTCTATATTATGATACAGGGATATGGTAAAAGGACTCGATCATTTGCATAGATTGGGAATAATCCATCAGGACTTAAAGCCTACAAATGTCTTGATTACTAAGAATCCATTTCGTGCTAAGCTATCTAATAAGGGCATGAGCAGATGCCTTCCTGATGGTGGATCTTCCTTGGGACATCACACTAGTAAGTGCTCATGATCGCTTTATTCAGACCCTTGATCTTCTTTTCCTCAATATTGATCCATGCATAATCTGAATCTATACAGTGGTAAATCATCTTCGGATTCCTAGCTAAAAATTTTAGACCTACAATTTTACTTTGTTAGAACAATCTCTTCATTTAAAGAAGACTATTATGTGGGAAGTTAGGTTGCTTTGTATTGCTTCTTATGTCGTGGTAAAGTTTGTGGAGATTTAATAGTCTTAGCCATGGTCTCCCTTCGTTGATTGGTGAATCTATTATATCCATCTATATTTTGTCCAAGTGATGAGGGCTCTTTTATTGATCTTCGTTGTCTGTCTTGCGGGTTGTGGAACCAAAGGATATCAAGCACCTGAAGTGTCTCGTGATGGTGAGCGCCAAACGCAAGCAATGGATTTGTTTAGTTTAGGTTGTGTCTTGTTCTTCTGCGTCACTGGTGGAACACATCTATTTGGTGAAAACATTGCTTCCAACAATCTGGACCTATCCTTGGTGAAAGATATGCCAGAAGCTCATGATTTGATTTCACGTTTACTAAGCCAAGATTCCGAATTGAGGTGAGTGTATTGTTATCGTTAATTTGCATCACTACCATTTTCATTATGCCATTTTATAGATTTTACAACGATTATTAGTTGAACGATTTCCATTTTCCTGCATCACTTAATCTCATGAGCATTAAGGGCGCCCCAAAACTCCTCCAACATGGCTTAAATATCTTTCCTGCTGTGGGGCTCTACTTGATGAGCAAAAAATGTGTAGATCCCACTTATTTCTTTTGGCAATTGACAATAGAAGCCGGAGAAAAGGTTGACTATGTGATAGCCTAAATGCATTTGACAATTGTGATATTCCAATGAAAGATGATCATTGTCGGAAGCCTAGTAATTAGGGCTATAAGTTTGTTACTCGCCCACGAAGAAATAAATTGCAATCATTTCTATCGCAGTATTAGATTTGCTATACATGCACTGAAAAGGATTTTGTATGAAGATTCCGAGGGTTTAGCATATGATGCTCACTACGAAATAAAGGGACTAGATGATTAGATTGCTAATTTAAGGTACTTGGAGTGAATAATTCCTGGGTTTTTGTTGTAGTCAAACAATTGCCTTCATCCCAGACTCGTGAATTGTGAAGTGCATGGAAGTTGTCAGACATTTTGGTTACTCTTTCATTGAGCTAATGCAATTTTAATTATTTTAGAGATTGCACGATTGCCAAACTTGTGATGCTTTTAAACTCGAGAACTCAGTCCATCTTAGTATTGTTTGTGTAATTGATTTCTTTGAAATGTTGGGTCAATAGTAAATTACTTTTTATGACTAGCAGGCCAACGACATTGGAGGTGCTGCAGCATCCATTTTTTTGGAGTTCATATATGAGACTGAAATTTCTTCATGACGTCAGCGACAAAGTAGAAGCGGAAACTAAGAAAGCCAAATCAGTTCCTCTCAAAGCATCGGGGGCCGTCACTCATAAAGTGGAATCGGAAGCTGAAGCTGGGAAAGACAATTCAGATCTTCCAAAAAAATTGGAGGACATTGCGCAATTGGTTTTTGATGAGGATTGGACAAAGAAAATAGATGAAGATGTTATGAACGACCTACGTCAACACAGACATATGTCCTATGACGGAAGTAGTGTCAAAGACTTATTGAGAGCCGTGTGAAATAAATTCAATCACCTCATGGGTGCTCCAAAACATGTTGAGGTACTTTCTCTCTCTCTCTCTCTCTCTCTCTAACAGTGGTGATATTTACAGCCGCATGCATACAAGGCTCATATCTTTTAGTGCTTTGATGATTCTGACAGGCGATCCTCGGATCAAATTCTAGTGATTTGGATGCTTACTTCACCAAACGATTCCCCTGACTCTTGATTGAGTCATACAAAGTGGTGTCCCAAAGCCCCGAAGGGAAGAAATTGCTTGCGGAAGTGCTTTCTTTGCTTCCTAAGTAACGTGCTTTTGACCCTTTGGCCACTTCCCGCGGTAATTCCTTCTTCAAGCCAACAAGGTTGGCCATGAATATTACTGGACATTCCACTTGTCTTTTCTGTTGTGTCTACTGTCTTGGTTACGTGGATGAAGCTGGATGGGGTGTCAGACTCTATTCGTATTGTCCTTAATATCAAATCTTAAATAATTTTATAGTATAGTATTACCGCATACTTGAAATGTTTGATGTATTGTTCTTGATATTGCATAAACAAATATTGTATTTCAATTTCATGCAATTTTTTTCAATAACGCAATTTTTAGATTTAAATCTTGTACCTTTTTTTTTTCAAAAGTTTTAACTTTAGAGTTAAAAAAAAAAAAAAAGGCCCAGGCCCACGCTTGGGCCAATGCAGCCCGGTGGTCAGCCCTCATAGACACTTTCCATCAACAAAAGGTACCGTCACCTCCTTAATAGTTTAGCAACTTCGCCTTGCTAGTAATTTTTTTCCATATGCAACCTAAATGTCTAAAGAAAAATATTTAGGTCAAGTAAATCTCAATGGAGTGAGTAACATTCTCGGTTATGAAAGAAATGTCACTCAACTCGCAAGTTTTTACCTATGAAATAAGCGTCACCATATTATTTTGAAGTATTTACCCACTCTCTCATTGAAGGGAATTAAAAGTTGAATCTACATGTAATTAAAATATTAAAAAATAACATTTATGTATTTCAAAACCTCAAAAAGAAATCAATGGCAATAAGATGCATTAACAATTGTAAACCTCACAAAAAGCGGACGAAAAATCTTATCTATCGTTTACATACTCCATGCTTTCTCTAGACAAATTTATGTACATTTAGTTTGTCCAATCAAGTAGTTCTAGTTTCACAAATTTTTAGATCAAGTCTATATGACACAAAATAAAACTGAATTTGGGAGATATGCCATCAAATGACCCCAAAGTATGATGTGAAAAAATATATAGATGCACACATGGATGCGTGTGTGTGAAAAAATAGCAAATATAGATAGTATTGAAGTATGACTCATTAGCCATTGTTGACGCTCATGTGGATGACTACATTGGAAAATTTTTAATCACATCATATTCACTACTATATCACTTGATGGTCATGTCAGCTAGATTCGGCCAAATTTGATGTCAAAAGGATTTGATTAAAAAAATTGTGAAAAAAGTAAGATGACCTCATTAGACAAATTAAAAATATAAGAACTTGATAGAAAACAAAGTAAAAATAAAAGTAAAAAGTATAGAGACGAAAAGTAAAATTTTTTGTAAAATAATTGGCTCTTGCGTCTCTCTCTCTCTCTCTCACAGATTGCTTCAGATGTTGCAAGTATATATATTTTTTTAAATTAAAAATATAAGAACTTGATTAGAAAACAAAGTAAAAATAAAAATAAAAGTATAGAGACGAAAAGAAAAAAAATTGTAAAATAATTGGCTCTTGCGTCTCTCTCTCTCTCACAGATTGCTTCAGATGTTGCAAGTATATTATTTTATATATTTTATTCTAACCACATGTAACGGGTGAGAATATCTCAAGTCCAGAAAAAGGGTTAAAGACATAAATAATATTATTATCAAACCACCCCGCGGTGAACGAGATGGTTCGCACCTCGCCCCTCAATCGGCATGGAAGAGGTTCGAAACTTTTCACCTCCATTGCGCGACTCACCTGCGGCCCGTGGGAGGTGGGTCCTTGCGAGTTGTCCCGGGTTTACGCCGCCATCTGCCGGCTGTACGGCAGTTCCTAGATCACCAAAAAATATTATTATCAAACAATTCACACTTTCGATACTATGGCTCCAACATTTTTCGCAACCAACCCATCCAAAACAATCATCAATGATTCAGTCACTTTTGAAATTATCGCGTGTGAGAAGCTCTAATATAGTTCAAAACAAAAAAAATTCTAATATATGATGACAGTCACTAACACCTTATCATTTTCAACGATTTAAAAAGCTTTCTTACATTTTTTTTTTACCCTAGTCATCACGTAATAGTGACTATAGAGCATGGTAAATTTATTTTCCAATAATTTCTTATCATATTTACCACGCAAAGCTTAGCGAGCGTCAAACATAAAAGTTGAAGTTCCTCAGTACAAATTTTCACGAGGCTGTGCGGTTCAACTACCCTGATTCAAGATATCCTATATGGGGTTGTGTTTATAACCATAAAAGTTTTTCTGTTGTTAGTTGCATTAATTAATATTATAATTTACCTTTTTATGGGATTAATCTAATAATGTGAGATATAAGGATTCTTAGTTGGTCTAATATGGGAGTGGTTAGTATGGATTGAATAAAACTCGGCCTGTAATGAGAGGGCATATGATTTAAAACTCTATAAGGAGTGTTTACTGAATACTGAGAGTGAGGAGCAGTCTCATTAAGCCAATGATACATAAGACAATAGAGAAGAAGCTCCTGAGCTTTAGATCATCATTGTTGTATCAAGAACAATGGATTCCACATCAAGCGCATAAATTTCTTTTACTTGATTATATGTATTCTTGATTCTAGCTACGGAGATCTTCAATACCATTTTCATGGCTTACAATCTTATCCTTTTAACATTTTGAGTAATTATAATTCTTTAAAGATTATTCTATAAACTTATTATGCTTTGGTGATTTTCTTGCTAATTATAATGGTACCAAATATTTCTCTATAAACTTTATTTTATTTTCTTGAAGATTGCTCTAATTGTGATATCATTCTTTTGGAACTTGGAAATTGTTTTACTTTCTGTTTTGAAATGAAAATTTCTTGTCTTTTCTCATACTTTTTCACCATCATATGTTTGAAAGAATTTAAAAGGGCTTATTTGAATCTGCATAATATCTACTACGAATAAAAATATAATGTGTTTTCAACATATTTTTATCTATTCTTACTATCATATAGATCTCATAATCATAAGCCACAACATGTAAGCCACTTTAAGTTTTGTCGCTCAACTTATTGTTGTCTATTTTATATCATAAATAATTGTACTCTAAAATTAATTAGTAAATAGTGTCTTTCGGTCAAAAGTTGCAATCATTAAGTTAGTAGCATGTTAATTCATATTAAAGTTACATCTATTTATAATACATGACTATTCATGTGGCTTCTATAGATTAACTCATTTGTCCGTCTTAGCTCATTTCATACTAAGCTTCATGGTCTTGTCCTTTGATGTACAGGCGGACACCTTTTCAAGAGATCATTCATGTTGGTAGTGCTCCCATTTGAGCGCACTTAATTATGGAGTTTGAAAACTAAGTATTGTCATTACCTCAAAAGGTGCCTCCATGAATTAATTTTAGTTTTCACATATTTATTCTAGGGTATCTCTTACCCTATTTGGTGAATAGTTCAGTTTATTCTTTGCTCTCTTCACTATTTTAGAAACCTACTAGAAGCCACTTCTTGTCCACACACTCTGGCTCCAACAACCACTCCTCACTCTCATTGAATCTAATTGTTATAGGCCTACCAACTTCCATGTAATTCATTTCTGAACCACGTACCTACTAAAGGGGGTCCTACTCCAATACCGTATTGTAACATTATTGGATTAACTCACTAAGATATTATTCGCTTTGACTCGTCCCGTAACTAAGTCTTATAGTTTTGCCTTTTGGCGTATAGGTGGATAATGCCCCCACCTAAGCATGCTTAACTTTAGAGTTCTAAAGCTAAAATGTTATTATGTGCCTTCGTGAATTAATTCCAACTTTAACATATATATTACAAAATCGCTGTCTACTTATTCAGTGCACAATTCGATCCATTTCTATCTCCTTCACCATGTTAGAAGCTCTTTGACATTCGCAACCACTCCCCATCTTACAATTCGTACAAATAATGCGTCTTTCCATCTACTTTTAAAGGATTAAGTGTGAGAAAATATTTCATTTGTGTTATTTGTTAACTAGGAAAAAAAGAAGCATAAATCCTTAAAAGGCACGTCTTTTCTCGTTATAATTCATCAATACTTCGGCTGCACATAAAAGGAAAAAGAGAAACGTGGAGATTCACGTGAAACCTTTTCTGGTAGTCACTTATTTGACCAAAAAGACTTACTAAACGCCAGAAACTTTTGTTTTTCCTTATCTCTCCTTTTACCAGGCAGATCACTCGAGAATTGTTGACAAGATCATGCTTCAAGCTAAATCATCAAGATCCAAGTAAGATTCACCAACCGACTTTAACATGGCTACTTTGAAACGAAAAGTTAAATCTCGTTCTGTCATAGAGAAAGCAGCCGTCATGCATTAAACTGGTCACTGCAAAAATCTATGACCCTAACTGCTAGCTGTTAAGTATAAAGGAACAAAGATGCTCAATGCAGAAAGGAACAAAGATGCTCAATGCAGAAACGAAAACAGAAGGACTCGGCGATACAGCAAAACAAAAACAGAGGACTTGGCGATACAGCAAATGACTTGGATCGCTAAGTCATAAGGTCAAATCAGTGGCAAAGATCTTATAAAGAAGACCAGCCTGGATCGACGATCAATGAACGAGATGCTCAAGGAATCAATGACTCGGATCGCCAAGTCTTAAGTATAGTCAATTAGGCTTTTCTGTTAAAGTAGTTACTATATTCAGTTTTCCTTTGTAACCGAGTTCTGTTACATATCCTGATATAAATACTCTGCTTTGCTTTACATAAGATGCAATGAAAACAGACAGAAATAAGATAGAAAGGAAGAGCAAGAGAAGAGAGAACAAGGAATCAAGATCATCAATGAATGCTTGAAGAGATTCCGGTACTAAAGAAGAGAGCTTCGGAGAATGAAGAACAGCTCAAGTCCAAAGTGCTGAAGCAAGTTAAGTACGATTGATCTTAGAAGATAGAACAAAGAAAGTGTATTCATATTCTGTCTTTCAATTGTACTAAGATACAATGATATGATCATCATTCTGAAATACAAATAATCTTCAGAGTTGATCACTTGATCTTGTTTGAAGTTCTTCATCTATCACATGGTATCAGAGCACTAGGTTGTTTGTATGGTGGCTTGGTTTGATCTGAAAGTTTGCAGCAATGGCAATAAGAACACCAAAATATCCTTTTCCAATTCACGTAAACATCTCGAATTTTGTTACAATCAAGCTCGCCGAAGATAATTTTCTATTGTGGCAAGCTCAAATTCAAAGGTTTCTGAAGAGTCAAGACCTTTTCGGTTTTGTTAATGGTGATGTTATTGCTCCTTCACGAATGTTGCAAAATGATGGTGAAGGATGTGACTCAGAACTTGTTAATCCTGATTACGTTGATTGGACAAGAACAGATCAGTTGATATCATCGTGGATTAGTGGGGCTGTTACTGAGAATATTCTGAGTCTAATCATTGGTTTAGAGACATCCTTTGAGGTATGGCAGTCTCTTCTAAAACGATTTACACAAAAATCAATAGCAAAGGAGTTCGAACTTAGAGGAAAATTACGGTCCGCCGAAACTTGATCAAAACCTCTCTACTTATCTCAGAGAATACAAAACTATATGTGATCAGTTGAATGCTATTGGTAAACCAGTGGATGAAATAACCAAGATCTTTGGTATACTGGAAGGATTAGGTCCAGAATATGAGAATCTTCGAACCACCATATATTGTTTGAAGCCTCAACCCGACTATGATGAAGTTATAGCTCAACCGGAGAGATTTGAATCCGAATGAAGACCTACTCCGAAGTCGGTTTAATCCTAGTCTGGCCTATCTTGGCCAAAGAAAGACTCAAATATATCCTAAAGAAAGTGCTGATGAAGAATATTTTTCACAACCTACTGGTTTTCTAGCTCAGAGAGGAAGTTATAGGGGTGGCCGTAGCTTTGGTCGAGGCAGAACTGCCAGTAATAGAGGACGAGCGTTTGGTTATACTGAAAAAAATCAGAATTACAGAGAAGATGCAGCAATTCAAAGGCTAGGAGATCAATATCTAAGACAAAAGAATGTCTTTCCTACAGCTGCACAGGGATTTCGACCTTATGCCACACACTCTCAAAGGTATCAAACAACAAATCTTATCCTCCTCTATTAAACTCAAGAAAAAGTTTGCAGGATGAGAAAGACACAGAGGTTGCTAGACTGGAATGTCAAATATGTAAGCGACCTGGGCATGATGCTCTCCGCTGTTGGTACCGTTTTGACAATTCCTATCAAGTAGAAGATATTCCAGCAACTCTGACAGCAATTCATATCGAAGAT
The DNA here is from genome assembly GCA_014182405.2 of Eucalyptus sideroxylon. Lineage (NCBI taxonomy): Eukaryota > Viridiplantae > Streptophyta > Magnoliopsida > Myrtales > Myrtaceae > Eucalyptus > Eucalyptus sideroxylon. Next base: position 24,985,087 of record CM024550.2, read on the forward strand.
CCAAAAGGAAGTGAATGGTACCCTGACATAGGAGCCACTGCTCATATCAGTGCGAATTCTGGTATTCTTCATACTTCTTCTAAATATCAAGGTCTCGATACAGTAATGGTTGAAAATGGATCTTGTTTACTTGTTACACACATTGGTAACACTTACCTAAAAACAGAAGTAAATACATTACCCCTTAATGATGTTCTTATAGTACCAGAAATAAAGAAGAATCTTCTTTCTGTGTCTAAGCTTACTGATGACTATCATTGCACATTTATCTTTGATAAACTTGGTGTTTATGTAAAGGACAACAATACCAAGGCAACAATTCAGCTCGGAAGGAAGACTAAGGGCCTTTATCAAGTCAATGCACGGACTGCAGCAGCCTTTGTCACTCAAAGTCAGAGAACAGTTAATGCAGAAGTATGGCACCAAAGACTGGCTCATGCCAATACTCAAATAGTGGATTATCTACATCATCAGAAACTGATTCATGTTACTTCAGTTCCTTCAAAAATTTGCAGCAGCTGTCAAATAGCGAAAAGTACAGCTCTATCATTTCCTTTGTCAAACTCTATATCAACTTCATCATTAGAAAAGATCCACTGTGACATCTGGGGACCATCACCAGTAGACTCATTTCAAAAGTTTAGATGCTATGTGATTTTTGTTGACAATTTCTCACAATACGCTTGGTTATATCCAATGAAGTTGAAATCTGAGTTCTTTGATATCTTTATTCGATTCCAGACATTAGTTGAAAGACAATACAGTCACAAGATCAAAATCTTCCAAAGTGATGGAGGGGGAGAGTTTGTAAGTAGAAGGTTTCAAGATCATCTGCAAAGCTGTGGAATAAAACAACAGCTATCTTGTCCTCACACTCCTGAACAGAATGGAGTTTCCGAAAGAAAACATAGACATATTGTTGAATTGGGATTGGCTATGTTATATCATTCCAAGGTCCCACTGAAGTTTTGGGTAGATGCTTTTGTTACAGCAAACTACATTATAAACAGACTTCCAACACCAAAGCTAAAAATGGATACACCATATAGAAAGATTCATAATACTCAGCCACAATATGATCATTTAAGGGTATTTGGCTGTGCATGTTATCCATGCTTAAGATCATATTCAAGACACAAGTTCGATCCTAGATCCCTTACTTGTATTTTTCTGGGATATAGTGATGTGCATAAAGGCTATAGATGTCTTGTACCTACTGATAATCATATATATATCAGTAGACATGTTACCTTCGATGAAACATTGTTTCCTTTCACAAAAACTGTGATCAATGAATATGGTCAATATACTCCTTTGTATAGACAATGGATTGAAGGAGTAAAATTGCTCGAATCCTCAAGCTCTGACACAACAAACCAAAGTGTTTCCCATCGCCGGTAAGGAGAAGTCAATATCATCCTACTATGGATAGTTATGAAAGTGAACAGATGCATCAACAGACTTCATCAGCATCAATGCAGCTCCAAGATACTCCACTAACATCAAGGCAAAATGATGCTATCACAGAAACTCGATCTGGTCAGAGTTCTTCATCTTTCTCAAGTACTCTGCCTATCAATAATAGCTCTGACACAGAACATCATATTCTTGAACTATCTTATCCAGACATAGCGCAACATACTCTTGATCTATCTTCTTCTTAGAGAAATGTTAGTAGTCATCCTATGCAGACCCAACTCAGATCAGGTATTATCAAGCCAAATCCAAAATATGCTTGCTTGGGTGAGTATCATGTTCCTATGGAACCAAGATCCATTAAGTCTGCATTAGCTGATAAGGGATGGTACAATGCTATGCAAGAAGAGATGAATGCTCTCTATAATAATCATACCTGGACATTAGTTCCAAGAACAGACCAGATGAATGTTGTAGGCTGTAAGTGGGTCTTTAAGACCAAACTCACACCAGATGGTAGACTAGAAAGACTCAAGGCTCGTCTGGTAGCCAAAGGATTCCATCAGGAAGTAGGACTGGATTTTACTGAAACATTCAGTCCAGTTGTAAAACATGCTACAATACGCATAGTACTCTCTATAGCTCTCACAAGACAATGGACAATACACCAACTTGATGTGAAGAATGCATTTCTTCATGGAGATTTAAATGAAACTGTTCACATGGAACAGCCACCTGGCTTCATTGATTCTCAAAAATCAAGCCATGTATGTTTTCTTCACAAGTCATTATATGGACTTCGACAAGCACCAAGAGCCTGGTTTGACAAATTCAGCAACTTTCTTCTTGAAATTGGCTTTGTCTCGTAGTACAAATTCGACCCATCTTTGTTCGTGCTTCATACTTGAATCGATACGATATTATTACTTCTTTATGTTGATGATATCATTCTAACAGAAGCTCTCCTCAATTCTTAACCGCATTAATCCAGAATCTTAGTCTTCACTTCCAAATGAAAGATCTCGGCTATATTCATTACTTCTTAGGCATTGAAGTGAAACATACTCTACATACCTTGTTCTTATGTCAAACAAAATATGCAATCGACCTACTCAGACGGGCACATATGATAGATTGCAAACCAATTTCCACACCTTTGCCACTACGGCCAATTGCTATGACAAATGCTGAAGTTCCTCTGCTGGATCCTATTGAATACAGAAGCTTGGTAGGTGGTCTTCAATACTTAACTATCACTCGACCAGATCTAGCATTTGCAACAAATCTCCTCTGTCAGAAGATGCAACATCCCACAATGGCCGACTTTCATCAATTAAAACAAGTGTTACGATATGTCAAAGGAACTGTTCATCTTGGATATTATCTTCACTCCAACAGTTTAACAAATCTCTATGGTTTTTCAGATGCTGATTGGGCAGGTTGTCCTACTACTCGACGATCTACTACAGGATTTTGCACTTTCTTAGGTTCGAACTTGATTTCCTGGTCAGCCAAGAAACAAACTACTGTTTCAAAGTCTTCCACAGAAGCTGAATATCGGGCTTTAGCATCTACAACAGCTGAATTAACTTGGATTGGTTTTGTTCTACGTGACATTGGAATTCCTCTCACAAAAGCTACATCATTATTCTGTGATAATAAATCAGCTATTTCCCTCACAGCCAATCCTGTCTTACATGCGCGAACAAAGCACATAGAAGTTGACTTCCATTTTGTTCGAGAAAAGGTGTCATCTGGTTCCATTTCTATCCAACATGTTCCCAGTCATCTTCAAGTAGCTGACATATTCACTAAGTCCCTTTCTCACTCAGCTCATCTGTCTCTTCGCACCAAATTAGGAATGGGATTCATTCCCCTTCCCAATTTGCGGGGGGATGTTAAGTATAAAGGAACAAAGATGCTCAATGCAGAAAGGAACAAAGATGCTCAATGCAGAAACGAAAACAGAAGGACTCGGCGATACAATAAAACAAAAACAGAGGACTTGGCGATACAAAGAAATGACTTGGATCGCTAAGTCATAAGGTCAAATCGAAGGCAAAGATCTTATAAAGAAGACCAGCCTGGATCGACGATCAATGAACGAGATGCTCAAGGAATCAATGACTCGGATCGCCAAGTCTTAAGTATAGTCAATTAGGCTTTTCTGTTAAAGTAGTTACTATATTCGTTTTCCTTTGTAACCGAGTTCTCATTACATATCCTGATATAAATACTCTGCTTTGCTTTACATAAGATGCAATGAAAACAGATAGAAATAAGATAGAAAGGAAGAGCAAGAGAAGAGAGAACAAGGAATCAAGATCATCAATGAATGCTGAAGAGATTCCGGTACTAAAGAAGAGAGCTTCGGAGAATGAAGAACAGCTCAAGTCCAAAGTGCTGAAGCAAGTTAAGTACGATTGATCTTAGAAGATAGAACAGAGAAAGTGTATTCATATTCTGTCTTTCAATTGTACTGAGATACAATGATATGATCACCATACTGAAATACAAATAATCTTCAGAGTTGATCACTTGATCTTGTTTGAAGTTCTTCATCTTTCTCACTAGCGACATCGGTTTCTGTCGTCCTATAGACTAATAAAAGTTTAAGAGGCTTCTTCGTCATCATAATCCTTAAGACCACTTTCCATTTCTCACGATATGATCTCCTCTTCTTCAAATGAAAAGCCCTTCAGAATGTGTAATGCTGCTGAATGGAATCGATGTCCAGGCCTTTGAGCTTGACCACGGATTCAACATGGCCCTTCAGAGTGTGTAGCTCGCGAAGCCTGCAACAACAGATTCACTTTGTCTTACCATCACATGTAGGACTTAAACAGTGAAAAGGAATCGCTAGCAGCGAATGGTTTAAACTCTGTTTCGAGAGTAAGGCGCCTAAACTCAGTTAAATACAGCACGGCCTTTGAACTTCAGTTATTAGGCAAGCAAACAGGTACGGAAGCGAGGAAGGTGGAGCTATGTTTTTCAGTAAATAACACCATTTTCTTACGAGCGTTGAAGTATGAGAATCAAGGTGCTCACCTCGCAACCTCAGCTCGTCGCTTGGCTTGCTCTGCAATCTCTGAAAGCTCCCTGTAGCTACTCTTGTCAGAAAATAGGTTGCTGGTTTCAGGAGGCTGAAGGCCGTGCAGAGTCCTCTGTGCTGTTGCCCACTGAGCTTCTCGCTCTTCTTTGCCATAGTCTTTTTGAGAAGTGAAGGCAGTCTGCGTGATAAAATTGTCCAAAATTAACAGAATGCGGATTTTTTCATAATACATAATCCGTGGCGGTGCCTCTTTCTCCGTGGAAATACCTTGTTCTCCAAAAGGGAATTCCATGCTCTCCCGCTCAGCAGGTAGCAGATCGCAAACTTAAGAGTATCAAGCGAACAGATGTCACCAAGCTGTAAAGCCAGATGACACTGGCCCAACCCCGTCCAGTTCCTTTTATCCTCGTGAAACCACAATTTGCCTAAAACCGCTACAATTGTCGCAACCTGTCCATAAAATATTTTGCGTCAGGGAAGCATTTTGTTGAATGGTGATTAAGTTATTGCTGTCCAAACTTTTCTGAGGACTTTTAACCACCATCAATGAAAGCTAATAAATCTGTAGTTCTCACTTCAACCGGACTCCAATCAAATTAGTGAGTAGAAGGTTCTGCAGTAGACTTATGAACCCAGTAAAAAGTGAACAGACTATGACCACCGAAAAATTCGTACCAGCTGAGCAACTACGAATGCGCTGACCTAGAAAAGTCCCAGGCGTTCAACATAGGACCGGCTGCTTATTCATGTGACAAAGATTAAAGCGTGGCTAACTATACTCACTCACAAGTCTCCATCATTTCATCAGGGTTATATCTGATTGATTTTACACCGAACTTCTCCTGCACCATAGAATAAGGTGGCGATGTTTAATTACTTCTCGTTCCAATAATTCAACAAAAGATATACACGAGAGACAGAAGTAGAAGACCGCACTAGAAACAGATTCTTACTGAGAAGTCTGCATCATTTATGGCTCAAAATTAGTGCCAGGTAACCTCCAAGAACAATTCCGGGGGCAAAATTATCTTTCAACTTCCAGCTATCTTGCTAGGGAGATGGCTTCACTTAATCTCTGGAGATTGTCACGATCGTTCCTAAGATTGGTATAAAAAACTTGTCAAACTGGTCTTTTCGGCTATGTTGAAAACCGGGAGTACATGAACAAAAAAAACCATCATTTCTTGTCATTGTTTAATATGGCAATGATCAAAACCATAAAGTACGCAAAGTCAGACTTCAGATCAAAGCAACGAACATAAAGCCAAACTGCAAAAGACTGGATGCAAGAACTTTCATGAAGGAATATTTTTCATTATCTTAAGTCTACATTAAAGGTAGGACTCTTACCACAATACAAATCGTAATGGATACGGCATAAATCTGCAAAATTTTAGTCAACTTATAGTAAGCTAGGAATGCAATTAGCAATATGCAGAGCCTCGGTGCATAATCCATTGGAAACACAATCCAAATCATTAACAGCTTGATCCTTCTTTCTTCCAAATATACCCCAGCTGGTCAGCACAGTGCTTATAATGACACTCAAGCCCGTTTCAATGAGGACAATGTCCGAGCCCTTCTAGCAGCATCAGTGGCATCAGCAACTGCAATCCCAATGTCCGCCTTCTTCAAAGCAGGGGCTTCATTCATGCCATCTTCAGTCATACCATGTTAGTGCTTCCCCTGCTGCAGCTTCTTTGCAATTTCATAGTTGTGTAATGACGTGCCACTCACAATGTCAGTGAATAAAAATCATGTGGATCTCTTAAAGTAGGATTTCACAATTCCATAAGGTGAACCAAGATAGTTGCAGTTCTTGATTGATCTGAGTAACTCTTCAATTGTGTCTCTGCTTGGGTTCTTTCTTGACGTGCTCACAACTATGCCACATGAAGAAGATGATTAGAGCAGTAAAATGTGTGGAATATGATGGTCGGTCAAGGAATTCTCACCTCAGAGGAAATGTATGCTGAGGAATGTCTTCTCAACAGGATGTTCCATCTGCATGGTGATTTCATTTTTAGCTCACACCTCAACCACCTCCTATGGTTCTCCGTTAATAATTTGATTTTTGGCCTTTGGTCTATGTTTAGTTGATCAAGAGGACCAAAGTATTATTAAGTATTACAGGAGATAATAAGTTGCTGATCAATGGAACAAATCTAACTTGCCTAGCATAAAATTGCCATGCTTGAATAATCATGAAAAAAAGAACATGACTGTCTAAACAGATAAAAATGAATCAATATTCCTCTGTTGGACCAATTTCACACAGAAAAACCCCGCTAAGATTAAAAGTTGCTTGGGAATAATTTGAAGAGAATTTTGAGTTACAATTCTTTTGATATCCTTTCTCAGAACAAGTGTGGCAGAGAATTTTAAGTCTGCTGAAAGTACAAAGATAAGCTGAACACAGGGATCAAGAGTTCTCATGAGCCCTCCAGATGATGAAAGGGAAAAGCTTGAAAGTTGTACCGTTGAAACTTGGGTGGACTGCTACAATAAGCAATAGCTGAAAGGAAGGGAATAAGGCGATACATGAGCAAGTTAGCCCCTAAATGAATAGGGTTGCTGCTGCTGTAATTCTTAATGAAAACTATGTTTGAGTCATTTATTCTGAAGGAAGCAGTTCCTGATGAGGTTAAAAGCATCTGAGGATTGCTTGTTATATGCTCTTGCTCGACCAAGGCTGCTTTGAATCCATGATTGAGGATTGGTGTGCTCGATAGTGAGTGATTTACTGGTTTCTTCTTGTATGATTGTTTCTATTCTAATGTTTCTTGTGATAAGGTTCACTGAGTTTAAGGAGCGGTGTCAAAAACCAAATTTTAATTCATATTTACTAGATTGAATCGCTCGCACGGGTTAGTCAAAATTTAAAGAATTGATTGTTATCGACTTAAAGTGGCAAAGCCCAATTAGATATAGATTTTAATTGGTCTGGACGAAACCCACGTTCAACCCGCCAGACAATGCCTCCCCTTGTTTGGGCTGGGCTGATGCAGTTTGGGCTGCTGTTGAAGCTTACAAATTCAGTTGTATCTTGCATATTCGGACAAAAGCGATCATGCAAATCACAGAGTCTGTGGGTCACAGAGCGGGCACCAAGAGATAATCAAACTCTTCCAAGAATCCAATCTATCAAGTCCTAGTTTCAACTAGACTTTAGCGAACTCCAGACGAGTAAATTTGAAAGATCTAGCCTCTCAATGGACTTGCATCCAGGGCCATGAATTCTCACTAGATTTTGCAATTTCTGTAGCAGTCAAAGGCTTCATAAACGTCGTCAGGCCTTTTAACGTACTTGCAACAAGAGGTATCTAACTCTTCTAAGAACCGGGATCAGATTGCGACCAGACAATGACAACCGGCAGCATCCAAAAGCTTCATATGATTGCCGGACAGACATCCAATAAGTCCAACGTACCAAGCCCTTGAATTTCATATAGGCTTTCGTAATCCCAAACCATCAATTGCTTTAGACATTTTGATTGAGAAAGTTCCAACCTTCCAAGGGACTTGTACAATGAGAAATCCAACATTTACAAAAACTCAAGTTTATCAAGACATTGAATTTCAAGTGATTTGTAACTTTCTTCATCGACTCTAATCCAACAACTGCTTGAATTTTAACTAGATTTTCGCGATTTGCAATAGTCAGTCTTCTCAAACCATTGATTTGTGGGATCTCTAGTCTTTTGATGGATATGCAAGAAAATATGAAAACTCTTCCAATAACCCGGACTTATCATGGCCTTGAATTTCAACAAGATTTGCGCAAAAGCATGCCTTTGATAGCTTCAGATGATCTAATTGTGAAAGATCCCGCCTTTCAATGGACTTGTATTATGACACATCTAACGTTTCCAAGAACCCAAGATGGCCTTGGATTTTGGGAAGATTTTTGCAAGAAGAAGCCTTCAATCGCTTTAGATGATTAAATTGTGAAAGGTCCAATCTTTTAATGGATTTGCACTAGAAAATATCCAACTCGTTTAAGAACTCTTACCTATGAAGGCCTTGAATTTCATATAGATTTTCACAATGACTAGCATTTACTTTCTGCAAAGTGTTTCAATTGATAAAGATCCACCGTTTCTATGGAATTGCATGAGTTGATGTTCAATTCATACAAAAACTTTGATCTATCAATACCTCGAACTTCAACAAGATCATCGTTTTTTTTTTTTTTTTTTTTTTTTTAAATTTCAAGGGAGCTTTCATTCAATCTAATATACGAGGCCATCAAGACCAGGCCAATTTAAACCCCCTATCCGACCAAAAAATACAAATTTGTACCCCTGCCCCGTCCATTATTGTCGATTCAAATATTTCATATGTTTATACGGGGAATCGAGAGATGCCTTTAAATTTTGACTAAAAATTTAATTGTTAATTGACTAAAAACAAACCCTAAGTCGTCGCCTTCTTGTGGTCCCCCACGTATGCACCGTACTGGCCTTAACAACTAACCCGCTATCGCTTCTTTATGGAGAAGTAATGGAAGTGAACTCATATAATTGATGTAATATAATTGTTAATTGAGGTTGACTTAGAAAAGTGCTGAGCTGTTCCCTTCTAGCTCTAGGCATTTTCCGGTGAATGTCCCTTTCATTCGCAGCTCAAACTGGGCCTTTCCTTTTCATTTTTAGTAGAAGTCTTCCTCTGCGCGGGCGAAGTCGTTGCCTCTTAGGCATTGTCCGGTGGCGATTCCATTTTGGTGCCGAATGGAGTTGACCCACATGAGCTGCTTTTATTGTCATTTATGCATATGCAAGTTGGTTAGAACGTGCCATACATAGGAGGATCGTTTGACTTATATTGTTGTCCTCTTTGGCCACGACATTAATAATGTATCTAAAAGCAAGGGAAAAAGAAAGAAAGGACAGGACGTATTAGCTATGTTTCCACTATAATTAAATTACCATTATACTAGTCTCTAGACTTGTGCTATGTATGCAAAAAAGACTTGTGAAATAGATTACAGGAGATAATAATTTTGGAAGCATACTTGATCATTAGAAGAATAAGAGATTTTGGTAATATTGAAAAAAAAGAATATGCCTCATTAACCGAAAAAACTTCTAGTTTCATTGAGTTCAAAAAAAAAAAAAAAATTCAAAACAACAGAAAAATAAATGTCTCTTATGAAGAGTGTCTCTTGTCAGCCATTTATTGAAAGTACTTTGGTGCGATGCTTTAAATTTATCAAATAAGATAATTTAGTATATGTGATTTGGATCGATAATGAGACATAGTTGATTTTGTAAGCTTAACTCTAAGCTCTAAGAAATTATACTCTCTTTTTTTGATCAAGCAAATAAAAAAATTTGCTTTTTAATAACTTATGAACTTTAATAAAGTAAATAACCATAAATTTAATTATGGGATGCTCATGTTGTTACTCATTTCCTTTAACTTTTGGTCTTATTATATGTCAAATTAGAAAACTTATTGGCATTGATGTATCTGAAGGCAAGTCTAATGGTGGCTAGCTTTGTCTTGTGGCTGAAAATCTGGACTTTTTTACAAGACATTGTCCCACGAGTGGAAGCTGGGGGCTTTTTGGAGAAAAGCCAATGCCATTAAAATCATCTTTTAATTTTCCAGGAAAATAATATATTGACAATAGAAGAAGTATCTGTTCACGATTTTTAAAAAATATCTATTTAAATAGGATATGTTATTTTAATGTATTTTCTTTATTTTTTTCACTTTATACCGTATTTTTCCCATCAATATAAAGAAGAGTATTAAGTACATTTTGTTGAAATAATTAAATAAGCCATAATATTCAATTGTTAGAACTGCAAATTTTTCATCCATTGTTTGAAGTTTGTGCAAAATTTCCATCCAATGAACTTTTCATGTTGTTGTTGTTGTTTTTTTTTTTTTTTTTTTTTTTGGGTACCAAATCAGCATTTTAGGAAATGATAAGGGAAAGGAATTTACCATCAATTATGAGAATGCATAAAATATCTTTCCAATAAGAATATTTTTTCGACCAAAAAAAAGATATTTCACTGTTAATCTATGGATTGAGGTAATTTGACCTTTAATTTTTCTAACTAATTATTCAAGGAATGACGTTGGCTTTTTATCCTATTCATACTAAAATTCCAAGTGTCAATTTGGAGTGCGATGAATAGAGTAATACGAATCTCTATAGCAAAACTTTAGTTGTCGAGCCACTGCCAAGACAACTAATTTTAAGAAAAATCCAAATGAGCGTTTTCCAAATTCATGTTGCTTTTCGCCACATTTGCTTTTGGAGGCTCTTACAAATGCATATTTTCATGTCCCATATCTGATTTAAAGGTCATCCACTTTGTGCGTTCTATTTCAGTGCAGAAAATGGAAGAGTTGTTATCTTAAACGCCACTTCAGACGGCATACCAATGCATTTAAAAAAGATGAACATATACAAACTTCTCTTCTATAAAAGAACAGAAAACCTGGAAAAAATTGACCCTTGTGCTTCAGACGGCATACCAATGCCATAGGCCCTATTTGGTTCAGCATTATAAAAGCATTCCCATCTCCCATTCTCTGTTTATTGCTCCCGTAATTATTGCGTGATATTCTCTCCTCGAGGGACTCTTGTTCCAACCTTCAAAAGCTCGAAATTGAACGTGAGAATGCAATCTCTCTATCCCAAAGAGAGTCAAAATTGACAATAGTCATCACCTTTGTTAGAAAAGTAATATGTACACGCATGTGTGTATGTGTGAACCAATGTCAAGACATGCTAATTTTGTTAAAATTCCACGTCATCGGTTGTTAATCTCTTCTGAGTTAATCGTATAAGCTTTTTGAGACTCATCTCTTCTTTATTAACTCTACCATTCCCGGGGGAGGTTTTTTGTCTTAGGTTTGCTCATATAAATGGTTTGGTCAGGTCAGGTTGGGTCAAAAATGGCTTGACTCAAAATTCAACCCCAATCCCGACTCATACCCAACTTAACATATTTTAACAAAACACATCCATATCTATTATAACCTAGAAAACTCATACCCACCTGTTGTATCAATTTTAAGCTCTTCCTGTGAATTTATCATGTAGATAAATTTTTTAATCAAATTAAAAAAAGAAAATTAACAATAAAAAGCTATCACTTATGGTCGCTTGCCTAGTCCAACTCAGCCGACACGGTCAAAGAGTGTGTAAAAGGGCGCACAAATGTACAATGAATAAAATCGAAGGGGTGAGAGTATAATGATGTTTTATTGTCCATGACTTAATGAGAAGGAGTTGCTTTTGACCACCAACCATGAACAAAAAGAATATCTATTGCACCTATTCGTCTATAATCGGGATGATCGGGTGCTTTCCTCATGATATTTATATTTGGTTGTAAGATTTACAGCTAATTACTAACTTCAGCTATTTGATTGTTCTAATCTACAGCAAATGTACTAGGAAATGTAAATTTTAGATTCAGGAATTACTGTAGACTCAAGATCTAACTGAAAAGAAACAAAATTAAAAAGAAAAAAAAAGAGATTATCAGTGCGCACATCATGGAATAATTAAGAAAATTATATTAATCAATTCTGATTAAATATTTGCAACGAATTGTATAAGTCGTTATTCGTCACATCTCTTCCCACTGTGTTGTTGGTGATCATGTTAATTTTATTTTTTAAATTTATAAATGACATGGTTGTCAGAGATCCCAGCTGACATATGAGCCCCATTACATGTGCTTTAATAAATACAATAGCATTATCTCCAAGTTAACGATGAACTGAACAGAAGAATATGCCTTCTTTTTACTATGCTATAATAATACAATGGCGGCCCGGCACATTCCCACTTACCTGGTTGTCATTGACAATCCACGAATAATTCTCTTATTTCTATTCACTTTTTTTTTTCTTTTTTCATTCCATTAGAATACTTTTTCCTTCATTCTTTTTCAAAAAAATATATCTGGCATTTATCAAAAAACAAAGATCCAAATTTCTGAAAATCATACAATATTTTTATATGATTAAAATTGAACTTATGTACGGTTGTCTGTATATTATGAAAGATTTGAGTTCAGTATTAGAAAGTAATTAAATCTCGTTCATTTAAAGCCAAAATTAAAATAAAAAAGGAACGAAAATAATTTCCACAATGCCAACTTTTTTATGTACATTGGAAAAAAAAAGAATTCTGAGCTTTTACGACAAAAGAAAAAATAATTGCAAAAAAAAAAAAATGCAGGAAAAAAATGAATACCTACAACCAGAATACCCATAAACGATACTGCTTGAAACCCCAATATGCCTTCAAATAATTGGCGGAATAAAAATACTAAAAGTAAGGTAACTATGATAAACTTGGGTCACATTTATTTTTGTGATACAAAATTTAATTTATGATAAATGTGGTATGGATAATATCAATTTGAGATTTTTATGATATTAGCCAAAAAAAAAAAAAAAGTTCAATTTTTAGTTTATATTTTGAAATAGTCATGCAACCGTCTCCAAAGCAATTGGAAAAAAAGAGCATTTAATTCGAAGACTGAATTGATGAAGAAAAGTTTAAGGTTCCGGTCGTACATTTTGCAGAAGTTTAAAGTTTATTGGTGTTTTTTTCTTTTTAAAATATATTTTGTTGTAAATTTTTATATCCGTCTCGCCATGGTCGGCCGGTCAAAGAGGCCCTCGTACACCTCCTCGCATCGTATGAAACTATTTTCATTTTGAAAGTAGATGGACATCCAAACTTCTCGCAACCGTGGAGGAAGTTCCTCCGAAACAAGAGAAAAGAGTTATGATGTGTTTTTGAGCTTCATTGGAGGAGAAAATACTTGCAAGGGCTTTTGGATCATCTCCACCATAGGCTCATATGAGAGGAGGTCTGCATGTTCCGGGTTGATCAGCCAGTCTACATAGGAATGAACTATGGGGCGTTGCTTCTGCAAACGATCAAGCATTCCAAGATCGCCATTCCGATCCTGTCAAAGAACTACCCGTCAAGCGTATGGTGCCTCTGAGAGCTGGCTCAGATTGTGGAGTGCCACATGACGACGGGCCAGATCATCATGCCCCTCTTCTTCAACGTCACGCCATCGGTCGTGAAAAACAGATCCCACGGTTACGGCAAGGCTATCGCCCGTCATAGAGAGCGCGGAATCGACCCAGACACCCTCCGGAAAGGGGAGGAAGCTCTCAGCTATGTGGGATCCATCCCAGGGTTGGAGATCGATAGGTGAGTGTAATTGAGTAAGTTCGATTGAGTAACCTAGCATCCAAATCCCAAGGCAGCGCTTACTTCAATTTTACTTCTAATTAGACTAATGCTTCTAGGTGTATCAATATCTCATGTAGCTCCCTCTGATCTGGTACTGAATGTGATCCGGTTGTTTACATTCTTACTCCCAGCTTGCCACATTACTTAATGTTTCGGTTTTGTTGATAAATTTCAGCGTTCTAGCGTTACATGTATCTCATAACTTAGTTTTTCCATGTTCGATCACTGCATTAAATGGGAGGCAGCGGTTTTTTTATATCAATGTGGTCCATATCCTGCGAGGCTCAAGCCTCGCCAAATCCAACGAGGGGCGAGCTCTAGCTCGTTGAATCTAGCGAGGCGGAGGCCTTGCCGACGGCCGAGGCTTGAGTCTCACCGATCTAAGCTCGCCGGATTTGACAAGCTTAAGGCTTGCCCGTGGCTAGCCACCGACCGTCGTCGTGGCCAGCGGCCGGCCAAAGAAGAAGAAGAGGAAAAAAGAAAATTAAATTTTTTTATTAAAAATTAAAAAATAATTAAAATTTTAATTTTTAAAAAATAATTAAAATTCGGGTTTTTAAAATAATTATTTTAAAAATTATAAAAATTGTCTATTAAATTTGTGTTTTATAAAAATATTTTAGTAATACCAATTTTTTTAAACATATATATAAGAAATAAGGTTTTTTAAATTTAATTAAATGGGTCAGGTATGAATCGGGTTGGGTCGAGTATGAGTCGAAAAATTTACATTAGACATAAATGGGTTATAAATGGGTTAATGGATCAATTTGGGTCGGACCATTAATGACCCGACCCAAACCCAACTTGACCCACTTGTTTAACACCTCTAAGGAAAATGTTCTTCCTCTTGGAATCTGCATCCTAGGAAAATCTAACTCTTGCAAGAAAATGCCAGTGTAGAGTGGTTACCGATTTGCTTAATTTTTGTGGATGCAACTGACAACCTTTGCATCCCATCATACCGTACTTTGTCTGTGTTGATTTAGCAAAAACACGTGCAGCTAATTGCGTGGCCTGTTTGTCTAAAGCTGATCGATGTATGATAGTTTTTTAAAGGAAAGCGTGGACTTTTTCTTGCTAACTACTTCAGAGTTCAAACATTGTTGGACTTACATTAATCTTTGTGCGTGACTTGTGCCCACGGGCACACGTGATACAGCCCCGGCACAGATGCTTCACTCATCGATGAACTCATCGCAAATATGTTGAGGGCGCAGAACAGTTACCTTGTTGACATCAAGCATGATGTGGAAAGAGTTATGGAATTACTAGACGAGGAATCTAGTGATGTTCGTGTAGTAGGAATACACGGCATAAGGGGCACCGGGAAGACCACAATTGCAAAGCTCATCTGCAAAAAAATGTTTCATCTTTTTGATGGCTGGAGCTTTCTGGAAAGCATTAGAGAAAATGAAGAAAGACAACTAGGTTTAAAAATTTTGCGAGGTCAGTTGTTTTCTGACCTTCTGGGTGAAACACATGGACAAATTAATTCTTTTGAGAAGAGGATCAAGCTTCTCAAAGACCGATTCAACCGCATGAAATTTCTCATCGTTCTTGATGATGTTAGAGCAAGCTTTCGACTTGAACAAATTCTAATAAATCGTGATTGGTTAGGCTCTGGAAGCAAGATCATAATTACCACAAGAAAAGTACAAGCTTTAGCTGAGCTTGAAGGGTCCCAAATTCACGAGGTCTTGGGCATGCAAAAAGGTGATGCTCTTGAACATTTCCGCACCCATGCCCTCAGGGAGAGGTCTGTTCTAAATGAGTTCTATACTCTGTCCGAAAAAATAGTATCAACTATTGACCGACGTCCTTCGACAATTGAAGTTGTTGGGTCGTATCTATGTTCTAAAGCAAAGGGCGAGTGGGAGCAAACATTAAATAAGTTGCAAAAAGTAAACAAATTTGAAAAAGTACCTCGGCCACGAGTTCAACAACAGAAATTGAAGGTAATCATTGATGCATTACCTAACGAGCAAAGACAGATATTTCTGGACATTGCTTGTTTCTTCACTGGAGAAGACGAAAGTGTTGCATGCTACTTGTGGTCTGACTGTGGTTCTGCAAGTGGATCGGTATTAAAGGTGCTCATGGACTCGTCTATTGTTAAGATTGAGAATGGTAAGCTATGGATGCACGATGAACTTCGAGACCTAGGTAGGAATATTGCCCTATCGGAAAATCTTGAACCTGAAAAGTGCAGTAGATTGTGGAGTCACAAGAGAGCCTTGGATGTGCTGAAGAATGAAAAAGTAAGATACAAATTCATTATTGTTTTTACCTTACGATTGTATGCCTTACAACTCATGTTTCTCTTTTGATAGAGGAAAAATACTTATTGTGCATATGTTCCACAAAAAATAAAAAAATTGAAAAATATTTTCCTAAAAATGATCATTTATATTTTTTGAAATAATTAGTCAATGGAATTTTTTCATCGTTGATAACAATTTATATATATATGTTCATAGACAATAAAAATATTTATTGTTGATTCGTTTTTGTGAGAGATGAAAGCAAGCATTTTCAATAATTTTTTTTTCATTTTTTTTTTGTGAAATAAATTGATCCTAAATAAAATGATTTCTTTAGTTTGCAATCCCTTGGTAACTCAAATCTTGTATTCCACGTGCAGGGAACGGAAATAGTTAAGGGAGTTCTTCTCGAATTTGGCAGTTGGTCACATCACAGTTTTGGACCAGCACATTTTGCAGGGACATCGAGCATAAGATTCCTTCGATTGGATCAAGCGAACCTCATTGGAAATTTTAAGGGGTGTCTATCAAGTTTAAAATGGCTCCATTGGCAAGGTTGTCCTCGGAATCTTCGTGCCAAGAATTTGGATTTGGAGGAGTTGGTTATTCTAGATCTTTTCCGGAGCATGGTCCATGAAAAATGGAACGGTTGGATTCAAATCCAGGTAGAGAAGTATATTATTTTTAATTTCATTTGTCAAATTGTTGCGGAAAAGTTAACTTTCCTTTTTCTTTTTCTTTTTTATGACAGAAAGCCAAGAAATTGAAAGTTTTAAACCTCACCGGTTGTGTTCACTTGATCAAAACTCCCGACTTATCTCATTTCACATTTTTAGAGAGATTGATTCTTGAAAGATGCATGTGGTTGGATGAAATTGGTCCATTGGTAAAAAGTCTGCAGTGCTTGGTTTCACTGAACTTAAGGTTTTGCATTGAACTCAAAAAGTTGCCCCATGAGCTGGGTTCCCTCACATCCTTGGAAGATATTCTTATAGATGAAACCGCCATTCAAGAGATTCCTGCCTCCATCGGTGATTTGCAAAAGCTTAAAAGATTCAGTGCTCGCAATCGTCTTTTCATTGACCCAGCTGCCTGAATCAATTAGCCATATAGAATCTCTAGAAGTCCTCGCATTAAATGGTACAAAAATAACTAAACTTCCCTTGTCTGAAGAGTTAGGAGTGCTGCAATACTTGTCAATAAGTAATTGTAGGTCGATATTGAACTTGCCAACGTTCATAGGGACTCTGGCTTCGTTGATTGAACTAGACCTATCAAGCACTGGGATTAATGAATTACCTAATACTATCAATGAATTAAGTTTTTTAAGAGTGCTCAAAATTGATTCTACTTTTGTAAGAAAGCTGCCTCGCACTATATGGAACTTGAAGAGCCTTGAAGAGCTTCACGCTTCAGGATGTCGGAGTTTGGAGGGGAAAATTCCAGGAGATATCAAGATGCTTTCCGCATTAAGGGTCTTGAAACTTGGATATTCTCAGATTCATGGTCTACCAGATAGCATTTCTGGACTTGCAAATCTCCAAACACTTGATTTGCTTCATTGTGACCAGCTCCATGAAGTGCCCGAACTTCCTTCCAGTTTAATAAGCCTATCCGTTAGTTCTAAATTGATGGACAAGATCCCAGACATCAGTAGTCTGGTTAAGTTGGGGGAGTTAATCTTGGGTGATGGATCCCAGGAACTGGTGTTACCAGTCCAAGATCAAATTATGGCGAAAGAATACACTTTGCAGCTGGGGAGTTTGTTAGAGCTGAAGATATTGCAGCTATCTACGTTAAAGATCCAACTACTACCTGTTGGGTTGCATTACCTTTATAAGCTCAGGAAGCTCTCCCTTTGCTGCATTCACTTGGAAAAGCTACCGTGGCTTCCTCCAGGTTTATTCACTCTATCACTTCGCCATTACAAATCGCAGACAATGCCAGATCTTTCGTATTTGGTGCTCCTGTCAGAATTTGAGCTTTTCGACTGTGCAGTAACAGAAGTTCCGGGCCTTGGGAAGTTCAAATCATTGCAAGTTTTCAGAGTATCTTATTGCGACTTGCAGCAGATGGATGAGTTGGAGAATTTGATCTTATTAGCATCATTAAATGTTTCAGACTGTCAAAGTCTTGAGAGACTTCCCGATCTATCAAAACTAACGATGCTGAAAGACATTAAAATCGAGGGTTGTCAGAGAATTCTTGATGATTTTTATAGTGTGGATTCACAGCTGGATCTCTCCGAGGGGCCAAGCAGTCCAATAATTGAGGCGGAAAGCCCATCCAAGGTAACCAACGCTATTGATCTTCCCAATGGACATGTCTGGAATTTTTACAAACATGAATGAATTGCTTGATAATAACAAAAATGCATGTCACGATGAATTACGATTTACAGGATATTTTCTCCCATTAACACATGCAGAATAATTTTGTCAAATGAAATTTGAGTCTTCAAGACTTTATATTTCTTTCAACTTTTTTATTGGGAAGACACATGTAAGGACTCCATTTTCTTCTTTAAAAGGGCTTTTTCTTTTCTTTTCTTTTCTTTTCTTTTTTTAGTATTTTTGCGATACACATTCTATTTGTGCCAGTTAGTATAATCATGGTTTCGGGAGGTATTGTTACGTACTCAATCCAGAACGTTGAGCGGTGTATTGGCATCTTAAACCTTGTTGAGGTGCAGAAAGCTCTAACCACTGTACTGGTATGTTAAATTTTTTATGTGGTGCTTCCGTTATGTTCAAGTTAATTCTAAATCCAAAGTGCTGTGAATAAATTGGGAGGAGTGGCTTATAGAAGGCATTCCATTCTCCAAACTGTTCTCTTGTAATTTAGACTTGTTTGACAAGCTACTCTTCCAAGTACATAGTCTAATCAATAATGTCAATGAGATCTCAAAACTCGTTTGGTATTTTTTCATGTTCAGTCTGTTTGAATCTAAGCATATATCTGTAAAACCATTTGACACATGGTAGCAATCTTATTTGATGCATTAAATTCATGCTTACACAAGTTTTGTCACAGGTGGACTCTAGCAAACCAGCTAATACCAAACATTCATCCTTAAAGGGCGTCGAACCCATATACGAAGGTATGCTCTATCTGAGTTGTTCTATAAGATTAAGTATGAGTTAACACTTGAAATGTAGAACACTGAAAGAGGTCATCGCTAGAAATCTACCAGACCACAAGGATAGGCGGTTAAGGAATTATTTCAAGCTATGCTGTTGTTGTTGGAACTGGTTAAATTTTTCACAAATTTTTTTGGGCCATAAAGTAAGTCTTACACATTAGCTATTGCTCCTCTAGCCATAGTAAGCACATACGATCCTTAAGAATATAGTCCACAAGCACCGACAAACATCATTAACCCCATTTATTCTTGTTTCGCCGAAAGTGGTTGACGATAAAAGATCTTTAACCAGTGGTTATATTTTTGGTTTTTTAAAGTAAATTGGATTTTGTGGCGATTCGAACAGAAAACGATAAATATGGGACAAACTACAAATGTTAACTAAAATAATAAAGAATTGACAGTACGAATAAATAATCGATGAATTAAATTGCAGAAAAATTTGATGAGTGTTTTTATTATTTTTTATTTATTTACATATTTAAATTTTAACCTTCCATTTATTGAAATTTTTGAAATTGTTCTAGTCCATCGGAATCACGTGTTAGACTGAATTTGCATGTTACGTGTCGAAGAGTGTCTGGAGAGCTGATTAGGTGTCAAATTTTCAACACGTGTTGATCAAGTGAAGAGTATCAGAGAGTGTCAAAGTGTCCGATACAATATGAAGGCTCTTGAAAAATATTGATACTTTCTAAGTGAAAGGGTGACTCATGACATTCCTATATATTTCAAAAAATTTAAAAAAATTATTTTAATTCTTTTGAAAGGGAATATATTGACAAAAAAAAATGATCTAAGGTTTAGCAGAAATATTGGGGCTAATTCATCAACAAAAATTAAGTTACGAGGTTAAATCAGTGAGCACCCATTGCAAGATCGGCGTCGGACAGTCAATTATTCCATCTATGAAAGAGAGATTAAGGCAGTTACGTCTGAAGAAAGTCAAACCGAGAGAAAGTTAGAAGATTACAACTACTTGTGGATAAGAACATGCTGTTAAAGATCATGACAGTAGAGCTAAGAATCTAAAAGGCAATTGAAGTTTGTGACTTAGAAGATAACCACCTATCGTGTACAAGGCTATATAAAGGCAGATAGAATCAATTAAAGAAATGAATCATATAAATAAATGGTAAATTAATATTTTTAATATAAACTTATTCTAAGATCTTTTTATTATATATTTATAAATTTGAATCGAATTAATTTGATTAAAATAATTATATAAATGATAATTTATTAATATATTTAATATATAACGTGGCCCACTATCGATTTTTTTTTTTTTTTAAAAAATGATAAATTAACTTATCGTATAATATTGTGTCATATCATATCATGCATTGCATATCAATATTGATGCTATTTAGTCGTACACAACCCTGGTAGAATGCTGGTATACCTACTCCATTATGCCGACAATCACTTTACCTTCTCCACTCTAATTTGAACACGTGGCGCGATAGGCGAGATTTGCCTACCATCACCGTCACCTGTCAGCCTATAGAGCCATTATTCGGGATCTGCTCTTTTTTAACATCAAGCCCGAGATTGTATTTTTACCTCTCTTTTTTAACGTCAAGCCCGGGATCTTCCTTTGCTCGTTGAAGTTGCAATTGGCCCAAGAATCAATCTACAACGTATGCGGCATTTCAATCTCGCTTTGACCAACTCCGGGAAGGATAACGGCAATTGTCGCCTCTATTTGTTTAGGCCCTGTTTGTTAAAGTTTTTTTTTTCCTTGTTTATGAACAAAATTTCTGTTTTTTTTTTATTCCAAGGAACAAAAAAAGAACATAAACGCGTTTATTTGCATTTTTGTTCCAAATCTATTTTTTTGTTCCCAGGAACACATTTGGAACAGAAACGAGAAACAAGAAAAACATGTTTCTTGTTTCTAGAACAAATTTTAAGAACAAATTTTCTCTCTTCTCTCTTTTTTTTTTTTTTTCTTTGGTCGGTCGCCGGCCTCGGCCATGGCCAGTGACCGGCCGTCGAGGGCTGGTGACCTCGCTGGAACGTCACTAGAGCGTCGCCAGCTCCTGGCAAGGCTCGCCGGCTTGGCAGTGGCTCGGCGAGCCTTGCCGTGGCTGGGCGAGGCCATTGGCCAAAAAGAAGAAAAAAGAAAGAAAATAAAATAAAAGTATTAAAAAAATAAAAGAAACAAAAAAAGAACACAAATTTACCTAACGTGTTTCTGTTCATTCCCAAAACAAGTTTACCAAATGCCTTTTTTGTTCAAAAATTGTTCCTCGGAGCAGAAAGAATTTTTTCTATTTCTATTTCCTGGAACAATTTTTGAACAGAAACGTTACCAAACGCACCCTTAATGACTCTAGAAGTAAGGAAGAATTGTCCAAAAAGTCTTAAACCTATTGCAATGTTGCCAATTTAGTCATAAACTTTTTAATTTTGCCAATTGAGTCTTAAACCCTTTCACTTTTTGCTGATTCAGTCTATCCGGCCAATTTTGGCCGGAAAATGCTGATGTGGACGCCGACGGTGCCACATAAGACCACCGTCGTTGACGTGGACAATTTTTAATAATATTTTAATATTTTAAATATTTTAAAAAATTTTGAATTTTGAATTTTTATTTATATTTTCTGTTTTTCATTTTTTTTTTTTGGCTTTTTGCTTAGCCTTTTCCGATGGCAAACCACCCCACAGGTGACGGCTAGCCACCGGCCATAGCCGCCGGTTGGCCTTGCCCGCCACGGGCGAGGCCCGGCCTAGCGAGGAGGAGCCCCGGTGAGGGAGCCGCCCGGGCGCGGCAGGCAAGGGTTGCTGGGCGAGGCCGACCCTCCCCAAGCCAAAGCGGCCTCACCGGGTGTCGGCCGGGCAACGGCGACGCTGGGTGAGGCTACCCTGGCCCCAGCGAGGGGTGCCCTTTTCGAGGCTTGCCCTCACCTAGGCGAACCAAATCTAGCGAGGCTGGCCCTCACCCTTGGCCGGGTGGGCGTCGGCCTGTGGCCGGTGGCCAACCGTCGCCCACCCAGCCAAGTGCGAGGCTGACGCGAGCCTAGGCGAGGGCAAGCCCGGGTGAGGCCGCCCTGGCTTGGGGGAGGGTCGGCCTCGCCCAGGCAACCCTTGCCGGGCCGCGCTTGGGTGAGGGCTCCCCTCACCGGGGCTCCTCCTCGCCCGGCTGGGCCTCGCCTGTGGTGAGCGAAGCTAGCCGGCCGTTTGTGGCCGATGGCCGGTCGTCGCCTGTGGCCGATGGCCAACCACCGGAAAAGGCCAAGCAAAAAGCCAAAAAGAAAAAAAAAGAAAAAAAAAGAAAAGAAAGAAGGGAAAAACAGAAAATATAAAAATAAAAATAAAAATTTCAAAAAATTTAAAAATTTTAAAAATTATTAAAAATTGTCCACGTCAGCGACGGCAGCAAACACAGCCTTAAGCTCCGTCATCAAAATAGCGAAAGTCAACAAACATTTTCCTTCTAAGACCAAGAAACCCAAAGAACACTCTTCTCCCAGCATTCGTAAGACCTCAAAAGACACAAAGACTCAGCTAGTTAACTACATGATCAATTTAATTTCAATCTCATGTACCAAAATTTTATCTAGGTTTACCTTACAGGTGATAACATGGATTAATTCACTCGAAATATTGCTCGCTTTGACTCGTCCCATAGTAAGTTGTCTCTAATCCCAATAATTACTCTCTGCCTTCATTGAACTAGGCTATTACAAGCCCACTAGTTTCCATGTGATTCGTTCTCAAATCACACACCTACTAGAGGGGGTTTCACTTTGTTACCACATTGTCTCTTAATTAACTCACTTAAGGTATTTGGCACGTCTCATACTAAACCTCAAGATTTTATTTTTCGGCATATATGTAGACAGTTTCTCGAGAGATCACGAGAAGAAAATCAATTATTAAGTTTTTGACAGAAAGGTGGAATATATCTTTTCAGGAAACGGAGGCAGGATAGACAGTATCATGAGCAACGATGACCAATAGACGGAGCTCAATAGCCCTCCTGATGGTTGCATTGGATGGGGTAAAATTGATAAAATCAGTAAAATCCTCGTATCAAGTAAAATAATTGGTAGGGGAAGTAATGGGACAATTGTCTATGAGGGCACATATGATGGACGACTTGCTGCAGTGAAACGACTTGTCCAGACTGATCGTGATGACGTTTCCCCCAGAGAGATTGGCATTCTGATGAAATCTGACCAACATAAAAATATTGTTCGGTATTATGGAAAGGAGAAAGACCGGCATTTTATGTATCTTGCACTAGAGCTCTGTACTTGCAGCTTAGATGGGTTAATTCAAGCATATTCAGATTCTTCAAATAACCCTGGATTCCCTAATGATCCAGCATCAATGGATGGTTATAAAAGCAAATTGGCTTCTGTTATGGCTACGATGCCAGATGTTAACTTGCGCAGGGTAGATGGTTATCCCTCACCTTTGTTACTGCAACTAATGAGGTAATTTTTATGTTTTGACGTGCCAAAAGGGTATAATTAGAGAGATAATTGCACTATCTTGCTTATTGCCATACACCTAAAATCAATTGTCCTATATTTGTATTTGTAGTGAGCTTGGCTAAATATGTTTTACGTCACTCATAGCAATCTCATAGAGATCACTACCTTCATGGACTCTTCTTTGCTGGCTCAAGTGGGCATCAGGTGCCAGTCGAAGGACTTAGTAGCACTCCGGCAAAAACTTCAAAGTGATGCATGATACAGGGAATTTTTAGGCCACTAACTTGACTGTGGTGAGCCTAATGCAATCAACATCGTGGGCTGAGTTTTGAACCTTGCAGCTTCCTTTCTAGAGTTATAGAATAAGTTTAATCTCACTATCAAGGCTAAACTCTTAGTTTTCTCCTAATGGAAATCAATTAGGTATTATCAATTATGTTATGATAAATCCATTGATTTTCCCATCTTGGTAAAATCAGCATAACTTATTTCTTTTTGATTCGTGAATACTGCAGAATCCTCATGCACTTAGATTGGTAAATGTTGATGTGATCGATACGGTGATCAAATTATATACTGAGTTTTTCATTGTAGAGTTTACATAAAGAACCTGTAGCAGTTTTTTTTCTCTAGTTTACTTCTGGCATCCTTACTAGGTCTTAGTGTTTCAGAGAAACTCCTTAATTTCCAAAAGGACATGGCTTAGCATATGTTTCCAATGCCTTTGAGTGATCGGTATTCTATTTTGTTCCAAATACATTCTTGATTTAAGTCATGATGTCTTCTCTATATTATGATACAAGGATGTGGTATCAGGACTCAGCAAATTGCATCGCTTAACCATAATCTATCGGGACTTAAAGCCTAATAATGTCTTGATTACTAAGAATCCATTTGGTATCAGATATGGGCATAAGCACATTCCTTCCGGAGGGTAGATCTTCCTTGGGATCTCATGCCACTAGTAAGTGCTCATGATAGCTTTATCTAGACATTTGATCTTCTTTTCCTTGATATTGATCCATGCATAATTGAAATCCATACAATGGTAAATTATCTTCGATGTCCTGGCTAAAAACTTCAGACCTACAATTTTACTTGTCAGAGCAATCTCTTCTTTTAAAGAAGACTGTTATGTTGGGAGTTAAGTTGCTTTATATTGCTTCTTATGTCGTGGTAAAGTTCGTGGAGATTTAATAGTCTTTGCCATGGTCTCCCTTTGTTGATTGGTGAATCTATTTTATCCATCTATATATGATCCAAGTGATGAGATCTCTTTTATTGATCTTCAATATCTGTCTTCCAGGTTGTGGTACCAAAGGATGGCGAGCACCTGAACAGATTCTTCATAGTAAGTGCCAAAATCAGGCAATGGATTTGTTTAGTTTAGGTTGTGTCTTATTCTTTTGCATCACTGGTGGACAACATCCATTTGGTGCAAATATGGAACGTGAGGTCAATATTGCTAAAGGCAATTTGGACCTTTTCTTGGTAAATGATATGCCAGAAGCTTATCATCTGCTTTCGTGTTTACTAAGCCATGAACCTGAATTGAGGTGAGTGTATTGTCATTGTTAATTTGTCTTTGCATCACTACCATTTTCATTCTGCCATTTGATAGATTTTATAATCATTGTTAGTTGACTGATTTCCATTTTCCTGCATCACTTAATCTCATGAGTATTAAAGGTGGCCTGAAATTCGTCGAACATGACTTAAATATCTGTCCTGCTGTGGGGCTCTACTTGACGAGCAAAAAATGTGTAGATCCCACTTATTTCCTTTGGCAATTGATAATAGGAGCTCGAGAAATAGTTGACCATGTGACAGCCTAAATGTCTTCGACAATTGTGATATGCCAATGAAAGATGATCATTGTCGGAAGCCTAGTTATTAGGGTTATAAGTTTGTTACCTACCTACGAACAAATAAATTCCAATCATTCCTAGCGTAGTATTAGATTTGCTATACATACACTGAAGAGGATTCCATATGAAGATTCAGAGGGTTTAGCATATGACACTCACTATGAAATAGGAATCCTAGGGACTGGATGATTAGATTGCTAATTTAAGGTACTTGGAGTAAATAATTCCTGGGTTCTTGTTGTAGTCAAACAATTGCCTTCATCCCAGACTTGTGAATTTTGAAGTGCATGAAAGTTGTCAAACATTTTGGTTACTCTTTCATTGAGCTAATGCAATTTTAATTGTTTTGGAGATTGCACGAATGCCAAACTTGTGATGCTTGTAAACTAAGAACTCAATCCATCTCAGTATTATTCGTGTAATTGGTTTCTTTAAGTAAGTTGGGTCAATGGTAAATTACTTTTAATGACTGACAGGCCGAAGGCATCGGAAGTACTTCACCATCCATTTTGGTGGGATTCGGAGAGAAGACTGTCCTTTCTTTATGACTTCAGTGATAAAATAGAATGGGAATTTAAGGAATACCTAAAAAAAATAAAAAACAAAAAAAAATCGGAATTTAAGAAATACAAATTCCCATTTCTGGAAGCATTGGAGAAAACTGCGAAATCGATTTTCAAATTTTTAAAAAAGGATTGGGACCAAATAATAGATCTTGAAATTATGGCCGACTTACGTCTACAAGGGTTTGGGACCTATAAAGGTGGACTTGTCAAAGACTTATTGAGAGCCGTGCGAAATAAGGTTAGCCACCACCGGAACGCTCCAGAAGAAGTTCAGGTACTCTCTCGCTCTCTCTCGGAATATCTGCACCACATGCATACAGGGCTCATATATCTGTTGTTGCTTTGATGGTTCCGGCAGAAGATTTACGGAGGATATCCTGATGGTTTGGATGCTTACCTCGCTAGAAAATTCCCGAGACTCTTGATTGAGTCATACGAGGTGGCATCCAAATTCTGCAAAGACGACGATCTCCTTAAGAAGTACTTTCTTTTCGGGGGGTCAGAATGAGAAGTACTTTTAAGTGACGTTCTTTTGACCCTTTGGCCGCTTCCCACGGTGATTCCTCCTTCAAGCCAGCAGGGTTGGGGATGAATGTTACAGGACATCCCACCCGTCTTTTTTGTTGTGTCCACTGTCTTGATTACGAGGGTAAAGCTTGACGGGCCTGAGACCCTGTTCGTATTGTTCCTAATATCAAATTTTAAATAATTTTATAGAAAACTATTGCTGCATGTTTTAAATGTTCAATGTATTGTTCTTGACTTGACAAAAAAAAATGTATTGTCCTTGATATTGCATTAACAAATATTGTATTTCAATTTCATGCAATTTTTTTCAATATCGCAATTTTTAAATTTAACTCTTGTACTTTTTTTCAAAAGTTCTATTTTTAGAGTTAAAAAAAGCAAAAGGTCCAAGCACACGCTTGGGCCGATACCGCCTGAAGGTCAGCCCTCGTAGACACTTTCATCAACAAAAAGTACCGTCACCCCCTTAATAGTTTAGCAACTTCTTTGCCTAGCTAGTGGTTTTTTTCCGTATGCAAGCTAAATATCTAAAGAAAAATATTTATGTCAAGTAAATCTCAATGAAGTGGGTAACATTCTCAGTTATGAAAGAAATGTCATTCAACTCTCAGGTATTTACCTATGAAATAAGCATCACTCTATCATTTTGAAGTATTTACCCACATGATTAATGATTTTTCTGTGTAATTTCTAACGTATCTTGTATAGTTGATAATTCTATCTCAGGAGGGAATTAAAGTTGAATCTGTGTAATTAAAACATAAAAAATAACCTTAATGTATTTCAAAACCTCAAAAAGAAATGAATAGCAATAAAGATGCATTAACGGTTCTAAACCTCACATAGAAGGGACGAAAAATCTTATCTATTGTCTACATACTCCATGCTTTCTCTAATCAAATTATATGTACATTTAGTATGTCCAATCAAGTTGTTCTATTTTCACACATTTCAAAACAAGTCTATCTTACACAAAATCAAACTAAATTCGGAGACGTGGCATCAAATGACCCAAAGTATGATACGAGAAAATATATGAGTGCACACATGGATGTGTTTGTGAAAAAAAAAAAGCCAATGCAGATAGCATTGAAGTATGCCTCATTACCCATTGTTGATGCTTGTGTGGATGTCTACATTGGAATATTTTTAATCACTTCATACTTACTACAATATCACTTGATGGTGATGTCAACTAGATTTGACCACATTTGGTGTTAGAGGGATTTGATAAAAAAAATTTGCGAAAAAAAATAGAAGGATCTCTTTAGACAAATTGCAAGTGTAAGAACTTGGTTAGAAAACAAAATAAGGATAGAGGTATAGGGACAAAAAATAAAACTTTTTGTAAAACAATATTTGGTTCTTGTGTGGATCATCAATGTGGCGATCTTTTAGACGGACACTTACGTGCTTTATTATTTTTCACTTCCGACATACGATGATTTGGCCGATGGTTTTGGCTTTATAATTTTTACTTTTATTTTTTGGCTTTATAATTTCTTTACTTTTATTGGTATTTGGCTTTATAATTTCTTTTCTT
The DNA here is from genome assembly GCA_014182405.2 of Eucalyptus sideroxylon. Classification (NCBI taxonomy): domain Eukaryota; kingdom Viridiplantae; phylum Streptophyta; class Magnoliopsida; order Myrtales; family Myrtaceae; genus Eucalyptus; species Eucalyptus sideroxylon. Next base: position 25,013,164 of record CM024550.2, read on the forward strand.
TTATCGGTATTTGGCTTTATAATTTTACTTTCATGATAGCTAGGTACTCACAATATTTATTGGTTTGGATAGATAGGATTTTAGCGTGGTCCAGACAAGAATAAGGAGCATGTTAGGTGCATCCTCTGTCTCTGAGATTGCTTCATATGTTGCAAGTATATTATTTTAATTTGTTTTATTATAACCACGCATAATGGGTGAGGATATCTTGAGTCCAGAAAAAAAAGTTCAAAGACATAATATCACGCGCTCTTGATGCTATGGCTCCAACATTTATTCGCAACCGGTCCATCCAAAACAATCATCAATAATTATGTCACTTTTGGAATTACTTTTGGAATTGTTGTGTGAGAAGCTCTAATATAGTTCAAAATAAACAATTCTAATATAGCACAACAGTCCCTAAATACCTTATCGTTTTCCAACAACTTAAAAAGCTTTATTACATTTTTTTTTTGACCCTACTCATCATATAATTGCAATTATAGAGCATGGCATAATTTCTTTTCTGAATAATTTCCAGCGAGCTCGAACATAAAAGTTGAAGTTGAAGTTCCATAATTACAAATTTTCACGAGGCCGTGCATTCAACTACCCGGATTCCCCACGTGTTAGTTAACAATTGGTTGCACAATGTTAACTTTTCTACGCACAAAAACTATATATACGTCACCCATCCATGGGTCACAGTTGGTTGAAAGTCCCTCCCTCATCATTGAGGTCGAGAGTTCAAAACCCCAGCTAGCAATTTAAGTGAAGAGCCATGACAGTGGGTTGCTGTGCTACTCTTCCTCGAGATATAGGAGCCTAGCCTCAGGAACCATTCGGGCACGGAGGGGCAAGTGGCGAAGTCCTTGGTTACCAAAAAAAAAAATTATATATACGTCGCATACCGACCAAAAAAAAAAAAAACCTACATATACGTCGCATATAATAAGTTAATCACTGCATGACACAGTGATAAAGCACCCAATTATGGGGAAGGGGGCGCTAGAAATCGAATCTGCCAACCCACCAAATTGGTTTTTTTTTTTTTAATAAAAATTTTTCTCTCCCTTTTTCTTAAATTATTGTATTTCTTATCTTTTGCATACTTTTAAGTCTCATTGATTTTTGTAGAAAATTTTTCTCTTTTATTTATCTTATTTCTTTCGTTTCAATCCATCTATTGTGTCCATTTACTAGCTTAAAGTTTATTTTTTGACTTAAATTTATCTCAATCAATCCTTTTTCTAATAAAATTCAAGTACAATCAAATTGTCACATGTTCTTGATGTCTTAGATAAAAAGGTACTATCTTGACATTATTATGGGATATTATTTTATTTTTCCTCATCAATCCATTTAGGTGTCCCTTTGTCCTTTGTAAGGCTTAAAATTCCTTTTTCACTTTTAATTTATTCAAATTAGTCCTTAAATATTTGCTTGAAATCAAATTTAAGAATATTTTTAAATCAGTGTACCTTAGGAGAAGAGGTCACCACTTCGATGTTGTCATCAAATGTTACAGTGCCGATATCTTTGAATCAGTCATCAATCATGATATAATGAAAACTTCACAAGACATCACATATTTTATTGTCGCATTTTGTTTGCTGAAAAATAATTAGCCAACGCTGCTTACTATTTATAAAATGTCAAAATTACCAAAAAGAGTTAATATTGCGATAAGCATCAAATGTCATTTGTCTATCCAGTCCTTTTGGTTATTTTTTGTCCCGCAGCATCCGCATGTATATTTACTAGTGAGATGATAATGTGCGGAAAGATGTAATGATATCCATCCAATAAAACATTAATAGAAAAGGAAGACAAATTACGTAGGCTCCGCTCGTTTTAGGAAAAATAATTTGTAGGAAAATACTTTCTAGATTTTTCGGCGTTTGTTTCCCTACGAAAAATAAACTAAGATCAAGGAAAACATTTTTTCTGTTATTGGAAAAAAAAAAAAAAAATTATTGAAAATAACACTTAAAAGTAAGGAAAAAAATTTTCAACTTTGCAAAATGGAAAACATTTTCCATAATTTCTTCCACTCACCTTCTTTCATCAAAAACATTTTTATTTTATTTTTTTGTTTCTATTTTTTTTTTTTTAAAGAATATATTTTTTAATTTTTCTTTTTCTTTTTTCTTCCATTTTCTTCTTCTTCATTGGCCTTGGCCGGGCCATAGGCCAACTCGAGCCTCGTCACAGGCCGGCGAGCTCGTTGCCCAAGGCTAAATCTAGCAAGGGCGAGGCTCAAGCTCACCTAGTTCGGCGGAGTTTGAGCTCGCTTAGTTTAGCGGAGGTCATGCTCGCCGACCTTGGCGGAGGTTAGGCTTGCTTGGATCTGGCAAGCCACAAGCTCGAACTCACCTAAATCCGATAAGCCTGAGGCTCACTCATCATCTTGATGGAGCTCAGGTGAGCTTGAGGCTCGCCACTACCGTCTATCGGCCTTGAGCCTTGCCTACCTCACCCTTGCACTCATTACTCGCAAGATCAACAAACTAGCAGCAAGTGCTAGCCTCTAGCTTGCCAATCTAGCAACCCCGAGCTCACTGCTTGTTGCTCACCAAATTAGTGAGCGCGAGCCTCTAGCCCGAAAATCTAGCGAGGCTAAAGGTCGGCAAGCTCGAGCTTGCCACTCGCCAAATCAGTGAGCCAACGACAAGCGCAAGCATCTGGCCCGCCGATATGGCGAGGCTAGAGGCCGGCAAGCTCAAGCTCACTGCTTTTCAAATCAGTGAGCTAGCGGTAGCTTGCCTTTGGCCAACCGTCAGCCATTGTCGTTGTCGGCACTGGCCAAAGAAGAAGAAAAGAAAAAGAAAAAATCAATTTAAAAAAATAAAATAATTAAAAATCTATTTTTTAAAAAATAAAATAATTAAAAATATTTTTGAAAAATAAGATAATAAAAATTGAAAAAAAAAAAAGTGCATAGGAAAAAGATTTTCCTTATTGAACAACAAAATATATTTTCTATTTCATTTTTAGGTTTTAGCCCAATACCAGAAAATGATTATATTTTTCTGGAAAATGACTTCTTAGAAAACATTACATTTTCCACAAAACAAACAAAACCTTAATTTTTATGCTTATATGTAATGAACTCCAAGTGCATTACGTATCATGCCGTGCACGTGAAGATAAGACACACTTACAACGAATCTTTGTCCATACGCGACATCAACAAATATAAATTCATTTCATGGTCGTTCATCTACTAACTCGAGAGAGTAAAGTGATTTCATATATCATTTGAATACAAAAATAATTGGTATGAAGGAAAATGAAGGAAAGACAAATGTTGTTCCATCATCCTTTCTATATCCTGGAGGGCGTTACTATTTTGCAACTTGCTAAGGACGACCTAGAACAATCACATCATATGGTGCAGGTGTTTATATGTTATATGACAAAGCTTCTCTAAAAATTAGATGCGGGCTTGTGACTTCAAATAAATCAACTGAATAGAAAATAAAACAGGTTGGGCCAGATGAAGTAGGGAGTGGGCTAAATATTAGTTTTGTAAGCCTAATTATTATAACGGGCACTTTTGTTGTTTATATTCATTATATTAAGACGGTTGAACAATAAAAACGATCAAGGTTCTGCCCTAGTTTATTTTGAATGTATGGCCCCCGTTTGTCATATTCTATGTATTGTTCCTCGCATAATTTGCACATGAGAGGCGTTAATTATCCAATATCGCTTGATTACAGGGATTATATGCTCTTTAAATACACATAATCTCCATCTAATATTACTTTAGACTTTTGGTTGGACTTTCTAACACTGTATGTAAAAATAATTATGATGGATTATTTCTTAACATAATCAGTGAATTTCCAATTTGAGAGTTTAACCATCAATATCTAGTTAATTCTCAATAAAGGTAACTAAAACGTCAAACAACGGCATCTATGCATGATCTCAATGGAGTTAGCGAACCATGATGGTGATTTCTTCTTCAATCCAACGAAGGTGGCTATGAAGCATAAATTTGTTTGAACTGAGAGATTACTGCTGTAATAAACTTCTGGTGGCACTCGTGAAATCGACTGTCGAAGACTTTATTTTGTGCTTTATGTTATGCTTTACATGACTCTCAAGCATGTTCACAGTGACAATCGCCATGCCTCAATCGAACTGAGTCCTTGAGACCTTTTCTTTACTGGCATTGAATCAGTTCTCAGGCAGCAATTTTCGAGTCACACGTGAGATAGGCAATTATTAGGGCACTAACTGGCCTCAATTACCCCGAAGAATATTATCTCGCGGGCTGAGTTTGTACTTCACACGTTTCAGCTTCGTAAATCAAGATCAATGTTATAATCTAGGATGAAGTCCGCGGTTGACTCAGTAACCATTTAGTGATAAAGTGACAAGTTTTCCCATTTTGATTAACCATTATGTTGCTGTAGACACCAAAAATAATCCGCTAGGTACTCAGAAAAGGGCAAACACGCAGGTGACACTCGAAGATGAGCAGACACAGCGGAGCATGTGGACATCACTGCAAATATGTCATCTCATCGTAAGTGTAGGGAGTAACATACACTTATTAATGATGATATTCGCCAATGCCATGTACTCAGTTGCCGAAATACTGCTGTGGATAGCTGGTAGCCAATAATATAGGCTGCTGCTATAAATGTTTATTGAAAGGACATTAGCAAGCTATTTGGAATTAAAATCGATGAAGCAGTTGAGATCAAATGCACAAATTTTTCAAGGTAACAGTTACATCAGACAACAAGATCGTGGGACACATTGTTACGGTTTACACAAGAGGCATGCAGAGTTATCAAGACATAGAGATAACCAGCGGAAGTGGCTAAAGGAAATGTAGCCGTCAAGAACTATCTAAAGGCACTTATCATGAATCATTATAAAACCGCTACCGCTAGTTGTCCATTGGAGACAACCCTTACCACCCCCCTCCCCTCTCTCGGGCACAAAAAGCAAATTTACTCTTTATCTTTATTTACTTAGCTTTTATATCTGTGTCATTGATTAAATTTTGGCATATATCTTTATCATAGGTGATCTGTCTTTGATTAAATTCCGATGTAGTGTCTTTATGCTAGGTCATAGCGTTGATTAAATTATGTATAATGTGTTTACCCACCTTGTCATGTTATCGAGTTTGTAATTCTCAAGCCCTCTCGTCGATTTAATTCCGACTTGGTTTGAGATTGTAAAATTTTATTTGGATCAAAGAAGTTGATTTTTGTTCGCCTGTAATATTTTTTATCCGGAATTGGCACAAAACTCTAATTTCCTTCAATTATAACCAAAGAAAGATTTTCAATGAAATATATATCGTTTCAGAAAATTTCAGCGAAAGATCATTTTGGCAAGCCCAATAAGACCAGTGTTGTTAATATGAGGAAATACAATGACGCGTCTTATGAGGAGTCAACTCGATACCATTGATACTGGTGGGAATAATTCACCACCACAGCCCGCTGACAGAAAGGTAGGACGCGTTGAGTCGTCGACGGCACCTCCAGCTTGATGCCCTATTCCATACAGGCCGAATGTTGCCATCGACAATCTGGGGAGACCACCTACCCCACCTAGGGGCAGGAATACAACAACCACTTCAACCACAAGTGCCACAACGGCCACTTCAGCCACAATTACCCCAACGGCCACTTCAGCCACAACCCTATCTTGGACCATAACCCGCTGTAGCACCTGCTGTGATAATAACTGGGCAAAATCAACAAAATCCTCGGTGGATGTATGACTAGGCGATACGGCAATATGGGCATGAAGACGCATGACATGTTAGACCTGTTTATAGAAAACCTTATCTATATTGGATTGACATAATTCCTTATCCAAGAAGCTTCAAAATAACACGGTTCACCCTTTTTTTCCTAGCGAGGTAGACCGGTCGACATGGGAACATATCGGTCGATTTACCGTGCAATGTGTGATGCAGCATATGCTTACTGGAAGTTGAGGTCGTTCCTTCTGTCATTATCCAAGACTACGTTTACTTGATATGTGGCATTGCTATTGTGACCTCTTTTTTTGGCACTCGATTAAGTCCGGACTCTTCTAAACCCACCAATTCATGACTTACGGTTTTAATTTTTAACTTATAAGCTAATTTTAAAAAGGAGTCACCACTAATCAATCAATTTGTGGTGGGTCGATTAAAAATCCAAGTGAAATACTAGGAGAAATATTTTACTCCCGTGTAACCAGAGAAATTAGAATAAGAGACTTAATTATACTAGTTAATCACTAATGTACTTCCGATACTTAATATTATTTAAACCTTAAGGATTTTTAGATTTTTGAGGGATTTTTCATGCACTTTTGGAGGAAAACACATTTTGGTCTTTTTCTTTTCTTTTTTTTTTTTTAACATAAAAAGGCATTTTTTGGATTTTTGATCATTTTCTTTTTTTTTTTTTTTGGAAATATTAATCATTTTTGGCTTTTTCTGATTTTTTTATGGGCTTTTTGGGAAAACATAAGATATTTTGGATTTTTCTGATTTTCTAAAAATAATTTTTTTATTGAAATATTATTTTTATTATAATAATATGATATTTTATAATATAAAAAATTACCCGGGTTGGATTCTGGGTTGGGACCGACCCTTGCTAGCCCGGCCCAAACCGGGCCTCACTCTTTTTTAAAAGAAACACCTAGCCCACAAGACAAAATTAGGCTTGTTTTTAATTAAAATGGAATGCCCGGCCCGAGTTCCAAACCCGGTCCGCTACACCCAAACTCGACCAACCTGGTGTCGTAGCCGCTGCTGCCCTTCTACAGCTCAGTGGCCACAACGACGTTGTCCTCCCTCGCCTCGCCATAACGCTCCACCGGTGCCACCCCGACCTACGCAACCGACGATCCGGCCTCCATCTAGCCAGCCACCGTCGCCAACTATCCTCACCGGTCACCGAATCTCCGACCATGGCTATCGATTCTCTCGGGCCAATCGTGAGCACCTGCAGTTCATCGGCTGAAAAGAACAACTCGAACTAATCGAAGCTTGAAATCACGCCGAGGCTCACGATGGATGATGGGCGAGGACTAGAGCAGCCGAAGGGCAGACAGTCGGGGGCCGGAACTTGCATGAGGCTGACGGCCGCGAGTCCCAGCCGACAACCCGAAACGCAAAAAAAAAAAAAAAACCCGTAAAACAAACAAACCCTAGCTCACCGAGGAAGGAGGCGCAACGGTGGGTGATTGGTCACGAACTATGTAGCACCAACATGGACACTCGACACGACACTACACGACACTTTGACACATCATTTTTTAAAAATAGAGAATTTCGACATGTTCCAACACGTTATATATTAAATAATTTTATATATAAATACATAAATAATAATAATAATAATAATAATAATAATAATAATAATAATAATAATAATAATAATAATAGCCTATAATTAATTTACATGGAAAATATTAAATAATATCATTCATTTTTTAATTTGTTACAATAATACATAAAACTTAGAGGAAAAAAACATTGTTTAAAGAAAAATGCTGAAATGATATTTTTAAATTTATTCATTTATCATATATAGCATTTTTTATTACTTCTTTCTTTGAAAAAGACTTTTACAAAAACTAAAACAATAATAAAAAACAAAACTGAAAAAAAAAAAATTGACCCCGTGTATGTATATAGCAATTTTATTACTTCTTTTATTACTTCTTTTGTGTATATTTATATTTTGACCCATCAAGTATAAGAAATTTTTAAAATTGACCTCGTGCATGTCAGAATCACGTGTCGGAATTCTGGACTCGCGTGTCGGAGCGTGTCGGGACGTGTCGGAGCGTGTCGAACACGACACGAAGGCTTCCAAAGAGTGTCCGTGCTACATAGGTCACGAAGCAGGCGCGGCCGTCGGCGGCGTTTGCCCTCTTTAACCCATAACCCCGTAGGTCTAGGTTTCTCCTCCCCTCACTCGTGATCCCTCAAGTTGCAGATCTCCTTTCTCTTGGGTTCGCTCGCCACCGGCCTCTCCTAATGTCTCTCGGGGGAGGTCGTTTGAGCTCGCGACCCCTCTCTCTCTCTCTCGCTTACTCTTTGAGCCTCCCCTAATGTCTCTCCGGGGAAGTTCTCCAAGCTTGCTTGCCGTCGACGGAGATCGCAACCCACCTATTTATAGGTGAGGAGGGTCCATTCGACGGAGTCTTAGATGTCGATCCTTGGCTTGCCGACCGGACTCTCTCGGCCGAACCGGTGTCCCATCCCTTCTTCTCCACCAGGGGCACGCTCAGCATTGAAGGCAAGCATTGATGGTGCCTAATGTCTCCTTCGGCCGACGTCGGCCTATTCCCCCTCAGCCATAGGTCCTGTGCGCTGGTTGCGGGGGCTAAGGAAGAAGACAAGAAGAAAAGGGCCGGGCCAAAAAGAAAGGGAGTGGGCCCCGGGCCCGTGCGGAGGGGAAAAAAAGGAAAAAAGGGGCTAGGCACAAAGGCCCAACTCAGGCGGCTGTTTGTTTCTCTTATTATTATTATTATTATTATTATTATTATTATTATTATTATTATTATTATTATTATTATTATTATTATTATTATTATTATTATTATTATTATTATTATTATTATTATTATTATTATTATTATTATTATTATTATTATTATATAAAAAGAGGAAAATAAAGATTAATGGACGCAAATAAGAACTAAGCCCTAATTTATGCAAAAATCATTTTTGTTAGGGCTGAATCGGTCTTTAATTTTCTTATGCAATTTAATTTTAAAATTTAGGTGTCAACAATTGCCATAAGTTTCCATCTATTCATGGAAATAAATGGAAAGATTATTTCAGGAACAATTCCAGAGTTCCATGCCTGATGTGTTTATGAAGCAGTAAAATGATAAGTTGATAGATCGGTTCATATTTCGGTGCCTTCTGCCTTTACTGGAAAAATCCCTTGTGGATGTAGCTCTAGCAGGTTTGAAGTTTTCTATCAGAGAAAAGATGGTAGGACGATAAATTAATGATCTTTTCCAGTTGGCAACAGTGGCAACCAAGCATGAAAACATTTTGAGAGAGAAAGAAAGCATGGAAAACATGATGTAACCCTTGTAGAGCGATACGAGAACAATATAGACCAGGGTGAGTATGTTGAGGTAGCTGGGGCCAAAATGATGATTGATGAGCCTTATACTCATCACACGTTAAGGCCATTGAAAGCTAAAGAGAAGTTGAAAGAGAACATTACGCCTAGAGCCAATTTCTAACTATTTGGTTGTAAATTATGTTGCTTTGATATTAAAAATTCAAAATCTGTTTTAGGAAATACACCGTTGGATATATAATTATACATGCAATTATGCATGACTAAGTCCAATAATCTCTTTTGCGATGCTAAGGTTAAACTCTGTAGTTAATCTAATTTCCTATTTAAATTGGATACTATTCCGAATTAAAAGAATGGAAAAAGTTTTTTAAAATATATAATTTGTGACATGTATTATATATGGTCGTGATTAATATGCAATTTTATTGACAGCCACTATCCTGCTAATAAATTTATATTTTCTCAATAGTTTGCACATATGTTAATACAACACCGTGCTTATATAAACATATGCTATATGGGGTTGTGTTTATAACTATAAAAAATTTTCTATTGTAAGTTGCATTAAATGATATTATAATTTACCTTTTTATGAGATTAATCTAATAATGTGAGATATAAGGATTCTTAATTGGTCTAATATGGGAGTGGTTAGTGTGGATTGAATAAAACTCGGCCTGTAATGAGAGGGCATGTGATTTAAAACTCTATAAGGAGTGTTTACTAAACGCTGAGAGTGTGGAGCAGTCTTATTAAGCCAGTGATACATAAGATAATAGAAGAAAAGCGCTTGAGCTTTAAATCGTCGTTGTTGCATAAAAACGATGGATTCCAAATCAAGCGCATAAATTTATTTTACTTGATTATATGTATTTTTTATTCTAGCTATGGAAATCTTTGATACCATTTTCATTGCTTACATTCTTATCCTTTTAACATTTTGAGTAATTATAATTCTTCAAAGATTATTCTATAAACTTATTATGCTTATTGGTGATTTTCTTACTAATTATAATGGTACCAAATATTTTTGTATAAACTTTATTATATTTTCTTGAAGATTGCTCTGATTGTGATATCGTTCTTTTGGAACTTAGAAATTGTTTTACTTTCTGTTTTGAAATGAATATTTCTTGTCTTTTCTCATACTTTTTCACCATCATATGTTTGAAAGAATTTAAAAGAGCTTATTTGAATGTGCATAATATCTACTACCTATAAAAATATAATGCGTTTTCAACATATTTTTATCTATTCTTACTATCATATAGATCTCATAATCATGAGCCACAACATGTCAGGCCACTTTAACTTTTATCACTCAATTTATTGTTGTCTATTTTATATCATAAATAATTGTACTATAAAATTAATTAGTAAATAGTGTCTTTCGGTCAAAAGTTGCAATAATTAAGTTAATAGCATGTTACTTCATATTAGAGTTACATCTATTTATAATACATGACTATTTGTGTGGCTTCCATAGAACAACTCATTTATATGTTTGAGCCTATTTCATAACGAGCTTCACGGTTTTGTTTTTTGACGCATTGTCAAACATCTTTTCAAGAGATCATTCATGTTGATAGTGCTCCCATTTGGGCACGCTTAATTATGGAGTTTGAAAACTAAGCATTGTCATTACTTCAAAAAGTGCCTTCAAAAAGTGCCTCCATGGATTAATTTTTGTTTTGACATACATATTCTATAATATCTTTTCCTCTATTTGGTGCATAGTTCAGTTTATTCTTACTTCCTTCGCTATTTTAGAAACCTACCAAAAGTCGCTTCTTGTCCAAGCCCTTTGGCTCCAACGACCACTCCTCCCTCTCGTCGATTCAGATTGTTACAAGCCTACCAACTTCCACATAATTCATCCCCGAACCACATACCTACTAAAGGAGGTCTTATTATGATACCGTTTATAACACTGCTGGATTAACTCACTAAGATATTATTTGTTTTGATTCGTCCCATAACTAAGCTTTATAGTTTTGCCTTTTGGCGTATAGGTGGATAGTGCTTCCACCTAAGTATACTTATCTTTAGAGTTCTAAAGCTAAAATGTTACTTTGTGCAATTAATTCCAACTTTTAACTTTAGAGTAACATTTAAGTTTCCAAAGAACGCAGAATCGACCAACCCACGAGCAACACAGTGCAAAACCAAGTCTCATGTCTTCAGCAAAGACAGGAAAACCCCGCGACCAAAGCAGGTCTCAGCACATTCAGCCACTTCAAATCAAGCCGCGCCACCCTACCGCGAGAACCGGAAACCCTAAATTTCGAATCATCCAATGGGCGGTGCTTCCTCTCTGCCTACAGAAAACATCAAATTAAAGTTACTCTCCCTTCCCACGGAGTACCCATTGCCACACACGCCGCTCGGGAGCTTTACTCACTTCGGAACCTCCGAATCGAAGTCCAAACAGAGAGGAGAGATCGGAAAGCCGGGAAATTTCAAGCAAGAAACAGAGCAAAAAAGCCACGGAGGGGCGAACCCAATCGCACAGAGCAAAGCGCCAAACGGAGGAAAGAGAGCCTACCCGCAAAAGGGTGTCCGCAGATTGATTTGGGAGCTCGACCCGGGAAGCCGCCGGCGAGGATTGAGGAGGAGGAGGGCGGCGGTGGCGTCCGGCGGGGGCCAATGACGGGAGGGACGAATCTTGAACGCGGCCCTCGGGGGGAGGAAAACCCAGCTGCTGCCCGATGTTCCGGTTCGGACCCGGGTTCCGTCGCGGGTCGGGTCGGGTCGGGTCGGGTCGGGTCGGGTCGGGGAGGACGAATTGGAGGGGAGCTCGTGTCGGGGGAGAGGCTTTGATCTTGCCGGAGCTCGTCAGTAGATTTGGCGTTCCCTCGATCGCTGCTAATCCTACGCTCCCCTGTCTGTCTGTCTCTCTCTCTCTTCTTTCTCTTTCTTTTTTTTTTGGTCTTTTTGTCTTTTTGCCTTTTTTAAATAACGCTGCGGAAATTCGATTTTGCGCCGGTTTTTTCACCCCGATTTCACAATTGCCTCCGTTATTTTGGCTCCCTTCTTTTGCGTCTCCCAGAGTTTTGCTCAAGAGGGTGGTGCCAGATTGAGGGAATGGGAATGGGTCAAAGTGGGGAAATTTTTTATCATGGATCAGCTCTTGGCTGTCAAATGAGAGAGAAGAGGAGGAATTTCCCAAAAATGACCCTTTTAATGTTACCCAATTTGAACAGCGCAGCCCCACAGTCGACCTTATCTCGGTTAACTTAGTTGGACGACTTTGGAATCGAGTGAACTCTAGCTCATTATTATCGAAATATCAGTCGACTAACGAGCATGTGCGAGTGGCACGTGCATTGTTCTGTGCTCATTTTGAAGGCTTTTGTAGTTTAAAAATTATATCTAATTAAAATGCACATTAATCACGGGGCTTAAATCAAAATGCCTGATAAGTCACTAAGAAGAGGGAAGAAGGGGGAAAAATTCTTACTTTAAGGTTTCTGCATTAGAAGATGAAGATGTGGAAGGAGGATGGACTAATGCGAACTTGGTGAGACACTTTTGTGTGTAATTAGTACGTGGCAAATTCAGTTTTTAATTTATCGATTCACGTGCCAGCTTGTGCTCATTTTTAATCTTTGAGCGTGCTAATTGCGGCTTCTTCAAGTGGATTAGTTGTGCATCGCAAATGATCAATCTTGCTGAGTCATTTTGTAAACTTCTATGATGTAACGACCAAAACCCAATATCTTTTCTAATGAATCTCGGGAGAAGATCTAAACTTTTAACTAATGCTCTTCGAGATACAAGCAATACCTTAATTGTGAGCAACAATTTCTTCAGCCCAATTTGTAATCTCAATTAATCCCACAAGCAATTTTGGATTAAATCCAATGGAGACGAAATGGAGCCTTAGCTAAGAGAATCAAAGTCTAAAAAGGGGCAACCTATGATCCCAATCACTATGTATACACATGAAGCAAAAATATCTATATTGCATGGTCTTGCATTTTTTTCACCCAAAGGTCTCACTTGTATCTGATAAAATTAGCAAGTGTATGCGTCAATAATGTATAGTTCAATCCCTAAACAAGAAATTCAATATTGCATGATCTTGCATTTTTTTTCTTCGCTACATTCCTCTGCATTTGTAAATGGGGACGTTATTGTTTAAGAATAGCATGGCTTCATTGAATTTTTTTTTTTTGGTCGAAAGTACCTTTAGCATTCATTTACTTAGGCAAGTTTGGAGAAATTACATCAAAAGCATCGGTGCATAATAAATCAAACAGGGCTATTGGGGGGTTTGTTACCCAATTACTAGGAAGATACTTCTCTCTTTGGGCTTTTGCAAGCCAATCAGCAGGCCGGTTGGCCTCTCTACTGCAATGGGCCAAAGAAAGGCCTTGGAAGTGTTTTATTTTCCCCTTGATTCGGTCCATGACCGGTGCCACTTCCCAACTGAAGTTTGTCGCATTCAACACTCCTTGCACAAGCATCTTGCAGTCATAAAGTACTTGAAGTCTTCGGTTAGATTTGGTGGAGAAGTATTCTAGGGTTTCCAAAAGAGCGAGGGCCTCCGCCTGTTCCGCCGAGGATGCCACAATCGTCTTGGAGAAACCGTCGACTAGGCATCCTTGATAATCACGGCAGATGTAAGTAATGGCAGCCGTGGGTTCGTTCTCTCCTCTGTTCTTTGCAAAAGTTGCTGTCGTGCCTTCGATCCGGGCAAAAGAGGCATCTATGTTGATTTTCAAAGTGTCCTTTGTTGGGGGTTGCCAACTAGACGTGTAAGCCTCTATTTTCTTCTCTTTTGTTGCAAATCTGTACCAGGTTGCAAAGTCTTCATGTAAGGCTACTGAGTTGAGCAGGGTCTGTTTTGGGTGTAGGGGTTTTTTTTTTTTTTTTTTTTTTTTTTTTTTTTTTTTTTTATCAAAGATAAACCGGTTGCGGTCTTTCCAGATGCACCACAAGGTATTGGCAATTTGATTAAACTTTGGTGCAATTTGTGGTTCTTCTTTCCTCTTGTTCAGCCGTACATTGAGTTGTGTTAACCCGATTCTTTTGATTTTAAGTTGCAGAGGGCTCTCTCTCCATATCAGGGCTGTCCAAGGGCAGAGCAGCAAAGTGTGTTTGATGGTTGAGGCTTCCTTTTTGCAAATAGGACATAATGGATGAGGTACTATTTTTCTTCGGTGCAAGTTGTCCAAAGTCGGTAGTGCGTTTTGGCATGCATTCCAGAGGAATTGTTTAACTTTGGGTAGAGTTTCAGAGTGCCAAATATATTTCCAGAGGTCTGGCTTTATTTGGTGAGAGGAAGTTGTTGTTGTGGTTTGTGGGTTGGCCTCTCGGTTTCTAGTGGTAAAGTAGCCGATTTTCACGGTATAGGACCTTGACTTGTTGTTCACCATACCATTTTATCTATTGTATTGGGTAGTCCAATAAGGGTGGCAAGGATTTCCTTTACTCTTTGATCTTCAAATAGCGAACTTGCTATTCTTTCATTCCATTTACCAGCCCCCTTTCTATTAATGCACCCATTTTTTTCGGTTCATTTCTTGTTGCTGGACCTCCAATGACTCCACTTTTCAGCCATTTATCTTCTCTTATCGAAATTTTCTAACTATTACCAACGGACCACATAACTTGTGGAGATATAGTGTCTCTTCCCAAGACAATGCTTCGCCATCCCCATTAGGGTTGGGAGCCTATTCCAACATTCCAGAGCTCGCATTAAGGAAAGTAGAGACCCTTCATCAATTGACTTAACAGGGATTTTTTTTTGGTCGAAACTTAATAGGGATTGAGGTTGCTGTGAAATGCGCCACGCTTGCTTTCCTAGCATCACCTTGTTGAAAGCGAGTAAATCTTTGAAGCCAAGACCTCTTTCATCCTTTCTTAGTTTCAAAATTTCCCATTTTTCCAATGTACCCCAGCATTTTTGCTACCATTCCTGCTTTCCTAGCATCGCCTTGTTGAAAGCGAGTAAATCTTTGAAGCCAAGACCTCTTTCATCCTTTCTTAGTTTCAAAATTTCCCATTTTTCCAATGTACCCCAGCATTTTTGCTACCATTCCTCCACTAGAAATTGGCAATTTTCTTCTCAATTGCTTTGCAAATTGAAACGGGGATTTTAAAAATGGACATTGCGTATTGCGGAATGGCCTACACCACCGATTTAATCAAAATCTCTTTACCTACTTTTGTCAACAAATTATCCTTCCAACTCTCCAACTTCATGTTAACTCTAGCCAAAACCCAAGCAAATATATCTTTCTTTGAGCCCCCTCAATTCGTTGGAATTCCTACGTACTTTCCTGTTCTCTCTATTTCTGAAACTCTCAACTCAGCAGCCATATTTATTCTCAAATTCATTGGGCAACTCTTGCCGAAGAAAATTCTTGATTTGTTGAGATTGATAGCCTGTCTTGATACAAAACAATATTGATGCAAAATAGTCAACAAATTCTAACATTCCAGTATAGTGCCATTGAGGAAGAAAATAAAGTCATCCGCAAATAACAAGTGTAATAACATAGGGCAGTTATTATTGAGCTTAATTATCCGAAAATAGTATAGTACCATCTGCTATAGCTTTTTTCATCAAGTAAGATAGAACATTTGCCACCAAAATGAAGAAGTAAGGGGATAGTGGATCACCTTGTTGAATCCCTCTTGTAGGCTTGAAGAAAGGTTGAGGTTCTCCATTGAAATTAATGCTGAAGGAGACCGTTGAAACGCATTACATTACCCATTGCACCCACTGCTCACAAAAACCCATTTTAATCAAGCATTCCTGAAGGAAGTCCCATTCAATTCGGTCATAAGCCTTTTGCATGTCAAGCTTTAGAATAGCTTGGAACTTACTTTTCCTCTCCTGAGTTCTCAGCTTATGAAGTACTTCCTGCACAATCAAAATATTATCTTGAATTTGTCTACCCCCAACAAAAGGCGCTTTGTTCTTCAGCAATAAGGCTTGGTAGCAGGGGTTTGAGTCGATTTGTCATTACTCTGGATATGATTTTATAGACATAATTGCACAGGCTAATTGGCTGGAATTGTTCAAGCTTTTAGGGGTTCGGGATTTTGGGAATAAGGGTGATTTGAGTTCTATTCATATCGGGGTTTAGGTATCCAATCTCAAAAAAATTCTGCACTTCATTGAATATAAACATAGGCAATGTCGTGAATTCAATTTAAATTGGCCAGACATGCGATCCAACTTTAAATGTAGAAAAAGGCCCTATACTCATTTGAACTTTCAAGATTAAGGCCATGGAACCCGGCCTCTCTCTAAGGATACGAACCTTTCTCTATTTGCCTAGGTAAATAGGTGCCATTCCAAATTAGGAAAGAAAATAACAAGACTACGTTTAGCTGTCCGAATTTCTAATCATAATAGAACTGGATATAATATAATATGAAATTTAGGGATTTTATTATATCTTATCCCACTGTTTGTGAATCGTAGTAATAAAGTAAGATATATTAATATTATATTATATAAATTGCTTAGTTTAAACTGCATATCAATGTTAATGAATCTAAAAATTCACAAATTGAGATGGCAAAAATCTTTCGCAACACTCTTACCTACTTTATTTTTATTTGCTTTTTATTTTAATTTTCCTCTCTCTTTTTAAATTATTTTCTATTTTATTTCTTTTTTCCCTTTCCATCATTCTTTAATAAAATAATATTGAATAGCAAACTATACTAATATACATAAAATACCTAAATTTTGTAATAAATATAAATATATATTTATATTTATATATTAAATTTATAGTATAAAATAGAATGAAATTTGAATATATAAATGAAACAAGATTAAATTTTAAAAACTAAATTTTTATTTTTTGTTAATTTGAGTTTCTTATATTAGAATTCAGATATTATTTATATTGACATGTAATTTTAATTTTATTAATTTAATGAGTTTTAATTCAAGGAAAATAATTTTCCTATTATAGATATTAAAAAACATATTCACTTTTATCTCATCTCCTTATGGGATAATTTTATTTGACTCATATTTCTTTTATATCTAACTTTATCCTATCTTAAGCGGATACTAAATATATTATTATATTCTGAATTTTATCCTAGTTGTTAAATGTAGCCTAAGAAAATAAGGAAAATTTGGCTAGCATAAAAAAGGAAAGGGATTCTAGGCCAAAGTGGAAATAAGAAAGAAGAAAAAAGAACACAAGGAAATGTCGAAAGGAATTAGGCTGGAAATTGAAAGAGGGAAGATGAGGAAAATTGAAAGGACCGTCTCCTTTTTGAGGCCATAATTTGGGCACATGGGGCAGCAAGTATCGGTTGTATACGTAAAACATACTCGGCTATGTCCAGAGCTTGACAAATACGGAGAAGGTAAGACCCGAAAAAAGAGAAAGCTGAGTGGAAAAAGGGGCCGACAAAGAGTTGGTTTTTCAGTAAAAAAAAAAAAGAAAATAAACATAGGGATTCTGTTAGCAAAAAAAAAAAAAAAAAAAACATAGGGATTCTGGGCCAAGGTACACGGCAGAACAGAGAAGACTTTGGGCCGAAATAGGGGAGAAACGTGGTTGCTGTTTGTATCGCTAGTTGAAGTTCTATCAAGTAGACCTGTCAAAATACATCATAAAATCATTTTTTTAATCCATATTTAATGGGCTGAGTTGTTACATGAGCTAGTTATAATTAGTAAATGGATTTAGAATGTGGTGATATGTGAGTTTACAACTTATTTTCTCAACTTAGCTCTACGAGTCTCTCTCACATTCACTTGATTTTATGCTTGTTCACTCAACACTCTCATATCAACTAAGGTATAAGTCTTCTTATATCATGTTAAATACTATGGAAGTGTTCTAGCAATACGAATCAAATCAAGTATCACTATATTTGTATCACTTGAATGTGAGTTAAAACAGATTAAATAATTCATTTTGGGTCAAACTATTTTTCACTTAACTCACCTATTTGATTGGTCTACCCTCAAGTGATTTGCAGGACTGGTTACCGTCTTGGCTGCTTGCAAGGTGAAACATCTGTAACACTTGCGTGAGCCTATTATCCATTTTTTATGGTTTGATCCAAGTATTTACCCCTAAATGGGTTACCCGGGCATGTCATGATTCGTTTTGGAACAAGTCTCATTCGGAGTTATAATCCTTCGTGTTTGACTTCATTCGATAGTTTTCTCGTTAACCTATTATGGATGTTATGATATCTCGTCTTTTTTCATCGAATTGATATCAAATGCTTTTTTGTAACCTGTTTCGATGTGGATATTTGATAAGATAATTGTGGTAGGGGTGATCGATTTTCGGTCTAATCCGATCCCACCTAGGAACCAAGAATCGGACTAATGGGACTGGTTCCCTATTTTGGGACCAACAATCAGACGACTGATCATGGAACTAGACCATCGGTTTGATTTGGTTCTTGACTATCCAATGAAACTGGTAAATTACGTTGATATACCAATTTCCCCTCCCCTTTAAAATCAAGCATTAGCTCTTTACCCGCAAAATGCTTCAAAAGTTGTGTGAGGATCACACATTTAACAAATACTATATTTAATCTTAGCAAAAAGGCCAAGAAAAACATGCTTTGATTGGAGCATGGTTTGACTTTTATTCACAACCCCCTTATGGTCTTTGCATGCCCGTTCGATGTGAGACTCTCGACATTCGGCTGGACAAAATAATAGAGACAAGCCAAGAGTTTCACATCGAAGGAATTTGCATGGAAGGCTAGACACCACAAGAGAGACAAGTTAGATACATCAAGAATCCCACATTAAACGGGAACACAGACTATAGGAAGGGTTGTGAATAAAAATTTAGCTATGTACCTAACAAAAGCATACCTTTCTTGAGTTTTCGTCAAATCCCTAATAATTAAGAGTTCAAATTATTTCTTTAATAATTTTGCAAAAAATAAAATCAAAATTTTAAAAAATAATCGGTCTAACATGAATGGTTCTATCCCTAGGACTGGACCAAAATCACCAATTTCAATTTTATGGAGCCAGAAAATGGACTGGAGCCCCTGTGAGCGATTCTCGATTCAATCAGTTCCTTTCGCTCACTCCAATCAGATTATAAATGTTATTTTGATCTGAGTTTGTTTGCATTGATTCGCGTGTGCAGTCGCACTTGAAGGTTCGTTCTCAAATTGTTGTGCACGTCCCGAGGCCGTATTTAAGCCTGGGAACGGGCTAGACGTTCATTGTCCAAACCTTAAACGTATGTTACTCGTGTGGCGTGGGGGTCCCTTTTTATTTTATTTTATTTATAGAAATTCCACTGTTTATTGCATCTTAATGCTCATGGTGTCTGTATATTCCAACCTCTTCTCGCAGTCACGTGAATATAGAGAGATTTCCCGTGCGTGATTTAGACGTTTTCCTTTTATATTATTTGTTTATGTGCTTTGAAATAGAGATTTATTTTTCTCAAGAAAAATTCCAAACAAGGGTTTGAAGTGCTCTTAATTTCTCAAATAGGAGTCTAAAGTAGAATTTGTTTGAGATAAAGATTTGAAATGCCCATATCAGTTTCAGAAAAGGGCTGGAAGTGATTAATAAGGGCCTAGCCTCGCCAGCTCATCGGCCAACAAAAAATTCCGACAAATCAAAGATATTTTTATCCAAACACAATTTAAATTTAAATTAAATTCGATTAAAAACTTTATAAAAAAAGAAATAAAAGGAAAAACACAAGCCACTCCATTAGTGGCGATGGTTAGTGGGGTCGCCAGCACTTGGGCGAGGCACTAACCAAAGGCCGCTGATCTGCATGAGGCCAGTGACCCTCCCCCGGACTAGGGCAAGGGTGGGTGATCCTCACCTAGATTTGGGAGAGGGTCGTCGCTCTCTCCCATCTCTAGCAAGGGCCTCTAGGTCCTTACCTTTGGTTGGTGGGGGCTATCGGTCCTTGCCCAAGTACCAGTAACCCCGTCACTCACCTACGATGGGGTGGCTTGTTTTTCCTTTTCCTTTTCTTTTTCTAAGTTTTAATTTAAAAAAAAATAGAAAAAGAAAAAAATTTAAAGGACGAAATTGCTCTTCATAGCTAGTGAGTTAGAGATATATAATCACGAGATAATGGTCCCGTTTGGTTCGGCTTTGGGAATGGGCTTTGGGACTTTAAAATCCCTTGGTTAAATGCAAACGTGCTTGGTTCGATTTTTTGGGCGACTTTGGCAAGATGCAATTGCATCTCCAAAAGACTTTAAGGGCCCTTAGTTCAAAGCGGTCTAGAGGTTTTTTGGGAACTTGCATTCCAAAAATGCAAGGGGTGGCGCGCGCCGGTGACCGCCACCCGAGGGTCGCCCACCCCGGTGACTGTCGCTAAACCTTAGGCGATGCTTGGGTTGCGAAACCTAGGTGACTGATGGCTTGAATCGCGCGACCCAAGCGGCCACCTGAGGTCTCGTGACCTCAGGCAACGATCGCTGTGGTCGGGCGACCCCAGGCGACGGCCGCCTGGGTCGCGCTCGCCTGCGGTCGTTTGACCTCAGGCGACCATAGCCCAGGGTCGCCTGACCCCGACGACCGTCCGGGGGCTAGATCCGGCCATCTAGCCGCTAGATCCGGCGGTCCGACCGCCAAATCCGACGGTTTGGTGGTTGGACTTCAAAAAAAAAAAAAAATACAAATATTCTTTTGTTTTTTTAATTTAATAAAAGTCGTTTACAAATGCAAATTTTACCCAACGGTATTTTGGCCAAAGTTGTTTCTCAATGCAAATTTTACCAAACGTTATTTGCATTTCGAAAAACCTCCTTTAGCCAAAAGTATTTGCATTTTTGCAGATATATTCCCCAAAAACCGAACCAAATAGGCCAAATGTATAACTAGTTTAGGCACTTATTTAAACCAATATCCACTTTAGTCTCTTATTTGAAAAAATGAAGGCATTTTGGATTTTTATTTGAAATAATATTCATTTTAAGCTCTTATTTGAGAAAAATGAAAGTATTTCAAGCGCTTCTTTTGAATTTTTCCTTTTTCTTTGGGGTGAGCATTGGTCTAGGGTCAATCTTGGACCAACTCCGGATTGGCCTAACCCTGCCAGTCTTGGTCTAGTTCCTACGGAGACTTGGTCGATAATTGGTCCTGGGATTCCTAGACCAGTACGGTATAAGTTAGTTCTTGGTTTTGAGAGTTTAAGGTCGGACCAACCCCGATTGTATATATATTATATATCTAATTCATTATTTATAATTTTTTTATTAAGAAATAACTTTTTAGTGAGGAGTCCAAGTAATTTTACACTGTTATTTAATAATTTAGATTTTTAATGTCTTTTACGGCGTCCACAACCATAATTTACAAAAGAGGAAAATTTATTTGTGAGGAGTCATCATAATGTCCAAAAGGGCATAAATAGCTACTCATGGCATCATCCGTTCTCTTTTGTCTTGTTTGTCCTCTTAGTTTTCAATTTGCCAAAAAAAAAATTTCTCCACTTGCCACTCAATACTCGTCTCGCTTACTTTTGGTCACTCGTGCCGCTCAATGCTCGTCTTGCTTGTTGCTCGCTGTTTGCCCTACTCGACGCTCACCCCACGCTCGACACTCACCCCACTCGACACTCACCGCTCGCCTCTCTTAGCTAACCTTGCTCGTCACCGAACCCATTGGGTTGGTTGGTGTAGTCCTTGGTCGTCTTTTTAGGGAGTACAAAAAATGAAACAGAAAATTACCGATTAGTCTCAAGTTGACCCTAGAACCGGACCGAACCCATTGGGTCGGTCCGATCCTTAGTCCCAAGCTTAATAGGATTGGTCCTCGGTCTCAGAAATTGAGGACTAACATTGTGTGGGTTGATCCTAGGGTTAGGGGGTGGACTGGCCCAATCTAGACCATGTTCACCTCTACTTTTCTTATACATTTGGACAATATCATTGCATTAAATAAAGAAAAAAGAAAAAGCTTTAAGATAGCATCTGGGTATTTATAGCATTATTCTAATAAGATTAGGTCAATTTCTAACATTGCTGATTCCACCGTATTGCATTTAGAATTTTTTCCTCATCACGTAGATTAAAAGACAGACTTTATTTTGTTAAGACTAGTGCATGTTTATTTTTATACGTAGCTCTCAAGGTCCTGTCCCAGTTCCCAGCCTTTTACAATATAGTTTTGTATAATTTTGCCCAATACAACTCAGGTTGTTCTATTTTTCTCCCAATCTTTTATCTTTCTTATTAATTGTTCTATTTTAGTGTTTGAGCACTTTTGTATGTTAATAGATTCATATAAACGAAAAGGATTGCATTAAATAATATTTTGTTAAAGCAAAAAGGTATCCCCCAACAGAGTTAGACAAAACTAGGGTGATCAAGTTTCCAAACTCAAAATCGCCAGCTCACATAATTAAGGTGGGCTGCGGCATCTTAAATGGCCCCTAATCAATCTATTAGGTTAGTGGTAACTCCAAATCAAATAAATAATAAATGAGTATGAGACGTCACGTGCAACATATGTCCTTTCTAATAATATCTTCTGAGCAGTAATGGCATGTGGAAGTACAACAAAATTTTCACTGGATCCCATACAAGAAAATGGAGTTTAATTAATACACACATGCTTCATCATATTAAAACCACTAATTACCATCTTTATACAATATCCAAGCAAATATAATACATTACATAAGTTTGGGAAAAATCAGGATCACCCATCATCGACACAGCACGCTAAGCCCAAAAATTTGCTGGTACAAAGGTTAAGTTATACTTATCGATTGACAACCTTTCCATCGATAAGTCATCATTCGTCGAAACCAAGGAGACCGTCTAAACCCCTAGATGGTCTAACAAACTCCCCGTCAACCTATACAGGAGAACTACACTTAGTGTCGCCAGTTCAAGTACAAGCATATTTTGGCATTCACATGCAAAATATATCGGAGCTCCAAAAAGTAGCGACAACGAGGGATCCATCCCACATATATGAAAAATAAGGGATGAGCTGAAATCCAATAAATAAAATATCTAATTCAAGGTAAGTGATCCACTTACCACTCAACCCAATACCAACAAGTAATGTGAGCTCAAAGCAACGTAAGAGAACTATGTATGAAAAGTGCAAAGTGAATGCATTCTCTTCTTTATCATGATATGCCAATGGAAATCAATAACACTAATATATAGGGAAAAGTACCAAAAAAGTCCTAAACCTTTTGGTTTTGTGCCAATTTAGTCCTAAACCTTTTTTTGGTGCCGATTTAGTCCTAAACATTTTTACATTGTGCCAATTCAGTCCTTTCCGGCCAATTTTGACCGGATTTTGATGGCTGGATGCCGGCCGGCTGATGTGGCCTGATCGGCGCGACGTGTACAACTTTTAATGATATTTTAATAATTTTTAATAATTTTTTTAAATTTTTTTCTCTTTTTTTAAAAATTTTTTTCTTTTTCTTTTTCTTTTTTCTGCTCATCTTCTTCCTCCAGCCCGGTCGCCGAAGCTCGGTAATGGCCGCGAGGTCGACCTCGACCTCACCGGCCACCTCGCCGGTGGCGCGAGGGCGGCCTCGTGTCGGGTGGGCGAGGCCGCCATCGAGGCCTAGGCGGCGAGGCTCGCCCTTGCCGGATCCGGCGAGGGTCGAGCCTCGCCCAAGGCCGGCGAGGGCGAGCCCCGCCAGCTCCTCTTTGCGCCGGATCCGGCGAGGTCGAGCCTCGCCAGCCATAGGCGAGGCTCGACCCTAGCTAGATCTAGCGAGGGCGAGCCCTGCCAGCTCCTCCTCGCGCCGGATCTAGCGAGGTGGCTAGCGAGGTCTCGACCTCACCGGCCGTCGCCTCTGGCCGATCGCCGAGCTCCAGCGACTAGCTGGAGGAAGAAGATGAGCAGAAAAAAGAAAAAGAATAAAAAAAAGAATAAAGAAAAGAATAAAAATAAAAAATTCAAAAATATTAAAATACTATTAAAAGTTGTACACGTCAGCGCCGATCAAGCCACGTCAATCGGCCGGCGTCTAGTCAGCAAAATTCGGCCAAAATTGGCCAGAAAGGACTGAATTGGCACAATGTAAAAAGGTTTATGACTAAATCGGCACCAAAAAAAGGTTTAGAACTAAATCAGCACAAAGCTAAAAGGTTTAGGATTTTTTTGGCACTTTTCCCACAATATATAAGATTATTCACTCCAATGCATGCAAATGACATAATATATTATGAGATACGATATCATTAATGAGTTCATTAATATACATGTGTTATAAATACATATATACATGTATTGTATTCTTTACTCCTCCTGCTAAATACTTTGGGGCATCCTGACACACTTTCGAGGCATCTCAACTCGCAAAGCATCTCGGCAACACGTGCCATCTTGACTCTCGAGGCATGCCGACACAAAGGGCAGTGATGGAAATATATAACATAATACTTTCCATATTTAGTCATACAGTAGTAGTGCACATGATAACATTATATAAATATGATCTCCTTTGCTTCAATAACAAATTCAACGCTCATTTTTAAAATTGACATACGGTGCACAATATCTTTTCATGCAATTCATACCTGAAATACAATTACGTTACTCTTTCAATAATCACATGTGTGAGTAGATATAATGACATGCTTACATTCTTTCATTTCACATGCAAGTGATGATAAATAAATAATTACGTTCACCACAACACATATCTACCTTCTCTTCACATCGCGCTACATTAATATAATAAAAGGTAAACTGTCATTATCGACAAGTGGATATAACCAGCAGGTGGTATAACCAGTAAATGAGCATAAGCGGCAAGTGAATATAACCAACAGGTGAGTATAAGTGGCAGATGGTTATAACCAATAGGTGAGTATAAGCAGTAGGAGAGTCAAAATTTGTGAAAATAACACTTTCAAGCCCTTTTTCATCATTTTCTCATTTTTTACATCCAACGTTCTACCCCATCTCATAGAAATCAATCAAAAACATCAAGGTATGTAAGAACTCATCAAGATAAGTCAAATTATCATAATATCTCAACATAACATTATTGAGGCTTGCTCATACTTTTCATCAAATTCAAGCTAAATTAACAAACTCCAAACAACTGAGTCGAGAGTACTAAGTAGATCAATCTAATTTAGTTCAATTAGTCCAAGAGTTTTCACTTATCTAAAATGATTTGAGTAAATCAAAATTTTAATTACCTTCAAACCACATTAATCAAGAAAATAAATTAACAACTCTAAATGTTTTTAAGCAATAAAACTAATTTGGTAAGATTAAGAAGAAGTCCAATAATTCACTTTGTAAACATTTGAAATATTGAACTAGAAGTTTTAGGAATATCAACGAGAGATCCTTGCTTTTACTCGAAAGATTGGAAAGCGAAAGTTGACAGAGAGGGGTTGGGGGAAGGGGGGGTTTTGAAGACTTGAAGCATCTCGGAAGGGAATCGCATGACCAAGGGGATGCATTTACAAATTTACACGAGTTACAGAAGGATAAAAACAAACAACCATGGGTTAAAAGTTGGGTTAAAAATACCCAATAGTGGATGAGAGAGAGATGTACAAATTAAAGGGAGACGTTTGGCTTAACTATATGGTTTCAAAGTAGATATTTTGATAAATTACTAAGATAGCTAGTGAATTGGTACATAAAGAAGGACAGCGGTGTCTGTTCTAGACATCAATAATAAATAATAATATTCTAAACTCACTAAAATGTTGAGCAAAATTTACCGAACGTTAGGAGGGACTCAACTCAATAAATTTGTAATCTATCACATATCCGATATGTAGTCCGGGAGTGTATTAGTGTCAATTAACAACTGATGTGGCATTACATATTTATCACCACTCCAAATAACCGATACAAGGGCAAATATTTATTAATTTAACCCTAATGGAATCACTTTCCGAAAACTATAGACACAAAGAATACATTTTGAATTCCCCACACATTACAAGTAATTAACTTAATTGAATTTTCCACTTGTGACATTTATGGTCTTCATTTCCTACATTTTAATTGTTGTACGATTTTATGGATGTCAAAATCATATTTCAAATTATGATTGGTAAGGTTTGGGAGAGCCCTGCGAAGTGTGTGCCCTACCTCGTGAGAGGGTTATTCGCGCCTACTTATCAATACGCTAAACTTTCTCATGATTCACCTTGAAAGGGCTGCGACAAGCAATGCATACTACATAGGCACCACTTAGCATATAACTGGGCAATACATAGACTACATAGTACTGATATATAAAATTGACAACATAAAACCCCGGCAATCAAACACACTTACAGATTGGGCCACGTATAGGCCCAACATTACAAATACAATTCAAGTCCATTTCATTTGCATGTGTTTCTTTGTCTAGATTTCCAGTTAGGATAAAATCTGAAATTCAAATATTTTGCTATATTACATTGTTTGATGAATCATAGTAATAAAGCTGAATATTTCATATCTTATCTATTATTTGATATGAATAACAACATATCAATGTAAATGAACTTGCAAACGCATGAATGAAAATGGTAAGAATCTCTCGAGCTTCACTATTAAAAAACCACGGGCGCACAAACGAAAATAACCTCCATCAATTGAATCATTATAATTGTATGACCTAAATCTTAAATAGCAATGTGCTTATTGCAGCATTCCAGAGCCATAAGTCCACTACAATAAAAAAAAATGTAAATGGTCTATAGCAACATTGACAAGGTAAATCAACTAGTGAATGTCAAACTAGTACGAGAGAGAAAATATGATCATTTACTTTCGCAATACCAAAAAGTATATTGCTTCTACTCTCTCACCTACTTCATTTTTATTTACTTATTATTGTTACTTTTCCTCTTTTTTTTTTTATTTTTTTATTTTGTTCTTTTTATTCCTTTATGTCATTCCTTAATAAAAAAAATTATTAAATGATAAACTATCCTAATATACCTAAAAATTTAATAAATATTACTAGTAAATATTTTTCATATAATATTCTATTGAAAGTAATTGAAATATATAAATAAAAATTGGGATAAATAAAAATGAATATTATTGTTATTTTTTGTTATTTTTAATTTTCTTTTTTATTTTAGAATTCAAATGTTAGTTATATTTAATTATTATTAAAATATTATTAATTTAAGATGTTTGTTATTTGAGAAAATAGCTTTCATACGATGTATTTAAGATATTATATCAACATTTATCCCATCTCTCCTATAGGATGATTTTACTCGGGCTATATTCTTCTTTTATCTAAGCTGATCCTATCTTGAACATGAACTAAATATAGGATATGATAAAATTTTATCAAATCCTTCTTTTATTCTATCTACAAATCATAACCTAAAAGTATTCCGTCGTTACTTGAAAAAATCTATGACGATTGCATGGAGCTTGTGCAGATTGGCACCGAGAGGACGAGGACTATCTTGATTTTTAAAATTGGCACAAGTAGTGGCCATCGAGCACTGACAGAGGCTACTCATGTGGTCGACCCTAGCGTGGTGGCGGAGTGTGGTGGCGCCACGACTGAGCCAGCGGGTGAGGGCCAATGGACCTTCCGATGGCCCTAGCCTTTGCCGGCAAAATCGTGGCGGCAACGCTGCCATCTTGAACACCACATCAGCTCATTTGTCTTTAAAGTACATTTTTTTTTTTTTTGGTCATAAGTACCGATATATATTAAAGAGTAAAAGCAGTACATCCTGCTAGAACAGCGTCAGAGAGAATAATATCAACGAAAGGGGGGGAGGAAAGAGAAGCCAGTGTCTGACTGGGCCGCTAGATCTGTGGGCTTTGGCGGCCCAGTCAGCGGCTAGGTTAGCATCTCTACGAACGTAATGAACGGAAACATTAGGGCAACGCGAGAGAAGATCTTGAAGAACAGAGAACAGGTGCTGCTCATTCCAAGGTTGCGCCTGACATTAAACAGTCCGATTCAAGCTGTACTCGTTGAAGATGAAGGCCCTGATTGATCAAGTGCTGGAGAGCTCGAATAAGGGCAAAAGTTTCCGCCTGAAACGCCGAAAGGGCTGGAACTGTGTTCGTGAACATATCGGTAAGAACTCCTTCATGATTCCTGTAAATACAAGCTACTGTACCTTGCTGATCACCTGGAATGAAAGATCCATCAATATTACATTTGATAGTTCCCTGAACCGGAGGTTTCCATTGACGACCAATATTAACCCTAGCTTCTTGAACTCGAGGTTGATAGGGTTGAAGAGACTGGAATATGCGGCTGTGGGCGAGAGCATTCTCCACAACTCGAGTGGGATCGGGGGCTTTCTGTCTGAAGATGGCATTGTTTCGATGACGCCAGATTTCCCACATCATATAGGCAATATCTTCAAAACTTGGGGAAAGCCGAGATTGAATAGCTCTGGAAGCTACCCATTCATCCAAACGTCGGACAGAGGTAATAGATATAGGGATTTTGATCATATTATGATTCCAAATTCCACTCGTCCAAGGGCAATAGAAAAAAAGATGTTCAATGGTTTCAGGAGTGTTCTGATTGCATAGACTACAGTTTGGGTTAGGGGCAATGTGTCTGTGATATAGGTTGGCTTTGGTCGCAAGAGCGTTTTTACATGCTAACCACATAAATACTCTGATCTTTGGGGCCATCTTCATATGCCATATCTTTTTCCATAGATGACCGGGGTTTTGGTAGGAGGATGAGGCGGAGGTGGGAAAGTGTTTATGGATTGAAGATAAGTAATTGTAACAACTCTTAACAGAGAAAACACCTGATGTAGTATCCGTCCAAACTAATTGATCCGAACCCAGAGACGAGTTTATAGGTGTATTGAAAATGGATTCACAAACCTGGGCATTGAATAGATTAGAGATGAGATCCTTCTTCCATGTAGAAGAATCTGAATTTAGAATGTTAGCAACGATAATTGGTTCACCCTCCTCTGGTTTCCCTCCTATTTTGCCTATTGACAGCCAATTGTCAGCTCGAATATTAATCTTTGAACCATCCCCCACTAACCACCGGAGTTTAGGAAGAATTGCATCTCGGCCTTTTAATATGCTCTGCCACCCCCAAGAAGGTCTATATCCTGGGGTAGCATTTTGAAAAGTGGATTGTTTAAAATATAGGCCTCTAAAAAGTTGGCTCCATATGGCATTAGGTTGCTGGAATAGACGCCATGCTTGCCTCCCGAGCATTGCTAGGTTGAATAATATAAGATCACGGAAACCCATGCCTCCCTCTGCTTTAGAGTTCTTTAGTTCTGTTTATGCTGTCCAATGAATACCAGAATCATTATTGTTCTTGCTCCACCAAAATGCTGATATTTTCCTTTCTATCAATATGCAGAGTGACAGGGGAAGCTTGAAGATGGACATGGCATACTGAGGTAAAGCCTGAACTACAGCTTTCAATAAAATCTCCTTGCCCCCTTTGGATAAAAGATTTTCCTTCCAACCTGTTAACTTTGCATTAATTTTGGCCAGGATCCAGGAGAACATCTCACGTTTGGAACGTCCCCAGTCCGAAGGAATGCCCAGATATTTGCCATATTTGCTAATAACAGGTATGCGCATTTCTCTGGCTAAATTATGCTGTAGAGTCATAAAATTACTTGATTGCATTTTTAAAAACTTGCAGCAGGACTTGATTGTATTTTCAGAGTAAATTTTAGGACTTTTGATGCACAGATCCCATTTTACTTTATGATTGAGAGTGTATCTTAGACTTGATTTGAGAGATTTATTCTTAAATATTATATATATCTTTGTTAACTTTTTTTTCGGCTGACATCTTTGTTAATTGAATACAACAAATAATCGCAATTCATTTTAAGTAAATTGACATAGGCTTTGATGAAATTTTCAAAAACAAAAATTTAGAATTTAAACTAAAGATGATATTACCTTTAAGAGATAAGTCCATTAGAGGTCTTAAAATTTATCATGAAAGTACAATTGAGTTCAAAAACTTTCAAAATGAGCAATTTCGTCCCAAAACTTATTAAGAAAGTGCAATCGAGTTCTTAAACTTTCAAAAAGTACAATCGAGTCTAAAAACTTGTCAAAATAGTTCAATCAAAACCTCAAGTTGATTACTATTTTTGAAAATTTTAGGATTTAAATGCTTTTTCGTGACAAGTTTTATGACTCAATTACACATTTGGAAAATTTTAGAACTTGATTGCACTTTTGTAATAAATTTTATGACTTAATTGCACTTTTTTGAAAATTTTAAAACTCAATCGCACTTTCGTGACAAGTTGTAAGACTTCTAATGCATTTATTTCTACCTTTAAAATAGTAAAACTAACTCTCTTTCTTTTTAGGGGGAGGAATTCATTTAGGCTCTATTTGTTTTGTGATAAAAAATATTTTCAAGAGAACAATCCTCTAGATTATTTATAAGAATGAATAAACAAAAGAGATTTTCATCGTCTATGGAATCATTTCATTTTTAATTTTTAGTGTTTTTCATGTATGTCTACATAGTACATAGAACGTTAAAGGGGACTGCTTGGCTCACTCGCTCGGACGCCGAATGATGGATTACCGAGAAGCTACTAAAGGGATTATGGAATGATGCTCAAATGGACGCTTCGGCAATCAGCGTATAGCAGCGACCCATGTGAAACTTCTCCTCATGGTTGCGGAAATCGTCTATTGCAAAGAAGAAAATACTGACCTTATCTACGATTCGACTGAATTTAAATTGATGAAAATAGAAAATTAAGTTGCATTTAGAACAAAGGACCTTTGCTTTGATTCCTAAAGAGTCTGCGGCGGTACGGGAATTGATCATCTCCCACGACTAGAGGGAAGTTGTGATGTTGCAAGCAAGGTCACCGGAACACAAGCAGATGCAGCAACTGCAATCAAAACCCACGCCTTCTTATCACCAAACACGACAGAGAGTGTCTCACTGAAAGCCACCATCATGGATGTTACGGAAAGAAAAGGCGATATCACACTGATGATCGATGTCTTAGGCAATGCATATAGGAAACATCACTTCGGCGTCAACATGCTGAGAGGATTGACAGAAACATTAGAATAAATGCAGTGGATGAGAATAGAGAGAGTGCATCCACAACCGTGGATCTCGCCAAGGCCCTCATGAACCTAAATATTGCAAGCCTGGAACAGTCATCACTGCCACCAGGGACGGTGATGGCGGCTACGAATACGACTCTGTCGTGATGAGCACAGACACCATGGCACACAAGTTTGCTGCATCTTTCATCCATTCTTCTCCTTGTATGACTAAGTCCTTGCGTGCCTCGCAAATGCCGTCCCCGGGATCTTCCTTGCATGGTTCCCAGCCAGCTTAAAAGCAGGTTTCACAATTTTTTCCACTTCCAGTTATGGAGGATGATCATTACCAAAACATCTAATCTTTTCACGGACTTTTTGGTTACATCAGGGAATGATCTTGACCAGTCCTGCAAAAACATTTCTTCTCTACTTATGTACGGAATTTTGAGAGAGTAGAAACGCAAACTACCTTGAACCATTGTAGTTCACGCTGCATCTGCAGAGTCGCCCCAAAGACAAGATTGAGCCGGTTCAAAGGAGCTAGTTTTCCAGCCAAATGCAAGATGTCGTTTCCAAATTTGTCTGGAGATGCTGTGACAAGTTTGTCCTCGCTCATCCAACATATGACTGAAGACATTTTCACGGCAATACACAACTGCTCAATAGAGTATGAATCGGGCCTTCGTTATCTGAGAACTATATAGCAAGAGGAAATGCATCCTCAATGTCCTTGACAATCTCGTTAATCCAATGGGTTGCAGCATAGAAGAAAGGGGTTCTGGAAGTGGAGTTAGCTTCTTTGGAACCCAATTTCTCGGCTTCTGAGCCCGAGGGTCTACCAGTCGAAGTGCTTGATGATGCTTCCATTTTGTCCTGGGTATGCGCTAGGCATGGGGCACTGCATTTGGGAAACATCTTGAAGGATCAACATTGTTCTTTATCAGTCATGTAGCAGATTTTGTATCGCTTCAGAACTTACCTAGTCTTCCAATAATGTCGAAGCATTCTTCTCCAAGTAACCGAAAGAAGCTAAATTTATGCTTTTGCACAAGAGAGTCGTTCACACGAGTCTCTGAATCTCGTCCTTTCTCCAGGAGGGTACAGTTTTTTTTTATCTTAAAGGCACACCGAGCCAAGAGAAAATAATCAAGAGCAGATCGTCACAGTGCAAACGTGTGCTTTTACATAAGGAAGCTCCGGTAATTTGGGGAATCAGTATTAACTCTGTATGTATTACTCCTTGTGGGCTGGATGATGCATTTTTTTTTTTTTTTTTTTGGTAAGGTAAGAATAATATTAAGAAAAGCCAAATGTACAAAAGATCTCGTCACCAGCCTGGATGATGCATTTAATCCCTTGTGCAATCTGAAATTCTCTCTTCTTCCATCGTGAAGTGAAAATGAACCACATACCCCCCGATTTGTCTCAAACCTCGGGATTTTCTGTTGCTCAAACCGAAACCAACCTGATATAATCTTTGGGCGACAAATATAACGGGTGATCTGGTATTTGGGAAAGACTTCTCTATTGAATCTGTCATGGAAAGCAAGCAATCGAGCAATAAAACATATAGAATAAAGAAATAAATTAGACATAAGATTTATGTGATTCGATTATAGTGATCTACGTCCATGAGGAAAGCAGTAATAAATTCCACTATAGATCAAAAGATGTAATGGAGATTAAAATCATATTTAAGTCACTCAAACACTTCTAATATTTCTTAAATCTCAATTATATCCAATTACTCAGTGTTTAACTTCATAATTTCTTGTGAAATAATCTCTCAATTTCATGAAAAAAATTATATACAAATTTTTCTGACAAAAATTTAATCGTTAAACACTTGTACTATTTTTCGATTGCACATACGAAGAAAGACGCCCAGGATGTAATTATCACGAATTTTCCTCTGCGAAGCCACGAGTAACTCTGGCGCACATCAACGATTGCAACCCAAGAAGCCCATGATAGAATATATTTATACGTGCCCAAGAGTGGACCAAGTCAAAGTCCAACTCAAAGTAGGATTCGGTCAACTTGGACTTTCCTTCTTCAGAGTGCACGTTCTTTTCTGTTTTGTCAATTTCTTTGCTGACTTCCATATGGAAATCAATTCCCATATATTTCAAAACAAAGTCCACGGCTTGAACTTTTATCTAATTGCGATTCCACAGCGAAAGAAATATTGGATGCCCTTTTTCTTTTCAATTAAGTCCACAAATAACATTCATCTTGTATCGAGTTTCATTCATAGATTTAAGTTCGAAACATATTTTAATAGAATCTTTGACAGGAATGATATGTGAAAGAAAAAGATATTTCAAAATAGGTTAGAGCAATATGTTGTTTACTGTCATCTGTTGATTACAAATTAACATGAATAAATCAGAGCTGCGCTATGTTGAAGTTACTTCCACTAGGGAATGCTGATGGCATGATAGCTATTAAACCGAAAGGAGAGCGAATAATGTAGCCATTCCATCAGCCAAGCCCGGGAAACGTGGAAGTAGATCCACGATCAATCCTGTCAGAGCCACGCGAACTGTGCTGAGGATAAACAGCTCAAAGCATCACATTGAGAAAGGAAAGGCTCTATCAAGAATCAATAATCACCGTAGAATTTGGAGAATCTAACGTGATGAATAAGCAGAAAAGCAGATTCACCCTCAAATGGACTTGGATCTGAAGGGAGTGTTTGAAGGTGAAACACTTCACAACTTACACGAGAGGATCCACATCATCTCTTGTGACTCAGTAGCAAGTATAAGAGTCTTCTTCTGGCCAGATTGAGCTGCTTTCTGGATTGGCGAGACACTGTTCACATCGCGCCTAAGAGGCAATTCTGCAATTTCATTAACGAGCAATTTTACGGCTTTGACGTTGCCAACTTGACCAGCTGTGGCAATGGCGGTCTCTCTCTCTCCCTCCCTCTCTCTCTCTCTCTTTTTTTTTTTTTTTTTTTTTTTTGGTCAACGTCAAACTCTCCACTGTCATCCTCTCAGTTGAGATTTGTAGTTCATTGTAAATGAGAGGAAAGTGTAATATATTCATGTTGCCAAATGAAGAGTACAATCCACCCCCCCCCAATTTTATATGAGGTGAGAAGGCAATTAGGTTTGATTAAAATTAAAATAAACCACAGTCAACCTAATCTCGAATATATACACCTAACATTCCTTGAAACTCAAAATAATTGGAAAGAAGTCAACTAGAGTTTGGAGAAAAGATCCAAGAAATGCCCAAGCAGATGTGTGTTGGTGAAGACATAAGCAATTTGTTCGGTGGATGAAATGAAAACAAGTCAAATAGTACCACGAAGAATGTAATATCATATGAAATGAGAGTTTATCTCAATGAGTTTGGTGCGGTAATGAATTATATTATAATGTGCAATTTGGATAGCATTGCGATTGTCGCAATGAATGATTGTCTCGCTATGAAGACACCCTCTCATGTCTTCCAATAGCCATCGCAACCATAATATCTTTGATGTCGTATAGCAAGAGCTTGATATTAAGCTTCTATACTAGAGTGGACTGGAGGTGAGCACGGTTCCTGGTTCTAAGGAGAGATTCCAGTTCTTGGTTCCGTTTTTGTGGGAACCGGCGGTTCTCGATTCCAACTGGAACCGGAATCGAAACTGGGATTCCCTCTCTCTAAAACCCTAACGTTTTCTTCAATGTTCAAACTTTACTTTCCCTTTTCTTTCCATTTCCTCTCTACAACACTTCATGCTCTTGATGACCATCTGACTAGGGGTGAGCATGGTCTGGGTTAGGTTGGTTCACCCTCTAACCTTAGGACCAATCCGCACAATGCTGGTCCTCAATTTTTGGGACCGAGGACCGACCCTAATTAGCTTGGGACCGAGGACTAGGCCGACCTAATGGGTTCGGTCTGGTTCCAGGATCAACCCGGGATCAATTGATAATTTTTTATTTCATTTTTTGTACTCCTTAAAAAAACAATTGAGGATCGGACTGACCCAATGGGTTCGGTTCGGTTTCAAGGTCAACCCAAGACTAACCAATAATTTTTTATTACATTTTTTGTACTCCTTAAAAGGGCAACCAAGGACTGTACCGACCCAATAGGTTTGATGATGAGCGAGATCAGCTAAGAAAGGCAAGCGGTAAGGGTTAAGTGGGGTGAGCGTTGAACAGAATGAGCATTGAATGTCAAGCGGGGAGCAACAAGCCAAGTGAGCATCGAGTGACAAGTGGGAGCGAGATCAGCTAAGAAAGGCAAGCGGTAAGGGTTAAGTGGGGTGAGCATTGAACAGAATGAGCATTGAATGTCAAGCGGGGAGCAACAAGCCAAGTGAGCATCGAGTGACAAGTGGCACGAGTAACCCAAAGCGAGCAAGGCAAGTGTCGAGTGGTAAGCGGAGAAGTTTTTTCGATTTTAGCAAATTGAAGACTAAAATGACAAATAAGATATAAGAGAACGAATATTAGAGGAGAATGTCATAAGATGCATTTTTGGATGCCGTGAGGATTCCTCACAAAAACATTTTCCTCTTTCGTAAATTATGACTATTGACGCCATAAAAGACATTAAAAACCTAAGTTATTAAAAAATATGTAAAATTACTTGAACTCCTCACTAAAGAGCTGTTTAATGTTGTTGACGCCATTTTTTTTTTAAAGGTTTTCTCTACATAAAAAAATTATAAATAATATCTTAGATATATATAGAGTCAAGGTTGGTTTGGGTTGTACTGACTCAGAACTCTCAGGATCGAGAATTGATTTGCATAGTGCTGGTCCAGGAATTCTAGAACCAAGGACCGACCTAATCTCTTTGGGAACTGGACCAAGACCGGCAGGGTTGGGCCGGTCCAAGTCGGTCCAGGGTTGACCGTGGACCGATGCTCACCCCTACATCTGACACTGCTTGCCGCCCTCGACATCCTCATTGATCGCTGCCCTTGACGCTGCCGTCACGACCCACAATGTCACCATCAACGCCGCTGCTACTCCATTTGACGACGCTACCGACTCTCGCCTTGGCGCTTGTCACCTTCCAACAAGAAGCTACTGCCGGGTCACCACCACAACGCCGATGTTGTTCCACCATTGCTGTTTTACCATTGACGACGCTGCTACTGTTTAGACTTCTACGATGAGCAGCCCACATATCAATGAGCCGCCTCATCTCAGCCTCCTCATGATGAGCTGCTACTGTTCGCGCCACCGCTTGCTGTTGCCGCGACTAGGACAGAACTAGCTGCCGCCTTAGCATCCTTGTTGCCGATCCATGCCAAATCCAGCATTGCCCATGTCGCACCCAACGTTGCTCGAGGTCGCCAAACGTTGGTTCGACCCAGAACTAAACCCCAAGCTTGCCAAACGTTGGTTCTATTTGCCTTCACTGACTCGCTGCCAACGGCCATGACTTAGCTCAGCTGCGAGATTTAGTCCTGTAATTGCTGGCTGAACGTGAGTCGATTCCAAATTCCTGCCTAAACGAGCATTACTTCTTGTAATTGCTGGTTCTTCAACCACCTTTTGCTTATTTTACTAAGACATGGTGATAGAGTGGTAGGCGAGCCTTGTAATGTTTACCATCGAAGATAGATAGAAGCTAAAAGGAAGTGCGCCGTGAAGGAGGCGCTTCAGTTGCCCCCGAGCAGCTCTTCAGTTGGAAGGATAAAAAATATTGGGCAGATCCTCTAGCCTAATATTTCTGATGCGTATGCTTTTTGGAACGTTGTTTCCGTTGTCTGCACATTGAGTTGGTAGGTCATATCTTGTTTCTGTGGAGTGTCTTGGGTTGCCACTTCAAGATTCCTTGATTTTCTTTATATGTGAGTGTACAAGCTAGCCATTTTTTCATTTACACTAAGCCAAAAGAATTGACCCAATCATCTTCTCTTCTGCTGACACTGCTGCTTCCGTGGGGCCGTAGCTTGTCTTTTCGCTGCTGTGGGCTGCTCTCCCTGAGTGCGGCTCCTTGCATGGTGGATGCGGCGTTCGGGTCGATGGCTGTTTCGGCCGCTCGGGGCCGCTGCGGACCTCTTTGGTGGCCTCCCTTTTGGCGTGTGGCTCCTCCTTCTTGGGCTGGCGGATGTGGCCTTGCGGTTGCGGGCTCCTTGTCTTTCCGGCCTTTTGCTGCCTAATGCCGTTCTTGTGCTGGGTTCCTTTTGCCTGCTGATTAGGCTGTTCTGTTTTTGCTTGTTTTGGTCTGCCTTGTTTTGCAGTCTCTTTTACTTTAGCTCCCTTCCACTCGTTCTGACGTGTTGTCACCTTGAGTGTAAGTTATTGACGCCAAACCCTCTTGTATAGCTGGTTTTGCTGGTTTTTTACTCTATATAATCTTACCTTTTACCAAAAAAAAAAAAAAAGGGATTGGCAATCTCTTGATTACAAAATAGGACAATGTCATGTTTAGGATGTTCTGTGAACGCATTAACTTGGAATTGCCGTGTTGGTTTGTGTAATTAGTTTCATGTTGTTTGTGCGTGCGCTTGGATGTTGGCCTTTGGGTTCCATTTTTTCTTTTCAGTTTGGTCAAACTTTATTTGCTGTGTGTGGTTTGCTGCTTGTGACATGGAAATTCTTCTGCTCGTTATTGCTTCTTGCTCGATTAGTCCGGTTGAGTTCTAAAGTTTCTTCTTTGCGGTAAAGATTAGGCCCAAGAACCAGGCGTGTTCACGTAGTAATGACTTCAGTGAGATGGTTAAATCTGGCAATAATTGTTCTGTCTCTACATTATGTTCTTTTTCTGCTCGAAAGTTCACAGATCAACCATTTGATTCTGACCAGTTGGTTGCTCAAATCAATCCCCTTTTTTGTGTTCTGTTTGATTATGTCAGGTTCTATTCTGTTTGATTGTGTCAGGTTCTGATGTAATGCTGTTGCAACGGGACTATAAAGCCCTGATCCTGAATCGTTCTTGTGTTTGGCATTGACCTCTCCAATAATGAATGATGTAGAGTTTAATTATTCTTACCCTGTGACTTTGTACTAAATCATAGTTGTTAGATGAAAAAATGAGGGTAATGTTATATATACCATATAACATCATATCTAGGTTCAAGTTCAACAAAGATATCAAGTGACTAATGCTGGATGTTCAATAACTTACAATGGTTTTAACATATGCTTGCTTCCGTGATATGCAGTAGCATGTCATGCCCCTAATAAAGTTCCATAGAGTATTTGACATCTTACACATTTCCAATTTTACAAATTAATGGGCATATGATAGTTTTGATATAATGGTGTCATATTTCCTTTTAAAGTCAGGGTTGTGGGTCATATATATTAGCTTTATGCTATGGGAGATCCTTTATCTGTCGATTATATTGGAAGTTCTTGAGTTCTTTTTCTTGACAGTTTGTTGAAACTTGATGCTTCAAGTAGCTTCATGTAACATTCACGAATTCAAATCGTCAAGAGTACTACTTTGCTCCTTTGGTCAATTTTCATATAGCGTATCCGTTATCTATTGTAGTCCTCACAAGAACCTTAGCCGTCCTCGTACTCTAATCTAAAGTTCCCAAGTTTAGATGCCACCCTTGAGCCCCAACTTCTCAACTTGTTCCAGCAAAATTCCATGCATTATGTTATTTCATAGCTACCGAACTGACGTCCTTTTCTTTTTGCCAGATCAGCATAAAGCAATGGAGATATTACGATTTTGGTCAGAAAATGGTGCCACCACTTGTTTGTCTTCTTGGCACAGCAGGAACGGCAAATGTCTATTACAAGCAGGTCATGTCTTTAGCGATGAAGGTAGTTACTTCAGTATCATAGAGAATTTTCAATGGCAGCAACACAAGCAATGATTAGGAATTTCTAATTATCTACTATTCAATTTTATCATCTTACACTTTGACCACTCACTGGTCACTACACAACAAACTCCTTTGATGTTGTTAATGTTGTTCCAAGGATACAGAGCATGAGTTTTCCATAATTGGCCTACTTTAAAAACTTTAGGGTTTTCGGGTGATTTCCGTTGATATTTTACGTGTTTGGAACCATCTCGAATGGATTCAGGCATTTGGAAAGTTCTTGGATGCTATCAACATTTATCGTGTAAGTTCTCTATTGGAATTGGAATTACTTTATCGTGTAAGTTCTCTATTGGAATTGGAGTGGCGAGACATTGTTCCCATCGCGCCTAAGAGGCAATTCTGCAATTTCATTAACGAGCAATTTTACGGCTTTGACGTTGCCAACTTGACCAGCTGTGGCAATGGCGGTCTCTCTCTCTCTCTCTCCCTCTCTCTCTCTCTCTGTTTTTTTTTTTTTTTTTGTTGGTCAACGTCAAACTCTCCACTGTCATCCTCTCAGTTGAGATTTGTAGTTCGTTGTAAATGAGAGGAAAGTGTAATATATTCTTGTTGCCAAATGAAGAGTACAATCCCCCCCTTTTATATGAGGTGAGAAGGCAATTAGGTTTGATTAAAATTAAAATAAACCACAGTCAACCTAATCTCGAATATATACACCTAACATTCCTTGAAACTCAAAATGATTGGAAAGAAGTCAACTGGAGTTTGGAGAAAAAGATCCAAGAAATGCCCAAGTAGATGTGTCTTGGTGAAGACATAAGCAATTTGTTCGGTGGATGAAGTGAAAACAAGTCAAATAGTACCACGAAGAACATAATATCATATGAAATGAGAGTTTATCTCAATGAGTTTGGTGCGGTAATGAATTATATTATAATGTGCAATTTGGATAGCAATGCGATTGTCACAATGAATGATTGTCTTGCTATGATGACATCCTCTCGTGTCTTCCAATAGCCATCGCAACCATAATATCTTTGATGTCGTATAACAAGAGCTTGATATTAAGCTTCTATACTAGAGTGGACCAGGGGTGAGCACGGTTCCTGGTTCTAAGGAGAGAGGTTCTGGTTCTTGGTTCCATTTTTTTGGGAACCAGCGGTTCTCGATTCCAACTGGAACCGGATTCGGAACCGGGATTCCCTCTCTCTAAAACCCTAACATTTTCTTCAATGTTCAAACTTCACTTCCCTTTTCTTTCCATTTACTCTCTACAACACTCCATGCTCTTGATGACCATCTAATTAAGGGTGAGCATGGTCTGGGTTGGGCTGGTTCACCCTTTAACCCTAGGATCAACCCGCACATTGTTGATTCTTAATTTTTGGGATTGAGGACCAACCCTAATTAGCTTGGGACCAAGGACTGGGCTGACCTAATGGATTCGGTCCGATTTCAGGGTCAACCCGGGACCAATTGATAATTTTTTTATTTCATTTTTTATACTCCTTAAAAAATGATTGAGGACCGGACTAACCCAATGGGTTTGGTTTGGTTTCAAGGTCAACCCAAGACTAACCAATAACTTTTTATTTCATTTTTTGTACTCCTTGAAAGGGCAACCAAGGACTGTACTGACCTAATGAGTTTGATGGTGAGCAAGGTTAGCTAAGAAAGGCAAGCAGTGAGGGTCAAGTGGAGTGAGTGTCGAACAGAATGAGCATCGAATATCGAGCGGGGAGCAACAAGCCAAGCGAGCATCGAGCGGCGAGAGGCACGAGTTACTCAAAGCGAGCAAGGTGAGCAGCGAGCGGCGAGCGGAGAAGTTTTTTTCGATTTTAGCAAATTGAAGACTAAAAGGATAAATAAGACATAAGCGAACGAATATTAGAGGAGGATGTTATAAAATGTCTTTTTGGACGCCATGAGGACTCCTAACAAAAACATTTTCCTCATTCGTAAATTATGACTATTGACATCATAAAAGACATTAAAAACCTAAGTTATTAAAGAATAATGTAAAATTACTTGAATTCCTCACTAAAGAGCCGTTTAATGTTGTTGACGCCGTTTATTTTAAGGTTTTCTCTATATAAAAAAATTATAAATAATATATATATATAAGGGTTGGACCGACTCGGAACTCTCAGGATTAATGATCGACCCGTATAGTGCTGGTTTAGGAATTCTAGGATAAAGGACCGACCTAGTCTCTCTGGGAACCGGACCAGGACCGGCAAGGTTGGGTCGGTCCAGGTCGATCCAAGGTTGACCCTAGATCAATGCTCACCCCTACAATTGACACTGCTTGTCGCCCTCGACGTCCTCACCGATCGCCACCCTCGATGCTGCCGTCACGACCCACAATGTCGCCATCAATGTCGTTGCTACTCCATTTGACGACGCTACCGACTCTCGCCTTTGCGCTTGTCACCTTCCAAAAACGAGCTACTGCCGGGCCGCCACTGCAACGCTGTTGTTGTTCCACCATTGCTATTTTACCATTGATGACGCTGCTACTGTTTAGACTTCGACGATGAGCAACCCATGTATCAATGAGCCGCCTCATCTCAACCTCCTGATGATGAGCTGCTACTGTTCGCACCGCCGCTTGTTGTTGCCACGACTAGGACAGCACTAGCTGCTGCCTTGGCGTCCTTGTTGCTGATCCGTGCCAAATCCAGCATTGCCCATGTTGCGCCCAACGTTGCTCGAGGTTGCCAAACGTTGGTTTGACCCAGAACTAAACCCCAAGCTTGCCGAACGTTGGTTCTATTTGCCTTCACCAACTCGCCGCCAATGGCCATGACTCAGCTCAGCTCAGCTGCGAGATTTAGTCCTGTAATTACTGGCTGAACGTGAGTCAATTCCAAATTCCTGCCTAATCGAACATTACTTCTTGTAATTGCTGGTTCTTCAACCACCTTTTGCTTATTTTACTAAGATATGGTGATAGAGTGGTAGGCGAGCCTTGTAATGTTTACCATCGAAGACAGACAGAAGCTAAAAGGAAGCGCACCTGCGCTTCAGTTGCCCCCGAGCAGCTCTTCAGTTGGAAGGATAAAAAATATTGGGCAGATCCTCTAGCCTAACATTTCTGATGCGTATTCTTTTTGGAACGTTGTTTCCATTGTCTGCACATTGAGTTGGTAGGTCATATCTTGTTTCTGTGGAGTGTCTTGGGTTGCCACTTCAAGATTCCTTGATTTTCTTTATATGTGAGTGTACAAGCTAGCCATTTTTTCATTTACACTTAGCCAAAAGGATTGGCAATCGCTTGATTACAAAATAGGACAATGTTATGTTTAGGATGTTCCGTGAACCCATTAACTTGGAATTGCTGTGTTGGTTTGTGGGATTAGTTTCATGTTGTTTGTGCGTGTGCTTGGATGTTGGCATTTGGGTTCCATTCCTTTCTTTTCAGTTTGGTTAATTCTTTCATTTGCTGTGTGTGGTTTGCTGCTTGTGACATGGAAATTTTTCTGCTCGTTATTGCTTCTTGCTTGATTAGTCCGGTTGAGTTCTAAAGTTTCTTCTTTGCGGTAAAGATTAGGCCCAAGAACCAGGCGTGTTCACATAGTAATGACTTCAATGAGATGGTTAAATCTGGCAATAATTGTTCTGTCTCTACATTATGTTCCTTTTCTGCTCGAAAGTTCACAAATCAACCATTTGATGCTGACCAGTTGGTTGCTCAAATCAATCCCCTTTTTTGGGTTATGTTTGATTATGTCAGGTTCTATTCTGTTTGATTGTGTCAGGTTCTGATGTAATGTTGTTGCAACGGGACTATAAAGCCCTGATTATGAATCGTTCTTGTGTTTGGTAGTGACCTCTCCAATAATGAATGATGTAGAGTTTAGTTATTCTTACCCTGTGACTTTGTACTAAATCATAGTTGTCAGATGAAAAAATGAGGGCAATGTTATATATACCGTATAACATCATATCTAGGCTCAAGTTCAACAAAGATATCAAGTGACTAATGCTGGATGTTCGATAACTTAAAATGGTTTTAACATATGCTTGCTTCCGTGATATGCAGTAGCATGTCATGCCCCTAATAAAGTTCCATAGAGTATTTGACATCTTACACATTTCCAATTTTACAAATTAACGGGCATATGATAGTTTTGATATAATGGTGTCATTTCCTTTTAAAGTCAGGGTTGTGGGTCATATATAGTAGCTTTATGCTATGGGAGATCCTTTATCTGTCGATTATATTGGAAGTTCTTGAGTTCTTTTTCTTGATAGTTTGTTGAAACTTGATGCTTCAAGTAGCTTCATGTAACATTCCCGAATTCAAATCGTCAAGAGTACTACTTTGCTCCTTTGGTCAATTTTTGTATAGCGTATCCGTTATCTATTGTAGTCCTCACAAGAACCTTAGCCGTCCTCGTACTCTAAGCTAAAGTTCCCAAGTTTAGATGCCACCCTTGAGCCCCAACTTCTCAGCTTGCTCCAGCAAAATTCCATGCATTATGTTATTTCATAGCTACCGAACTGACGTCTTTTTCTTTTTGCCAGATCGGCATAAAGCAATAGAGATATTACGATTTTGGTCAAAAAGTGGTGCCACCACTTGTTTGTCTTCTTGGCACAGCAGGAATGGCAAATGTCTATTACAAGCAGGTCATGTCTTTAGCGATGAAGGTAGTTACTTCAGTATCATAGAGAATTTTCAACGGCAGCAACATGAGCAATGATTAGGAATTTCTAATTATCTACTATTCAATTTTATCATCTTACACTTTGACCACTCACTGGTCACTACACAACAAACTCCTTTGGTGTTGTTAATGTTGTTCCAAGGATACAGAGCATGAGTTTTCCATAATTGGCCTACTTTAAAAACTTTGGCTCCGTTTGGAATCAGCTTTGGAAGGGGCTTTGGCCATCAAAAGCCCTTTGGGCCCAAATAAAGCGTTTGGGAAAATTTTTTGCAAGTCTCTTAATGGCAAAGCTAGCAATTTGTAAGCTGAAAGCCCAAGGTAGGTCCTAGGCTGCCTTGGGCTTTTAGCATTTTCGGAAGGCCCGATGCACTGTTCATTGTCTTCTTCGTCAAGTTCTTAGATGGTCACCAGCGAGGTTGCGATGGGTCAGTGACAGGCTGGAGAGAGGCCGGCATGGTCACGGCACCCCGGCGACCGTCGCCGACCAGTCGCGCGACCCAGATCTGGGTTGCGTCGGTCGCCACGACCTCCAGCGACCCACGACCTCGCCGGGACCCAGATCTGGGTCGCGGAGGTCGCCGAAGGTCGCCGGAGGTCATCGAGGTCGCGACGAGGTCTATTGCCGCGACCTCCGGCGACTCATGACCTCGCCACGACCCAAATTTGGGTCGCGGAGGTCGCCGGAGGTTGTGGCGACCTAGGCGACCCACGACCTCACTGCGACCCAAATCTGGGTCGCGAAGGTTGCTTAGTCACGGCGCGCGACCTCCGCGACCTCGCCGCGACCCAAATCTAGGTTGCGGAGGTTGCGGAGGTCACCTGGGTCACCGGCGACCTCCGCAGCGTGGTGGGTCTCGCGACGGTGCGGCAAGGGTTGTGATCCTAGCCGAACACTGGCCTTCGCCATGCCGCCTCCCCCTCGCCGGACCGCCTACCTTCGCCGGCAACTATTAGCTCTTCACCGGTGATAACCGGCGAAGCCCTTGGCCGGCGGTAACCAGCGAACCTTTGGCTAGCCAACTCTCCTTTTTTTTTTTTTTTTTTCCTTTGGAGTCTTTTGCAAAGTTAATTTACCCGAACACCATTTTACACAAAGATACTTCACAATGGACTTTCACAAATAGATTTACCAAACATAATTTGCATTTTGGAAAATACCTTTCACTCAAAGGTCTTTGCATTTTCCCAAAGACTTCCAAACGATCCCTTTAGGGTTTTAGGGTGATTTCTGTTGATATTTTACGTGTTTGGAACCATCTCAAATGGATTCAGGCATTTGAAAAGTTCTTGGATGCTATCAACATTTAACGTGTAAGTTCTCTATTGGAATTGGAATTACTTTATCTATTTGCTTGGCATTTGTTTACATTGTTGGTGACACTCTGGTGCGAAGTAACCACACCCCTTGATACATTTTGCAATGCTGAATGTCCATTCTATGTCGGTTATTGACTAATAGCTTTATTATATTTAGGATGTTCCA
The DNA here is from genome assembly GCA_014182405.2 of Eucalyptus sideroxylon. Lineage (NCBI taxonomy): Eukaryota > Viridiplantae > Streptophyta > Magnoliopsida > Myrtales > Myrtaceae > Eucalyptus > Eucalyptus sideroxylon. The sequence goes on from CM024550.2 coordinate 25,058,093, forward strand.
TGAACCCATTTCCTATCTTTTATCTAATCAAATTCCTTGCCAAAAATTCTTTTTCCTTTGTTGATAGTTTTGTATTCTCTTTGATGAATGACAAGTTTGTTTATTATTATTGCGTTCATTTTCATTTTGTTTAACTAAAAATGAAAAAAAAAAAAAAAAAACCTGTTGAACCTTGGAACCTATGATAGAGCAAGTTCGAGATTCCAAGTTCTAATGGATAGGTTTCGGGTTTTAAAAAATGAGAAACCTGTACTCGAGGATAGGTTCTAAGTTCCAAGCGAAGCCTATAAGAAACCTGAAACTGCTCACCCCTAGAGTGGACGACAGTAGTCTCTTTCTTGCTAGGCATGAGATAAGTGAGGTGCCAAAAAAACAAAGTAGTCTATAGTGGAGAGATGATTGTGACTATTGCCGACCCAGTCAACATATAAATAAGCTTTCAACTTTACTGTAGAATGAGTAGAGAAGTGATGGCCATGAAATGCCCTACCCTAAACATGGCAAAGAATGCGAAGGACTATGTGAACAACATAAGTGATATCAAGTTGACTAATAGTAAGATATAGAAGACTACCGACTAGTTGTCAATGGAACGTAAGATTCGGAAGATGGGTCCCATCACTGGCATCAAATTTGGCATTGGTCTCAAGAAAAGTCATGACAACTTATTGTCAGTGAGTCATGCTTGAGAAAGAAGATCAGTGATATATCTAGCTTGAGAAAGATAACCAGATGAACTTGAGACAACCTCCGAGCTTAAAAAGTAACTGAGTTTTCCAAGATCTTTCATCTATTGACTAAGATATTGCTGGAGTAATAAAATTCCAGTACGATCATCTCTAATGGTAAAAATGTTGTCCACATATAAGAGTAGCAAAATAGACCCACGAGAAGTGTGTCGAGCCAAAAGAGAATGGTCGTAGGGGCTAAGAAAAAGCCAAGGATTTCCATTGTGGAGCTAAAGTTGGAATACCATGCACGAGGAGACTGTTTCAATTAATATAATGCGCGACCTAATGGATGTACTTCAATTATTGACAAGGGTCATGCTTTTATTTTTCCTTTTCTTTTATTTTGGCCCGGCAGACCACTGTCGAGAATTGTAGACAAGGTCATGCTTCAAGCAAAACATAATTATTAAGATCCACATAAGATTCACTGATCGACTTGAACATGGCTACTTCGAGAAGAAAAGTTAAATCTCAATCAGTCAAAGAGAAAGCAGCCCCCATGCATTGAACTGGTCACAGCAAAAATCTATAACCCTGACTGCGAGTGACGTCGGTTTTTGTTGTCCTTTAGACTAACAAAAGCCTCATACGCTTCTTCGCCGTCATAGCCCTTAAGACTAATTTCCATTTCTCACAATACGATCCCTTCTGCTTCAAATGGAAAGCTCTTCAGAATGTGTATAGCTGCTGAATCGAATTAATGTCCAAGCCTTTCAGCATGACCACGGATTCAACATGGCCCTTCAGAGGTTGTAGCTCTGGAAGCCTGCAACAACAGATTCAGTTTGCCTTACCATCGGATGTCAGACTTAAATGGCGAAAAAGAACTGCTAGCGGTGAAAGGTTTAAACTCTATTGAGAAAGTAAGCTTCCTAAACTCCTTATATACAGCATGGCAAGTGAGGCTCCTAAACTCCTTAAATACTTTTCAGTAAATAACGCCATTTTCTTACGAGCATTGAAGCATGAGAATTAATGTGCTCACCTCGCAACCTCTACTCGTCATTTGGCTTGCTCTGCAATCTCTGAAAGCTCCCTGTAGCTACTCTTGTCAGAGAAAAGGTTGCTGGTTTCAGGAGGCTGAAGGCCGTGCAGAGTCCTCCGTGCAGTTGCCCACACAGCTTCTTGCTCTTCTTTGCCATAGTCTTTTTGGTAGTGAAGGCAGTCTGCCTGATCAAATTGGCCAATAGCAAACTTATAAATCTTAGTTCTCACTTCCACTGGAGTCCAGTGAAATTAGTCAGTAGAAGATACCATAGCAAACTTATGCTCCCAGTAGAAAGTGAACAGACCATGACCGAGAAATTCTCACCAGCTGAGCAACTACAAATGCACTGACCAAGAGAAGTCCCAGGTGTTCAACAAAGGACCTGCTGCACGATCTGGTGACAAAGATTAGAGCCTGGCTAACTATTCTAGCAAATACAGGGCTGCTATCATTTCATCGGGGCTACATCTGATTGACTTTTTACGCCAAACTTGTCCTGCACCATAGAATGGGGTAGAGATATTTTATTACTTCTTGTTTCAAACATTAAACACAATATATACATGAGAGACAGAACCAGAAAACCACACAAGAAACAGGTTCTTACTGAGAAGTCCACATCTTTCATGGCCCAAAATAATATTACAGTTATTAATGCCAGGTAACCTCCAAGAACAATTTTGGTAGCAAAATTTTCTTTCAACTTCGGCTTTCTTGCCAGGAAGATGGCTTCACTCAATCTTTGGAGATTGTCAAAATCATTCCTGAGATTGGTACAAAAGCCTATTTAAACTAGTCTTTCTTAATCTACCATGTTGATGTCGCGACCAAAATTTCAGATGCACCACCTAAAATTAAGCTAATGGACTACTAAGTCTAACTTAGCTCGGGCTCTCCCAGGTCCATACTAATTCGTGACTTAGAGCATGCAAAAGGGAGTCGCCACTAATCAATTTATGGTAGGTCGATTAGACACCTAAATAAAATAATAGGAGATTTACTTTACTTCTGCGGATCAAAGATTTATGAGTTCGGGAACTTGATTATGCTAACTTTTAATAACGCCCTTTTGGTACCTTTCTATTTTATTTCTAAAAAATGTTTTGCAGGTAGCTTGAATTAATTTTAATTCAATTCCCTAACATGCTAACATGTGAGGTGATCATGCGGGTGCGCAAACCACCAATTTAACCCTCAAGATATCAAGCATGATTAATTATTTCATCTAAAGCCTTATAAGATGGAATAAAAATTTGGCTTGCGGTTGCGAATTAGTTGCGAATTAGGTGGTACGTCGGGAATTTCAATTATATGCATCGACAAATATCTCAAATAAGGTAATGGAATTTTCGAAAATCAAAATAGATAAGATTTTTGCCTAATTCGAATATTGGTTTCCGAATTCCGATCCTCGAATGGCTACTCGCGATGCAATGTGGCGGTGCTCGGTTGCTCGAAAGTCACCCGATGGGCTCCACGAGACCTACGAAACAAAAATTTGTAAGCTCGGCAAGGGACTCGTCGGTGGACGGCGAATCTCGGTCTCCCACTGTTGGTTCTGTGAAATTTGGTGACGCAAGGAAATCCACTAGCCTTCTGACAATCCCACTGATTGTCAAACTTTAACCTTCTAAAACCCACACTTAAATTTTCAACCTCCAAGGAAAGACTACTGTGCTTTGTGCAAGGCGTGGCTGCTTCGTCGTTGAGATTTAAGTCTATTGGAGTGATTCACCAATGATGGCCAGAACAACGACTTAGGAATCTTGGGTGGCCTATCGTCAAAAAAGATCGGTCAGCAATAGAGCGGCAAAAGATTGGTCTAGGTGGCCCTTCGTCGATGTAGCGGCTCACGGCCAACAACCGCTCGTCAGTATGTTCCAAACCTGCAGAACAATAAACCACAGACCGTGGAAGGAACGTCCTCGGTGATGGATTGGGCTGCGACGGAGGTTGCGATCAACGTTGGTCGCGTCATGGGGCTCTCGGTCCAAACTCGGTGAATGTGTCGGGTAACAGCAGGAGCTCGCTTTCTAACATCCTGCGTTTCTCTTTCGGGGTGTCATGTATGATGGGGACGTGAATATCCTCCAGGTGTTGCTGTGAATGGAGGGGATTTCTACATAGACTCCCCACGTGTGTGCATCCTCCGGAATAAAATAATGAGATCTAGACGTGAGACATTGATGAAGAATTGGAGGCGTGTGATTTTTGTCTATGTTGCTCTCCAACCCCTCCTTTTGCCGACTCGATGTGGCCGTCTGTTCAATCGTCTTGAGGCCCCTCAACGTGTGTCAATTGTGTGGCCTCAAAGAAGTAATTCTTGCTCGTCCACGTGTTTATCTGTCGAAGTGGGCTATTGCTTTGTTGGGTGATGGTCAGCAAACTTCATCGATGAAGGCGTGAGGGGATGAATCCGTCGGTCATTCCGTCGGGCACAATTGCGAGGCACCGAAAGGACATGATGAGCACGAGAATTGCTGACCGTGAGCAAGAACGTTGGTCTCCGTGTCAACGAGGACGCGATAGCAGTAACTGGTCGTAGCGCTAGATCTTGACTGGTGCAGGTCGACTTTGGGGCAAGAGGAAGCGGCCGGGGTGCTCGATGAGGGACGGTAGATGTGATGGAAGAACTAGGTTTTGAAACTTCTCTGGATGTTCTCCCTTCTTCTCAAAAGGGATACCTCTAGCTATGGTGTTTCACTTTTGGCCAGGTATTCAATGTGTGGCCCCCCAAAATCCTATGCGAACAAGCCTATTTATAGGCCACCGATTAGGGTTTCAATTTTTCCAAATCATATCCTGGAAAATTTCAAATTCTTATTTTCACGAGATGATCATTGATCATTAAAAAAAATGGGCTTGCGCTAATTTGCTCGCTTCGTGGGCTTAGTCTGGCCTGCCAAGTTAAAGCTCAGAACCACTAATTCAAATCCACCCGTCACCGGTCCAATAAATAAATCTAAAACATAGAAATTAAAAATAAATGCACATACATATATATGCTATGCAATTAATATTTTTTCAAGGATAAAATTAACCCCTAATTTTATGCAATAAATAAATGACCGAATTGCCAAAATTTAAGTGTCAACAGTTGAAAACTGGGAGTACAAGAATACACAAACCTATCATCTTATCATTGTTCAATATGGCAATGATCAAAACCATAAAGGGCGCAAAGTCAGACTTCCAGATCAAAGCAAAGAACATAAAGCCAAACTACTAAAAGACTGGATGCATGAACTTTCATTAGGGAATACTTTATTATCTTGAGTCTACATTTGAGGTAGGACACTTAACACAATACCAATCATAATGGAGACAGCATACATCTGCAAAATTTTTGTCAGTTCATACATAGTAAGCTAGGAACACAATTAGCAATGTGCAGAGCCTTGGTGCATTATCCATTTGAAAAACAATCCAAATCAGTAACGATGTAATCCTTCTTTTAAATATAGCCCGGCTGATCAGCACAATGCTTATAATGACACTCGAACCTGTTTCAGTGAGGACTATGTCCAAGCACTTCTAGCAGCATCGGTGGCATCAGCAACCGCAATCCCAATATCCGCCTTCTTCAAAGCAGGGGCTTCATTCACGCCATCATTGGTCACACCGCATAAGTGCTTCTTTCCTGCAGCTCCCTATGGTAGGATTTCACAATTCCATAAGGTGATCTAAGATAGTTGCAGGTGTTGATTGATCTGAGTAACTTTCCAATTGTGTGTCTGCTTGCGTTCTTTCTCGATATGCTCACAACTATGCCACATGAAGAAGATGATTAGAATAGTAAATTGTGTGGAATGCGATGGTCAGTCTCGCCTCAGAGGAAATGTATGCTGAGGAATGTCTTCTCAATAGGATGTTCCGTCTGCACAGTGATTTTATTTTTAGCTTACACATAAACCCCTCCAAATATGGTTCTCCATTGATAATTTTATTTTTGGCCTTTGGTCTATGCTTAGTTGATCAGGAGGACCAAAGTATTATTAAGTATAACAGGAGATATGTTTTGCTAACCAATGGAACAAATCTACCTTGCCTAGCATGAAATGCCATGCTTGAATAATCATGACAAAAAAGAACATGACAGTCTGAAACAGATAAAACTGAATCAATATTCTCTACTGGTCCAATTTGACACAAAGAAACACCACTAAGGAACTAAAAGTTGCCTGGGAATAATATGAAGAGAACTTTGAGTTACAATTCTTTCAATATCCTTTCTCAAACAAGTGTGGCAGGGAATTTTAAGTCTGCTGAAAGTATAAAGACAAGCTGAAGAATGGGATCGAGAGTTCTCATGAGCCCTGCAGACTAAGAAGCACCAATACTCTTCGGAAGTCTTCGTGTCGTGTCCGACACTCCGACACATGTCCAACATGCTTCGACACATTCCGACACGCGGTCAACGAGTGTCGAAAAATCTGACATGTGTCAACTTTTCTCGACACGCTCCGACACGCAAGTCCGAAATTTCGACATACGATTCCGACATGCACAGGGTCAATTTTAAAAATTTTCAATACTTGAGAGGTCAAAATGTAAATATATGAAAAATAATGAAAATGACAAAAATAAGAGGAAAGAAGAAAATTCTTACTCTCAAGTTTCTCACTTCTAATCTTCCCGTGAGTGACGAAGGAATGCCCATTTTCTCGTCGGTGTCGTTTTGTTGCCTCCACATACTTAAAGTTACAATTTTTTTTTTTTTTTTTCTGCCTCTCGCAAGCATTGCTTGCGAGTCATCTCTTTTAGTCTATGTTATTGGCTTGTGAGTTATCTCTCACATTTTCCGTGGCAAATTTAGTGATTTCCTTTTCTTTTGGTCATACTTCAAGAGTTCTTGTCTTGGATTTTCATTTTTCTCAAACCTTGTTTTGAGAGGAGCTCCAAGCTAGTCTATATCATGAACTCCGAACTCTGTCTAGGACTATAAGAAATCTCATTAATCTCCGACAAGTATAAGAAAACAGGACATGTTCCTTTAAGTTTACTCTTTCATATTTGCAATTTTTGAATTTCTCGTTCAATTTATGTCAAATTAAACAATGAATGATATTAACAAATGTTGGATTAATATTTTTAGTACAAATTAATTATATGCTCTTTTTATTATTATTTATTTATTTTTGCATTTCTTATCTTATCCTTTCCTTAGAGTAGAGTCGACCTTCTATAAGATAACTCAAAAAAAAGAAAATCGAAATTGGATATTGATTAAATTGTATTGTATATTTAATACACATTAATCATTTATAATAGCTATAACGAATCATTTCTTTCTATAAGAAATGATTTCATTAATTTAAAAATAGAACATAATTCTAATTATTTAGAATTCTATAAACTATATAAAAATATTAATTAATTTATAGAAGTATTATTTATTATAATATATATATATAACGTGTCGGAACGTATTGAAATTCTCTATTTTTTTAGAAATGACATATCAGCGTGTCGTGTCGTGTCGTATCGCATGTCGTGTATCTGTGTCCGTGCTACATAGCCTGCAGATGATGAAAGGGAAAAGCTTGAAAGTTGTTAAGTTGCAACTTGGGTGGAATGTTACAATATACATTATCTAAAAGGAAGGGAATAAGGTGATACACGAGCAAGTTAACCTCCAAATGAATAGGGTTGCTGCTGCTGAAATTATCAATAAAAACCATGTTTCAGTCATTAATTCTGAAGGAAGCAGTTCCTGATGAAGTTAAAAGCATCTATGTTCTTGATCGACCAAGACTACTTTGAAGCCATGATCGAGGATTGATGTGCTCGATAGTAAGCGGATTACTAGTTTTTACTTGTATGTTTGTTTTTAGGGTTAATACCATGAAACATGCAAACCGGTACATTGTAACAAATTTACTCCAAACTAATTCTTCAACTGCCAACAATCCCAAACTGATACAAATGTGAAAAATTTAATGCAAACTAATTTTTTAATCACCAAACATTCTAAACTAATACATTTGTGATACATTTACTCTCTATTAATTTTTGTTAAATTGGATTAATCTTATGAAAAACCAAAAACTGCCGCAAATGTGACAAATAGAGGCTAAAACCCTAAACTATTATACTCGTCAACTGCCACATATCATCCAACTCAATTTGATGGTGAAATTTAATGTATCATCCAACAAAATTTAATATATCATCCAATTCAGTAATTTGATGGTGAATTTAACGGAAACTAACGGAGGGTAAATTTGTCAAATATGTACCAATTTAGAGTTTTTAATACTAAAAAAATTAGTTCAAGTTAAATTTGATACTAGTGTATCGGGTTGAGATTTTTCATGGTTTTAATCCTTATTTATATTCTGGTGTTTCTTGTGATAAGGGTTATTGAGTTTAAGGAGAGGTGTCCAAGACCTATTTTTTAATTCATATATAATAGGTGGATTGTGCACGGGTTAGTCAAAATTTAAAGAATTAGTTGTTATGTGAAGCCCAACTACATATGGACTTTAATTAGTCTCGACTAAACTCACGCACAACTAACCAAACAATGCCTCCTCTTGTTTGGGCTGTTGCGGGGCAAAGCTTACAAATTGACTAGTATCTTTCACATTTCGGACAACAGCAACCATGCCCATCTCATAGTCAGTCGGTCTCGCAGACTGTGCACCAAGATTTATCAAACTCTTCCAAGAATCCAATCTCTCAAGTCCTAATTTCAACTAGATTTGAGCAACTCCGGCAATCAATAGCTCCGGATATTAAATCTAAAAGATCTAGCCTCTCAATGGACTTGCATCCAGCGATATTCCCCTTTTCCACGCATGCCCCTACCTATTATGGCCATGAATTCTAGCTAGATTTTGCAATTTGTAGCACCCTTCATACACTTAAATAATGTTTTAGGCTTTCAACGGACTTGCTCTAAGAGACATCGAACTCTTCAAATTTCGACTAGATTATGACAACCTGCAGCATCCAACAGCTTCATATGATTACTGCGGTCTCTAATTTCAAAAAGTTGATCGCCAAATAGCTTCAAACTAGTAGATTGCAAAGGCGCAAGCCTTCAGGGGACTTGCACCGAGAGAAATCCAATAACTCCAACTTAAAAGCCCTTGAATATTTTATAGGCGTTCACATCCTTGAACCATCAGTTGCTCGAGACATTTTGATTGAGAAAGGTCCATCCTTTCAAGGGACTTGCACAAAGGGATATCCAACACTATATCCAATACTTCGAAGAACTCCAGTTCATTGAAGGCGTTGAATTTCAGGTAAATTTCACATTCTTTAGCATTTAGTTGCTTAAGACAATCTAACTATGAAAGATTCAGCCTAGTAATAGAATTGCAGTAAGAGATATCCAACACTTTTGACCACTTCAATCTAACAATTGCTAGAATTTCAACTCGGTTTTGGCAATTTGCAATGGCCAAGCTCCTTACACCGCTTCCAACAACCCGTACTTATTATGGCCTCGAAATCCAACAAAATTTGCACAAGAGCATGCCTTCAATAGCTTCAAACAATCTAATTGTGAAAGGTCCAGTCCCCCATGTCGCGACCTCTTTTTTTTCGGGCGCCGGCGATCGGGTACGGGCGCCTAAGGAGGCTAATGGCTCGGCTGAATTTATTAAGCCTGGACTCTCCCAAGTCCACCAATTCACGACTTAATGGTCCAAGTTTTTAACCTGTAAATCAATTTTTAAAATGGAGTCGCCACTAATCGATTTGGGGTGGGTTGATTAGAAACCCAAGCGAAGTATCGGGAGAAGTATTCGCTCCTGCGCAACCAGAGAAATTAGGATCGGGGACTTGATTACACTAGTTAATCACTAATGCCCTTTCGGTACCTAATCTTGTTTAAACCCTAAGGTTTTTGGATGTTCGAGGGTTTTCCATGCATTTTGGGAGGAAAAACATTTTTGAGTCATTTTCTAATTTTTGGACACAAAAGGATTTTTTGGTATTTTTTTTGGAAAAATACAAGTCTTTTTGGCTTTTTCTGAATTTTTGGCTTTTTTTTTTTTTGGATTTTTGGCATTTTTTGGAAAATATGGAATATTTTTGATATTTTTGATTTTTCGGAAAATAAAACATTTTTCAACATTTTTTAATATTTTTCGATTTCCTGGAAATTAAAACATTTATAATATTTTTTCGAAAATAAATTATTTTTGATATTTTTAAATAAGTTATTTATTTATTTAAAATATTATTTAAAATAAAACTTAAAAAGCCGACTGGGTCGGATCCGCGGGTTGGGTCCGACCCGGTCGGAACCCGAACGTGGACGGGCCCGCGTTGCGGGCCCGACTGGATTTTTTTTTGTCTTTTTTCTTTTAAGAAAAACCTAAAAGCCCAAACTCACTTTGACCCTTTTTCATTAAAAGAAACTCAGCCCAAAGACTACCCGGCCCACGCGCATAACTCGGCCCAGGCGGAACCCTACCCAGTTATTGGGAAACCGGGTTGGACGGATCCGTGAGCTGACCCGGTTCCCGACCTCCTTTCTCCTTCGCTCGCTCGCGGCGCCGACGAGGGGCCGGGGACGGTGGATCGGTGGCGCTATAGAGGACGATAGCGGTGCGGCGTGGCGGCACAACGGCGGCGGGTGGAGATGCGAGGGAACGGCGGACAGAGCGCGGCCAAGGACCGGATCCCGCGGTGGCTCGAGGGGCGAGGAGGGTTTCGAGAGGAAACGGCAACACCAAGCGGGGTTGATACCTGTCTGTGGAGAGTGTATGGCGCAGCGGCGTTGCTGGCTGGCGAGACGGTGTCGTTGGTGGTGGAGGCGACTTCCTAGAGCGACGGGGCAGCGACGGTCGCGATGGCGAGGCCTCGGCTTCCCAGATCTGGTGTGGCGTTGGCGGGTCAGTCTCGGCACGGCGTCGGGACTGGTGCTCGGCCACAGCGACGGCAGCGGCCTGGCTCGGGGCGACTCGGCAAGGCAGATTTCCAGATCTGCGCCCAGATCTCGACCCTCTCTCCTCCGGATCTTCTCTCGCTCAGCTCCTTCCGCTCGGATCTCACCTTCTTCGCTTCTCAGCCCGACCCTCTTCTCTCTCACTCAGGCCAGATCCGAGCCTCCACCGGCCGGATCTGACCCTCTCAGAGTTGCTCGCCGCCGGCCTTCCCCGAAGTCTCTCGGTGGAGGGTGGGCTGAGCTCACAACTCGAGTTCCCTCTCACTCGCTCGTCGATTCCTCCCCCGAAGTCTCTTAGTGGGAAGATCTCCAAGCTTGCGATGCCCCTCGACGGAAGTTGCGCCCTCCTATTTATAGGCGAGGAGGTCCGGTCGACGGAGGGACTCGGCCGCCGGTCCCCTTCGCGCGCCGAGCGGTTCTCCTCGGCTGAACCGGCGTCCCATCCGAGCTCGTCCAGCGAAGCATGCTCGGCATTGATGGCGCTTAAGATCTTATCTTCTCCGGCCGACGTCGGCCTACTCCCCTCGGCCGTAGGCCATCCTTCGCGCGTCGGCGTTGATGCGCGTGGAATACAGAGGCGGAGAAGGAAGGCGCAGGGAAGAAGAAGAAGGAAGAAGAAGGAAGAGAGGGGCCGGGCCAGTGAAAGAAAAACTGGGCTTGGGCCGGCGAAAAGGAGAAAAAGAGGGGGGCTGCCAATTTTTCTGTTTTTGCTTTGTTTTGTTTGTTTTTTGTTGTTTTATCTTTTTATTATCTATTTATACGAAAAGACAAAATTAAAAACTTAATTAATAAAACTAATTAAAATTGAGGTGTCAACAGCTGCCCCTCTTTGAAGGTGAGCTCGCAGAGGTTGCATTCAAAGACAGACTGATGCCTCAATTTTATCCATGCATGCGTAATAGATTATATTTTATTTGGGACCTATTATTCTATGCGGAAAAAGAGCAATATAACTTTACATATACTAAGACAGATAAGAAGATACCTGTAGTTACTTACCGGGAGTGAGTGAGATAGGGTGTGAACCCCGAGTTTTGGCAAGTATCAAGGCATCATCTTACCTGGTGATATGAAGAGGTTGCTTTTCCAAGGCTCGAACGATTCTTCGGTCGCCTGTTAAAACAATCAATGATTTGTCTAGGACCCGAACCTTTTTTCGGTCGCCTTGACGGGAGACTGCTCTTCCAGGACCCGAACCATTCTTCGGTCGCCTGTTGGAGTAATCGGTGGTTTGTTTCGGACTCGAACCATTCTTCGGTCGCCGTGACGGGAAGTTGCTTCTCCAGGACCCGAACCATTCTTCAGTCTCCTTGACGGGAGATTGCTCCTCCAGGACCCGAACCATTCTTCGGTCGCCTGTTGGAGTAATCAGTGGTTTGTCTCGGACCCGAACCATTCTTCGGTCGCCGGGACGGGAAATTGCTTCTCCAGGACCCAAACCATTCTTCGATCGCCTGTTAAAACAATCCATGATTTGTCTAGGACCCGAACCTTTCTTCGGTCGCCTTGACGGGAGATGCACCGACCTTTCTCAGGGCATCTCATTTGTGGGTGCCTGATTTGTATCAAGGACACCAGTTGGTACCCGACCTTTCTCAGGAGATGCACCGACCTTTTTCAGGGCATCGATTTGTGGGGCGTCTGACTTCTGTCGAAGACACCAGTTGGAACCCGACCTTTCTCGGGAGGATGCGCCGACCTTTCTCAGGGCATCGATTTGTGGGGCGTCTGACTTCTGTCGAAGACGCCAGTTGGAACCCGACCTTTCTCGGGAGGATGCGCCGACCTTTCTCAGGGCATCGATTTGTGGGGCGTCTGACTTCCGTCGAAGACACCAGTTGGAACCCGACCTTTCTCGGGAGGATGCGCCGACCTTTCTCAGAGCATTAATTCTGGAAGATACCTGGACATTCACAAGCATATCAAAGAGTACCTGGATATTCACAAGTACTAACATGAAGGATATTTGGGCCTTTGCAGGCGTCAAAATGGGCATTTGGCTGACCATAGGCATTGAAGGGGTATTTGGATGATCACAATTATGAATTCTTGGGGGATACTTGGACATTCACAAGTATCGAAGGGTACTTGATAATTGGAAATATTGAGAACATACCTTGGATATTTGTGAAGGTCTCTCACCTCTTGGTAATGGGAATGTCGAGGGCGTGCCCCGCTTATTCATGAAGGTCTCTCACCTCTTGGTAAAGGGGAATATCGAGGACGTGCCTCGCATATTCATGAAGGTCTCTCACCTCCTGATAATTGGGAATATCGAGGACGTGCCTGAGATATTCGTGAAGGTCTCTCACCTCCTGGTAAAGGGGAATATCGAGGGCGTACCTGAGATATTCATGAAGGTCTCTCACCTCCTGGTAAATGGGAATATCGAGGACGTACCTGGGATATTCGTGAAGGTCTCTCACCTCCTGGTAATTGGGAATGTTGAGGGCGTGCCTCGAATATTCGTGAAGGTCTCTCACCTCCTGGTAAAGAGATTTTGAATGTAGCACGAGGCTTACCTGGATTGCCGCAGGCACTTAAAATGTGACATCCCGATTTTCCAATTCTGGTTTCAATTAAATAAGTCGGGCATTTCATCTTCGCGCCTATAGCTCTCTTCTCTGAGTTGGCCACTCACGAGATAACTAGTCTATCAGGTGAAGCCGTTAAGGAATCTGAACGCAATAGACTTGAGAATTCGACCAGGAAACGACTGCTCGACCGTACTAATCTGCAAGGGTCATTACAGCACAGACCGATTAGAGACCGGAGATAGGTCGATTCAACAGAACCATGTAATTCAGTGTGGGTGATTCCACCTAATTGCACAATTCTTGTTGATCGGCACTAGACCAATTTCTCTATCGTTTTGGTACCCTGTGTCCGTATTTGAAACCTCGAGATTTCTACGACAATTGAGAGTCGCCAATGTGTCGAAGATGCACTTTGTGGCTTGAAAATAATCAGCCACAGGTCAATTGCACAGAAAATTCCTAAAAGCTACCTGGTAGATTAGGACGCGCTAAAGTCGTGCCAGATTGAATTTAACCGTGAAATTGAACCCGATTACAGAAATTGGAAGTTCTGTCAAGTCACAATTCATTTTAGGAATGTCGACTCATCTCCAGAAGATTTTTCTACAAACCGAGATTTTTGGCGGAAAAGCAAAGTAATGTCGTTTTTGTTCGGGATTGTCAGAGGGCCGTTTTTAATCGAATCTTTGGGATGCAAGTTGGATCATTTGATGGGGAAATGTCATGAGAAGGCCGAGGACACATGGGTTGATTTATTTGAGCTTCAATTGAGCTTCAACTGATTGGAATTAAGAGAGAATTGAATGGATTGAATGGGGGAATGTCCAAAATTCGTAGCTCCCATGGCACACCACATTTTGCACCTATTGCCAAGCTTGTAGAGGAAGATTGGAGGAGAGAGAGTGGCTGAGGTCATGTGGTGTCATGGTGGGGGCAAAGCCAATGAGAAGATGGCAAGTGTTGAGCTCTAGAGAGCCCAAGGAGACCCCCACTCTTAAGCAGCTTCTTCTCTAAGGCTTTCTCTATTGTTGTTGAAGGAGAGAAGCTCAGCAAAAACCAGAGGAACCGAGCAGCACCAGCCCCTCCATCGTCGCACGCCCGGAAGGCCATCGTCGGCCGTTTTCCTCCTCTGTTTTCTCCTCGTTCCAGTTTCTGCTCCAGCCGACCTTTCGCCAATGATCCGAATAAAAAGTCGACTTCCCGGATGAATCAGCGAACGCTCTACCCACGTCCATGACGAGGACATCCAGCCCGTTCCGGAGCACCCTGCCTCTCGCCGGAACGATTCTCCGGTCGTCCCGAAATCCTGAGAGAAGCTGCCGCTCGCCCGACCGTCTGGACTCGCCCGGTTCCGCCTGTTTCGCGTTTTCTTGCTGTTTCGCCCCTTTCCGACCCTTCCTTTGCCCATCCCAACCTCCTGCAAGATCCCCAAGATCCCTGGGAGCCGCCGGTTGCCAACCACCCGCTTGCCGGAGCTCCGATTGGCCCGTTTTCGCCGTTGAAGTTGCTGGTTTCTTCTCTGCAGTTCAGCCCAGATCAGAAGCAGAAGACAGCAAGAAGTTCCAGACTTCGAGGCCCGTTTTCAGTGTCTTCCCGGCCTCCGTTGGTGTCGCCGCTTTGGGGTTTATCGACCGCCTTGGTGTCGGGGTCGCCGTGAACTCACCAGCGAGCAAAACTGGTGAGTTTATCCTCTAATTCTTGCTTAGTGAGTTAATGATGCTTAAGGGGTGTTTAGATTAGTCTAATTAGGTTTAGGTGATTAGATTAGATTATTTTAATGTAAATTAGATTAGTTGTATGATTAGCTTAATGGATGTTTAATTAGGGCTAATTGTATGATTAAATTAGTGTAATCTTGTTTAAGCCCTAATTAATTATTTTTAATTAATTAATTATTTCGAATTTATAAATATTATTTTATTAAATTATATTATTATAATATAATATTTAATTATTTAATTTTCGGAATTAAATTTAATTATTTAATAATTTCGAAAATTATGCCTGGGATGGCCTGGTCGTTAGAATTTCGCGCCGATCGCAAAGCGGTGCGGTCGGTTTGTGCTAATTGTATGTTTAAATTGAGAAATTGAGTGATTGATGATTGTGGTTAATAATTCCAATAATGTGGAATTAAGTGAAATTGGAGAAGTTTTGGTATTTAACTTGAAAATACCCAAAGTGTCGCCTATTGGCATCGTAATTGGTTGGTAGGACCAGTTTGAATCTATTGATTGATTTGATTGAGGATTGGTTTGGGTTATTGTTGAATTGATAGCTTTGGCGAGCAGTTGTTTATATATGTATCAGCTTGGTCAAGTAAATATTATATACATATATGCTACAACTTCAGTGAGCTATCTATACGCTACAGCTTCAGTGAGCTATATATATACGCCACAGCTTCAGTGAGCTATATATATACGCTACAGCTTCAGCGAGCTACCGTCTATATACTACAGCTTTGGAAAGCATATGTCGTATTAACGACTGGTTTGATAGACGGTATGGAAAGATAGATAATGGGATTGAATTGAATCATTGTGAATGATCAAATGTGATTGAGAATTGAATTGTGCTAACGTGCAGGAAAGGGACTGAGGCGAGGTAAGCCCTCCATCCTATTTGTGTGGCTAGAGCGCCCTGAGGCGTATTTTCTTCCTAATTGAGTTTTAGAGGGTAGGACTCGCTGAGACGTAGTCTCATCCCGGTTGTGGGATAATATTTCAGGTCCCTAGATGATGGTCGTGGAGGACCGGAAGTCCTGGAGTTCGGAAGGTGGAGGCTGAAGAATTGGTGAACGTGTCTAACAAGTTGGTCATAGGACAGTTCCCTTTTTGTTGAGCCGGTCTATTTTATAGTCAATCCAGTGTTGTATATAAACCTATGTGTTTATAAGAAAGCTTATTTGGTTGTGATTGATTACCTGCTTTTCTATCCCAAGTTAAATGTTGTCAGGGGATTTGTTTCGCTTCCGCATGCATAATAAAAGATAATGGGTCGGCGACGTGTCCTGGGAAGTCGCATTTGTATCGACCAGAGTGGGATGTGCGCGCGCTCGGAGGATCGGGGCGTGACATAAAAGGGGTGGAGCACCTGGATAGCCACAGGTGTACAAAGTACTGGGATACTTGGATGAACACAAGTATTTAATGATACAACCTGGGACCACTCAGTTGGTCCAAGTGTAAGAAAGCATACCTAGGTAGGCACAGGCACACAAAGTAGTGGAATGCTTGAACAACTGCTATTATTTGGGGACAACTTGGGCAAGTTGAGTGTCATGAAAAGGAAGTACCTAGACAACGGTGGGTACTTGACGATATGAGGATACCTAGACAGCAGTAGGTATTCCAAGAGATACTTGGTCAGTCACAAGTATCAATACTCTGGGGACAACTCGAACAGGTCGAGTGTCAGGAAAAGGGAGTATCCGAACGGTGGCCGGTACTAAAAAACAATGGGATGCTAAGACAGCAGTAAGCATCGAAACTCAAGGGACAACTCGAATAGGTCGAGTGTCAAGAAGAGAGTACCTAGACAGTGGGAGGTACCTAAAAATAAAGGGATACCTGGACAGTCGCAAGTATCAATACTCTGGGGGCAACTCGAATAGGTCGAGTGTCAACAAGAGAGTACCTGGACAGTGATAGGTACTTTAAGACAAACGGGGACAGGGATATGCTTACCTGGCAATATCTCTGATCTCTGAGAGTATGTCTGTTATTTGCAGAATATGCACACATGATTGTATACTATAAATTCATAAATTCAAATGTGATTTATGCATGACAATCTTGTCGCTTTTGTATCATTCGAATTCCACTGGGAAGATTTTGAAAGACAACATTTATTCGGAATACGATGCTTTGAGCATGCCGGATGAGGGACTTTCGATCCTGAAAGGACTTTTCACTCACTCTCATGGAGAAGCATATCCTGACCATTGATGCATGATTTATAAGGACCACACTATCTCACTGTCATCATGTCAGCAGGGGTCCGAGTATTCTCGCAAACAGTACGACTTTACCAATGTGAGAGGTCTTTGTTGAAACTGTGATGAAGTCTTGGTCAGCAGCTCGTCAAATGGGACCATCAAGGTCGAAGCCGATGGACAAAAGTGCTACACGATCATCTCCGGGTTTACAAGTTAAGAATCCTGCGAAAAGAGATAAAGTAGTCCTGCTCGTACCTCTTCGAGCGATGCTTATGCATATATGAAATCCTACGTTAATTGAAGTGCCCCTAGTCTGAAGAGACTTTTTACAATGGGATGCAATGTAGGCTTGACTCATGTGTAAAAAGTAAGAGCTGGCGATCGCCTTGGCATTTGTCACCGGTCTTTCTTCTCACAGACCGATAAAGGTTCCATTAATCGAACCACAATAGCAACTTCTCTCGGGAATACGAACAGCTGTATTTTTTGTCTGGAGACATTGGCCTTGCTTTTACCAGGCACACTGCTTTTTTATGTCCATAATTTTTGCTTTTGTTTTTTCATCTACGGGCATTGACCTTGTTTTTGCCAGGTACAATGCTTTTTATGCCCCTATTTTGTTCTTGTTGCTTGAGAGCTGATCTTGACAAGTTCAAGCAAACGCCTTTGTTAGACTATTGAGTCTTCATCTTTTACTGGCGCTTCTGATTATGCTGCTCAAATGGCAGTAGCTTCTGCTTTGCCTCCATGTGAGGGTGAATTTACAAACTCAATTGAGTTGTACAATGGATACAAGTGTGTAAAGAAAGAATTGCTCTTCATGACTTTAGGGCACTTAAATTAACGCGAGTGTTCATATGCAATAAAGACACTCAAAGATTGATACAAGTGCAAGCAAGAAAATTTCTATCTCTCTTCTCACCTTGTGATGTTGTTTCGCCTTCGATCTGCCCTAGTGTGGGGTGGTTCTTGACCAGGGTATGAGAGAAGCTTCACCAATGTATGGGGCTCAATGGGGTGAGCGATAGAATGCCTCTCACTAATTTGGTTATCGTACCATTCGCGAGAGAACTCTTTACCCTGCAACCGTGGAATCTTCTGCACTCATCTCACAAGTGTATAGATAGGGGACTGTGTGTAGGATATGGCTTGCCTTTCATCATTTTGACGCGCCTCATCCAGCATGCTCGATTAATCTTGTATTCTTCATTTAGCTGTCTATTCTAATAATCCTTAATGGAATCAGTGATTTAGACAGACAAAATCATCATGCGAAATCCATTTGGAAAAGGCATGCAGCATTTTAAATGTGATGAAGTTTGTACTCTCAGAACAAATGAATGGTTTTGGCTAAAAGACCTTCTTGTTAGCTTTAAGGGTTAACAAAATAGTATTGTTAAATTTTGAACATCAAAAGGGTTATTCACAAAGGGGTGTCGATGGCTGTCCCTATTGATTAGGGATATGACACTTGAATGATCAGCCAGTGATTGGGAATCTGATCAGGCATCTCTGCTTTTGCCCCTGCAGAAGAGAAGATGTACAAGTAGATCAATTAGTTTGGCCAAAATCAAATGTGAGTTGAGGCCTGAAGATTTTCTATCATTTGCTTTGGTGATTACTCAGGACGTCATTTCGCTTAGGAGAGCTTATCAGAGTTTGACATGTCTTTCCTTGATTTGTTATCCGCATTTTTTACGGTCAAGTGATCCCTTCACTGGATTGGATGGACCTAAAGTGCAAGTGGGACACGAAGTCCTATATCCCTTGCTTCGTTAGGTCAAATATTGGCTCCTGGATAACACGTCATTTTACACGAAATCAGGTGAATTCAATGTGGGTCATTTCCACGTACTAGCTTGGCCAATATTGATTTGCCAAACCTAACCATCAAGTTTGGTTTTTGAATCCCGATGCTTCCTGTCAATAGGGAAAATATGTCAAGAGCGGGTTCAAATAGTGGGGGTATTGAAAATGATACCAAGTTACTCTTCTCCCAAGTTTGTATTTGCTGACTCCTAGGGATATTTGAATGTCGATGACAGCCTTTTTGTCTTGGCATAGTTTGACATTTCTTTCGATTGGCCTTCCTCATTTGTGACCATGTATGCATGATTGTTGGTCGTTGATTCATCTTCAATGCCTTCCTTTTGTGGAATTTCTCCTTCAGTCTTTAACTATAGCATTATTGGGTAAAAGTCATGTACCTCAAGCTTCTATGGAATCTAAGATCAAAAATCTCAAGCTTTCTGATGGCAATTACTCCTTGAAAGCATATGCGTCTGGAGTGAAGTTTCTAGATTCCAAAGTCATTGTCCAGGATGTGGGGCCATAGATCGCTTTGATTGTTAGGTTTTCTCCCTGTTAACAGCAGCCAATTCAGAGAAAAGATCCCTTCCTTATGCTTATGGGCTTGTCGAAGCTAGAACTGTAACATCTAGCTGTTTGGGCGTGTCATGCGACAAGATGGTCCTTTGGCTTAGGATGGAGCTGGGTAGGAGTGAGGCATGTAATGGATGCTTCGCTCTCAACTCTATGCCTGTACCTATTACGTTTCCTCTTTTGTATCCTGAAAATAGAAGAGAGGCGTTGTCATTCTCAATATCATGTTAAGGGAATAAGACTTACCATTTTTTAAACGGGAGGCTCCTTTCTGTTTGCCCCTGCTTTCTTGAAAATGTGTTCTCGAATTTGGTTTGTTCACATGATGTGCCAGTTTCAAATACCTTTTGTCACACCAAATCAAAGGGGATGATGTTCTGAAACATAAAGTGAGAGGGTTAGAAAGACAAACGTGCTTAAATTTATCATCTTGTTTTGACAAAAGCTTTTGGGTGATGAAATATTTTTTATTTTCAAAATACGTCTTTGGGGAGAAAAAGCATGAGGAAGCCCAGCCCTCGCATTCTCCTTGGATGATGTTTTCTTTTCATGGTTGGATAACATCACTGGGCTGGTTTGGGGTACCGCCTCATGCTCTTAAAACAAAATATTGGAACTGTACAATAGAGTACTTGGAATGGAAAATACAACTGTAGCACACTAGATAAGATGAGAAACATGAAATTATAAAAACAAGTAAAACCCATGAAAACTCCTGTGTAAAGGAGCGCTTTGATAGTGCTGGTCTTGAAGCTAAGCGTCTTTGAAATCCTCGTCTTCAGTAGACTCGAAGTATTCGCATGCGATGACTACCTCGTTGAAGTTACGGAAGTGTAACCCATGCAGCCAACAGCGCTGCTTGCGAGGTAAAGCCCGTATGAATAGCTTTATCATCTCTTCTTCGGCCGGCCGAGGGTAAGTTTGCATCATAAAAGCCTCCCACCTCCTTGCATATGCTCGGAAATCCTCCATTGGTCTTCTTCTGAAGTGAACCAAGTTCTGACAAGGTACTTCAATTCCAATCTGGCTTTGATACTGAATCAGGAATGTAGAAGACAGCTCATTCCAATCTCTCATGAGGTATATATCTGTTGTGATGAACCATTGTAATGCAGATCCCGTAAGACTCTCTTGGAAGGCCTGAGTTGTGAATGACATCGGGCCATAGTACCGACTCATTTCAGCATGGAAGTATTGCAAGTGGGCCACGGGGCAAGTCGTGCCATTATACTTGCGGAGATTAGGTA
Source organism: Eucalyptus sideroxylon (assembly GCA_014182405.2). Classification (NCBI taxonomy): domain Eukaryota; kingdom Viridiplantae; phylum Streptophyta; class Magnoliopsida; order Myrtales; family Myrtaceae; genus Eucalyptus; species Eucalyptus sideroxylon. The sequence continues at coordinate 25,078,823 of CM024550.2, forward strand.
TCCACATTTCTATGGGGCTCATGATCCTATGAGGGCAAGACGAGCTTGATGTATCTTGGTTAGGCCAATGGTTTTCCCACTGCATATCTGTTGTAGTGGTGAATTTTTCTGTTTCAGGGAAGTTGGATTCTACCGAGATTATCCCATTGCTTTCTTCTCGGTCAAAATTTCCGAATGAGGATGAAGTATTGAAGCTATCCTCATGGTCAGAGGACAAGCTTAGCACTTCGTTAGGATCGTAGCGGATAAAGACATATGCTTCCTCTTCTGACGGGCCTTCATCCCCTGGATGAGAGTAGGAAACAAGATTATATGATGAATCGTCGCCATTGTCGAAATAACACCGGAAGTCCTTAGGATTGTATTCTAGGGCTGGGAAGTCTTCAAAGTTGTATTCTTGGGAATGCTCGAAGCTTTGGTGCGGTGGCTCGTCGGCAGATGCTGAATTGATCTGCTTAGGCTTTCTTTTCTTGGCCCCTGGTCCAGATCTTTTGAGTAGGGCCTTTCGTTTTGCCAGCTCGATTCTGTCAAGGGAAGTGAGAGACATTAGAGTTTCACTGTCTGATTCACTTTCCAGGTTGATAGGGGTTGGTATTCTTTGGACCCTAGCTCTTGGAGTAAGCTTGGGAGTTGTCCGGTCCGTGCCCCGCTCTTGAACAGCTCGAGTCTATGATCTCATACAAAGGCTCCTTGCCTTTCCTAGTGGGAAATTTTCCAGTAACAGGATGCTGCTCAGCTGCCCATTTATTATGCAAGGCTTCATTGACACGTTTCTCTCCTATCTTAGCAACTAACGGCTCCTCGTGCTCCGTGATCATCGGCTCTTCGTAGGGCAAGGTGATATCAGGGGTGATGTCAATATTGTACTCTTGGTGAAAAACATGAATTAGTTCCCTCCAGGTTTTAAGGGGACTAATCTTCCTGACAATGTACCATCGCAAGGTAGGGCCAGTCAAGCTTGATTGGTACGATTGAATCATCTTTCGGACCAAGTAGGCCTGCAAGTAGGTCTCCGGGCGGGAGGTATCAGCATACCTTTCGCATTCAGGTGCTTTGAGTTTTTTAGGGATCTCAATACCGGCGTAATTGAACAGGTCCAGGGGATTCTGCTCCTGCAGTTGACTTAACTTTTTCATGATCCTTTCAAACTGTCTATGGTACTGGCTATTTTCTAGCAAATTTGCAGGTGTTATGACGGTGCTTAAGGCAACTACAGAGTTGGGCTCAGCTTGAGTGGATTTCATTTGTCTCGAGAGTTGTTGAAGGACAATGGACATCTGTACTACGCCGTCTTCAATGTTAATAAGGCAATTTTGTACATCATTCTGATCAGCCCCTATTGGATGAGGCCATTCACGAGCTATTGGTGGCTGGCGATTCATAATTACCTGCCGTTGCGAAAATACTAAATGAGCACAAAAGTAAACAAAGATTGACCCATGGCAATGGTCTAACTACCTTTTTTATTTATCAAAAGAGGATTTATAGACTGCCAACTCCTAACATCTAAAACTTGAAATTGAAAAGACGGAATGAAATACTAGATATTAAACAAAAGTCCCTAAACAATGGGACAAAACTTTCACACTATTAACGCTAAGGGGCTCATGATTGCCAATTTATATGCGACGGGGAGTCTTGCGCTTGCGCAGATGCTTGCTTTCTTGGATTGGCTCTGAGGTGTGTATCCAGTCCATTCCCAAATCCCTCTCCATGAGCTTTGCTTGCTTGTGCTGGCTGCTCTCACTGATTGGGTGAGGGACTGATGGCTTCCATTTTGTCAGGATACGATGGTTGTGGATGTAGGACATCGAGGCGTGGTGGGCTTTTTCTTCTCCCTCAAGCCCTTCAGGTACCACGATCCTTTTGCGATGGCACTTGTTCCATGCTTCCTCAACAATGTCAATCATGTATTCAGAACTTTGATGAGTGAAGAGAAGTGGAGGGACCCTCTTCTTGAAAGATGGCGGGATCTCCTGAAGGGCTCCATACTGTCGTATCACCCTTTGTGGGAAATAGGAAAAAGCACCGGTGAGGCCGAGTAACGGAATTGGATAGCGGCGCTTGAAAGCAAAGCGAGCTCTCTTTTCATAGAACCAATCAGCACACCATTGGAATGCCTCAGGAGCCGGGTCTCTTAGGAAATTTATCCAATTTAAACAGCTTTGATTGGGAATGTATGGTGCTAAAACCATAAATTTTTGTAATGGATTTTCGAAATCATTCATTCCAGACGATCGCATGAAGTCTCGGAATTCACTTAGGTGAGAAAAGAACCAGACTTGTAAAATTTCCGGAGAAACCCGCATGATTTTTTCCGTTTTCTTTAAAACGATTAAAGGACAAAAATGTTTCAGTTAAAATCATGTTGACATAATTTTGCCCCCTCAAGATCTGATCAACTATCCATGCCATCTTAGGACTTATGACATTTCTTTGATGTGGGAAAATGATGAACCCAAAAAAGGCCAGGAGAAAAATCTCGCTTTTTTGGGTCATAGGCTGATTTTGAAAACATGCATTCATGAATTCTAGTGGGCAGGTATTATTGTTGTTTTCAAGAATTTGTCTCATGACATGGATTTCAGTTCCTAAAAGCCGTGCTAACCCGCGCCATGGGAGGGCGCCTGTCGATGGCCTAACAAGCTTTTTCTCGAGAGGCATTCCAGTGATGATGCCGTATTCTTCCAGTGTTGGGGTTAGCTCAAACCCACCAAACATAAAAGTAGTCGTCTTCGGGCACCAGAAATGTGCCATGGCCTGTATTACTTCGGAACGAACAGTGATTTGGATCAGCGATAGGAGATGACCGACTTTGGCTTTCACGCGCTCTTGGGCAAACTGATCCAATTGACCCCACCATCTGAAGAGCTCCGCCTTGGGAGCAGGAACGAACAGGATATCGTCTTTCCCCATCGCATATAAATTGGGACTTGAAAAGCTTATCCTAAATTGCCATGGGCCAAATAAAAAGACTAAGTAAAAGTAAAGAAATCACTTTGCTTTTAAATAAAAATGGCAAGCACAAAGACATACAAATGGGATGCGTGGCTCGATTTCTAACTCAGAAGGCTTGATGAAATTAAAAGGGTATCCGCCCGTCGCAGTCTCGCGTTAGCAGCATACCCTCCTAACCTCGGCTAAGAAATTCGGGGAAAAGAAAGGCAACCTCTACATCGCAGTCTCGCGTTCGAGGTCGTATCTTTCTTAACACCATCCTAGAAATCCTATGGCGGCCCAGTCCGGCGGCGGGTTGTGTGTGCCATGTGTAGTGTTTAAAACAAGAAAAGCATGCACAACAGTTTATAATCACAAGATAATCTATTTTAAACTGAATTAAAATAAATTTAAACTACCGACCTGCATAAAGAAAAACAAAAGTCGGAAAGAATTTAAACAAGACAAAAATGGCCTAAGTCCTCAAAGTCCCCAGCGGAGTCGCCAAGCTCAAGCGCGACCTCTTTTTTTTCCGGGCGCCCGCGATCGGGTATGGGCGCCTAAGGAGGCTAATGGCTCGACTGAATTTATTAAGCCCGGACTCTCCCAAGTCCACCAATTCACGACTTAATGGTCCAAGTTTTTAACCTGTAAATCAATTTTTAAAATGGAGTCACCACTAATCGATTTGGGGTGGGTTGATTAGAAACCCAAGCGAAGTATCGGGAGAAGTACTCGCTCCGCGCAACCAGAGAAATTAGGATCGAGGACTTGATTACACTAGTTAATCACTAATGCCCTTTCGGTACCTAATCTTATTTAAACCCCGAGGTTTTTGGATGTTCGAGGGGTTTTCCATGCATTTTGGGAGGAAAAACATTTTTTGAGTCATTTTCTAATTTTTGGACACAAAAGGATTTTTTGGTATTTTTTTTGGAAAAATACAAGTCTTTTTGGCTTTTTCTGAATTTTTGGCTTTTTTTTTTTTTTTGGATTTTTGGCATTTTTTGGAAAATATGGAATATTTTTGATATTTTTGATTTTTCGGAAAATAAAACATTTTTCAACATTTTTTAATATTTTTCGATTTCCTGGAAATTAAAACATTTTTTAATATTTTTTAGAAAATAAATTATTTTTGATTTTTTTAAATAAGTTATTTATTTATTTAAAATATTATTTAAAATAAAACTTAAAAAGCCAACCCGGGTCGGATCCGCGGGTTGGGTCCGACCCGGCCGGTAACCCGAATGGGACCGGCCCGCGTTGCGGGCCCGACTCGGAATTTTTTTGTCTTTTTTCTTTTAAGAAAAACCTAAAAGCCCAAACCCACTTTGACCCTTTTTCATTAAAAGAAACTCAGCCCAAAGACTACCCGGCCCACGCACATAACCCGGCCCAAGCGGAACCCTACCCGGTTACTGGGAAACCGGGTCGGACGGACCCGCGAGCTGACTCGGTTCCCGACCTCCTTTCTCCTTCGCTCGCTCGCGGCGCTGACAGAGGGGCTGGGACGGCGGATCGGTGGCGCTACAGAGGACAGTAGCGGTGCGGCGTGGCGGCACAACGGCGGCGGGGGGGTGGAGATGCAGAGGGAACGGCGGACAGAGTGTGGCCGAGGACCGGATCCCGCAGTGGCTCAGGGCGGCGAGGAGGGTTTCAAGCGGAAACGGCGACACCAAGCGGGGTTGATACCTGTCTGTGGAGAGGGTATGGCGCAGCGGCGTTGCTGGTTGGCGAGACGGTGTCGTTGTTGGTGGAGGCGGCTGCCTAGAGCGACGGGCGCGACGGTCGCGATGGCGAGGCCTCGGCTTCCCGATCCGGTGTGGCGTTGGCGGGTCAGTCTCGGCATGGCGTCGGGACTGGTGCTCGGCCACAACGACGGCAGCGGCCTGGCTCGGGGCGACTCGGCATGGCGGATTTCCAGATCTGCGCCCAGATCTCGACCCTCTCTCCTCCGGATCTTCTCTCGCTCAGCTCCTTCCGCTCGGATCTCACCTTCTTCGCTTCTCAGCCTGACCCTCTTCTCTCTCACTCAGGCCAGATCCGAGCCTCCACCGGCCGGATCTGACCCTCTCGGAGTTGCTCGCCGTCGGCCTTCCCCGAAGTCTCTCGGTGGAGGGTGGGCTGAGCTCACAACTCGAGTTCCCTCTCACTCACTCGTCGATTCCTCCCCCGAAGTCTCTCAGTGGGAAGATCTCCAAGCTTGCGATGCCCCTCGACGGAAGTTGCGCCCTCCTATTTATAGGCGAGGAGGTCCGGTCGACGGAGGGACTCGGCCGCCGGTCCCCTTCGCGCGCCGAGCGGTTCTCCTCGGCTGAACCGGCGTCCCATCCGAGCTCGTCCAGCGAAGCATGCTCGGCATTGATGGCGCTTAAGATCTTATCTTCTCCGGCCGACGTCGGCCTACTCCCCTCGGCCGTAGGCTGTCCTTCGCGCGTCGGCGTTGATGCGTGTGGAATACAGAGGCGGAGAAGGAAGGCGCAAGGAAGAAGAAGAAGAAGGAAGAAGAAGGAAGAGAGGGGCCGGGCCAAAAAAAGGAAAAGCTAGGCTTGGGCCAGCGAAAAGGAGAAAAAGAGGGGGGGCTGCCAATTTTTTCTGTTTTTGCTTTGTTTTGTTTGTTTTTTGTTGTTTTATCTTTTTATTATCTATTTATACGAAAAGACAAAATTAAAAACTTAATTAATAAAACTAATTAAAATTGAGGTGTCAACACCCCAAGACCCCCATATGGCCTTGGATTTCGGCTCGATTTTCACAAGAAGAAGCCTTCAACTGCTTTAGAAATAGGTCTAGCCTCTTAATGGATTTGCACTAGAAGATGTCTCTCTTTCAAGAACTCTGACCTATGAAGGTCTTGAATTTCAATTAGATTTTCGCGACAACTAGCATTTACTTTCTTCAAATGTTTCAATTGAGAAAGATCCAGCATTTCAAAGGATTTGCATGAGTCGATGATCAACTTATCTATGAACTTGGATCTATCAAAGACCTTAACTTCAACAAGAACATTGTTTCTTTTTTTTAAGTCTCAGTGGAGCTTTCATTCCATCAAATTATACAAGGTTATCAAGACCAGACGAATTTGTACCCCATGCTCCATCCAATGTTGTCGTTTCACATTTTTCATACGTTCATATGGAAAATCTAGAGACGCCTTCAGATTTTTACTAAAAGATTGATTGTTAGTTGACTCAAAACAAATCTTTAGTCGTTGCCTTCTTTTTGGTCCTTGATGTACGCTCCCTAGTGGCTTTAATAACTAACCCACTATCACTTATTTATTGGAAAGTAATTACAGTGAACTCATAGAATTGATATAATAAAATAGACTAATTAATTGACCTTGACTTAGAAAAGATGTATGCTACATAGTGGCCTTGACGACTAACCCACTATCCATTCTTTACTAAAAAGTAATTACAGTGAACTCATATAATTGATGTAATAAAATAGACTGGTTAATTGACCTGACTTAGAACGGTTATGAGACGTTCCCTTCTAGCTCTAGAATTTATCCGGTTCTTCCATTCATTGCTCCAAGAGGGCCTTTCCTTTTCACCTTTAGGAGTATTCCTCTCCGCGTGCTTAGTCGTTGCCTTTGAAGCATCATCCAGTGGCGATTCTATCTTGGTGCTGAATGGAGTCGACCAACATGAGCTAATTTTATTATCATTTGTGCACCAACATTTTGATTAGCCCATGCTACGCATGGGAGGCTCGTTTAACGTTTACATTGTTGTCCTCTTTGGCGGTGACATTGATAATGTATCTAAAAGCAAGAAGAAAAGAAAGAAAAGGACGTAATAGCTATGTTTCCACTATAATTATATTACTATTATGCTAGTCTCTTGCTATGCACGGGAAAAAGACTTGTGAAATAGATTATGAGAAATAATAATTCTAGAAATATACTTGATTAGTATGAGGATAAGAGATTTTTGTGATATCGAAAAAAAAAAAGTATTATATGTCTGCTGGACTAAATGGGAAAATTTTTAGTTTGATTAAAGTGGAAAAATAAAAGCACTTTTTTTTTTTCAAAAGAAAGTGAAAATAAATGTCACTCATGAAGAGTGCCACATGTTAGTCATATACTAATAATACTTTAATGCATCACTTTACATTTTTCACGGGGTAAAAGCCACCAAAAATCCTAAACTACATTTATTATGATGCATTTACCTCAAACTTTGTACATTGTGATACATTTACCCCAATTTTTTTTTATGACACCAAAAATCACTAACTTTAGTCAAAATGTTATACGAATACAAGTTTGGAACCACTGGCCGTGGTGGCTCCGCAGGGTAGGCTTCAGTCATTTGAGGGAAGGTCAGGAGTTCAAAGCCCTTGCAACGCAAGTTGCAAGGGAGCTAGCAGGCTATTAAGTGATTGACGCGTGGCGCCGGGGTGGTGGTTTCCCCGCTAGCGACACCTGGGGGTTTACGTGGTGGCTGTCGGCCAAAGTGGTTCCTCCCACACCAAAAAAAAATAAAATACAAGTTTGGGGTGTTTAGTGTCATAGAAAAAGTTTTGGGTTTTTAATGTCACCAAAAAAAAAAAAAAAGTTTGGGATAAATGTGTTACATGGGTATAAATTTGATATTTTTGATATCACAAAAAAAAAAGTTTGAGATAAATGTGCCATAGTTAGTAAAGTTTTGAGGTTTTGTATGGCTTTTTCCTTTTCTCAAATGAGATAGATTTAGTATATCTTATTTAGATCGATAACAAGACAAATTTGATTTTTTAAGCCTAGCGCTAATCTTTAAGAAATTATGCTTTCTTTTCTTCTTCTTTTTTGTGAAAAATCCAGATGAGCGTAGCGTCTATCAACGAGGGTACGAGGCCAACAAATCCGTTGATAGATATTGTGCGAAGCACAAGTGGACTTGGTAGGAAGGTAACAAGGACCTCTAGCGGTAGTCCGGTAATTCGGCTCCCAGTCTGGATACATTCCTTATTTTATTATGTTGATGCCCTCACGCCTTACTCCTTAATTCCTCGCTAGTTTTTTCTTCTCAAATGAGTAGGAATAAGAGAGGTGACACTGGAGAGTCCCACCCCTCGGGAGTTCTTCCCTCTGTTTTTTCTCCCTTGAATCTTTTAAGGGCCTGCGTGTTGTGCGGAGTGATGGACTTTTTGGCCACTGACCCACTATCTATTGTCTATACAAATAATTTAGTGAAAAATCCAGATAAGCGTTTTCCAAATTCATGTTGTTTTTTGCCACGGTTGCTTTTGGACGCTCATACAGCTGCAGATTTTCTCTGTCTCCCATTTGCCTTAAAGCTCGTTCACTTTGTGCGTTTATTTCAGCGCAAAAATGGAAGAGCACATCTGTCTGAACCGTTAATGAAGATGGAATCTGTTAATTAAACAATTTTTCTCGTGCATACTATTGAGTATTTGATAATTAACTTTGTAATTCATTGACTGAGAGCAGTAAGCACGTGATGGGTCATTGCCTTCCCTTGGACCTCGACCTCAATCTAATACATCATTTGGCCACATCGTCCAAGAAGAACCTACCTCTTTCTTCAACAAATATAAACTAAAGGACTGTTTTCAAAGCGTGCGAAGGAGAGTGGTTAGAGTATGATAATTAAGGGACAATCAGACTTGGATTTCTGGTTTTCAATAATTTCTTTTGGACTGAAATCGCATTTGAATTCACCTACTCACTTTTTGCCATTTCTTCCCTTTTTCAAAAATTTTTTCAATATTTCCCTCAATTTTCTTCTGTTTCGCCTTTTTTTCCTAATGCATGAATAGATACCATAGTGCAATACTCAGAGCAGTTAAATTTCAACGAACACATTTCAAGTTCCAGTCAACATTGATTATTACAAAGCCCATCGAGCGTTCGTAGATCCACTTGATGAGAGCCAACGCCTTTAGATATTATTTACCCTAGCACTCTCATGTGTAAACTCGTTAATTTGTTTCTATTTTTCTTACATGGGAATCATTTCCATTACAAATTCTCTAAGAATTCCCAGCAAGCTGTTCTTGGCAATAGTACTTCATTTAAGATTCTATTTATTTCGCAGAAAATGTGACATGTCTTCCCATAAGCCATTTTCTAGGAAAATGATATCCAACTCTTCCAAAAGCCTGGAATTATCATGACCTCGAATTCTAGCAAGATTTGCTATAAAAGCAATATTTACACAAGAGCATGCCTTAAATAGCTTCAAACAATCTAATTGTGAAAGTTCCAGCCCTTCAATCAACACATCCAATGTTTCCAAGAACCACAGATAGCCTTAGATTTTGGCTAGATTTTCGCAAGAAGCCTTCAACTGCTTTAGATGATTTAATTGTGAAAGGTCCAGCCTTCTAGTGGATTTGCACTAGGAGATATCCGGCTCGTTCAAGAACTCTTACCTATGAAGGTCTCAAATTTCAATTAGAATTTCGCAACGACTAGCATTTACTTTCTTCAAATGTTTCATTTGAGAAAGATCCACTGTTTCCATGGAATTGCAAGAGTGAATATTCAACGTGTACAAAACACGGATCTATCAAGACCTCGAACTTTAAAAAGATCATCATTTTTCTTTTAAATTTTGACAGAGCATCCATTCCATCTAAATATGCAAAGTCATCAAGACCAGACAAATTTGTACAGCCTGCTCCGTCCAATGTTGTCGTTTCATATATTTCATATGTTCATATGAGGAAATCTAGAGATGCCTTCAAATTTTTACTAAAAATTTAATTGTCAATTGACAAAACAAATCTTTAGTCGTTGCCTTCTTGTGGTACTCGAGGTATGCTCCCTCGTGGCTTTAACAACGAACCCACTATCGCTTATTTTTTGAAAAGTAACTACAGTGAACTCATATAATTGATGTAATAAAATAGATTGATTAATTGACCTTGACTTAGAAAAGATGTAAGCCCACTATCCCATCTTTATTGAAAAGTAATTACAATGAACCCATTTAATTGATGTAATAAAATAGACTGGTTAATTGAACTTGACTTAGAAAAGATGTATGCCCACTATCCCATCTTTGTTGAAAAGTAATTACAGTGAACCCATATAATTGATGTAATAAAATAGACTGGTTAATTGACCTTGACTTAGAAAAGATGTATGCCCACTATCCCATCTTTATTGAAAAGTAATTACAGTGAACCCATATAATTGATGTAATAAAATAGACTGGTTAATTGACCTTGACTTAGAAAAGATGTATGCCCACTATCCCATCTTTATTGAAAAGTAATTACAGTGAACCCATATAATTGATGTAATAAAATAGACTGGTCAATTGACCTTGACTTAGAAAAGATGTATACCCACTATCCCATCTTTATTGAAAAGTAATTACAGTGAACCCATATAATTGATGTAATAAAATAGACTGGTTAATTGACCTTGACTTAGAAAAGTGATGAGCCGTTTCCTTCTAGCTCTAGATTTTTATCCGGTTCTTTCATTCTCAGCTCCAAGAGGGCCTTTCCTTTTCACTTTTAGGAGTCTTCCTCTAGGCGTGCTTAGTCATTGCCTTTCAGGCATTATCCGGTGGCGGTTTTATCTTTGGTGCTGAATGGAGTTAACCGACGTGCGCTGATTTTATTATCATTTGTACACCGACAACTTGGATAGTTCGTGCTACGCTTGGGAAGATCGTTTAACGTTTGCATTGTCGTCCTCTTTGGCCGCGACTTTGATAATGTATCTAAAAGCAAGGGGGAAAAAGAAAGAAAAGGACGTAATAGCTATTTTTCCACTATAATTATGTTACCATCATACTAGTTTTTGCACCCATGTTATACACGAGAAAAAGACGTGAAATAGATCACGAGAAATAATAATTTTAGAAGTACACTTGATCATTATGAGAATCAGAGATATTTGTAATATCGAAAAAAATAATTAGGTCTCATGAACTAAATAGAATGGAAATTGTAGTTCGATTTAAGTGGAAAAATAAAAGAAAAATTTTTGAAATAAAAAAGTGAAGATAAATGTCACTCATGGAGAGTGCCGCATGTCAGCCATCCATTCAAAGGGTTTCAGTGCCCACTTTACATTTATCAAATAAGATAGATTTAGTATATCTGATTTAGATCGATAATGTCACATTTGATTTTATAAGCTTAACTATAGCTCTAGTAAATTATGCTTTGTTTTTTTTATCAAGCACAATAATTTGCTTTTTATTAACTTATGACACTTAGCAAAGAAAATAACAATAAATTTAATTGCGGGACGCTCATGTTCTTATTTATTTTCTTCAACTTGTGGTCTTCCTATTTGCTAAATTAGACAACTTATTGGTTTTGATGGGTCTAAAGGCAGGTCGAACGGTGGGTAGTTTTGTCTTTTGCGTGAAAAATGGACTTTTTAGGAGACATTTGCACCACGAGTGAAAGCCAGGGCTTTCCTTTTTAGGGAAAAGGCCTCTGCCATAAAAATCATCTATTACTTTTCAAGGGAAATGATATATTCATAATAAAAGAAGTATCCGATCACAATTATTTCGAAATTTATATTTTTAATAATAAATGTCGTTTTAATGGTATTATCTTTACTTTTACTTTATAGTGTGTTTTTCCTATTAATATAAATAAGAGTACTAAGTACATTTTGTTCAATTAATCAAATAAGCCATGATATTAAATTGCTAGAGCTGCAATTTTCACTCATTGTTTGAAGTATATGCAAATTTTCCAGGCAATGAACTTTTTATGTTTTCATTTTTTCAAATCTACGTTTCAGAAAACGAAAAAGGAAAGAATTTCTCTTACCATCCAGTTAATGAGAACGCATAAAATCATATTTCCAATAGGAATATTTTACTGTTATGTATTGAGGTAATTTGACTTCTAATCTTTGTAACTAATTATTATAAGGACTGATGTTGGCTTCTTAATCAGGATATATTCATTTCTATTGATACTGGAATTCCAATTATCAATTTGAACCATGATGAATAGAGTAATACAATTATCTATAGCAAAATTTTAGTTTATTCCGCACATGTTGCGCAGGGTGATGGATTTTTTTAGCCATCGACCCATTGTCAAGAAAAACAAATTTGTGAAAAATTCACGAGCGTTTTCCAATTTCATGTTGCTTTTTTCCATAGTAGCTTTTGGAGGCTCTTGCAGATGCAGATCTTCTATGTCTCCTATTTGCTTTAAAGCTCAATCCTTTTGTGCGTTTATTTCAGTGCAGAAAATGGAAGAGCACATATTTCGGAACCGTGGGGAGTCATCACCTTCACTGACTGAGACAAGTAAGCTCGTGGTGGGTCATTGCCTTCCATTGGACGTCGTCCTCCATCCAATTTTATCATTTGGCCACATCCTCCAACAAGAATCTACCTCTATCTTCCAAAAAATAGACTAAAGGAGTGTTTTCAAAGCGTGCGAGGGAGAGGGGTTAGTGTGTGGTAGTTAAATCTAAAGCCAATTATACAATTAAGGGTTAATATCATGAAAAATCTTAAATTGGTACATTTATAACAAATTTACTTCAAACTAATCTTTTCACCTTAAAAAAATTTCAAATTGATACATCTATGACTAATTTAATTTCCATTAGTTTACATTAAATTTTACTATCATATTGTTAAGCTAGACGACGTATAACAGTTGACAAGTGTACCAATTTGAAGTTTTACCCTTCGTTTGTTATATCTCTACCAGTTTATAGTTTTTCATAAAATTAATCCAATTTAACAATAACTAATGGACGATAAATATGTCACAAATGTACCAATTTGAGATTTTTATTAGTAAAAAATTTAATTTAGAATAAATTTGTCATAAATACGTATCAATTTGGGATTTCTAATGATTAAAAACTTAGTTTGGGGTATATTTATTATAGGTATATCAGTTTAGGGTTTTTTGTAGTATTAACTCTTAATTAAAAATGTTTTACAATTATGCTTATTGTTCATCAATCTAAAAATACGACAATAATTTTTACCAAAAAAAAAATACGACAATAACAATCATTCTATAATAAAATAGTGGTTTTTAACAACATAATCGATGGTATTTTTAATTATTATCACGAATTTTGATAAGTTAATTGTGATTTTAGGATAATTTTTTTCTAAATGAATTATAATGTGTATTTGTATATTGTATTAAATTCATTATAATCAATATCCCATTCTATTTTCACGATACATTTCTCATAACAAAGCAAAAGAACCTTCATTGTATCTACCCTGTAAACTTAATAAATAGAAAGTTATTTCATTCCGTTTTCATTGTACCAAACACAAATTTAGTGGAAATTGAATAGGTTATGACTGATTGGTGTAGCTTAGGCTTCGAACTTTGAAACTTTTACATGGATATCCATTTGGTGTGTTTGTAGGATGCCACATATTAAAGACCATGCTTGCATTGTGCGTCTCCAGATCAATTAAAAAAAACAAAAAAAGAATTTAATTTGCAAGGAAAAGTTTAAGGATCCCGGCGTACATTTTGCGGAAGTTTCAAGTTTACCGGCGTTTGGGTGGTCATATATATATACCCGTCTAACAATGGTCGGCAGGTTAAAAAGGTCTCTATGCATGGATGAAAAGAAAAGAAAAGAAAAGAAAAGAAAAAGTCAAAAAAAGCGTCGCAAAAGGACAGAGCACGTGCTATGTGCTGTGCCTTTCCAGACAAACAGCGTCACAAAAGGAGACGGGAGAGCATCTCATGTGCCCTGAGCCCTGCCGTCCCAGACAGAGGGTGAAGTTCTCCGAACTTGCTTCCTTGAGATTGGAGGTCCCGAGAAACTGTGTTGAGATCAACGAGATAAATTATAACCAGTCCTACCGGCTTTAAGTTGCCGTAAGAGTTCTACCTGTCCAGTTACTTTCGGCATCATAGAGCTCAGAGATCTGCTTTTGCTGAACTGGTGCGACTCTGGTGCTTCATTTTCTCTGCGATTGGTCGCGATGCAAGGGGGCGACTATGAAGTGTTCTTGAGCTTCAGAGGATCAGACACGCGTGTAGGCTTCACCGATTTTCTCTATATCAGTCTCACACATGCAGGAGTCCGTACATATAAAGATGACAAAGAGCTCCAGATCGGTGAAAACTTCGGCCCGGAACTACTCCAAGCGATTGGGCAATCGAAGATCTCCATACCCATCCTCTCTAAAGGTTATGCTTCCAGTGTATGGTGTCTTAAGGAGTTGACCAAAATGCTGGAGTGCAGGAAAAGGAAGGGACAGATAATCATGCCCATCTTCTATGATGTCAAACCATCCGAGGTTCGAGACCAAACCGGATGTTATGGTGAGGCCTTTCTTTACCACCAAAACAAGAAGCGATATGACGATGAGACCATCCGAGAGTGGAGAGCTGCTCTCCACGAGGTTGGCAGTTTGCAGGGAGTCGACCTCACAGCTAACAGGTACCAAATTCTCTTCCACCCTTGACGAACTCCATAATACAGGAGACCACGAAATTTAAGTACAAACCTTTGCATCTCCTCATACCATGCTTTGTCTGGGTCGATTTAGTCAAAATGTGTGCCAATAATTGCGTGGCCTGTTTGTATAAAGCTGATTGCTGTGTGATAGTTTTCGAAAGGAGTGCGTGAACTTTTTAATGCAAGCTACTCTAGAGTTCAGACTTTATTGGACTTGCATTAATTTCTGTGCATGTGTCCTGTGCACACGTGCATTGATGCAGCCACGAAGGTTCAATCGTCAAGGAAATTGTCGCAATTGTGTTGAAGGTATTGAAGAGATACTTAGTTGGAATCGAGCATCATGTGGAGGGAGTTATGGAATTACTAAATGTGGAATCTAGTGATGTTCGAGTAGTTGGAATACATGGCATAGGGGGCACTGGGAAGACAACGATTGCAAAGTTAATCTACAAAAGGATATTTCATCTCTTTGATAGCTGTAGCTTTCTAGAAAGCGTTAGGGAAAACACAAAAAAACCAGGAGGCTTAGTTAATTTGCAAGGTCAATTGATTTCTGACCTTCTAGGTGCAATGCATAGACAAATTCCTTCTGTTAATGACGGGATTAAGTCCATCAGAAGCAGATTCTTCCACAAGAAACTTCTCATTGTTCTCGATGATATTGAATCAAGCTTGGAACTTGCAGAAATTATAGAAAGTCTTGATTGGTTAGGCTCTGGAAGCAGGATCATAATTACCACTAGAGACGAACAAGCTTTAATTGAGCTTGAAGTGTCTTGGAAATATAAGGTCGGGGGCATGCTACCACAGGAAGCCCTTAAACTTTTCTACGTCCATGCCTTCAGGGAGAAACCTGCTCCAGATGACTTTGCTACTCTGTCCGAAAGAATAGTATCAACTATTGACCACCTTCCTCTGATTATTGAGGTTGTCGGGTCGTATCTATTTTCTAAAAGCGAGAAAGTGTGGAAGCAAACATTAGAAGACTTGGAACACGTACCTGAGCTGCAGGTTCAACAGAATTTGATGGTAATCATCAAAGCATTACCTAAGAAGCAAAGACAGATATTTCTGGACATTGCTTGTTTCTTCATTGGAGAGTACAAAAGTGTTGCATGCCACCTGTGGTCTGACTGTGATTCCACTGGCGTACTGGAATTAGAGGTGCTTGTCCTCTGGTCTATTGTTAAGATTGAAAACGATAAGCTATGGATGCATGATCAACTTCGAGACCTAGGTAGGAATATCCTCCAGCGGGAATATTCTGAAACTGGAAAGCCCAGCAGATTGTGGATTCACGAGGAAGCCTTGGATGTGCTGATGAAGGAAAAAGTAAGATCCAAGTTCATAATGTACTTGTTCATAACTGCTTTTACCTTTGATTGTATCCCTTACAAATCGTGTTCCTTTTTTCATGGAGAAAAGATACTATCAGCATTAATAAAATAATTATTTTCATTTGAAGCCTCTAACTTCACACAATTTTGTGGGAAAATGCTAAGTCCCGTTGGTAATCCTGCATTCCACCTGTAGGGAATGGAAAGTGTTGAAGGTGTTCTTCTCAAATTCAACAATCGGTCAAAATGCAGTTTTATACCAGCACATTTTGCGAGTACACGGAACATGAGATTCCTTCGATTGGATCAGGCGAACCTTGAAGGAAATTTTGAGCGGCTTCTGTCAAGTTTAAGATGGCTACATTGGCAAGGCTGTCCTCGGAATCTTCATGCTGTAAACTTGGATTTGAAAAAGTTGGTTATTCTAGATCTTTCCTGGAGCAAGGTCAATGAAAAATGGAATGGTTGGAGTGAAATTAAGGTAGAAAAGTATATTATTTTTAATTTCATTTGTCAAATGGTTACGGAAATGTTAACTTTTTTGTCCTCCTATTTTCTAACAGAAAGCAGAGAATTTGAAAGTTTTGAACCTCACCGGTTGTGTTGACTTGATCAGAACTCCAGACTTATCTTATTACAAACGTTTAGAGATATTGATTCTTGAAAGGTGCTTTCGGTTGGTTGAAATCGATTCATCAGTAAAAAGTCTGGAGAGCTTGGTTTCCTTGAACATGAGGTTTTGCACTGAACTCAATAAGTTGCCTGAAGAGCTGGGTTCTCTCATATCCTTGGAGGAGATTCTTATAGATGGAACTGTTGTTCAAGAAATTCCTGCCTCCATTGGTCATTTGCAAAATCTTGAAAGATTCAGTGCTTGCAACTGTCTTTCATTGATCCAGCTGCCTGAATCAATTGGCCATGTAGAATCTTTGAGAGTCCTTGCACTGAATGGTACCAAAATAGCTAAACTTCCCCTGTCTAGAAAGTTAGAAGTGCTTCAACACTTGTCAATAAATCATTGTAGGTTGATATTGAAGTTACCAGCATCCTTGGGGACTTTGGCTTCAATGACCAAACTTGATCTATCAAGCACTGCAATTGTCGAATTACCTGATGATGTCAGTAAGTTAAATCTTTTAACAGTGCTCAAAATTGATTTTACTTTTGTAAGAAAGCTGCCTAGCGCTATATGGACATTGAAGAGCCTTGAAGAGTTGCACGCTTCAAGATGTCGGAGTTTGGATGGGGAAATTCCTAGGGATATTCAGATGCTTTCCGCATTAAAGGTATTGAGGCTTGGATACTCTCGGATTTGTGGTCTACCAGATAGCATTTCTAGACTCCCCAATCTCCAAACACTTGATCTACTTCATTGTGACCAGCTCCATGAGGTGCCCGAGCTTCCTCCCAGTTTAATAAGCCTATTTGTTAGTTCTAAATCGATGCACAGGATCCCAGACATCGGTAACCTGGTTAAGTTGGAAGAGTTATTCTTGGCTGATGGGTCCCAGGAACCAGTCTTGCCTGTTGAAAGTCAAATTGAGTTGAAACAACGCACTTATTTGCAGCTTGGGAGTTTGTTAGAGCTAAAGATATTGCAGCTATCTGTGTTGATCCAACCTGTTGGGTTGCATTACCTTATTAAGCTCAGGAAGCTCTCTCTTTGCTGCAATCACTTGGAAGAGCTACCACAACTTCCTCCAGGTTTGTACGCTCTATCACTTCACAATTACAAGTTGTGGACAAGATTGCCAAATCTTTCGCATTTGGAGCTTCTGTCAGAGTTCGAGCTTTTCAACTGTGCGGTAACAGAAGTTGAAGGCCTTGGGGAGTTCAAATCCTTGCGAGTTTTCAGAATATCTCACTGCAACCTCCTGCAGCAGCTGGATGGACTGGAGAACTCGATATTTTTAGCATCACTGAATGTATCATACTGTGGAAGTCTTGAGAGACCACGCAAATTATCAAAACTGATGAAGCTGAAAGATATTAAAATCAAGGGCTGTCCGAAGATTCCTGATATTAGGAATGTCGAACACCTGAAATCCTTCGAGCAGCCAAGCAGTTCAATAATTGAGGTGGAAAGCTCATCCGAGGTAACCGACACCACTGATTTTCCCACTGGACTGCATAAATGGAGGAAGACACTTGATAAGCACGTGTCATGTCTGGAATTTTTACAAACTTGAATGAATTGCTTAATAAACACGATGAATGATGATGTACAGGATATATTCTCCCATTGAAACATGCAGAATAATTTTTCAAATGAAATTTGAGTCATCAAGACTTTATACTTCTTTCATCTTTTTTAATAAGAGGATAGGTGCAAATATCTAGTGACTCCACTTGTTTTTCTTCTTTAAAAGTTCCTTTTTTTTTTTTTTTTCATTTATTACGTTTTTTAGTATTTTTCTGCAATAGACAGCCAAAGAACTTCCATTTGTGCCAGTTAGTTTAATTGTGCTTTCTGGAGGTGTTGTTACGTAGTCAATCCAGAGCGTTGAATGTTGTATTGGTATCCTAAATCTTTGATGTGGTGTGGAAAAGTGCTGACCGCTGTGCCGGTATCTTAAATTTCTGACGTGGTGCTTCCGTTATGTTCAAGTTAATTCTTAATCCAAAGTGCTATGAAGAAATAGGGATGAGTGGGTCATAGAAGGTATTTCATTCTCCAAACTGTTCTCTTGTAATTCAGACTTGTTTGACGAGCTACTCTTCCGAGGACATACTCTGATCAATACTCTCGATGAAATCTCAAAACTCATTTGGTCTCTTTTCATGTTCAGTCAGTTTTAACCTAAGCAACAATCTTTATGACTGTTTGACACATGATAGAAGTCTTATTTGATGCACTGAATGCATGCTTACACAAGTTTGTCACAGGTGGAGTTTAGCAAACCAGCTAATACCGAACATGCTTCCTTTCAGGGTGTAAAATGCAAGTACAAAGGTATGCTTTACATTGGGATTGTCAAATTTGAGTTGTTTCATGAGATTAAGTATGAGGTCAACCTTGTAATGTAGAACACTGAAAGAGTTCATGGCTAGAAAGTTGCCAGACCATGAGGATAGGCAGTTTAGGGATTTTTTCAGGCTATGCTATATTGTTGGAACTGATTAGAGCTTGACTAATTTTTCGGGCCATATAGTAAATCTTACACCTTAACTATTGCTCCTCTTGCTATAGTAAGTACATATAATCCTTATTAATATAGTCTCCAAGAGCTGACAAACATCATCAGCCCCTTTTATTGGCAATTGTTTTCGGTTGGAAATGGCATTTTATCTATCCATCCAAAGAGGCGAGGTGAGTTGCTATTTGGCACTTGTCTCCTTACACAATAGAGGATTGACGCCACTCTTTTGGCTGCCAGCTCTTTTTCCAACCGATATGACTACATCAGAGAAGGATAATGGAAATGCTTTCCCTGTCGATGATGAAGATAAGGATGGAGATAACATTCCACAAAGGAAGAAGAATATACCTGCTCAAAGCAATGCCTTAGCAATTTTTGACAGGCAGAGTCTTCCGCCGAAAGCACTAGCAAAATCTTCCAACTCTGACAAGTCGAGCACGAAAATTTTGGGCGCTTCTTCTAACTTGCGAAGTTCTCCCTCTGTTGGACGTTCATTAACCACACGGGATGAAGTGAAGGTAAAGCTACTGACGTCTTCCTCTATTCAATTGACTCTGTGAATGATCAATTCTATTTTTCCTTCAGACAGTTGCTTCCAGATTCAGCAATCAGTCGATTGTCAGAACCAAACCAAGACGCTCTTTTCCATGTAAATCAAACTTAAGTGATGTTAAGCCTGATGAGGATTCCAGTGTGTCAGTGAATCTGACAGAGACCAGAACTAGTGGCATCTCTCCATTGACAGAACAAGGTGATATGCCACGTGACAGGGCATCAAATATCCCTTCGTGGGCAACAATTGCTTCTGCTGCCTTGTCTCCTCCTGCTGCTCGACCAAAGCCACCGTCAGCAACCGACAAAGATAAAGGCCCTATCATTGATGAGGCGGATTTACATGGTGACAAAGAGGAGTCTCTTTTCTCAATGATTGAGTCTCTGTTGAGTGGCGACTCAGGAAAGGAAAATACTGGGACAGAGATGTCACGAGCAAGTCAATTTGATCTTCAAGCATACCATAAAGAGGTGGAAGATATAATGAGTCAGGGACTTCTGACAATAATGTCTAATCCCAAGCTACTAGGGCGTTTGCAAGAATTATTGAATATCTTGGTTAAACAGAACACACCAGAGGTCTCTATGATCGGACATCAACATGTCTATTTCAAATTGCAGAAGTTCATTCAGTCTGTCGGTGACTCCCTGTCTTCCCAACGAAAGATCTTTATGGAATGTGAGAAGTTTGAAAGGGAGTTTAATAAGGAAAAGGATTTTTTGGCATCTGACAAGGAAGAAGTTTTTCTGCTTAAGCAACAAATTGAAGAAACAGATAAGAGTGTGGCTGACAATGAGCAAGTTATTGCCAAACTTCAAGCAGAGATTGAGGCACGCAAGCTGACAGTTGAAAATGCAAAGTCAGAACTATCATCTTTGAGGACAAAGACATCAGAGAAATTTAAGGAACTGAAAAATAAGTACGAGCAAGTCCTTAGTATGAAGAGCAAGAATCCAAGCATGGAAAAGAAGAGAAATCAAGCTCAGGAAATGATTGACAAGATCAATGTAGAGTGGAATGAATTGTATGCGGATATTAAAAGCCAACCGGCCTCTAAATAGGCTGGCACTTTTAATTTTCTTTTATTTGAATCTTCATGTATTGAACTTTACCATTCTAGCAGAAAACCGGTTTGGATATTCATTCCTAGTTATTTATCATTTCTGAAAGCGTGAAACAAAGTCTAATGGAACAAAGAGAACACTTGCACAAGCGACTGCGCTTTGAAGGAAAGCCATATGAGTAAGAGAATCAACTTGCTCAGCTTGCAAACTCAGCATGTCGCTCGGCTTGGTCTGCAATCTCCAAAGGCTTCCCGTAATTAGTCATGCCATAGGAAAGATTGCTGGTTTCAGGAGGCAGCAGGCCATGCAGAATCTTCTATGCAGTGCAATGGGCCACCGTGCTTCTCGTTCTTCTTTGCCATAGTCCTTCTTGGTAGAGAAGGCGGCCTCCGTGATAATATCGGTCGAAATTAGCATAATGTAGATATTCCAGGCGGGCTCTCTTCACTGCGAATTTCAGCAAAATCCAGGCGTACCCACGCACGCAAAGACCAGGCTTTCTCTATGATGCCCTTGTTCTCCGGGGGCAACCTTATTTTACCATCCAAGCATGTCAAGAGAAATTGATAACCCTATCGATAGAGTTAGGCAACAGTGTATCCAAGATAAGAACAATTTTAGGCTGGCGAAGCACCATAATTTAAAATAAAGGAAAGACCGCATGGCAGGAATTGAGACATAGCATCTAGGTTAGGACCCATTCTAACTTCGAAGTAGTTGGTATACCTTTTGGTGCGCCTAGCACTACACAATTTATATTATGGGTTATATTGACGTTAGTATGACAATCAATCCAAACAATTATTCAAATTGCGAAATTCTAGGGTCTTATGGGATTCAAAATTGGAAAATTTCAATGTTGGTAGAATTTTAAGGTTGTTGATAATTTTTAATTTTGTTAGTAAAAAATTGTGACCGGTAACTTGCTTATTATGTCACTCGTCAGTAAGTAATCATTATCATCAGAATTAATGTCCATACAATTTAATAAATTGTCAACTTGTTTTAAGGGGTGACGTTGGCTTCATCTATTTATACAGAAATTTCAATTATCAATTTGAACTATGATGAATGAAGTAATACAATTATCTATAGCAAAATATTACTCTATTCCAAGTGTGTTGCGCGGGGTGATGGACTTTTTGGCCACCATCCCACTGTCAAGACATATAATTTTGTGAAAAAATCCAAATAAGGGTTTTCCAAATTCATGTTGCTTTTTGCCACAGTAGCTTTTGGAAGCTCTTACAGATACATATTTTCTATGTCTCCCATATGCTTCACAGCTTATTCACTTTGTGCGTTTTATTTCAGTGCGGAAAATGGAAGAGCACAACTTTTTGAACTGTCAATGAAGATGGAATCTTTCAAAATTAAACTAATCTTCTAATGTAGGGTCTTGAGTATTAATAATTAACAATGCCATTCAACATTGACTAAAAGAAGTAGGCTCGTGGTGGGTCATTGCCTACCATTGGACCTCAACGTCCATCCAATGTATCATTTGGCCACATCCTCCAATAGGAATCTACCTTTATCTTCAACAAAAATAAACTAGTTAGAGTATGATAATTAAAGGAGAATCGGACTTGAATATTTGGTTTTCAATATTTCCTTTTGGATGGACTTGAATTTTAATTTTTTTGGTGGGAAATTCGCACTTGAATTCACCTCCTCATTTTCACCATTTCTCTCCCTTTTTCGTTAATTTTTTTTCCTCAATTTTGTCCCCTCTTGCCTTTTTTAAACCCATGACAATTGCATACTCATAGCAGTTAACTTTCAAGAAATACATTTCTAAGTTAGTCACTTAGAGCCCGTTTGGTTCAGCTTTGAGGAAATGCCCTTAGGAGAATGCAAATATCCTTGAGATAAAGAGGTTTTCCGAAATGCTACACCGTTTGGTAATTTATAGTCTCAAATGGCATTGAAATGTAACTTTAGCATAAATACCGTTTGGCAAATTTTACATTACAAATGGGCTTTTGCTTTTATTTTTTTTTTTTTTTTTTTTAAATTGAAAATCAAATCCAGCGGCCGGCTAACCGCTGGCCAACTCTAGCGGCCAGATCTGGCTTGTTCGACCGCCCGAGGTCGCAACCTCGAGGCAACGGCATCGCCGCCAGGGGCGCGACCTCGGGCGCCCGGGAGGCGTAGAGGCAAGATCCGGCGGCCTAAGGTTGCACGGACCCGGGCGGCGTGACCTCAAGCGACACCGTCGCCGCTTGAGGCGCGACCTCGGGCCCCGAGGCCGATTCGCGACCCGAGGTCGCGCAAACCCAAGCGGCGTCGCCTGGTTCCACGCGGACCGGCGACGTCACCTAGGTCCTCGCGAACCGGCGACGTCGCGGGTCCTCGCGACCTCGGGCGGCGTCGCCTAGGTCCGCATGACCCGGCGACGTCGCCTGGTCGCGGTCACGCCACCCCCGGCGGTGGTCACCGGGAAGCGCGACCCTCGGGCGACGGTGGCAACCGCTGGAGAAGCCCAATGGACGGGGAAGAAGAAGACGCCGTAAAGAAGGAAGACGAAGGTGGAAGAGAAATGAGCAGTGACTTTTGCATTTCGCAAATGCCGAATGCTCAATGCTGCCCCTCTCCAGCTTTCAACATTCAGCTTTCGAAATACTCGTATTTGGACAAAGGGATTTTCAAAAATTTTGCCAAACACCCAAAATTTCCCTCAAGAGACCCAAAGCCCCTTGGGAATGCCCAACCAAACGGGCTCATACTTTGAAATAATTAATAAATAAAAATATTTTCATTATTGATAATAATTTATGTCTAAATATTTTTTATTTATTTATTTTTATAAATGTTATAATTTCAAAATCATTCATTTTTCATGAAATAAAATTTATAATTAATACTTAACGAAAGATTGAATTGGACAGGAGTGAAATCGCGACCGAGACGTGGAAATGACAAAAAATTTCACTCACTTAACGGTCGCTGTTACTGGTTTACGTCCGGTGGTTCTTGCAAGTCTTGATTGGATCTGGTCCAGTCCAAGGAACCATTTTGACTGTACAAATTCCGCACGGACAATGCACCCGCTTCTCCAGTAATTAATCGAGCCCAAAGCGTGGCATTGTCAAGAGTCTGTCCGAGGGAATTTTCCGAGCATTCGTGAGTCTCCTTTCCAACTACAGATGGCGAAAGAAGGTCCTTACGGCGGTTCGAGCTGTGCATCATCAGCTCCGGTGACGGGGAAAAACTTCCGACGTATTCCTGAGCTTCAGAGGCGAGACCCGAAATGGAATCACCGATTTTCTCTACCACAGCCTCATCGATGCCGGGGTTCGCACCTTCAGAGACGAAGAAGAGCTTTGCGATGGAGACTCTCGAGAAGCAGCTTCCTGAGGCAATCAAGCTGTCGAAGATCGGCATCCCGATTGTAATAACCTCCTCTCTTGTCCCACATCGCCTAGGGAGGGAGATCTTGGTTAGCTTATAAGGCTTGGGTCCCTCTCACCTCGTGTAACGCGTTTTAAAGCCGTGAGGGAAAAGACCGTGGCTGGGATGGCGGTTCGTCCGCGCCGGGCGGGTGACCCAAAGCGGACAATATTACACAGTGGGGCCCGGGATGTTACAAGTGGTATCAGAGCCGACTCCCGACCGCGTGTGGGACCACAGCTCGAATGCTGTTCTGATGCCCGTGGGGCCATAGCAAGGACGCTATTCTGTTAAGAGGTGGAGAGTGTAACAACCTCCTCTCTTGTCCCACATCGCCTAGGGAGGGAGATCTTGGTTAGCTTATAAGGCTTGGGTCCCTCTCACCTGTGTAACGCGTTTTAAAGCCGTGAGGGAAGAGACCGTGGCTGGGATGGCGGTTCGTCCGTGCCAGGTGGGTGACCCAAAGCGGACAATATTACACGGTGGGGTCCGGGATGTTACAAGTGGTATCAGAGCCGACTCCCGACCGCGTGTGGGACCACAGCTCGAATGCTGTTCTGATGCCCGTGGGGCCATAGCGAGGACGCTATTCTATTAAGAGGTGGAGAGTGTAATAACCTCCTCTCTTGTCCCACATCGCCTAGGGAGGGAGATCTTGGTTAGCTTATAAGGCTTGGGTCCCTCTCACCCGTAACGCGTTTTAAAGCCGTGAGGGAAGAGACCGTGGCTGGGATGGCGGTTCGTCCGCGCCAGGGCGGGTGACCCAAAGCGGACAATATTACACAGTGGGGCCCGGGATGTTACACCGATCCTGTCCAAGGGCTATGCCTCTAGTAAATGGTGCCTCCGAGAACTGGTCAAGATGGTCGAGCAGCGCAATCATGGAATGGTCATCATGCCCGTCTTCTTCGAGATCCCGGTGGATCATGTGAAAATGAAGGATCGGAAGGCTCCCTACGCCACTGACATTGAGGCACACAAGGCGAATGGAGTTGCACAGGCGACGATTGAGGAATGGGAGGGTGCCCTCAAAGAAGTGGCGTCTTTGAAAGGGCGGCAAGTTGATCGTGGGTAAGGTTGAAGGATCCGTAGCTACTTCTGCTTGCTTTCTTTCTTTTCTTCTCTTCTTTCGTTTTTCTTTTCCTTGGAATGATGTGGTACTCTTATGTTCACAGCAAACCGCCCCCGTATACAAAAGGTACGGATCTGTTATGGGCTGCGATGGGCATGGCTCAGGGTCAATCTGAGTTTCTTCTTATGGGGGTTGGCCAATGGTCACTCTGAATTGAACGGGAGACACACTCTTGCATTGGTATCAAGCCTTTGACCATTCCGTCCCATTCACGGTTCATCAGTTTCGGATCTTTATCCCCAGTTGACAGTGTCCATGACTTCGTGATCTCTCCTTCTTTCTGAAACTTTTTTCCTGTTTTCTAGGCAAGGAGAATTTGCAAAAATGATAGTCTTAAAAGTTTTGAAGAAATTGAGAAAGGCTAAGCTCAATTTGTCCGACGAATTAGTCGGGATGGAAGACCATTTGACTTGCTGAGAAGAAACTTGGATACTTACTCCAATGATGTGTGGATGATGGTCATCTCCGGCATTCCAGGCATTGGTAAGACGACCCTTGCAAAGTCTCTCTACAATGATATCTGCCACCTCTTTAACTGTTGCAGTTTTCTTGGCGGTATTGAAGAAACTACTGCCAAGAAGAGTTTTGTAGCTTTGCAAAATCAGTTGGTTACTGACATCATCTGAAGGGAGTTGGCAAACTTCTACTCGGTTGAGGAAGGAGTTAGCTGCCTCAAAGATAGATTTAGCACACTGAAAGTCCTCATCGCTCTCGATGACATGCATGAGAAGGCTCAGCTTGAAGCATTGGCTGGAAGTCTAAAAATGGTTCGGTTCGGGGAGTAGGATCATTATCACAACCAAATATAAAGGAGTCCTCAGTGGGTGTGAAGTAACAAAAATAAATGAGGTCACAGAGATGAAGCATGGTCATGCTCTAAAACTTTTCTGTAGATATGCCTTTGCGGGGGATTGTCCAGAACATGACTACATTGATCTCGCTGAAAGAATTGTGACCGCTACTGGAGGACGTCCATTAGCTCTTGAGCTCGTAGGTTCACTGTTGTCTGTGTTTCGTGATGACAAAGATTTTTGGGACGCTCTACTGGAAAGGTTAGAGGAACTGCCTGATGATAATGTCCAGAACAAGTTGAAGATACCTTATGAACGGCTAAGCAGTTCCCAACAACATATTTTTCTCGACATAGCTTGTTTTCTTAATGGAGAGGATACAAGAATCGCGTCTTACATGTGGGACGAGCTTAAATTAAAGCCTAAAGTCGAAATCAGTATGCTTGGTCTCATGTCCATGGTAAAGATTGGAGATGACAATAGGATGTGAATGCACGATCAGCTTAGGAAGCTCCACAGGCAAATTGGTCAAGATGATCTCAAGGAACGTAGGAACCACATTTGACTATGGGAACCCGCTCAAGCTTGAAAAATTATCGAAGAAGATGAGGTAAGATCTGACATTGCCTTTCTAGTCTGCCTATTGGATACTCTCCTAGTTTTGATCCCCTTAGGGAAGAGCGAAAGATCAGATGATCCTCAGTTCACTTCTGTATCGGGGTCGCATTAGTTGCTATCTGACCATGGTGTTTGACCAACAGGGTCCAATGACATCAGAGCTTTGTGTCTTGACATGGATAATCGGTCCTTCACTGAATAAAAAGACAGGGATGATAGATCACAGACCTGTTTGACTCCTGACCAATTCAAAAGAGTACCAAATCTCTGCTTCCTCATTATGGATCACTCTGATATCAAGCATGATTTAAGTGGTCTTCTTTCAAAGTTACTTTGGCTCTGTTGGCATGGTTGTCCAAGAGCTTTTAAGGTAATCAATTTGCATATGAAGAACTTGGTTGTTCTCGATTTATTGTGGAGCAAGGTAACTGAAGGTTGGGAGGGTTGGAACTATATAGAGGTAGCTCAAATACTTTGCATTTCCCTTTTCTCTTGAATACGTACTGCAAAATTAACAGTTTCTTTCTACTTGTACTGTTTGCAGTTGTCAGGGAACCTGGAGGTTTTAATTCTCAGAGGGTGTGTTGACTTGATGCAGACTCCAAACTTCTTTAATTTTGAGGCTTTGGAGATGCTGATTTTAGAATATTGCTCTCATTCAGTTCGAATCAACCCATCGATTGGTCAGTTGAAATGTTTGCAAATTTTAGATCTGAAGTTCTGCACTGACCTCAGTAACTTGCCCAGAGAACTTGATTCTCTGGAAGCTTTGAGAGAGCTCCATCTTGATGGAATTTCTGTAGAAGATATTCCAGTCTCCAAAGATACGAAGCATCTTAAGACTCTCAGCGCCTGCAACTTACTGCTCTCCCAGACTCAATTGAAGGGCTCGAAAAGTTGAAACAACTGTCTATGAGGGACTGTCGGCTGATGTGGAAACTTCCAGACACCATTAGAAGATTAACATCATTAGAGGATCTGGATCTCTCAAGTACTGGAATAGATGAATTACCACATGCCACTGGTGATATGCAAAATTTGAATGTGCTCAAAATGGATGGAAGTTTCATTAGAGTTCCCTCACTCTATTGGAACGCTGGAGAAGCTTGAGGAGATTCATGCGTCATGCTGTAGGAGTCTGGAAAAAATTCCTGAGAAGATCAAAGGTTTGTCTCGTTTGAGAATTTTGGTGTTGTCACATACCAATATTTCCAGCCTACCAGGAAGCATCTCTGGTCTTTCCCATCTCCAAAACCTTGATTTATATGGCTGTGACAATCTTCATAAGTTTCCCCCACTTCCCTCTAGTTTAGCTGCTTCGCGACTCACTTATGACTCAAGTAAAATGAAGTCTTTAGATATTTCAAATCTGACCAATCTCAAAGAGTTGTACCTTGCCATTTATTTGCAGGAGGAGGAGGCATATTCCAGAACTGACCCAGATGTGACGGCGGAGCCGCTCAGCCTTTCTGGGATTGGCAGAGTGACAAAAGTTGAGACCTTGGAATTGTGCCTCACAGGGTTTCACTACACTGCCAGAAGAAATGGGTTTTCTTTCACAGCTAAGGAAGCTTGATCTTGGATGTCTGGACCTGCAACGTCTTCCAAAACTACCCAAAAGTTTGAAAAAACTGACCCTCCAACACTGATCTTAGGTATCTCAAGTCTTTATCAGGATTGGAGCTTTTCTCATGTGCAGTAACGGAAATCCAAGGACTCAGAAGTCTCTCCTCCTTGGGAGCCCTGTTTATTTCTCACAGCAAGCTTGAAAAGCTAGATGGTCTGCAATGCTTGCCATCGCTGAGAATATTGACCATCTCATACTGTGATTTCCTTCAAGGATTGCCAGATCTGTCGAATCTGAAGCAGCTGAGAGAACGTAAAATCCAACATTGCAAGAACATACCTCAACAGGACAGCCGCTAATAGTCGAGCTCCCTAGAAACGCCAGAGATTTGCGAAGTTCGGGATAGCCCACTGATCTCGAGACAGATTCGTTTCATGCTTCCTTGAGCTAGTCTGAAGTTTCTGAAGCCGAGATACGTTATAAAGTTCGTGCATCTTTACAATATAACGATGATCCATGAGTTCCACTTCCATTGTTGTCTTTCTTGTAATGAGAATGCTTTCTTATTTTAGGTTGCTTTCGTCTTTTCCTTTCAAAAGAGAATGCAATACCTTTCCTCTACCAAGTTATTCTCAGCAAGGCCCTGCAATTGCTTGGTTACTTTCCTAGTCATGATAAGAATATTTACTGTTTCTGATGACTTAGAATGCAATCTATACTACTTAAACAGTTCAACTACATTTTCTTGTTCTTCACAAATATTCAAATAGGTGCATGAATCAGCATTACTGAATTTCCAAATCATTCTGGTCATTTTTGTTCTAAATTTCTTCCAAGTGACTCGTTATTATTGATGAGATTGTGTGCCCATTTGCTCAAGATATATGGAGTATTTGCTAACAGAATTATTGTAATGAAGAAATAACTGGATGTGCAGTTATGTCTGTTCGTTTTTATTGCCCATTGATGATTAATAGAATAGCCATTCCAAATGGGATGTAGAAAAGCCAGATATATGCTCGTACACCCATATATAGATCATACTGGGAAAAAAAAGAAAAAATCACCATTGCA
Organism: Eucalyptus sideroxylon; assembly: GCA_014182405.2. Classification (NCBI taxonomy): domain Eukaryota; kingdom Viridiplantae; phylum Streptophyta; class Magnoliopsida; order Myrtales; family Myrtaceae; genus Eucalyptus; species Eucalyptus sideroxylon. Next base: position 25,107,839 of record CM024550.2, read on the forward strand.
TGCACTTTTTATGAGGAGTTGTTTACGTGATTAATGAGAGGCACCTGGTAATGCTGATGATCTATCTGATTATAGGATGGCAAAATTGCAAAAAGAATGATGAATTGACGTTACTGAACATCATCTCGCACTACTTTGTCTTTCTGTTTTCCCTTTGTATGTTAAGTAGGTTATCCACTCGAATGCATAACATTTGACTAGCTTAAGTGTTTTTTGGGTACTCTGAAATATCTCTTTCTCGAAGGATTAAAGAAAGCTATGATATGTTATGATGGCTTTCAAATAGACTATCTCCATATGTTCGGGATAAGTGCATTAACAAGAATTGAAGTTTTGGTATTGATCAATTGAGAACTTAAGTTCTATAATTGAGGACTAAAATAGAAGAGAGATCTTCTATTAAGATCTCAAAGGAAGCAATTTTCGGGGTATCAAATGGTGCAACTCGTGAAGGGCATAATGGGAAGAGGAATAGTTCGGACACACTCTCTTGATTTTCGTACTCTGTCCGAGACATTAGGTTAGAGTGATATTTCAGAGCAAGCATTCAACTAGAACAAATTCTAGGAAATCGTGATTGGTTAGGCTTTGGAAGCAGAATCATAATTACCACCAGAGCCGAGCAAGCTTTAGCTGAGCTTGAACGGTCCCAAATATATGTGGTCGGCGACATGGAAAAAGGTGAAGCCCTTCGACTTTTCCACACCCATGCCTTCAGGGAGAGACCTATTCCACATGACTTTGCTACTCTGTCTGGAGATATAGTATCAATTATTGACTGCCTTCCTTTGACAATTGAGGTTGTTGGGTTGTATCTACATTCTAAAACCAAGGACGAGTGGGAGCAGACATTACACAAGTTGCAAGAAGTAGGCGAAGTTCAATAGAAATTGATGGTAATCATTGAAGCATTACCTAACGAGCAAAAACTGATATTTCTGGACATTGCTTGTTTCTTCACTGGAGAGGACGAAAGTGTTGTATGCTACCTGTGGTTTGACCGTCATTCTACAAGCGGATCAGTATTGGAAGTACTCATCAACTCATCTATTATTAAGATTGAGAACAACAAGTTATGGATGCATGATCAACTTCGAGACCTAGGTAGAGATATTGACCTACAGAAACGTCTTGAAGAGCGCAGTAGATTGTGGAGTCACGAACAAGCCTCAGATGTGCTGGTGAATAAAAAAGTAGGATACAAGTTCATCACTGTTTTTACCTTACGATTGTATGCCTTACGACTCATGTTCCTCTTTTCATAGAAAGAAAACCATTTAGGGTGCGTATGTTTCGTGGAAAAAAGATTTGGAAAATATTTTTCTAAAAATGATCATTTATATTTCTTGAAATAATTAGTTAATGAAATTTTTTCATTATTGATAACAATTTACGCTTACTTATTTTCGTAAATGATGAAAATATTTTTTTATTCGTTTTTGTAAGAGATAAAAACAATCATTTTTTTAAAAAAAATTTCCAGATCTTTTTTTTTTTTTTTTTTTTGGTGAAACAAATTGATCCTTAATAAAATGATTTCTTTAGTTTGAAGTCTCCAAGCATTTATCATCTTCACATATTTTTGTGCGGAAATGCCAAGTCCCTTGATAATCCAAATCCTGTATTCCACGTGTAGGGAACGGAAAGTGTTGAAGTTCTTCTCAAATTTGGCAGTGGGTCACAGTACAGTTTTGGACCAGCACATTTCGCGAGGACGTCGAAATTAAGATTTCTTCGATTGGATCAGGCGAACCTCAAAGGAAACTTTGAGACGCGTCTGTCAAGTTTTAGATGGCTCCGCTGGCAAGGTTGTCCTCAGCATCTTCTTACTGAAAAATTGGATTTGAAGGAGTTGGTTATTCTAGATTTTTCCCGGAGCAAGGTCAGTGACAAATGGAACGGTTGGAGTGAAATCAAGGTAGAGAAGTACATTATTGTTAATTTAATTTGTCAAATTGTTGCGGAAAAGTTGACTCTTTTGTTATTCTATTTTCTGACAGAAAGCCAAGAAATTGAGAGTTTTGAACCTCACCGGCTGTTTTGATATGTTCAGAACTCCAGACTTATCTCATTACAAATGTTTAGAGAGATTGAATCTTGAAAGATGCATTCGATTGGTTGAAATCGGTTCATCGGTGAAAAGTCTAGAGAGGCTGGTTTCACTGAACTTGAGGTCTTGTGCTGAACTTTGCCTGAAGAGCTGGGTTCCCTCATATCCTTGGAAGAGATTCTTATAGATGGAACTGCTGTTGAAGAAATTCCTGCCTCCATCGGTCATTTGCAAAAGCTTCGAAGATTCAATGCCTGCAACTGTCTTTCATTGATTCAGCTACCCGATTTAATTAGCCATGTAAAATCGCTGAGAGTCCTTGCACTACATGGTACCAAAATAACTAAACTTCCCCTGTCTGGAAAGTTAGAAGTGCTACAACACTTGTCAATAAATCATTGTAGGTCAATATTGAAGTTACCATTGTCCTTGGGGACCTTGGCTTCATTGATCGAACTTGATCTATCAAGCACCGCACTTGTCGAATTACCTAGTACTCTCAATGAGTTATACCTTTTAAGAGTGCTCAAAATTGATTTTACTTTTGTAAGAGAGCTGCCTTGTGCTATATGGACATTGAAGAGGCTTGAAGAGCTGCACGCTTCAAGATGTCGGAGTTTGGATGGGGAAATTTCTAAAGATATTCAGAAACTTTCCGCATTGAGGGTCTTGAGGCTTGGATACTCTTGAATCCTGGTCTACCAGATACCATATCTGAACTTACCAACCTCCAAAAGCTTGATCTACGTCATTGTGATGAGCTCCGTAAGGTGCCCAATCTTCCTTCAAATTTAAAAAGCCCATCTGTCAGTTCTAAATTGATAGATACAATCTCAGACATCAGTACTCTGGATAAGTTGGAAGAGTTATTCTTGGCTGATGGATCCCAGGAACAGGGGTCACCTTTCGAACGTCAAATTGAGGCGATAGGATGCGCTAATTTGTGGCTTGGGAGTTTGTCGGACTTTAAGATATTGCAGCTATCTCTATTAAAGATCCAACTACTATGTGCTGGGTTTGTGGCTTCATAAACTAACAAAGCTCTCTCCCTTTGCTGCATTCACTTTGAAAAGCTACCACAGCTTCCTCCAGGTTTATTCACTCTATCACTTCACCAGTCCCAATCGCAGACAAGATTGGAAGATCTTTTGTATTTGGAGCTCCTGTCAGAATTCGAGCTTTTTGACTGTACAGTAACAGAAGTTCCAAGCCTCAGGGAGTTTAAATCCTTGCGAGTTTTCAGAATATCTCACTGCGACCTGCAATAGCTGGATGAGCTGGAGAATTTGATATTTTTAACATCATCGAATGTTTCATACTGTCAAAGTCTTAAGAGACTTCCCGATCCATCAAAACTAAAGAAGCTGAAAGATATTAAAATCAAGTAGAGGTGGCAAAATGGGTCATATATGGGTCACTTGTTTTTTAAAAAAGTTAGTTAAATGGGTTTAACAACTAAAGACTTAAGATAGATGGATCTTAAATGGGTTTTAAGTGAGTTTTAAATTGGTTGGATTTATAACCCATTTTCACCCAAAACCTCACAATCTCTCTCTTCTCTCTTTAATTTTACAAAAATATTTTTTTATAAAAACCAAAATTATAATTATTTTTTTATTTTAATTTTATTTTCTTTTTTTCTTCCTTTTTTTTTTTTTTTTTTCTTCTTCCTTCGGTTGCTGGCACGGCGATGGCGGCGACCGGCCAGGGCGAGCCTCAAGCTCGCCGGATCGGGCGAGGCACGAGCCTCGCCGACGCCGGCGAGACTCAAACTCGCCGGTGTCGGGCAAAGCTCGAGCCTCGCCGATCCAGCAAGGGGCGAGCTCAAGCTCGCCCGACGCCGGCGAGGCTCGAGCCTCGCCAGATCCGGCGAGGGGCGAGCTCGAGCCTCGCCAGATGCCAGCGAGCTCATTGTAATAAATGGGTCATAAATTGGTTAAATGGGTCGATTTTGGTTGGACCATTTATGACCCGACCCACCCATTTAACGGGTCTAAAATCAAGAGCTGTCCGAAGATTCGTGATATTAAAAGTGTGGAACACCTGGATTCCTTCGAGAATCCTAGCAGTTCAAAAACTGAGGCGGAAACCTCATCCGAGGTAACCAACACTACTGATTTTCCCACCGGAATGCATAAATGGAGAATGGCACTTGATAAGCACGTGTCATATCTGGCATTTTTATAAAGATGAATGGATTGCTTAATAATAACAAAAATGCATGACGCGATGAATTGTACAGGATATTTTCTCACATTAACACATGCAAAATCATTTTTCAAATGAAATTTAAGTCATCAAGACTATATATTGCTTTCATCTTTTTTAACGGGTAGATGGGTCCAAATATGTAAGGACTCCACTTTTTTTTCTTCTTTGAAAGGGCTTTTTTTTTTTCTTTTTTTTAGTATTTATCTGTGATATACAACCACAGTACTTCTATTTGTGCCAATTAGTTTAATCATGCCTTCTGGAGGTGTTGTTACCTACTCAATCCAGAGCGTTGAACGTTGTATTGGTGTCTTAAATCTTCGATGTGGTGCGTAAAAGTGCTGACCGCTGTACCGGAATCTTAAATTTCTGATGCGGAGCTTCTGTTATGTTCAAGTTAATTCTTAATCCAAAGTGCTGTGAATAAACTATGATGAGTGGCTCATAGAAGGTATTCCATTCTCCAAACTGTTCTCTTGTAATTTAGACTTGTTTGACGAGCTACTCTTCCAAGGACATAATCTGATCAATACAGTCAATGAAATCTCAAAACTCCTTTGATCTCTTTTAACGTTCGATCAGTTTAAATCTAAGCATTAACCTTTATAACCGTTTGCCACATGGTAGAAATCTTACTTGATGCACTGAATACATGCTTACACAAGTTTTGTCACAGGTAGAATCTAGCAAACTAGCTATTCCCAAACATTCTTCCATTCGGGGTGTCAAACGCAAATACAAAGGTATGCTCTACATTGAGATTGTCAAATTTGGGTTGTTCCATAAGATCAAAGAGTGAGGTCAACCTTGTAATGTAGAACACTGAAATAGGTCATGGCTAGAAAGATGCCAGACCATAAGGATAGGCAATTAAGGGATTAATTCGAGCTATGTCATACTGTTGGAACTGATTAGACTTTTGACTAATTTTTTGGGTCATGTAGTAAATCTTACACCTTAACTATTGCTCCTCTTGCCCAGCAAGAAGTAAGTGCATATGATCCTTAAGAATATAGTCTACTAGAGATGACAAACATTATCAGCCCCTTTCATCCTCAATTGTTTTCTGCTTGGAAATGGCATTTCATTTATTCATGCAAATAGGCTAGGTGATTGACACACCTCTTTCGTCTCACAGCTGATTTTCAAACCGATATGACTCCATCAGAGAAGGATGATGGCAACGGCTTCCCTGTCGATGATGAAGATAATATTTTAGAAAGGAAGAAGAATAAACCTGCTAAAAGCATTGCCGGGGCAATTTCTGACAAGCCCCCCCTTCACCTAAAGCACAAGCAAAATCTTCCGAGTCTGACAAGTCAAGCACTGAAACTATGGGCGGTCCTTCTAACTTGCGAAGTTCTCTCTCTGTTGGATGTTCATCAACCACGTGGGCTAGAGTGAACGTAAAGCTACTGACGTCTTCGTTTCTATTTCGATTGACTCTGTCAATGTTAATTCTATATTTCTTTCTGGCTGGTGCTTCCGAATTCAGCTCTTGGTTGATTTTCAGAACCAAACCAACACACTCTTTTCCATATAAATCAGACTCAGATGATGTTAAGCCTGATAAGGATTCCAGTTTGTCGGTGAATCTGACAGGGACCGAAACTACTGGCATCTCTCCAACGATGGAGCAAGGTGATATGCCATTTGACAGGGCATCAACTATCCCTTCTCTGGCAACAATTGTTCCCGCTTTGCCTCCTCCTGCTGCTCGACCAAAGCCATCATCAACAATGGACGAAGACAGAGCCCCTATTGATGCTGAGGCGGATATATATGGTGATGATGAGGAGTCTCTTTTCTTGAAGATTGAGTCTCTGTTGAGTGGCGACTCAGGAAAGCGAAATACTGGTGCAGGGATGTCACAGTCAAGTCAATCTGATTTTCAAGCATACCAGAAAGCATCACAAGAGGTGGAAAATATAATGAGTCAGGGGCTCCTGGCAATTATGTTTAATCCCAAGCTACTTGGCCATTTGCAAGAATTATTAAGCTTCTTAGTCGAACACAAGACACCAGAGGTCTCTACATTTGGACATGTCTATCTCAAATTGCAGCACTTCATTCAGTCCGTGAGCGACTCCGTCTCTTCCCAACGAAAGATCCTTACTAAATGTGAGAGCTTTGAAAGAGAGCTCAAAGAGGAAAAGAATTTTTTGGAGTATGTCAAGGATGAAGTCCTTTTGCTCGAGCAGCAAATTGAAGAAACGGCTAGGAGTGTGGATGACAATGAGCAATTTATTGCCAAACCTCATGCAGAGATTGAGGCACGCAAGCTCCAACTTGAAAATGCGAAGTCAGAACTGTCATCATTGTTGACAAAGAGATCAGAGAAAGTTAAGGAACTGAAGAATAAGTTCGAGCAGGTCCTTAGTATGAAGAGTGAGAATCCAAGCATGGAAAAGAAGAGAAATCAAGCTCAGGAAACAATTGGCAAAATCAATGTAGAGTGGAATGAATTGCATGCGGATATTAAAGGCCGATTGGCCTCTAAATAAGCTCGCACTTTTAACTTTCTCTTATTTGAATCTTCGTGTATTGAACTTTTCCATCCTAGGAAAAAAACACAGGTTTTTGGAGTCTCATTCCTAGTTATTTGTCATAGCTGAAAACGTGAAACAAAGTCTATTGAAACAGAGAGAACACTCTCACAAGCGACGGCACTTTGAAGGAAAACCATTTGAGTAAAGAATTAGTGTGCTCATCTTGCAAACTCGGCATGCCGCTCGGCTTGGTCTGCAATCTCTGAAGGCTCCCTGTAACTAGTCATGCCATAGGAAAGATTGCTAGTTTCAGGAGGCAGCAGGCCATGCAGAGTCCTCTATGCAATGCAGTGGCGCACTGTGCTTCTCGTTCATCTTTGCCACAGTCCTTCATGGTAGAGAAGGCGGTCTCCGAAAAAAAATCGGCCGAAATTAGCATAACGTAGATATCCCATGCGTGTTCTCTCCACGTCGAATTTCAGCAAAGTCCAGGTGTAACCATGCACGTAAAGACGTGGCTTTGTCTAAGATGCCTTGCTCCTTGGGGGCAACCTTATCCACCATCCAAGCATGTCAAGAGAAATTGATAACCCTGTCGATAGAGTTGGCAACAATGTATCCAAGATAAGACTGCATGGCAGGAATTGAGACATAGCATCTAGGTTAGGACGCATTCCAAGTAGTTGGTATTAGAGGTGAGCGGTTCCAGGTCCCTTATAGGTTCCTCCTAGAACTTGGAACCTACTCTCGGGTATAGGTTCCACATTTTTTGGAACCTGGAACGTACCAGTCAGAACTTGGAACTTAGAACCTACCCTGTCACAGGTTTCAAAGTCGATTCTAGGATCCAATAGGTTCTTTTTTTCTTTTTCTTTTTTTTTATAGTAAGCAAAACGAAAATGAACACAATAATAATAAACAAGTTTGTCATTCATCAAAGAGAATACAAAATAAACAAAACTATCAACAGAAGAAAATGAATTCTTGGCAAAAAATTCAACTAGATAAAAGTAGAGGTGAGTGGTTCTAAGTTTCGTATAGGTTACATCTCAAACTTAGAACCTACCCGTTGGAACATGTTCATCATTTTTTGGAACCTAAAACCTACCTTGCATACTCTAGATGTAACATCCTCAACTTCAAGCCCTTTACATGGTAAAAGAAAAGTCCAAACTTGGTTTCACCGGTTAAGCCCGGTTGTTTGCTTCCTCCGATCATGTCTTAGGCATGAACCCTGAGCCAAATAAGATAGTCGATTGTGGTCAAATTTGATTAGTTTAGGATAACAAAGCCTTTAGAACTTAGATATTTTCGAAGTTACATTTAATGCCTTCGTCATGTAGTAAATTAAGGAGCACAGACACTTAGCACGTTGGGGCTTTACATTAGAAGATAAAATTAGATTTGAATTTAAAACCATTAATGAAGGGGACACCTCAACCTTAGATAATCAAAATTTCTTGGAAAATAAGTGTGAACAAGTGTGAACAAATTGGAACGTATTAAATAAAGTGGGGAGAAAGATATCCCTATAGCCTAGGCCCATTAACCACTGGGATTCGCCCCAGTGGCCACCCTTCCAACATGGAAGGGGGAGGTGAGGGGTTCAAATCCCCACCTTCTCGGGGGGATAGGGTGGGGACGCGTAAGTTTCAAGAGTGGGTTTCGACTCCCCGCAAGAGGCGGGCAAAAGTCCGAGAGTGAGTGTAGAGTAGGAATAAAGGCCTAAGCCCATTAATATCCTAGGATCTAAGTGTGAATGGTAGACTTTGGAACCTACAAATGAGGGGCCACATGCAGAGAGAGAGAGGAGAAGGTCAAGACAAGTCCAACTTTGGACCAAGACAAGTCTACCTTATCTCTTTTGGATATTAGCCAATAAATAACCGAGACAAGTGTCCAAGCTAGTATAGAGCCTACTTAGGATCTTGGGAGATGAGATTGTACAGCCATGGATAACCTTTGATTCAAGGCCAAGTGGGAACACTCCTCTTTTCAACTAGAATTTACCTCATTTAATTTTTGAAATTTCTGGACTTTTGTTGTTTGCCAATTTTACAGAGCTTTTTATGTTATGGATTTGGAGAAGCTTCATTAATGAAAGTTGTTCAAAACATCTTGATCAATAACATAATTAAATTTCATATTTTTCTGAGATAAAATAGTTGGGACGAAGGCCCAATCAATTACCGTATAGAACCTGTCTAGTATAGTGAAAACAGTAACCAAGTTACTTCCTCGAATTTTTATAAAATCTTCAATTTCGAATTTGGACATACTTCCTTCACAAAATTTTTAAATGATATCTATATCTATAACATATTGAAATTTCAAAGAGTTTTATAAAAAATTGGATTTCAAAATGAGTCTCTTTCTCTAATAGTTGAATCTGCTCGATAGATGAATTTTTGGGTTGTGTTCAATGAATCTCTGCTCTTTTCACAGAATGAATTTGGCTTGGATTTCTTCATGAAATTTTTTTTCTAAGGTCTTCTTTACAACATTTTAAAATTATATAATTTTTCAAGTCCATTTGACAAGGTAATGGTACTGATTTTGAAAGTTGCTTAAAACTATTTTTGCCTTAGAATAGAAGAACCACATGCCTAACTTGGCGGGGAAGGGAGCTGCACACCTAACTAGAGGAAGAACCCAATCTAGAGTCTTCTTGACTTGAATATAAGAATGTATTGAATGTTTTTGGAAGCTAGCTAATTAATGAGCTTAATGAGTCACATGCTCATGCATTTAACTCGGAAAACAAGTTGTCCAAAGTCCAAGCTTCTTGATGACCAAATCTTGGATAAATCTCAGGGTACGATGGCCTTAGATTATAGTTTTGATGAGCAAGGCAAAAACCAACCAATTAGAAGAAGACATTAGACACTAAAGGGGTTTATGTGTCTCTCGCCATAGGCAATAACGAGCCTAGAGCAAGTCTTGGAGGATAAGCAAGTAAGTGGACCAATCATAAGCTAACACCAAAGGACCTAGGTGCCAACTCGAAAAGATAGGTAGGCCAACTTGTCATTTAGGTATCATCATGAGTTTGCAATAAAAATCTAAGAGGAAGAGGCCTATAAAAAGAATGAGCCATCCTCACATTTTAAGCCTTGGCCTTTCTATCTTTTCCTCTCCCTTCCTACCTTCTCTTTCACACCCTTTTCTTTCAAGTCGCCCTAGAAAGTAGTAAGTAGATTTTCCCACATCTTCGATAAGGCGATGTGCTACACTTATCGATTTTAGGATCATGTCATCATTTGCTTGTGTTGGCTTTGTATTGTTATGCTTGTTGTGTTTTCTATTGCTTGTTGTTGCATTAAGTAAATTCATGATCCCGCATGAGTATCGAGCACACCCAGATGTCAAGGAGAGGTCTCGATGACTATGGACAATGCTAAAGTATAAGCGAATGGTCAAGTTCATGAGCCCAAATCGCATCTAACATGAGTTTGATTTAATAAAACACAAGAGTCGTTCATTAGTTCACCTTGCATGGCACGCCTTCAGGCCTTTTATTCGATTAAGAGTTTAAACATAACATGAATCGGTTAATGCTTGAAATGCATGGACACACGATGGACCTATATGCCGACACTGGGGGATGCTGGGTCATTGCCTGGGGTAAAGCCTCGGATGCCATCCTGATATTGATATCGTGGACGATGCTGGCCTGAGTGAGGCCGATGCCTGGGGGTTGCCCTAGATGCCGTCATGATAATGAGATCGGGACGATGCCGGTTGCCAAGGAGGGGACTGATGCCCGATTGTAACCAAAAGAGTCGATTAATTTCGACTAATATGATACTGAAAAAGAAAAATGAAAGTCCATGTGTGGTCTATGATCGATAAATGTGTAATGCTTGCAAAAGCTAGGTTTGTTTGATATGTATTGTTAAGTCCTTGCATCAATTTGAGCATATATTTGAATTGGGTCACTTAGTGCTTGAATGAGTTTCATGAGATGCGAGCATCCCTTTTTATGACCGAAATGATCATAAGTCATGGATCTTTGGAAAGCTTGTTCATATGCACTAACTCCTTATCTTTCATTCTCGAAAGCATATAGACGGTTGAGGGCCTTTCATATGCATAAGCAAGGTAAGGCACGAACCTTGCTATTGATTTGCCATTGACAAGTGGGTGGTGACCTTGTATCCAACAATTGACGGCGAGATGTCCTCCTATAGGAGAATTATGGATTTTTACTTACTGAGTCATTGACTCACTCTTGTTGTTCTCACAATTTTAGGTGTGTGGTGGGTGAACCAGGGTCCAAGAAAGAATGAATCTAGCATGGGGGCCGCTTTTGGGAGCAACTCGGTAGAGAAGTTAGGCTGCCCTAGCCCTTTTGATTGACTATATATGAAAATGAAAATAAGTAGCTCAGGACTAGGATGGACATGTAATCAAAACAGCTTTTGATATGTGAATATGTATATGCATATGTTACTTTTATTTGCTTGGCTTGCATATGTCTTGCCCAACTTCCATGTTTGTTTGTACTAGAATTGTTTATGATTGTTTCCGCATATGCTTAACTAAAGATAAAAGACTTTCTAGACGTTCGGCATTGCCTAGGGCATCAATGCTAACCCGCTAGGTCATGCTCTCATGCCAGAGATTAGGTGGGGGTGTGATACTAGAACTTGGAATCTATTATGTTATAGGTTCCAAGGTCTACCCAAATCCCACTTATGTTATTATTTGAAAGATTACAGTTTACTAATTATAACTTATATTTAGATATATGAAAAATATGAACATTAGTAAAAATCTTAACTATAAAATGGAAATTCATACTAATGCTTCTAGATTATACATTCATCATTGAACAATATGGAATATCAGAAGATCGCATGGAGACATGAATCAAGAAAAATATTAAAACTTGTTTTAGGTTCTCTGTTCCAAGTTTCAGGTTCCAAGTTCCAAGTTCTTTCAAGTTTTTTTTTTTTTTTTGGTAAGAAAAGTTCTTTCAAGTTCCAGGTTCCTTCAACTAAGAACCTGGAACCTACCCGTTGAAACAGATTCTTCATTTTTTGAAACTTGAAACTACCTACCCTACATACCTTGGAACCTAGAACCTACAGGTTCCTACTAGTTCGGTTCTCAAGTTCCAGGTTTTACTCTGGAACCATGCTCACTCCTAGTTGGTATACCTTTATTGATACCTAAATTTTTGGGGTTAATTTTTTGCTAAATAAAAAGTAAAAAGTCATAACCACATGGCATATAGTTTAGGCAAATTTTATTTTTTTATATTTTGTTAAGATTTTTTATAGATTTAGGTAATATACACTGAGAGATGCATTTTTACGCAAAAGGGGAATTTTTTTGATCGAATATGCAAAAATATTGCGCAAGGTGAAATGATATATTCAATGGAATTTTACACTAGCAAAATTGGCAATGAAATATACCACGAAGATACATTTTTTTGGTGTATAAAAGAGTCGCGTACGGTGGGGGGGAAGGGGGTCCTTTCCGTCGGTAAAAAAAAAGAGAGCAGAGAGTAGACGTGAGGTGAGAGAGAGAGAAAAAAAAAAAAGAGAAAATCCCCCTCTCGTTCTTCCGACGGAGAGAGAAAACTAACAAAAAAAAAGAAAAGGAAAAAGGCGTGCACTGCTCATCTCTTTCGTGGATTTCTTCTCTACGAAGCGCCCGGACCCCCACGCCGCTCCGTTGCAGCCCACGCCGCCGCGCCCTTGCGCCGTCAACGCCCGACTCCTCCGCAACCGGTAACCCCGAGCTCCACCGCTCTGCATCAACAGCCCGCCAGCAGCCCGCACTGCCTCCTCGCAGCACTACCACCGCGCCTCAGCCCCCTCGCCGCGCCTCCACACGACGCGACCAGGCAGCAGCCTCTGCGATCCGGCACCCCACTCACCATCTCCTCTCGAGCATCAGCAGCATCGTTGTCGCGCCGCTCCCACAACTCGCGTCCCTACTTGTCGCAGAGTCCGGCCCGTTGGTCCACCACGTCTGCACCGCCCCCGACGCCTGCAGTAGCCACCTTCGCGATCCACCCCTCACCGAGCCACCTCCGGTGACCCTTCGCCTCGTGACCCGTCGGACCTCCGATTCCGGCATCCCTAGAGACCCACGAGCACAAATCGTGCTTGGGAAGGGAAAGAAAAAAACAAAAAACAAAAAAGAATTTTTTTAGGTAGTTCTTTATCTTTTTTTACTTATTTACCTATTTGCCTTATTTTGTTATTTTTGTTATTTTATTTCTTTATTTTATTTGTTCTCTTGTAGCTTAATTATCCTTTTATGTGAAATTGAGATTACATGTTATGAAATTGCCTTGAAACTAGTGATTGTCAGTCTGATTTTCGCGCCCGAAATCCAACTCGCAATTACTTAAAAAAATTACCAATCCGATCTCCCGCCTGAGATCCGATTCGTGATTTATATGAAATTGGTCAACCCGATCACATGCGCGAGATGTGGTTCGTCAATTTGGGTATCAATATGGCTTGATTTGTTGTGGTGTTACTTAAATTAGTTTTCTTTAAAAAAAATCAAAAAAATGTATTTTTAGGGTTTGCATGCTCATAATAAGAATTTTATTTCGAATTTTCAAAAATAAAAAAATCAAATCAATTAATTTAGGTTGCTAGTTTTTTTTTTTTTTTTTTTAACTTTGATTCCATGTTTAATTATTTGGCAATTATTAATTTCGAAATTTAAAAAAAAAGGAAAAAAGGAAAAACACAAAAGAAGTCATTATGCATATGTCATGTAAAATTATGGCATCTTTTGCACGTCATTGCATATTATGGTAAAATTGCATTTAGTTTAATTTAAAATAATATTTTTCTTAATTTATTATAGGTTTAGGTATTTTATTAAATAGATTATGGGCCTAGCGAAAAAAGTCATTATTCATACGTCATTAGAGTTAGATTCATTAAGATGCATGTCATTTAGTATTTTCGCTAGGCCCATTTAATTAGAAATTACATGTCATTAGAATTAGGTCATTTAATTAATATTGTATTGCATATTGCATGATTTTCATTAATTAAGTGAAAAAAAAAGATTGCATTTTAGGATTATTTAGGTTAAGATAATATTTTAGTTTAAATTAGGATTTGGCTCAACCTAATTCCTAGTATAAATTAAATAGGATCTTAATCTAATTAGTTAATTTTCATATTTTACCAAATTTCGAATTTCATGAAAAATACAATAAAAATGTCATAGGTTAAATTAGTTTTATTATTTAGGATAAAATGCATTCTTTTAGGAAAAAGAAAAAATGTCATACGCACGTCATTAGAGTTAGATTCATTGAGATGCATGTCATTTAGTATTTTCACTAGGCCCGTTTAATTAGAAATTACATGTCATTAGAATTAGGTCATTTAATTAATATTGCATTGCATATTGCATGATTTTCATTAATTAAGTGAGAAAAAAAATTGCGTGTTGATTAGAAACCATATCTAGGGTTGTTGATGTGGATTTTAATTTAATATTGCAGATGATTTCGTTGCTTTGAGGTAAGTTTTTGCAATTTATTTATTGTTTATCTGGGTGTTAAATTGATGGATTGTGCACCCGCATGATTATCTCACATATTAGGGAAATAAATTTAAATTCAATCAAAATTGTTTGCCAAACATTTTTCAAAATAAAAAGAAAGGTACCGAAATGGCATTAGAGGAATCTAGTGTAACCAAGTCCCCGTATCCGTAGTTTTTGGTTTGTAGGAGTAAAGTAAAACTCTCGTTACTTTACTTGGATTTCTAATCGACCCACCAAAAATAGATTAGTGGCGACTCCTAATTGAAAATCAATTACATGTTAAAAAATATGAACTTAAGTCACGAGTTGATATGGGATTGGGAAAGCCCGAGTTAAGTTTAGGCTTAACAATCCAGTAGCCAAACCCTAGGTGGTACACACTTTGAAAATTTGGTCGCGACAGCTTGGCGACTCAGCTGGGGATTGAGTTGAAACTCTTAATGGACTTAAGCCAATTTTTTTTTTTGAAAAATATTTTTGTTTGGCAGCGAGGATCCCAGGTACGTCCCTAACATTTAAGTGTTAAATGTTCTTGCAGATTGGGAGGTATAAGGGGAGTAGTGATTGCTAACCCTTGTCTTGTAGGTTGGAGTTGAGAATGAATGTTTTAGATTCGAGTTATTGAAGTGTTGTGTGATTTAAACTGTTGCGCATGTTTTGCATTTAGCACTACACTATTGCACACACAACCTGCCGGCGAACCTAGGCCGCATAGGATCATCTAGGATGGTATTGAGATGGATACCACTCCGACCGCAAGTGTCACGCCCCGAACCCCGAGCGCGCACACATCCCACAGCGGTCGATCAAATATGCGACATCCCAGGACACGTCGCCGACCCATTCATTTATTTACGCATGCGGAAGCGAAACAAATCCCCTGACAACGAAATACGGGATAGAAAAGCAGGAAGCAAAACCACAACATAACACTTTCATAATTCAACAGAATTACAACAGAGGTCTACGGTCAAAAGTCTACTAAAGACCAGCTCTTAAAAAGAAATTGTCCTACGACCTACAAGTCGGACACGTTCTCCAATCTTATGACTTCATCTCTCGCAACTCCTCAAGGCCAACCAAAGCTATCTGGTCGCTCCGTCCACCAAGGACCTGAAATTTTAATCCCACAACCGGGATGAGACGATGTCTCAGCAAGTTCAACCCCCTAAACCCCTATTAGAAAGAAAATACGCCCGGGTGGCCTAGCCACATCACACGAAGACTTACCTCGCCTCGGCCTTTATCTCGTGTTAGCACAATTTATATAAACCAACCACGTGCAATTATGATAACCAAACAACCATGGCACAATCACATTATCAAACCATTCAACCACTTAAATAATAATATTTTAATAGTTTCGAATAATGGTATATTATTAAATTATTACATAATTTCGAAATATTTAAATAAATCAAAAGTAAATTCCTTTATGTCACATCAAGGCTTATATTAATATAAACCTTCATTTAGCCTTAAATTAAACTCACTTTAAGCTAATTAAACACATTAATATAATCCACACTTACATCAATTAAACTAACCACCTAATCACAATTAACATAAACTAAGCACACCTAAAGCATAATTAACCCTCTAAGCGAGGTTTAGTGAGTTAAACTCACCGGATTAACGAACCGAGCGAACCAAAACGACGGGGACGCCGAGGAGAACAACTTTCCTCAAAGCGGGCCGAGCATCCGGCTCGGGAAGGTGGCCAAAACGGGCCAAACGTCCGCTGCATACCCATTTTCTGCAGCTTCGATCTTGGGCGGAGGAGGGCTGATCCGAGCCTAATCGGGCGGAGGAACGGCGTGGGAGAACCGGCGGGGCTTGGACGGGGGTGAGGCGGCGGCCGGCGAGGCCTCACGGCGGCGGAGGGAGCTCCGGCAGCTCCTGAAATATGCGAACAGGGGCTGAGACGCAGCTGGGCGTCGGCCAAACCAAGGACGACGCGGCTGAAGGCGGAGACGCGCGGGCGGCGCGGGGTGGCAAGCAGCGCGCGAGCGGCGGACGGCGGTCCGGCTCCGGCGGCTTGCTGTTCGATCTTCGCTACTGCTGGCGCTCCCAGATCTGCTGGAGACGCCGAGCATGAGCAGGAGGTGGAGGAGAGAGGGAGGCGATGGCGCAAGCGACGAGCGGCCTGGCGGTGGGAACGGTGGCGACGAACGACGTGCGGCGGCGGTGAACGGCAGAGGCGTGCGATTTCTTCGGCTCCGCTGGCTTCCGGTTGCTGGGTTCAAAGCTGGAGAAGAAGAAGATGGAGATGGAGGAGTCGCACGGTAGGAGGAAGAAGAGAGGGAGGAGAGAGAGAGATGGGGCCATTTTCTTTTTTTTTTCTTTTCTTTAACCCACAAAAATGGCCCACCACCATGACATCATGGGTGACATCACACTCCACTCACCCAATCCTCCACAACCTCTTCCAATGGGTCCATTTTATTTTTCCGCCGGGGTCCAATTCTTGTACGTCCCATTTCTTCAATTCTCATCAATTCTCTTCCAATTGAATCAAATTGAAGTCCGTAAAATAAATTCAATGTCACCACACTTCAATTCACATCTTCACTTGTCCATAAAATCAACTCGAGTCCCAAAAGTACGACCAAAAGCGGGCTTACTAATCTCTCGAGCCAAATTAGCTATTTCTTGATTATTTTGCTGAAAAGCTTGGCTTGCATGAAAATTTTCCCAAAGATGATTCGATGATCTTGAAATGATTTGTGACACATCCAGACTTCCAATTTCTGAATTCGATCTCAATTCCACGGTTAATTTCACTTTGGCACGATACTAGCCGGCCCAACCTACCGGGTAGCCTTTAGAAATTTTCATGCATTTGACATTTGGTTGATCATCTCAAGCCACAATGTACATCTTTGAAACATTGGCGACTTTCGGTTGTCGGCATAATCTCAAGGTTTCAAATACGAACACAGGGTACCCAATCGATAGAAAAGTCGGTCAAGTGTCGATCGACAAGAATTGTGTGATCTTGTGGAATCACCCACACTCGATCACATGCCTCTTTCGAGTCGACCTATCTCCGGTCTTTAATCGATTTTTATTTGTGTCGTAATGACCCTTGCAGATTAGCTCGGTCGAAAGGTCGCTTCCGGTCAAATTCTCGAGTCGATGCATTAGGAACTCTTAACGGCTTCACCCGATAGACTAGTTTTCACATGAGTGGCCGACTCAAGGAAAAGAACTATATGCGTGCCAACGAAATGCCCGTCTCAATTTATTGAAAATAGAATCGGAAAATCGGGATGTCACAACTCTTCCCCTCTTATAAAAATTTCGTCCTCGAAATTTAAACCATTAAAATTCTTCTTCAAAATGGTGGGGTATTGTCGTCTCATCAATTCTGCTCCTTCATTCTACTTCGCACTGCTATCCAAGATCCTCGGTGCGGACGAAACATTTCCAAATTGGCCAAACCAATTCTTGATTCCCAAAAAGTCCAAGGACTTGTCCAAATTTACAAAAATGAAAGCTGCAAAAATTTTGGTTTTTTTTTTTTTTTTTTTTTCCACAAAGCGTCTAACTGCCGCGTCGGGGATTCGAACTCCCGACTTCGGACCGACGAGCTTCATCCAGATACCAACTCGGCTAGAGGCGCCGACGGTGTCCCAAACCGCTTTCTTTTTCCATTTAAAGCCAAAATTCTCCTTTGATCTCAAACTCGAAATATTCCGCCATTTAAACAGTTTCGGCTCTCCTTTCTTAACAATTCGAGATGTCCCTATCCTAGGTGACATCCAAGGATGAACATGATTCTCAATCTAAAAATTCAAAGATTTTCGACACTTACTGCATAAATTTTCCCGGCATCTCTGAGCGGTCCTTAATCTGTCACTGATAACTGCAACTGAATCACTGATTTCTGAACCAACTCTGGACCTGCAATTTTCTGATCTCTTACCTCAACTCAACCAACTGAAGTTCTGAATACTCTGCTCGGCACTGACTAAAAAGGAACTATTTGACTGATCTGCTGAAACTGAGAACCTCTGGTCAAGATCTGACATAACTCTAACACTGACACTCTATGCAAACGAATTATCTAATGTGCAAACACCTCTGCATGCCTAATCCAATCAAGATTCTTCCGCACAACCACAAGGTGGCTAATTTCATCAGTCCGTCAATTACTACCCGAAATGAAATTATTACCACACTAACTCCTCGATAGACCTGTCACAAAAATCTATTGTGACGCGATCCCACTTCCACACGGGGATCTCGAGAGATTACAAAGGTCCTCTCGAATTGCAAAACCGTGCTTTCTCTTGCTAGCACATCGACACTTGGGACCCGTCGTCGGTGATATCTGTCTTCACAACGGTCTACTAATCCTGTTGATGCAATTTCTGACCCATCTTCGTCCTATCTGGACAACGCCGAAGCTACTACGACGAGCTTTCGATAAGATCTCTTCTCAAATCTCTGTACCGTCAGGTACACTCAATCGTCCTCAGAAATCTGAAAATCAGCTCTCCTCTTCTCAGTATCCTCTTGCAAGATCTTTTGAATCCCTGAATCTGTCCACTGAAGCGCTTTGATTACGATATGAACTTTCGGCTCAATTCTGAGGGTAGTCATAGAATTCAAAAAGTGGCCTACCTTAGATTTGAAAACCAAATTTCGAACTTTCTCAAATAAGATCCAATCCTTGAGTACCAACTGCGCAACTAGGGACTCTCGACTCAGGGCATCTGCGACTTTGCTCACCTTTCTAGAGTGATACGAAATAACATAGTCATAATCCTTAATGAGTTCCATCCAGCGACGCTGTCTCATATTCAACTCCGAGGTCTCAACTGACGAGACGCATATGCAACAACCCTATCATGTTGCATCAACAAGTAACCAAATCCTTCAAATGACACATCATTGCAGATCTCATAACTTTCAGGACCAGATGGAATGATCAGCACAGGTGCGGTAGTCGCCTTCGCTAAGCTCTTGAAAACTACGCTCGCACTCATCTGTCCACACAAACTTTTCTTACTTCCTCAGTAGTCGAATCAACTACAACGCTGACGCTGAAATCCCTTCCACAAAACTTCTGTAATATCCTGCTAATCCCTAGAAAATTCTAATCTCTGTCACTGTAGTCAATCTCGGCTAACTGATCACTGCTTTAATCTTGGACGGGGTCTACGGAGATTTCTTCGCCTGAAATCACGTGACCTAGGAGCGTAACACGAGTCATCCAAAACTCACACTTGCTAAACTTAGCATAAAATTGAAGAGTCCTCAAGGTCTGAAGTATCATCTTCTAATGTCTCTCGTGCTCCTCAGCACTCTCTGAACACACTAGGATAACTTCAATGAACACGATCAAGACTGATTCAGGTACCCTTAAACATTCTGTTCATTAAACCCAAACAAATAGCTATGGTGTCCATCAAACCATACGATATTACAGCGAACTCATAACTGCCATATCGAGTACGAGATGCTAACTTCGGTGTGTCCTTCTTCCTGATCCTCAATTGATGATACCACGACCTCCAACGATCTTGAGGAATATCGATACACAACCACAACGAACCACATTTCTCCTTCATGTACGAATCGGTGCTCCCAAGGTTATGCACCGGAAAGTATGAATCCCCTATCCAACACTTCCTGCATCTACACCTTCGCCTTTTAACTCGGGTAACACCATCCGGTAAGGAGCCTTAGGGACCGGCTCTTCCGGATGCTAATTTAATCACAACTCTATTTCTCCTCCCGACAACAAACCTGGCAATTCTTCGATTATATTTCAAAAACCTATGTACCATGGTTACGTTCTCCATATTCGGCTCCTCAATTGACACATCCATTACAACTGCCATGTAGATTCGATAACCAACAACCTGAACCAAGTCATCTTCAATGACGAATAACAGGGATCGAAGGTCCTTTCTAACTTTCAGTAATTCAAAACTTGCATATGCTAACTGAACAAACTGAATTATATCACTGCCACGATTCATAACAGCAGAAAGCTCCTCGAGCCAAACCCTTTTCATAAATGACTTCCAAGTCATACATAAGCAAACCTATCAGGTACAACTATAGTCAGAGACTCAGCTTTCTATTACTTACTTACAACAACGGAAACTCCACAACCTTCACTCAAAATCATGTTGCGCTACTCTGATAAAACACCTCAAAACATTCATCCCTTGATTAATGCATAGTCAATCCATTCGTACTCCTTTCGCCATCCTAGTGGCGTTTCATCTGCAGCAACGGTGCTTACACTCTTCTGAACTTATACGGACAGTTCCTAACCTGGTGGCCATGCTGGCCACATTCAAAGCATGCTCCTCTTTTACTCTGACACCGGACTCTGGCCACATTCAAAGCATGCTCCCCTTTTACTCTGACACTGGACTAACTCAAGCCTCATTTCCATAAACTCAACACGCAATCAGAGAGTCCTCTACCTCTCATCAAGGAACATCATGCACCCTTCCTTGCACTGAAGTCCATTCCAAGTACCCCACTAAATGTCCCGAAGCATGATTCCTCTGTTCTGTACGGAAATCTTTGATCAGATGACTATACTGGCAACCCTTGTAACAAATCCTTTCTCTCTTACAGCACAGAATAGATTCCTTTCTTTTCTTACAGACACGACACACATCGACCGAGTCGAGCTCTGGCTTTCCAATTTTACTCTTCCAATTAGGTGAAACAGGGCACCTTTCTTCTGACATTAGCCTTTCTCCTCAATCGACTTCCATCCTTGTCTAAACTGAACCTTGACTCAGATACGGTGGTTTGATCCTCGATCACCACTCCAGATTGGGTCTCAACAGGCATGGCAACGACAACGGTCACAACACTGGCAGCGGTAGAAACAACAGCAACATCAACGGCTCGGTCTTGAACTTACTGACCCCACAAGCTTCCAAGGAACACTAGCGCCTGAACGATCCCATCAAATCTAGGATCGCTCGGTGCTACTACACTCTAAGTACCGACCTGTAGCGGTACTCTCACACTCGCGCTGGTCTAAGCCTGCGCTCTACCTCGGGTACCGACTCTTGTCAGCATCTTACCCTGAGGTATAGGTCCTACCGACCTTTTCCAAGGAGTTCTCCACTCCTGGTCACTCATCCTACAGGCTCTTTATAGACACCTGTTTTTCGATTCCAACATCAGGTTGAAATTTGAGCGACCTCACAAACAAGCTATCAAACAGCTATCAACCACATGCATCAGCATATTAAAAGCCTTTCCTACTAACTATCCCATGACTCATCGCACCTTATCACTCCATACACACCATGCTCGATACCACTTAAACGGGGATGTCACGCCCGAACCCCGAGCGCGCACACATCCCACACGGTCGATCAAATATGCGACATCCCAGACAAGTCGCCGACCCATTCATTTATTTACGCATGCGGAAGCGAAACAAATCCCCTGACAACGAAATACGGGATAGAAAAGCAGGAAGCAAAACTACAACATAACACTTTCATAATTCAACAGAATTACAACAGAGGTCTACGGTCAAAAGTCTACTAAAGACCGGCTCTTAAAAAGAAATTGTCCTACGACCTACAAGTCGGACACGTTCTCCAATCTTATGACTTCACCTCTGCAACTCCTCAAGGCCAACCAAAGCTATCTGGTCGCTCCGTCCACCAAGGACCTGAAATTTTAATCCCACAACCGGGATGAGACGATGTCTCAGCAAGTTCAACCCCCTAAACCCCTATTAGAAAGAAAATACGCCCCGGGTGGCCTAGCCACATCACACAGAAGACTTACCTCGCCTCAGCCTTTATCTGCAGGTTAGCACAATTTATATAAACCAACCACGTGCAATTATGATAACCAAACAACCATGGCACAATCACATTATCAAACCATTCAACCACTTGGATCGTCTCAGCGATCAATCGACTCGGCCGATTACATGTCATTCTAGCAAATCAATCATTGCTCTCAACTACGGCCCTACTCGGCAAATTTGAATCGGTGGCATCACGGCCCCACTCGGCGCGACCTTTAACAGGTGGCAATTCACGGCCCCATTGGGCGCGACCTCTAATAGGTGGCATATCACGGCCTCATTGGGCACGACCTCTCATAGGTGGTATTTCACGGCCTCATCGGGCACAACCTCTAATAGGTGGTATTTCACGGCCTCATCGGGCACGACCTCTAATAGGTGGTATTTCACGGCCTCATCGGGCACGACCTCTTGTAGGTGGTTTTTCACGGCCTCATCGGGCACGACCTTTCCTAGGTGGCATTTCACGGCCTCATCGGGCACGACCTCTAATAGGTGGTCAACCACAGCCAATCTCCCATCAATTTCTACACTTAGGATTTCATAAAGAATCCCTATAAATCGCAATCACACTCCATTCATCACAACCAATCATCAATTTCAAATTCTACTAGCACAAAGAACGATCGACGAAATTATGAGAGAATAAGGTTCCCAAATAATTTTCAGAATTTATTAAATAATTAAATTTATTCCGAAAATTAATTAGATAATAATATTCATATTTTTCGCAATCCACATTCAATTTATAATATCCGACCATCGATTTCAAAATCCGAATACACAAGCAATGACCGGCACGAAATTCTGAGAATTTAGGGTCCCGACAAAATTTTCGGAATTTAATAAATAATTAAATATATTCCGAAAATAATTAAATAATAATATTTTAATAGTTTCGAACAATGGTATATTATTAAATTATTACATAATTTCGAAATATTTAAATAAATCAAAAGTAAATTCCTTTATGTCACATCAAGGCTTATATTAATATAAACCTTCATTTAGCCTTAAATTAAACTCACTTTAAGCTAATTAAACACATTAATATAATCCACACTTACATCAATTAAACTAACCACCTAATCACAATTAACATAAACTAAGCACACCTAAAGCATAATTAACCCTCTAAGCGAGGTTTAGTGAGTTAAACTCACCGGATTAACGAACCGAGCGGACCAAAACGACGGGGACGCCGAGGAGAACAACTTTCCTCAAAGCGGGCCGAGCATCCGGGCTCGGGAAGGTGGCCAAAACGGGCCAAACGTCCGCTGCATACCCATTTTCTGCAGCTTCTGATCTTGGGCGGAGGAGGGCTGATCCGAGCCTAATCGGGCGGAGGAACGGCGTGGGAGAACCGGCGGGGCTTGGACGGGTGAGGTGGCGGCCCGGCGAGGCCTCACGGCGGCGGAGGGAGCTCCGGCAGCTCCTGAAATATGCGAACAGGGGCTGAGACGTAGCTGGGCGTCGGCCAAACCAAGGACGACGCGGCTGAAGGCGGAGACGCGCGGGCGGCGCGGGGTGGCGAGCAGCGCGCGAGCGGCGGACGGCGGTCCGGCTCCGGCGGCTTGCTGTTCGATCTTCGCTACGCTGGCGCTCCCGATCTGGGCTGAGACGCCGAGCATGAGCAGGAGGTGAAGGAGAGAGGGAGGCGATGGCGCAAGCGACGAGCGGCCTGGCGGTGCGAACGGCGGCGGCGAACGACGTGCGGCGGCGGTGAACGGCAGAGGCGTGCGATTTCTTCGGCTCCGCTGGCTTCCGGTTGCTGGGTTCAAAGCTGGAGAAGAAGAAGATGGAGATGGAGGAGTCGCACGGTAGGAGGAAGAAGAGAGGGAGGAGAGAGAGAGATGGGGCCATTTTCTTTTTCTTTTTCTTTTTCTTTAACCCACAAAAATGGCCCACCACCATGACATCATGGGTGACATCACACTCCACTCACCCAATCCTCCACAACCTCTTCCAATGGGTCCATTTTATTTTTCCGCCGGGTCCAATTCTTGTACGTCCCATTTCTTCAATTCTCATCAATTCTCTTCCAATTGAATCAAATTGAAGTCCGTAAAATAAATTCAATGTCACCACACTTCAATTCACATCTTCACTTGTCCATAAAATCAACTCGAGTCCCAAAAGTACGACCAAAAGCGGGCTTACTAATCTCTCGAGCCAAATTAGCTATTTCTTGATTATTTTGCTGAAAAGCTTGGCTTGCATGAAAATTTTCCCAAAGATGATTCGATGATCTTGAAATGATTTGTGACACATCCAGACTTCCAATTTCTGAATTCGATCTCAATTCCACGGTTAATTTCACTTTGGCACGATACTAGCCGGCCCAACCTACCGGGTAGCCTTTAGAAATTTTCATGCATTTGACCTGTGGTTGATCATCTCAAGCCACAATGTACATCTTTGAAACATTGGCGACTTTCGGTTGTCGGCATAATCTCAAGGTTTCAAATACGAACACAGGGTACCCAATCGATAGAAAAGTCGGTCAAGTGTCGATCGACAAGAATTGTGTGATCTTGTGGAATCACCCACACTCGATCACATGCCTCTTTCGAGTCGACCTATCTCCGGTCTTTAATCGATTTTTATTTGTGTCGTAATGACCCTTGCAGATTAGCTCGGTCGAAAGGTCGCTTCCTGGTCAAATTCTCGAGTCAGATGCATTAGGAACTCTTAACGGCTTCACCTGATAGACTAGTTTTCACATGAGTGGCCGACTTAAGGAAAAGAACTATATACGTGCCAACGAAATGCCCGTCTCAATTTATTGAAAATAGAATCGGAAAATCTGGATGTCACAGCAAGCTTGCGGTACGAGTCGCCCATCTCAATCCCGAAGTTTCTTTCATGGTGTCAAGAGTACCCACCTCGGTCCGCATGCCCGCGACCCGGGTCGGCTCTTTGACCAAGCCGGAGTCATGAGGACCCGACATAGTCCACAAGCCCGTGGCTTGTCTGATCATCCTTGTGGCTCCACCTTGATAAGCCTTATAGATTAGAAATCGAGCCACTTACCATGCGCATGTCTATGTGATTGCCTCTCATTGGTAGAGTAAGCTCTCTAAATTTTCACTTTTGCAATTTACTTACTTTGTCATATTGTTTTGTCAGTCCATGGCATTAGGATTGTCCTGAGTCTTGATCAATATACAATGGGGACACCGGACATTTGAATTATTCTCCCTCCAAAGGAAGAGCTTAGCGCTTGGTGGGACAAGTTAGATCAAGATAGCCGTCAGTTCATAGAGTCACATATTGGTCAATTGCTTCCATTGCTGCGTATCAACATCCATGGCGGCCTCATCCAAGCACTCGCCCACTGTTGGTGCTGTTGCAATGCGGCGAGCGATCGAACAAAATATAGACGGAAGAAGAAAAAATAAATCGGACACCGGATTTACGTGGTTCAGTCGTAAAGACCTACGTCCACGGGGAGAGCAGCAGCGAATTTCACTATAGATCAAGCGATACAAGGAGATTACACACTCAAGTCACTCAAACACTCTCTCGGTGTTTCCCAAGCCCCAATTACTCCCAATACACCAATCTTTCTTGGATGTAAATCACAAATAATCTTTGCAACACGAACAATACGAAGACCCAAAGCCAAGCACCCAAAGACCTATGAATGTCTCTCACGAAACAAACACCCACAGCACTCGAGTAAAAACGGTGTGGCTTTCCTCCCTCTCGGCGGCGTGCTACTTCTCACAGCCCGTACGTTTAGCAGCCCCCTCGACCAACTACAATGCTTCGTGAAAGAAATCCCACGAGGAAGCCTTTTGAGGAAATATTTAATCCACCGCCACAAAATGCATGCATGAAGAAAAACGAATCATCCAAGATTCGGCAACAAAAGTAAAAGATTTGACTTTCCCTTTTTATTTCCTTCGTCCAACTCCATCAAGAAGCAAACATGCCTCGATCAACTGCTTCCAAGATTTGTTGACCAGCTTTAAGAATATGACGTCCAACAGATTAATTCGTGTACCTGTTTATTTCAATTTATTTCAAAAATAACTTTCCGCTTCGGGCTTAAACTCGAGACATATTTTAACAATCTCCACCTTGACTCGACGTTTGAGCCATATTGCAATCGCTTCGTAAAAATTCAAATTCTGCTGCTACTTTCCCATAGCCCCCAATGGGCTCACCCGACACAGATATTATCCAAGTCCAAGCCTCGCTTGAACTTCGCCATAACCGAGGACCTCATCAGAATACCAACTCCACATGCACCTTTAACTGCTCCGCAAGGATTTTCTGACGCAACCTCCTTAACCGCAGATAAAGCAAAACCATTGTTGCATCCATATCTGTCAGGAGATCGAATACGTACCTTGTTAATTTCAGCAGTTACAGCAACCATTGGCTCTATAGGCTCCACCTCGTTATGAGCACCATCTGTGTCGATTACTTTGCTAGTACCTGTACTTGCTACCATAGGAGTTTCTGGTTGCAACTCCACCTCAAGCTGAACACCGTCCAGATCCGAATTAACACTGCTATAATCACTCCTAGCCATAAGTACTTGAGACTCATCAAGGGTAACTTCTCTGCTGTTAACAGGTAAATTTATATCTGGGCACCACAACTGATCGCCCCACTCACCTTGTGCATAGCCATGGAATATGCATCTTGCCCTCCCATCGAGCTTACCATCACTCACTCGAAAATAACACGGGCAACCAAACATTCTAAGAATAGAATAATCAGCAACGTTACCTGACCACACTTCTTCATCAGGAGTTCGCCATTCAATAGCAGTTGATGGGGATCTATTCGCCAGGTAGCTTACCGTACTTAGCACATCAACCAGGAATCTCCTAACCATACCAGTACTAGAGATAATTTTTCGGGCCGTCTCTAGTAATGTTCTGCTCACCAATTTTGCAAATTGTTGTGATTTACTAGCACTAGTGCGGTGTTTCACTATGCTCTCTTTCATGCAGAATTTATTTGCCAGCTCTGAGCAAAACTCCATGCTATTGTCAGTCCGCACATGCTTGATCGACTTACCAGTCTCCGTCTCGATCAAAGCTCTTGACTGCGAGATCCTGACACCAGCATCAAACTTGTGCCTTGGCACAAACACCCAGGTCTTCCTTGAGCAGTCAAAAGACTCTCGAACAGATGCATCCGACGTCTCCGCAGCGAAATTTATCACTATCTCACCTTGAAGTTTATACATGCTATCGTGCTTGATTCCTTTCATTATCACCAGGGCACCTCGAACAACTTTTAGAACTCCACCTTTTGAAGAATACCTGCAACCAGCTGAATCTAGGGCACCCAAGGAAATTAAGTTCTTTTTCAATTCCGGAACATGCCTTACTCCAGTCAATATCCTCACGATACCATCATGCATTCTGATTTTAACATCACCAACACCCACAACATCGCACTCAGTGTTGTTCCCTAACTGGACTTTATCACTACCCGTGCACTGATAAGTAATAAACCAATTTCTATTTGGTGTGACATGAAAAGAACAACCAGAATCCATAACCCATCCATCAAGCGATGAATCATTAGTGACAGACAAGACATAATCGGCATTATTTGCTACAGCTACAACATTATCTACAGAATCAACCATAATTCCCTTACCCTTCTCATTCTTCAGCTTAAGGCAATCCCTTCTAAGATGCCCCCTCTTGCCACAGCTCCAACAAACAACATTAGCAGTCCTAGACTGGCTACATCTGTTCATATTAGTACTACTACTACCCACACGTGTTCTAGATCTTCCTCTATTTTCACCTACTAAAGCAGTAGATACAGGTTCGCCAGATTCTCTTCTACGAATATCCTCACTCAGAATCAAATCTCGAACCCCATCAAAAGTCAAACTTGTTGACCCAGAGGAATTACTAACAGCGGTGACGGTAGTATTCCAACTATCAGGCAATGAGGATAATAGAATCAAAGCACGTACCTCATCTTCAAAATCAATCTCAACTGAACTCAATTGACTAACAATCACATTGAATTCATTGATATGATCTGCAACTGACGCACCTTCTTTCATCTTCAAGTTAAACAGACGTCGCATCAAACAGACCTTATTGATCGCAGAGGGCTTCTCGTACATATCCGACAGGGCTCGCATCAAATTAGCAGTGGTCTTCTCCTTCAGGATGTTAAACGTGACATTACGAGCCAACGTCAGCCGAATAACACCCATAGCTCGTCTATCCAGCAAATCCCAATCAGCTTGCTTCATCGTCTCTGGTTTCTCCCCAAATAAAGGCAAGTGCAGATTCATCTGGTAAAGATAATCTTCAATCTGCATCTTCCAGAAACTAAAATCCTTCCCATCAAATCTGTTGATTTTCACTTTTACATCTTCTGTCGCCATCGATTCGCTTCAACTTAGCCAAGCCCGGCTCTGATACCACTTGTTGCGATGCGGCGAGCGATCGAACAAAATATAGACGGAAGAAGAAAAAATAAATCGGACACCGGATTTACGTGGTTCAGTCGTAAAGACCTACATCCACGGGGAGAGCAGCAGCGAATTTCACTATAGATCAAGCGATACAAGGAGATTACACACTTAAGTCACTCAAACACTCTCTCGGTGTTTCCCAAGCCCCAATTACTCCCAATACACCAATCTTTCTTGGATGTAAATCACAAATAATCTTTGCAACACGAACAATACGAAGACCCAAAGCCAAGCACCCAGCACCTATGAATGTCTCTCACGAACAGAACACCCACAGCACTCAGAGTAAAAACGGTGTGGCTTTCCTCCCTCTCGGCGGCGTGCTACTTCTCACAGCCCGTACGTTTAGCAGCCCCCCTCGACCAACTACAATGCTTCGTGAAAGAAATCCCACGAGGAAGCCTTTTTGAGGAAATATTTAATCCACCGCCAGAATGCATGCATGAAGAAACCGAATCATCCAAGATTCGGTCAACAGAGAAGTAAAAGATCGACTTTCTCTTTTTATTTACTTCGTCCAACTCCAGAAGAAGCAAACATGCCTCGGTCAACTGCTTCCAAGATTTGTTGACCAGCTTTAAGAATATGACGTCCAACAGATTAATTCGTGTACCTGTTTATTTCAATTTATTTCAAAAATAACTTTCCGCTTCGGGCTTAAACTCGAGACATATTTTAACAGGTGCCTCGAGACCTCTACCTTTATCTTCGGCGGTAAGCATGAGCTCACTCCCACCTTGTAAGAGTATAGCATTGCCATAGGAAAGTCCTTGAAAGCTGAATTGATTAGTCCGCCTATCAGAATAGATCATGTTATGACCTTATCTGATTTTCTGAGAATTAAGGAAGACGATATAAGAAAGGTTTTAAAGGCTAACCGCAATGCATGTCCTTTATCTTTTCTGAAACAATGTTTTGATGGCACTTCATCTCAAATGCGAAGGGTTTTCCTTTTAGCTTTCTTTGGGTTTATAGTTTTTCCTTACTGCAAGAATGCTATTAACCCTTTGATCGCTAAACAAGTGTTGGAAGGAAGGAATTTTGTAAACACTATTCTAACTGAAATTTTCATTTCCCTCACTCAATTCAAAAGAGGTGGTGATAAGACTCTCCATTCCTCTCCTGAGCTTTTGCAAATTTGGTTTCTCACATATAAAAGGGTTTGGTGGTCTAATGACTATACATGATGTTAATGACTCTAATCACCCTATTATGAGATTTGAGAACAACCAAAAACATGCACCGGATTATCATTATTCTAGGTGGCTAGCTTTCATGAAAAAACCAACTTCCAAGGATTTCCTATGGCATGCTAAATGGTTCCAAGTTCGGGTAGTGAGACTCTCGTGTGGAGGAGTTGGCCCAATCCCTCTATTGGGATTCACTGGAGCATTGGAGTATTATCCGACTAGAGTGACTCGTCAGTATCAAGTCGTAAAAGAACTTCCCCCAGCGTTACAAGTGGATCTGCTCTAAGTTAGCTTCGTTGATGGAAGCCGAGGCCATGAAGATTCCATTCTCACCATCAAATCGATGTGGGACATGTGTCATCCACGAAAGCTTAAGTGGCCCAAGGAAGAGTTGAAGGGTAAAGAAATGAAGTATTATGCCTCGACTAAGTACATTCAACAACACAAGATTCCTGAGGAGCTGTTTCTGAAGATACCAGAGGTGCCGTTGAAGATCACCAATCATGCTGAGAATAAACGCCTCAAAAGAGTTGCTGAAAGAGCTCAAGAAGAGAATAAACAATTGTGCCGAATGGTGTCCCGAGTGTATATTGATCAAGCCAAATGAAATGCTTGAATCAATCTTGCTATTTTTATTTTTAGATTAATGTTTAGGAAGTTGAGTCATTTACTTTCCTAATTTATTTGTTTAGGACATTTCGAATTTCTATTTTGATAGGCTTGTCAAAAGCTCCATTGATGAATAAAATTTCTAGAGTATTGCCATGGATCGGCGTATTTTCACATGAGATACTTATTTGTGTTCATTTTTTAAATTAGGTGATAACGGATCCTCCACGCTCACCCATTATCACGCGATTAAGAGCAAGAATGGCTGAACAAACTAAATTGTGTGATTGTATCTCCGCTATGGAAGGCCAACTCCAACAATTAGCCGCCTCTATGGAGCTTATAACAACTCAAATCCAATCCCTCCAAGTGAATCTAGCTCCTGCACCCGCTCTCCCTGAGATAGTTGTCACGACGCAAGCAAACAAGGTCCAAATGGGTGAGGATGACATGCCTGAGCTAGAAGATGATCCATTCCCGATCAATGTGGAAAAGGCTAAGCTTGTCAACATCCCTAAGATGGAGCAGGATGAACGCTTCACAAAATTGGAAGAAAAGTTGAAACAATTACAGGAGTCACAAAGTTCACTCTCGTTCGACTTGTCCGTATACAAGAAAGTCAAGATGCCTAAGAAGTTCAAAATGCCGGATTTTGAGAAATACGATGGTACTTCTTGCCCAAAAGCTCATTTGCAGATGTACCACGTGTGTATGGCCCAATACGTCAAGAACGAGCCACTCATGATCTAATCATTCCATGCGAGTTTGACTAGGCCTGCACTGAATTGGTATGTCATGAAGAATGTGAACCTTCTCGACACTTGGAATGAAGTAGCTGACGCATTTCTCAGGCAATACAAATTCAACATGGATATTGCTCCTTCCCAAGAGGATCTCGAGAGGATGGAGAAAAAGAAGAGCGAGTCGTTCAAAGAGTATGCCGTGAGATGGCGAAATCTAGTAGCTCAAATCACCCCCGAGCCTACTGACAAGGAGCTGATGAAGTTGTTTATCAAAACTCTCTCGTCCGAGTTCCGTATTCGGATGTCCAGCACGTACGTTGAAAACTTCAATCAGCTTATTCCTGTGGGGGAACAAATCGAGATGGGGATAAGGGAAGGATGGTTTACCGAACCATCGAGTAGAAAATTCTCTGCCAAGAAGGAGAAGGAGGCTGCTGCAGATGTGAATGTGGGTTATGGCCAAGAAAGTACCAATCGCGCCTTGATTATCCAGACGAATCAAAGGCAACAACAAATTGCCGGCCATCAACCATTCGCCCAAGCAAGAAGGCAATTCACTCCTCTCCCTGGATCTCCATCCCAAGTGTTGGCTATCCTAAGAAAGAAAGGTTTGCTTACTAATGAATCGAAGTGTCCTAATCGTGAAAGCATCCGAAACTACGACCCAATGAAGAAGTGTGATTATCATAGCGGTGAATTGGGGCATTCAATTGATGAATGTTTCACTCTCAAGCATAAAATCCAAAATCTCTTGGACACAAAGGCTTTCTCATTTCAAACTGCTCGACCGAACGTCCAAAAGAATCCATTGCCAGAACATGAGGGTACGGTCAATGCTATCTTGGAGCCCGAAGTTAGTCGGATTAAGAACTCAAAGGTACATGTAGCAAATGCTTACAACGGCCTAGTGAGAGCTGGATATTATCTAGATCGGGAGGATGTTCCTCTATCACTAATGAAGAAAAGAGTCACCCGGATGGTGGATGACAGCATCATCGTCTATGTTGACCATAACTGCATAGTTTCCACCATTTCCCCCATCATTATCGATTGGGAGGAGGAGCAGGCTGTGCTTCATGCTAATAAGGAGGAAGTTGATCCTTCACTCGTGGACATGCCCCCACTTGAAGATGCATCCGACGATGAGATAGTGATTGAAATGCCCCAACCATACGAATATGTCAACAATAAGGCGGTCCCTTGGTCCTATGATTTAGATGTTGACCTCGTTACAAGGTCTGGTCGGACTTATCCTCAAGCCAATGCTTAACCCGCGAAACCTGTCACCGATGAAGAGACTAAGGAGTTTCTAGTCGTGATCAAAGCAAGCGAGTATAAGGTGGTCAAACAGTTACAAAAGATGCCCGCCCAGATTTCTTTGCTCGAACTCTTGCTCACATCCCCTGTGCATCGGAAGTCGCTGATGAAGGTGTTAAGTGAAATTCATGTACCTGAAACGGTTGAGGCGGACAAGCTGGAAGATTTTGTGGGATTGATCCTTCTTAAGGACATGATCGCCTTTTTTGATGAGGAATTCCCTCTTGAGGGTAGGGGGCATAACAAGGCACTTTATATATCTGTCAAGCATAAGGCTTCTCATGTGTCTCGAGTACTTATTGATAATGGGTCCGCCCTAACATATGTCCACTGGCCACTCTTCATCGCCTCAAGGTGGACCCATCTAGGATACATGTTGCAAAGACTTCTGTTCGAGCTTTCGATGGCACGAAGAAGGAGGTGCTTGGAGAAATTCACCTTGATGTGCAGATAGGGTCGGTGGTTTTCAATGTTCCTTTCCAAGTAATGGATATTCCTACTGCCTTTAATTTTCTGCTAGGTCGTCCTTGGATTCATACTGCTGGAGCTGTACCATCAAGTCTGCATCAAGCTGTGAAGTTCATGATCAAGGGGAAACTGGTCACTGTCTATGGCGAAGAGGATCACCGAATTTACCATGAGACGGCTATCCCCTATATAGAGCCAGACTCCGAGTTCGAGCCAAGTTACCACTCATTTGAGTTGGTGTCCACCATACATGCATCTCGAGACTCACCGCCACCCACTCCTGAAGTTTCAAATGCTACCTTTATGGTGGGAAGGATGATGGTCGGGAATGGTTTTATTCCTGGGAGTGGCATTGGAAGAAATGGTCAGGGGATTCGAAACCCCATTGAAGCCCCTCAAAGGTCCCGTGCTACTGGATTAGGGTACCATGGAAGAGGTGGGGAAAATTCTGGAGGACAAAGACAGGAAAGGCGGAACTCGCCACCTGACCACAGGCAAGGAAGGCAAAACCCATTACCCCCGAACATTCGCGAGACATTCCCTGGTCCTCTGATAATGATGCAAGATGAAGTAGAAATAATGGACACCCTCGGGCAGCCAAGCGGAAAATTCGACTATGTGGTGAAGTATTCAGTTCCTCCCAGTTTCTACATTGATCCTCGCAACATTGTCCCAGATGGATGGGGTGGCATGGATGATCCGACACCCCCGAAGACGGAAAACCCCGAAGATGCATTGGAAGGAATCTCTAGTCTCTTCGATGACGTCTTCATAAGGACCATTGACGAAGAACCTCCAGAGGAGATGGGCTCTGGTCCACAAGAGTAACTCATTTACTGCTTTCTCACATTCCCCTGTGCGGGAATTTTTACCGCTTTCTAGGGCTTGTTTTTGATTTCTTCTTTTTCGCTTTCTTTTTAGGGCTTGAAAATCGCATTTCCATTCAATAAATGTAATTGATTGATGAATATCAATAAAATTACAAGTTTTATTTTGAGGGCATGATGAGGTACACCAAACCAGCCCGGTGATGATATCCAGCCGATAAAAGAAAAAGAAAATCCAAGGAGAATTCTGAGGCCTGGGCTTCATCATGCTTTCTCGTGTCAAAATATTTCAAAAAAATGTTTTTGCCAAAATTCTTTTTAAAAGAAATATATAAAAAAAACAAAAAATATAGATTATTCTGTTTTTCTTTCTAATTTAGTTACTTCATGTTTCAGGAGCAATCTTACGGCATACAAAGGTGCGGAAATGGTCCAATCCAATACAACAAATGCAGTTATTGATGATCTTGAAGATTCCATTGAGGTGCAGCGTAGCTGGGAACAACATGAAAAAGCCAAGGCCCTTACATCCGAGCAGATTGTCACTATTATTTTAGGTGACACCGAAGAAGTCAAGGAAGTTAAAATTGGGGCAAATCTCCCTAAAGATGAGGCCGAGTGCCTAATTCAGCTACTAAAGGAATACTAGGATGTCTTTGCATGGACCTATGCTGACATGCCTGGTTTAGACCCATCGATCGTCGAGCATTGCTTGCCTACTAATCCGGACATACCACCTAAGAAGCAAAGGCTCCGGAGAACTAAGCCCGAGCTCTCGAAAAGATAGAGGAAGAGGTGATGAAGCTTCAAGGTGGGATTCATTGAAGTCTCACAATACCCTGAATGGGTGGCTAATATCGTGCCGGTGATGAAGAAGGATGGTCGAGTTCGAGTTTGCGTCAACTATCGAGATTTGAACAAGGCTAGCCCAAAAGATGATTTCCTGCTGCCTCACATAGATGTCCTCGTGGATAGTACTGCCGGATTTGAACTATTCTCATTTATGGATGGGTTTTCCGGGTACAATCAGATAAGGATGAAGGAGGAAGACAAGGAGAAGACTGCATTTATCACCCCGTGGGGGACCTTTCATTACAAGGTCATGCCCTTCGGACTCAAGAATGCATGGGCAACTTACCAACGAGCCATGGTAACACTATTCCATGATATGATGTATCAGGAGATTGAAGTCTATGTTGATGATATGATTGCAAAGACTCGGCCCGGAAGAAGCCATGTGGAAACCTTGAAGAAGTTGTTTGATCAACTCCGTGAATTCAAGCTTCGGTTAAATCCCATTAAATGCGTGTTCGGGGCAACATCCGGTAAATTACTCAGATTCGTTGTGAGCAGTAAATGGATTGAGATTGACCCATTCAAGGCTAAGGCCATATGCGAATTGCAACCTCCATCAACGGTAAAAGAAGTTCGGAGCCTCTTGGGAAAACTGAATTACATAGCCCAGTTCATTTCCCAACTCTCTGAAACTGCCAAGCCATTCTTTAAGCTCCTAAAGAAGAATGCACGAATCAACTGGGATGATGAGTATTGAGAAGCGTTCAACAAGTTGAAGCAGTACCTGATGAATCCACCAATTCTTGTCCTGCCATCACCGGGGCATCCCTTGATTCTCTACCTCACCATTCATAGTGAGTCATTGGGTGTAATGTTGGCTCAGGAAAGTCCTGTGGATAAAAAAGAACAAGCCATTTATTATCCGAGTAAGAAGTTCACTGTATTAGAGCTGAAGTATTCTGATGTTGAAAAGACTTGTGCGGCATTGGTGTGGGTATTGCATAGATTGCGACAATACACACTGCATTACCAGACATTCCTCGTGACTGAGAACGACCCCATCAAGTACTTACTTGATCAGCCAGCTTTGGTGGGTAAGTTAGCCAAATGGCAAATTTTGATTTCAGAATTTGATGTGTAATTCATGCCACAAAAGTCAGTTAAGGGTCGAGCAATCGTTGATCTATTGGCCGAGAATTCAGGAGTCTCTAATGACGATGACAGTTTCCTTGATGACCGTGTCTTAAGTGTAAATGAAGACTCATGGAAGATGTTTTTTGATGGAGCTGTAAACTTGTCTGGTTCTGGTACGGGGACAGTTCTGATATCCCCAGACGGGCAACACCATCCAGTAACTGCAAAATTGATATTCCCATGCACAAACAATGTGGCTGAGTATGAAGCGTGCATCCTCGGACTTCAAGCCACAATCGAGATGGGTGTAGCCAAATTAAGAGTATTCGGAGATTCAGCACTGATCATACTTCAGACCTTAGGTGAATGGAAGACTAAAGATGCCAAATTGCTCCCATACCACGAGTACTTAGAAGATCTCGTGAAGCAATTCAAAGAAATTTGGTTTGAATACTTGCCAAGGTCTCACAACCAATTCGTTGATGCACTCGCAACTTTGTCATCCATGTTACAAGTTGCTGACGGGTTAGAAGTCGAGCCATTGAAAATAGAAGTTTTGCCGAAGCCGGCTTACTATATGATCATAACTGAAGAACCTGATGAAAAACCATGGTATTATGATATCATGAGCTACATTAGAAGGCAGGAATTTCCCGAAGGAAGCACTCCCGCTGATAGGAAGTACATCACGAAGATGGCCTCAAAATTCTTCGTTAGTGGCGAGAATTTGTACAAAAGATCTTATGATTCAGTCTTGTTGCGATGTGTGGATGCAACCTAATCCACTCAAATCATGCAAGAAGTGCACGAAAGAATATGTGGCCCTCATATGAATGGGCACATGATGGCTAAGAAGATTATGAGATTAGGCTACTACTGGCTCACACTAGAAAGTGACTACATCAAGCATGTACGGAGTTGTCACTGCTGCCAGACACATGGTGATAAGATAAACGTTCCTCCAGCTGAGCTGCATCAGTTTTCCGAGCCATGGCCTTTCTTAATGTGGGGTATTGATGTGATCGGCCCAATAAATCCTAAGGCTTCCAATGGGCATCGATTCATTTTGGTAGCAATAGATTATTTCTGTAAATGGATTGAAGCTACATTCTTTGCAAGCGTTACTGCCCGCAATGTTGTGAAGTTCATCAAACATGACATAATTGCTCGCTATGGCGTCCCCGAAGCAGTCATCACTGACAACGGGACAAATCTGAACAATAAAATTGTTGATGAGTTGCTTAGCGAGTTCAAGATTAAGCATTTGAATTCGTCCCCTTACTGCCCTCAAATGAATGGGGCTGTTGAAGCGGCCAACAAGAACATTAAGAAGATCTTAGCTAAAACCGCTAAGAATTATCGAGATTGGCATGACAGGTTACCCTTCGCACTAATGGCGTACCGGACATCGATCTGTACTTCTACTGGGGCAACCCCTTTTACTCTGGTGTATGGCATGGAAGCAGTTTTGCCTGTGGAAGTGGAGATTCCATCACTGAGAGTTTTATCCCAGGCAGAGTTGTCTGAAGCTGAATGGTCACAACAAAGACTTGAACAATTAAACCTGATTGATGAGAAAAGACTGAAGGCTCTTTGCCATGGCTAAGCTTATTAGCAAAGAGTTGCCAGATCCTTCAACCGAAAAGTACGACCGAGACATTTCGAGGTAAATGATCTTTTTCTAAGAAAGCTGTTGCCAATTTTTCCAAATCCTAGGGGCAAGTTCGCTCCAAATTATTGCGGCCCGTATGTGGTGAAGAAGGTACTTCTTGGGGGTGCCCTGATCTTGGCAGAGATGGATGGTTGTGAGTTTTCTACTCCAGTCAATGCTGATGCTGTCAAGAAGTATTATCCATAATAGAATTTGCCATGTCTTGTCTTGAAATGCAAGTATTTTATGATGAATAAGATGCCTCAATTAGTTGAATTGTTCAAATTTGTTATGAATCTTGCATTTTTCTTCATTGATGAATTGTGTGAGATAAATTCAATGTGTCAAATGGGATACCTTGGAATGATGAAAGGCAAGCCTTATCCCATACACTATCCCATACACTAATCCCCAGTGAAAAAATTCCATGCTCGCAAGGAAAAGGGCGGTCTCGCAAAGGGTACGTTATCCGAAGTGATGAGAGGTAGTTTTTTCCTCTACCAGGAATACTGCAGGTATATCCATCACTTAGCCCTTTGAGCCCACAAACATGAAGAGCTTTTTAAATTATCCATGTCAAGGACCATCCCACATTGGGACAAATTTGAAATCAATGGTAGGAATTTTCTTACTTACACTTGCATCAATCTTCGGGTATTGCTTTCGTGGTGTAACTTGTACAATAATTGAAGTGCCTTAAGATGAGGAAAGGCAGTCATTTCTCTATCCTACACACTTTTATCCATTGCATAGCCCACTTGAGCTTATGGATTCATTTCATATTAAACCCAGTTGCTGATCATCCCCCACACTGGGGTAGGACAAAAACATTCAAGTGACATGAACTAGAATGTCGACAAAAATGGAGACTTTGTCCAAAGAAAATAAGTGCAAAAAAATGGGGCATGAAAAAACAGTGTGCTTGGTAAAAGTAAGGCCAATGCCCAGAAAAGAAAAAAAAAAAATCAAACTCTTGATATAATGAGTCGTATCCCCAACAAGGCGGTACTAAAACTCAAATGCTGTTGCAATCAATGGAGATTTAATGAGAAAAATCTTCGATAGTGGAGAAGGAAAGTGGTAAAAATGTCAAGATGATCATCAACTTTTACCCTCTAAACACTCTTTGAGCCTAATGATCCCTTCATTTCTCAACCCATGAACCAAGCCTACGTTACGTCCCTTACAAAGTCTCTTCAGATTATGGCACTTAAATTAACGTAAAGGTTCATATGTTCGAAAGCATCACTCGAAGAAGTGCGAGTAAGATAATTTCTACCTCATTTCTTGTGTTTCTCGACTTGTAAACCCCAAGATGATTGCAGAATATCACTCATTTTTCAAATAACCTCGACTCAAAGAGTCCCCTTTGTTGAGCCGTTGACCAAGCCCACATTACGGTCCCTCTTAAAGACCTCTCAGATTGGTGAGATCGTACCACTTGCAAGATTGCTCAGAGCCTTGTTTGGCATAGAGTGATTGACAAAATCCTGCATCAAAGGTCAGGATGAAATGGCCATTTTAATGAGGATGAGAGAAAAAGTCATTTCAGACCAAAGGATCCCTCATTTGACAAATTCATGACACTCATGTATTCATAATGGAAATTAGGTGATGCAAGATTAATGGAAATCATCATGAACCTCCATTATATTGATGCATGTTTATGATTACAAATGCATGTTGCCTCTCCTATGACCATGTTTTGCAGGAGATGTATCCCCGAAGATCGGAGATGTTACCAGGTAAGTATATCTCTATCCATACCTTGAATATTTGTCATTACACAGGTATTCCCTTTTAAGTATACCGACACTCAATTGAGTTGTCCCCCAAAAAATTTTCTCCAAATTCAATCTAATTAAGGTGACCGAAGAATGGTTCAGGTCCTGGTCAGATGATTTCTGTTGCAAGGCTAGGCGACCGAAGAATGGTTCGGATCCTAGCCAAGCAAAACCTAAGTCTAGGCTACCATAGAATGGTACGGGTCCTAAACAACATTTATTGCTCTAATAGGCGACCGTAGAATGGTACGGGTCTTGGAAAAGCAATTTCCCCATTCAGGCGATCGTAGAATGGTACGAGTCCTTGACAACACTTATTCCTTATTCAGGCGACCGTAGAATGGTATGAGTCCTAGAAAAAACCTTTCTGCCGTACTAGGCGACCGTAGAATGGTACGAGTCCTAGAAAAAACCTTTCTGCCGTACTAGGCGACCGTAGAATGGTACGGGTCCTGGGAAAGCAGTTCCTTACAAAACCTTTCTACTGTACTAGGTGACCATAGAATGGTACGGGTCCTGAGAAAGCAGCTCCTTTCTGCCATACTGGATGACCGTAGAATGGTACGGATTCTAGGAAAGCAGCATCTTCACAAAGTCATGTTACTATTCTAGGCGACCGTAAAATGGTACAGGTCCTGTACAGGTAACACCCACTACCTCGAATTACTCTATCCACATCAAATTACTCTATCCTCCTCGAAGGTAAGTTATTTCAGGTAGGTTCATCTATCATTTGTATTAGTATTTCCATGCATCATATAAATTGCATTAAGAAATGGAATTCATGTTCCAACAAAAAAATCATTCGTTGCATGAGTATGACCAAAATTTAGTTCTCAATTTGTCTTTGAAGGCAACCTCTGCGAGCTCACCTTCAAAGAGGGGCAGCTGTTGACACCTAAATTTTTTGGGTTAATTTTTTGCTAAATAAAAAGTAAAAAATCATAACCACATGGCATATAATTTAGGGAAATTTTATTTTTTTATATTTTGTTAAGATTTTTTATAGAATTAGGTAATATACATTGAAAGATGCATTTTTGCGCAAAAGGGGAATTTTTTTGATCTAATATGCAAAAAATATTGCGCAGGGTGAAATGATATATTCAATGGAATTTTACACGAGCAAAATTGGCAATAAAATATACCACGAAGATACATTTTTTTGGTGTATAAAAGAGTCGCATACGGTGGGGAAAAGTGGGGTCCTTTCCGTCGGTAAAAAAAAAGAGAGCAGAGAGTGGACGTGAGGTGAGAGATAGAGAAAAAAAAAGAAAAGAGAAAAAATCCCCCTCTCTCGTTCTTCTGACAATTTACAGAAAGAAAAGAGGAGAAGTCAGCAAAAAGAAAAAGTCACGTAGAGAGAGAGAGGAGGGAGAGAGAAAAACTAAAAAGAAAAAAAGAAAAGGAAAAAGGGGTGCACTGCTCATCTCTTTCGTGGATTTCTTCGCCTCGGTGACCCGCCGGACCTCCGATTCCGGCATCCCTGGAGACCCACGAGCACGAATCGTGCTTGGGAAGGGAAAGAAAAAAACAAAAAAAAGAAAGAATTTTTTTAGGTAGTTCTTTATCTTTTTTTACTTATTTACCTATTTGCCTTATTTTGTTATTTTTGTTATTTTATTGCTTTATTTTATTTGTTCTCTTGTAGCTTAATTATCCTTTTATGTGAAATTGAGATTACATGTTATGAAATTGCCTTGAAACTAGTGATTGTCAGTCCGATTTTCGCACCCGAAATCCGACTTGCAATTACTTAAAAAATTACCAATCCGATCTCCCACTCGAGATCCGATTCGTGATTTATATGAAATTAGCCAACCCGATCTCATGCGCGAGATATGATTCGTCAATTTGGATATTAATATGGCTTGATTTGCTGTGGTGTTACTTAAATTAGTTTTCTTAAAAAATAAAAAAAATGTAGTTTTAGGGCTTGCATGCTCATAATAGGAATTTTATTTTGAATTTTCAAAAATAAAAAAATCAAATCAATTAATTTAGGTTGCTAGGTTTTTTTTTTTTTTTTTTAACTTGGATTGCATGTTTAATTATTTGGCAATTATTAATTTCGAAATTTAAAAAAAAAGGAAAAAAGGAAAAACACAAAAAAAAAAGTCATTATGCATATGTCATGTAAAATTATGGCATCTTTTGCACGTCATTGCATATTAGGGTAAAATTGCATTTAGTTTAATTTTAAATAATATTTTCTTAATTTATTATAGGTTTAGGTTTTTATTAAACATATTGCATTTTAGGATTATTTAGGTTAAGATAATATTTTAGTTTAAATTAGGATTTGGCTCAACCTAATTCCTAATATAAATTAAATAGGA
The DNA here is from genome assembly GCA_014182405.2 of Eucalyptus sideroxylon. NCBI lineage: Eukaryota > Viridiplantae > Streptophyta > Magnoliopsida > Myrtales > Myrtaceae > Eucalyptus > Eucalyptus sideroxylon. The sequence goes on from CM024550.2 coordinate 25,149,264, forward strand.
TCTTAATCTAATTAGTTAATTTTCATATTTTACCAAATTTCGAATTTTATGAAAAATAAAAAAATTCATAGGTTAAATTAGTTTTATTATTTTAGGATAAAATGCATTCTTTTAGGAAAAAGAAAAATGTCATATGCACGTCATTAGAGTTAGATTCATTGAGATGCATGTCATTTAGTATTTTCGCTAGGCCCGTTTAATTAGAAATTACATGTCATTAGAATTAGGTCATTTAATTAATATTGCATTGCATATTGCATGATTTTCATTAATTAAGTGAAAAAAAAAAAAAGAAATTGCGTGTTAATTAGAAACCATATCTAGGGTTGTTGATGTGGATTTTAATTTAATATTGCAGATGCTTTCGTTGCTTTGAAGTAAGTTTTTGCAATTTATTTATTGTTTATCTGGGTGTTAAATAGGTGGATTGCGCACCCGCATGATCACCTCACATGTTAGGGAAATAAATTTAAAATCAATCCAAATTGCTTGCCAAACATTTTTCAAAATAAAAAGAAAGGTACCGAAAGAGCATTAGAGGAATCTAGTGTAACCAAGTCCCCGTATCCATAGTCTCTGGTTCGTAAGAGTAAAGTAAAACTCCCGTTATTTTACTTGGTTTCTAATCGACCCACTAAAAATAGATTAGTGGCGACTCCTAAATGAAAATCAATTGAATGTTAAGAAATCTGAACTTAAGTCGCGAGTTGGTATGGGCTTGGGAGAGCCCGAGTTAAGTTTAGGCTTAACAATCTATTAGCCAAACCCTAGGTGGTACACACTTCGAAAATTTGGTCGCGACAACCTTTAGTGCACCTTGCACTACACAATTTATATTATGGGGTATATTCCCGTGGGTGTGACAAATAATCCAAGTAATTATTCGAGTTGCAAAATTCTAGGGTCTTGTAAGATTCAAAATTGGAAAATTTAGGTGTTGGTAGAATTTTAAGGTTGCTGATAATTTTTTAATCTAGTTAGTAAAAAATTGTCACCAATAACTTACTTATCATATCACTCGTTAGTAAGTTATCATGTTATCAAAATTTAATGTCCATACAAATTAATAAATTATCAACTTGTCTACAGGTTGATGTTGACTTTTTAATCAGGATATATATGCATTTTTATCGATACTAAAATTTCAATTATCAATTTGAATAGTGATGAATAGAGCAATACAATTATCTATAGCAAAATGTTAGTTTATTCCGCACATGTTGCGTGAGGTGATGGACTTTTTGGCCCTCAACTCACTGTCAAGACAAATAATTTTGTGAAAAATCCAAATGAGGGTTTTCCAAATTGGTGTTGTTTTTTGCCACAGTAGCTTTTGGCGGCTTTTACAGATGCAGATTTTCTCTGTGTCCCATCTACTTTACAGCTCATTCACTTTGTGCGTTTTATTTCAGTGCAGAAAATGAAAGAGCACAGCTTTATGAACCGTCAGTGAAGATGGAATTTGTCCAAATGAAACTAATCTTCTCGTGTGAGGTCTTGAGTATTGATAATTAACTTTGTAATTCAACATTGACTAGAAGCAGCAAGCACGTGGTGGGTCATTGCCTAACCTTGGACCTTGACGTCCATCCACTGTATCATTTGGCCACATCCTCCGACAAGAATCTATCTTTATCTTCCACAAAAATAAACTAGTTAAGAGTATGATAATTAAAGGAGAATCAGGCTCGAATATTTGATTTTCAATAGTTTCTTTTAGACACACTTGAAATTTGTTTTTGTTTTTTTTTTTTTTTGTCGGAAATTCGCACTTGAATTCACCTCCTCAGTTTTTGCCATTTCTCCCCCTTTCTTGTTAATTTTTTTCCTCGATTCCTTTTTTAAACCCATGACGGTTGGATAATCGGAGTAGTTAACTTTCAAGAAATATATTTTTAAGTTACACGTGTCTACTAGTACTTGATCATACTTTGTAATAATTAACAAATAAAAAATATTTTAACTATAGATAATAATTTTTATTTATTTATCTTTATAAGCATTACAATATCAAATTCGTTTATTTTTCGCTTAACAAACGGTGCTTTGTCAAAGTTTATAATTAACGCCTAACGGAAGATTGAATAGGATGGGAGTAAAACCGCGACCGAGATGTGGAATATGACAAATGGTTTGGCTCACCAACCGGTCGTTGTTTCTTGTTTACAGCCGGTGGTTCTTGGAAGCCTGCGTCGGAGCTCCTACTTCCCCATTAATCAATCAGGCCAGAGCGTTGCATTGTCAAGAGTCTGTCCGAGGAAATTTTCCGAGCATCTGTGGTCTCCTTTTCAGCTGCAAATGGCGAAAGAAGGTCCTCACGGCGGTTCGAGCTCAGCACCATCAGCATCGGTAACAGGAAACAACTTCGACGTGTTCCTGAGCTTCAGAGGAAGCGACACCCGCCATGGGTTCACCGATGTTCTCTACAGAAGCCTCGTCGATCACGGGGTTCGCACCTTCTTAGACGAAGAAGAGCTTTCCGATGGACAGTACATCAAGAAGCAGCTCCCTGAGTCGATCAAGCTGTCGAAGATTGGCATTCCGATCCTGTCCGAGAACTATGCCTCGAGTAAGTGGTGCCTTCGAGAGCTGGCTCAGATGGTCGAGTGGCGCAACGAGGGAAGAATGATCATCATGCCCATCTACTTCTTGATCACGGCGTGGGATGTGAAAATGAAGGATGGGAAGGGTCCCTACGCCGATAAAATTGCGGCACACAAGGAGAAAGTTAATCCGGATATGATCCAGAAATGGGTATATGCCCTCCAAGAAGTGACATCTGTGAAAGGGCGGCAACTGACCAAATATACTGGGTAAGGTTGAAGAAGGATCTGTAACTAGTTTTGCTTTGTTTTCTTTTCTTTTCTCCTTTTTTTGTCCGGAATAATGTCGTACTCTCATGCTCAATTCAATTGATTTCGCGGCAAATTGCCCCCGTATACAAAAGTGACGGTCTGTTAAGGGTTGCGATGGGCATGGCCAATGGTCACTCTGAATTGACTGGGACACACTCTTGCATTTGTACCGCGCGTTTAACCATTCCGTCCCATTCACGTTTCATCAGTTTCAGATCTTTATCCCCAGTTAACAGTGTCCATGACTTCATGTACTTTCCTTCTTTCTGAAACTTTTTCTGTTTTCTAGGCAAGGAGAATTTGCAAAAATGATGGTCTCAAGAGTTTTGAAGAAATTGGGAAAGCCTAAGCTCAATTTGTCCGACAAATTAGTTGGGATTGATGACCTCTTGCCTGAGCTGAGAAGAATGTTGGATACTGACTCTAGTGACGTGCGGATGATTGTCATCTCCGGCATTCCAGGCGTTGGTAAGACAACCCTCGCAAAGTGTCTCTACAATGATATCTGCCACCTCTTTCAAGGTTGCAGTTTTCTCGGCAATATTGGAGACACTACTGACAAGATGGCTCTTCTAGCTTTGCAAAATCAGTTGGTTTCCGACATCATCCAAAGGGACTCAGCAAAACTCAACTCGGTTGACGAAGGAATCAGCTCCTTCATAATAAGATTAAGCACTTTGAAAGTCCTCATCCTTTTAGATGACGTGCATGAGCAGTCTCAGCTTGAAGCATTGGCTGGAAGTCTCAATTGGTTCGGTTTAGGGAGTAGAATCATTATCACAACCAGACACAGAGATGTTCTCTATGTACCTAAAGGAACTGAAATTTATTATGTCACACCGATGGAGGATGGTGATGCTCTAAAACTTTTCTGTAGATACGCCTTTGCTAAGGATTGTCCAGAACATGACTATGTTGATCTCTCTAAAAAAATTGTGTCCGCTACCGGAAAACTTCCATTAGCTCTTGTGCTCGTAGGTTCACAATTGTATATGCTTCAGAATGAAAAACAAGCATGGGAATCTCTAGCGAGAAAGTTGGAAAAAGAAACTCATGGTGAAGTCCAGAAGAAGTTAAAGATACTTTATGAACAGTTAAACCGTGACCAACAGCATATTTTTCTCGACATAGCTTGTTTCCTTACTGGAGAGAATCAAAGCATCGCGTCTTACATGTGGGATGAGCTTGGATGGAACGGTTCTTTTGAAATCAAGATGCTCTGTCACAAGTCCATGGTACATAGTGGAGATGACAAAAGGATGTGGATGCATGATCAGCTAAGGAAGCTCGGCAAGCAAATTGTTCAAGACGATAAACATGGGAACAACAGTAGACTATGGGCCACTGAAGCTTGGGACATTTTCAAACAAGATGAGGTAAGATCTGACATCACCTTGTAGTCTGCCTTTTGGATAGTTGACTCCTTGTGTTTTTTTCCGTTTGGGAAGAGTGAAAGATCAGATGATCCTCAGTTCACTTCTGTATTTGGGATACATTAGCTTCCATCTAACAATGGTGTTTGACCAACAGATCCAAATGAAGGTCGAAGCTCTGTGTCTTGACATGCATAATCGGTCCTTCACTGAGCAAAAAGACATGGACGATCAATCAAAGACCTGTTTGACTCCTGACCAATTTAAAAGAGTACCAAATCTCCGGTTCCTTACTATGGATCACTCTGATATTAAGTATGATTTTAGAGGTCTTCTTTTGAACTTACTTTGGCTCCGTTGGCATGGCTGTCCAAGAGATTTTGACGTAACCAATTTGCATTTGAAGAATTTGCTTGTTCTCGATTTATCGTGGAGCAAGGTAACTGAAGGTTGGGGGGGTTGGAACCACATAGAGGTAGCTCAAATACCTTGCATTTCCCTTTTACCTCGAATACTTATTGCAAAATTAACAGTTTCTGTTTCCTTATATTGTTTGCAGTGGTCAGGGAATTTGAAGGTTTTAATTCTTAGAGGCTGTGTTGACTTGATGCAAACACCAAACTTCTCTAGTTTCAAGGCTTTGGAGATACTGGTTTTAGAACATTGCTCTCATTTGGTTTATATTGACCCATCGATTGGTGTGTTGAAATGTTTACAAATTTTAGATCTGAAGTTCTGCCCTGAGCTTAGTAACTTGCCCGGAGAACTTGATTCTCTGGAAGCTTTGAGAGAGCTTCGTCTTGATGGAACTTCTATAGAAGATATTCCGGTCTCAGGAGATATGAAGCAGCTTAAAATTCTCAGCGCCTGCAACTGTATATCATTGGCACAAGTATCCAGTGAAATTGGTGATGTAAGATCTCTAGAATTTCTTACAATGGATGGCTCTGAGCTTTCTGTGCTCCCAGATTCAATTGGAAAGCTAGAAAAGTTGAAACAACTGTCTTTAAGGGATTGTCGGTTGATGTGGAAACTTCCAGGCACCATTGGAAGATTGACATCATTAGAGAATCTGGATCTTTCAAGTACAGGAATAGATGAATTCCCACATGCCATTGGTTATATGCAAAAGTTGAAGGTGCTCAAAATGGAAGGAAGTTTCATAAGAGGGTTCCCTCCCTCTATTGGAAAACTAGTGAATCTTGAGGAGATTCATGCGTCATGCTGCAGGAGTTTGGAAACAATTCCTAAGGAGATCAAAGGCCTGTCTCCTTTGAGAATTTTAGTGTTGTCACATACCAATATTCGCAGCCTACCAGAGAGCATCTCTAGTCTGCCCCATCTCCAAAACCTTGATTTATATGGCTGCGACAATCTTCATGGGGTTCCTCCACTTCCCTCTAATTTAGCTGCTTTGCGTCTCACTTATGACTCAAGTAAAATGAAGTCGTTGGATATTTCAAATCTGACCAACCTCAAAGAATTGTACCTTGCCAATTATTTGGAGGAGGAGGAGGCATCTTCTGGTACAGACCTGGATGTGATGGCGGAGCCGATCACCCTTTCTGGGATTGGCAATGTGACAAAAGTTGAGACCTTGGAATTGTGCCTCACAGGCTTCACTACACTGCCGGAAGAAATGGGTGCTCTTTCACAGCTAAGGAAGCTTGATCTTCGATGTCCGGACCTGCAACGTCTTCCAAAACTGCCCAAAAGTTTGAAAAAACTGACCCTCCAACACTGCAAATCCTTGGAGGCATTGCCGGATCTTAGGTATCTCAAGTCTTTATCAGGATTGGAGCTTTTCTCATGTGCACTAACGGAAATCCAAGGACTTGGAAGTCTCTCCTCCTTGGAAGCCTTGCTTATTTCTCACTGCAAGCTGGAAAAGCTAGACGGTCTTGATTGCTTGCCATTCCTGAGAGTATTGACCATCTCACACTGTGATTCCCTTCAAGGACTGCCGGATCTGTCAAATCTGGAGCAGCTGAGGTGTAAAATCCAGCATTGCAAGAACATACCTCAACAGGACAGCCACTAGTAGTTGAGCTCCCTAGAAAGGGCAGAGATTTGCGAAGTTCGTGGCAGCCCACTGATCTAAATTAGGACTTGAGACAGATTCATTTCATGCTTCCTTGAGCAAGTCTGAAGTTTCTGAAGCCGAGGTACATTCTAAAGTCCGTGCATCTTTACAATATAATGATGATCCAGGAGTTCCGCTTCTGTTGTTCTGTCTTCCTTGTAACAAGAATGCTTCCTTCTTCTATGTTTTTTTTGTCTTTTCCTTTCGAAAGAGAATGCAATATCTTTCCTCCATGAAGTTATTCTCAACGAGGCCCTGCAATTGCTTGGTTACTTTCCTAGCCATGAAGAGAAAATGTACTGTTTCTGATGACTTAGAATGCAATCTATACTACTTAAACAGTTCAACTACATTTTCTCATTTTTCACAAATATTCAAATAGGTGCATGAATCAGCATTACTGAGTTTTCAAATCATTCTGGCCATTGTTGTTTTAAATTTCTTCCATGTAACGGACTTGTTATTATTGATGAGATAACATGCCCATTTGCTCAAGATATATAGAGTATTTGCTAGCAGAATTATAATAATGGAAGAAATAACTGGATGTGCAGTTATGTCTGTTCGATTTTATTGCCTGTTGATGATTGACAGAATAGCCATTCCCAAATGGGATGCAGAAAAGCCAGATATATGCTCATGCTTGTACACCCATTTACAGAGAATACTTGGAAAACATGAACCTTTTTATGTGGTGTTGTTTATATGAATAATGAGAGGAACCTGGAAATGCTGATGATCTATATGATTGTAGGATGGAAAAACTACAAAAAGAATGATGAATTGATGTTGCTGAACATCATCTGGCAACTGGCGTTACTTTGTCTTTCTGTTTTCCCTGGAAAAGTTTTGTATGTTTGTCTACTCGAATGCACAACATTTGACCAGCTGAAGTGTTTTTTGGGTACTCTCAAATCTCACTGTAACCTAATGTCTCGGGCTAAGTAGCCAACTGAGGCTGAGCAGCAGGTAAAAATGCCGCATCATGACTTACCAGGATTATTATCACACATTGCAAGATAGTCCTGCCTTTGACGATCAAATAAAATGCATCTCTTCGTTGCTAGGCCAGATCAAACAGAAGATTCAGAAGCTGTGGAGACTTTCATGCATCACGGTACTAAAGACCTCCCTGTTAAATCTTATTTGACATTGGTAGTGGTTTAAGGAGCGAGGCACAACTTCAGTAAAGCACTTTTTTTTTTAACATAGTGGACCTTTACTTGGGTCTCTCTGCATGATTCAGGCATCTGCATTTGATATTTACGTTTTGTTTCATTGGATATTCCAAGCCAAATAAAGTAACATGTCTAGATTGTTTTTTCTTTAGGATACATTCCACTAAAGTGTTTTCCTCCTATTTCTACTGGCTCTTTTTGCTATTCGTTTTGCTGAAATTTGGAAAATCTCAGTACCTACTCCATCACGTTTCAATTGACTATGTGATGTTTTGCTTCCCAGATATCCAGGAATGTAGCATAATATGTTTGTGCTGTGTCAATTGTCGACTTGAGTAGACTCTTTTGGACAAAGGAACCAAAAGAGAAACTTATACAAACAGGTTTCTTATAATTGACCACCACAAGTCAGTGGCATTCAAACATGAAGCTCCACAATGTTTTCATGATCAACAACGATAAAGAAAGCCAAGAATTGGCTAGAAAAGTACCAATGATTTGTGACCCAGCGAATTTATATGCAGAGGACTGGCTGGTCTTCTTACATCTGCTAAAGGAAGAAATGCTACATCAAGTAACTTCTTTTAAATCTAAATCTAGACACCAGATAAGAATACGAAATCAAGAGAGTGTGTCTGAACTATTCCTGCTTCCCATTATGCCCTTCACGAGTTGTGTCATTTGATCCCCCAAAATTGCTTCCTTTGAGATCTTAATAGAAGACCTCTCTTCTATTTTAGTCCTCAATTATAGAACTTAAGTTCTTAATTGACCAACACCAAAAGTATAATACCTGTTAATGTACTTATCCCGAATGTATTAAGATAGCCTATTTGAAAACCACCATGAAATATCATAACTTTTTTTTTATCCTTCAATTATCTGTTTAGTGAACATTTATGGAAGTTTAATGGACCCCTTTTTTCTGAAAATAAATAAGTAGGAGTGTCTGTTCTCACTAGGGGTGATCGGGTCCAGGGTGGGCAGGATCTAGACCTAGACCCTATACCCGACCCTGTTATAATCGGTTCCTCTTTTTTGGACCATGTACCCAACCCTGTTTATAGTAGACCCTGTACCCGACCCACCCTGTTTTTCCGGTCCGGTTCCAAGGTCAACCCTATTTCCATTGGAACCTATTTTACAATCTCCCAATATCCTATACAATTTCGAATTTTATATTAATACGCAAGAAAATAACGTAATCTTCTTAATGTATCGAAACATTAAGTACTTGTAATAAATAAATATATGAACTTTTTGACTAAATGAAAAATTAAGGATCCGCAGAGTTAATTATAATAAACAAAATCATAAGGCAAAGAATTAGCAACAAACATGGGTATAATATTAATCTTATTCCTACAACTACTACATGAAGCTACTCATTTATGCAAGCATAACTTCTCCTACAAAAGAGAAATTAGGCAAGCCAATCCACGTGGTACACAAGCATTTGGCGGCAACGAACACTGTCCATCCGTTGGATGGTGCGAGAGGGAGCCGATGAGGGAGGGAAGCAAGTGAGGAAGAGGAACAACGAAGGAGGAGAGAGCCAAGAGGAAAAAACACCATGTGATTGCGGGAGTAAGAATAGAAATAAAGGGGAAAAATAGGGTTTTGGACCTATACTTACAAAACCAGTCCAGGAACCGGTTCCTAGGTGGGTAATCAAGCGGACCCGGTTCCTGGACCGGTTTAAACTGGTTCCGAATTTTGGGAACCGGTTCTTGGACCAGTTTCAATGGGAACCAGTTCCCGACCCTATTTTCCGAGTGGGCCGGTCTAGTTTATGGGTATACCCGGTCCGGTTGCACACCCCTAGTTCTCACGGTAGTAAATTAGAAAAGTTAAACTCACATTGCATGCAAAAAGGAAAAAAAAATGAAAATGAAAAAATTATCGATAGTATTCTTTTAACTTCCTAATTAAATTTGTACGAGTTTTCCTCTCAAATATACAACTTTTAACATGCATGATAAATGTTAGTTGTAGGAGAATTTGGATTTCATATCATTGAATTTCTAAAATGATGCATTTGGACTTAACTTTTATACACGACATAAACTCTTTGTGTCATTACTATTTTTAGCATGAAATAATCTTTCAACTTTTAATATTTCAAAATTATCTTCGCCTTGTTCTTTGTTTAATTTTTTGTATTCCCATAAATCTTACATTTAATCTGTTTGATGAAAAACTCTTCGATTACATTACATTGGCAAGATACTCGAATTTTGTCATCAATTTAGTATCTTGCCATTTTTAATCAACTTGTTCCCCACTTAGTATATACTAGATTTTATCTAAATGATTCATGTCTGATCATAGATGTTATTATTTTGTGCATTGTTTGATTCCAAGCATAATGATGGTATACATTATGAACATAGAGTTTTACCTCATTTCGACAAAATAAATCTCACATTTTTATTGGCCTTGCTTGAAAGATTCCATCATAGTATGATTATGTGTTTATTGTTAGTGTTTCACCCTGTTCGTAGAGTTAGTTTTCATCTTATTAATAAGAAGCATTCCCCTTGATTTTTATGATACAATAAGATCGATGATTTTCTTATGTAGAATATCATGAATATGTTCTTGAAAATATGCTACTTTATACACACATTATTAACTAACTATTTGGTTGTAAATTATGTTGCTTTGACATTAATAATGTGTGTATAAAGTAGCATAATTTCAAGAACATATTCATGATATTCCGGTTGGATATATAATTGTACATGCAATTATGCATAACTAAGTCCAATAATCTTTTTGCGATGCTAAGGTTAAACTCTGTCATAAATCTAATTTCCTATTTAAATTGGATACTACCCCAATTAAAAGAATGGATAATGTTTTTCTTAAAATATATAATTTCTGAGATGTATTATATATGGTCGTGATTAATATGCAATTTCATCGACAGCCACTATCCTGCTAATAAATTTATATTTTCTCAATGGCTTGCACATATGTTAAAACAACACTATGCTAATATAAACAAATGTTATATGGGGTTGTGTTTATAACTATAAAATTTTTTCTGTTGTGAATTATATTAATTGATATTATAGTTTACCATTTTATGGGATTAGTCTAATAAGGTAAGATATAAGGATTTTTAATTAATCTAATATGGGAGTGGCTAATGTGAGCCGAATAAAGCTTGGCTTGTAATGAGAGAGCATGTGGTTTAAAACGCTATAAGGAGCGTTTACTAAACGTTAATGGTGAGGAGCAGTCTCATTGAGCCAGTGATACAGAAGACCATAGAAGAAAAGCACTTGAGTTTTAGATTGTCACTGTTGCATCAAAAACAATGGATTTCAGATTGAGTGCGTAAATTTCTTTTACTTGATTATATGTATTCTTGATTCTAGCTATGGAGATCTTCGATACCATTTTCGTGGCTTACAATAACATGTTAAAAGTTTATTTTCTTACCCATTTAACATTTTAAGTAATTATAATTCTTTAAAGATTCTTCTATAAACTTATTACGCTTATTGGTAATTTTCTTGCTAATTATAATGGTACCAAATATTTCTCCATAAACTTTATTATATTTTCTTGAAGACTGCTCTATTTGTGATATCGTTCTTTTGGAAATTAGAAATTGTTTTTCTTTCTGTTTTGAAATGAAAATTTCTCGTATTCTCGCATACTTTGTCACCATCATATGTTTGAAAGAATTTAAAAGAGCTTATTTGAATGTGCATAATATCTACTGCCTATAAAAATATAATGTGTTTTCAACATATTTTTATCTATTCCTACTATCATATAGATCTCAAAATCATGAGCCACAACATGTCAAGCTAATTTAAGTTTTATCGCTCAATTTATTCTTGTCTATTTTATATCATAAATAACTGTACTCTAAAATTAATTAGTAAATAGTGTCTTTCGGTCAAAAGTTGCAATCATTAAGTTACTAGCATGTTCATTCATATTAGAGTTACATCTATTTATAATACATCACTATTCGTGTGGCTTCCATAGATTAACTCATTGAGGTATTTGTCCATTTTAGCCCATTTCATACCAAGCTTCCGATTTTGTCCTTGCGGGCACCTTTTCAAGAGATCACTCATGTTGGTAGTGCTCCCATTTGGGTGCGCTTAACTATGGAGTTTGAAACCATTGGGGTTTGCCCCAATGGCCAACTATGGAGTTTGAAAACATTCTAACCATTGTCATTACCTCAAAAGGTGCATCTATGAATTAAAATTTCTCAAAAAGTGCCTCTGTGAATTAATTTCAGTTTTCACATATGTATTCTAGAACATACATTCTTCCTATTTGGTGCATAGTTTAGTTTATTCTTGCTCCTTTCATTATTTTAGAAGCCTACTAGAAGCCACTTCTTGTCCACGCCCTCTAGCTCCAGTGACCACTCCCCACTCTCGTCGAACCGAGTCATTACAGGCCTACCAACTTTCACGTAATTCATTCTCGAACCATATACCTACTAGAGGGGGTCCCACTTTGATATCGTATTGTAACATTGCTAGATTAACTTTCTATAGTATTATCCGCTTTGGCCCATCCATAACCAAGCCTTACAGTTTTACATTTTGGCGTACAGGTGGATAGTGCTTCCACCTGAGTATGCTTAACTTTAGAGTTCTAAATCTAAAGCGTTACTATGTGCCTTCATGATTTAATTCCAATTTTTACATATATATTCGAAAATCATTCTCTACTTATTTGGTGCTCTTTGACCACCGCGACCACGCCTCATTGTTACAATTCATAAAGATAATGCGTCTTTCCATCTAATTTTAAAGGATTAAGTGTGAGAAAATATTTCATCTTTGTTATTTGTTAACTAGAAACAAAAGTATCATAAATCCTTAAAAGGCACATCTTTTCTCGTTATAACTCACCAATATTTCAGCTGCGCACAAAAGGAAAAAGAGAAACGCGGAGACTCACGTGAGACCTTTCTGGACCTAGTAATCACTTAGGGTGTGTTTGTTTAAAATTGTTTTTGTTCCTCGGAACACAAAGTTTTGTTCTTTTGTTCTGGGGAACAAAATAAAAAATAGAAACACATTTGTATATACTTTTGTTCCTAGGAACAAAAAATCTATTTTTTTGCTCTTGGGAACAGATTTGAAACAGAAATAAGAAGTAGAAAAAACTTATTTCTTGTTCCCGGGAACACTTCCGAGAAACACCTTTTTTCTTCTCATTTTTTTTCTTCTTTTTTCTCTTTCTTTTCTTCTTCTTTTCTTCTTCTTCTTCTTCTTCTTCTTCTTCTTCTTCCTTTTACCGGTCACCAGCCTTGGCCATGGTTGGCTCTGGCGACCGGCCAGACGAGGGCCGGCGACCTCGCCGGAGCGTCGCCGACCCCTGGAGAGGCCGAGTCAAGGCGAGGCTCGTCGGCCCGAGCCTCACCTTGGCTCACCATGGCCACACAAGGCTCGGCCGAGCCTGGGCTAGGTGGGGCCAAGCCTCGCTGTTGGCTAAGCAAGGTCGGCCTCGCTAGCCGGTGCGAGGTTGGGCCTCGCTAGGCCTGGGCGAGGCTGACCTCGCGCCGCCTAGGTGAGGTCAAGCCTCGCCAGACGTCGCCCAGCCGATCGCCGGCCACGGCGGTGGCCGACGACCGACCAAAGAGAAAAGAAAAAGGAAAAAGAAAAAAAAAGGAAAAATATAATAAAAATATTAAAAAATTAAAAGAAACAAAAAAATTATACAAGTTTACTAAACGCGTTTCTATTCCCGGAGTAGAAATTTTTGCAGTTACCAAACGTGTTCTTATACTCAAAATTTTTTTTTTTTTTTGGTAAAAGGTAATATTATAAAGAGGAAAGGTCAAAAGTACAAAAGAACACGGCACCAAAAATTTGCACTCAAGATGAACAATCATAATGAATGGAAGGATGCCATGATATAAAACACAAGGCAATGCCCAAAAAAAGGCAAACAACAACTAGAAAGGCACGGCATGAACAACCGACAAAGAAACAAACACCTCAACGAAGGAGGAGAGAGACGTCAGCTCCAGAGCACCAGCAGTTCCTTGAAGCGTCGGCCAAAACCAAGGTCGATTACGGGTCCCCCGAAAAGATAATGGGATCGATGCCCCAACTCCTTTGCAACCTTCTATTTCTGAAGCTATCCTCAACATTTTTGAAGGTGCTAGCTCTATCCCTAACCACCTTAAAGAGATGGTTCTTCATAGCCGAGATGGTAAGGGGTTGTTCTCTGAATAGGATGCTATTCCTATTTTTGCAAATAATGTGACAAAGAGCCCCAAAGGAAAAGCGAGCAATGCATTTAAAGAAGTCCTTACCCTTCAAGAAAGAGGTGGCCCAACGGAGATTCTCTCCCCAAGACATGATCCGCCAAGGCAACTTGCATCTCGCCGCCCAAAAGAAAGCAACACCGGCTGTGACAGAGCAATCGAAAAACAGATGATCTATGGAATCAGGCAACCCATTGCAGAATGCGCAGGATCCCCTCTCTATTCTACCATGAGACAATAACAGAGATTATGTGGGCAATCTATGCTTGGCCATAAGCCAAAGGTTAAGTTGATGATACCTTGGTGTGATTGCATTATCCTAGATGTAATCATGCTAAAAGATGATGTTCCGCTTGCGCCTGATGGTTTCCCAAGAAGTCGCTACCGTGAACCGGCCTGACTGGTTTTCCCTCCAGCAACAACAATCCGCTACCCGAGTAGGGGTCGAAGAGGATTGTTCGTAAAATTCTAAACGCAAGTGAACGTGTCGAATAAGTAATATAATGATGAGAAAGAATATCGTCCCACAAAGATCGATGATTAATAAACTAATTTAATACTAAAATAGATTAATTCTAAAATTTATCTAACAGATCAAAATATAATTTAGAATAAATTAAAAACAAAATTTGAAGACTAAATGCAATAAATCAATTAGATAAATATGTTGGAGCATCTGATTTCACCATAACCACTAGATATGAATTTTATATTGTTGTGGGTACAAGAACGATATCAAACATGTGATAGCGAAATTTCTTAATCTATTTACTATCCTATCTCTAAGTATAACAAACCTACTCAGTTTATTAATTCATTATATCTCTATGTGAATTAAAATAAACATAAGTGTATTAAAAACTATGAATATTCCTAGTTTACAAAGAGTCTTTTTGATCACCTTATCACCGAAAGCTACAGAAATAACAATGTATATCTCTATCCACATTTAATTCATAGTTATATATTATAATAAGCAATTGCATATTATCACTTCTCAGTTTCAAACATGCACATTAAATCATTTAAGTGGTGGCCAGTCACTAAAAAGCATTATGCACAATAATATATAACTCACATGAATGAAATCAATTGCAAAACATAAAAATCATGAAATTCACATCATCATGAAGGCTACATCATAGCCCTAACAAAAGAAAATTAGAACATAGTAGAAGAAATAAAAATATAAACCAAACCCAGTATCTTGAATCAAAAAACAAGAATTCTATCATTACTTTTATCTTCTCTTAAAAATACTTGAAAAACTCTCAGAACAATGAAAAACATTTTAACAAAAACCTAGCTTCTCTAAGGCTCTCTTTATTCTATCAAATGATCTTTATATATATATATATATCTCTCTCTCTCTTATCGCTTGTAGATAACATTAGGGAACAAAATCAAGGATTCCCTAATTTGATATCTGTCTTCCATTGCTTTTTGATTTGAATTCCTGATTTTTGTCATTCTTTCTCTTATCTTCTCCATATCTCATTATTCTGCATAAACAAGGAAAATTCGAATAATTAGAAGGAAGTTAAGATATTTTCTCATAGATATTGCATTAATTATTGCATAAAATAGGTAAAATAACTCTATTTTTATAGAGTTATCAAGGATAATCTCACGACTCAAGGACTGTTTTGAGAGCCTAGCCAGCATCAAAGAATAGATCTGCAACTGAGGCATGTCTAGATAAACCTGAGCTATAGATAAGCGAGTTTGAGAAGATTAAATTCAGCGGTCCCCTAGGGTGCCAATTGTCGAACCAAAGAGAGACCGAGTGGCCATCCCCAATCCTCCAAAGAAGGTGTTTCGAAATTCGCTCTTGAGACTTAGAAGCTTCTTCCAAGCCTAAGAACAAAAGGTTGGCTTCCTAGCGACCCAAAAGTTCTCGTCCTTTAAAAACATGGAATGAATCCACTTGCACCACAAAGCCTCTTTATCTAAGAACAAGAGCTATTTATGTTTCAACATGGTGGCCTTGTTGCAATCTTTAAGCCTCTTGATACCAAGCCCTCCTTCCTTCTTTGGAAGGCACACATCCTCACAGGCAACCTTGGCACCCCCTTCTACGTAACTCCGGGCATTTCCAAAGGAATGTCTGAGGATTTTCTCAATCTAATCCAGAATAGCTATAAGTAAAACAAAAACACTTGCCCAATAGGCTTGGATAGCTTGAAGAACTGACCTGATGAACTACAAACGGCAGTCAGAGAAAAGAAGTGATGAGTCCAAGATTGAACCCTCGCCGTGATGTAATTGATGAGAGTGCAACAATCAGCCTTAGTGAGCGTCGAGGTAATGATGGGAACCCCCAGATAGCGAGCCAGCAAGTTACCTTCGTGAAAACCCAACTCACAGATATTCTGGTTCCTTAAGGACGATGTACCTCCAGTAAGGAAGATTTCACTCTTATTTGGATTTGGGAACAAGCCACTCCAAGTAGAGAAGGTTTGAAGGCCTTCTTTAAGGAGAGCTATAGTGGGCAAATCCGCCTCCGAAAACAAGAAAATGTCATCCGCGAAGAAAAGATGCGAAAGGCTCGTGGGCTTGCATCTCCAAAAGAACTTAAACTTCGGCTTCAAAGAGCATCTGAATAAGATCCTGATAGGACTTCCATCACTAAAGTAAATAAATAGGGAGAGATAGGATCACCTTGATGAAGTCCACCACCACTCACAAAGAATCCATGAAGCTCCCCATTCAAAGCAATCGAAAACTTAGGAGTGCAAACACACGTCATAATCATTCGAGTTATAAACTCAGGAAACCAAAAATCCAAGAGGACTCTCTCGAGGAAACCCCAATCGACCATGTCATAAGCTTTTCTAATGTCCACCTTGATCGCACACTTAGGCAAGTATGGTTGAAGATGAAAGCCGGAAAAGAGCTCTTGGACCAGCAAGATATTATCTCTGATCCTCCTGCCCTTCACAAACACGTTCTGAAAAGGGCTAATGTCGTCCTTCAAGACTGTTGCTACCTGGTTGGCCAACACTTTGGTAATGCACTTGTAGATAGTGTTGCAACAAGCAATGGTCTTATAATCCTCAACGGAAGACGCATTCAGCACTTTCGGCACCAACACCAAAATGGTGTTATTGATCTCCCTCAGGAGCCTCCTGGTGGAGAAGAAGTCCAACACTGCTGCAGTAACCAGGTGCCCAACCATATCCTAGTTTTCTTTAAAGAATTCGATTGTGAAGCCATCCGGTCCTGGTGCCTTACCCCTAACTAGAGAGAATAAGGTATCCCGAATCTCCAACTCCGTGACCGGATGAGCTAGAAAACTAACCTAATCAACTGAGAGAGAATGATGGATGACTTCGCGGATCTCCTCAACCAAAGGCTTATCCAACTGAGCTTGCGGCACCAGGAGGTCTTGGAAGTACTAAAGAAAATGTTGCTGGACCCGCTACGGATCGGAGACAAGGTTCCCCTTCGAATCCTAGATAGAAATGACTCTATTCCTCAACTGTCTCTTTTTGACATATTGATGGAAGAACTTAGTGTTCCAGTCTCCCATTTTGAGCCACCTGACTCTCGATTTCTGCATGAAGAAAGACTCCTCCATGGACCTTAGCCTAGCAAAGACACGTCACTACTCCTTTTCCAGCTCAACCAAATGAGCAAAAGTAGGCTCCTGCTGCAACTCCGCCTGCGTGGTCTCTAAGGCTGCCCTCGCTTCCGACGTTCTGACTAATATGTTGGAGAAAGAATCTCTATTCAGAGTCTTAAGTCAGTGTTTGAGAGCCTTCAGCTTGCATGCAAGTTTAAATGTAAGAACTCCTTCCATAGGAGCCTCTCAAACTTGAGAAACAATAGCATTGAACTCCAGATGCTTCATCCAAAAATCATAAAACTTGAACGGCTTCCTCCGAGGAATCGGGTTAAGCACCTTGACCACCATAGGAGTGTGATCGGAGATGCCCGATGCCAGGAAGGAAGCTTCGGAGTACGAGAACTCATGGCTCCATTTATAATTCACTAGAACTCTATCGATATTTCTTGCCTTCCTGGCAGAGCCCACTAAAGTTGTCCAAGTGTATCTGAATCCTACATACGTTAGGTCTTCAAGTTCCGCTTATGCCAAGCACTGCCCAAACTCGTCAAAACACGGTATCCAAGCATCAGATCCGCCAACCCGGTCATATGGGTCTTTAATAGCATTGAAGTCCCCCATCATAAACCAAGCTGAGTTTTGCAAAGCAATGCTTCTAAGAACAAGATCCTCCCACAAAGATCTCCTGAGCGTGAACGTGTGCTCGCCATAAACCACTGATACGTAGCAAGCCACTCCAGAGTCCAACCATTTAAGGTTCCCATGCATTGCTTGAGCTGAAATAGAGAGAGCTCCAAAGCTAACCCGATCCGGGTCTCATCCAACCCAAATCTTACCCCTAGGGGAGAACTAGTTTGAGACCCAGGACCAATCTCTCAACAAAGTCCCAAAGATGGAATTGAAGAGATTTTGTGGAACCTTCGTTTCCAATACACCAATCAAACACAACTGGTTTGAGAAAGCTAAGTTTCGAACCTCAGCCTGTTTGGTGGGGTTAACAAAGCCCCTCACATTCCAACAACCTATATACATATATACAAAGAGAGAGAAACAGGATTACCTCCTTGTCGGCAACTTGCGTCGACTAGGAGGCGAAGCAGGTCGAGAGGAGGGAGGCAGCGGAACAGGAGCTAGAGTCACCAACTTGTCTTGAATGGACTTTACACCCGTAGAAACAGGAGGAGCTTTCGGAGATGGGCAAGGGGATAGCAAGTCATCTAAGTTGGCAATCCAGTTTGCCGATCCATCCGATTCCTCCCCAGGGCTCATTGGCTCTATCAAATCTTCACCGGGACTGATCGGCTCTTCTTCGGTTGTGGGGGCATGTGCTTCCGTCCTTGTAATAATTCGCAATCCTCTCTGGGAAGTGCGAGTTGAAGTAGAAGGTAAACTCCTATCTACCGCAGCTGCCTTCTCCTTGTTTGTGCGAGTCTCATCCCCCGAACTAACTAGAAGCGTCGAGGCAATTTCCCTAAGAGGAGGGTCCTTTTTCTTCTTCCCTTTAACAAGATTCCACCCCCGTCTCAGCCTACCAAGGTCTATCCTTCAACACAGGATCATCACAAGGTAGACATGATGCAGCAGGAGGTAGGGGTGAGCGGTTCCCGATTCCTTACAAGTTCCGTCTGGAACCTGGAACCTACCCTTAGGTACATATTCCTCATTTTTTAAAACCTGGAACCTACCCGTCAAAACCAAGAACCTGGAACCTACCCTGTCACAGGTTCCGGGGTCGGTTCTAGGTTCCTACTGAGTTCTTTTTTTTTTTTTTTTTTTTTTCATTTTCAGAATAAACTATGCAAGAATTGCTTGGTCCTGCTATTGGGTAAGATCTTAAGGAAAAACTATGTTTGATATTATAAAATAGCATTTTCAGGTTCCAACAGGTTCTAATGAGGTTAAAACATTAAAATCATACTGCCTTTGTTTGAGCAACCACACATAGGTTTAAGTAGAATGTAAAACCAAAAACATAGTAACCATTTCCCGAAGAAAACTACGTAAACACAACCATATAGCCCAGCATATCAGAAATATACATTTTATTTTGGATTCTAGTAATTTGCTTTTCATAAACACTACATCCCTTTACAAAAAATGGGCGACAAATAAATTGTGAAAAACTGAAAATGGAAGAACAGACAGTACTTGTCCCATTCAAGGAAGAAATCACTGTGAATAGAAAAATGGAGGAATTGTACAATGGGTTCAAGAATAAACTTACGACAAAGTGGGGATAATCGAGAGTTGAAGTTTCATAGTCCCCTCCTTCTCCACAAACGTTAATTCCATACATCCTAGTCTTCTGTGTTGTTCACAACTTTGAGATCGCAATAGCTCTGCTTTTCCAGCTCAACCGTTTACATAAATTTGAACATCATAATCCATCCATTAACATGAGAGAGCTAGAAAGGAAGGCCCTCCTAAGTCACAAAGTAAGAAAAAGCTGACATAAACAGTCATTTTTCATATATCAAACTCTCCATATAATCATGCAATGCAGTATATATGAGCAAACATTAAAATATCATGCTTATGGATATCTAACCTGATTTTACCAGTCAAAA
This sequence comes from Eucalyptus sideroxylon, assembly GCA_014182405.2. Lineage (NCBI taxonomy): Eukaryota > Viridiplantae > Streptophyta > Magnoliopsida > Myrtales > Myrtaceae > Eucalyptus > Eucalyptus sideroxylon. The sequence goes on from CM024550.2 coordinate 25,169,147, forward strand.
TGCAAACAAGATAAAATTTGAATTTTCCCCTTATCACGGAGAAGAATAAACAATTTATTCCATTATTAAGGACGAAAGAGACACCATTATGCAGTTTATGTCCATAAGCATGGATAACCAAATTATGAAAGGAAAACAAGGGTGCAATACAAGTACATGAGCATTACTAAATGCAGAAATGACGTGACAACATGCCTTCCCCTGCAAATAAACAGTCCAAGTTCACTTTCAACTAGCAAAAGGAATGTTAAACAAGTATTTGGCTCTCAACCAAATAAAAACCTCACAGTCATTGGCCTCCTTAACAACAGGTCCATAATCATGTCCATTCGGAACAAGAGATACCCTTACTACCCTGAAGTGATATTAAGGCTGGAAGATCTTGCTCAAATAGAAATTGAGCACACCATTCATCACAAGATTGCTAAACTCCGTTTCCAGTAGTCAGGGTTGAGTTTAGAACGTTTCAAAAAGCACCATCTAATTACACTTCAAACAAATGTCTATGCAAATTAACCATGAGAGTGCATACTTGAATGTCTTATTAGATCAAGGCTGTTCTCGGTTTGGAGGTAGCAATCTTTCAGGACGAGGCGTCGGGGTGGCTGGGCGAGCGGCATTGAGGCAGCTAATTGAACCAATACAAAGAGATTCCATCCTTTGGATTTTTGACTTCCCTAAACCTGAGCATCATCTTGGTGCACCGAGTGTCTTAATTAGCATGATTGCACACAGCTTATGCCATGAAGAAAATGACATAAAAAATGCAGGAAGTACCAAACGGTTCAAAGGCGTCGCCGAGTGGAGGGGAGCGAGCGTTGACGAGTCGTCATTGAGGGTGTCACTGAGCAGAGGGGGGCGAGCGGTGACGAGTCGACGTTGAGGGCGTCACCGAGCGAGGAGGGGGCGAGCGGCGACGAGTCGTTGTCGAGGACGTCACCGAGCGAGGGGGCGAGCGGTGACAAGTCGTCGTCAAGGGTGTCACCGAAGCGGAGGGGTCGACAGCGTCGAGTCGTTGTCGGGGCATTGTTGAGTGGGGGAAGCTGCGACGAGTTGTCGTCAAGGGCGTCGTCGAAAGGAGGGGGTGAGCGACGTTGAGTCGTCGTCGAGGCATCGCCGAGTGGAGGGGGCGGTGGCAACGGGTCTTCGTGGACTTCGAGGCGTCGCCGAACGGAAGGGGGTGAGCGGTGACGAGTTGGTGGCAATGGTGTCATTGAGCGGAGGGGAGCAAGCGGCGTCTGGGGGTGAGCAGGGAAAGCCAAGGAGAGAGGCGGGAGTCAGATGCTAGGGTTAGAGTCAGAGAGAGAGGAGAAAGGAATGGCCGAATAAAATTAGAGTTTTTTAGGAAGTTTCGGTTCTAGTCCAGGTTCCCAATTCTGATTCCTATAGGAACCGGAATCGAACCGGGAACCGCCGGTTCCAAAAAAAAAAGGAACCGGGAATCGGAACCTTTCTCTTTGGAACTAGGAACCCAACCGTAACCTCCGGTTCGGTTCCCCGGTTCCGGTTCTACCCGGAACCACGCTCACCCCTAGCAGGAGGAGCGGAATCAACCTGCTCTTGCTGAGCCTGCCTTCTTTGGCCTTCAACTTCTACAGGGGCTTCATTTGAAACAGGAGAAGCTGGGGCTAGAGACGTACCTTAGGGAGCAAGGGAAATAGCGATCGAAGCCTGCTAAGCACCTGCAGCAGGAGGACGAACAAGGGTAGGGGGACATTTGTGGCCGAAGATGCCACACCCTGAGCATGCAATAGGTCTACATTCATACTCCACTCCCACTAAGCATGATTCACCATTGTAGACAACTTCTATAGCATCACAACTTGGCTACTTCGCTGTAATTTCAACACAAACCCTGGCAAAAGCCAGCATCTTCATCTACTCAGTGCGCAAGTCCACATACAGCGGCTTGCCAACTACGCTAGCCACTTTGCTGATCCCTTGCGAAGACCATAAGGTAAGAGGAAGGTTCCTCAGCCTAATCCACACAGGCACAGTCAAATGGCTATCTTTCTTTAGCTCCAATGCAAGTTTCCATTGCTGCAAAACCAATGGCACTCTAGCAACCGTGATAGCCCCCCCCCCCCCAAGACCTTTCTGCGAAAATCTCTATCAGGCACATGGAAAAAAAAGAAGCCTTGTCCATTAGACATTACCTCCACCAGATTCGGCCCCCAAGCATTTTTAAGGGTCGACTCAGTTACTTTGAACGGTAATCTCCCGCTAACAAAGTAACCCACAAGACACTCTTGCAACTTAGGATCAGCAGCCTCAAGTATATCATCAAATAGCTTAACAACCGGTTTGTTGTTGACATATGAAGGAGGAAAAAACTCCAGTTCATAGCCCTTTGCAACAACCATGGCTATGCTGGCCCAAGTACGAGCATTCGGGTTCTTCAACTCCCTCCTAGGCTGAGGGCGCTTAGAGTTAGACCTATCTCGACTTCTACCTCAAGGCCCAGTAGGAGCACGAGAGGGCCAAGCCACCTGAGGATCAATGCGAAACAGCCAGAGATGGAGCAGCACGTCTCGAATCCTCCTTCGATGTACCGACCTAAGATGAATGGCCATGAATGGGAGGAGGCGAGCTTTGACACTAGGCCCTTCCCCAGCGTTGTGGGCCAAACCCAACTCGGAGGCCATCGCAGCAGAGAAACCACGAACATAACAGCAACAAATGAAGAAAAACCCTAACCGAGCTCACACATCATGGCCCAAACATACCAAGGCAGTGCACTAGTCGCCCCTCGATGAAGACAATCTATGCGCGGCGAACCGATGTGAAGACCCAGGCCAGGAAGAGAGGAGTGGGATGGCATGGCCGGTGCGGCTGCGGCGGTGGAAGACGACCAGCCAGCGGCTTTGGGGGGGCGATGCTGATGCAACTAAGGAGTCTGACGACGGTGGCAGGGGTTGCACGAGGTCCCCCGCTGTGGTGTGGACAAGCGACGGAGCGAGGAGGCTAAGCCACCTCGAGCATCGAGGTGCGCGAAGGAGCGAGTCGCACGGCATCACCCGGCGACGGAGCAAAGTCTCCCAAAGAGCGAAGGAGCGGGTCTTGGCCGACAAGACACTGCAGCGGCAAGCGATTCTTGCCGAGCGTCTTCACTCAGCAGCTGAGGGCAAAACCCTAGGGAGCGCTCGGCGACAAGTCCTGGAGCTACAGGAGGCTCTAATCGTAGAATGGCTAGTCTGTTTATTCCTCTTCGAAAAAAAAAAAAAAAAAAACTAATGCATTAAACCTAAGGATCAACGCTCAGATATTGTTCCCTGGAATAGAAACAAAAAAAAAAAATTATTTCTGTTCAAAAATTGTTCTCCGGAACAGAAATGTTACCAAACGCGCCCTTATTTGACCAAAAAGACTTTTTTTTTTTTTGTCATAAGCAAAAAAGACTTACTAAACGCCTAAAACTTTTGCTTTTCCTTATCTCTCCTTTTACCAGGCAAATCACTCTAGAATTGTTGACAAGATCATTTTTCAAGCTAAACATTATCATTAAGATCCAAGTAAGATTCACCAACCGACTCGAACATGGCTACTTGGAAACGAAAAGTTAAATCTCGTTCTGTCAAAGAGAAAGCAGCCCTCATGCATTAAACTGGTCACAGCAAAAATCTATGACCTTGACTACTAACGACATCGGTTTCTGTCGTCCTATAGACTAATAAAAGCTTCATAGTTCATCATCATAAACCTTAAGACCACTTTCCGTTTCTCACAATATGATCTCCTCTGCTTCGAATGAAAAGCCCTTCAGAATGTGTAATGCTACTGAATGGAATCGATGTCCAGGCCTTTGAGCTTGACCACGGATTCAACATGGCCCTTTAGAGTGTGTAGCTCGTGAAGCCTGCAACAACAGATTCACTGTCTTACCATCGCATGTAGGACTTAAACGGTGAAAAGGAATTGCTAGCAACGAATGGTTTAAACTTTGTTACGAGACAGTAAGGCTGCGTTTGTTATTGTTTCTTTTTTCTATTTTTAAACAACTTTTTTGTTTTTTTGTTCATGGGAACAAAAAGGAACAAACACGTTTGTGTGCGTTTTTGTTCCAAAATTATTTTTTTGTTCCTTAAAACACATCTGAACATAAACAAAAAAAAAAAAAAAGTTGTTTCTTATTTCTCAAACAAATTTAAAAACACTTTTCTTCTTCTCTATTTTTTATTTTCTTCTTTTCTTCTTCTTTTTTGTTTCTTTTTTTTGGCCGCCGCCGGCCTCGCCCATGGCCGGCGACCAGCCGTGAAGGGCCGGCGACCTCGCCGAAGTGTCACCGGCCCCGGCGAGGCCGAGCGTCGCTAGCCCCCGGCGAGGCTCGGCCCGGCCTCGCCAGTCCGCCGAGCTCGACCTCGCTCGATCCGGCGAGGTCGAGCTCGCCCAACCAAGGCGAGGCCGCCGCCCTCGTCGCCTAGTCACCGACCATGGCCGAGGCCGCGACCGGCCAAAAAAAGAAAAAAAGAAAAAAAGAAAAAGAAAAAAATGAAAAATAAATAAGAAAATAAGAAAGAAAATATAAAAATAAAATAAAAATATTAAAAAATTTAAAAAAATAAAAAATTATACAAATTTACCAAACGTGTTTCTGTTCATTTTTTATTCCCGGAACAAGTTTACCAAACGCTTTTTTTTGTTCAAAAATTATTTCCTGGAACAGAAACATTTTTTTCTATTTCTGTTTCCTGGAATAATTTTTAAACATAAATGTTACCAAACGCGCCGGCGGCAAAACTCAGTTAAATACAGCACGGCCTTTGAACTTCAGTTATTAGGCAAGCAAACAGGTATGGAAGTGAAGAAGGTGGAACTATGTTTTTCAGTAAATAACACTATTTTCCTTACGAGTGTTGGAGTATGAGAATCAAGGTGCTCACCTCGCAACCTCAGCTCGTCTCTTGGCTTGCTCTGCAATCATCACCTCCGGTGACGGGAAACAACTACGACGTGTTCCTGAGCTTCAGAGGAAGCGACACCCGATATGAATTCACCGATTTTCTCCACAAAAGCCTCGTCAGTTGGGGGGTTCACACCTTCTTAGACGAAGAAGAGCTTCACGATGGAGAGTCCGTCAAGAAGCAGCTCCCTGAGTCGATCAAGCTGTCGAAGATTGGCATTCCGATCCTGTCCGAGAACTATGCCTCGAGTAAGTGGTGCCTTCGAGAGCTGGCTCAGATGGTCGAGTGGCCTAACGAGGGAAGAATGATCATCATGCCCATCTACTTCTTGATCACGGCGTGGGATGTGAAAATGAAGGATGGGAAGGGTCTCTATGTCAATAAAATTGCCGCACACAAGGAGAAAGGAGTTGATCCGGCTACGATCCAGAAATGGGTGGATGCCCTCGAAGAAGTGACAACTGTGAATGGGCGGGAACTGACCAAAGATACTAGGTAAGGTTGAAGAAGGATCTGTAACTAGTTTTGCTTTGTTTTCTTTTCTTTTCTCCTTTTTTTTGTCCGGAATAATGTCGTACTCTCATGCTCAATTCAATTGATTTCACGGCAAATTGCCCCCGTATACAAAAGTGACGGTCTGTTAAGGGTTGCGATGGGCATGGCGCGGGGTTAATCTGAGTTTTTCTTGGGGGGATTGGCCAGTGGTCACTCTGAATTGACTGGGACACACTCTTGCATTTGTACCGAGCGTTTAACCATTCCGTCCCATTCACGTTTCCTCAGTTTCAGATCTTTATCCCCAGTTAACAGTGTCCATGACTTCGTGTTCTCTCCATCTTTCTGGGACTTTTTCTGTTTTCTAGGCAAGGAGAATTTGCATATATGATGGTCTCAAGAGTTCTGAAGAGATTGAGAAAGGCCAAGCTCAATTTGTCTGACAAATTAGTCGGGATTGAAGACCGCTTGCCTGAGCTGAGAAGAATGTTGGATACGGACTCTAGTGACGTGCGGATGATTGCCATCTCCGGCATTCCAGGCGTTGGTAAGACAACCCTCGCAAAATCTCTCTACAATGACATCTGCCACCTCTTTGACCGTTGCAGTTTTCTCGATGATATTGGAGACACTATTGACAAGAAGGCTCTTCTAGCTTTGCAAAATCAGTTGGTTTCTAACATCACCCAAAGGGACTCAGCAAAATTCGAATCGTTTGAGGAAGGGAATAGCTACCTCAGGTTAAGATTAAGAAATTGGAAATTCCTGGATGAGGTGCATGAGAAGACTCAGCTTGAAGCATTGGGTGGAAATCGCTCTTTGTTGCATCAAGGGAGTAGGATCATTATCACAACCAAACTTAAAGGAGTTCTCCTTGGATGTGAAGAATCAGAAACTTATGATGTCCCTGAGATGAATTTTGATGATGCTCTAAAACTTTTCTGTAGATACGCCTTTGCTAAGGATTGTCCAGAACATAACTATGTTGATCTCTCTAAAAAAATTGTGTCCGCTACCGGAAAACTTCCATTAGCTCTTATGCTCGTAGGTTCACTATTGTCTGTGTGTCAGGATAACAGAGAATTCTGGGAAGCTCTACTGGACAAGTTAAACACACTACCAAATGATGAGGTCCAGAACAAGTTGAAGATACCTTATCAACGTTTAAGCCATTCCCAACAGCATATTTTTCTCGACATAGCTTGTTTTCTTAATGGAGAGGATAAAAGAATCGTGTCTTACATGTGGGATGAGCTTCAATTGAATCCTAAAGTCGAAGTTCATATGCTTGGTCTCAAGTCCATGATAAAGATTGGAGATGACAATAGGATGTGGATGCACGATCAGCTAAGGAAGCTCGGCAGGCAAGTTGTTCAAGACAATCTCAAGGACCTTGGGAACCACATTAGACTATATGAACCCACTCAAGCTCGGGAAATTATTCGACAAGATGAGGGAAGATTTGACATTGCCTTTTTAGTCTGCCTATTTGATAATTAACTCTCCTTGTTTTGATTCCCTTTGGGAAGAGCGAAAGATCAGATGATCCTCAGTTCACTTCTGTGTTGGGGTCACATTAGCTTCTGTCTAAAGATGGTGATTGACTAACAGGCCCAAATGAAGGTCCAAGCTCTGTGTCTTGACATGGATACTCAGTCCTCCACTGAACAAAAACACATGGATGATCGATCACAGAACTGTTGGACTCCTGACCATTTTAGACGAGTACCAAATCTCAGGTTCCTAAGTATGAATCACTCTGATATTGAGAAAAATTTTGGTGGCCTTCTTTCGAATTTACTTTGGCTCCGATGGCATGGTTGTCCAAGAGCTTTTAAGGCAATCAATTTGCATATGATGAATTTGGTTGTTCTCGATTTATCGTGGAGCAAGGTAACTGAAGGTTGGGAGGGTTGGAAATATATAGAGGTAGCTTGAATACTTTACATTTCCCTTTTCTCTTAAATACTTACTGCAAAATTAACCGTTTCTCTCTACTTGTACTGTTTGCAGTTGTCAAGGAACCTGAAAGTTTTAATGCTCAAAGGCTGTGTTGACTTTATGCAAACTCCAAACTTCTCTAATTTTGAGGCTTTGGAGATGCTGGTTATAGAATATTGCTCTCATTTGGTTCAAATTGACCCATCGATTGGTCAGTTGAAACGTTTGCAAATTTTAGATCTGAAGTTCTGCACTGACCTCAGTAACTTGCCCAGAGAACTTGATTCTCTGAAAGCTTTGAGAGAGCTCCATCTTGATGGAACTTCCATAGAAGATATTCCTGTCTCTGAAGATATGAAGCATCTTAAGACTCTCAGCACCTCCAACTGTAAATCATTGACACAAGTACCTAGTGAAATTGGTGATGTAAAATCTCTAGTATTTCTTAAGATAGATGGCTCTGAACTCAATGCTCTCCCAGATTCAATTGAAAGGCTAGAAAAGTTGAAACAACTGTCTATGAGGGATTGTCGGCTGATGTGGAAACTTCCAGACACCATTAAAAGATTAACATCATTAGAGAATCTGGATCTTTCAAGTACAGGAATAGATGAATTACCACATGCCATTGGTGATATGCAAAATTTGAAGGTGCTCAAAATGGACAGAAGTTTCATTAGAGAGTTCCCTCACTCTATCGGAACGCTCAAGAAGCTTGAGGAGATTCATGCGTCACACTGTAGTAGTCTGGAAAAAATTCCTGAGGAGATCAGAGGCTTGTCTCGTTTGAGAATTTTGGTGTTGTCACATTCCAATATTCCCGGCCTACCGGGGAGCATCTCTAGTCTTTCCCATCTCCAAAACCTAGATTTATATGGCTGCGACAATCTTCACGAGGTTCCCTCGCTTCCCTCTAGTTTGGCCGCATTGCATCTCACTTATGATTCAAGTAAAATGAAGTCTTTGGATATTTCAAATCTGACCAATCTTAAAGAGATGTACCTTGCCAACTTTTCAGAGGAGGAAGCATCTCCCTGTGCAGAACCAGATGTGATGGTGGAGATGCTCAGCCTTTCTGGGATTGGCAAAGTGACAAAAGTTGAGAACTTGGAATTGTGCCTCAAAGGATCCACTACACTGCCGGAAGAAATGGATGCCCTTTCACAGCTAAGGAAGCTTGATCTTCGATGTCCAGACCTGCAACGTCTTCCAAAACTACCCAGAAGTTTGAAAAAACTGACCCTCCTACACTGCAAATCCTTGGAGGCAGTGCTGGATCTTACATATCTCAAGTCTTTATCAGGATTGGAGCTTTTCTCATGTGCAGTAACGGAAATCCAAGGACTTGGAAGTCTCTCCTCCTTAGAAGCCTTGTTTATTTCTCACTGCAAGCTTGAAAAGCTAGACGGTCTCGAATGCTTGCCATCCCTGAGAATATTGACTGTCTCATACTGTGATTCCCTTCAAGGACTGCCAGATCTGTCAAACTTGAAGCAGCTGAGAGAACGTAAAATCCAATATTGCAAGAACATACCTCAACAGGACAGGCACCAGTAGTTGAGCTCCCTAGAAAGGCCAGAGATTTGCAAAGTTTGTGGTAGCACGCTGATCTGAATCAGGACTCAAGACAGATTCATTTCATGCTTCCTTGAGCAAGTCTGAAGTTTCTGAAGCTGAGGTACATTCTAAAGTTCATGCGTCTTTACAATATAATAATGATCTATGAGTTCCACCTCCGTTGTTCTGTCTTCCTTGTAACAAGAATGCTTTCTTCTTCTAGGTTTCTTTTGTCTTTTCTTTTCAAAAAAGAATGCAATGTCTTTCCTCTACAAGTCATTCTCAACAAGGCCTGCAATTGCTTGGTTACTTCCCTAGCCATGAAGAGAATATGTACTGTTTCTGATGACTTAGGATGCAATCTATACTACTTAAACAGTTCAACTACATTTCCTTGTTCTTCACAAATATTCAAATAGGTGCATGAATCAGCATTACTGAATTTCCAAATCATTCTGGTCATTGTTGTTTAAAATTTCTTCCATGTAACTGGCTGGTTATTATTGATGAGATAATATGCCCATTTGCTCAAGATATATGGAGTATTCGCTACTGGAATTATTGTAATGGAAGAAACAACTGGATGCGTGGTGATGTCTGTTCGATTTTATTGCCCATTGATGATTAATAGAATAGCCATTCCCAGATGGGATGCAGAGAAGCGAGATAGATACTCGTACTCCCATATATAGAGAATACTGGAAAGAAAAAAAAAACATTGCATGGACTTTTTATGAGTTGTTTATGTGATTCATGAGAGGCACCTGGTAATGCTGATGATCTATCTGATTAGAGGATGGAAAAATTGCTAAAAGAATGATGAATTGATGTTACTGAACATCATCTGGCATTACTTTGTCTTTCCGTTTTCCCTTTGTATGTTAAGCAGGTTATCTACTCAAATGCATAACATTTGACTAGCTTTAAGTGTTTTTGGGTACTCTAAAATATCACCGGAACCTAATGTCTCGGGCTAAGCAACCAACTTAGGCTGAGCATCAGGTAAAAATGCCGCATCATGACTTACCTATTATAGCACGTTCCAGGACGGTCCTGCCTTTCACAATCAAATAAGATGCATCTCTTTGTTGCCAGGCCAGATGAAACAGAAGATTCAGAAGCTGCGAAGAGACTTTCATGCATCACAGTACTGAAGACCCCCCTGTGAAATCTTATTTGACGTTGGTAGTGGTTTGAGGAGCTGAGGCACAACTTCAGTGAAGCACTCGTTTCCAAATCTTTACATTTTAACATGGTGGACCTTTGCTTTGGTCTTTCTGCATGATTCAGGCATCTGCATTTGATATTTACGTTTTGTTTCGTTGGATGTTCCAAGCCAAAGAATGTGACATGTCTGGATTTTTTTTCTCTAGGTTACATTCCACTAAAGTGTTTCCCTCCTATTTCTACTGGCTCTTTTTACTATTCGTTTTGCTGAAATTTGCAAAATCCCGGTACCTACTCCATCACGTTTCAATGGACCATGTGATCTCTTACCTCCCAGTTTTCCAGGTGTAGCATAATATGTTTGTGTTGTGTCAATTGTCGACTTAAGTAGGCTCTTTTGGAAAAAAGAACTAAAAGAGAAACTTATACAGACAGGTTTCCGAATGGACCGCCACAGGTCAGTGGCATTCAAACATGAAGCTCCACAATGTTTTCATAATCAACAACAATAAAGAAAGCCATGAATTGGCTAGAACAGTACCGATGATTTGTGACCTAGCGAATTTAAATTCAGAGGACCGGCTGGTCGTCTTACATCTGCTAAAGGAAGAAATGCTATATCAAGTAACTTCTCTTAAATCTAAATCTAAACACCAATATGAATACGAAAATCAAGAGTGTTTCTGAACATTTCCTCTTCCCATTATGCCCTTCACAAGTTGCGCCGTTTGATACAGGGGTGAGCGGTTCCCAGTTCTTTACAGGTTCCGCTTGGAACCTGGAACCTACCCTCAGGTACAGGTTCCTCATTTTTTGGAACCTGGAACCTACCCGTCAGAACCAAGAACCTAGAACCTACCCTGTTACAGGTTCTGGGGTCGGTTCCAGGTTCCAACAAGTTCTTTTTTTTTTTTTTTTTTCATTTTCAGATTTGAACTATAACAAGAAGGAAATAGACAAACCAAAGAGAAACCAAGCAGACTAAGAAAAGCTCTTAAGATAAGCTCTCATCAAGCACTATATCATCCATAAGTAAACAGAACCCAAAGAAACCTTTTGCAATAAAAAAAACAACTGTAAATAGTTTCAGAAGCAAGAGATTTGACTCCCCAATCCCAACATAAAGAATTACCACATAGGTAAATGAAAAGGACAGATCACATCCAGCAATGAAGAAGGAGGGCAGTAACCTTGCCAAAAGGCCACAGGAACATAGATTTTCAAGTTTACAGGTGAAAATCTAGTTAAGAAAGATGCATATATTCAATGACTTCCTTTTCTCCCAATATTATGTAATCTCAACATATGGGAAAAGTAAAAGTTATTGTAAAAGAGGAAATTTGGTGTCATTCAATATTATCGATTGTTGTGAGGCAATGACAAATGAAATTTACAAATTCAGCATTAAGCAAGTTAGCTAATTAAAGTTGGATAACATCTTGGGACAGACCTTGTTGAGATAATTCATTTGGGTAACTACACATGTAGCCACCACCAACATAAAGAACCAAGTCTCCGGATAGATCAACTGATTCTTCCCCTCAAAAGTCAACTTCAAAGAAGTCCCACGGGCTTTCACACTCATCACCTACAGATAGATCATACAACTTATGAAAACTGAGAAAGAAAAAATACCCATATGCAGAAGTAATTTAGACATGTCCCCACGACAATTATTGTAACTCATTAACTTTGTTTTGACAGGACAAAAAGAATCAGAAAAGAATACAATTTGTCCCCGGTGATGAGCCTCCCGCACCCCGAATCAATGATCTACCTAAAGCTAACGATGCAAGGTCAACTCTTGTGTTTAAGTGGAGCTTCCAACAATCTGGTTGGCGTAAATACACTAAAGTAGGTTGGAAGGAAGAAAAAATCCCAAAAGATGTAGAAGCAGTTGATTTACCGAGAGAGAGCCCATTAATGAGCAGATGCCAGTGTAAACTAGCACGTTCGTGTGCCCACATCAAGGTGAAAAATGGAAACCAGGATGAACACCAACATGATTACCAAGTCGACATAAAGCAGAAAAGCTAAAAAAGATATGTAAATGCAGTCAGTTATCAGCAAATCAGTGATCGTATAAAGAACACATAAACCAGGCCTGAAGACTGACCTGGTTGAGTCGCCATAATCCATATTTCTTGAGCATAAGTAATGGGACTTTCTTGCGGTGTGTGGATGACAATTATGACAAAACCGACAATGCACATCACACAGCCCAACATCCCTAGCTTGTGTAGTTTCTCCTTCAAGATGAAGTGCGCCAGCATGGCACTAACCAATTGATCCAAAGTACAGTAACGACTCGGTTAAGGGATGCCCAGAAACTGAAGCATAAAGTTAATAGGTCGATTTCTTGGCTTCTTCTATATTATGATTATCACTTTGTTTCCTATAAAAAAGAATGCAACATGAAGCAAAATAAGGCATTTTAAAACTATGAAGCCAAAAAGCAATGCACATGCTCTGAGTTCATTAGATAACCTCGACTTCAGTGGTTAGAATCGATTTAGCGAGCTCTTCAAACCGTAGCGTTACCAGCATTGTTCTCCTCGATAAAGCTAATAGTGGAGTTTATAAACAGAAGAGTGACGATGCCTATGAAATCTTGCCAATCTAGAGGCTTGCCCTGCAAAGGAAGAATCATAAACAAATGGATACCATCTTTCACAAAAACTCAAATTTTACCCTAAAACAGAAAGAGAGACAGATAAGTAGAAGAAAAATTCACCAACCCCTCCATTTGTAAGTGCAATGGCCATGGTAGCAGCAAGTTCCATGACCCAGGACAGGGGATTCCACATGAACCCCAAGAACTTCAAGGGTGTCAAGGGAGGTTGGGCGACTGCGAGCACGCGGCGGCGCGACGGCGAAGAAGACACGAGTCTCACGGCACCAACGGCGGCACGAACGGCGCGGCGAAGACGGCGGCGGTCACGGCTCAGCCCACAGCCAAGGGGGAAGAGATCGGTTCTGGTGGAGGCGGTGGCGCTTCGAGCAACGACGGCCGGACGGCCGAGAGAGCGATGGCAAGAGGTGATGACAGTGGCTTGGGTACGGCGGCGGTGGCTCACGGCGGTGAGGGGCGGCGCGAACGATGCGACAACTCGTTGGGCTCAACAGCGAGATGGCTCGTCGGACGAGCGTGGGGCGGTGGGGTGGTGGTGGTTCGGTGGCCAAGAGGTGGTGGTGAGTAAAGCGTGGGGCGGCAGTGTGGAGGTGGGTGAAGCAACGGCGAGCAAGAGGAAAGGAAGAAGAAGAAGAAGAAAAAGAAGAAGAGAAGAAGGGGGGTTTCGGCTGAGAGAGGGGGAAAGAGGAGAGAGAAGAAAAGAAAAAAAGTTGGGGGCGGAAGTGACGTGAGAGGAAAAAGTGGAGAAAAGAAAGAGAGAGAGAGAAAAAGAAAGGGGAAGAAGGGGGAATCACGTGGGGGGGAAGAGAAATAATGTGTTATAGGATTATCGGGAACCGAACCGGAACCTGCGGTTCGGTTCTCCGGTTCTCGGTTCTACCCGGGAACCACGCTCACCCCTAGTTTGATACACCGAAAATTGCTTCCTTTGAGATCTTAATAGAAGACCTCTTTTATATTTTAGTCCTCAATTGTAGAACTTAAGTTCTTAATTTACCAATACCAAAAGTATAATACCTGTCAATGCACTTATCCCGAATATTTGAAGATGGTCTATTTGAAAACCATCATGAAATATCATAACTTTTTTTATCCTTCGATTATCTGTTTAGTGAACATTTATGGAAGTTTAATGGACCTCTTTTTTTCTGAAAAAATAAGTAGGAGGATCTGTTCTCACGTAGTAAATAAGAAACGTTACACTGACTTGCATGCAAAAAAAGAAAAAACATGAAAATGAAAAAATAAAATAAAATCGGATGGTATTCTTTTAACTTCCTAATTAAATTTGTACGAGTTTTCCTCTCAAGTATACAGCTTTTAGCATGCATGATAAATGTTAGTTGTAGGAGAATTTGGATTTCATATCGTTGAATTTCTAAAATGATGCATTTGGACTTAACTTGTATACACGAGTTATACTCTTTATGTCATTACTATTAAAAGCATGAAAGAATCTTTCAGCTTTTTAATATTTCAAAATTATCTTCTCCTTGTTCTACGTTTAATTTTTAGTATTCCCATATAGCTTCCCTTTATCGATTCTTCGTTTGCTTTCCATGTACTTAATTATCTTACATTTAATCTATTTGACAAAGAATGTCAATTTACCGCGCGTTTGGTAACGTTTCTATTCCAGGGAACAATTTCTAATCAGAAATGATTCTTTCTTATTTTGTTTCCGATAACAATTTCTAAATATTTTAAGCCGTTTGTTAGCTGTCCAAAATTTCAATTCCCGAAATAGAATTATGTTTGGTACTGTTTTAAAATTTCTAATCCAAATCATTTTTATAATTTTTGAATAATTTTATTACTTTTTTCTTTTTTTCTTCTTTTCTGGCTTTTCTTCTCCTTCAAGGTTTGCCGGTCGCCCACCTTTGGATGACTGGCAACCGGCCAGACGAGGGCCGGCGACCTTGCCGGAGCATTGCCGACCCTAGGCGAGGCCGCGCCTCGTTGGCCAAGCCTCGCCGGCAACCGGGCGAGACTCGCCGAGCCTTGGCTAGGTAAGCTCGGCCTCACCGGATCTGGGCGAGGTCAAGCCTTGCCCGACCAAGCGAGCCTCGCCGGTGGCCGGGAGGCCCGCCTGGCCACCGACAAGCTTGTTGAACCTCGCTCAATCGATCGCAGCGACCGGCAACAGTGGGCAGCGAACGGCGACGGCGGCAGTTGAAGAAGAAAGAGGGAAAAAGAACAAGAAAAAAGAAAAGAAAAGAGAAAAAATAGGTTGGTTTATTCTAGAATAATTCCTGAGAACAAAGAATCAACTTTTTCTTTAACTTCTCGATTCTATTCTAAATCTACTTCCAGGAACAAAAAAAAAAATCGTTCCCGAAAACAAAAACAAAAATTTTACCAAATGAATTTTTGTTCCAAATCTACTCCTGGAAACAAAAGAACAGAAATTATTACTATTTGGCAAGTTACCAAGCAGAGCCTTAGTATCTTGTCATTTTTAATCAACTTGTTCCCAATTAGTACATAATAGATTTGATCTAAATGATTCACGTTTGATCATAGATGTTATTATTTTGTGCATTGTTTAATTCCAAGCATAATGGTGCTATATGTTATGTGAACATATTCGACAAGATAAATCTCACATTTTTATTGGGCTTGCTTGAAAGATTCCATCATAGTATGATTATGTGTTTATCGTTAATGTTTCGCCCTGTTCTTAGAGTATTAGTTTTCATCTTATTAATAAGAAGTATTCCCCTTGATTTTTATGATCGTTAATTTTTGTGTTTACATCACTATTACTATGTATAGTAAGATCGCTGATTTTCTTATGTTGAATATCATGAATATGTTCTTGAAAATATGCTACTTTATACACACATATTATCTAACTATTTGGTTGTAATTATGTTGCTTTGACGTGAAAAATTCAAAATCTGTCTTAGGAAATACGTGGTTGGATATACAATTATACATGCAATTATGCATGACTAAGTCCAATAATCTTTTTTGCGATGCTAAGGTTAAACTCTGCAGCTAATCTAATTTCCTTATTTAAATTGGATACTACTCCGAAGTAAAAGAATGGAAAATGTTTTTCTTAAAATTTATAATTTCTGACATCTATTATATATGGTAGTGATTAATTTGCGATTTTATCTGTAACCACTATCCTACTAGTAAATTTATATTTTCTCAATAGCTTGCATATATGTTAATACAACACTATGCTAATATAAATATGTGTTATCATGGGTTGTGTTATATAACTATAAAAGTTTTTCTAATGTAAGCTACATTAATTGATATTGTAATTAATCATTTTATAGGATTAGTCTAATAAGGTGAGATATAATGACTGGCTAATGTGGGTCAAATAAAGCCCAGGCTATAATAAAAGGGCATGTGATTTAAAACTCTATAAGGAGCGGTTACCAAATGCTAAGGGCGAAGGGCAATTGCATTGAACCAATGATACGAAGGACAATAGAGGAAAAGTGCTTGACCTTTAGATCATTGCTATTGCATCACGAATGATGGATTTCAAATCGGGTGCATAAATTTCTTTTATTCAATTATATATGTTCTTGATTCTAACTATGGAGATCTTGGATACTATTTTTGTGACTTACAATAACATGTTAAAAGTTTATTTTCTTATCCTTTTAACAGTTTTAGTAATTATAATCGTTTAAATGTTCTTCTATAGACTTATTATGCTTATTGGTAATTTTCTTGCTAATTATAATGATACCAAATATTTCTCTATAAACTTTATTAAATTTTCTAGAGGATTGCTCTAATTGTGATATCTTTCTTTTGGAACTTAGAAATTGTTTTACTTTCTATTTTGCAATGAAAATTTCTTGTCTTTTCTCATGCTTTTTCACCATCATATGTTTGAAAGAATTTAAAAGAGCTTATTTGAATGTGCATTATATCTACTAACTATAAAAATATAATGTGTTTTCAACATATTTTTATCTATTCTTACTATCATATAGATCTCATAATCATGAATTCATGAGTCACAACATTTCAAGCCACTTTAAGTTTAATCGCTCAATTTATTGTTGTCTATTTTATATCATAAATAATTGTCCTCTAAAATTAATTAGTAAGTAGTGTCTTCCGGTCAAAAGTTGCAATCATTAAGTTAGTGGCATGTTAATTCATATTAGAGTTACATCTATTTATAATAGATGACTACTAATGTGACTTCCATAAATTAACTCATTGAGGTATTGTCCGTTTTAGTCCATTTCATACTAAGCTTCATGGTTTTGTCCTTTAACATACAGACAAGCACATTTCCAAGAGGTCACTCATGTTGATGGTGCTACCATTTTGGCACGCTTAACTTTGATGTTTGAAAACTAAGCATTGTCATTATCTCAAAGGGTGCCTCCATAAATTAAATTCAATTTTCACATATATATTCTAGAATATCTCTTTCCTTATTTAGTGCATAGTTTAGCTTATTTCTACTTCCTACGCTGTTTTGGAAGCCTACTAGAAGGCACTCATTGTCCACGTCGTCTGCTCTAGTGACCACTGCTCGCGCCAATTTCCACGTAATTCATCCCCGAACCACACATCGACTAGATGGGGTCTCACTCTGATACCACATTGTAACATTGATTAACTCATTGACGTATTATTCGTTTTGACCCGTCCATAACTAAGCCTTACAGATTTGTCTTTTGGTGTACTGGTGGGTGGTGCTCCCACCTAAGCATGCTTAGCTTTAGAGTTCTAGAGCTAAAGTGTTACTATGCGCCTTCGTGAATTAATTCCATTTTTTACATATATATTCTAAAATCACTCTCTCCTTATTTGGTGTACAGTTCAATTCATTTCTACCTCTTTCATCATTTTAGAAGCTCTTTGACCATTGCGACCACTCCCCATCATTACAATTCATAAAAATAGTAAGTCTTTCCATCTAATTGTAAAGGATTAAGTGTGAGAAAATATTTCATCTTTGTTATTTGTTAACTAGAAACAAAAATATCATAAATCCTTAAAAGACACGTCTTTTCTCGTTATAACTCATCAATACTTCGGCTGCGCACAAAAGGAAAAAGAGAAACGCGGAGACTCATGTGAGACCTTTCTGGTAATCACTTATTTGACCAAAAAGACTTTTTTTGTCATAAACAAAAAAGACTTACTAAACGCCAAAAGCTTTTGTCTCTCCCTTTATCAGGCAGATCACTCGAGGATTGTTGACAAGATCATGCTTCAAGCTAAACATAATCATTAAGATCCAAGTAAGATTCACCAACCGACTTGAACATGGCTACTTTGAAACGAAAAGTTAAATCTCATTCTGTCAAAGAGAAAGCAGCCCTCATGCATTAAACTAGTCACAGCAAAAATCTACGACCCTGACTGCTAGCGACATCGGTTTCTGTCGTCCTATAGACTAATAAAAGGTTCATAGGCTTCTTCGTCATCATAATTTTTAAGACCACTTTCCGTTTCTCACAATATGATCTCCTCTGCTTCGAACAAAAAGCCCTTCAGAATGTGTAATGCTGCTGAATGGAATCGATGTCCAGGCCTTTGAGCTTGACCATGGATTCAACATGGCCCTTCAGAGTGTGTAGCTCGCGAAGCCTGCAACAACAGATTCACTTTGTCTTACCATCGCATGTAGGACTTAAACGGTGAAAAGGAATTGCTAGCAGCGAATGGTTTAAACTCTGTTACGAGACAGTAAGTCGCCAAAACTCAGTTAAATACAGCACGGCCTTTGAACTTCAGTTATTAGGCAAGCAAACAGGTACGGAAGCAAAGAAGGTGGAACTATGTTTTTCAGTAAATAACACCATTTTCTTACGAGCGTTGAAGTATGAGAATCAAGGTGCTCACCTCGCAACATCAGCTCGTCGCTTGGCTTGCTCTGCAATCTCTGAAAGCTCCCTGTAGCTACTCTTGTCAGAGAATAGGTTGCTGGTTTCAGGAGGCTGAAGGCCGTGCAGAGTCCTCTGTGCAGTTGCCCACTGAGCTTCTCGCTCTTGCCATAGTCTTTTTTAGAAGTGAAGGCAGTCTGTGTGATAAAATTAGCCAAAATTAATGCAATGTGGGGTTTTTCATAATACATAATCTGTGGCGGTGCCTCTTTCTTAGTGGAAATACCTTGTTCTCCAAAAGGGAATTCCATGCTCTCCCGCTCAGAATGTAGCAGATCGTGAACTTAAGAATATCAAGTGGAACATATGTCACCAAGCTGTAAAGCCAGATGACACCAGCCCACCCCCATCCAGTTCCTTCTATCCTCGCGAAATCACTATATGTCGCAACCTGTCCATGAAAAATTTTGCATCAGGGAAGAATATTGGTGAATGTTGATTAAGTTATCGATTTTCCAAACTATTCTGAGGACTTCTAACCATTGGCCATCAGTTAAAACTCATAAAAATGTATTTCTCACTTCAATCGGACTCCAGTGAAACTAGTCAGTAGAAAGTACCATAGCAAATTTATGCTCCCAGTAGAAGGTGAACAGACTATGACTCAGAAATTCTTACCGGCTGAGCAGCTACAAGTGCGCTGACCAAGAGAAGTCCCGGGCGTTCAACAAAGGACCAGCTGTGCGATCTGGTGACAGATTAGAGGCTAACTATACTCGCAAATATAGGGCTGATATCATTTCATCAGGCTATTTCTGATTGATTTTTTACACCAAACTTGTCCTGCACCATAGAATAGGGTAGCCATATTTTATTACTTCTGGTTCCAATAATTAAACAAAACACATACAAGAGAGACAGAACTGGAAAACCACACAAGAAACGGGTTCTTACTGAGAAGTCCACATCTTTCATGGCCCAAGAGAATACAGTTATTAGTGCTAGGTAACCTCCATAAACAATTCCGGCAGCAAAATTTCTTTCGACTTCCGGCTTTCTTGCTAGGGAGATGGCTTCACTCAATCTCTGGAGATTGTCACGATCATTCCCGAGATTGGTACACAAAACTATTTAAACCGGTCTTTCTTAATCTGCTATGTTGAAAACTGGGAGTACAAGAATACACAAACCTATCATCTTATCATTGTTTAATATGGCAATGATCAAAACCATAAAGGGCGCAAAGTCAAACTTCCATTTCAAAGCAATCAACATAAAGCCAAACTGCCAAAGACTGATTGCATGACCTTTCATGAGGGAATACTTTATTATCTTGAGTCTACATTAAGGTACGACACTTACCGCAATACCAATCATAATGGAGATGGTATAAATCTGCAAAATTTTAGTCAACTCATAGTAAGTTGGGAACACAATTAGCAATATGCAGAGCCTTGGTGCATTATCCATTGGAAACACAATCCAAATCACTAACAGTGTAATCCTTCTTTGAAATATAGCCTAGCTGGTCAGCACAGTGGTTATAATGACACTCAAGCCCGTTTCAGTGAGGACAATGTCCAAGCACTTCTAGCAGCATCAGTGACATCAGCAACTACAATCCCAATGTTCGCCTTCTTCAAAACAGGGGCTTCATTCACGCCATCTCCAGTCACACCACATAAGTGCTTATTTCCTGCAGCTTCTTATGGTAGGATTTCACAAATCCATAAGGTGAACCAAGATAGTTGCAGGTCTTGATTGATCTGAGTAACTTTTCAATTGTGTATCTGCTTGGGTTCTTACTCGACATGCCCACAACTAAGCCACATAAATAAGATGGTTAGAACAGTAAATTGTGTGGAATACAATGGTCGGTCAAGATATTCTCACCTTAGAGGAAATGTATGCTGCAGAATGTCTTCTCGACAGGATGTTGCAGCATCTGCACAGTGATTTTATAGTTAGCTCACACCTCAATCACCTCCAAATATGGTTCTCCAATGATAATTTTATTTTTGGCCAGGAGATAACAATTTGCTAACCAATGGAACAAATCCACATTGTCTAGCATGAAATTGCCATGCTTGGATAATCATGACAAAAAAGAACACGACTATCTGAAATAGATAAAACTGACTCAATATTCTTCTACTGGTCCAATTTGACACAGAGAAACCCCACTAAGGAAAAAGTTGCCTGGGAATAATATGAAGAGTGTCGCGACCTCTTTTTTTTTTCGGCGCTCGCAATCGGGTATGGGCGCCTAAGGAGGCTAATGGCTCGGCTGAAATTAGTTATGCCCGGACTCTCCCAAGTCCACCAATTCACGACTTCAATAGTCTGAGTTTTAAACCTGTAAAAAAAAAATGGAGTCGCCACTAATCGATTTGGGGTGGGTTGATTAGAAACCCAAGTGAAGTATCGGGAGAAATACTCACTCCTGCGCAACCAGAGAAATTAGGATCGGGGACTTGATTACACTAGTTAATCACTAATGCCCTTTCGGTATAATCTTGTTTAAACCCTAAGGCTTTTGGATTTTTGAGGGATTTTCCATGCATTTGTGGAGGAAAAATATTTTTGGGTCTTTTTCTCTTCTTTTTTTTTTTTTTTGACATAAAAAGCATTTTTTGAATTTTGATCTTTTCTGAAAATATAAATCATTTTTTGGCTTTTTCTGACTTTTTGGATTTTTTGGAAAATATGGACATTTTTTATTTTTTTTGATTTTTTGGAAAATAAATTATTTTTTTGATTTTTTTAAATTTTATTTATTAAAATATTATTTTTATTTTAAAATAATATAAAAACGAACCGGGTCGGCTCCGGGGTTGGGACCGACCCGGTTCGCGACCCGTGAGACCCGGACGGGCCCGACTGGATTTTTTGCCCCTTTTTAAAAAAAAAACTCAGCCCACTCGCCGGAATTGGGCCTACTTCACAAAAGGGTGCAGCCCAATAGCAAACCGGCCCACGCGTGCAAGCCCGACCCGGGAAACCCTACCCGGACGCCAACCCGGATTCCCGCCGCCCCAAAATCGCGGAAACCCTACCCGACCGATCCACGCCCGACCCGGCTTCGACTTCGCGACCCGGTTTTGGAGCCTTCGAGATCCGACGATCCGCAGCGAAGGCGACCGAGCCCGTCTCGGCCCGAGCTCGGGCCTCCACCGGCACCACCTTGACCCCCATCCCGTCGGTCGTTGTAGCCGATCCCATCGTCCACCCGTCACCACCAGTCACTGCAGATCCGGCGTTCACCTGGGATTTCCATCAAACGCCTAGCGGGCACCGGTTGAGGAAGACAAGATGCGGCCGCTTCGGGCTCGGGACCGCGACGGAGCTCCGAGCAAGCGACAGTGGGGAAGGCAGGTTACGAACGGTTGGGGGCCGGAACTCGCATGAAGCCGGTGGCTGCGAGTCCCGGCCCGACGCGACGACCCCAACACACACAGACAGGAAAAAAAAAAAAAGGGCGAGCAACCCTAGCTCACCGCAACAGGGGATGCGGCGTCGGGTGGTTGGTCCGGTGGGCCGTCGACGACAGGGCAGCGGCGGCAGCTTCTTGACGCTCGGATCCGGTGTGGCGTTGGCGGATCGGTCACAGCAACCGCTTCGGGGGGAACAATAGCAGCAAGAACTCCAGTCGCAGGTGGCGGAGAGCTTCCGGCTTCCCAGATCTGGCCCTCCCTCCTCCGGCTAACCTCGTTCAGCCCTTATTTCACAGATCCAGGCGCTCAGATCTACCTTCCTCGGGCTCGCTCGCCGCCGACCTCCCCCGAAGTCTCTCGGAGGGAGGTCGATCGAGCTTCACGACCCGATTTCTCGCGTGCTCGCTCGTTGATTCTCCCTGAAGTCTCTCAAGGGAAGATCTCCGAGTTCGCCGTGTGCTTCGACGGAGATGGTGCCTCGCTATTTATAGGCGAGGGGGCGGCCGGTCGACGGGGATTCGACCGCCGGTCTTCGCACGCCGAACGGACGCCCGCAGCCGAACCCGTCCCATCCTCGCTCCTCCAACAAAGCGTGCTTGGCATTGAAGGCAGCCATTAATGGCGCCTGAGATCCGTCATCTCCGGCCGACGTCGGCCTACCCTCCTTGGCCATAGGTTGTCTTCGAGCGCGTGAGTTGCGAGGCGTAGGGGGAAGAAGGGAGAAGAAGGAAGAAGGAGGGGAAGGGTTAGTTTGTCCGGGCCGGGCCATGAGGGCCTGCTTGCGAGAGAGAGAGAAAAGGGAGGGGTCTGGGCTTGAAGGCCCAACCCAGCTGCAAATTTTTGTTTTTTTGTTTTTTTACTGATTTTTTTGTTATTTATTATTTATTATCTAAAAAAAAAGGAAACATAAAAGAAATTATGACCTAATTAATAACCTAATCAAAATTTTAGGTGTCAACAGCTGCCCCTCTTTGAATGTGAGTTCGCAGAGGTTGCATTCAAAGACAAACATGATACCTAAATTTTGTCTATACATATGCAATAGATTATATTTTATTTGGCACCTATTGTCCTATGCAGAAAATGAGCAATATAACATTACATATACTAAGACAGATAAGAAGATACCTGT
Source organism: Eucalyptus sideroxylon (assembly GCA_014182405.2). Taxonomy (NCBI): domain Eukaryota; kingdom Viridiplantae; phylum Streptophyta; class Magnoliopsida; order Myrtales; family Myrtaceae; genus Eucalyptus; species Eucalyptus sideroxylon. The sequence goes on from CM024550.2 coordinate 25,192,228, forward strand.
AGTTACTTACCGGAGTGAGTGAGATAGGGTGTGAACCCCGAGTTTTGGCAAGTATCAAGGCGTCATCTTACCTGGTGATATGATGAGGTTGCTTCTCTAGGACCCGAACCATTCTTCGATCACCTATGGGAGCAATAAGTGGGTTTGTTTAGGACCCGAACCTTTCTTCGGTCGCCTTGACGGGGAATTGCTTTTCCAGGACCCGAACCTTTCTTCGGTCGCCTGTTAGAGCAATAAGTTGGTTTGTCTAGGACCCGAACCTTTCTTCGGTCGCCTTGACGGGAATTGCTTTTCCAGACCCGAACCTTTCTTCGGTCGCCTGTTAGAGCAATAAGTTGTTTGTCTAGGACCCGAACCTTTCTTCGGTCGCCTTGACGGGGAATCGCTTTTCCAAGACCCGAACCTTTCTTTGGTCGCCTGTTAGAGCAATAAGTTGGTTTGTCTAGGACCCGAACCTTTCTTCGGTCGCCTTGACGGGAGATGCGCCGACCTTTCTCAGGGCATCTGTTTGTTGGGAGATAGTACTTGGATGATCACAAGTACAAACTCTTGGAGGATACCTGGATGATTACAAGTATCGAAGGGGTACCTGGACGATCACAGGTACAAACTCTTTGGGGATACCTGGATGATCACAAGTATCGATGGGGTACCTGGACGGTCACAGGTACAAACTCTTTGGGATACCTGGATGATCACAAGTATCGAAGGGGTACCTGGACGATCACAGGTACAAACTCTTGGAGATACCTGGATGATCACAAGTATCGATACTCTGGGACAACCCGTACAGGTCGAGTGTCGATAAGAGGGAGTACCCGGCAAGTGGTGAGTACTCAAAGACAAGGGGATACTTAGACCGTTGCAAGCATCCAAACTCAGGGGATAACTTGAATAGGTCAAGTGTCAATAAGAGAGTACCTGGACAGTGGTAGGTACTTTAAGACAAATTGAGACAGAAATATGCTTACCTGGCAATATCTCTGATCTCTGAGAGTATGTCTGCTATTTGCACAATATGCACACATGATTGTATGTGTTGTAAATTCATGAGTTCAAATGAGATTCATGCATGATAATTTTTGTCAATTTTACATCATCTGATTTCCACTGGGGAAGATTTTGAAAGACAACCTTCATTTAGAATGTAGATGTCTTGAGCATGCCAGATGAGGAACTTTCAATTTGAAAGGACTTTTCACTCACTCTCTTGGAAAAGGCTATCCTGACCATTAATGCAGGATTTATAAGGACCACACTATCTCACTGTCATCATGTCAGCAGGGGTCTGAGTATTCTCGCAAACGGTACGACTTTACCAATGTGAGAGGTCTTTGTTGAAATTGTGATGAAGTCTTGGTTAGCGGCTCACCAAAGGGGACCATCAAAGTCAAGGAAGTGCCGCACGATCATCTCCGAGTTTGCAAGTCAAGAATCCTGTGAAAAGAGATAGAGTAATCTTGCTCGTACTTCTTCGAGCGATGTTTATAGACATATGAAATCCTACGTTAATTGAAGTGCCCCTATTCTAAAGAGACTTTTTACAATAAGATGCAATGTAGGCTTGACTCATGTGTAAAAGGGTGAGAGCTGGTGATCGCCTTGGCATTTGTCACCGGTCTTTCTTCTCACGGTCCGATGAAGGTTCTATGGACCACAACAGCAATTTCTCTTGGCTGCATTTTTTACTGGGGGGCATTGGCCTTGCTTTTACCAGGCACACTGCTTTTTCATGCCCCTATTTTTATTCCAGTTCTTCATTTATGGGCATTGACCTTGCTTTTACCAGGTACACTTTGCTTTTTATGTCCATGTTTTTTTTTTTTTCATTCTTGTTGCTTGAGAGCTGATCTTGACAAGTTCAAGCAAACGCCTTTGTTAGACTATTGAGTCTTCATCTTTTGCCGGCACTTCTGGGCTATGCTGCTTAAATGACAGTAACTTCTGTTTTGCCTCCATGTGAGGGTGAAATTACAGACTCAATTGGGTTGTACAATGAATACAAGTGCGTAAAGAAATAATTGCTCTTCATGACTCTAGGGCACTTAAATTAATGCGAGTGTTCATATGCAATAAAGACACCCAAAGATTGATGCAAGTGCGAGCAAGAAAATTTCTATCTCTCTTCTCACCTTGTGATGCTGCTTCGCCTCCGATCTGCCCCAGTGTGGGGTGGTTCTTGATAGGGATAGGACAGAAATTTCATCAGTGTATGGGGCTCAATGGGGTGAGCGATGGAATGCCTCTCACTATTTTGGTTATCGTACCATTCGCGAGAGAACTCTTTACCCTGCAGCCATCGAATCTTCTGCACTCATCTCACAAGTGTATAGATGGGGGGGACTGTGTGTAGGATATAGCTTGCCTATCATCATTCTGACGCGCCTTATCTAGCATGCTCAATCAATCTTGTATTCTTCACTTAGCTGTCTATTCTAATAATCCTTAGTGGAATAAGTGACTTAGACAGACAAAATCATCATGCGGAATTCATCTGGAAGTGACATGCAATATTTTGAATGTGATGGAGTTTGTACTCTCAAAACAAATGAATGGTTTTGACTCAAAAAAGACCCTATTGACAACTTTAGGGGCTAACATAATGGTGTTTCCAAATATGTTAGGTTTTGAACATCAAAAGGGTTATTCGCAAATGGGTGTCGATGGTTGTCCATATTGATTAGGGATATGACACATGAATGATCAGCCAAGAATTGGGAATCTGATTGGGCATCTCTGCTTTTGCCCCTGTAGAAGAGAAGATGTACAAGTAGATCAATTAGTCTGGCCAAAATCAAATGTGAGTTGAGGCCTAAAGATTTTCTGTCATTTGCTTTGGCAATACTTGAGATGCCATTTTGCTTAGGAGAGTTTGTCATGCCTCTCATTGATTTATTATCTTTGTTTTTGACGGCGGGTGATCCTACAAAAGATAGGAAAGAATGTCAATCACGATTTTTCACAGGAGTTTAAACAACTGGGAGCGATACAACATTACCCTTCACTACTTTGCAGATGATTGGATGGACCTGAAATGTGAGTGGGACATGAAGTCCTATGTCTTTTGCTTCGTTAGATCACCTGCTTTCTCGTAATTTGCAAGCGTAAGAGAAGCAAAATTTTTTTATTATTATTTTCTACTAAGCGGCTAACTGCCGCGTCGGGGATTTGAACCCCCGACTTCGGACCATTTCGCTTCTTCCCGGATACCACTCGGCTAAAGGCGCCGACGGTGTTCGTAGGGTGCTGATTTAACAACGTCACGTCCTTTCATACCAAGTTAGGTAAATCGAATGGGTCATTTGATTTGTCCAAATTAATCATTAAGCTTGCTTCTTGAATCCTATGCTTCCTGTCAATAGGAGAAAATATGTCAAAAGTGAGTTCAAATACTGGGAGTATTGGAGACGATACCAAATTACTCTTCCCCAGAGTTTATATTTGCTAACTCATAGGGATATTTGAAAGTTGATGACAGCATTTTTGTCTTGACACAGTTTGACGTCTCTTTCGATTGGCCCTCCTCATTTGTGGCCCTGTGTACATGATTGATGATTTGCAACGCCTTCCTTTTGTGGAATTCTGTCTTTGACCATATGACCATTAGCAGCATTGAGCAAAGTCATGTACTTCAAGCTTCTATGGAATCTGAGATGGACAATCAAAACCTCCAATTCTCCGATGGTAATTACTTCTTGCGAGAGCATGCGTCTGGAACAAAAAGTGAAGTATCCCGGTTCTAAGATTGTTTGGGACGAAGGTTCCTTCTAACCGGACGGGTTCTTGAATGACGCGTCATTTACACCGAGTTGGGCGAAATTGACATGGATTACTCTTACGGTCACTCCTAATGTCGATTTGCTCAAGTTATGCCATCGAATTTGCTACTTGATTTTCAACACTTCTTTAAATGCTGGTGATTATCATTCATTTTTCTTCATCGAGTCAACCAAACACACGTTTTTTTTTTTTTTTTTTTTTTTTATGATGGTGGAAATACATCACTCATATATAAAGGTGCATAGGCATTTTCATTCTAATAGAGAAGTGCTTAGCAATGCCAGACAATGAACATCATTCAAGGGTAGTACTTTTTCACAGCATCGGAATTAACTGGTTTAGAGAATTCTCGCCCATCCATCTCAGTTAGGATCAAGGCTCCTCCGGGGAGTATCTTCTTTACTACATAAGGACCCTTGTAATTTGGGATGAACTTGCCTCCGGGCTCTGGAAAGATTGGCAGTGTCTTTCTCAAGACTAGCTCGTTTACCTTAAAGTGCTTGGGTTGCACCTTTTGATTGAATGATCGAGCTACCCTCTACTGATAACACTGACCATGGCAGAGGGCTTTCAATCATTTTTCGTCGATCATATTCAGTTGCTCAAGCCTTTGTTGTGTCCATTCTTCCTTAGACAATCCTACCTGGGATAAAATTCGTAGGGAAGGGATTTCTACTTCTATAGGCAAAACCGCCTCCATGCCATAAACCAGGAAAAAAGGCATTGCCCCAGTGGAAGTTCGAATCAAAGTTCGATATGCTGTTAGTGCGAAGGGTAACCTTTCATGCCAGTTGCAGTAGTTTTTAGCTGTCTTGGATAAGATTCTCTTGATGTTCTTGTTGGCGGCTTCCACGGCTCCATTCATTTGTGGACGATAAGGGGACGAGTTCAGATGTTGGATTTTGAACTCATAAAACAATTTATCAATCAACTTGTTATTCAGGTTTGACCCATTGTCGGTGACGATAGCTTCCGGTACGCCATAACGGGCGATTATGTCACGTTTGATGAACTTCATAACGTTTCGTGCGCTTACGCTTGCATAGGATGCGGCCTCGATCCATTTTGAGAAGTAATCGATTGCGACCAAAATGAACCGATGCCCGTTTGATGCCTTCGGATTGATTGGACCAATTACATCGATGCCCCCACATTGAAAATGGCCACGGCTCAGATAACTGATGCAATTCAGTTGGAGGGACATTTATCTTGTCCCCATGAATCTGACAACGATGACAGCTTCGCACATGCTGGGCACAATCTCCCTCAAAGGGGAGCCAATAATAACCCAATCTCATTATTTTCTTGGCCAACATACGTCCATTCATGTGAGGGCCACATACTCCCTCATGTATTTCTTGCATTATTTGTGCGGCTTCATTTGGATCCACACACCTTAACAGGACTGAGTCATATGATCTTTTGTACAAATTTTCACCGCTGACGAAAAACCTCGAAGCCATTTTCATTAGGTATTTTCAATCAGAGGGAGTGTTTTCTTTAAGGAATTCCTACTTCTGGATGTATTTCATGATATTGTAATACCAGGGTTCCCTGTTGGGTTCTTCAATTATAGTCATGTAATGGGCCTATCTTGTCAGGACTTCAATCTTTAAAGGCTCTACTTCTAACCCTTTCGTTACTTGCAACATAGATGATAGTGTTGCTCGTGCATCAGCAAATTGATTATGAACTCTAGGTAGGTATTCAAACGAGACGTCCTAGAATTCTCCCACCAATTCTTCCAAGTATTCGTGATAAGGCACAAGTTTGGCGTCTCTTGTCTTCCACTCGCCCAAAGTCTGGAGAATAATTAAGGCGGTGTCACCGAACACTTTTAGTTTTGTTACTTCCATTCCAATAGCCGCCTGCAGGCCGAGGATGCATGCTTCATATTCGGCTACATTGTTGGTGCATGGAAACATCAATTTTGCAACCATAGGATAATGCTGCCCATTTGGGGATATCAAGACCGCCCCGGTGCCGGAACCTGACAAATTTACAGCACCGTCGAAGAACATAGTCCATGTGTCCTCTTCTACTGTTGAAATTCGGTCGTCTGGGGAATTATCCTCGCGTACTTCTTTGGGGCAATCTGCTAACATATCAGCAATCACCCGACCTTTAACTGATTTTTGCGACATCACTTGGATATCAAATTCTGAGATTAGGATTTGCCATTTGGCCAATTTTCCCACCAAGGCCGGGCGAACCGAGCAAATACTTGATTAGGTCACTCTCGCTTACAAGGAATGTTTGGTAATGCAAGGTATACCGCCGGAGTCTAGTGCAACACCCATACCAATGCAGCGCATGTTTTTTCTGATTTGGAGTAGTTTTGCTCCGACGTGGTGAACTTTTTACTCAAATAGTAAATGGCTCGCTCCTTCCCATCATGGGGGCCTTTTTGTGCCAACATTGCACCTAGGGATTCACTGTTGATGGTAAGGTAGAGAGTCAAAGGGTGTCCTGGAGTCGGGGGTACTAAAACCGGGGGTTTCATCAGGTATTGCTTTAGATTTTCGAACGCCAGCCGGCAGTCGTCATCCCATTTGATTTGTGCATCCTTCCTAAGAAGCTTAAAGAAAGGTTTTGCAGTTTCAGAAAGTTGGGAAATGAATCGCGCAATGTAATTTAATCTTCCCAGAGGCTCCGGACTTCTTTTACAATCGAGGGAGGAGGCATCTCAAATATCGCCTTGGTTTTTGACGGGTCCACTTCTATCCCTTCACAGCTCACAATGAACCCAAGTAATTTGCCAGAAGTTGCCCCGAACACACATTTTGTCGGGTTCAAGCACAACTTGAACTGGCGAAGCCGATCGAATAATTTCTCTAGGGTCTTCACATGGTCTTCTCCATGTCTGGTTTTGGCGATCATGTCATCGACATATACTTCAATTTCTTTATGCATCATGTCATGGAAAAGGTTGACCATGGCATGTTGGTAAGTTGCTCTTGCATTTTTCAGGCCAAAAGGCATGACCTTGTAGTGGAAGGTTCCCCACGGAGTGATGAATGCCGTTTTTTCTTTGTCTTCTTCTTTCATCCTTATTTGGTTGTATCTTGAGAATCCATCCATGAAAGAGAAAAGTTTGAATCCAGCAGTAATATCCACAAGAACGTCTATGTGGGGTAGCGAGAAATCATCTTTTGGACTTGCTTTGTTCAAGTCGCGGTAGTCAACACAAACCCGAATTCGACCATCCTTCTTCTTTACCGGTACAACGTTTGCTACCCAACTAGGGTATTGTGAGACTTCGAGGAAACCTACTTCGAGGAGCTTCATTACTTCTTCTTCAATCTTTTTGACAACTCCGCTTGGTTCTTCTTAGTCCGCCGCTTCTTGGGGGCTACATCAGGGTTGGTTGGCAAGCTATGCTCCACGATCATTGGATCGAGGCCTGGCATATCGGCATATGACCATGCGAATATGTCTTGATACCTCTTTAGGAGGGCAATTAAACTTGCAGCTTCTTCTTTAGGAAGGTTCGCGCCGATCTTTATCTCCCTTGGACCTTTTGTGCTGCCTAAATTGACAATGACGGTGTCTTCAGTAGTAGGGGGCCTTGCTTCTTCGTGGCGCTCCCAATTCCGTTGAATTTCGTCGGAATCATCAAAATCATCATCTAAGTCATCAGAATTGCCATCATGGCTACTTACGGTGTTGGTTTGGACTGTTCCCATACCCTCGCCTGCCGCTGGATTATTCCTGTATCATAGAGTAGATAGGCTAAGGAAACAAATAAGGTTAACAGTATGCATGCCCCCCTTTTCTTTTCTTTTTTTCTTTTTTTCTTTTTTTTGAAAAGGTGATGAATTGCTTTTCTAAGATGAGGAAGCATGAAGAAACCCGAGCCTTAGATTTCTTCTTTCATTTTGTGGCTGGATATCATCAACGAGCCGGTTTGGTGTGTCTCCTCATGCCCTCAAAATGTTTTCAACTTTATTTAATAGTAGGCGAATTTACATTTTGGAAGAGTGATTTCAAAAATTAGTTCCTTAAGTGGAACTGATGTTGAAAACAAAACAAGCCAGACTTAAGAAATATGTACAAGATCCCACGTAAGAGAGTATGCAAGGGAATTAAAAAGGGTTCTACTCGAGCGGGCCTGCACCCATTTCCCCTAACGGTCCTTCGTTGATGGCGCCCACGAAGAAGTCTTCATACCAGTCACCAGTCACGCCTTCTTGTGCTCCCAGCTTTGTGAATTTCAGATCGTCTATGCCTCCCCATCCATCAGGGACAATGCTCTGACGATGGTCATAGAAACCTTGGGGGATTGAATAGTTGACATAATAGTTGAATTTACCACTTAGTTGGCCCAAAGTGTCCGTAATTGCCTTTCCTCTACGCATCTCCTTAGCATGTTCAGGGAACATGGTACGAGTGCTAGGTACCATGAAGAGGTCATCTTTGCCATAACATAGCCCTGGAGAGCAGAACGTGAATACCCCAACATCCAAAAGATCTTGAACCTTGTCTCTCGGGATGGTACAATCATCTAGCGAGTGTCCTAATTCCCCGAATGATAGTCACAAGTACTTGGATGGATCATAATCAAGGAAGTACTCCGGAGTAGGACACCTTAGTTCCCTAGAGATTATTCCTTGCTCTAGGAGGATGGGGAAAATAGTGACCATCGATTTAGGAAGAGGCGAATATGACCGCGTGTTTCTTGAGGACTGGGGTAGCCGAGCCCTTGCCAAATTGTGTCGAGGGTCTTCTTCATTTACTTTGGCTATCAACTCCTCATTGTGACAGAGTGGAATGTGCACGGGTAGCTTGAACGAAATTTTCTATCAAGTGGTATATTGTCTCGCGTAGTTCATCGACTTGACGTTGAAGCTGGGTGAACGAGAAATTATCATCTATCTGTTCCTCCTCAATGGCACCTACGAAAAGGTCTCCAAACATGGTGGTCACGTCGTCTATCCCTTCTTTCTTTGTAAATACAGGCTGAGTTATGCTCTTCTGACCCATGCCCAAATAAATGGGAAACTTCATGCTTTCATGGTTGAATTGTTTTGGAATGCCGATTATTTCTTCTTCCTCATGCATCATCTTCGTAGGGCCTGGGAAGGTTTCCTCAAGGTGAGGGTATACAAGGCCGGTCTTCTTTTTTGCCTTTCCTTCCCGGTATTGTTCCTGATATCTTAAACCAATGGTGTGAGGTCTCCTCAAGGCTTTGATAGGCTCGTGAATGCCTTGATTTCCCCTGCCGAGCCCTTGACCCGAGATAAAAACCGTATCCAGTCATGATTTTCCCTACCATGATTGCAGTGCTTGATATTTCGGGGACAAGGGGTGGAGTCCCTCGAGTTTCATGTATAGCAGACACAAGCTCGAACGATTGATAGTTGGATTCATTTTTGTCACCAAGTTTAACATAAGGGATGGCCGTCTCATGGTAGATGCGGTGATCTTCTTCTCCGTGGACCGTGATCAGTTTTCCTCCAATCACGAACTTTACATTTTGGTGGAGGCTTGAAGGTACTGCTCCAACAACATGGATCCATGGACAGCCTAAAAGGAAATTGAACGCAGTGGGGATATCCATCACCTGGAACAAAATTTTGAATATGGTTGGCCCTATTTGAACGTCAAGCTCGATCTCTCCCACTGTTTCCTTCTTTGTTCCATCGAATGCTCGAACGGAAGTCTTGGGTGTCTGGATTCGTGATGTCTCTATTTTAAGACGACAGAGTGTTGCTAGTGGACATATGTTAAGAGCAGATCCATTGTCAATCAGTACTCGAGCGACGTGAGATGCGTTGCATTTGACTGATATGTAGAGGCCTTTGGTGTGTCCTCTACCTTCCTCGGGGATCTCTTCATCAGAAAATGCCATTTGATCTTTTAGAAGGATGGTACCGACAAACTCCTCGAGTTTGTCATGTTCAATTGTTTTAGGGACATGTACTTCACTTAGTACCTTCATGAGGGATTTCTGGTGCTTGACAGATGTCTGAAGTAATTCCAACAAAGAGATCTGTGCTAGTGATTTCCGTAATTGTTCCACCACGTTGTACTCGCTGGCTTTAACTACGGCCAAAAACTCCTTGGCTTCTTCGTCAGTGACGGGCTTGGCAGGCTGTGTATTGGCTTGAGCATAGGTTCGCCCAGATCTCGTGACTAAGCCAACATCGAGGTTGTAAGACCACGGTACTGCATTGTTGTCTTCGTATTTGTAGGGCTGGGGGATCTCAATGACTATAGTTGCTTCTGCTGTCGATGCTTGAACTATGGCTCATTTCCCTTCAAAGACGCCTTCAAGTGGGGTGGAATCCTTCTTCTCCTTTCTTGCATTTAGTGTGGCAAATTCTTCATCCCAGTTGATGATGACTTACGATATAGTAGAGACCATGTCGGCGTGGTCAGCATACACAATTATTCCAGCCTCTATCATTCTTGATACCCTTTCTTTCATTGTTGCTAAGGGTGGTATTTCATCGCCTGAATAATACCCGGTTTCTATTAGCCCTCGATAGATGTCAACAATATGTGCACTGACATTTCTGATTTGGCTGGCTTCAGAACTGAATATCGCGTTTACTTTGTCGGTGTGATCAAGGAGTGGATTGCTTTGGACATTTGGTTTTGTAGTTTTGAATGAGAAGGCCTTAGTATCCAACAAGTTTTGGATCCGATGTTTAATGATAAAACATTTGTCAATTGAGTGACCTACCTCTCCCATATGATAGTAACATTTTTTGGACGGGTCATAGCTGGAGAAGCTTTCAGCGTTGGGTCGTTTTGGCTCAATTGAGAGGAGGTTCTTGTTCCGGAGGATTGTCTTCTGTTGTTGTAACGCTGGGGTGGTTGACGACTAGTGGTCTGTTGTTGGCCTGTGCTTGTCTGAACGGTCGGGAGGTGACCGGTATTTGCAGTGTAGGTTGCATTAACATCTACCGGGGTTCTTTGTCTTTTTTCATGTTGAGCCTTCGCCGACGGGTGCGGCTTCAGTGAACCAGCCATCCCTTAACCCTATCTCAATCTGCTCTCCCACTAGGATGAGTTGATTGAATGATTCATCGATCGTAGTCACCATTCGGTTGCGGTATTCATAGGGGAGGGTTTTGATGAACATTTTCTTAGTTCAAAATCAATTGGTTCGGGACTAATCCGGGCGGCTAGATTCCTCCATCTAATAGCATATTCTTTGAAAGATTCATGCTTTTTCTTTTCCGTGCGCTCGAGATCTTCACGAGAAGGGTAATATCCATTATGAACTTGTACTTTTGCTTGAGGAATGCCTCACTTGCTTCACTCCATGTTTCGAGGAGGTTTATATTTTTTTGATGTACCACCTCAGGGCAGGACCTACTAGACTTGACTAGAACAACTGGATCATTAGAGACATATTATTAACGTATTGGGTCATTCGAACCAAGTACATTTGCAAATGAGCCCTTGGGCAAGTCGTGCCATCGTACTTCTCAAACTCAGGCATTTTGAATTTTTCCGACATTTTGACCTTAGAGTAGATGGAGAGGTCTGTTGGAGTAGGATCTTAGAGGCCCTGCAGTTGTTTTAGCCTCTCTTCAAGCTTCTCGAGGCGTTTGTCATGTTCAGTCTTAGACAAACTGTTGGGCTTTGCTTTCTCAACTATGATTTGGTGCGTATCATCCTCTAATTCAGGCATGTTATCATCGGCATCTCTTCCTTGATCACCTCGAATAGACAATTGCGGTAACAATACTTCAATTGAGGCTAGGGCAGGAGCTAATTTGCCTTGGATGGAATCTATATGCTTTGAGAGTTGTTGAAGCGCATTGAAGACTTGCTTCATTTCACTTTCCATAATCTCGACACGACTTGGTACATTTTCTTCAGCCATTCTAGCTTTTGGATTTGGTGAATATGACTATGACGTGATTACCTGGTAGCACAAAAAATGGAGAAAACGTAAATGAGGGAAACACATGAAAAACTGGCTCATGGCAAGGGTCGAGTCATTCTTATTTATTTAACAGGAGATTTATACAATGCTAAAAAGAGCTCTTTACACCAGTTAGAACGACCCTAGATATTCACATTAGAAATATTCACATCAAAAGTCCCACTGCCCATTTTTATATGCGATGGGAAGTTCCAGTCTTGTGAAGCCGCTTGCTCCTTCGTACTAGCTTCAATACGTGTCTCCTGCTTGTCTCCAAGCTCTTTTCAAGAGATTCGATTCGCCCTTGCAGGGTAAGTTTATCAACTACATCGGGGATTACTGGTTGCAGCTTCTTGGGAATTATATGGTTGAGGATGTAGAATGCTGATGCATGATGAACTTTTTCTTGTCCCTTTAACCTTCTGGGCACGACGATCTTTTCAGTGTGACATCTACTCCATGCGTTCTGAATTATGCGGATCTCCTCCAAGTAGTTGTAGTCTGTACGGGTGAAAAAGATTCGGAACAATCTTGATTTGAGCGGTGGCGGGATTTCTTGGAGGACCCTATGCTTGACGAGCCACCCTATATGGATAATATGAGGTAGCTCCGGAGAGGCCCAGCAACGGGATGGGGTTGTAATAATTAAGCGCAAAGCGCGCCTCTCCTGCAAAGAAACATTTAGCTCGCCATAGGAATGTCTAGGGACCGGGTTTTTTAGCAAGTTAATCCACCGAGAATACTCTTCATTGGGAGAATATTTTTCCAAGGTTTGAAACTTTTGTAATGGGTGTTTAAACTCGTTGATTTCAAATATTTGCATGAGGTGCCCAAATCCTTTGATATGGGAAAAGAACCACATTTGTAAAATTTCTGGAGCGGCCCTCATGATTTTTTCTTTTTGGTCCTTGAAACGATTAAGGGATAAAAACGTTTCGGCTAAAACCATGTTCACATATCCTACTCCAAAAATGACTTGATTTATCACCCATGTGATTGAAGGATTTATAGCATTCTTTCGATGGGGAAAGATAATAAAACCAAAGAATGCTAAGAGGAAAATCTTGGCTTTTTGGGTCATTGACTATTTTTCAAAGCATTCAGTTAAAGATGATAGCGGAAAAGCATTGTTGTTGGCTTGAACAATTTCTCTTACCGAATGATTTTTTAGAAACCGTGATAGACTAACCACAGGGTCAATGCCGATTGGTGGTTTGGCAAGCTCGCTTCCCAAGGGCATTCCTATGGCGAGACTGTACTCTTCTAAAGTCAGAGTCAGTTCAAATTTGCCGAACATGAAGGTGGATGTTTCAGGGCACCAGAAATGTGGTAGTGCTTGCATGACCCCAGAGTGGATATTGATTTGGAGCAATGGGAGGAGATGACCGATTCTTGCTTTGACGCACTCTTGGCCGAGCTGATCTAACTGCTTCCACCATCTGAGAAGCTCTCCCTTTGGGGTAGGAATGAACTGGATATCAATTCTTCCCATCGCATATAAGAACGGGAAATACACAACCTGACCCTATTTTGCCATGAACCAGAAAGACTGAGTAAAAGTAAATAAATTACTTTGCTTTTAAAGAAAATGACAAGCATAGAGACATACAGATGGGACGTGTGGCTCGATTTCTAACTCATAAGGCTTGGTGAGATTAAAAGGATATCCGCCCGTCGCAGTCTCGCGTTAGCAGCATACCCTCCTAACCTCGGCTAAGAAATTCGGGGAAAAGAAAGGCAACCTCTACATCGCAGTCTCGTTCGAGGTCGTATCTTTCTTAACACCATCCTAGAAATCCTATGGCGGCCCAGTCCGGCGGCCAGGTTGTGTGTGCCATGTGTAGTGTTAAAACAATAAAGCATGCACAAATTTATAATCACAAGATAATCTATTTTAAACAAAATTAACATAAATTTCTAAACTACAGACCTGCATAAAGAAAAAAAAAAAAACAAGTCAGTAAAGAATTTAAACAAGACAAAAATGGCCTTAGTCCTCAAATTCGTCCCCAGCGGAGTCGCTAAGCTGTCGCGACCTCTTTTTTTTTTTCGGCGCTCGCAATCGGGTACGGGCGCCTAAGGAGGCTAATGGCTCGGCTGAAATTAGTTATGCCCGGACTCTCCCAAGTCCACCAATTCACGACTTCAATAGTCTGAGTTTTTAACCTGTAAAAAAAAAATGGAGTCGCCACTAATCGATTTGGGGTGGGTTGATTAGAAACCCAAGTGAAGTATCGGGATAAATACTCACTCTGCGCAACCAGAGAAATTAGGATCGGGGACTTGATTACACTAGTTAATCACTAATGCCCTTTCGGTACCTAATCTTGTTTAAACCCTAAGGCTTTTTGGATTTTTGAGGGATTTTCCATGCATTTGTGGAGGAAAAATATTTTTTGGGTCTTTTTCTCTTCTTTTTTTTGACATAAAAAGCATTTTTTGGAATTTTGATCTTTTTCTGAAAATATAAATCATTTTTTTCTGGCTTTTTCTGACTTTTTTTTTTTGGATTTTTTGGAAAATATGGACATTTTTTATTTTTTTGATTTTTTGGAAAATAAATTATTTTTTTGATTTTTTTAAATTTTATTTATTAAAATATTATTTTTATTTTAAAATAATATAAAAACGAACCGGGTCGGGTTCTCCGGGTGGGACCGACCCGGTTCATGACCCGTGAGACCTGGACGGGCCCGACTCGGATTTTTTGCCCCTTTTTAAAAAAAAAAAAAAAAAAACTCAGCCCACTCGCCGGAATTGGGCCTACTTCACAAAAGGGTGCAGCCCAACAAAGAACCGGCCCACGCGTGCAAGCCCGACCCGGGGAAACCCTACCCGGACGCCAACCCGGATTCCCGCCGCCCCAAAAATCGCGGAAACCCTACCCGAATCGATCCACGCCCGACCCGGCTTCGACTTCGCGACCCGGTTTTGGAGCCTTCGAGATCCGACGATCCGCGGCGAAGGCGACCGAGCCCGTCTCGGCCCGAGCTCGGGCCTCCACCGGCACCACCTTGACCCCATCCCGTCGGTCGTTGTAGCCGATCCCGTCGTCCACCCGTCACCACCGGTCATTGCAGATCCGGCGTTCACCTGGGATTTCCATCAAACGCCTAGCGGGCACCGGTTAAGGAAGACAAGATGCGGGCGCTTCGGGCTCGGGACCGCGACGGAGCTCGAGCAAGCGACGCGTGGGGGGAGGCAGGTTACGAACGGTTGGGGGCCGAAACTCGAATGAAGCCGATGGCTGCGAGTCCCGGCCCGACGACCCCAACACACACGACAGGAAAAAAAAAAAAAAAAAAAAAAAAAAAAAAAAAAAAGCAACCCTAGCTCACCGCAACGGGGATGCGGCGTCGGGTGGTTGGTCCGGTGGGCCGTCGACGACAGGGCAGCGGCGGCGCTTCTTGACGCTCGGATCCGGTGTGGCGTTGGCGGATCGATCCACAGCAACCGCCGGGGGAACAATAGCAGCAAGAACTCCAGTCGCAGGTGGCGGAGAGCTTCCGGCTTCCCCGATCTGGCCCTCCCTCCTCCAGCTGACCTCATTCAGCCCTTATTTCACAGATCCAGGCGCTCAGATCTACCTTCCTCGGGCTCGCTCGCCGCCGACCTCCCCCGAAGTCTCTCGGAGGGAGGTCGTTCGAGCTTCGCGACCCGATCTCTCGCGTGCTCGCTCGTTGATTCTCCCTGAAGTCTCTCAAGGGAAGATCTCCGAGTTCGCCGTGTGCTTCGACGGAGATGGTACCTCGCTATTTATAGGCGAGGGGGCGGCCGGTCGACGGGGATTCGTCCGCCGGTCTTCGCACGCCGAACGGACACCCGCGGCCGAACCGGCGTCCCATCCTCGCTCCTCCAACAAAGTGTGCTTGGCATTGAAGGCAGCCATTAATGGCGCCTGAGATCCGTCATCTCCGGCCGACGTCGGCCTACCATCCTCGGCCATAGGTTGTCTTCGAGTGCGTGAGTTGCAGAGGCGTAGGGGGAAGAAGGGAGAAGAAGGAAGAATGAGGGGGAAGGGTTAGGTTGTCCGGGCCGGGCCATGAGGGCCTGCGCAAGAGAGAGAGAAGGGAGGGGCTAGGCTTGAAGGCCCAGCCCCAGCAGCTGCAAATTTTTGTTTTTTTCTTGTTTTTACTGATTTTTTTTGTTATTTATTATTTATTATCTAAAAAAAAAGGAAACATAAAAGAAATTATGACCTAATTAATAACCTAATCAAAATTTTAGGTGTCAACAAAGAGAACTTTGAGTTACAATTCTTTCAATATCCTATAAATTTTAAGTCTGCTGAAAGTAAAAAGACAAGCTGAAGAATGGGATCAAGAGTTTCCATGAGCCCTACAGATGATGAAAGGAAAAAGCTCGAAAGTTGTTCAGTTGCAACTTGGGTGGAATGCTACCAATATACAATATCTGAAAGGAAGGGAATGAGGCGATACTTGAGCAAGTTAACCCCCAAATGAATGGGGTTGCTGCTGCTGAAATTCTCAATAAAAACTATGTTTCAGTCATTAATTTTGAATGGAGTAGCTCCTGATGAGGTTAAAAGCATCTATGTATTGCTCAACCAAGGCTGCTTTGAAGCCATAATTGAGGACCGGTTTGCTTGATAGTAAGTGAGTTACTGGTTTTTACTTGTATGATTGTTTCAAAAGTTAAATACCACGAAATACCTCAAACCACTAATGAAAAATTTGGCATAAACTAATTTTTTGACAACCAAAAGTCCCAAATTGATAGAAATGTGATAAATATATTCCAGACTAATTTTTTGATCACCAAGAACCCCAAACCTATACATTTTTGATAAATTTACCCTCTATTAGCTTCTGTTAAATTGGATTAATACCACGAAAAATAAAAAAACTGCCACAATTGTGACAAACAGAGGGTAAAACCTTAAACTGTATCTAAGTAGCACCAATACTGACACGCGACACGCGACACGACACGATACGATACGTCGACACGTCGTTTCTCAAAAAAATAAAGAATTCCGACACGTTAGGACACGTTGTATATTAAATAATATTTTTATATACATAATAAATTATCGTTTTTAATTATTTCAATCAAATTAATTTGAATCAAATTCATAAATAAATAAATAAATAAATAACCTAGAATGAATATACACTAAAAACATTAATCCGCAATTTATTACTATCATTCATTATTTCAATTTGACAAATTCAACTTTATTTCAATAATTTATAAAACTTGGAGAAAAAACAAGCGATCCATATTATAAACTCGCATGTTAGATATGTTGAAAGATGAGAAAAAAAACTTAAGGGGTGAATTACGTATCACGGAAAGTGTGAGTCGAAAGAGAAGAGAAGACTAGGTTTTTCTTCTTTCTCCATTTATTATTTTTATTATTGTGTTTTATTTTTTCACATATACATATATATATTGACCTCTAATTTATTTAATTTTTGAAATTGATCTCGATATCGGAATCACATGTCGGAAACTCGTACGTCAGAATTCCGACTCGAGTATCGGAGAGTGACAAGAAAGTTGACCAGGTGTCAGATTTTCCGACACGTGTTGACCGAGTGTCGGAGAGTGTCCAAAAGTATCGGACATGAGTCAAAGTGTCCAACATGATAGGAAAACTCTTGGAGAGTGTCGGTGCTTCATAGACTGGTGTAGTTGTTAATTGTCACGTATCATTCAACTCAGTAATTTGATAGGCAAATTTAACGGAAACTAACAGAGGGCAAATTTGTCACGGGTATATCGGTTTGGAGTTTTTTGGGATTAAAAAATTAGTTTAAGATAAATTTCTCACAAGTATACCAATTTGAGGTTTTTCACTGATTTAGTGTTTCTTGTGATAAGGGTTATTGAGTTTAAGGAGAGGTGTCGAAGACCTATTTTTTAATTCATTTTTAATAGATTGAATCGCACATGAGTTAGTTTAAATTTAAAGAATTGGTTGGTTGTTATGGGTTTAGAATAGCAAAGCCCAACAAGATATGGATTTTAATGGGATAAGTGTATTGGAAATTCTAAAACTTGTCAAGAAAGTACAATTAAGTTATAGAACCTGTCATAAAAGTACAATTGAATTCTAAAACTTTCAAAAGTGCAATTAATTCATAAAACTTGTGAAATTGGTCCAATCAAGTCCTTCCGTTGAATTCATTTTTTTGAATGTTTTAGGACTCGATTGTTCACTGTGTGACCAGTTTTATGACTCGATTATACTTTCATGATAAATTTTATGACTTAATTGCACTTTTTGAAAGTTTTGTGACTCGAATACACTTTTATGACAAGTTTTTAGACTTAACTGTACTTTTGAACATTTCAAAACTCAATTGTATTTTCATGACGAGTTTTAAGACTTTCATCATACTTAACCCAATTTTAATGCACCTGCATTAGCAAATGTTGCACCATATTAGGGGAAAAAATGCTACAAATAGAAAGACTAAAATACAAAGAAAAAAAAAACTAGAGAGAGAGAGAGGCCCCTTTTACCATTGCCGCCAGCTGGGGTTGCACACCCTTGTGGTTGATGTGGCGGCCCTCGTCACAGCCAAGCAAAGTGTGACGAGGGCCACCAGCAAGAGTAGGCAAGCAAGCGATCCCTGGCTAAGAAGGGGTAGTGCCCTTTTATACCATTGCCCTGCCTGTGTAGTGTGTCCGCTTTCCTTTCTTTAAACTTTCAAGGAATCAGTTTTCGTTTTTTCATTGTTTTCATTTTTTGCACATCAGGTTAGAATAATAAGTTGAGCATTCAAATGATTGCTCTAATTTTCATCGTATTCAGAGATCGTTTGTTTAGTTACCTATCTTTTGTAGGATTCAATATCATAATCAAACCCAAACAAAGAGTCATGCTTAACTAATAAAGAGTCACGGGACCCCCGCTCGTAAATAAGAGGAAAACGAGGGACCGAATCCTAAGTTGGAGTTCGCCGACCGGAGGAGGGGCTGCATAGCAAATAAGAGGAATCCGAGGGGACCGATTCCGAAGTTTCTTTTCTTGGGTGGGAGAGCCAAAGAAGAAGCGCCTCTCGTCTCCCTCCTCCCTTCCTCCCTCCCTCCTTTTCCTCGCATTCTCGCCGACTTTCTCCGAGCGGTTCTCAAAAATCCCCCCACCAGCTACAGCAAACGGACAGGTACTGCTCCCCCACTTCAATCTCTGATTTCGATGGCGGATTTTCATCGTCTCTCCCGATTCCTTCCTTTCCTTGAAGAGTTTCCAAAACCCTAGCTTGCTCCCCCCTTCTCCTCCTTCTCCTCGCCGCTTCGTACGCCTACTCCCGTGGGTATGAAACTGGGAGATGGATCTTTGAAATAGAGTGGGAAGAGGGACGAAAACTGATTTCGTTTTGAAAGAAGATGGACATCCAGGATTCTCGCAACTGTGGAGAAGGTTCCTCCGAAACAAGAGAAGAGAGTTTCGATGTGTTTTTGAGCTTCAGTGGACGGGATACTCCCAGTGGCTTTGTGGATCATCTCCACCATAGCCTCCTCCACGCGGAGATCAGCGTGTTGAGGGATGATGGGGAACTCGCCACCGTGGGAGAGGAGAAAGGGCCGTCGCTTACCCAAGCGATCAGGCATTCCAAGATCGCCATTCCGATCCTGTCAGAGAACTATCTGTCGAGCATGTCGTGCCACGCAAAGCTGGCTCAGATCGTGGAGTGCCACAAGTGCCACAAGACGACTGGCCAGATCATCATGCCGGTCTTCTACAGCGTCTCACCAACGGTCGTGAAAGAAGGATCCCCCGATTACAGAAAGTTTGTCGCCGGGCATAAAGACGTAAAGACCCTCCAGGAATGGAAGGAAGCTCTCATCCATTTGGGATCCATCTCAGAGTGGGCGAGTAATCGGTGAGTGTAATTGAGTAAGTTCAATTGAGAGTAACCTAGCATCCAAATCCCAAGCTAGCGCTTACTTCAATTTAAGTTAATCTAATTAAGATTAATGCTACTGGGTGTATCAATACCTGATGTAGCTCCCTCTAATCTGGTACTGAATATGATCCGCTTGTCTACATTCTTACTCCCAGCTTGCCACATTACTTAATGTTTCGGTTTTGTTGATAAATTTCAGCGTTCTAGCGTTACGCGTATCTCATAACTCAGTTTTTCCATGTTGGATCACTGCATTAAATGGGAGGCAGCGGTTATAGTTTTGATTTTATGTCAATATGGTCCAGGAGAATGTTCTTCCTCTTGGAATCTGCATCCACAGGAAATCTAACTCTTGCAAGAAAATGCCAGTGTAGAGTGGTACCGATTTGCTTAATTTTTGTGGATGCAACTGACAACGTTTGCATCCCATCGTACCGTGCTTTATCTGTATTGATTTAGCAAAAACACGTGCAGCTAATTGCGTGGCCTGTTTGTCTAAAGCTGATCAATGTATAATAGCTTTTTAAAGGAAAGCGTGTTCTTTTTCTTGCTAACTACTTCAGAGTTTCGACATTGTTGGACTTACATTAATCTCTGTGCGTGTGACTTGTGCCCATGGGCACGCGTGATACAGCTCTAGCGCAGATGCTTCACTCATCGATGAACTTGTCGCAAATGTGTTGAGAGTGCTGAACAGATACCTTGTTGACATCGAGCATGATGTGGAAAGAGTTATGGAATTACTAGATGAGGAATCTAGCAATGTTCGTGTAGTAGGAATACATGGCATAAGGGGTACTGGGAAGACCACAATTGCAAAGCTCATCTACACAAGAATGTTTCATCTCTTTGATGGCTGGAGCTTTCTGGAAAGCGTTAGAGAATATGAAGAAAGACAAGTAGATTTAAAAATTTTGCGAGGTCAGTTGTTTTCTGACCTTCTGAGTGAAACACATGGACAAATCAGTTCTTTTGAAGAGAGGACTGAGCTTCTCAAATATCAATTCGACCGCATGAAATTTCTTATTGTTCTTGATGACGTTGGAGCAAGCTTTCGACTTGAGCAAATTCTAATAAATAGTGATTGGTTAGGCTCTGGAAGCAGAATCATATTACCACCAAAAAAGTACAAGCTTTAGCTGAGCTTGAAGGGTCCTGAATTCATGAGGTCGTGGGCATGCAAAAAGGTGATGCCCTTAAACTTTTCCACACCATGCTCTCAGGGAGAGGCCCGTTCTAAATGACTTCCATACTCCATCCGAAAAAATAGTATCAAGTATTGACTAGTGTCCTTCGACAATTGAGGTTGTTTGGTCGTATCTATGTTCTAAAACCAAGGACAAGTGGGAGCAAACATTAAATAAGTTGCAAAAAGTAAACGATTAGAAAAAGAACCTCGGCCACAAGTTCAACAGATATTGAAGGTAATCATTGATGCATTACCTAGGAAGCAAAGACAAATATTTCTGGACATTGCTTGTTTCTTCACTGGAGAGGACAAAAGTGTTGCATGCTACTTGTGGTCTGACTGTGGTTCTGCAAGCGGATCGATATTAAAGGTGCTCGTGGACTTTTCCATTGTTAAGATTGAGAATGGTAAGCTATGGATGCACGATGAACTTTGAGATCTAGGTAGGGATATTGCCCTCCCGAAAAATCTTGAACCTGAAAAGTGCAGTAGATTGTGGAGTCACAAGAGAGCCTTGGATGTGCTCAAGAATGAAAAAGTAAGACACAAATTCATCACTGTTTTTACCTTATGATTGTATGCCTTACAACTCATGTTCCTCTTTTGATAGAGGAAAAATACTTATGGTGTATATGTTCCATAAAAATAAAAAATTTGAAAAATATTTTTCTAAAAATGATCATTTACATTTTCTGAAATAATTAGTCAATGAATTTTTTTTTCATTGTTGATAACAATTTATATATATATTCATAGACAATAAAAATATTTATTGTTCATTCGTTTTTGTGAGAGATGAAAGCAAGCATTTTCAAGAAATTTTTTTCAAAACATTTTTTTTTTGTGAAATAAATTGATCCTAAATAAAATGATTTCTTTAGTTTGAAATCCCTTGGTAACCCAAATCCTATATTCCATGTGTAGGGAACGGAAATACTTAAGGGAGTTGTTCTCGAATTTGGTCGTCGATCACATCACAGCTTTGGACTAGCACATTTTGTGGGGACGTCAAGCATAAGATTCCTTCGATTGGATCAGGCGAACCTCATTGGAAATTTTAAGGGGCGTCTGTCAAGTTTAAGATGGCTCCATTGGCAAGGTTGTCCTTGGAATCTTCATGCTAAGAATTTGGATTCGAAGGAGTTGGTTATTCTAGATCTTTCCCGGAGCATGGTCCATGAAAAATGGAACGGCTGGATTCAAATCCAGGTAGAGAAGTATATTATTTTTAATTTCATTTGTCAAATTGTTGCGGAAAAGTTAACTCTTTTCTTATTTTACTTTATGACAGAAAGCCAAGAAATTGAAAGTTTTGAACCTCACCGGTTGTGTTCACTTGATCAAAACTCCAAACTTATCTCATTTCAAATGTTTAGAGAGATTGATTCTTGAAAGATGCATGTGGTTGGATGAAATTGGTCCATCGGTAAAAAGTTTGCGGTGCTTGGTTTCATTGAACTTAAGGTTTTGCACTGAACTCAAAAAGTTGCCCCATGAGCTAGGTTCCCTCACATCCATGGAAGATATTTTTATAGATGAAACTGACATTCAAGAGATTCCTGCCTCCATTGGTGATTTGCAAAAGCTTAAAAGATTCAGTGCCTGCAACTGTCTTTCATTGACCCAGCTGCCCGAATCAATTAGCCATGTAGAATCTCTAGAAGTCCTCACACTGAATGGTACAGAAATAACTAAACTTCTCATGTCTGAAGAGTTAGGAGTGCTGCAATACTTGTCAATAATAAGTCATTATAGGTCGATATTGAGCTTGCCAACGTCCATGGGGACTTTGGCTTCATTGAGTGAACTAGACCTATCGAGCACTTGGATTAATGAATTACCTGATATTGTCAATGAGTCAAGTCTTTTAAGAGTGCTCAAAATTGATTCTACTTTTGTAAGAAAGCTGCCTCCCGCTATATGGAAATTGAAGAAGCTTGAAGAGCTTCACGCTTTAGGATGTCAGAGTTTGGAGGGGAAAATTCCTAGACAAATTAAGATGCTTTCCGCATTAAGGGTCTTGAAGCTTGGATACTCTCGGATTTGTGGTCTACCGGATAGCATTTCTAGACTTCCCAATCTCCAAACACTTGATCTGCTTCATTATGACCAGCTCTGTGAAGTGTCCGAACTTCCTTCCAGTTTAATAAGTCTATCTGTCAATTCTAAATTGATGGACAAGATCCCAGATATCAGTCGTCTGGTTAAGTTGGGGGAGTTATTCTTGGGTGAATGATCCCAAAAAATAGTGTTACCAGTTCAAGATAAAATTGAGGAGAAAGAATGCACTTTGCAGCTTGTGAGTTTGTCAAAGCTGAAGATATTGCAACTATCTGCGTTAAAGATCCAATTACTACCTGTTGGATTGCATTACCTTTATAAGCTCAAGAAGCTCTCCATTTGCTGCATTCACTTAAAAAAGCTACCACGGCTTCCTCCAAGTTTAATCACTCTATCACTTTGCCATTACAAATCGCAGACAATGCCAGATCTTTCGTATTTGGTGCTCCTGTCGAATTAGAGCTTTTCGACCGTGCAGTAATAGAAGTTCCAATCTTGGGAAATTCAAATCCTTGCAAGTTTTCGAGTATCTCACTACGACCTGCAGCAAGTGGATGAGCTAAAGAATTTGATCTTTTTAGCATCATTAAATGTTTCATACTGTCAAAGTCTTGAGAGACTTCCCGATCTATCTTTGAGAGACTTCCCGATCTATTAAAACTCACGATGCTGAAAGACATTAAAATCGAGGGCTGTCTGATGATTCCCGATCTATTAAAACTGATGAGCTGGAGAATTTGATCTTTGGACACGTAGTGCGATAAGCGAGATTTGCTTGCCATCACTGCCTCAATTTTAATGTCTTTCAGCATCGTCAGTTTTAATAAATCGGGAAGTATCTCAAGACTTTAACAGTATGAAACATTTAATAATGCTAAAAACAAATTCTCCGGCTCATCCACCTGCTGCAAGTTGCAATGAGATACTCTGAAAACTCGCAAGGATTTGAACTTCCCGAGGCCTGAAACTTCTGTTACTACACAATCAAAAAGCTCGAATTCTAACAGGAGCACCAAATACGAAAGATCTAGCATTGTCTGCGATTTGTAATAGCAAAGTGATAGAGTGAGCCGTGGTAGCTTTTTTAAGTGAATGCAGTAAAGGGAGAGCTTCCTAAGCTTATAAAGGTAATGCAACCCAATAGGTAATAGTTGGATCTTTAACGTGGATGGTTACAATATCTTCAGCTCTGACAAACCCCCAAGCTGCAAAGTGCATTCTTTCTCCTCAATTTTATCTTGAACTGGTAACACCGGTTCTTGGGATCCTTCACCCAAGAATAACTCCCCCAACTTAACCAACTACTGATATCTAGGATCTTGTCCATCAATTTAGAACTGACAAATAGGCTTATTAAACTGGAAGGAAGTTCGGACACTTCACGGAACTAGTCACAATGAAGCAGATCAATTGTTTGGAGATTGGGAAGTCCAAAAATGCTATCCGGTAGACCACAAATCCGAGAGTATCCAAGTTTCAAGACTCTTAATTTGGAAAGCATCTTAATTTGTCTAGGAATTTTCCCCTCCAAACTCCGACATCTTGAAGTGTGAAGCTCTTCAAGCCTCTTCAATTTCCATATAGCGGGAAGCAGCTTTCTTATAAAAGTAGATACAATTTTGAGCACTCTTAAAAGACTTGACTCATTGACAGTATTAGGTAATTCATTAATTCCAGTGCTTGATAGGTCTAGTTCACTCAACGAAGCCAAAGTCCCCATGGACGTTGGCAAGCTCAATATCGACCTACAATAACTTATTGACAAGTATTGCAGCACTCCTAACTCTTCAGACAAGGGAAGCTTAATTATTTATGTACCATTTAGTGCGAGGACTTCTAGAGATTCCACGTGACTAATTGATTCGGACAGCTAGGTCAATGAAAGATAGTTGCAGGCACTAAATCTTTTAAGCTTTTGCAAATCACCGATGGAGGCAGGAATCTCTTGAACGGCGGTTTCATCTATAAGAAAAAGATCGAACTTTTTAAGGCTTTCTGAGTTTTTTAATTTTTGGAAATCTTTTTGAATTTTTGTTATTTTTCAAAAAAATTATTTTTCTTTTTTTTTGGGAAATTTTTGGAATTTTTAATATATTGTTAATATTTAATATTATTATACCTCAAGAAAATGGGTTTGGACCAGGTAAACCCATTCCGGCCCGCTGACCCAGCCCAAATGCGGATCTAACCCAATTAGATAAAAAGACATTTTTTCATATTATTTTTAAAAAAAATTAATATCTTTTTTTTTTTTTAAAAACTTTTGTCTTCTTCCCCATTTCGATTTCTTCTACTGCACTTTCTCTTCTGCCGTTCCTCCTTTCCGAAGCAACTTTTGCTTGCTTTTTCTTCTTTACTTTAAAAAAAAAAAAAAAAAAAATTTTGGCTACCCTCTTTTTCTTGCTTTTTCTTTTTTTTTTTTTGTTTTTACTCTTCTTTGGTCTTCTTCTTCGTGCGATCTCCTTCACCGAGCTCCAGCCTTCCGAAGATCCCATTTTTTAAGACAAACCTCGACCAAAGCTCAAGCCACCGCCGAGCCACTACCCTTCACCGGTCGTACACCCCGACCACCACTCGTCGACTGACCTCCCCGTCGATTTTCTTTTGTCATCGGACGGCCATTGTCAGCCACAAAGCATGAAACACAACACAATGGAAACGATGACGGGGGCGGTGGCAGCGAAACGACCGAACGACCAACGCCGGGAATGCTAATCACAAAAACGACATCTCAACAGAACAAATCAACCTGTGGACATTCAGTTTTGGCCAAAAAGGCCAAAAGCAAAACTAGATCTCGGTGAAGCATTTCATCGAGCGAAGGGTTTCCGACTCAACCAGGACTCGAAACGAGGCCGGGATTCTCAGCAAACATCCAACAACACCCAGTGACTTAGCTAAAGACCTACGGGGGCCGGAGTTCGTGTGAGCCGAATGGCCACGAACCCCAGCCCGGCGTACCCAAGAGGGGCAGCAAACAAAGGCAAAGACGGAAGCTTACTAGTTCGGGCTTGAGAACTTCTACCAGGAGGGGTCGTTGGGCGGAGCTCGCGTGTGGCCAAGTGGTCAGCCGAGGCTCCCTCTCGTTCTTCGTTCACTCTCGGCTTTCACTGTCTCGACTCCTCTCCTCTCTCGCGGCTCTGGTTGCCTTCGGCTGGTTCGGCGTCGGGAGCAGCGGCGGCGAGTGCTGTAGGTCGGCGCTTGGAGGGCAGCGGCGGCTCGGACGGCAGTAGGGCAGCGTCGACGACACCTTTCCCCCTTCTCGGTTCTATTCCTCCGCTTTTTCTTTGTGCTTGGTCTCCTTTTTTGTTCCCCCTTTTTCTGGTCTGCTCGTGTTCTCTGTTTTATGCTTCTGTTTTCCCTTTTGCAGGTCGTCGTCCTGCCGTGCCAGCTCTCTTTCCTTTCCATCTTCAGCTCAAATTGTCCTCGGTCAGTCCAGCCTCCCTGCCTCTATATATGCCTGCACCCGGTCTTCTCCTCAGGACGGAGTTCGGTCTGTTTTCAGCTACAACGGCTGCAGGTTTTCTTGGGCTCCGTCAACTGCAGGCGCTGCCCCGCCGCAGCCAAGCTTTCATTGCTTCCCTTCTTCTGCTCTGTCTTCTGCCGCTCCCTCTGTTCTGTTTCTTTCTTTTTTTGCAGGTCTTCGAAGACCGACACAGACGGAGGAAGACCCTCGCTCGCGGACTGAAAGGGAAAAAGGGGCTGGGCCGGGCCCAGTGCGGGGGGAAGAGAAAAAGAAAAGGAGCGGGTCGGGCCCAGGTCAGATCCAGCCCGACCCGACCAATTTTTTTTTCGAATTTTTAAAAAAAAATTAAATTAATTTTTTTTTTTGGGATAAATTTTAAAACTAGTGACGCAAATGTTCCTAATGTCTATATGTGATGTAATTTTAATAAAAACTTTTTGTTAAGGGGCTAGAATTTAATTCCTAATTTTCTAATGCGATTAATAAACACTTAAACAAATTGCCAAAATTTAGGTGCCAACATGTACTTTTGGCATCCTTACTAGGTCTTAGTGTGTTAGAGAAACTCCTTAATTTCCAAAAGGATATGGCTTAGTATATGTATCCAATGCCTTTGAATGGCCAGGATACTATTTGGTTCCAGATACATTCTTGATTGAAGTCATGATGTCTTCTCTATATTATGATACAGGGATATGGTAAAAGGACTCAACCAATTGCATAGCTTGGGAATAATCCATCGGGACTTAAAGCCTACAAATGTCTTGATTACTAAGAATCCATTTCGTGCTAAGCTATCTGATATGGGCATGAGCAGATGCCTTCCTAATGATAAATCTTCCTTGGGATATCATGCCACTAGTAAGTGCTCATGATACCTTTATTCAGACCCTTGATCTTCTTTTCTTCAATATTGATCCATGCATAATCTGAATCTACACAATGGTAAATCTTCTTCGGATTCCTAGCTAAAAATATTAGACCTATAATTTTACTTTGTTAGAACAATCTCTTCTTTTAAAGAAGACCGTTATGTTGGTAGTTAGGTTGCTTTGTATTGCTTCTTATGTCGTGGTAAAGTTTGTGGAGATTTAATAGTCTTTGCCATGGTCTCCCTTCATTGATTGGTGAATCTATTATATCCATCTATATTTTGTCCAAGTGATGAGGGCTCTTTTATTGATCTTCGTTGTCTATCTTGCAGGTTGTGGAACCAAAGGATATCAAGCACCTGAAGTGTCTCGTGATGGTGGGCGCCAAACGCAGGCAATGGATTTGTTTAGTTTAGGTTGTGTCTTGTTCTTTTGCGTCACTTGTGGAAAACATCTATTTGGTGACAACATTGCTTTCAACAATCCAAACCTATCCTTGGTGAAAGATATGCCAGAAGCTCATGATTTGATTTCACATTTACTAAGCCAAGATCCCGAATCGAGGTGAGTGTATTGTCATCGTTATTTTGCATCACTACCTTTTCCATTCTGCCATTTTATAGATTTTACAACCATTGTTAGTTGACCAATTTCCACTTTCCTGCATCACTTAATCTCATGAGCATTAAAGGCGCCTTGAAACTCGTCGACCATGGGGGCTCTACTTGATGAGCAAAAAATGTGTAGATCCCACTTATTTCTTTTGGAAATTGACAATAGAAGCCGAAGAAAAGGTTGACCATGTGATAACCTAAATGTCTTTGACAATTGTGATATTCCAATGTAAAATGATCATTGTCAGAAGCCTAGTTATTAGGGGTATAAATTTGTTACCCACCCACGAACAAATAAATTCAATCATTCCTAGCGCAGTATTAGATTTGCTATACATGCACTGAAGAGGATTTCGTATGAAGATTCCGGGGGTTTTAGCATATGGCGCTCACTATGAAATAAGAATCCTAGGGATAGGATGATTAGATTTCTAATTTAAAATACTCGGAGTAAATAATTCCTAGGTTCTTGTTGTAGTCAAATAACTATTGCCTTCATCCCGGATTTGTGAGTTGTGAATTGCATGGAAGTTTTCAGACATTTTCGTTACTCTTTCATTGAGCTAATACAATTTTAATTATTTTAAAGATTGCATGAATGCCAAACTTGCGATTCTTTTAAAGTCAAGAAGTTGGTCTATTTTAGTATTGTTGGTGTAATTGATTTCTTTGAAATGCTGGGTCAATACTAAATTACTTTTTATGACTAGCAGGCCAAAGGCATTGGAGGTGATTCACCATCCATTTTTTTGGAGTTCAAAGATGAGACTGACCTTTCTTCATGATGTTAGTGATGAAGTAGAATTGGAAACTAGGAAAGGCAATTCACATCTTCTCGAAGAATTGCATAAGATAGCGCAATTGATTTTTGATGGGAATTGGATAGAGAAAATAGATGT
The DNA here is from genome assembly GCA_014182405.2 of Eucalyptus sideroxylon. Lineage (NCBI taxonomy): Eukaryota > Viridiplantae > Streptophyta > Magnoliopsida > Myrtales > Myrtaceae > Eucalyptus > Eucalyptus sideroxylon. Next base: position 25,220,871 of record CM024550.2, read on the forward strand.
TATGGATGACCTACGTCGGCACAAACACAAGCCCTATGACGGTTGTAGTGTTAGAGACTTATTGAGAGTCGTGCGAAATAAGTTCAACCACATGGGGACTGCTCCAAAAAAATGTTAAGGTACTCTCTCGCTCTCTCTGGAACAGTGGTGATATGATATCTACAGCAGGATGCATAAAAGGCTCATGTCTGTTATTGCTTTGATGATTCTGGCAGGAGATCCTCGGTTCGAATCCTGGTGATTTGGATGCTTACTTTGCTAAAAAATTCCCCAAACTCTTGATTGAATCATACAAAGTGGTGTCCCAAAGCTACAAAAAGGAGAAATTGCTTGCGGGAGTACCTTCTAAGTAATGTGCTTTTGACCCTTCGGCTGCTTCCCACGGCGATTCCTTCCTCAAGCCAGTGGGGTTGGCCATGAATATTACGGAACATTCCACTTGTCTTTTTTGTTGTGTCCGCTGTCTTGTTTACGTGGATCAAGCTGGACGGGCGTCAAACTCTATTCGTCTTGTTCCTAATGTCAAAATTTCAATAATATATAGTATACTATTGCTGCATAATTTAAATGTTTAATGTATTGTTCTTGATATTGCATAAACAAATATTGCATTTTAATTTCACGCTATTTTTTTTCAATATCGTAATTTGTAAATTTAAATCTTATTCTTTTTTTTTAATAATTTTATTTTGAACTTCAAAAAGAAAAAATGCCCAGGCAAACGCTTGGGCCGACAAGGCCCGGTGGTCAGCTCTCGTACACTTTCATCAACAAAAAGTACCATCACCCCTTAATAGTTTAGCAACTTCTTCGCCTAGCTAGTAATTTTTTCCATATGCAACCTAAATATCTAAAGAAAAATATTTAGGTTAAGTAAATCTCAATAAAGTGGGTAGCATTCTCAGTTATGAAAGAAATGTCGCTCAACTTGCAAGTTTTTACCTATGAAATAAACATCACTCTTATTATTTTGAAGTATTTACCCAAATGGTTACCAATTTTTCTATGTAAATTCCAACATATCTTGGATAGTTGATAATTTTCTCTCATTGGAGGGAATTAAAAGTTGAATCTACATGTAATTAAAATATTAAAAAAATAACATTTATGTATTTCAAAACCTCAAAATAAAATAAATGGCAATAAAAAATGCATTAACAATTCTAAGGGTCTACTTGTTAACAGGCTAAATAGTAAATAATTATATTCTTTTATTCTCGGAAATAAATTTGTAATAAAAATACGTTTGGTAAATTTTTTGTTCTCGGAAATAGATTTGAAAAAAATCAAAAAGTAGAAAAAAGTTATTTCTTTATTTTTTAGAACAATTCCAAAATCAAGCCCAACTTATTTTTATTCTCTCTTTTCTTTTCTTCTTTTCTCTGCTCTCTTCTTCTCTCTTCTTCTTCCTCCCAGGCCAGTCATGGGCCACTGCTAGCCACCGCCACCATCGCCAGTAATCATCAATGATTGGCTAGGCAAGGTCCGATGAGCTCATTGGACCTTGCCCAGCCGATTGCTGGCTACCACCATGGTCGGCGACTAGCCACATAGGAGGAGGAAGAAGAAGAGAAAAGGAAAAAAAGAAAAGAGAAAAATAAGTAAAATATAATAAAATTATTAAAAAATTTAAAAAATTAAAAGTCATATCAAATGCGTTTCTATTCCAAAAATAAAAATTTTGGACAGTTACCAAATACCTTCGAATACTTAAAAATTGTTCCCAATGATAGAATTAAAAAAAAAAAAATTGTTCTTAGGAATATAATGGTTACCCAACGCACCCTAAACCTCACAAAAATTGGAGGAAAAATCTTATCTATCGTTTACATACTCCATGCTTTCTCTAGACAGATTTATGTACATATAGTTTGTCCAATCAAGTAGTTCTAGTTTCACAAATGTTCATATCAAGTCTGACAAAATCAAATTAGATTTGAGAGACGTGGCATCAAATGATCCCAAAGTATGATGTGAAAAAATATATGGATGCACAAATGGATGTGTGTGTGAAAAGAATAGCCAATATAGACAGTATTGAAGCTCATTACCCATTGTCGACGCTCATGTGGATGTTTACATTGGAAAATTTTTAATCACATTATATTCACTACAGTATCACTCGATGATCATGTCAACTAGATTTGGCTACATTTGGTGTCCGATGAATTTGATTAAAAAAATTGTGAAAAAAAAATAAAAATAGGAGGACCTCATTAGATAAATTAAAAATATAAGAACTCGATCAGAAAACAAAGTAAAAATAAAAGAATAGAGACGAAAAGTAAAATTTTTTGTAAAATAATATTTGGCTCTTGCGTCAGTCTCTCTCTCTCTCTCTCTCTCAGATTGCTTCAGACTTAAGATGTTGCCAGTATATTATATTATTTCATTTTATTCTAAACACATATAATGGGTGAGAATATCTCAAGTCGAAGAAAAAGGTTAAAGACATAAATAATATTATTATCAAACAAATCACACGCTTTTGATATTATGGCTCCAACATTTATTCGCAACTGACCCATCTAAAACAATTATCAATGATTAAGTCACTTTTGAAATTGTTGCATGTGAGAAGCTCTAATATAGTTCAAAAAAAAAAAAAAATCTAATATAGGACGACAGTCACTAAGGCCCCGTTTGGTTCGGCTTTGGGGGGATGCCTTTGGCCAAATACAAATATCTTTGGGATAAAGGAGTTTTTGGGAATACTCGGACGTTTGGCAAATTGGGCATTGGAAAGTGATTTTGGTGTAAATACCGTTTGATAAACCCAACATTTGCAAAGACTTTTATTATTAAAAAAAAAAAAAATCTGACGAAACTCCGATCAACGGCAGGCCAACCACCGGTGACCAGATTTGGCCGCCGGCGAGGCTGGCCGAGGTCTAGGGAACTTAGATCTGGTCACCGGCCAGGCTGCCTGAGGTCGCGCAACCTCAGGCGACGCCGCCTGGGCCTCACCGGCAGCCAGATTTGGGTCCGCACGACCTAGGCAAGCGTCGCCTTGGTTCGCAAGACCTCGGGCGACACCGCTTGAGGTCGTGTGGCATGCGACCTAGGCAGGCGTCGCCTGAGGTCACATGGCGAACCCATGCGATGCCTGCCTGGGTCGCGTGGACCCAGATTTGGCTGCCGGTGAGGCCCAGGCGCTCAGGTAGTTTGGCCAGCGGCCAGATCTGGCTCGCGCCCACCAGGCGACGTCGCTTGGGTTGCGGGTCCTGCCACCCTGGGCGGTGGTCACCGGGGACGCGAGACCCCCACGCGGCGGTGGTAGCTGCCGAAGAAGTTGAACTCTCAGCCGGCGAGGAAGATGAAGAACAGTAGTCGATGAATAGAGAATAAGGGGGAGACGAACGGAGAAGAAGGGGGGAGAAGATGAATAGTAGTCGATGAACAATGAACGGGCATTTCCGAAATGCCCAATGCTCAAAGTTGGTCCTCCCCAGCATGGGAATGCTGACATTTGGCCAAATAGCTTTCGAAAATAATTGCCAAACACCAAATATTTTTCCCAATGGGCTTTGGGGGCCCAAAGCCCCTTGGGAAAGCTGATCAAACAAGCCCTAACACCTTTTTCCAACAATTTAAAAAACTTTCTTACATTTTATTTTTTTGACCCTAGTCATCTTGTAATCGTGATTTTAGAGCATGCTATAATTTCTAATCATATTCACCACGCAAAGCTGAGGGAGCGTCAAACATAAAAGTCGAAGTTCCTAATTACAAATTTTCACGACGCTGAGTTCAAATACCCTGATTCGCCACGTGTCAGTTAGCAATTGGTTGCACATTGTTCACTTTTCTACACACGGACTATATAGACGTCGCATGTTGTAAGGCAATTAATGCATGACACAGTGATCAAAGCACCCAATTCTCCCAATGCATGGGGATGGGGGCTTTGGGAATCGAAATTGCCACCCCACCAAATTGGTTTTTTTTTTTCTTTTTTCGTTAACTTTCTCTCCCTTTTTGTTAAATCATTGTATTTGTTATCTTTTGCATACTTTTGATTCTCATTGATTTCTATAGAAAAATTTTCTTTTATTATTTTTTATTTCTTTTCAATCCATTTATCGTGTCCATTTATAAGCTTAAAGTTTATCTTTCAACTTAAATTTGTCTCAATCAATCCTTTTTCTAATAAAGTTCAAGTACAATCAAATTGTCACATGTTTTTGATGTCTTAAATAAAAAGATACTCTCTTGACATTATTATCGGATGTTATTTTATTTTTCCTCATCAATCCATTTAGGTGTCCCTTTGTAAGGCTTAAAATTTCTTTTTCACTTTGAGTTCCATTCAAATTAATCCTTAAATGTTTGCTTGAAATCGAATTTAAGAATATTTTTAAATCGGTGTACCTTAGAAGAAGAGGTCACCACTTTGATGTTGTCGTCAAATGTTACAATGCTAATATCTTTAAATCGGCCATCAATCATGATATAATGAAAACGTCACAAGACATCACATATTTTATTGTCACATTTTGTTAGGTGAAATAAATGATAATTAGCCAACGCTGCTTGCTATCTAAAAAAATATCAAAATTAACAAAAAAAAATAACTATTGTGATAAACATCAAATGTCATTTGTCTATCCGGTCCTTTTGGTTAGTTTTTTGTCCCGCACCATCCGCATGCATATTTACGAGTGAGATCATAATGTGCGGAAAGATGTCATGATATCCGTCCACTAAAACATTAATAGAAAAGGAAAACAAATTACGTTTTAATTTTGATGCTCATCTGTAATGAACTCCAAGTGCATTATGCGTCATGCCGTGCGTGTGAAGATTAAGACACGCTTACAGAGAATCTTTGTCAATACACGACATCAACAAATATAAATTCACTTCAATGTCGTTCATCTACTGACTCGAGAATAAAGCGATTTCATATTTCATTTGAATACAACAATAAGTGGTATGAATAAAGACTGCAAAGTCAACTCCATGTTTGTTTTAATAAATATTGCCAAACAAAAATGAAGGAAAGGCAAATGTTGTTCCATCATCCTTTCTATATCCTGGAGGGTGTTACTATTTTGCCACTTGCTAAGGACGACCTAGAACAGTCACATCATTTGGTGCAAGTGTTCGTATGTTACATGACAAAGCTTCTCTAAGAATTCGATGCGGGCTTGTAACTTCAAATAAATCAACTGAATAGAAAACAAAACAGGCTGGGCCAGATAAAGTAGGAATTGTGTTAAATATTAGTCTTGTGAGCCTAATCATTATAACGGGCACTTCTGTTGGTTATGTTTATTATATTAAGACGGTTGAACAAAGAAAACGATGAAGGATCTAGCCTGCTTAATTTCGAGAGTATGAACCAACCCCAACCACCCCCCCCCCGGGCCCCGGCCGGGCAGGGGGCATTCTTCATATTCTGTGTATTAGTCCTAGTATAGTTTGCACCTGAGAGTGTTATTTATCCAATATTGCTTGATTACAGGGATTATATGCTTTTTAAATACACATGATTTCCATTTACTTATTACTTTAGACTTTTGGTTGGACTTTCTAACACTGTATGTAAAAATGATTATGATAGATTAATTTCTTAACATTATCAGTAAATTTCCAATTTGAGAGTTTAACCATCAATAAAATCAATATCTAGTTAATTCTAAATAAAGGTAACTAAAACAACGTCAAACAACGGCGCCCATGCATGACCTCAATGGAATTAGCGAACTATGATGGTGATTTCTTCCTCAATCCAACGATAGTTGGCTATGAAGCATAACTTTGTTTGAACTGAGAGATTACTGCTGTATGTAACTTCTGGTGGCACTGGTGAAATCGACTGCTGAAGAGTTTATTTTGTGCTTGCTTGCTTATGTTCTGCTTTACATGACTCCTCAAGCATGTTCACAGAGACAATAGCCATGCCTCAATCAAACTGAATACTTTAGACCTCTTCTTTACTGGCATTGAATCAGTTCTCAGGCAGCAATTTTGGAGCCATTCGCGAGATAGGCAATTATCAGGCCACTAACTGGCCTCGAGTTAACCCGAATAATATCATCGTGGGCTGAGTTTTGTACCTCACACGTGTCAAATCCATAGATCAAGATCAATGTTATAATCTGGGATGAAGTCCGCGGATTTTCACTATGGTACTCAGTTAGTAAGCAGTTAGTGGTAAACTGACAAGTTTCCCATTTTGATTAAATTTGGCTCACAGGGGTGGCAAGTCTTATTGTGTTGCTGTTGACACCAAAAATAATCCGCTAGGCACTCAGATAAGGGCAAGCACGTGGATGGCACTCGAATATGACCAGTCACATGCAAAGCATGTGGATATCACTGCATTTATGTCATCTCATCAATAAGTGTAAGGATTATCATACACATATTAATGATGACATTCGCTAATGCCATGTACTCAGTTGCTGAAATACGGCTGTGGATTGCTGGTAGCCAATAATATAGGCTGCTGCTATAAATGTTTATTGAAAGGACATTAGCAAGCTATTTAGAATTAAAATCGATGAAGTAGTTGAGGTCAAATGCACACTTTTTTTGAGGGAATAGTTACAATCAGACAGCAAGATCATGAGACATATTGTTACGGTTTACACAAGAGGCATGCGAAGTTTTTGAGAATGTAGCCGTCGAGAACTATCTAAAGGCAGTTACCATGAACCATTAGAAATAAAATTAGTGTCCACTGGAGACAAACCCCCACCCCCAACCCCACCCCCACCTCGCCCCCGCGCCCCCCCCCGGGTGCACAAATCAGGTAAATTTACTCTTTATATTTATTTACTTGCACTTTATCTTTTTTAGTTGTAGCTTTTAAATCCGCACTATTGATTAAATTCCAGCATATATCTTTATCATTGGTATTGCGTCCTCGATTATATTCCAATTTAGTGTTTTTATGTTCTCAAGTTGCAATGTTAATTAAATTCCGTCATAATTTGTTTGCACAATTTGTCATGTTATCAAGTTTATAATTTTCAAGCCCTGTCATCGATTAAATTCCAACTTGATAAGAGATTGTACAATGCAATTTGGATTGAAGAAGCTGATTTTTGTTTGTCTATGATATTTCCTGTCCAGAAATGACACAGAACCTGGCTTTCTCAAATAAAAACTGAAAAATGACTTTGGGCGATGAAACATCTTTTGGCAAACCAATGTTATTGATTCGAGGAAATACAATGACACGTGGTACAAGGAGTCAACCCGATACCACTGATACTGGTGAGAATAATTCACCCACAGCCCGCTGACGAATGGGTAGGACGCGCTGAGTTGTCTGTCGACGGCACCTGCAGCACTCGATCAAGCACCAGATGGCGATGTTGATGTTTCGAGGCAACTTAATGAAGAGCAAACAAGGAAATTGGAATCGAGCCTAGACATAATGGTTGCTACAAGGATGCTGGAAGAGCATCGAAATGAAACGACCAATAATTTGACACAACACCTTTCTGAGGTGATCAACATTTACCGTGAGTGCCTACAAGGACACCATGGGACATGGAACAATCCGACTCAAACACAGGCCAGCCCAGTTGCTGCCGTGTCTACTGGGTATGTTCATCCCCTGCTGTTGCTCAAATCACTTTTGGTACCATTAGACAGGTCATCTCTCCTCCTCCACCACCGAGGATTTTGCAAAGAGGTGAGCCTCTTGGCACGACCCAGACCTGTGGGTCGCAGAGATGAATTATGGTGATGCTCTAAAACTTTTCTGTAGACGCAACTTTAGAAAGGATTGTCCAGAACATGACTATGTTGATCTCTCTGAAAGAATTGTGTCCGCTACCGGAAGACTTCCACTAGTTCTTGAGCTTGCAGGTTCACACTTGTCTATGTTTCGGGAACAAAAAGAAGTATGGGAAGCTCTGCTGCAAAAGTTAGAAAAACTACCTGACCATGATGTCCAGAAGAAGTTGAAGATTCATTATGAACTATTAAGCAGTTCCCAACGGCACAATTTTCTTGCCATAGCTTGTTTTCCTGTAGGAGTGGAAGAAACTCGACTTTTTCCCTTCTCTCAAACTCGAGAAGCTCTGTCTCATGTCCATGGTAAAGATTGAGATGACGAGGATGTAAATGCATGATCAGCTAAGGAAGCTCGGCAGGCAAATTGTTAAAGACGATCGCACGAAACATGGGAAGAGACTATGGGCCACTGAAGCTCGGAAGATTTTTAAACAAGATGAGGTAAGATTTGACATTTCCTTTTTAGTCTGTCTATTGAATACTTAACTCTCCTTGTTTTGATCCCCTCCGGAAAGAGCCAAACATAAATGATGTTGCGAATTTGCAGGGCAAAGTGAATCGGTAAAATTAGTCAGTAGGAAGGAAAAGAAATTGGACATCAAATTTATATGATTTGGTTCGAATATCGAAACTTACGTCGACGGGGAGAGCAGCATGACTTTTTACTATAGAAACAAGCGATATAATAGATATTACAATCATTCAAATACTCAAACACTCTCTTAGTATTCATCAGTCCCGATTATACTCAATATTTCAGACAATATTTAACCCTTCATAATTTTTAGTAAAATCTCTCAACAATTACGCAAATTTCAATCACAAGAATTTAATTCAGCTCCACCACTCAGCGTCTTCTCAAATCCCACTCTCGATGAAGAGCCCAGAGTGTAATAGGGCAATAATCAACCCTCTCGGCCCACCGAAGAACTTGGCGCACTCCTTTTGTTGGACGTCTCTCTTTTATAATACAAAAGAGAGTCTCCATCGTTTATTGCAAAATGGGGAAGCCTTCTTTAGGCTAAAGAAAAGACAAGGGAGGCCCACCATAATTTATGGGTATGCATGCATGTGCATGCCTGAAAGGATGGAAGAAAATGGCCTACTGCCTTCTTTTCTCTTCCTTTTCTTGCTTCCATATCAGTTCCTCTTGCGGCAGAATTAACGAGGCTTCCATGAAAGAGGACAAACGAAGCCCACAATAGATGACCAAAAGGAGAGGAGACGTTCGGCGCAAACAATCTTCTATGGGTATGCATGCACATTCCATTTGTCTTCACCGCCTTAAATTAAAGCCACGCGGGGATGAACATAAATGAAGAGACAACATATCCCATGTGCAGAAAATAAAATCTCACAAAATCCATGAAAAACAGTCAGTCTAATTAAATTTTAGATTAAGTATTTATTCACGGGCTCCCCCTCGAGACGTATTTTCAAGGAATGGTCCTCAGTTCACTTCTATATTGAGGTTACAATGGCTTCTGTTGACCAGCAGAGCCAAACGAAGGTCGAAGCTCTGTGTCTTGACATGGATAACGCTGAACAAAAAGACATGGATGATCGATCACAGACCTGTTTGACCGCTGACGAATTTTAAAGAGTGCCAAATCTCCGTCTCCTCATTTTGGATCACTTTAGTATTGAGGATGATTTCAGGAATCTTCTTCCGAAGTTACTTTGGCTCCGTTGGCATGGTTGTCCCAGAGCGTTTAATGTAATCAATTTGAATTTGGGGGACTTGGTTTTGATTTATCGTGGGGCAAGGTATTTGAAGGCCGGGAGGGGTGCAATAGTATAAAGGTAGCTCAAATACTTTGCATTTCCCTTTTCACTTGAACACTTGCTGCAACATAAACAGTTTGTCTACTTGTATTGCTTGCAGTGGTCAAGGAAGTTGAAAGTGTTAATTCTCAGAGGCTGTGTTGCCTAGAGACAAACTCCAAACTTCTCTAATTCCAAGGCTTTGGAGATGCTGATTTTAGAATATTGCTCTCATTTGGTTCAAATTGACCCATTGATTGGTCAGTTGCAACATTTGCAAATTTTAGATCTGAAATTCTGCACTGACCTCAGTAATTTGCCCAGAGAACTTGATTCTCTTAAAGCTTTGAGAGAGCTCCGTCTTGATGGAACTTGTATAGAAGATATTCCGGTGAAGCATCTCAAAACTCTTGGCGCCTCTAACTGTAAATCGTTGGCACAAGAATACAGCGAAATTGGTGATATAAAATCGCTAGAATCCCTTTCGATGGATGTTCTGAACTTACCACGCTCTCCCAGATTCAATTGAAAGGCTAGAAAGTTCTTTTTTTTGGGGGGTCATGAAAAGGCTAGAAAAGTCGAAACAACTGCCTTTGAGGGATTGTCGGTTGATGTGGAACTTCCAGACGCCAATGGCAAATTGACATCATTAGAGAATCTGGATCTCTCAAGTACAGGAATTGAAAAATTACCATATGCCGGTGGTAATAAGCAAAATTTGAGGGTGCTGAAAATGGATGGAAGTTTCAGTAGAAAGTTCCCTCGAACTACTGGAATGCTGAAGCGGCTTGAGGAGATTCATGCATCACGTTGAAGGAGTTTTGAAAAAATTCCTAACGAGATCAAAGGCTTGTCTCGTTTGAGAATTTTGGCGTTGGCACATAACAATATTCCCGGCCTACCAGAGAGCATCTCTAGTCTATCCCATCTCCAAAACCTCTATTTATATGGCTGCGACAATGTTCATGATGTTGCCCGCTTCTCTCTAGTTTAGCCGCTTTGCGTCTTACTAATGACATAAGTAAATTGAAGTCTTCGGATATTTCAAATCTGACCAGTCTTAAAGAGTTTTACCTTGCCAATTATTTGGAGGAGGCGGTGTTGGGAATATCGGATCCCCAAAAACTGGATTCAACACTAAATCGAACCCCTAAAACGAATGCGAAAGACAAGCCCGGGAAAATCACGTATCACCAATCCTAAAGCACACCACGGATTCGAGCGTACCTTGTTAGCCACAGATTAAACACCAATGCTTAAGATTGAGGAAAAGAAACTGATCTCGTTCGATCCGATGACGTCGATTTGCCTTAAAGGGAAGACGGCATCGCCTTGAGCGCTTGGAGGGAAAGAGAGAGTGAGGAACGTACGTTAAAATGGCCAAAGGGTGCGTTCTCCCTCTCTTTCCTCCCTTATATACGTTCCTCCAAAAAAACAAAGAATCGTACCCCTTCATCCATGGGCCCTAATCCTGTGGGCCGGGCTTTTAGGCCCAATATGGGCGGACGGGCCTTAAGCCCATCACATAAAACCATCATCTCCCACTCGCACATGGTGGGCTGAATAGGATTCTCTTTACCTTTCTTCAACATTCATACCGGTAAATAATCCGTGCGACCAGCATACTTTGAGAGCTCGTTGCTATACATCTGTTAGGAATATATAGCAGCTCATAATGGGCATCACACTTTGAGTAGATTTAGTATGCAGTACCCTAGATCGATCGATTACATTTATATCTCTCTTAATTTCTTTCAAACAATGATATATATTGTATTCACAATTATGATTATCACAAAGACAATCATAATTGGTTAACCGGTGAATACAAAACTACAATGTGATTCTCCAAATTCGATCTTTCTCTTTCCTTCAAACTCTCAATTTCAGTTTAGCTTACTTTTCTAGAAATGTCCCATTAGATCGAATCAAACTCATGACCATTGGCAACATCCTAAGATAGCAAACACTAAATAGAAATCTTGAGAATAAGTAAAAGTCATGAGGGGACTAAGAAATTGAGGAACTCTTTTCCTTAAGAGTCTCACACGACATAAAAGTTGAGATCAAACTTTTGCCACTCTTATTAGTCGACTCATGCATACGTAGTATGAAATACGTATTACGGTATTAACTCATTTCCCATGGAGCGTATGTCTATACCTTCAATACCGTACAGATAACAGTTCAGACATACCCAATATCTAACTTGAGTTCACGTATCTACTCATTCACAAAATTCATCAGAACTCACATCTGGCATCATAGACAGATAAAGTAAAATATGTGGGGTATTTTACTTTCAGACATCGTAAATATTATGTCCTCATCTTAACACTCAGTTAAGGCGACATATGTATTTTAAGCTTGAGCTCTCGATTATCACCTAGATAATAAGCTTAAAAACAGTCTCATCTCTATTTATCACACAGTAAAATAGGCGATTACCCGTGTGAGTGGGCTAATCTTATATATGTCCGACATACTTTCTCAACTTAAAGTAATGCACTGAGCATTAAGATGCATAAAGATCAAACAAAGATTCATAGGCATTAATGATGAAAACACAAATTCATCAAATGTGAACACTTAGAGAAAATGCAATATTCAATACATCAGTCTCTACGCAATTCTAGAGATTTCATATGGCCATAAAACACATCTCTAGGTATTGGCTTTGTCATAGGATCTGCTACCATTCTATGCGTAGTATGTACTCTAAGTTCACGTCTTTTCGTGCAACCATATCCTTTACAAAATTATACTTGGTATCTATGTGTTCGGTCTTGCCATGATATTTTGGATCTTTGGTATACGCTTTTGCTGCTTAGCTATCATAGTTAACCAACAATGAATCTGCAGCACTTCCAATAACACCTAAATGATCCAAAAAATCTCTTAAGCCAAACACCTTCTTATACTGCTGCTGATAATGCCACGAACTCAATTTACATCGTGGACAAGGCTATACACGTTTGTTTCTTACTACTCTAACATATGGTGCCATTATTCGGTAAGAAAACAAATCTAGAGGTAGATTTCCTTTCATCTAAATCTCCTCTCCAATCAGCATAAGAATAGCCTTAGAGTCGCAGATCCTTTCCTTAATAACTCAACGTATTATCAGCAGTCCCCTTTAGATACCTCAGTATTCTCTTAACGGCTTTCCATTGTACTTGACCTGGATTGGATTGGTAACTACTCACCATTCCAACTGCAAAACATATGTCAGGTCTTGTACACATCATAACGTACATAAAGCTTCTAACAGCACTAGCATAAGGAACATGTTTCATTTGTTCCTTCTCTTGTGGAGTCCTTGGACACAATCTATGGCTCAATCCTTTGCCTTTTGCAATAGGAGTGTCTATGGGTTTACAATCTTGCATACAAAATCGTTCAAGAACTTTATTTATATATGTTTCTTGCGAAAGAGATAACGATCTTTTTGAACGATCTCTTGAAATCTTAACTCCAAGAATTTATGCAGCCTCACCCATATCCTTCATCTCAAAGTTGGAAGATAACTAACTCTTCACAATATTTACAAACTCTCTATTGCTTCCGGCAATTAGTATATCATCAACATATAATGATATGATCACAAATTGATCCTTGGATCTTTTGATATATACACAATGATCCTCATCTATCATTGTAAAATTATATGCCATTATGGCATTATAAAAACGTATATACTATTGTCTCGATGACTGCTCAAGACCATATATTGACCTCAAAAGTCGACATACATTTTCTTCTTGGCCTTTCACTATGAAACAAACAGGTTGTTCCATATATTTCTTCCTTCCTCTAATTCTCCATTGAGAAAAAGCAGTCTTTACACCCATCTGATGTAACTCAATATTCATACTAGCTACTATTGCCAGAATAATGCGAATCGAGGTAAATCTCACTACAGAAGAAAATGTATCTTCATAATCAATTCATTCATGTTGATTATACCCCTTCGCCACAAGGCGAGCCTTATGCCTTTCTATCGAGCCATCAGCCTTTCGCTTTATTTTGAGAACCCACTTGTTTCCAATAGCTCTGCGTCCTTTTGGAAGATCAACCAGTTCCCAGACTTAGTTTGATTTCATTGACTCCATTTCTTCTTCCATTGCATGAATCCATTTTTTCTTACTAGGGCAATTCAAAGCCTCATTAATATTTCTCGGCTCATCCTCATCTTGTGGAGCAACCATAAAAGTTTCCCCTTAATGTCAAAACGTCGACGGGGAATACTTTGGCAACTTGTTCGCCATATGGGAGATTGTACACTTAGCACATCATTCCCCATTATGCTCCCACTAGGATTAGATAATGATGACGTCATCTCATCATGTGGTTGCAATTGAGAATGAGTTGAATTCAATTCATCACTTCTCATATTACTCCCACTTAGACGAACTCCACTAATATCATTATCTTAATCCAAGGTTTCAAATAGGGAATAATCTTCACCTATTTCGCCCTTCTTAGGAAATTCATCCTCTAAGAATGTGACATCTCGTGATTCAAATTCAGTTATACTCCCACTTTCCTGCTCACCTATGAACACATACCCTTTCAAGTGTTCGGAATATCTCATTAAAATACTTTTATTTCCTTTGGGACCCAATTTCCCAAACTTGTGAGAGGACTCATGAGTATAGGCAGCACAACCCCATGACTTAAGAAAACTTAAGTCCGGTTTTCTACCTGTCCATAACTCATATAGAGTGGAAATAACTAATTTGGAAGGCACCCGGTTAAGTATATATGCGGCAGTTAACAACGCATCACTCCAAAAAGCGATAGGTAAGTTAGCATGTGCCATCATGGACCTAACCATTTCCAATAGGGTTCTGTTTATTCTCTCTGCAACACCATTTTGTTGAGGAGTATATGGAATAGACAACTTTCTTTCTATTCCTTTTTCATCACGTAATTTTTTGAACTCATCAGATAAATATTCTCAACCTCGATCGGATCTCAATGCTTTTATTTTTCTTGTCTAATTGATTTTCTACCAAGTTCATAAACCTTTTGAAACAACTCAATGCTTCAGATTTATGAGAAATCAAATAGACATATCCGAATCGAGTATAATCATCTATAAAAGTGATGAAATAAACAGTCCCATGCATTCCTCTCACATTCATTGGACCACAGACGTCAGGATGGATTAAATGCAGAGGAAATTCAGCTCTTTTATCTTTTCTAAATGGTTTCTTTGTCGTTTTCCCTACTAGGCAATGCTCACATATGGGCAAATCGACTTTTTCAATGCTGCCCAACAAGCCCTCTTTGGCTAGTCTATTCATACGTTGTTGGCCAATATGACCAAGTCTAGCATGCCACATAATCACATCATTATCATATAAAGTAGAAGACGTGAAACAAGGGAATAACAAATATTGACATCACTACAGTCAACATTTAGTACAATAAAACCATTCAGAAAGTGACCACAATCATAGTAGTTTGTATCCAAATACAAATCTACACGGTTATTATGGAAGTTCACACTAAAACCAAGCTTAACTAACACCAAAAAATAGACACTTAAATATCGACGAATCTCCGGAGCATATAGGAACAAAGTGCGTCCACCACGCATGTTCAGTTAGCAGGTGCCAATTCCTTTACTTCAGCTCTGGAGTTGTTTCCCACATAGATCCACTTAGTTCCAGTTGGTATCATCGGAATTCCACGAAGGATTCTCTATCCTTCACTACATGGTCTGTTGCTCTTGAATCTATATTCCACAAAGGATTAGATTCAGCCAATAATACAGAACTTGACACATAAGCAAAGTTCTCAAATGTACAAGAGGTGTATACATTCTTTGGCTCACGACAGTCGCGAGTATAGTGACCCTTCTTGTCACAATTGTAACACCTCACCCTAGACATTTTCTTCACTTGAGGACGTTTTCCTCTCTTGTGTTGGTTAACTTTTGATTTCTTGCAACAAGGACTTGATCCTTTGCATTCTCACATATTGAACGAATCAATACGCTTGCGCTTAGAGCTCAAAGTCATTTCTGAGTTAGAACCAGCATTGTAAATATCTATTTTCGGCTCAAATGCCGTTAGGCGGTCCTCAGCTAGCTCAAGGTGGCGCATGGCATCCTCAAGATCTTCCATAATATGATCAAGAGCTTCTAGTGCTTCTTGCTTTTCCAGCACATATTGAATCTTCATATTCAATATTTCACAATTGTTGCCGTTCATATCAGCAATTACGTTCTTAGTTGCTGAAACCATCGATCTGAACACATCAGACATATATGCACGAATAATTAATGTCTATCATTTATGCATCCACTTTGCACAGACCCATCATATCAATGAACAATTTCAAGTAAGGTTTTAGAATCAAAAGGTCACTATGTTTCCAATCATCCTTCAAAATCCTAACTCAAAATTATTATTAATATAATTGTCTTATGCAAAATAAATTCTATGAAGTTACAAAAACTTCTATGAGCTACCCACAGTAGTCATCAATAACAGAAAGCAAATAATATTCGACATCCAAAAGAATAACAATGCTTTCACATAATACAACTATCCATTACACTAAGCAATACATACAGAGAAAAATATCAACATCGAAAGAGATATTCACACCCAAAAAACATCTCATAATTAATCTAAGAAATAAATAGGGAATGTCCCTTCTAATCTATCAGTCAAAACATCTGAGAAAACTGAAGGCACATTTGCCAACCACGGAAAAACTTTTGGAGAGCTTTCATGTCGCCATTAAGGTGCATTCACTCTGCACCATGTGGCGCTCAATCTAAGGGTCGAAGTCTTGGTCAACTCAATCTTATAGTACTCTCTAACAAAAGTTACCACTAGCTTCCTATAACCTGGGATCACGTTGACCTCCTATAACCGATCTAACACTGCTTGCCATTCAGGTGGAAGAGTGTTCATCAAAGCCGGCACCTTCTCAAAATCCGGCATAAGATAACCATTCTAAATGATTTCCTGTATCATCTGATTGACCTTAACCACATGTGATACTAAATCACCGTCATGCCACCGATAATCAGCTAACTCTGTTATCAGCCTTTTAAGTCTTGCAATTCTCTCGTCCGTTCTCGGGATTGCAGGTATCCTTGCATAACGCATCATAATTCCTGCAACAAATGCAGAACTAAAAATGGATTACTTATAATCCATAATCTACATAAGGGAAAATACATAATTTTCCATATTTCATGCAACAAATGCAAAATAAATAATGGATTACATATAACTCATATAGGCATGATTGAAAAAGAAACAAATTCATTTTTTTTCTTTTTTTTTTTTCTTTTTTCGGGTCAACGGTCAACGGTAGTCGGTCAACGGTCGTGGTCAACGGTCAACGGTCAGGTCGCCGGTCGCCGGACCGGTCGGACTGGACAGACCGGTTGGACCGGTCGGGCCGGAAGGACCGGGTCGGAAGGACCGGGTCGGAAGAACCGACCGGCACGTGCCATGCGCGTGCGCGGGCTGACGTCACGCAGACGTCATCTGGCACGTGTGCGGCATGCGCCAGGCTTCCGCGCATGTCGGGCCGGGTCGGGTCACCGGCCGGCCAACGGTCGTCGGCGATGACGTCATCGGTGACGTCATCCCAGCGGTTACCGACCGCTGGATAATGTCACAGTGACGTCAGCACGCGTCGGTTCGCCGGCGCGCACGTGCCGGTTCGCCGACTGGCGCGTGTGGCGCACGCGCTGGCCGATGCCAGCGCTTCGGGCGCGTCACACCCACGCGCAGCGGCTTTTGGCCGCTCGTGTGGGCGCGTGCGGCGTCTCCCGGCGACGCACGACATGTCGACGGACTCGTCTCGACGAGCTCTTTCACCCTATATCTTTAGAAATCGATTTCAACTTACAGAAACTCGAAAAAATTGACGAACAGTGCTCGGGTGTCGGGATTTCTTGCCCTGATCCATACCGGCCGATTACTTTCGCAAAAAATCAATCAAAAAACATAAAAAGGGTCGGGAAAACGTGAACTAGGGTTCTGATACCAATGTTGGGAATATCGGATCCCCAAAAACCGGATTCGACACTAAATCGAACCCCTAAAACGAATGCGAAAGACAAGCCCGGGAAAATCACGTATCACCGATCCTAAAGCACACCACGGATTCGAGCGTACCTTGTTAGCCATAGATTAAACACCAATGCTTAAGATTGAGGAAGAGAAACCGATCATGTTCGATCCGATGACGTCGATTTACCTTGAAGGGAAGACGGCATCGCCTTGAGCGCTTGGAGGGAAAGAAAGAGTGAGGAACGTACGTTAAAATGGCCAAAGGGTGCGTTCTCCCTCTCTTTCCTCTCTTATATACGTTCCTCCAAAAAAACAAAGAATCGCATCCCTTCATCCATGGGCCCTCATCCTGTGGGCCGGGCTTTTAGGCCCAACATGGGCGGACGGGCCTTAAGCCCATCACATAAAACCATCAGGCGGCATCTCCCAGTGCAGACCCAGATGTGACGGTGGAGCCGGTCAGCCTTTCAGGGATTGGCAAAGTGACAGGTCGAGACCTTGGAATTGTGCCTCACAGGCCTCACTCCACTGCCGGAAGAAATGGATGCCTTTTCACAGCTAAGGAATCTTGATCTTCGATGTCCAGACCTGCGATTTCTTCCAAAACTACCCAAAAGTCTGAAAAAACTGACCCTCCAAGACTGCAAATCCTTGGAGGCATTGCCGGATCTTAGGTATCTTAAGTCTTTATCAGGGTTGGAGCTTCTCTCATGTGCAGTAACGGAAATCCAAGGACTTGGAAGTCTCTCCTCTTTGGAAGCATTGTTTATTTCTCACTGCAAGCTTGAAAAGCTAGATGGTCTCGAATGCTTGCCATCCCTGACAATATTGACCATCTCATACTGTGTTTTCCTTCAAGGACTGCCAGATCTGTCGAACTTGAAGCAGCTGAGAGAACGTAAAATCCAACATTGCAAGAACGTACCTTAACAGGACAGCCGCTAGTGGTTGAGCTCCACAGAAAGGCCAGAGATCTGCGAAGTTCATGGCAGCCAACTGATCTCAATCAAGACTTGGGACAGATCCATTTCATGCTTCCTTGAGCAAGCCTGAAGTTTCTGAAGCAAAGGTACATTCTAAAGTTCGTGCATCTTTACAATATAACAATGATCCATGAGCTCCACTTCCGTCGTTCTTGTCTTCCTTGTAACGAGAATGCTTTCTTCTTCTAGGTTTCCTTCTACTTTTCCTTTCAAAGGAAAATGCGATATATTTCATCTACAAAGTTATTCTCAACAAGGCCCTGCAGTTGCTTGATTACTTGCCTAGCCATGAAGAGAATTCGTACTGTTTCTGATGACTTAGGATGCAATCTATACTACTTAAACAGTTCAACTACATATCTCATTTTTCTCAAATATTCAAATAGGTGCATGAATCAGCATGACTGAATTTCCATATCATATTGGTCATTGTTGTTCTAAATTTCTTCCATGTAACTAACTCATTATTATTGATGAGATAATATGAGTCGGGCCGAGTGTGTGTGTTGAATCGGGTATAGGTCATCAAATTTACATTACATGAAAATGGGTTAAAACGAGTTAAATGAATCAATATGGATCGGACCATTTTCGACCCACCCAAACCCCACCCAATCTATCCATTTGATGGGCCTAACAAGCAGTCATGAACTTGTGTGACTCCAGGGAGTACTCTTCTAGGACTTGGCCTACAAAAGTAACATCTTATGATAAAAATAGTTACTAATCAGTAGTTCATATATGATTTTTTTTTTTTAAATACTTAAGAAAGTGATGAGAGAGAATAGATTTATCAAACTACCGTATCGACCTCAACATCGAGTGGGTAAGAAAATTCCGGAAAGGTGCTTCAGAGAGATTTGGCGAATGAAATGAAACTATTTAAGGACGGCCATCTTTAAAATCTGAAAAACATGAAGAGTACTATTAGAGATTAGTCAAAAGAGACATTTGGACTTCACACCTTTTTTTTTTTACTTAACAATTTTTCATCTACCTAATGTTTGTCTTATGTGGACTAGTTAATGCTCAAAAGGAAGGCAAGAAACTACAACACATCTAAGTTAGGGACCTCACAACATTTTTTAGGTAATGAATTTTACCTTTTGTTAAATAATTGGCTTTCCGATGGTAATTTCTTTTCATAATAGGACAAAAGGTCATATCTTATCCCGTAAATTTGTACTCGATGTGCAATTTAATAATGTAATTTACCATATTTATACAATTTTATATTGTCGCTACTTGTTCCGTTTGATTCGGTCCTTTGTTTTCTTAGATTATTGCAAATCGGTCATTTGTGTTTCCTTCTCTGGTGAGTGTACATCTACTTGTTATCCATTCGCTTCCATATTTACATGTTACGTTGACTTGATCCTTTTATCTATGAGTAGGGCCAATGTCATAATTAATTTATGTATTCTCTTTCAACGTTAAATTCAATTCTTGAACTTTAATTACACTCTTCCAATGCGATCAATTTTTTCCTTTCAATCCAATTTGGTCAGGTTGGCATATGAAGTAGCAATCCGGCTCAATCACATTATGCCATGGGGTACTAGTCAAGATTCGGTACCTTGAAATTTGAGAAAAATATTTATTTCAAGAAAGTAAAACTTTTTGAAGTAAATATTTTTTTTTCCTCAGCACGTGGAGGACGCCCTTTCTACATTTTCTAAAGGCTTGGGCTATTGCACCCCTTTGTTGGCTCTTGACACCCTTTTATCACATTAAATTGACTATATTATCCCTTATAGATCTCACTCTCAATTTAAGATTATTTCTTATATTTTCTCTTACTTTTCTTTTGTTTCAATTTCAGCCTAAATTCTTCTTCCAAACCCATTACATTTGTTTGTCTTCTTCTGAACTTATTCCACCAATTATTAAGTTTATTTCCCCAAAAATTATTATAATTGTAAATTTTTTGACTTTGATTTCCGGTATAAATTTATGAGAATTTACTCAAAGATTGAATATTTTGGTTGATAAATTTATTATACACAATTTACTCATCTTTCTTTGTATTGTTTTATTGAATAGGACCCAATTTGCTTAAATGTGTCTATTGATGATGAAACTGCCAATAAGGTGTATTCATTTGGAGCTTCTCGCACTATAACATTGATAATCGTTTCTTGATAGATATTGTTTTAATGAATAATGACTCTCTTGTTAATGTAATTAAAAACTTCTATGGTCTAATCAAAGTAATATATATATATATATATATATATATATATATTTATTTATTTATTTTTTTTTTTCAAAAGAGTAATCTTTTTAGGGAGGCAAGCAACCGAATGGATAATATCATTTGTTAAGTTGCATATGCAAATTGTTATTTTTGCAGTATATTTATATTTTGAAGATAATTTTCTTTATATTGACGTATCCATAAAAATTCCAATGCATTTATAATGACATGTGTTTGCAAAATGGTTTGGATGAGTTAGCCTTATAATGTCATTACAGTTGCCATGATTTATGGTCAACAGCTAATTATACCACGTAATCAAGGCAAAGATGTAATTATATGTAATAATGTTTTATGGAGCATTTTCTTTTGCATTTACATGATAATAATGGATGTTTAGAATTCTTTATGTACTTAAGTTTATCATATTTTTTATTTTTTAGAATATATATTTCAAAACATCATGTAATGTTAGCATGAAAAATAATTAGAAATTAGACTATTAAATTCACTTAATAAAATGAAAGTAGAGCAATTAAAATACACAGACTACATTGTAATAATACATATTAAAGTTAAATTAAACGAAACATGTAGCAAAACGAGTACACGTTTCTTTTCACTCTTACCTGTGCTTAGGTTATTTTCAAATAAGAGAATATAGAACTCGCTAGCATAATAAATAATTAACTATCTACTAAATAAACTGATGTTTCGGAAAAGAGGGACACCGATTTTGAGCCACACGAAGTCGGGAGGAACTTCGAGGACTCCGTGCGGAACCGAGCAACAGCGGCCGAGGCGGCGGTGCCGGTCACGCGCGCGGGTGGGACCCCGGAAAGAGCCGCCCACTCCCGTGGTATGAAGAGGCCTTTCTTAAAGTTTTACACCCGTCTCGCATTGGTCGGCCGGTTAAGAGGCCCTTATGTTTACGCCCGCTCCCGTGGTATGAAGCAGGGAGATGGATCTTTGAAATGGAGAAGGAAGAGAGACGAAACTGAGAGAAGGAGGCCCCGACACGAAAACCACTTCATTTTGAAAGTAGGAGATGCCTTTCGCCTTTCTTGCTCCCCTTCTTGCTCGGGCCGATGTTGCTCTGGCAGAGGTTTTCGATGTGTATTTGAGCTTCAGAGGATCGGACAAGGTCTTTGTGGATCATCTCTGCGGTAGCCTCCAAGAAGCGGGGTTCTGCGTGGTCTGGGATCAGGAGGTTGAGGTTGTTCGCGAGCCAATTCCGATCGCCATTCCGATCCTGTCAGAGAACTATCCGTGGAGCAGTTAGTGCCTCCAAGAGCTGGCTGAGATTGTGGAGGCCCACAAGACGAAGGGCAAGATCATCATGCCCGTCTTCCTCAACGTCACGCCCTCGGTCGTGAAAAACATATCCCACGGTTACCGCAAGGCTATCGACAAGCATAGACAGAGCGGAGTCGACCCAAAGACCCTCCAGGAATGGGAGGAAGCTCTCAGCTATGTGGGATCCATCCCAGGATTGACGAGTGATGGGTGAGTGTAATTGAGTAAGTTCGATTGAGTAACGTAGCATCCAAATCCTAAGGTAGAGCTTACTTCAATTTAGTTTAGTTAATCAAATTAGACTAATGCTAGGTGTATCTATACCTGATGTAGCTCACTCTGATCTGGTACTGATCCACTTGTTTATATTCTTACTCCCAGCTTGCCTCATTACTTAGTGCTTCGATTTTGTCGATAAATTTCAATATTCCTAGCGTTACACATCGATTTAAAAGCACATGACTCAGTTTTAGTAAAAGTATGAACCGCTAATTGTGTGCCCTGTTTGTCTAAAGCTGATTGCTGTATGATAGTTTTTGAAAGGAGAGCGCAAACTTCTTGCAAATTACTTCAGAGTTCAGACATTGATGGACTTACATTAATCTTTACGCATGTGCCTTGTGCACACGCGCACGCATGATACAGCTTAGGCACACATGCTTTGATCATCGATGCACTTGTCGCAAATGTGTTGAGGGTGTTGAAGAGACACTTCGTTGGCATCGAACACTTTTGACCACTTCAACCTAACAATTGCTTGAATTTCAACTAGATTTCGGCAATTTGCAATGGCCAACCTCCTTATATAGTTGATTTGTGGGAACTCTAGCCTTTTGATGGATATGCAAGAAAATGTCCAACTCTTCCAAGAACCTTACTATGGCCTCGAATTCCAACAAGATTTGCACAATAGCGTGCCTTCAATGGCTTCAAACAATCTAATTGTGGAATTTCCACCCCTTTAATTGACACATCTAACGCTTCCAAGACCCCAGATATGGCCTTGGATTTCGACTAGATTTTCACAAGAAGAAGCCTTCAACTGCTTTAGATAATAATATTGTAAAAGGTCTAGCCTCTTAATGGATTTGCACTAGAAGATATCTTACTCTTTCAAGAACTATGACCAATGAAGGCCTTGAATTTCAATTAGATTTTCACAACAAGAAGCATTTACTTTCTTCAAATGTTTCAACTAAGAAAGATCTAGCATTTCAATGGAATTGCATGAGTCGATGATCAACTTATCCAAGAACTTGGATCTATCAAGACCTCGTACTTCAACAAGAACATTGATTTTTATTTTTATTTTTTAATTTCAGTGGAGCATTCATTCTATCAAAATACACAAGGTCATCAAGACCAGACAAATTTCTACCCCATGCTTCGGCCAATATTGTCGTTTCATATATTTCATATGTTCAAATGGAAAATCTAGAGATGCCTTCGGACTTTTACTAAAAAATTCATTGTTAATTGACTAAAAACAAATCTTTAGTATTACCACCCGCCGCGGTAGCTCAGCTGGGTAGGCACTAGACTTCCATCGAGGAGGTTTAGTGTTCGAAGCTCCTGCAACGCAAGTTGTAGGAAGGCTAGCTTTGAGCCCTTTAGCGACTTACCCGGTGGCACGTGTATGGTGGCTAGAACGTGTCGCTCCTATGCTCCCTAGTGGCCTTAACAACTAACTCACTGTCACTTCTCTATTGAAAAGTAATTACGGTGAACTCATATAATTGATGCAATAAATTAGACTGGTTAATTGACCCTGACTTAGAAATGTGCTGAGTCGTTGCCTTCTAGCTCTAGCCATTATTCTGTTCTTCCATTCAATTGATGCAATAAATTAGACTGGTTAATTGACCCTGACTTAGAAATGTGCTGAGTCGTTGCCTTCTAGCTCTAGCCATTATTCTGTTCTTCCATTCACAGCTCCAAGAGGGCCTTTCCCTTTCACTTCTAGAAGTCTTCCTCTACGCGTGCTTAGCCATTGCCTTTCAGGCATTATCCGGTGGCGGTTCTATCTTTGGTGCTGAATGGAGTCAACTACCGTGCGCTGATTTTATTATCATCTGTACACCGACAACTTGGTTAGCCCGTGCTACGCATGGGATGATCGTGTAACGTTTGCATTGTCGTCCTCCTTGGCCGCGATTTTGATAATGTATCTAAAAGCATGGGGGAAAAAGAAAGAAAACGACATAAAGACTATTTTTCCACTATAATTATGTTACCATTATACTAGTTCTACACGCATGCTATACATGAAAAAAAAGACTTGTGAAATAGATTACGAGAAATAATAATTCTAGAAGTATACTTGATCATTACGAGAATAAGAGATTATCGTAATATAGAAAAAAAAAAAAAACGAAGAATTAAGTCTCATGAACTAAACATGATAGAAATTGTAGTTTGATTTAAGTGGAAAAATAAAAGAAAAATTTTTGAAAAAAAAATGGTTAATACCCTGAAAAATCCTAAACTAGTACACATGTGATAAATTTACCCAAAACTATTTTTTTACTATGAAAAACCCAAAACTAGTACACCTGTAATAAATTTATCCCGACTGACAATAAAAAACCCTAAACTGGTATATTTATGACAAATTCACCCCAAACTAATTTATTCGACTGCAAAAAACCCCAAACTGGTAAATTTGTGACAAATATACCCTTCGCTAAATTGAATTAATACCACAAAAAAATCATAAAAATTGTAAACAATGATAAACAGAGCGTAAAATCTCAAATTGGTATACCAGTCAACTGTCACGTGTCATTTAACTTAATAATTTGACAGTAAAATTTAACGAAAACTTATAGAGAGTAAAATTGTCACAAGTGTATTGGTTTGAGGTAAATTTGTCAAATGTATACCGGTTTGAGATTTTTTGTAGTAAAAAAAATAGTTTGGGATAAATTTGTCACATGTGTACCAATTTAGGGTTTTTCAGATATTAATCCAAAAAATAAAAAAGAAGGTGAAAATAAGTGTCCCTCATGGAGAATGCCACATGTCAACCATCCATTGAAAGGGTTTTGGTGCCCACTTTACATTTATCAAATAAGATAGATTTAAATATCTAACTTAGATCGATAATGTCACATTTGATTTTATAAGCTTAACTATGAGCTCTAATAAATTATGCTTTCTTTTCTTGATCAAGCACAAAAATTTGCTTTTTATTACCTTATGAAACTTAGTAAAGAAAATAATAATAAATTTAATTACGGGATGCTCAAGTTCTTATTTATTTTCTTCAACATTTGGTCTTCCTATTTACTGAATTAGACAACTTATTGGCTTTGACGAATCTAAAGGCAAGTCGAACAGTGGGTAGTTTTGTCTTTTATGTGAAAATTTGGACTTTTTACGAGACATTTGCACCGCGAGTGAAAGCTGGCGGCTTTCTTTTTTAGGGAAAAGGCCTATGCCATAGAAATCATCTATTACTTTTCAAGGGAAATGATATATTCATAATAAATGAATTATAATGCGTATCTATATATTTTATTAAAATCATTAGAATTAATATCCCATTCTACTTTCACAATGCATTTCCTATAATAAAGCAAAAGAACCCTCCTTGTATTCATCCGGTAAACTTACTGAATAAAAAGTTATCTCATTCCGGTTTTATTGTACCAAACACAAATTTAATGGAAATTGAATAGGTTTAGACTTGATTGGTGTCGCTTAGTCTACGAACTTTGAAACTTTTTTAGATTGATATCCATTCGGCTTGTTTTGCCGGTGATAAAAAATCGTGACTCTGATGGATTAGCCCTTTCCCAAACTTGTCCATTTGATCTTTGGGTTCAATAAGTCTAGCGGAAATTCTTACTTGTGTTGGATAAGTTAGGTTAGATCCATCATTAATGACCATTGAATTTATGATTGTCACACATAAGACCCACATAAGTCTCACGGATTCAAGGTTTGTAATTGATCCCATGTAGCAGACTTCGATTTAGGGAAGAAATATTGCAACCCTAGATTGGCTTAGCAAGGCAATCACTTTGTTTTCTCCCTCCAAAAGGCCTCAGTTTCTTTGGTAATGACGAAGTGCTGATTAGATCCATTGTGCCTTTTGAGTAAAGAACTGAGAAATGCTTTTTTATTTTATAACAAATCTAATTGATAACTTATCAAGATCCCCTTGTAACCCAGCAAATTACTTCCATCCATCACAATCCATTTACTCCCTAATTTTGTAATATCACAAAAAAAAAAAATTCTCAAAATAGACTCAACCCACATTTATTTTTGCAATACTAAAACTAGTTTGGCATAAATATGATACAAATTATACTAATTTAGGTTTTTTTTTTATGATATTAGCCCAAAAAAGTTCAAATTTTAGTTTATATTTTCAAATAGCCATGTAAGCGTCTTCAGATCAATTAGGGAAAAAAAAGAGCATTTAATTCAAAGACTGAATTGGTAAAGAAAAGTTTTGGGGCTAATACCCTAAAAAAACCCCAAATTGGTACACCCGCGACAAATTTACTTCAAACTATTTTTTTGACCACCAAAAACCCCAAACTTGTATATTTTTGACAAATTTACCCCAAACTGGTACACTTGTGACAAATTTACCCTCTGTTAGTTTTCGTTAAATTTTATTGTCAAATTATTAAGTTAAATGACACGTGACAATTAATTAGTATACCAATTTGGGATTTTATGATCCGTTTGTCATAGTTTACAATTTTTGTATTTTTTTTTGTGGTATTAATCAAATTTAGCTAATGGTATATTTGTCACAAATTTATTAGTTTAAGGTTTTTTTGTGGTCGAATAAATTAGTTTGGGATAAATTTGTCATAAATGTACAAGTTTATGATTTTTTATGGTCAGTCGGGATAAATTTGTCACAAGTGTACCAGTTTGGGGTTTTTCATGATAAAAAAAATAGTTTAGGGTAAATTTGTCACAGATGTACCAGTTTGGGGTTTTTTAAGGTATTAACCCAAAGTTTTGATCGGGTAGTACATTTTGCAAAAGTTTAAAGACTGAATTGGTGTTTTTTTTTCTTTTTAAAATATATTTTGTTGTAAATTTTTACATCCGTCTCGCCATGGTCGGCCGTTCAAAGAGGCTTTCGTACACCCAACACGGAAACCATTTTCATTTTGAAATAGAGAAGAAAGAGAGACGAAAACTGAGAGGAGGAGGCCCCTCAACACGGAAACCATTTTCATTTTGGAAGTAGATGGACATCCAGACTTCTCGCAGCCGTGGAGGAGGTTCCTCCGAAACAAGAGAAGAGATTTACGATGTGTATTTGAGCTTCAGAGGAGCGGATACTCGCTGGGGCTTTGTGGATCATCTCTACCAGAGGCTCTTACGAGAGGAGGTCCGCGTGTTCAAGGATGTTGAGAAACTCCTCTGGGGAGGGCAGATTGAGCCGTCGCTCGTCCAAGCGATCAGGCATTCCAAGATCGCCATTCCGATCCTGTCAGAGGACTACCTATTGAACCGATGGCGCTTCCGACAGCTGGCTCAGATGGTGGAGTGCCACAAGACGACGGGCCAGATCATCATGCCCGTCTTCTACAAAGTCAAGCCATCGGTCGTGAAAAACAGATCCCGCGGTTACGGCCAGGCTATCGCCATGCTTAGATGGACAGAAGTCGACCCAGACACCCTCCAGAAATGGGAGGAAGCTCTCAGCTATCTGGGATCCATCCCAGGGTTGGAGATTGATAGGTGAGTGTAATTGAGTAAGTTCGATTGAGTAACCTAGCTTTGCATCTCCTCATAATGTGCTTTGTCTGGGTCGAATTAGTAAAAATGTGTACCACTAATTGCGTGGCCTGTTTGAATAAAGCTGATTGCTGTGTGATAGTTTTCGAAATGAATGCGTTGACTTTTTAATGCAAGCTACTCTAGAGTTCAGACTTTATTGGACTTGCATTAATTTCTGTGCATGTGTCACGCGTGCATTGATGCAGCCACGAAGGTTCACTCGTCGAGGAAATTGTCGCAAATGTGTTGAAGGTATTGAAGAGATACTTTGTTGGAATCGAGCATCATGTGGAGGGAGTTATGAAATTACTAAATGTGGAATCTAGCGATGCTCGTGTAATTGTAATACATGGCATAGGGGGCACCGGAAAGACAACAATTGCAAAGCTCATCTACAAAAGAATGTTTCGTCTCTTTGATGGTTGTAGCTTTTTGGAAAGCGTTAGAGAAAATGAAGAAAGACAAATAGATTTAACAGTTTTGCAATGTCAGTTGATTTCGGACCTTTTGGGTGCCACACATAGACAAATTAATTCTTTTGAAGAGGCGACTAAGCTTATCAGAGCCAACAAGAAATTTCTCATTGTTCTTGATGATGTTGGCACAAGCTTTCAACTTGAACAAATTCTAGGAAATCATGATTGGTTAGGCTCTAGAAGCAGGATCATAATTACCACTAGAGACGAACGGGCTTTAGATAAATTTGAAGTGTCCCTAAAATATGAGGTCGGGGGAATGCGAGAAGAGGAAGTCGATGAACTATTCCGCGCTCATGCCTTCAGGGAGAGACCTGCTCCAGCCGACTTAGCTACTTTGTCCAAAAACATAGTATCAACTATTGGCCGGCTTCCTTTGACTATCGAGGTTGTTGGGTCGTATCTATATTCTAAAAGCAAGGACGTGTGGAAGCAAACATTAAACGAATTGAGAAAAGTACCTGAGCCACAAGTTCAACAGAAATTGATGGTAATCATCAAAGCATTACCTGATGAGCAAAGACTGATATTTCTGGACATTGCTTGTTTCTTCATTGGAGAGGACGAAAGTGTTGCGTGCTACCTGTGGTCTGACCGTGATTTTGCAAGTGGATCGGTATTAGAAGCACTTGTCAACTCGTCTATTGTTAAGATTGAGAACGATAAGTTATGGATGCATGATCAACTTCGAGACCTAGGTAGGGATATTGTCCTACAGGAACATCCTCAACCTGAAGAGCGCAGTAGATTGTGGAGTCACAAGCAAGCTTGGGATGTGTTGGTGAATAAAAAAGTAAGATACAAGTTCATCATTGTTTTTACCTTATAATTGTATGCCTTACGACTCATGTTCCTCTTTTCATAGAAAGAAAACTATTTAGGTGCGTATGTTTCGCGAAAAAAAAATAATTTGAAAAATGTTCTTCTAAAAATGATCATTTATAATTTTGAAATAATTAGTTAATGAATTTTTTTCATTATTGATAACAATTTATATCTATTTATTTTTGTGAATAATGAAAATATTTGTTGTTTATTCGTTTTTGTAGAGATGAAAGTGATCATTTTTAAGAATTTTTTTTTTTACCAAAAAAAAAAGTTTTTTTTAAGAATTTTTTTTTTTTCAAATCAAAATGAATTGATCCTTAACAAAATGATTTCTTTAGTTTGAAGTCTCTAAGCATTTATCATCATATTTTTGTGCGGCAATGCCCAGTCCCGTGGTAATCCAAATCTTGTATTCCACGTGTAGGGAACGGAAAGTGTTGAAGGAGTTCTTCTCAAATTTGGCAGTGGGTCACAATACGGTTTTGGACGAGCACATTTTGCGAGCACATCGAACATAAGATTCCTTCGATTGGATCAGGCGAACCTCCAAGGAAATTTTGAGCGGCGTCTATCGAGTTTAAGATGGCTTCATTGGCAAGGTTGTCCTCGGCATCTTCTTGCTGAAAAATTGGATTTGAAGGAGTTGGTTATTCTAGATCTTTCCTGGAGCAAGGTCAATGACAAATGGAACGGTTGGAGTGAAATCAAGGTAGAGAAGTACATTATTGTTAATTTCATTTGTCAAATTGTTGTGGAAAAGTTGACTGTTTTGTTATTCCATTTTTTGACAGAAAGCCAAGAAATTGAGAGTTTTGAACCTCACTGGCTGTTATGATGTGATCAGAACTCCAGACTTATCTCATTACAAATGTTTAGAGAGATTGAATCTTGAAAGGTGCATTCGATTGGTTGAAATCGGTTCATCAGTGAAAAGTCTGGAGCGATTGGTTTCACTAAACTTGAGGTCTTGCACTGAACTCAATAAGTTGCCTGAAGAGTTGGGTTCCCTCATATCCTTGGAAGAGATTCTTATAGATGAAACTGCTGTTCAAGAAATTCCTGCCTCCATCGGTCATTTGCAAAAGCTTAGAAGATTCAGTGCCTGCAAGTGTGCTTCATTGATCCAGCTACCTGATTCGATTAGCCATGTGAAATCGCTGAGAATCCTCGCATTGAATGGTACCAAAATAACTAGGCTTCCCCATTCTATTGGAGAGTTAGAAGTGCTACAACACTTGTCAATAAATCATTGTAAGTCAATATTAAAGTTACCATTATCCTTGGGGACTATGGCTTCATTGATCGAACTTGATCTATCAAGCACTGCAATTGTCGAATTACCTAGTCCTGTCAACAAGTTACACCTTTTAAGAGTGCTCAAAATTGATTTTACTTTTGTGAGAGAGCTGCCTTGCGCTATGTGGACGTTGAAGAGGCTTGAAGAGCTGCACGCTTCTAGATGTCGGAGTTTGGATGGAGAAATTCCTAGAGATATTGAGAAGCTTTCGGAATTGAGGGTCTTGAGGCTTGGATACTCTCGGATTCGTGGTCTACCAGATAACATTTCTATGCTTACCAATCTCCAAACACTCGATCTGCTTCATTGTGACAAGCTTCGTAATGTGCCCAAGCTTCCTTCCACTTTAAAAAGCCTATCTATCTGTTCTAAATTGATGGATACAATCCCAGACATCAGTGATCTGGATAAATTGGGAGAGTTATTCTTGGCCGATGGATCCCAGGAACTAGTGTTACCTGACCAAGGTCAAATTGAGGCGAAAGGACGCACTTATTTGGAGCTTGGGAGTTTGTCAGAGCTAAAGATATTGCAGCTATCTGTGTTAAAGATCCGACTACTGCCTGTCAAATTGGATCACCTTCGTAAGCTCACGAAGCTCTCCCTTTGTTGCATTCACTTGAAAAAGCTACCACGGCTTCCTCCAAGTTTATTCACTCTATCGCTTCGCCAGTACAAATCGCGAAGAAGATTGCCAGATCTTTCATATTTGGACCTCCTGTCAGAATTTGAGCTTTTCGACTGTGCAGTAACAAAAGTTCGAGGCCTCGGGAAGTTCAAATCCTTGCAAGTTTTCAGAATATCTCACTGCGACCTGCAACAGCTGGATGAGCTGGAGAACTTGATATTTTTAGCATCACTGAATGTTTCCTACTGTCTAAGTCTTGAGAGACTTCCGGATCCATCAAAACTGAAGAAGCTGAAAGATATTAAAATCAAGGGCTGTCCGAGGATTGGTGATATTAAAAGTGTGGAACACCTGAATTCCTTCGGAAAGCCAATCAGTTCAAAAACTGAGGCGGAAAACTCATCCCAGGTAACCAACACTACTGATTTTCCCGCCGGAATGCTTAAATGGAGGATGGACTTGATAAGCACGTATCTTGTCTGGAATTTTTATAAAGATGAATGGATTACTTAATAATAACAAAAACGCATGACGCGATGAATTGTACAGGATATTTTCTCACATTAACACATGCGAAATAACTTTTCAAATGAAATTTAAGTCATCAAGACTTTATATTTCTTTCATCTTTTTTAACGGGTAGATGGGTCCAAATATGTAAGGACTCCACTTCTTTTTCTTCATTTTTTTACATTTTTTAGTATTTATCTGTGATATACAACAACAGTACTTCTATTTGTCCCAATTAGTTTAATCACGCTTTCTGGAGGTGTTGTTACCTACTCAATCCAGAGCGTTGAACGTTGTATTGGTGTTTTAAATCTTTGATGTGGTGCGTAACAGCACTGACTGCTGTAACGGAATCTTAAATTTCTGATGTAGTGCTTCCGTTATGTTCAAGTTAATTCTTACTCCAAAGTGCTGTGAATAAATTATGATGAGTGGCCCATAAAAGGTATTCCATTCTCCAAACTGTTCTCTTGTAATTTAGATTTGTTGGACGAGCTACTCTTCCAAGGACATAATCTGATCAATACAGTCAATGAAATCTAAAAACTCCTTTGATCTCTTTTAACGTTCAGTAAGTTTAAATCTAAGCATCAACCTTTATGACCGTTTTGACACATGGTAGAAATCTTATTTGACGCACTGAATACATGCTTACACAAGTTTTGTCACAGGTAGAATCTAGCAAACTAGCTATTCCCAAACATTCTTCCATTCGGGGTGTCAAACGCAAATACAAAGGTATGCTCTACATTGAGATTGTCAAATTTGAGTTGTTCCATAAGATTTAAGTAGTGATTCAACCTTGCAATGTAGAACACTGAAAGAGGTCATGGCTAGAAAGATGCCAGACCATAAGGATAGGCAGTCAAAGGATTATTCGAGCTATGCATACTTGTTGGAACTGATTAGACCTTTGAGACTAATTTTTTTTGGGCTAAATAGAAAATTTTACTCCTCTTGCCCAATGCTCCTCTTCCTCCTAAAGCACAAGCAAAATCTTCCGATTCTGTCAATTCAATAACTGAAACTATGGGCACTTCTTCTAACTTGCAAAATTCTCCCCCTGTTGCAGATTCATCAACCACGTGGCATAGAGTGAAGGTAAACTACGGACGTCTTGCTTTCTATCTCCCTCCATCAATGAATAATTCTGTATTTCTTTCAGGCTGTTGCTTCCAAATTCAGCCGTCAGATGATTTTCAGAACCAAGCCAACACACTCTTTTCCACATTATTCAAGCTCAAGTGTTGAGCCAGTTAAGAATTCCAGGTTGTCAGTGGATTAGACAGGGACAGAAGCTACTGGCATCTCGCCATCGACGGAGTAAGAAGATATGCCACTTGACAGGGCATCAACTATCCCTTCTTTGGGAACAATTGGTTCTGCTGTGCCTCCTGCTTCTGCTCGACCAAAGTCATCATCAGCAACGGACAAAGATAAAGCCCCTATAATTGCTGAGGCAGATTTATGGTGGCGGAGAGGAATCTCTTTTCTCAAAGATCGAGTCTCTGTTGAGTGATGACTCAGGAGAGCAAAATACTGGGACAGAGATGTCACAAGCAAGTCATTTTGATCTTCAAGCATACCAGAATGCATCGCAAGAGTTGGAAATTATAATGAGTCAGGGACTCCAGGCAATCGTGTTTAATCCCAAGCTACTTGGTCAATTGCAAGAATTACTGAACTTCTTAGTCGAACAAAATGCACCAGAGGTCTCTACTATTGGACATCAATGTGTCTATCTCAAATTGCAGAACTTTATTCAGACTCAGGTGACTCCCTCTCTTCCCAATAAAAGATCCTCATTGAATGTGAGAGGTTAGAAAGGGAGCTCAAAATGGAAAAAGTATCTTTTGGCGTCTGACAAGGATGAAGTTCGTTTGATCAAGAAACAATGTGAAGAGAAAGCTAAGAGTGTGGCTGACAATGAGCGAGTTATAACCCAACTTCAAGCAGAGATTGAGGCACGCAAGCAGACAGTTGAGAATGCAAAGTCAGAAATATCATATCTGTCGACAATGAGATTGGAGAAAGTTAAGGAACTGAAGAATTAAGTACGAGCAGGTCCTCAGTATGAAGAGAGAGAATCCAAGCATGGAAAAGAAGAGAAATCAAGCTTTGGAAATGATTGACAAAATCAATGTAGAGTGGAATGAATTGTGTGCGGATATTAAAGGCCGATTAGCCTCTAAATAGGCTGGCACTTTTCACTTTCTTTTATTTGAATCTTCATGTATCGAAACCTTTTCCATTCTGGCAAAAAACACAGGTTTGGAGTTTCATTTGTAGTTATTTATCATTGCGGAAAGCGTGAAACAAGGTCTATTGAAACAAAGAGAACGCTCACCTTGCAAACTCAGCATGTCACTCGGCTTGGTCTGCAATCTCCGAAGGCTCCCTGTAACTGTCTTGCCAGGGAAAGATTGCAGGCAGACCCATGGAGTCCTCTATGCAGCACCGTGCTTCTTGCTTTTCTTTGCCATAGTCCTCTTTGGTAGAGAAGGCGGTCTCTGCGATGATATCGGTGAAATTAGCATAACGTAGATATTCCATACGTGCTCTCTCCACTGCGAATTTCAGCAAAATCCAGATGTACCCATGCACGCAAAGACGTGGTTTTGTATATGATGCCTTGTTCTCCGGGGGCAACCCTATCCACCATCCAAGTATTTCAAGGGAAATTCATAACCCTGTCGATAGAGTTGGCAACAGGGTATCCAAGATATGAACAATTTTAGGCTCCGAAGCACCATAATTTAAGATAACAGAAAGACCGCATGGCAGGAATTGAGATATAAAATCTAGGTCAGGACCTTGTTTTAAGTAGGTGGTGTCCCTTTAGTACGCCTAGCACTACGTAATTTATATTATGGGTTGTATTCATGTTAGTGTGACAATCAATCCAAGTCATTATTCGAGTTGCAAAATTCTAGGTCTTGTGGGATTCAAAATTGGAAAATTTCGGCGTTGGTAGAATTTTAAGGTTGCTGATATTTTGTTATCTTGTTAATAAAAAATTGTGACCGACAACTTGCCTATCATATCACTCATTAGTAAGTTATCATCATTATTAGAATTAACATCCATACAAATTTATAAATTATCAACGTTTTCTAAGGGCTGATGTTGGCTTTTTAATCAGGATATATATGCTTGTCTATTGATACTGAAATTCCAATTACCAATTTGAACAGTGATGATTAGAGTAATACAATTATCTATAGCAAAATATTAGTTTATTCCGTGCATGTTGCGGAAGGTGATGAACTTTGGGCCTGTTTGTTGACACTCTAAACAATGCCTGATTTTGTTATTTTGTTCTTCATAACCAAAAAAAAAAAAAAAAGAACAAAAATTCATTTTGTAAATTTTTTGTTGTCAAGAATAGATTTTGGAGAGAAAATTCCAAACAAGGGCCTAAAGTGTCGTCGTTTTAGGCCCAAAATGGATCATGTTTCAAATAAAGATCTAAAGTGGCCAAATTGTCTCAAATAAAGACTTGAAGTAAAACTTGTTTCGAATAAGAGCCCAAGGTAGACATATCAATTAAAAAAAAAAAAAAAAACCTAATCTATTAGACCCAATAGCATTTTTGTCTTTTAATTTATTTTTCTTTATTTTTATTTATTTTTATTTATTTTATTTTTTTTTTTTCCCCTTCCCTCTACTGGCCATGGCAGAGGTCGCCAAACTCAGGCAAGGGCCACCCTTGCTAGGGTTTGGCAAAGGCATTCCTCTGCCAGATTTGGCAAGGGCAACCCCTGCCTTCACATGGCCTTGCCAGCTCAAGCAAGGGTGAGGGTTGCCCTCACCAATGTCGAACAAGGGCTGCCTTCACTTGATCTGGCAAGGGCAACCCTCATTGACGTTGGGTGAGGGCCGCCTCACTTGGGCTAGGTGAGGCGGCCCTCACCCGATGCTTGCAAGGGTGTCCCTTGCCTGAGGCAAGCAACCTTCACTAGCCATTAATAGCAATGGCTAAGGGACAGAAAAGGAAAAAAGTAAAAAGGAAAAGAAAAAAAAAAAAAATCAATTTTTTTAAATGTAGTTATAATGTTTTTGACCAAAAAATCCCTTCTTCGATGGTTGGAATACTCACCTCACTGGCTAGTCAAAGGCCCCTATTAAGACAATTTGGCAACTTCATGTCATTATTTAATACGATTTGACCACTTTAAAATCTTATTTGGAATGAGATTCACTTCAAGCCCTTATTTAAGTAAACGAGAGTATTTCAGACTTTTATTTGAAATTTTTCCCATTAGAATAGTCATTGGCTGGCCAAATGCCTTTATCTAAGACGTTTTGGTAATTTTAGGCCCTTATTTCAAACGATTGGCTACTTTAGACCCTTATTTTAGACAATTTGACAATTTCAAATCCTTATTTGAAATAATGTTCACTTCGAGCCTTTATTTGAGAAAATAAGCGCACTTCAACCCTTATTTGATATTTTCCCTAAATTTGGAGCAGAATAAAAAAAGTAGAAAAAAATTACTTATTACTCTCGAGAACAATTCCAAAATCAAGGCAAATCATTTTTTTTTCTTTTTCTTTTCTTTCATTTTCTCTTATTCTTCCTCATTACTGGTCACTAGCCATAGTGATGTCTAGCAACCGACTGGACAAGGTCTAACGACCGATTAAGCAAGCTCCGACGAGCTCGTCGAAGCCTCATCAGTGGCTAGGTGAGCTCACCTAACCATTGACAAGGCCAACCTCACATAAACTAGGTGAGGCTTTAGCAAGCTCATCGAACCTCGCCTAGCCTAGTGAGGCTCTAGTGACCTCACGGGCCATTACCAACGACTGACTAGAGAAAAAGAGGGAAGGAAAAAGAAAAAGAAAAAAGAGAAAGATATAATAAAATTATTTAAAAACTCAAAGGAATTTTAAGTCACAAAAAGATTTTAAGAGTCATACTAAATGCCTTTCCTAGAATATAAATTTTGGGCATTTCAAATGCTCAAAATCTTGTCAAGGGAACCAAAAAAAAATCATTTGTGAGTAGAAATTATTTTTAAGAATAGAATGATTACTAAATGCACCCTTTTTGGCTATCATCCATTGTCAAGACAAATAATTTTCTGAAAAATCCAGATGAGGGGTTTTCCAAATTCATGTTGCTTTTTGCAACAGTAGCTTTTCAATGCTCTCACATATGCAGATTTTCTGTCTTCCATATGCTCTAAAGCTCATTCACTTCGTGCGTTTTATTTAAGTGCAGAAAATAGAGGAGCAATCTTTCTGAACCATCAATGAAGATAGAATCTGTTAAAATTAAACTAATCTTCTCGTTTAGGCTATTGAGTATTGATAATTAACTTTGTAATTTAACGGTGACTAAAAGTAGTAAGTATTTGATGGCTCATTTCCTGCCCTAGGACCTCGAGCTCCATCCAATTTATCATTTGGCCACATCCTCCGACAACAATCTACCTTTATCTTCCACGAAAATAAACTAGTTAGAGTATGATAATTAAAGGAGAATCATACTTGAATATTTGGCTTTCAATATTTTCTTTTGGATTTTTATTTTTGGTCAGAACTTCGCACTTGAATTCACCTCCTCATTTTTTGCCATTTCTCCCCCTTTTTCGTTAATTTTTTTTCTCAATCCTTTTCCTCAATTTTCTTCCCTTTTACCTTTTTTTTTTTTTTAATTGCATGACAATTATATACTCAGAACAATTAATTTTCAAGAGATATATTTCTACGTTACATATGCCATTTGGTCAGAGTTTGAAATAATTATTAAATAAAAAATATTTTCATTATTGATAATAATTATGTCTAAATATTTTCATTTATTTATTTTATAAAGGTTCAAAATGAATTATTTTTCAGGAAACAAATGATGCTTTGTCAAAATTTATAATTAACAATTAAAGAAGGATTAAATTGGACAGGAGTAAAATCGCGACAGAGACATGGAAATGACAAATGATTTCACACACCCAACAGTCATTGTTACTTTGCTTTCGTCCGCCGGTTCTTGGAAGCCTTCATTGGATTTAGGATTAAACACGTTAGACCGCTCAAATCAAGAACCCGCTCGGTTCAATAAAAATGGAATTGGTGATTGTCTTGCCGGCTTTTTGGTCCAATTCCTGAAGGGATCGCTCTAGTTCCTGGTTCAATAAAAATGGAATTGGTGATTGTCGCTCGATCTCGCCAGATCCGGCGAGGCCGAGCTCGCCCGGCCGCGAGCCTCGGCCTCGCCTAGCGGGTGGCCGGCGAGGCCGCGCCTCGCCGCCGCCGGGCGAGCTCGGCCTCGCGTCGGCCCGGGCGAGCTCGATCTCGCCCGGATCCGGCGAGGCCGAGCTTGCCCAGTGGCGGCGAGCCTCGGCCTCGCCGGATCTGGGGGTGAGTCGGTGTCGCCCGGCGGTGGCCCGGCGAGGCCTCGCCCCCCCGCCGCGGGCGAGCTCGGCCTCGCCGGATCAAGGCGAGGCCGACCCTCGCCGGCGGCCGCCGGCCAAGGCCTTGGCCGTGACCGGCCAAAAGAAAAAAAAATGAAAAAGAAAAAAAAAGAAAAAAAGGAAAAAAAAAAAAAATAGAAAAAATAAAAGAAATAAAAAAAATTATCCAAATTTACCAAACATGTTTTACTATTTATTTTTGTTAAACAAATGTTTACCAAACGCGTCTTTTTGTTTCGTAAATTGTTCTGGAACATAAACACTTTTTTCTATTTCTATTCCCAACAATTTTTAAACAAAAACGCAAACAAACGCACCCTGGGATTCTTGATTCCGATTAGAACTAGACTGGATTAGATTGGAATCGGATCGGACCAACCCTCTTTTTAAAAACATGTATTTTTTAATTTCTTAAAAATACAAATAAAACTTAAAAATAGTAAACAATTCTTGTATTTTTCTTAATTTTTTTTGCTAAATAGTCGGTTCCATGGGACTGGATCGATCGGTCCGGTGTCCGGTCCTATTCTCAATCCTAGATCTGTCCGGTCCAGTTCCCTATCTCAAAAATTGGGAACTGGTTCCAGTCTCGTTCTCGGTTCCTACTAGGAACCAGATCGGATTTGAACCGATTACCTCTAATCGGATCTGGTCCAGTCGCAGGAATCAGTTGACTGTAGAAATTCCGCACGGACGGAGCACCTGCTTCCCCATTAATCAACCAGGGCAGAGCGTGGCATTGTCAAGAGTCTGTCCGAGGGAATTTTCCGAGCATTCGTGAGTCTCCTTTCCAGCTGCGGATGGCGAAAGAAGGTCCTTACGGCGGTTCGAGCTCTGCATCATCAGCTTCGGTGACGGGAAACAACTTCGACGCGTTCCTGAGCTTCAGAGGAAGCGACACCCGACGTGGGTTCACCGATGTTCTCTACAGAAGCCTCGTCGATCACGGGGTTCGCACCTTCTTAGACGAAGAAGAGCTTTCCGATGGAGAGTACATCAAGAAGCAGCTCCCTGAGTCGATCAAGCTGTCGAAGATTGGCATGCCGATCCTGTCCGAGGACTATGCGTCGAGTAAGCCGTGCCTTCGTGAGCTGGCTCAGATGGTCGAGTGGCGCAAAGAGGGAAGAATGATCATCATGCCCGTCTACTTCTTGATCACGGCGTGGGATGTGGAAATGAAGGATGGGAGGGGTCCCTACGCCGATAAAATTACGGCACACAAGGAGAAAGGAGTTGATCCGGCTACGATCCAGAAATGGGTGAAGGCCCTCGAAGAAGTGCCATCTGTGAAAGGGCGGCAACT
This sequence comes from Eucalyptus sideroxylon, assembly GCA_014182405.2. Lineage (NCBI taxonomy): Eukaryota > Viridiplantae > Streptophyta > Magnoliopsida > Myrtales > Myrtaceae > Eucalyptus > Eucalyptus sideroxylon. Next base: position 25,260,132 of record CM024550.2, read on the forward strand.
GACCAAAGATACTAGGTAAGGTTGAAGAAGGATCTGTAACTAGTTTTTCTTTGTTTTCTTGATCACGGCGTGGGATGTGGTACTCTCATTCTCAATTCAATTGATTTCACGGCAAATTGCCCCTGTATACGAAAGTTACGGTCTGGTAAGGGTTGCGATGGGCATGGCCGATGGTCACTCTGAATTGACTGGGGCACACTCTTGCATTTGTACCGAGCGTTTAACCATTCCGTCGCATTCACGTTTCATCAGTTTCAGATCTTTATCCCCAGTTAACATTGTCCATGACTTTGTGTACTTTCCTTCTTTCTGAAACTTTTTCTGTTTTCTAGGCAAGGAGAATTTGCTATTATGATGGTCTCAAAAGTTCTGAAGAGATTGAGAAAGGCTAAGCTCAATTTGTCTGACAAATTAGTCGGGATTGAAGACCGCTTGCCTGAGCTGAGAAGAATGTTGGATACTGACTCTAGTGACGTGCGGATGATTGTCATCTCCGGCATTCCAGGCATTGGTAAGACAACCCTCGCAAAATCTCTCTACAACGATATCTGCCACCTCTTTGACCGTCACAGCTTTCTCGGTGATATTGGAGACACTACTGACAAGAAGGCTCTTCTAGCTTTGCAAAATCAGTAGGTCTCTGACATCGTCCAAAGGGACTCAGCAAAACTCAAATCGGTTGAGGAAGGAATCAGCTTCCTCAAATTAAGATAAAGCACCTGGAAAGTCCTCATCCTTTTGGACGACGTGCATGAGAAGTCTCAGCTTGAAGCTTTGGTTGGAAGTCTCGATTGGTTCGGTTCAGGGAGTAGGATCATTATCACAACCAAAAGAGTTCTCAATTTTTGTGAAATGGCAGAAACTGATGATGTTGAAACTTACAAAGTCCCAGAGATGGATGATAGTGATGCTCTAAAACTTTTTTGTAGATACGCCTTTGCTAAGGATTGTCCAGAACATGACTATGTCGATCTGTCTGAAAGAATTGTGTCTGCTACTGGAAAACTTCCATTAGCTGTTGAGCTCGTAGGTTCACACCTGTCTCTGCTTCGGATAAAAGAGGAGCTTGGGAATCTCTACTGGAGAAGTTACAAAATGTAACTGATGATAAAGTCGAGAAGAAGTTGAGAATAACTTACGAACAATTAAACAGTTTCCAACGGCATATTTTTCTCGACATAGCTTGTTTTCTTTTTGGAGAGGATAAAAGAATCGCATCTTACATGTGGGATGAGCTTCAATTGTATCCTTCTTTTGAAGTCGAGATGCTTTGTCTCATGTCCATGGTAAAGATTGGAGATGACAACAGGATGTGGATCCATGATCAGCTAAGGAAGCTGGGCAGGAAAATTGTTCAAGAAGATTGCATGAAACAGGGGAACAACAGTAGACTATGGGCCACTGAAGCTCGGAAGATTTTTAAACAAGATGAGGTCAGATTTGACATTTCTTTTTTTGGTCTGTCTGTTGAATATATAACTCTCATTGTTTTGATCCCTTTTGGAAAGAGTGAAGCATAAATGATCCTCAGTTCAATTATTGTATTGGGGTTTCATTGGCTCCTGTCTAACAATGGTGTTTGACCAACAGAGCCAAATGAAGGTTGAAGCTCTGTGGCTTGAGATGGATAACACTGAACAAAAAGACATGGATGGTCGATCGCAGACCTCTTTGACTGGTGACCAATTTAAAAGAGTACCAAATCTCCGTCTTCTCATTTTGGATCACTTTGACATTAAGAAGGATTTTAGAAATCTTCTTTCAAAGTTACTTTGGCTCCATTGGCATGGCTGTCCGAGAGCTTTTAATGTAATCAATTTGAACTTGGAGGTCTTGGTTGTTCTTGATTTATCATGGAGCAAGGTAACTGAAGGTTGGGAGGGTTGGAATAGTATAAAGGTAGCTCAAATACTTTGCATTTCCCTTTTCACTTGAATACTTACTGCAACATTAACAGTTTCTGTCTATTTGTATTGCTTGCAGTTGGCAAGGAAGTTGAAAGTCTTAATTCTCAGAGACTGTGTTGACTTGATACAAACTCCAAACTTCTCTAATTTCGAGTCTTTGGAGATGCTGATTTTAGAATATTGCTCTCATTTGGTTCGAATCGACCCATCGATTGGTCAGTTGCAACGTTTGCAAATTTTAGATCTGAAATTTTGCACTGACCTCGGTAACTTGCCCAGAGAACTTGATTCTCTGGAAGCTTTGAGAGAGCTCCGACTTGATGGAACTTATATAGAAGATATTCCAGTCTCCGAAGATATGAAGCATCTTAAAGCTCTCAGCGCCTGCAACTGTAAATCATTGGCACGATTGTCCAGTGAAATTGGTGACATAAAATCTCTAGAATTTCTTTCGATTGATGGCTCTGAACTTACCACACTCCCGGACTCAATTAAAAGGCTAGAAAAGTTGAAACAACTGTCTTTGAGAGATTGTCGGTTGTTGTGGAAACTTCCAGACGCCATTGGAAAATTGACATCATTAGAGAACCTGGATCTCTCAAGTACAGGAATAGACAAATTACCACACGCCATTGGTAATATGCATCATTTGAGGGTGCTGAGAATGGACGGAAGTTTCATTAGAAAGTTCCCTCGATCTATTGGAATGCTGAAGAAGCTTGAGGAGATTCATGCATCACGCTGTAGGAGTTTGGAAAAAATTCCTGAGGAGATCAAAGGCTTGTCTCGTTTGAGAAATTTGGTGTTGTCAGATTCCAATATTCCCAGCCTACCAGGGAGCATCTCTAGTCTTTCCCATCTTCGAAACCTTGATTTATATGGCTGTGACAATCTTCATGAGGTTCCTCTGCTTCCCACTAGTTTAGCCACTTTTCGTCTCACTTATGACTCAAGTAAATTGAAGTCTTTGGATATATCAAATCTGACCAATCTCAAAGAGTTGTGCCTTGCCAATTATTTGGAGGACAAGGCATCTCCTGGCACAGACGGATATTTGATGGTGGAGCCGCTCAGCCTTTCGGGGATTGGCAAAGTTACAAAAGTTGAGACCTTGAAATTGTGCCTCCCAGGCGTCACTAAACTACCGGAAATGGATGCTCTTAAGCAGCTAAGGAAGCTTGATCTTCAATGTCCAGACCTACAACATCTCCCACAACTACCCAAAAGTTTGAAAAAACTAACCCTCCGAGACTGCAAATCCTTAAAGACATTGCCGGAGCTTAAGTATCTCAAGTCTCTATCTGGGTTGGAGCTTCTGTTATGTTCTGTAATGGAAATTGAAGGACTTCAAAATCTCTCATCCTTGGTAGCCTTGCTTATTTCTCACTGTGAGCTGGTAAAGCTAGACGGCCTCGAATGCTTGACATCCCTGAGAACATTGACCATCTCATACTGTGATTCCCTTCAAGGACTGCCAGATTTGTCGAACTTGAAGAAGCTGAGAACATGTCATATCCAACATTGCAAGAACATAACTCAAAAGGACAGCCTCCAGTAGTCGGGCTCCCTAGAAAGGCCAGATATCTGCGAAGGTCGTGGTACGCCTCTGGTCTAAATGAGGACTTGAAAGAGATCCATTTCATGCTTCCTCGAGCAAGTCTGAAGTTTCTGAGGCCAATGGTCATTCTAAAGGTCATGCATCTTTTCAATTTAATGATGATCCATAAGTTTCACTTGCATTGTTGGACTTCCTTGTAACTGGAATGCTTTCTTCTCCGATATTTCCATTTTTCTTTTTACTTCTTTAGAGAATGCAATATTTTTCCTTTATGAAGTTATTCTCAACAATGCCCAGCAATTGCTTGGTATACCACTTAACACTTCGACTTCATTGTACCATTTTCACAAATATATGAATGAGTGCTTGAATCAGCATTTCTGAATTCCCTAATCATTCTGGTCATTGTTGTTCTTAATTTCTTCCATCTAACTGACTGATTATCCTTAGTAAGATGATATGCCCATTTATTCAATATACATGGAGTATTCGCTAGCAGGAGTATTGTAATGGAAGAAATAACTGGATGTGATCTCTGTTCATTTCTTTTGCCCAACGATGATGTATAGAATAGTCATATCTTAATGCGATGCAGAAAGGCCAAATATATGCTCATACACCTCTACATAGACAATACTGAGGGAAAAATCACCATGGCATGCACTTTTTATGTGGGAATTATTTATGTGATTAACGAGAGGCACCCGATAACCCTTATGATCTAGATTATTATAGGATAAAAAATTCAAAAAGAATGATGAATTGATGTTACTGAACATCATCTGGCATTAGTTTGTTGTTTTTCCCCCTTGAATAAATTTTACCTGCTAAGTAGTTTATCTACTTGAATGAATATCATTCGACTCGTTTTAGTGTTTTCTGGGTACTCTGAAATATCTCTGTGAACTAATGTCTCAGGCTGAGGAGCCAACTTAGGCTGTGCAGCAGGTAAAAATGCCCCATCATGAATAACCCAAATTATTATAGCACATTCCAGGACGGTCCTGCCTTTCAAAACCAAATAAAATGCATCTCTTTGTTGCCAGGCCTGATCAAACTGAAGATTCAGAACCTGTGAAGAGACCTGCATACATCATTACAGGACCCACTTATTATAGTTTCCTTCTTGGTTAGTCCGTGGTAGTAAAGACCAGGCTGAGGAATCTTATGTCACATGGGTAGATGAGCAAGGCGTGACTTCACTCAATTACATGTTTCTGAATCTTCTTTTTTCAACATAGTTGATCTTTACTTGCGTCTCTGCATGATTCAGGCATCTGCTTTTGATATTTATGTCCTGCTTGTTTGGATGATCCACGCCAAAGAATGTAACATCTCTGGATTTCCTTTTTCTTTCTAGACACATTCCATAGAAGTGTTTCCCTTGCATTTCTATTGGCTGTTTCTACGATTTATTTTGTTGAAATCTGCGAGATGTCAGCCCCCACTCTGTCATCAGTTTATGATCTCTTAATTCCTAGATTTCTGCGAATGTACCATAATATGATTGTGTAGTGTCAACTGTCAACTTAAACAGACTCTTCTGGACGAGAATTGGAAGAAGAAAAAGGCAAACAGATTTCCTGAGAATTGACCGCCACAGGTTAGTGCCATTCAAACATGAGGCTTCCCGATGTTTCTATGAGCTACAACAATGAAGAAAGCCATGGATTAACAAGAACGGTACGGAAAATTTGTGACCCGACGAACTTAGATTCAGAAGGGTAGCTGGTCGTCTCACGTCTGCTATAACAACAAATGCTATGCCAAGTACCTTTTGTTAGACTAAACAACATTAGGAATATGAAGCCCAGGAGAGTGTTTCTGAACTTTTCCTCTTCCCATTATATGCCCTTTCAAATTTGTACCACTTGATATCCCAGAAATTGCATCCTTCGAGATCTTCATAGAAGACCCTTCTTCCTGTACATTCGAGTTCGTGTCATCATCAATATTCAAATTCAAAAGTATCTTTTGGCTTCACAGTTTTCATTGTCACAAGCATCTCTCTTTAGAGAAAGTAATCACCAACATTTTCCGACAATGGAAAATTATTCAAGCAGTTATGTTCGATTTATGTTTTCATGAAAATTGAATACTGGCACGGTGAAATATGTCATGAATTAAAAGAACCAATCTTTTTGTTTCCTTCCAATTTTTTATTGTACTTTTATGCCATTAATTTCTTTCTCTCATTGCTTTGCTTAGGGTGCGTTTGGTAACATTTTTTTAAAAAAATTGTTCCAGGGAATAGAAATAGAAAAAAACTATTTCTATTCCAGAAAACAATTTTTGAACAGAAAAACGTGTTTGGTAACTGCATAAAATTTATGTACATAGAATAAAAAAAGAATAGAAACACGAATTTCTACCCCATGCTTCGTCCAATGTTGTCGTTTCATATATTTCATATGTTCATATGGAAAATCTAGAGATGCCTTCAAACTTTTACTACAAAATTCATTGTTAATTGATTGAAAACAAATCTTTAGTTAACTATGATAAACTTGGGTCACATTTATTTTTGTGATACAAAATTTAATTTATGATAAATGTGGTATGGATAATATCAATTTGAGATTTTTATGATATTAGCCAAAAAAAAAAAAGTTCAATTTTTAGTTTATATTTTGAAATAGTCATGCAACCGTCTCCAAAGCAATTGGAAAAAAAGAGCATTTAATTCGAAGACTGAATTGATGAAGAAAAGTTTAAGGTTCCGGTCGTACATTTTGCAGAAGTTTAAAGTTTATTTTGGTTTAAAGTTATTGGTGTTTTTTCTTTTTAAAATATATTTTGTTGTAAATTTTTATATCCGTCTCGCCATGGTCGGCCGGTCAAAGAGGCCCTCGTACACCTCCTCGCATCGTATGAAACTATTTTCATTTTGAAAGTAGATGGACATCCAGACTTCTCGCAACCGTGGAGGAAGTTCCTCCGAAACAAGAGAAAAGAGTTATGATGTGTTTTTGAGCTACAGAGGAGAAAATACTCGCAAGGGCTTTCCGGATCATCTCCACCATAGGCTCATATGAGAGGAGGTCTGCATGTTCCGGGTTGATCAGCCAGTCTACATAGGAATGAACTATGGGGCGTTGCTTCTGCAAGCGATCAAGCATTCCAAGATCGCCATTCCGATCCTGTCAAAGAACTACCCGTCAAGCGTATGGTGCCTCTGAGAGCTGGCTCAGATTGTGGAGTGCCACATGACGACGGGCCAGATCATCATGCCCCTCTTCTTCAACGTCACGCCATCGGTCGTGAAAACCCTCCCACGGTTACGGCAAGGCTATCGCCCTTCATAGAGAGCGACGGAATCGACCCGACACACCCTCCAGAAATGGGAGGAAGCTCTCAGCTATGTGGGATCCATCCCAGGGTTGGAGATCGATAGGTGAGTGTAATTGAGTAAGTTCGATTGAGTAACCTAGCATCCAAATCCCAAGGCAGCGCTTACTTCAATTTTACTTAATCTAATTAGACTAATGCTGCTAGGTGTATCAATATCTCATGTAGCTCCCTCTGATCTGGTACTGAATGTGATCCGGTTGTTTACATTCTTACTCCCAGCTTGCCACATTACTTAATGTTTCGGTTTTGTTGATAAATTTCAGCGTTCTAGCGTTACATGTATCTCATAACTTAGTTTTTCCATGTTCGATCACTGCATTAAATGGGAGGCAGCGGTTTTTATATCAATGTGGTCCAGGAGAATGTTCTTCCTCTTGGAATCTGCATCCTCAGGAAATCTTACCTCTTGCAAGAAAATGCCAGTGTAGAGTGATACCGATTTGCTTAATTTCTGTGGATGCAACAGACAGCCTTTGCACCTCATCATACTGTACTTTGTCTGTCTTGATTTAGTAGAAGCATGTACCACTAATTGCATGGCCTGTTTGTCTAAAGGTGATTGCTGTATGATAGTTTTTGAAAGGAGAGCGTGAACTTTTTCTTTCAAACTACTTCAGAGTTTAGATATTGTTGGACTTACATTAATCTTTGTGCGTGTACCTTGTGCACACGTGCACGCATGATATAGCTGGTCCAAAGAGGCTTTAATCATCGATGTTCTTGTCGCAAATGTGTCGAGGGCACTGAACAGATACTTCGTTGGCATCGAGCATCATGTGGAAAGAGTCATGAAATTACTAAATGTGGAATCTAGCGATATTCGTGTAGTTGGAATACATGGCATAGGGGGCACCGGTAAGACAATAATTGCAAGGTTCATCTACAAAAGAATATTAGATCTCTTTGATGGCTGTAGCTTTCTGGAATACATTAGAGAACATACCAAAAAACCAGGAGGTTTAGATAATTTGCAAGGTCAGTTGGTTTCTGACCTTCTAGGTGTAATGCATGGACAAATTCATTCTGTTGATGATGGGATTAAGTCCATCAGAAGCAGATTCTTGCACAAGAAGGTTCTCATTGTTCTCGATGATATTGAACCGAGCTCCGGACTTACACCAAATTTAAGTGTTCCTGATTCATTAGGCTCCGGGAGCAGGATCATAATTACCACCAGAGACGAACAGGCTTTAGATAAGTTTGAAGTGTCCCTGAAATATGAGGTCGGGGGAATGCGAGAAGAGGAAGTTGATGAACTATTCTGCACTCATGCCTTCAGGGAGAGACCTGCTCCAGCTCACTTAGCTACTCTGTCCAAAAAAATAGTATTGACTATTGGCCGGCTTCCTTTGACTGTTGAGGTTGTTGGGTCGTATCTATATTCTAAAAGCAAGGAGGTGTGGGAGCAGACATTAAACGAATTGAGAAAAGTACCCAAGCCACAAGTTCAACAGAAATTGATGGTAATAATCAAAGCATTACCTGACGAGCAAAGACTGATATTTCTTGACATTGCTTGTTTTTTCATTGGAGAGGACAAAAGTGTTGCATGCTACCTATGGTCTGACCGTGATTCCACAAGTGGATCGGTATTAGAAGTGCTCATCAATTCGTCTATTGTTAAAATTGAGAATGATAAGTTATGGATGCATGATCAACTTCGAGACCTAGGTAGGGATATTGTCGTACGAGAACATCTTGAACCTGGAGAGCGCAGTAGATTGTGGAGTCACGAGCAAGCCTGTGTTGTCTGGTGAATAAAACAGTAAGATACAAGTTCATCACTGTTTTTACCTTACTTGCATGCCTTAAGATTCATGTTCCTCTTTTCATACAAAGAAAACTATTTGGGGTGCATATTTTTAGCAAAAAAAAAAAAAAATGATTTGAAAAATATTTTTCTAAAAATGATCATTTATATTTCTTGAAATAATTAGTTAATGAAATTTTTTCATTGTTGATAACAACTTATGTCTACTTATTTCCGTGGATGATGAAAATATTTGTTATTCATTCATTTTTGTAAGAGATGAAAGTGATCATTTTTAATAATTTTTTCCAAAACCTTTTTTTAAACAAATTGATCCTTAATAAAATGATTTCTTTAATTTGAAGTCTCTAAGAATTTATCATCTTCACATATTTTTGTTCGGAAATGCCAAGTCCCTTGGTAATCCAAATCCTGTATTTCACGTGTAGGGAACGAAAATTGTTAAGAGGAATTCTTCTCAAATTTGGCAGTGGGTCACAATACAGTTTTGGACCAGCACATTTTGCGAGGATGTCAAACATAAGATTCCTTCGATTGGATCAGGCGAACCTCAAGGGAAATTTTGAGCGATGTCTGTCAAGTTTAAGATGGCTCCATTGGCAAGGTTGTCCTCGGCATCTTCTTGCTAAAAAATTGGATTTGAAGGAATTGGTTGTTCTAGATCTTTCCTGGAGCAAGGTCAGTGACAAATGGAACGGTTGGAGTGAAATCAAGGTAGAGAAGTACATTATTATTGATTTCATTTGTCAAATTGTAGCGGAAAAGTTGACTCTTTTGTTATTCTATTTTCTGACAAAAGCCAAGAAATTGAGAGTTTTGAACCTCACCGGTTGTTATGATATGATTAGAACTCCAGACTTATCTCATTACAAATGTTTAGAGAGATTGAATCTTGAAAGGTGCATTTGATTGGTTGAAATTGGTTCATCGGTAAAAATTCTGGAGAGGTTGGTTTCACTGAACGTGAGGTCTTGTACTGAACTCAATAAGTTGCCTGAAGAGCTGGGTTCCCTCATATCCTTGGAAGAGATTCTTATAGATGGAACTGCTCTTCAAGAAATTCCTGCCTCCATTGGTCATTTGCAAAAGCTTAGAAGATTCAGTGCCTGCAACTGTCTTTCATTGATTTAGCTACCCAATTCAATTAGCCATGTAAAATCGCTGAGAGTCCTTGCACTACATGGTACCAAAATAACTAAACTTCCCCTGTCTGGAAAGTTAGAAGCGCTACAACACTTGTCAATAAATCATTGTAGGTCGATATTGAAGTTACCATTGTGCTTGGGGACCTTGGCTTCATTGATCGAACTCGATCTATCGAGCACTGCAATTGTCGAATTACCTAGTACTATCAATGAGTTATACCTTTTAAGAGTGCTCAAAATTGATATTACTTTTGTAAGAGAGCTGCCTTGCGCTATATAGACATTGAAGAGGCTTGAAGAGCTGCACGCTTCAAGATGTCGGAGTTTGGATGGGGAAATTTCTGAAGATATTGAGAATCTTTCCTCATTGAGGGTCTTGAGGCTTGGATACTCTCGAATTCGTGGCCTACCAGATAGCATTTCTAGACTTCCCAATCTGCAAACGCTTGATCTACTTCATTGTGACAAGCTCCATAGAGTGCCCAAGCTTCCTTCCACTTTAATAAGCCTATCTGTTAGTTCTAAATTGATGGATACAATCCCAGACATTAGTAGCCTAGTTAAGTTGGGAGAGTTATTCTTGGCTGATGGATCGCAGGAACTGGTGTTACCTGACCAAGGTCAAGTTGAGGCCAAAGGACACACTTATTTGGAGCTCCGGAGTTTGTCAGAGCTAAAGATATTGCAGCTATCTCTGTTAAAGATCCAACTACTACCTGTTAGGTTGGATCTCCTTTGTAAGCTCACAAAGTTCTCCCTTTGCTGCATTCACTTGAAAAAGCTACCACAACTTCTTCCAGGTTTATTCACTCTCTCACTTCGTCATTACAAATCAGGGACAAGATTGCCAAATCTTTCATATTTGGAGCTCCTGTCAGAATTCGAGCTTTCTAACTGTGCTATAACAGAAGTTGCTGGCCTCGGGCAGTTCAAATCCTTGCGAATTTTCAGAATATCTCACTGCAACTTGCAACAGCTAGATGAGCTGGAGAACTTTATATTTTTAGTATCATTGAATGTTTCATAATGTCAAAGTCTTGAGAGACTTCCTGATCTATCAAAACTGAAGAAGCTGAAAGATATTAAAATCAAGGGCTGTCCAAAGATTCGTGATATTAAAAGTGTGGAACACCTGCATTCCTTTGAGAAGCCAAGTAGTGCCATAATTGAGACGGAAAGCTCATCCGAGGCAACTAACAGTATGATTTTCCCTCTGGACCACATAGATGGAGGTTGGCACTTGATTAGCACGTGTCATGTTTGGAATTTTTACAAAGATGAATGAATTCCTTAATATTAATAAAATTGCATGACATGATGAATTACGAGGGACAGGATATTTTCTCCCATTAACACATGCAGAATAATTTTTCAAATGAAATTTGAGTCATCAAGACTTTGTATTTCTTTCATCTTTTCTAGTTGAAAGATGCGTCCAAATTTGTACGGACTCCACTTCTTTAAAAGAGCATTTTACTTTTTCTTGTATTTTTCTGCGATATACAACCAAAGAACTTCTATTTATGTCAGTCAGTTTAATCATGCTTTTGGGAGGTGTTGTCATGTATTCAATCCAGAGCATCGATCGTTGTATGGGTATCTTAAATCTTTGATGTGGAGCAGAAAAGTGCCGGCTGCTGTACTAGTATCTTACATTTTTTATGGGGTGCTTCCGTAATATTCAAGTTCTTAATCCAAAGTACTTTGAATAAATTGGGATGAGTAGCTCATACAAGGTATTCCATTCTTCGAACTTTTCTCTTTTAATTCAGACTTGTTTGACGAGCTACTCTTCTAAGGACATATAGTCTGATCAATATCGTCAATGAAATTTCAAACCTCATTTGGTCACTTTTCACATTCAGTCAGTTTGCATCTAAGCATCAGTCTTTATAACCGTTTGACACATGGTAGAAGTCTTATTTGATGCACTGAATACATATGCTTACACAGGTTTTGTCACTGGTAGAGTTTGACAAACCAGCTAATACCAAACATTCTTCCATTCAAGGTGTCAAATGCAAGGATAAAGGTATGCTGTGCACTGAGATTGTCAAATCTGAGTTGTCCTGTAAGATTTAAGTGTGATTCCAACCTTGCAATGTAGAACGCTGAAAGAGGTCATGGCTAGAAAGCTGCCAGACCATAAGGATAGGCAGTCAAAGGTTTATTTCAAGCTATACCATATTGTTGGAACTGATTAGACCTTAGACTAATTTTTTGGGCCAAATAGAAAATTTTACTCCTTATTTAATGCTCCTCTTCCTCCTAAAGCACAAGCAAAATCTTTCGATTCTATCAAGTCAATAACTGAAACTATGGGCGCTTCTTCTAACTTGCAAAATTCTCCCACCGTTGTAGGTTCATCAACCACGTGGCATAGAGTGAAGGTAAACCACAGACGTCTTGCTTTCTATCTTACTCTATCAATGAATAATTCTGTATTTCTTTCAGGCTGTTGCTTCCAAATTCAGCTGTCAGATGATTTCCAGAACCAAGCCAACATACTCTTTTCCACATTAATCAAACTTAGGTGTTGAGCCAGATAAGAATTCCAAGTTGTCAGTGTTGGAAAAAGTTTAGAATACATAAAAAATAATAATAACTGTTAATACATCGCAAAGGATTAGAAAATAGAAAAACAAATGTCTGAGGCGTGCAAGCACTGTCCTTACGGATAATTCCGCCCCTCGGAGTACGAAACTCAGTGCGTAAGGCTTCAGTGGCTATCCTCTCAAGATACAACAGACTTCCTCTATACTCCGCACTGAGTATTAGAAGGAAACATAACAACTTTTGTGTATAACCCAGCTGAAAGAAAAGGAAAGATATATGAGAACATATTGTGTCTTATGAGATCTTATTTTTTTATTCAGACAAAATAGAGTCATTATAAAATAATGGAGGATTTATTTGAGAAATAAATTAAACGTTACAAAACAATTTAAAAAGCCATTATATGACTGTTAAGAAACCGTTATGTGACCGTTAAAAATAATAATGGTCTTCAATACGGTCATAACTTTTATCGAAGCTATTATTGTAAATATTTCAAAACTGCTGAAATATCTAACAGTCAGTGGATACGACAGGGACAGAAACTACTGGCACCTCGCCATCGACAAAGCAAGAAGATATGCCACTTGACAGGGCATCAACTATCCCTTCGCAACAATTGGTTCTGCTGTGCGACCTCCTGCTGCTTGACCATAGTCATCATCAGCAACGGACAAAGATAAAGCCCCTATAATTGTCGAGGCAGATTTACGCAGTCGCGGAGAGTAATCTCTTTCTAGAGATCGAGTCTCTGTTGAGTGGTGACTCAAGAGAGCAAAATACTGGGACACAGATGACACAAGCAAGTCATTTTGATCTTCAAGCATACCAGAATGCATCGCAAGAGGTGGAAATTATAATGAGTCAGGGACTCCAGGCAATTCTGTTTAATCCCAAGCTACTTGGTCATTTGCAAGAATTACTGAACTTCTTAGTCGAACAAAATGCACCAGAGGTCTCTACTATTGGACATCAATGTGTCTATCTCAAATTGCAGAACTTTATTCAGACTGCGGGCGAATCCCTTTCTTCCCAATAAAAGATTCTCATTGAATGTGAGAGTTTAGAAAGGGAGCTCAAAATGGAAAAGTATCTTTTGGCTTCTGACAAGGATGAAGTTCGTTTGATCAAGAAACAATGTGAAGAGAAAGCTAAGAGTGTGTCTGACAATGAGCGAGTTATGACCCAACTTCAAGCAGAGATTGAGGCACGCAAGCAGACAATTGACAATGCAAAGTCAGAAATATCATATCTGTCGACAATGAGATGAGAGAAAGTTAAGGAACTGAAGAATTAAGTACGAGCAGGTCCTCAGTATGAAGAGAGAGAATCCAAGCATGGAAAAGAAGAGAAATCAAGCCCAGGAAATGATTGACAAAATCAATGTAGATTGGAATGAATTGTATGCCGATATTAAAGGCCGATTGGCCTCTAAATAGGCTGGCACTTTTCTTTTTCTTTTATTTGAATCTTCACGTATTGAAAACTTTTCCATTCTGGCAAAAAACACAGGTTTGGAATTTCATTCATAGTTATTTATCATTGCTGAAAGCGTGAAACAAAGTCTATTGAAACAAAGAGAACGCTCACCTTGCAAACTCATCATGTCATTCGGCTTGGTCTGCAATCTCCGAAGGCTCCCTGTAACTAGTCTTGCCAGAGGAAAGATTGCTGGTCTCAGGAGGCAGCAGACCATGCAGAGTCCTCTATGCAGCACCGTGCTTTCTCGCTCTTCTTTGCCATAGTCCTCTTTGGTAGAGAAGGCGGTCTCTGTGATGATATCGGTGAAATTAGCATAACGTAGATATTCCATGCGTGCTCTCTCCACTGCGAATTTCAGCAAAATCCAGATGTACCCATGCACGCAAAGACGTGGTTTTGTCTATGATGCCTTGTTCTCCGGGGGCAACCTTATCCACCATCCAAGTATTTCAAGAGAAATTCTTAACCCTGTCGATAGAGTTGGCAACAGTGTATCCAAGATATGAACAATTTTAGGCTCCGAAGCACCATAATTTAAGATAACGGAAAGACCACATGGCAGGAATTGAGATATAAAATCTAGGTTAGGACCTTATTTTAAGTAGGTGGTATCCCTTTAGTACGCCTAGCACTACATAATTTATATTATGGGTTATATTCATGTTAGTGTGACAATCAATCCAAGTCATTATTCGAGTTGCAAAATTCTAGGTCTTGTGGGATTCAAAATTGGAAAATTTCGGCGTTGGTAGAATTTTAAGGTTGCTGATATTTTTTTATCTTGTTAATAAAAAAATTGTGACCGATAACTTGCTTATCACATCACTCATTAGTAAGTTATCGTCATTATCAGAAGTAACGTCCATACAAATTTATAAATTATCAACTTGTTCTAAGGGCTGATGTTGGCTTTGGGTGCGTTTGTTTATGTTTCTATTTAAAAATTGTTCTAGGGAACAGAAATAGAAAAAATTATTTTTGTTTCGAGGAACAATTTTTTTACCAGAAAGACACGTTTGGTAAACTTGTTCTGTAAATAAAAAATGAATAGAAACATATTTGGTAAATTTATTTTTTTTTTTTGTTTCTTTTAATTTTTTTAATTTTTTTCCTTTTTTTTTTTTTTTTTTTTTTTTTCTTTTGGCCGGTCGCCGGCCATGCCGAGGCTAGCGATCGGCCGACAGGGGCCAGCAGCCTCGCCCAACCATGGCGAGGCCAACCCTCACCATGGTTGGGTGAGGCTCGGCCTCGCCTTGGCTGGGCGAGGTCGAGTGTCGCCCAGATGCGGCGAGGTCGAGTGTTGCCGACCCCTGGCAAGGCTCAGCCACGTCGGATCTAGGCGAGGCCGAGCCTCGCCCGCATCGGCGACACTCGGCCTCGCCTTGGCTGGACAAGCTTGGCCTCACCCAGATCCGGCGAGGCCAAGCGTCGCCGGCCCTCGACGGCCAGTCACCGGCCATGGCCGAGGCCGGCAACTAGCCAAAGAAAAAAGAAGAAAAAAAAAAAAAAGAAAAAAGAGAGGAGAGAGAAAATTTGTTCTTCAGAAGTGTTTCCGGATCAAAAAAATATTTTTTTTGTTTCTTATTTCCATTCCAATTTTGTTCCGGAAACAAAAAAACAGATTTTGAACAAAAACGCAAACAAACGCATTTTTGTTCTTTTTTTATTCCCGAGAACAAAAAAACAAAATTTTTGTTCATAAACAAAAAAAAAAAAGAACATAAACATGCACGCCCTTTTTAATCAGGATATATATGCTTGTCTATTGATATTGAAATTCCAATTACCAATTCGAACATTGATTAATAGAGTAATACAATCATCTATAGCAAAATATTAGTTTATTCCGTGTGTGTTGCATAGGGTGATGAACTTTGGGAATGTTTGTTGATGTTTCAAACAATGTCTAATTCTATTTTTTTGTTTCTCGAAACAAAAACAAAAAAAACCAAAATTTTGTTTGGTAAATTTTTTGTTCTCGAAATATATTTAGGGCAAAATTCTAAATAATGGCCTGAGTTGCCATCGTTTTCTCAAATAAATGCTCAAAATGAACCATGTTTCCAATAAAAGTCTGAAATTGCCAAACCGTCTCAGATAAATGCATGGAATGAAACTTGTTTCAAATAAAGGCATGAAATAGCCATATCAATTTTTTAAAAAAGGGCCTAACCTATTAGACCGAATAGCTTTTTTGTCTTTTAATTTATTTTTCTGTTTATTTCTTCTTATTTTTTTCTTTTTCCACCTTCCCTCTACTGGCCATGGTGGAGGGCGCTAGACTCAAGCGAGGGCCACCTTCATTGGGATCTGGCAAAGGCATGCCTTTGCCAAATCTGGTGAGGGCAGCCCTCACCTTCACATGGCCTCGCTAGCTCAAGCGAGGGTGAGGGTTGCCCTCACCAGTGTCGAGCAAGGGTTGCATTCGCCTGATCTGGCAAGGGCAACCCTCATTGGCATCAGGTTCACTTTAAACTCTTATTCAAGTGAATGAGGGTACTTTAGGCTTTTATTTGGAATTTTCCCATCGAAATAGTCACCAACTAACCAAAGGCCCTTATTTAATATGTTTTGGCAACTTTCGGCCTTTACTTCAGACGATTTGGCCACTTTAACCTTTATTTGAAATAATGTTCACTTCAAGCCCTCATTTAATAAAATAAGCACACTTCAGGCCATTATTTCAAATTTTCCCTAAATTTGGAGCATAATTAAAAAATAGAAAAAAATTACTTCTTGCTCTTAAGAACAATTCCAAAATCAAGGCAAATCATTTTCTATTTTTTTTATATCTTTTCTTGTCTCTTTTTCTTTTCTTTCATTTTCTCTTTTGCTGCCTCATTGTTGGTCACTGGCCATAGCGATGTTCGGCGACCAATTAGGCAAGGTTTGGCGACCAATTGAGCGAGGTCCAGTGAGCTCGTTGAAGCCTCACCTATGGCTGGGTGAGCTTGTCTAGCCACCGACAAGACCGGCCTCGAATCAATTAGGCGAGGCTCCGGCGAGCTCACCAAACCTCACCTGGCTTGGTGAGGCTTTGGCGAGGTCACGGGCCATTGCTAGTAATCAGCTAGAGAAAAAGAGGGAATGAAAAGGAAAAAGAAAAAAGAGAAAAATATAATAAAAATATTAAAAATTAAAAGAAATTTTAAGTCACAAAGAAAATTTAAGAATCATACTAAATACATTTTTATTCCCGGAATAGAAATTTTGGGCATTTTAAATGCTTAGAATCTCGTCCGAGGAACAGAATAAAAAATAATTATTTCTTAGTAGAATTTGTTTTTAAGAATATAATGGTTACAAAAAGTACAATTTTTGGCAATCGACCCATTATCAAGACAAATAATTTTTTGAAAAATCCAGATGAGGCTTTTTCCAAATTCATGTTGCTTTTTGCCACAGTAGCTTTTGGATGCTCTTACACATGCATGTTTTCTGTCTCCCGTATGCTCTAAAGCTCATTCACTTTGTGCGTTTTACTTCAGTGTAGAAAATGGAGGAGCAATCTTTCTGAACCATTAATGAAGATGAAATCTATTAAAATAAACTAATCTTCTCGTGTAGGCTATTGAGTATTGATAATTAACTTTGTAATTTAACAGTGACTAAAAGTAGTAAGCGCGTGATGGGTCATTTCCTGCCTTTGGACCTTGAGCTCCATCCAATGTATCATTTGGCCACATCATTCGATAAGAATCTACCTTTATCTCTCACAAAAATAAACTAGTTAGAGTATGATAATTAAAGGAGAATCAGACTTGAATATTTGGCTTCCAATATTTTCTTTTTGGACACACTTCAATTTTTAGTTTTGGTCAGAAATTCTCACTTGAATTCACCTCCTCATTTTTTGCCATTTCTCCCCCTTTTTCGTTAATTTTTTTTCTCAATTCTTTTCCTCAATTTTCTTCCCTTTTGCCTTTTTTTTAATCGCACAACGATTATATACTCAGAACAGTTACTTTCAAGAGATATATTTCTATGTTATATATAACATTTGGTCAGAGTTTGAAATAATTATAAAATAAAAAACATTTTCATTATCGATAATTATTTATATCTAAATATTTTGGTTCTCCACTCCTAGTTAGAATCGGACCGTATTGAGAAGCGATTACCTCTAATCGGATCTGGTCCAGTCGCAGGAATCAGTTGACTGTAGAAATTCCGCACAGAGGGAGCACCTGCTTCCCCATTAAGCGTGGCATTTTCAAGAGTCTGTCCGAGGGAATTTTCCGAGCGTTCGTGAGTCTCCTTTGCAGCTGCAGATGGCGAAAGAAGGTCCTTACGGCGGTTCGAGCTCTGCATCATCAGCTTCGGTGACGGGAAACAACTTCGACGTGTTCCTGAGCTTCAGAGGAAGCGACACCCGACATGGGTTCACCGATGTTCTCTACAGAAGCCTCGTCGATCACGGGGTTCGCACCTTCTTAGACGAAGAAGAGCTTTCCGATGGAGAGTACATCAAGAAGCAGCTCCCTGAGTCGATCAAGCTGTCGAAGATTGGCATCCCGATCCTGTCCGAGGACTATGCCTCGAGTAAGCCGTGCCTTCGTGAGCTGGCTCAGATGGTCGAGTGGCGCAAAGAGGGAAGAATGATCATCATGCCCGTCTACTTCTTGATCACGGCGTGGGATGTGGATATGAAGGATGGGAGGGGTCCCTACATGGATAAAATTGCGGCACACAAGGAGAAAGGAGTTGATCCGGACACGATCCAGAAATGGGTGGATGCCCTCAAAGAAGTGACATCTGTGAAAGGGCGGCAACTGACCGAATATACTAGGTAAGGTTGAAGAAGGATCTGTAACTAGTTTTGCTTTGTTTTTATTTCTTTTCTCCCTTTTTTGTCCTGAATAATGTGGTACTCTCATTCTCAATTCAATTGATTTCACGGCAAATTGCCCCTGTAGACGAAAGTGACGGTCTGTTAAGGGTTGCGATGGGCATGGCCGATGGTCACTCTGAATTGACTGGGGCACACTCTTGCATTTGTACCGAGCGTTTAACCATTCCGTCGCATTCACGTTTCATCAGTTTCAGATCTTTATCCCCAGTTAACAGTGTCCATGACTTCGTGTACTTTCCTTCTTTCTGAAACTTTTTCTGTTTTCTAGGCAAGGAGAATCTGTAAAAATGATGGTCTCAAAAGTTCTGAAGAGATTGAGGAAGGCTAAGCTCAATTTGTCTGACAAATTAGTCGGGATTGAAGACCGCTTGCCTGAGCTGAGAAGAATGTTGGATACTGACTCTGACTCTAGTGACGTGCGGATGATTGTCATCTCCGGCATTCCAGGCATTGGTAAGACAACCCTCGCAAAATCTCTCTACAACGATATCTGCCACCTCTTTGACCGTCACAGCTTTCTCGCTGATATTGGAGACACTACTGACAAGAAGGCTCTTCTAGCTTTGCAAAATCAGTTGGTCTCTGACATCGTCCAAAGGGACTCGGCAAAACTCAAATCGGTTGAGGAAGGAATCAGCTTCCTCAAATTAAGATTAAGCACCTGGAAAGTCCTCATCCTTTTGGACGACGTGCATGAGAAGTCTCAGCTTGAAGCTTTGGTTGGAAATCTCGATTGGTTCGGTTCAGGGAGTAGGATCATTATCACAACCAAAAGAGTTCTCAATTTACGTGAAATGGCAGAAACTGATGACGTTGAAACTTACAAAGTCCCAGAGATGGAGGATAGTGATGCTCTAAAACTTTTTTGTAGATACGCCTTTACTAAGGATTGTCCAGAACATGACTATGTTGATCTGTCTGAAAGAATTGTGTCTGCTACTGGAAAACTTCCATTAGCTGTTGAGCTCGTAGGTTCACACCTGTCTCTGCTTCGGGATAAAAGAGGAGCTTGGGAATCTCTACTGGAGAAGTTACAAAATGTAACTGATGATAAAGTCGAGAACAAGTTGAGAATAACTTACGAACAATTAAACAGTTTCCAACGGCATATTTTTCTCGACATAGCTTGTTTTCTTTTTGGAGAGGATAAAAGAATCGCATCGTACATGTGGGATGAGCTTAAATTGTATCCTTCTTTTGAAGTCGAGATGCTTTGTCTCATGTCCATGGTAAAGATTGGAGATGACAATAGGATGTGGATCCACGATCAGCTAAGGAAGCTGGGCAGGAAAATTGTTCAAGAAGATTGCATGAAACAAGGGAACAACAGTAGACTATGGGCCACTGAAGCTCGGGAGATTTTTAAACAAGATGAGGTCAGATTTGACATTTCTTTTTTTGGTCTGTCTATTGAATATGTAACTCTCCTTGTTTTGATCCCTTTTGGAAAGAGTGAAGCATAAATGATCCTCAGTTCAATTACTGTATTGGGGTTTCGTTGGCTTCTGTCTAACAATGGTGTTTGACCAACAGAGCCAAATGAAGGTTGAAGCTCTGTGGCTTGAGATGGATAACACTGAACAAAAAGACATGGATGGTCGATCGCAGACCTATTTGACTGGTGACCAATTTAAAAGAGTACCAAATCTCCGTCTTCTCATTTTGGATCACTTTGACATTAAGAAGGATTTTAGAAATCTTCTTTCAAAGTTACTTTGGCTCCGTTGGCATGGCTGTCCAAGAGCTTTTAATGTAATCAATTTGAACTTGGAGGTCTTGGTTGTTCTTGATTTATCGTGGAGCAAGGTAACTGAAGGTTGGGAGGGTTGGAATAGTATAAAGGTAGCTCAAATACTTTGCATTCCCTTTTCACTTGAATACTTACTGCAACATTAACAGTTTCTGTCTTTGTATTGCTTGCAGTTGGCAAGGAAGTTGAAAGTCTTAATTCTCAGAGGCTGTGTTGACTTGATACAAACTCCAAACTTCTCTAATTTCGAGTCTTTGGAGATGCTGATTTTAGAATATTGCTCTCATTTGGTTCGAATCGACCCATCGATTGGTCAGTTGCAACGTTTGCAAATTTTAGATCTGAAATTTTGCACTGACCTCGGTAACTTGCCCAGAGAACTTGATTCTCTTGAAGCTTTGAGAGAGCTCCGACTTGATGGAACTTATATAGAAGATATTCCGGTCTCCGAAGATATGAAGCATCTTAAAACTCTCAGCGCCTGCAACTGTAAATCATTGGCACGATTATCCAGTGAAATTGGTGACATAAAATCTCTAGAATTTCTTTCGATTGATGGCTCTGAACTTACCACACTCCCGGACTCAATTAAAAGGCTAGAAAAGTTGAAACAACTGTCTTTGAGAGATTGTCGGTTGTTGTGGAAACTTCCAGACGCCATTGGAAACTTGACATCATTAGAGAACCTGGATCTCTCAAGTACAGGAATAGACAAATTACCACACGCCATTGGTAATATGCATCATTTGAAGGTGCTGAAAATGGACGGAAGTTTCATTAGAAAGTTCCCTCGATCTATCGGAATGCTGAAGAAGCTTGAGGAGATTCATGCATCACGCTGCAGGAGTTTGGAAAAAATTCCTGAGGAGATCAAAGGCTTGTCTCGTTTGAGAAATTTGGTGTTGTCAGATTCCAATATTCCCAGCCTACCAGGGAGCATCTCTAGTCTTTCCCACCTTCAAAACCTTGATTTATATGGCTGTGACAATCTTCATGAGGTTCCTCTGCTTCCCACTAGTTTAGCCACTTTGCATCTCACTTATGACTCAAGTAAATTGAAGTCTTTGGATATTTCAAATCTGACCAATCTCAAAGAGTTGTACCTTGCCAATAATATGGAGGAGGAGGCATCTCCCGGCACAGACGGATATTTGATGGTGGAGCCAATCAGCCTTTTGGGGATTGGCAAAGTGACAAAAGTTGAGACCTTGAAATTGTGCCTCCCAGGCTTCACTAAACTACCGGAAATGGATGCTCTCAAGCAGCTAAGGAAGCTTGATCTTCAATGTCCAGACCTACAACATCTCCCACGACTACCCAAAAGTTTGAAAAAGCTAACCTTCCGGGACTGCAAATCCTTAAAGACATTGCCGGAGCTTAAGTATCTCAAGTCTCTATCTGGATTGGAGCTTCTGTTATGTTCTGTAACGGAAATCGAAGGACTTCAAAGTCTCTCATCCTTGGTAGCCTTGCTTATTTCTCACTGTGAGCTGGTAAAGCTAGACGGCCTCGAATGCTTGACATCCCTGAGAACATTGACCATCTCATACTGTGATTCCCTTCAAGGACTGCCAGATTTGTTGAACTTGAAGAAGCTGAGAACACGTCATATCCAACATTGCAAGAACATAACTCCAAAGGACAGCCTCTAGTAGTCGAGCTCCCTAGAAAGGCCAGATATTTGCGAAGGTCGTGGTATGCCTCTGGTCTAAATGAGGACTCGAAAGAGATCCATTTCATGCTTCCTCTTGCAAGTCTGAAGTTTCTGAGGCCAATGTTCATTCTAAAGGTCATGCGTCTTTTCAATTTAATGATGATCCATAAGTTTCGCTTGCATTGTCGGACTTCCTTGTAACTGGAATGCCTTCTTCTCCGATATTTCCATTTTTCTTTTCACTTCTTTAGAGAATGCAATATTTTTCCTTTATGAAGTTATTCTCAACAATGCCCAGCAATTGCTTGGTATACCACTTAACACTTCGACTTCATTGTACTGTTTTCACAAATATGTGAATGAGTGCATGAATCGGCATTTCTGAATTCCCTAATCATTCGGGTCGTTGCTGTTCTTAATTTCTTCCATCTAACTGACTGATTATCCTTAGTAAGATGATATGCCCATTTATTCAATATACATGGAGTATTCGCTAGCGGGAGTATTGTAATGGAAGAAATAACGGGATGTGATCTCTGTTCATTTCTTTTGCCCATCGATGATGTATAGAATAGTCATATCCTAATGTGATGCAGAAAGGCCAAATATATGCTCATACACCTCTACATAGACAATACTGAGGGAAAAATCACCATGGCATGCACTTTTTATGTGGGAATTATTTATGTGATTAATGAGAGGCACCCGATAACCCTGATGATCTAGATGATTATAGGATGAAAAATTCAAAAAGAAAGATGAATTGATGTTACTGAACATCATCTGGCATCAGTTTGTTGTTTTTCCCACTTGAATAAATTTTACATGCTAAGTAGTTTATCTACTTGAATGAATATCATTCGACTCGTTTTAGTGTTTTCTGGGTACTCTGAAATATCTCTGTAAACTAATGTCTCGGGCTGAGCAGCAGGTAAAAATGCCCCATCATGAATAACCCGGATTATTATGGCACATTCCAGGACGGTCCTGCCTTTCACAACCAAATAAAATGCATCTCTTTATTGCCAGGCCTGATCAGACTGAAGATTCAGAACCTGTGAAGAGACCTGCATACATCATTACAGGACCCACTTATTATAGTTTCCTTCCCGGTTAGTTCGTGGTAGTAAAGACCAGGCTGAGGAATCTTATGTCACATGGGTGGAGGAGCAAGGCGTGATTTCACTCAATTACATGTTTCTGAATCTTCTTTTTCAACGTAGTCGATCTTTACTTGCGTCTCTACATGATTCAGGCATCTGCTTTTGATATTTACGTCCTGCTTCGTTGGATGATCCACGCCAAAGAATGTAACATCTTTGGATTTCGTTTTGCTTTTTAGACAGATTCCATAGAAGTGTTTCCCCTGCATTTCTTCTGGCTATTTCTACGATTTATTTTGAGTAAAAAAACAGAGAATTTCGACATGTTGGGCACGTTGTATATTAAATATATATTTTTATATACATAATAAATTATCATTTTTTAATTATTTCAATCAAATTAATTTGAATCAAATTCATAAATAAATAAATAAATAAAGCCTAAATGAATATACTCTAAAAATATTAATTCGCCTAGTATTATTCATTATTTCAGTTTGACAAATTCAACTTTATTTCAAATTTTTATAACTCGCATGTTAGATATGTTGAAAGAGGAGAAAAAAACTTAAATGGTGAATTGCGTATCACGGGAAGTGAGAGTCAAAAGAGAAGAGAAGACTATGTTTTTCTTCTTTCTTCATTTATTATTTTTATTATTGTGTTTTATTTTTTCACACACACACATATATATATGTTGACCTCTAATTTATTTAATTTTTGAAATTAACCTCGATATCGGAATCACATATTGGAAACTCGTATGTCAGAATTCTGACTCGAGTATCGAAGAGTGACAAGAAAGTTGACAAGGTGTCAGATTTTACGACACGTGTTGACCGAGTGTCGGAAAGTGTCCGAGAGTGTCAGATATACGTTGAAGTGTCCGACTCGATAGGAAAACTTTTGGAGAGTGTCGGTACTTCATAGACTGGTATAGCTGTTAATTGTCACGTATTATTCAACTCAGTAATTTGATAGGCAAATTTAATGGAAACTAATATAGGACAAATTTGTCACGGGTATATCGGTTTGGAGTTTTTTGGGATTAAAAAATTAGTTTAAGGTAAATTTCTGACAAGTATATTAATTTGAGGTTTTTCACTGTTCTAATGTTTCTTGTGATAAAGGGTTATTGAGTTTAAGGAGAGGTGTTAAAGACCTATTTTTTAATTCATTTTTAACAGATCGAATCACACATGGGTTAGTTTAAATTTAAAGAATTGGTTGGTTGTTATGGGTTTAGAATAGCAAAGCCCAACCAGATATGGATTTTAATGGAATAAGTGTATTGGAAATTCTAAAATTTATTGTCATGAACGTACAATTAAGTTATAGAACTTGTCATAAAAGTGCAATTGAATTTTAAAACTTTCAAAAATGCAATTAATTCTTAAAACTTGTAAAATTGGTCCAACCGAGTCATTCCGTTGAATTCATTTTTTTGAATGTTTTAGGACTCGATTGTTCACTAGTATGATCAGTTTTATAACTCAATTACACTTTCATGAAAATTTTTAGGATTTAATTGTATTTTTTGAAAGTTTTAGGACTCGAATTCACTTTTATGACAAGTTTTGAAACTTAACTGTACTTTTGAACATTTCAAAACTCAATTGTATTTTCATGATGAGTTTTAAGACTTTCATCTCATCGTACTTAACCCAATTTTAATGCACCTACATTAGCAAATGTTGCGCCATATTAGGGGGAAAATGCTACAAATAGAAAGACTAAAATACAAAGAAACAAAAACTAGAGAGAGATGCCCTTTTTACCATTGCCACCGGCTGGGTTGCGCACCCTTGTGGTTGATGTGGCGGCCCTCGTCACAACCAAGCAAAGTGTGATGAGGGCCACCACCAAGAGTAGTCAAGAAGGTTGTCCCTGGCTATGAAGGGATAGTGCCCTTCTATATCATTACTTTGCCTGTGCAGTGTCTCCATTTCCGTCTCTTTAAACTTTTCAAGGAATCAATTTTTGTTTTTTCATTGTTTTCATTTTTTGTACAATAGGTTAAAATAATAAGTTGAGCATTCAAATGGTTGCTCTAATTTTCATCGTATTCAAAGATCGTTTGTTTAGTTACCTATCTTTTGTAGGATTCAATATCATAATATAAGCCAAACAAAGAGTCATGCGTAAATAAGAGGAAAACGAGGGACCGAATCCTAAGTTGGAGTTCGCCGACCGGAGGAGGGCAGGATGATTGCAATGACTTTGTGGATCATCTTTACCGTAGCCTCCGCCAAGTGGAGATCAGCGTGTTAAGGGATGATGACCAACTTGCCGTGGGAGAGGAGAAAGGGCCGTCGCTTACCCAAGCGATCAGGCATTCCAAGATCGCCATTCCGATCCTGTCAGAGAACTATCTGTCGAGCATGTCGTGCCACGCAAAGCTGGCTCAGATCGTGGAGTGCCACAAGTGCCACAAGACGACGGGCCAGATCATCATGCCGGTCTTCTTCAACGTCTCGCCAACGGTCGTAAAAAAAGGATCCCCCGATTACGAAAAGGCTATCGCCAGGCATAGACAGGAAGACCCAAAGACCCTCCAGGGATGGAAGAAGGCTCTCATCCATTTGGGATCCATCTCAGGGGCCACGAGTAATTGGTGAGTGTAATTGAGTAAGTTCGATTTAGAGTAACCTAGCATCCAAATCCCAAGGTAGCGCTTACTTCAATTTAAGTTAATCTAATTAGACTAATGCTGCTAGGTGTATCAATACCTGCTGTAGCTCACTCAGATCTGTGTTGATTTAGCAAAAACACGTGCAGCTAATTGCGTGGCCTGTTTGTCTAAAGCTGATGATGTATGATAGTTTTTTAAATGAAAGCGTGGACTTTTTCTTGCTAACTGCTTCAGAGTTCAGACATTGATGGACTTACATTAATCTTTGTGCGTGACTTGTGCCCATGTGCACGCATGATACAGCTCCGGCACAGATGCTTCACTCATCGATGAATTTGTCGCAAATGTGTTGAGGGCGCTGAACAGATACCTCGTTGACATCGAGCGTGATGTGGAAAGAGTTATGGAATTACTAGATGAGGAATCTAGCGATGTTCGTGTAGTAGGAATACATGGCATAAGGGGTACCGGGAAGACTACGATTGCAAAGCTCATCTGCACAAGAATGTTTCATCTCTTTGATGGCTGGAGCTTTCTGGAAAGCGTTAGAGAATATGAAGAAAGACAAGAAGGTTTAAAAATTTTGCAAGGTCAGTTGTTTTCTGATCTTCTGGGTGAAACACATGGACAAATTAGTTCTTTTGAAGAGAGGACCGGTCTTCTCAAAGACCAATTCAACCGCATGAAATTTCTCATTGTTCTTGATGACGTTGGCTCAAGCTTTCGACTTGAGCAAATTCTAGTAAATGGTAATTGGTTGGGCTCTGGAAGCAGGATCATAATTACCACCAGAAAAGTACAAGCTTTAGCTGAGTTTGAAGGGTCCCAAATTCACGAGGTCGTGGGCATGCAAAAAGATGACGCCCTTAAACTTTTCCACACCCATGCCCTCAGGGAGAAGAGGCTTGTTCTAAATGACTTTCATACTCTGTCCGAAAAAATGGTATCAAGTATTGACTGGCGTCCTTCAACAATTGAGGTTGTTGGGTCGTATCTATGTTCTAAAACTAAGGACAAGTGGGAGCAGACATTAAACAAGTTGCAAAAAGTAAACAAATTGGAAAAAGAACCTCGGCCACGAGTTCAACAGAAATTGAAGGTAATCATTGATACATTACCTTGGAAGCAAAGACAGATATTTCTGGACATTGCTTGTTTCTTAATTGGAGAAGATGAAAGTGTTGCATGCTACCTGTGGTCTGACTGTGGTTCTGCAAGTGGATCGGTATTAAAGGTGCTCGTGGACTTGTCTATTGTTAAGATTGAGAATGGTAAGCTATGGATGCATGATGAAGTTCAAGACCTAGGTAGGAATATTGCCCTACCGAAAAATCTTGAACCTGAAAAGTGCAGTAGATTGTGGAGTCACCAGAGAGCCTTGGATGTGCTTGAGAATAAAAAAGTAAGACACAAATTCATCACTGTTTTTACCTTATGATTGTATGCCTTACAACTCATGTTCCTCTTTTGATAGAGGAAAAATACTTATGGTGCATATGTTCCACAAAAAATAAAATTTGAAAAAAATTTTCCTAAAAATGATCATTAACATTTTTTGAAATAATTAGTCAATGAAAATCTTTCATTGTTGATAACAATTTATGTATATATTCTCTTAGACAATAAAAAATATTTATTGTTCATTCGTTTTTGTGAGAGATGAAAGCAAGCATTTTCAAGAAATTTATTTTAAAACATTTTTTTTATGTGAAATTCCTAAATAAAATGATTCTTTAGTTTGAAATCACTTGGTAACCCAAATCCTATATTCCACATGCAGAGAACGGAAATACTTAAGGGAATTCTTCTTGAATTTGGTAGTCAGTCACATCACAGTTTTGGACCAGCACATTTTGCGGGGATGTCGAGCATAAGATTCCTTCGATTGGATTGGGCGGACCTCACTGGAAATTTTAAGGGGTGTCTGTCAAGTTTAAGATGGCTCCATTGGCAAGGTTGTCCTTGGAATCTTCATGCTAAGAATTTGGATTTGAAGGAGTTGGTTATTCTAGATCTTTCCTGGAGCATGGTCCATGAAAAATGGAACGGCTGGATTCAAATCCAGGTAGAGAAGTATATTATTTTTAATTTCATTTGTCAAATTGTTGCAGAAAAGTTAACTCTTTTCTTATTTTACTTTATGACAGAAAACCAAGAAATTGAAAGTTTTGAACCTCACCGGTTGTGTTCACTTGATCAAAACGCCAGACTTATCTCATTTCAAATGTTTAGAGAGATTGATTCTTGAAAGATGTATGTGGTTGGATGAAATTGGTCCATCGGTAAAAAGTCTGCGGTGCTTGGTTTCACTGAACTTAAGGTTTTGCACTGAACTCAAAAAGTTGCCCCATGAGCTGGGTTCCCTCACATCCTTGGAAGATATTCTTATAGATGAAACTGCCATTCAAGAGATTCCTGCCTCCATCGGTGATTTGCAAAAGCTTAAAAGATTCAGTGCCTGCAACTGTCTTTCATTGACCCAGCTGCCCGAATCAATTAGCCATGTAGAATCTCTAGAAGTCCTCGCACTGAATGGTACAAAAATAACTAAACTTCCCCTGTCTGAAGAGTTAAGAGTGCTGCAATACTTGTCAATAAGTAATTGTAGGTCAATATTGAGCTTGCCAACGTCCATAGGGACTTTGGCTTCGTTGAGTGAACTAGACCTATCAAGCACTGGGATTAATGAATTACCTGATACTGTCATTGAGTCAAGTCTTTTAAGAGTGCTCAAAATTGATTCTACTTTTGTAAGAAAGCTGCCTCCCGCTATATGGAAATTGAAGAGGCTTGAAGAGCTTCACGCTTCAGGATGTCGGAGTTTGGAGGGGAAAATTCCTAGACAAATTAAGATTCTTTCCACATTAAGGGTCTTGAAACTTGGATACTCTCGGATTTATGGTCATTTCTGGACTTCCCAATCTCCAAACACTTTATCTGCTTTATTGTGACCAGCTCTGTGAAGTGCCCGAACTTCCTTCCAGTTTAATAAGCCTATCTCTCAGTTCTAAAATTGATGGACAGGATCCCAGACATCAGTAGTCTGGTTAAGTTGGGGTAGTTATTCTTGGGTGAAGGATCCCAGGAACCGGTGTTACCAGTTCAAGATAAAATTGAGAAAGAATGCACTTTGCAGCTTGAGAGATTGTCAGAGCTGAAGATATTGCAGCTATCTGCTTTAAAGATCCAATTACTACCTGTTGGGTTGCATTACCTTTATAAGCTCAGGAAGCTCTCCCTTTGCTGCATTCACTTAAAAAAGCTACCACGGCTTCCTCCAGGTTTATTCACTCTATCACTTTGCCATTACAAATTGCAGACAATGCCAGATCTTTCGTATTTGGTGCTCCTGTCAGAATTCGAGCTTTTCGACTGTGCAGTAACAGAAGTTCCAGGCCTCGGGAAGTTCAAATCCTTGCGAGTTTTCAGAGTATCTCACTGCAACCTGCAGCAGGTGGATGAGCTGGAGAATTTGATCTTTTTAGCATCATTAAATGTTTCATACTGTCAAAGTCTTGAGAGACTTCCCGATCTATTAAAACTGACGATGCTGAAAGACATTAAAATTGAGGGCTGTCTGATGATTCCTGATGATTTTTATTATGTGGATTCACACCTGAATCTCTCCGAGGAGCGAAGCAGTTCACTAATTGAGGCAGACAGCTCATCCGAGGTAACCAACGCTATCGATTTTCCCACTGGACATGTCTGGAATTTTTACAAACAAGAATGAATTGCTTAAAAAAAACAAAAATGCATGTCACGATGAATTACGATTTACAGGATATTTTCTCCCATTAACACATGCAGAATAATTTTGTCAAATGAAACATGAGTCTTCAAGACTTTATATTTCTTTCAACTTCTTTAATGGGAAGAAACATGTAAGGACTCCACTTCTTTTTCTTCTTTACTAGGGCATTTTTTTTTCATTTTTTTAGTATTTTTTGGGATACACAACCAAAGAGTTCTATTTGTGCCAATTAGTATAATCATGCTTTCTGGAGGTGTTGTTACGTACTCAATCCAGAACACTGAACGGTGTATTGGCATCTTAGACCTTGTTGAGGTGTGGAAAGCGGTGACCGCTGTACTGGTATCTTAAATTTTTTATGTGGTGCTTCCGTTATGTTCAAGTTAATTCTAAATCCAAAGTGCTGTGAATAAATTGGGAGGAGTGGCTTATAGAAGGTATTCCATTCTCCAAACTGTTCTCTTGTAATTTAGACTTGTTTGACGAGCTACTCTTCCGAGTACATAGTCTGATCAATAATGTCAATGAGATCTCAAAACTTGTTTGGTCTTTTTTCATGTTCAGTCTGTTTGAATCTAAGCATCTATCTTTAAAAACATTTGACACATGGTAGAAATCTTATTTGATGCATTAAATTCATGCTTACACAAGTTTTGTCACAGGTGGAGTATAGCAAACCAGCTAAAACCGAACGTTCTTCCTTCAAGGGCATCGAACCCATCTACGAAGGTATGCTCTATCTGAGTTGTTTTATAAGATTAAGTATGAGTTCAAACTTGAAATGTAGAACACTGAAAGAGGTCATGGCTAGAAATCTGCCAGACCACAAGGATAGGCGGTTAAGGAATTATTTCAAGCTATGCTGTTGTTGTTGGAACTGGTTAAATTTTTTACAAATTTTTTTGGGCCATAGAGTAAGTCTTACACATTAGCTATTGCTCCTCTAGCCATAGTAAGCACATACGATCCTTAAGAATATAGTCCACAAGCACCGACAAACATCATAAACCCTATTTATTCTTGTTTCGCCAAAAGTGGTTGTCGATAAAAGACTTTTAACCAGAGGTTAGATTTTTGGTTTTTTAAAGTAAATTATATTTTGTGGCGATTTGGACAGAAAACGATAAATATGGGACAAACTACAAATGTTAACTAAAATAATAAAGAATTGACAGTACGAATAAATAATCTATGAATTAAATTGCAGAAAGATTTGATATGTGTTTTTATTATTTTTTATTTATTAACATATATAAATTTTAACCTTCCATTTATTGAAAATTTTTGAAATTGTTCTAGTTTGTTGGAATCACGTGTTAGAATTCTGAACTTGCATGTTACGTGTCGAAGAGTGTCTGGAGAGTTGGTTAGGTGTCGAATTTTTCAACACGTGTTGATCAAGTAAACAGTATCGGAGAGTGTCAAGGTGTCCGGTACGACATGAAGGCTCTCGAAAAGTATCGATACTTCTTAGGTGAGAGGGTGACTCATGACATTCCTATATATTTCAAAGAATTAAAAAAAAATCTTTTAATTCTTTTACAAGGGAATATGTTGACACAAAAAAATGATCTAAGGTTTAGCAGAAATATTGGGGCTAATTCATCAACAAAAATTAAGTTATGAGGTTAAATCAGTGAGCGCCCATTGCAAGATTGGCGTCGGATAGTCAATTATTCTATCTATGAAAGGGAGACTGAGGTAGTTACATCCGAAGAAAGTCAAACCGAGAGAAAGCTAGAAGATTACAATTGCTTGTGGATAAACATGCTGTTAAAGATCGTGACAGCAGAGCTAAGAATCTAAAAGGCAATTGGAGTTTGTGACTTATAAGATAACCACTTATTGCGTACAAGGCTATATAAAGGTGGATAGAATCAATTAAAATAATGAATCATATGAATAAATGGTGAATTAATATTTTTAATATAAATTTACTCTAAGATCTTTTTTATTATTTATTTATAATTTTGAATCGAATTAATTTGATTAAAATAATTATATAAATGATAATTTATCATATATATTTATAAATATACATTTAATACATAACGTGTCTCAATATCAAAATTCTTTACTTGTTGAGAAATGATATATTAACTTATTATGTCATATTGTGTCATATTATATCGCGCACCACATGCTGATATTGATCCTATTTAGTCTTTCATAACTCTGGTAGAATGCTGGTATAGCTACTCCATTATCCCGACAATCGCTTTACCTTCTCCAGTCTAGTTTGGACACCTAGCGCGATAAGCGAGATTTGCCTGCCATCACCGCCACCGTCAGCCCTATAGAGCCACTATTCGGGATCTGCTCTCTTTTTTTTTTTTTTTTTTTTTTTATGTCAAGCCCGAGATTGTATTTTTACCTCTCTTCTTCACCACGAACGATACCGTCAAAGAAAGTACCTAGGATAAAATGAAGAGACTCGCTTGCTTTAGGCCATTGTTATGATTCAAAATTGTTATAGAAATGAGGATTAATAAGATTTTGTTTATTCTACCAAAAAAAAAAAAAAAAAAAAGATTTTGTTTATGTCACGAAAATTAAATGATTTGAAAGATAGTTCCTTTAAAATATTGTTTGTATCTTTTACAAAAATGAGCAAATGAAAAAAAGAAGAGAAAAGGATAAGGACACCTCGAATGTCATAATGCAGTGCCAATTTCTTTTAATGTGGAGAACACTCTCTTGAGGGGAGAGAATTAGATGAGAAGAAGACAAGCCAAAGAATAGAAAAAGAGAAATATAGAAAAGGATTAAAATATCACAATTACCATAATTATTGTATACTTGAGTGTCATGATCTTTTTTTTTTTTTTTTTTTTAAATATGTTTCCTTAAGTGTCATATATTTCACTTGATCAGTTGAGTTACTAACTTTTTAATAATATTCATCTAAGTGCTAGAAATTTGACATGGCATGTCACTTGTTGTGAACATTTTAAATTTTGTGACAATCGAACAATCAAAGCAAGAAATTACATCATTCAAATAAGTTATGACACTGAAGTTTGATTGAAAAAAAAAGTCACATATTTTTAGAGAGTGTATGTATCATTCATTATTCAATGCTCCAATTTCAACTGTTGAGCTGAGCTGAGGGAAGAAGGACCTTCTTCCCCGCTAAAACCTGCGGAAAAACCCTAGCGAAATTCACCAAGCTCATATCTGTTGTTGCTTTGATGATTCTGGCAGGTGATCCTCGGATGGGATGCTGATGGTTTGGATGTTTACTTCGCTAAATGATTCCCCAAACTCTTGATTGAGACATACAAAGTGGTGTCCCAAAGCTGCAAAAAGGAGAAATTGCTTGCGAGGGTACTTTCTAAGTAACGTGCTTTTGACCCTTCGGCCGCTTCCCACAGTGATTCCTTCTTCAAGCCAGCAGGGTTGACCATGAATATTACAGGACTCGACACGACATGCCACCTGTCTTGGTTAAGTGGATCAAGCTGGACGAACGTCAGGCTGTTCGTATTGTTCCTAATATCAAATTTTAAATAATTTTATAGTATACTATTGCCGCATACTTTAAATGTTTAATGTATTGTTATTGATATTGCATAAACAAATATTGTATTTCAATGTTATGCAATTGTTTTTCAATATCGCAATTTTTAAATTTAACTCTTGTACTTTTTTTCAATTTTTTTTTAAAAAATTTAGAGTGAAAAAAGGGGCCCAGGCACACGCTTGGGCCGACATGGCCCGGTGGTCAGCCCTCGTAGACACTTTCGTCAACAAAAAGTACCGTCACCCCCTTAATAAATAAGCAACTTCTTCACCAGGCTTGTAATTTTTTCCATATGCAACCCAAATATCTAAAGAAAAATATTTACGTTAAGCAAATCTCAATGAAGTGGGTAGCATTCTCAGTTATAAAAGAAATGTCACTCAACTTACAAGTATTTACCAATGAAATAATTATCACTCTATTATTTTGAAATATTTACCCACATGGTTAACGATTTTTTTGTGTAATTTCTAACATATCTTGTATATTTATAATTTTCTCCCAATCAAGGGAATTAAAAGTTGAATCTACATGTAATTAGAATATAAAAAATAACATTCGTGTATTTCAAAACCTCAAAAAGAAATAAATGGCAATAAAATGCATTAACAATTCTAAACCTCACATAAAGTGGACCAAAAATATTATCTATCGTCTACATACTCCATGCTTTCTCTAAACAAATTTGTGTACATCTAGTTTGTCCAATGAAGCAGTTCTAGTTTCACAAATTTTCAAATCAAGTCTATCTGACACAAAATCAAATGACCCCAAAGTATGATGTGAAAAAATATATGGATGCACACATGGATGCGTTTGTGAAAAAAATAGCCAATATAGACAGTATTGAAGTATGACTCATTACCCATTGTTGACGCTTGTGTGAATGTCTATATTAGAAATTTTTTAATCACGTCATATTCACTATCATATCACTCGATGGTCATGTCAACTAGATTTGGCCACATTTGGTGTCCAAGGGATTTAATTAAAAAAAATTGCGATAAGAAGATCTCATTAGATAATTAAAAGTATAAGAGCTTGATTAGAAAACAAAGTAAAAATAAGAGTATAGGGACCCAAAATAATTTTTTTTTTTGTAAAATAATATTTGGCTCTTGCCCCTTGCCCCCCTCTCTGCTTCAGATGTTGCAAGTATATTATTTTATTTTGTTTTATTCTTATCACATATAATGGGTGAGAATATCTCGAGTCCAAGAAAAAGGTTAATCTCTCTCTCTCATTGCTTTAGATGTCAAGTATATTATTTTTCTTTGTTTTATTCTTACCACATGTAATGGGTGAGAATGTCTCGAGTCCAAGAGAAAAAGGTTAAAGACATAAATAATATTATTATCAGACAAATCATGCACTTTTGATAAGATGGCTACAACATTTATTTGCAACCGACCCATCCAAAACAATCATCAATAATTAAGTTACTTTTGAAATTGTTGCGTGTGAGAAGTTCTAATATAGTTCAAAATAGAAAAAAATTTAATAACGGATGACAGTCACTAGTACCTTATCATTTTCCAACAATTTAAAAGGCTTTCTTACATTTTATTTTTTGACCTAGTCATCACATAATCATGATTGTAGAGCATACTATAATTTCTTATCATATTCACCACGCAAAGCTGAGCGTCAAACATAAAAGTTGAAGTTCCTAATTACTTTGTCAAAAAAAAAAGTTCCTAATTACAAAATTTCACAAGCCTATGCAGTTCAACTACCCTGATTCCCCACGTGTCAGTAAACAATTGGTTGCACAATGTTCACTTTTCTACAAATGGACTAGATAGACGTCGCATATTGTAAGGCAATTAATGCATGACACGGTGATAAAAGCACCCGGTCTGTCGGGAGGGGGCGCCAGGAATCGAATCCGCCACCCCACCAAATTGTTTTTTTTTTTTTTTTTTTTGCCAAGATTTCTCTACCTTTTTCTTAAATTATTGTATTTGTCATCTTTTGCATACTTTTAATTCTCATTGATTTTTATAGAAAAACTTTATTTCATTTATTTTCTTTCTTTCTTTTTGATCCATTTTTGTTTCCATTTATTAGCTTAACTTAAATTTACCTCAATCAATCCTTTTTCTAATAAAATTCAAGAACAATCAAATTGTCTCATGTTCTTGTGTTAGATAAAAAGGTAATATCTAGACATTATTATCAGATGTTATTTTATTTTTCCTCATCGATCCATTTAGGTGTCCCTTTTTAAGGCTTAAAATTCCTTTTCCACTTTGAATTTCATTCAAATTAATCCTTAAATATTTTCTTGACATCAGATTTAAGAATATATTTAAATCGGTGAACCTTATAAGACAAGGTCACCACTTCGATGTTGTCATCAAATGTTACAGTGCTGATATCTTTGAATCAGTCATCAATCATTATATGATGAAAACTTCACAAGACATCACATTTTTATTGTCGCATTTTGTTAGCAAAAATAAATGATAATTAGGCAACGCTGCTTACTATTTAAAAAAAATTGTCAAAATTACCAAAAGAAAGTTAATATTACAATAAAACATTAAATGTCATTTGTCTATTCGGTCCTTTTGGTTATTTTTTGTCCCGCAGCATCCGCATGTACATTTACTAGTGCGATCATAATGTGCGGAAAAACGTAACGATATCCGTGCACTAAAACATTAATAGAAAAGGACAAATTACGTATTAATTTTGATGCTCATCTGTAATGAACTCCAAGTGCATTACGCATCATGCCGTGATTGTGAAGATAGTCATCGCCTTCACTAACTGAGAGCAGTAAGCTCATGGTGGGTCATTGCCTTCTCTTGGACGTGGTCCTCCATCCAATTTTATCATTTGGCCACATCCTCCAACAAGAATCTCCCTCTATCTTCCAAAAAATAAACTAAAGGAGTGTTTTCAAAGAGTGCGAGGGAGAGGGGTTATACCTAAAGCCAGTTATATAATTAAGAGTTAATATCATGGAAAATCCTAAATTGATATATGACAAATTTACTTCAAATTAACATTTTCACCATAAAAATTTCAAACTAGTATATCTGTAACTAATTTGCCTTCCATTAGTTTACGTTAAATTTTACTATTATATTGCTAAGCTAGATGACATATGATATGGCAGTTGACAGATGTACCAATTTAAGGTTTTATTCTTCGTTTGTTACATCTCTACTAGTTTATAGTTTTTCATAAAATTAATCCAATTTAACAAAAATTAATGGAGGGTAAATATGTCACAAATGTATTAGTTGGAGATTTTCAGTGGTAAAAAAATTAGTTTAGAATACATTTGTCACATATACGTATTAATTTGGGATTTCTAATAATAAAAAAAAAAATTATTTTTGGTTAAATTTATCATAGGTATATCAGTTTAGGGTTTTTTTTTGTAGTATTAACCCTCAATTAAAAATGTTTTACAATTATGCTTATTGTTCATCAATCTAAAAATATGACAATAACAATCATTCCATAATAAAATAGTGGTTTTTAACGACATAATTGATGGTATTTTTAATTATTATCACGAATTTTGATGAGTTAACTGTGATTTTCGGATAATTTTTTTTCTAAATGAATTATAATGTGTGTTTGTATATTTTATTAAATTCATTAGAATCAATATCCCATTCTATTTTCACGATACATTTCTCATAACAAAGCAAAAGAACCTTCATTATATCTATCCTGTAAACTTAATAAATAGAAAGTTATTTCATTCCGTTTTCATTGTACCAAACACAAATTTAGTGGAAATTGAATAGGCTATGGCTGACTTGTGTGGCTTAGGCTTCGAACTTTGAAACTTTTACATGGATATCCATTTGGTTTGTTTGTAGGATGCCACAGATTAAAGACCATGCGTGCGTTGTGCGTCTCTAGATCAATTCAAAAAAAAAAAAAAAAAAAAGAATTTAATTTGCAAGGAAAATTTTAAGGATCCCAGCGTACATTTTGCGAAAGTTTCAAGTTTACTGGTGCTCGGGTGTTCATATATATATATACCCGTCTAACAATGGTTGGCAGGTTAAAAACTAAAAAGGTCCCTATATATAAGGGTGAGCGGTTCCCGATTCCAGTTTGGTTCCATCTGAAACTTGGAACCTACCCTTGGGTACAGGTTCCTCATTTTTTGGAACCTGAAACCAACCCGTCAGAACCAAGAACCCGGAACCTACCCTGTCACAGGTTCCAGGATCGGTTCCAGTTCCAATAGGTTCTTTCTTCTTCTTCTTCTTCTTCTTCTTCTTCTTTTTTTTTCAGATTTGAACTTTAATGAAGAAGGATACCTTCAATAAGCTGAAACAAAATGATGTTATAGACTCAACTTCAGGATACTAGATTACCTTTCATAGAAGATCTCATACCTGTCCAGCATCACATAAATCTCCAAAAAGGAAAAAATGGCCAAAGAAGAATATATTCAAGCACATCCCATCTTTAATAGTAAGTGGCGGGACCTGGATGAGAAAACTACTTATGGGAAGAAATGGAAAAAAAAATTGCCAAGGGACAAGGGCTTGAGAGCAGCAAAGGGAGACAGAGTGAGTGTTTCTCACCTACTTTCGCAGCAAACTTCATGAAGATGTCAAATGCAGCTTTATGCAATTTCACGCCACCCTTGACAAATCTCTTCGAATACTTCGTGAGCAACCCCCAATTGTCTGTATCGTTACAAATGCTGCAAAAATTTTCCATGAAAAGAAGGATATCAAATAACATGAGTAAACTATTAGATTGAGAGTAGAAATGCAGACAATAATTAATATAAAAACAAGTTGATTAAATCATATATAAAAGACACTAATAAATTGGATAAATTGCTTGATAACCAAGCAGTACATTTCACACAGTTAAGTGCAATAATGGCTTACTACATGATAAGTCCTTCTCAGGATAAACAGCGGAAGTGAACCTGAAGACAATATCGGCCGTGCTGGGTTGCCATGGCAAGTTATTCTTCTTCAAAAGCTTCGTAACTTCCTGCATGAGGGCAGCATCTCTGTGCTCTTTAGCATATTGCTGCATTGCAATACCCCAAGTTAGCAGAAAAAATGTGTAAATGAAACAAATGGAAAAAAGAATCACTTGACATAGATACAATTCGTCATTACCAATAGATGGTTTGCAGAGTCAATTGTAGGGGTCAATCCATAGACATTATGCTCCCACAACTCGTGTAGATAAAGCTCACCAAAGTCAAGAGCCCTTGCACGCACACATGCTTTTGTGAATTCCCGACAAAGGTTGCAGTTAAAATTCTCATGAATTCGAAGATTTGACAATCTCTGCGATGAAAGAAAAGACAGTTGAATTTATCAACTACTCAAAAATTAAAACTTCACTTCTCAAATGGGGCAAGAAGTCAACTGACAAATCTGTGTAGGTTCTGCAAAATATCAAAAAAGAAGCTTAATATCCTCTCTGTTCTTGCAATTTTCAATCATCGACCACGTTCATGCGTTTGGAGCCATTGTTCTTTTCGTGTTAACAAACTCAAGAATTTTGTCATACAACTCCTTCACGGTCTCTGCATAATATGACAAGAACCAAATATCGAGAAAAGAACTACACAATATATCAAGACACAAATTAGATGGGAAAAAGGAAAAAACCTATGGGTTCCTCCTTTTCAGCACTTGCTTCGGAAGAATACAATAAACTCGAAATTATCAAATAAGAGGCTGCAGGCAATCTATTACCATGAACCGGCCCTGTGAATTCCAACGACAATCACATCAAAACCTTTCACTGCCAAGAGAAATGCAGCTCCGTTTTGTATCACTAAACTAATTCAACCTGGAACCAACATTTAAGAACATGAAGCAACTCGACTTGAAGAAACAAATTACGTCTCCAACATCAAATCCACAAAAGCAAACATGATGAACGCAATAAAAATACGACATCTCAATTAAACAAGCACAATTCTGAAAGCATAATCATCCCTCCGCTTCAACTTGACTAAACCAGGTGCACATCCCTCGAATTAGTTACTCATAATTCTTCATCAATCATCAAACGCCCCCCCAACCCACCATATCCAGACATCAAACTCAACCTAAAAAAGCCCCCGCTAACAAAGAACCATCGCTCCGGCATCTATACATTCCACGTCGAGATCCCTCGGTTTCGCAGGTAGCGCCCTTCTCGTCCACTTAGAAAAGAACCATCGCTTAGCGAGCGGCGTCGGGGGTGACTAGGTGAGCGGTGTCGAGGGTAGCTGGGGCTTCGGGGGAGGCTTGGTGAGGGGCGTCGGGGGTGATTGGGTGAGTAGCGTCGAAGGCAGCTAAGCGAGCGGCTTCGGGGACAACTGGGCAAGCGTGAGCCAATTGGCGTCCAGTGGCAGGATGACCGGTGTCCGGCGATGGCTGAGCAGCGAGGCGAGCAAGGGGTGACGATGTCGAGGGAGGAAAGGGCGAGGTGAGCATAGGGCGACTGGCGTCTAGTGGTGTCGAGGGTTAGCGGCATTTGGCGGCGGCGTCCGATGTTGGTGTCGAGGGCAAGCAACGTCCAGTGGTGGCGTCAAGGGCAAGCAGTGTTGGTGACGGACAGAGGCAGAGAACGGGAGAGATTTCTGTGAAAGTGTGAAGTGAAGTAGGGTAATTGATTTGGGCTTACAGCCCTAAATGATTCCGGTTTCGGTTCCTTCGGTTATGGTTCCATAGGAACCAAAACTAGAACCAGTTCCTTGAGAACCGGGAACCGAACCGGACCCTCCGGTCCAGTTCTTCGGTTCCCGGTTTTATTTGGGAACCACGCTCACCCCTACCTATGCATGGATGAAAATAAAAGAAAAGAGAAAAATTATAATAAAAAAGCGTCGCAAAAGGACATAGCACACGCTATGTGCTGTGCCTTTCCAGACAAATAGCGTCACAAAAGGAGAGGGGAGAGCATCTCATGTGCCCTAAGCCCTGCCTTCCCAGATAGAGGGTGAAGTTCTCCGAACCTGCTTCCTTGAGATTGGAGGTCCTGAGAAACTTTGTGTTGAGATCAACAAGATAAATTATAACCAGCCCTACCGGCTTTGATTTGCAGTAAGAGTTCTACCAGTCCAGTAACTTTAAGCTTCATAGAGCTCAAGAGATCTGCTTTTGCTGAACTGGTGCAACTCTCGTGCTTCATTTTCTTTGTGATTGGTCGCAATGCAAGGGGGCGACTATGAAGTGTTCTTGAGCTTCAAAGGACGGGACACGCATGAAGGCTTCACCGATTTTCTCTATACCCACCTCATAGATGCAGGAGTCCGTGAATTCAGGGATGACAACCAACTCTACGTAGGTGAAACGATTGGCTCGAACTTGCTCCTAGCGATTGAGCAATTGAAGATCTCTATACCCATCCTTTCTAAAGGTTATGCTTTCAGTGGATGGTGTCTTATGGAGTTGACTTGAATGCTGGAGTGTAGGAAAAGAAGGGATAGATAATCGTGCCCATCATCTACTATGTCGAACCATCCGAGGTTCGATACCAAACCAGATGTTATGGTGAGACCTTTCTTTCTCACCAAAATGAGCGGTGACACACCGATGAGACCATCCACAAGTGGAGAGCTGCTCCCATGAGGTTGGAAGTTTGCAGGAATTCCACCTCACAATTAATGGTACCTAATTATCTTCCACCCTTGATGAACACCATCATACAGGAGACCATGAAATTTAAGTACAAACCTTTGCATCTCATCATATTGTGCTTTGTCTATGTCAACTTAGTAAAAATGTGTGCCACTACTTGCGGGGCATGTTTGTCTATAAAGTTGATTGATGTATGATAGTTTTCGTAAGGAGAGCGTGAACTTTCTAATGCGAGGTGCTTCAGAATGTTGAAGAAAACTTCCTTATTTGTTTTGAAGCTGACAAAACGTTTCTATCAGCCTAGTTTGAAGACTTTTAGACTCTATCGTCAAAGTTTGAAGACCTCTAGACTCAAGATTTAAAGTCTGCCCTCATTGATAGGTTCCAGACAGACAAAGAGAAGTATTATCCATTGAAGAAGACTTATCCAGATGCGAGTATATCTTTGAGGATTTGATTCATGCGGTCGAAGAAGATCTCATGGCTAGAGATGACACCTCGAGATCTATTATTCGTATTGCAATTAATTCGAGTAATTTAGATCCGTTGATTGGCGAAGTATACTTGGAAGTTTCTACTTATGGAAACCTAGATCTTGATTGTATGGGTGAGCATGACTGGTGGACTATCATCACATTCCTTAAATAACTCGAGATCTTCTTAATAGATTCTGTTCAATGGGTAGATTGAAAAAAACTCATTTGAAAAGTGCCAACGGTTATGAAGGCATGGAGGAGTATATAAGGAAGACACTCTAGTTATTCGAGAGTGTGCGAGATAGAAAAATTCTAAAGTCTGAAGCTCCCTATTATTTGCTGTTTTAATTGTTGAGCTTAAATTTGTACTCAAAAGAAAGATTAGATACTTGTGAGATCTTGAGGAAGTGTAGCAAAGTCTCTACACTGTGGAATCAAGGACGTGATAATGTAACATCTCTTTTGGTTCATAGTGAAATCTAGCTACTGTCAGTGCGGGAGAGTGGACGTAGGCTTGGTCTAAGCTGAACCACTATAAACCTTGTGTTTTGATTCTCTATCCCTAATCTCTTTACTTCAATTCACAACTCTATATAATTGTCTATTGCCTTTTACATTTTTAGTCTATCATTCTTAAAAGACAATTTAATTTGTTAAGATCCGCGTAAACATCTCTAATCACCTATTCACCCCTTATGGTTGTTCTTACTAGCCCTTTCAATTGATATCAGAGCCTATGTACTCATTTAATTGAAGTGTTTTTACTTCTGAGTTAAAGATCCATGGCTAGTATGTTGGCTCCAAGATTGGTTGAAGGCCAAAGCAACACCAAACCACCTTATTTTGATGGAAAGGAATACAGTATATGGAAAAATAAGATAAAAGCATTCCTAAAATCGAAAGATCCTCTAGAATGGGTGGTAGAAAAAGGAATCATTCCTAAAGCTATATCAGTCTTAGAAAGAGGAAAAGAAGCTGCAGAGGCTAGCGAGATGACTCAAGAAGAGATAATCAAGAGACAAGCTCTTAATGCAAAAGCAATTTACTCATTATATTGTCTGTTATCTCCTACTGAATATAACATAATATCTTCTTGTGAAACAGCTGAAGAAGTCTAGGATAGGCTGCACATTACCTATAAAGGACCTGATCAAGTGAAAAAAAACCAGGATCAATATTCTACTCGGACAATATGAAACTTTCAAGATGAAGCCGGGAGAATTTATTACTGATATGTTTAGCCGTTTTATAGAAATCATAAATGGTCTTGAGTATCAGGGTCAACCAATCTCAAGACCCATGAAGGTTAACAAATTGCTGCGTGGACTTTACAAAGATTGGAATCACGTAAAGACTTCGATAAGGGAAACACAGAATCATGCTACTTTCCGTAGACGAATTGGTTGGCACAATTCAGTCCTATGAAGTGGAGCAAATTAATGGAGAAGAAGATCCCAAAGGTAAGAAGTCTATTGCCTTATAATCTAACGATGACTCTGATGTTACAGACTCTGAAGACGATATGGACAATGAAAAGCTTGATCTCATGATAAGAAGGTTCGGGAAATTGAACAAAAAGGGAAGAAGATTCAATTGGAAGAAGTAAAGCTCTCAAAAGTGTCAAAATAAATCAGCTTAGGATGACGAATCCAATAAAGATGTGATTTGCTTAGAATGCAAGAAAAATGGACACATCATACCCAACTGTCATTTGTTGAAGAAAAAGAAAGGAAAAGCTGAGAAATATATAAAGGCACTCAAAGTAAAAACATGAAGTGATACTGAATGCGAAGAGAGTGATGATAATTATGCTAATATTTATTTAATGGCAAAATCAAAATCAGACTCAGACTCTGAGACAGATACAAACTCAGACTCAAACAGTGAAATCGAGGTAAGTAATTTAAAAATTCCTATTAAAGTCTCGAAATATATTAATGAACTTTGTCTTAGCCTCAAAACTTCTCTTAAGAGGGTTTCCGAGCTAAAAAGAGATAATTCTACACTGAAGCAACAAGAAAACTCTTGAGAAGAAAAGTTTGAAAAATTAGACAAAAGTTTTGCTGTTTTAAAAGAAAGTGCAGATTTTCTTTCAAAAGAAAAAACTTGTTTAAAAAATGACATTTCAAATATTTCAAAAATGTTTTCTAAAGGATATGAGAAATTGGAAAAGATTCTTTTAATACAAAGACCTTATTTTAACAAATCAGGCTTGGGAATGACTTCTACTCCTCTAATTGATTTTCCAAAAGTAAAGGAAAGAATCAAACAAAGACCTACAAAAGCCTTTTATAGAAATCATTTTCAAAAAGTCTTTGTAATACCTGTTGGCCAAAGTGCTCTTAAATGTTCTAAGTGTAACAGCTCTAAACACTTTGAGAAAGAATGTCATATGGTTGGAGTGATAGTGCTAGTATTAACACCTAGAGAGGGGTGAATATGTGTAAAAAATTTTTTTATAAAACTCAGCAACTTAATTCAATTTATATAACAACAAAAGACTTAAGATATAGAATATCTGCAATAATATATATAAGACTATGAACTAAGTAAAGAGATAAGGGAAAGAGAATTGAAAACACGATGATTTATAGTGGTTCGGCTTAATTCAAGCCTACGTCTACTCTCCCGCACAGATAGCCTACCGGCTAGATTTCACTATGAATTAAAAGAGTCATTACAGTGTCACATCTTTGATTCCACAGTGTAGAAACTCTGTTACACTTCCTCAAGGTCTTACAAATGTCTAAACTCTCTTTTGAGTACAAATTTTAGCTCAACAAATGAATCAGCAAAGAACAAGAAGTTTCAAACTTTGGAATTTATCTATCAAGCATGCCCTCGAATAACTAGAGCATCCTCCTTATATACTCCTCCATGCCTTCATGACCGTTGACAACTTCTAAAGGAATTCTTCCAATCTATCCATTGGACAAAATCAATTAGAGAGATCTCGAGTTACTTAAGGAATGTGAACATAGCCCATCAATCCTACTCGCCCATATAGGGTGCGTTTGGGAACCACTTTTGGGGAAAGTCCTTGGGAAAATGCAAAGACCTTGGAGTTAAAGGTGTTTTTTAAAATGCAAACTGTGTTTGGTAAATTGTACTTTGAAAGCTCTTTGTGAAGTACTTTGAGCAAAATGGTGTTTGGGGAATTACATTTACAAAGGAGTTTTGTGGTAAAAAAAATTATCAAAAGAAAAATTAAAAAAAAAAAGACCGGCAAGGGCAGTGGTCGTCGGCGACCTCCGGCGACCGCCGGCGACCTCCGGCGACCCCGGTTCTTGGGCAGCGAGGTCGCGCGATGCCGTCGCGACCTCCGGCGACCTCCGGCGACCCCGATCTGGGCGGCGGGTCGCGCGCGTCGCGCGACGCGGCCTCGACCTCCGCGACCTCGACCTCCGGCGACCTCAACCTCCGCGACCTCGACCTCCGCGACCTCGACGCCGCCTCGACCTCCGGCGACCTAGATCCGGGCGTCGAGGTCGCGGAGGACCTCGCCGCCCCGGATCTGG
Organism: Eucalyptus sideroxylon; assembly: GCA_014182405.2. Lineage (NCBI taxonomy): Eukaryota > Viridiplantae > Streptophyta > Magnoliopsida > Myrtales > Myrtaceae > Eucalyptus > Eucalyptus sideroxylon. The sequence continues at coordinate 25,304,747 of CM024550.2, forward strand.
GTCGCGGGCGGGTCGCGCAACCTCGCCGCCCCGGATCTGGGGCGCGAGGTCGCGCGACCCCGCCGATCCGGTCGCCGCTCGAGCCTTCGGCTCGCAACCACCAGACCGGCGACCGATGGGTCGCGCGGCCCCGCGAGCTCCGTGCGGAGGTCGCGGTGCAGCGGCGACGGTCGCCGGCAACACCGCGACTCGCGGAGGTCGCCCGACTCTCCGACGAAGATCGCCTGGTCGCGGCGTCCCCTCAGTAGCGGTCGTTCGCCCGAAGAAGATGAACAGTGTTCATCCAAGGGCACGCACCGGAAAAATGAATTTTCATGAGGACAATTTTGGAAAAAAAAAAAAAGTGAACAAAGTGTCTCCTTAGCATGCCGAAAATGCTGAAAAGCCCAAGGCAGCCCCCTCGCCTTGGGCTTTCAGCCTTAAAAATGTTAGCATTCAACCCAAGTCCTTTCCAAAGCTTATTGCCAAACACCAATTTTTTTGCCCAAAGGACTTTGGACCTTCAAGGGGCTTTGGGAAGCAGTTCCCAAACGCACCCATAATCATGATCTAGATTTCCATAAGTAGAACCTTCCAAGTATACTTCGCCAATCAACGGATCCGAATTACTTGAATTATTTTCAATACGAATAATAGATCTTTAGATGCTATCTCTAGCCGTGAGATAATCTTCAACCAAACGGATCAAATCTTTAAAGATAAACTTGCATCTGAATAAGATTTCTTCGTCAGTCTAGAAACTGTCAATGAGGGCAGATTTTAAGTCTTGAGTTTGGCGGTCTTTAGACTTTGATGGAGGGAAACGTTTTGTCAACTTCAAAACAAATAAGGAAACTTTTTCCAACATGGAGACCCGTTAAGAAGGATTGGGCAAAGACCGTATATTGCACTAAGTCCACTGGACCAAAGAAAGTGTTGGTACCAAAGAAAGCTTAAGTTTCTTTTTTAATTGCAAGTCACTATCAAGAAAAAAGGTCAAATGGTACTTGGACTGTGGATGTTCAAGACATATGACAGGAGATTCAAGTTGTTTTATAAAGCTCATCCAAACAAATGGAGGAAAAGTCTCTTTTGGTGGAAATAGCAAAGGAAAAATTGTCGGATGTGGAATAGTAAATATTGGAAGCCTCACGATCAACAATGCTTCCTTGGTGAAAGGACTAAATTACAATTTACTATGCATAAACTAACTGTGTGACACAGGATTCAAAATCAATTTTCAAGAAAGAATATGTTCGGGAACCAGTAAAGATTTCTCTTAATGTTTTACTAGGTGAAGACATGAGAATATTTATCTTTTAGATATCAAACTAGAAAGATTTCAATGCCTAATATCAATTCAAGATGAAGCAAATCTTTGGCATCAAAAGCTTGGCCATATCAACATGAAGCAAATTGCCAAGATCTTTTCTAAGAAGCTTGTTCGTGGACTACCTAGCCTGAAATACCAAACATTTGACTTATGCATGCCATTTGTGTTGGGAAAATGGGTTAGAAGTTCTTTTAAATCAATAAATTAAGTTTCCACTAATCATATGCTGTAGCTCCTGCATATAGATCTCTTTGGACTAACTAGAACTCAAAGCATTGTAGGAAAGAGATATTGCCTAGTAATAGTGGATGATTATTCACGATTTACTTGGGTCTACTTTTTGACAAGTAAGTTTGATACCTTCTCTCATTTTTCAAATTTTGCCAATAAAGTACAGAATGTGAAAGGGCATGCTATTTCAAGCATACAGATAGACCATGGAGGTGAGTTTGAAAATCAAGACTTTGCCGAATTTTGTGATGAATCTGGTTTTCAGCATATGTTCTCCTCTCCATACACTCCTGACCAGAATGGAGTTGTGGAAAGGAAGAATAAATCTTTACAAGAAATGGCTAGAACTCTCTTAATTGAAAGTAGTATTTCTTCTCTTTTTAGGCTGAAGCAGTTTCTACAGCATGTTATATTATTAACAGTATTCTTAAGGCCTATTCTGGAGAAAACTCCCTATGAGTTATTCAAAGGAAAGAAGCCAATTGTTTCTTATTTTTATGTGTTTTGTTGCAAATGTTTTATCTTGAAAAATGCAAATGATCGAATTGGTAAGTTTGAAGAAAAATCAAACAAAGGAATCTTCCTTAGATATTCAACTTCCAATAAAGCTTATAGAGTATACAACAAGAAAACTCAGTCTGTGGAAGAGTCGATGAATGTTAAATTTCAAGACTCTTTGCAAAATCAATTGATCCAGACTCAACCTGAAGAATTTGAACATGCTCCAGACTTTACAAAGTCTATCTCCCCTAAAGCAGCTTAGACTTTAGAAGAACAACAACGAACGGATGTTGAAGAATCAACTGAAGCAAAAGTTCAGCAATCTGTTAGACCAACCAGCAACTAGAAGCACAAGTCTAGTTATCCCAAAGAACTCATCATTAGTGACATTGATGAAGGGATTCGTACTAGATCCAAAAAGTATGATGAGTTTAGCGCTGTGGCTCTTATTTCTGAAATAGAACCCAAAAGCATAGAAGAAGCTTTAACTGATGAAAGCTAGATTGAAGCTATGCAAGAAGAGCTTAGGCAGTTCAGTGTTAACGATGTTTGGGAATTAACTCCTAAACCAAAATGTAAATCTGTTATTTGAGCTAAATGGGTTTCCAAGAATAATATAGACGAAAAATGAAAAGTGGTAAGGAACAAAGCAAGACTCATGGCCAAAGGATATACACAAGAAGAAGGGATAGATTATGATGAGACTTACGCACCAGTAGCAAGGTTAGAAGCAATTAGATTATTACTTGCTTTTGCTTGTTATAAGAATTTTAGGTTATTCCAGATGGACGTCAAAAGTGCATTTCTGAATGGATTTATCCAAGAATAAGTATGTGTGGAACAACCTCCAAGTTTTGAAGACTCAAGGAAACCAGACTCCATATTCAGACTAGAAAAGGCTCTATATGGTTTAAAGCAAACATCTCGAACTTGGTACGACAGATTAAGTAAATTTTTGATTCAAAATAGTTTTGTCAAAGGTAAAGTTGACACTACTTTGTTTATTAAAAGAGAAAGTAAAAACTTTATATTTGTGCAAATCTATGTTAATGATATATATTTGAATCACCTAATGAAAACCTGTGCAAGAATTTTTCTAAGTCTATGCATAATGAATTCGAGATGAGCATGATCGGTGAATTATCCTTCTTTCTCGGACTACAAGTAAAACAATTGAAGGAAGAAATATTCATTCACCAAGAAAAATATGCAAAAGAACTTGTTAAAAAGTTCGGATTAGAGAATTGCAAAAAGACTGAGATACCAATGTCAAGTTCTTCGAAGCTAGACAAAGATGAATGAGGGAAGAAAGTTGACCAGAAGCTCTATAAGAGTATTATTGGTTCACTTTTTTATCTTACTATTTCTAGACCTGACATTTTGTTTAGTGTTTGCATTTGTGCCATATTTCAATCAGATCCCAAAGAATCTCATCTAAGTGTTGCGAAACGCATCATTAAATACGTTGCAATAACCTCTAAGTTAGGTCTCTAATATCCCAAAGAAGGAGAATTTACTCTCATTGGTATTCAAATACAGATCTAGCAGGTCGTAGAGTTGATAAAAAGAGCACTTCCAGCACTTGTCAATTGCTTGGTAACAGGACGGTATCTTGGTTTTCAAGGAAGCAAAGTACTATAGCTCTTTTAACAGCAAAAACAGAGTATGTGGCTCTTGGAAGTTGCTGTTCTCAAATCTTATGGATAAAATAACAACTAAGAGACTTTGAAATTGAAGACTCTTGCACCAAGAGCGATTAATCTCACAAAGAATTCAATTCTTCATTCAAGATCAAAGCACATAGCGATTCAACACCATTTTATTAGAGATCATGTTTAAAATGGAGAAGTAATGATCCAATTTATTGATTCAAAGAATTAGCTGGCGGACATATTTACAAAATCACTGGAGAAAAGTCTATTTGAGTCTATTCGCTCCAGACTTAACATCTTATCTCTTAAAATCTGAAGAAGCTCAGACTCAAGGATAAAGTCTGAAGATGTTTAGAATCAGAAAATCAAGAATTATGACTGTAAGTTATTTTGGTTCTAGTAATTTAACTTTCGGATAAAAACTCGAAAAGGTACGATTACTTATTAACCGCCAATTGATTGATGTTATCTTTCCAAGTTTTTAAAGTGGTAGCAGTTATCTATTTTCATAAAGGCAGTTATTCATTTTTGAAAAAGGCATTTTTATTTTTCCTTTTATGACAATTCGTATACCTCGTTTCGATTGCTTTATATACTATATTTCTTCTTCGTTTTTACACACAAACCCTAGAGCACAGAACTTCACTTTCTCACTTTTTTTTTCTCTAGTTTAATCCATAAAGTTTTCATCTTTTTCGTGAATCGAGTTTGAAAAATCTCTCAAAGACTATGATAATGTCTTCCCAAAGAAAGTCCTCAAGGATTGCAAAGAGGGGACCACAGCATATGCATGAGGGTCCTATGCACTTTGATCTAATGAAGGAAGAAGACTCTCCAAGGTAGTAGCAAAGTCCAAAATATTCTCAACCGTGTCATTCTTCTCAGGCTAGACCATAGGAGCCTCAGCAACAACAAGTAGAGGAAGAAATTATTGAAGATGTAGAACCTGTAAGGGCTCTTAAGCCTGTATTTACTTTCAAACTCTACACTTCCTTGAAGGAAGGTGGTTCTGCAATGACCTTTATTGATGAATTTTTGAGAGAAAAGGGGTACCGAAATGAAACCTAGTTTTTAAGAACGATGGAACGTTTGAGAATTGCTCCTTTTGGTTCCGCAAAAAGGGCTTTTGCGAATTTCCCAAGTGATCCACGTTTTGAAGGAATTAATCAACCCAAGGGAAAAGATGCCAATGAAAAGATGTTCACTCATTTTAAGTCTAGGATGGGTGTTGTTGCGAACATTCGAGGAAGAAGAGCAGATCTGTTTTGTTCTTAGGAACACAAGTGAGTTTATTCTAAGTTGCTAAAGCAAGGGGTGATGAACCCAAAGAGTGTAGATTTTGATTTCCTCGATTTGCTGAACGAAAAGTTACGGGAGAAATTTATTTTACTTCAACTTGAACAATTTTGCTATGAGACAATTGTAGCTCATCAAGAACTTATGGCGTATTTCTATTTCAATCTAAGCTTTTTAGATGCGAATAGATTTTCCTTCAGTATTAGAGACTAGGATTATGTGGTTGATATTGACACTATGGCTGATGTGATTGGAGTGGAGAGAGGGATTTTCTAATCAATTAGCGTGTCTATTGGTCATGCCACTATAGTGCTTGTTTAAGATAGAATTGTAGAAGGCCGGATTTCATATTTGAGGATGAGTGCCTCTAATATCTTGCTCCATAAGATGTCTCAGATCCAAATCCACATCAAAGACTGATGTCTCCAATTTTGAAGCGAAGCTGATGTACGCCATCAACGTTGGTTACAAGTTCTCTCTACCTCACACCATCATGTTTCACATGTATAGATCAATGGTAAAGGACAAGAGACAACCCCCTTATTCTGCTCTTGTTACTTGGCTATTTAGACATCTTAACATTCAGCCTCCCAAAATTTTGTGTGTTCAAACCATTGATCCAATGGTGGTGGGACTGAAGATGGTTTATAAGATGCGTCTGAAGGAGCTAAACAAAGCTTTAGAGAGATTTAAGGTGAAGACCCCTGTCAAGACTCTTCAAGACCCTGTGCTGCAAAACGGAAAGGCAAGGAGCCCATGACAGCTCCATCTAAGAAGAGGAGAGCACTCATCTTGCAGAATGAAAAAGATGAGGATGACATCACTATTTCCACTCTTGCCTTAAAAAACTTACAACATCTTGTTCCTGAGATAGAGGATCGAGAGAACCAAGACAGAGAGGAGACAAGGGTAGAGAAGTGAAGAGAGGGAAACGATGAGAAAAGAAGAAGAAGAAGAAGAAGGAAGAACAAGAAGAAGAAGAAGAGTGAAGAGCAGAACAAACAGAAGGAAAAAGTCATGGTGATTCTCCAACAGAGGAAGAAAGACAAGATCATCGTGACATTGAAGAAGAGTCAGAGCAAGAAGAGTATTTCTCTCCACCTGAAAATACCGAAACAAGGGGGAGCTGCTAATAAAAGAGGTACTTCTTCACTTACTTTTACCAGTGATGATGTTAGTTGTTCTCCTGCCGATCCAGAGGATTTATGTGCCTCTCAATTTCCTGAAGATGGTAATGAGGATTCATCTCCAAGTCTGGATGTTCGTGCTGAAGTTCCATCATCTAGCATCACTCCACAAACTGATCGTGTTGAAGCAAGTACTCAAACTGACAACTCAACAGACCTTAAAAGATTGCTTGAAGTTCTTATGGAGATCAAAGGTTAGATTTATACCTTGGGATGTGAATTTCAGACCATGCAGAATGTTCATCAAGCCACTTCAGTTTCTTTGCACGACCAAGTTCAAGCCCTTAGTCTTCAAGTTCAAGTAACTGCAAAGACACCAAAATAACACCAAAATAACACCAAAAGACACCAACTTCAGTTTCTTTGCACGACCAAGTTCAAGCCACTTCAAGCCCGAATCAATTAGCCATGTGAAATCTCTAGAAGTCCTCGAATTGAATGACACCAAAATAACTAAACTTCCCCTGTCTAAAGAGTTAGGAGTGCAACAATACTTGTCAATAAGTAAAAGTAGGTCGTTATTGAACTTACCAATGTCCTTAGGGACTTTGGCTTCATTGATTGAACTTGACTTATCAAGCACTGGGATTGATATATTACCTGATAATGTCAATGAGTTAAGTCTTTTAAGAGTGCTCAAAATTGATTTTACTTTTGTAAGAGAGCTGCCTCACGCTATATGGACATTGAAGTGGGTTGAAGAGCTTCACGCTTCAGGATGTCAGAATTTGGACTGGGAAATTCCTAGTGATATTGAGATGCTTTTTGCATTAAGGGTCTTGAAACTTGGATCCTCTCGGATTTGTGGTCTACCAGATAGCATTTCTAGACTTCCCAATCTCTAAACACTTGATCTGCTTCATTGTGACCAGCTCCGTGTAGTGCCCAAGCTTCCTTCCAGTTTAATAAGCCTATCTGTCAGTTCTAAATTGTTGGACACAATCCAAGACATCAGTAACCTGGATAAGTTGGGAGAGTTATTCTTGGCTGATGGATCCCAGGAACAAGTGTCACTTGTCGAAAATCAAATTGAGGTGATAGGACGGGCTAATTTGTATCTTTGGAGTTTGTCAGAGCTAAAGATATTGCAGCTATCCGTGTTAAAGATCAAACTACTACCTCTTGGGTTGGATAGCCTTAGTAATCTCAGGAAGCTCTCCCTTTGCCGCATTCACTTGGAAGAGCTACCAAGGCTTCCTCCAGGTTTTTTCACTCTATCACTTCGCCATTACAAATCACGGATAGGATTGCTAGATGTTTCGTATTTGAAGCTCCTGTCCGAATTCAAAAAGTTGTGTACGGCGCTTATTTAATATCAATTTTTTTTAATCACTTAAATGTCACTTTAAAAAAAAAAAGGATCATTTAAATGCTAACTCCGGTCTGGGTCGCTGGAAATCCTAAGTGGCTATATTTTATTAATTTTTCGGTCCTATGTGGCTTGCCAATGTGTTTAGTCAACATATAATCCTTAAATGGCATTGTCCAAAAATTGTAAATAGTGATCATCTAAGTGCCAATTTTTTTTAAAGTGATTATTTGGGTACCAAATTTTGTTTAAAGTGATCACTTCAGTGCCAGTCGTTGTTAAAAAATGATTACTTCAGTACCAAGCATGTCACGTGAAAATGTCACGTTGACTGGAGTTTTTTAAAAAATTGTCAAGTTATATTATAATTTTAATTATAAATGATACGTAATCAATTTGGTTGGAATTTCTTGCTATAGGCACTTAAGTGATTGTTTTTTCTCCGATTTAGTATTTAAGTGAGCCGGCAAAATTTTTTGGTATTAAAGTGAGCGCCATACAAAGCTTTTAGCACTTCTAATGTACTTATTTGTGATTTATAGGATATTTTCTTCCATTAACACATGTAGAATAATTTTTCAAATGAAATTTGAGTCTTCAAGATTTTATATTTATTTCAACTTTTTGAATGGGGAGAAACATGTAAGGACTCCACTTCTTTTTCTTCTTTAAAAGGGCATTTTTTTTAGTATTTTCCTGCAATATACAACCAAAGAGTTCTATTGTGCCAGTTAGTTTAATCATGCTTTCCGGAGGTGCTGTTATGTACTCTATCCAGAACATTGAACGTTGTATTGGTATCTTAATTCTTTGTTGAGGTGCGGAAAAGCGCTGACCGCTGTACTGGTATCTTAAATTTTTTATGTGGTGCTTCCGTAGACTTGTTTGATGAGCTACTCTTCCAAGTACATAGTCTGATCAATAATGTCAATGAGATCTCAAAGCTCGTTTGGTCTCTTTTCACATTCAGTCAGTTTGAATCTAAGCATCTATCTTTATAACAGTTTGACACATGGTAAAAATCTTATTTGATGCACTGAATGCATGCTTACACAAGGTTTATCACAGGCGGAGTCTAGCAAACCAGCTTATACCGAACATTCTTCCTTCAAGGGTGCCGAACGCAATTACGAAGGTATGCTCTACATTGAGATTGTCAAATCTGAGTTGTTCTATAAGATTAAGCATGGGTTCAACTTTGAATTGTAGAACACTGAAAGAGGTCATGGCTTAAAAGCTGCCGGACCATAAGGATAGGCGGTTAAGGGATTATTTCAAGCTATGCTGTTTTGTTGGAACTGGTTAGATTTTTGACTAGCTTTTTTGGGCCATAGAGTAAATCTTACACATTAGCTATTGCTCCTCTTGCTATAGTAAGCACATACGATCCTTAAGAATATCGTGTAGTGAGAACATCATCAGCCCCATTTATTCTTGTTTTGCCAAAAATGGTCGTCAACAAAATACCTTTCACCAAAGGTTGGATCTTTGGTCTTTTTAAAGTAAATTGGGTTTACGACCCAAAAAAAAAAAAAAAAATTGGGTTTTGTGACGATTTGGACAAGAAACAATGGATATGGGACAAACTATGAATGCTAACAAAAAGAACAAAGAATTGAAAGTACGAATAAATAATCTATGAATTTAACCACAGAAAAATTTGATAAGTGTTGTTGATTGTTGGTGCTTTACAATTGATTCTATTCGGCCTATATAGCCTTGTACAAAGTGTAACTGTCAATAAGTGATTATCTTCTATGTCAGGAACTTCAATTGCCTTCGAAATTCTCAGCTCTGCTCTCACAATCTTTAACTGCATGTTCTCATCCACAAGCAGTTGTAATCTTCCAGCTTCCTCTCGGTTTGACTTTCTTCAGACATAAGTGCCTCAATCTCCTTTTCATCGATGGAATCATTAACTGTCCGATGCCGATCTTGCAATGGGCACTCACCGATTTGACCACATAACTTGATTCTTTGCCGATGAATTCTGCTAAACCTTAGGTCATATTTAGGTGTCGACAATTTCTTTAAATTCTTTGAAATGTACAGGAATGTCATAAGTCACCCTTTCACAATCCTGGCAAAACGCCGGTATAGCTAGCTACTCCACTATCGTGACAATCGCTTTACCTTCTCCAGTCTAATTTGGACATGTGGTGCGATCAGCGGATTTGGCCACGACCCCTGTCGCCAGCCAGCCTTAGAGCCGCTACTCAAGATGTGCTCCTTTTCTACGTCTAGCCCAAGATTGTATTTTTACCCCTCTTCTTCACCACGAACCTCTCGAGAACATTTACCTTTTCCTGGATTTGGATCTTCTTCTGCTCGTTGAAGTTGCAATCGGCCCAAGAATCAATGTCCAACGGATTCACACTCGGTGTTTCTATCTCGCTTTGACCAACTCCGGGAAGATAAGGATAACAGCAATTATCCCCTCTGTTTGCTTAATGACTCTGGAACTGACCCCGCCAGGCCCTTGCTTTATCAAGCCTCGACTTCCTTAGTCCCTCCAAGGTTGCTTTCCTAGAGAAACTTCCTTTCCAGTGGAAACACATTATTGAATTTGTGTTGAACACCCCTTCCTAACGATTCAGAGCTTTTCCTTCCTTTGACCATTTGTTCTTCTAATGGTATTTAAGGATAAGGTCCCAATAGGAATCAGCTTGGAAATCCACCCAAATTGATGAGGCTCTCCAATTTTCTTGTTTTGACTAGAACCTTGATTTGGGTCTTCCGGGTGTCTTAACCAGCTTCCACCAGTCTTTTTCTCGTTCCGTTCTCGGCGGATGCCGATCACCCTTCTAGACTTATTTGCTATCACTTGGCTTTGTCCATGGGGTGAAAATCCGGCTTCTGCGGATTCAGCCAAATGTACCTACTTCGAATGCATGAAGGATATCTCTTACGATTCCTTTATGAGCCGTTTTTACAAGGCCTCAAGTGAAATTACCCGGAAAGAGCGTGCAGCCTTCTTGTTGTTTTGGTTTTCCAAATACGTCGTTCTTTCACCCGTCGCCGAGAGTTTCAAGGATTTAGCAAACCTGGCCTTTTACCTTGCTGAGAGCAAGCTTTTCGCTTTGGGGTTTCTCATACTAGCTGTTCTCTACAGGGGCCTAAATCACGCGGCTATGTCCATCTATGAGGACAAATTCGAGGTCTTCTTCGGTCATTTCTGTGTCCTTCAGTCATGGGCACAGTTGTTTTTTCCTTCTTTGTTTTCAGCCGTCAAGCATGCCATGCCTCGCTACAGAAATATTACAGCTGAACCTTATTTTCTAGATACCAAAAGGTGTAGACTATTTGAGTTACCGGCTCAAAACCATTCCTGCAGGTGTTTCTTCTTTTCAGTGTTTTCGGAGCTGGTTTTTATGACCACGTGCTTTACACGGCTGACTTCTGCCCTCTTCGTGTCCTCGACTTTGTCAATATCTTCAACTTTGTCTTCTCCAACAGAACACAGAAATGGCTCTTTGTTCTTACTCCTGCGGACCTTCCTCTATAGTTGTCGGTGAAAGGGAAACTCCAGCCTGGATTAGAAATGTTCTCTCTGCAGTATTGTGCACGGCAATTGGGGCTTACCCGGGGCTTCCCTATGCCTATCCTCTAATCAATGGAGTATCCATTCTGGAAGAGAAACCACTACGTCTCGACCAGCGATAGTCCCTTTGAATGTTGTCATCACATTACGGATGATATTTTTAATCGGCATGTCATCATAGAGTTTCGACCCCATCCTGGAGTTACCAGCAAATTCACCGACTGGTGGGTTTTTTACCAAGCAGACATATTCAAGGAGGACTTCAGCTCCGCCATTAAAAAAGTGAAATTTAACTGCCTTTTTCTTTCTAAGACCAAGAAACCCGAAGAACACTCTTCTCCCTGCACTCGTAAGACCTCAAAAAACACAAGGACATCAGGTAGTTACCCAGATGATCAGTTTAATTTCAATCTCATGTACTGAAATTTTATCTGTGTTTACCTTACAGATGACACCCTGAATTATATTATCCGCTTTGACCCATCCCATACCGAGTTGTCTCTCATCCCAACAATTACTCCTTGCATTTATTGAACTAGGTTATTACAAGCCCACTAGCTTTTGTATGACTCATCCTCAAATCACACACCTACCAAAGGGGGTTTCGCTTTGTTACCACATTGCACCTTAATTAACTCATTTAAGGTATTAGCACATCTCATACCAAAACTCACAGTTTTATTTTTCAGCGTACATGTAGGCAGTTTCTTAAGATATCACGTCAAGAAAATTAATTATAGAATTTTTGACAGAAAGGTGGAATATATTCTTTCAGGAAATGAAGGCGGGATTGACAATATCAGGAGCAACGATGACCAGTTGAAGGAGCTCAATAGCCATCCTGATGGTGGCATTAAATGGAGAAAAATTGATGAAAAATTCTTCATATCAGATAAAGAAATTGGCAAGGGAAGTAATGGGACCATTGTCTATGAGGGCAGGCATGACGGTCGACGTGCTGCAGTGAAATTCCTTGTCAGGGGTCATCATGATGTCGCCAGGGTAGAGCATCAGAATTTGATATCATCTGACCAACATGAAAATATCGTTCGATATTACGGGATGGAGGAAGACCCGAATTTCGTCTATCTCGCACTAGAGCATTGTATTTGCAGCTTAGATGATTTAATTCAAGCAAAATCAGATTCTTCTGATAACTCTGTGTTCCCTGATGATTCACCAACAATGAAGGCTTATAAAATCAAATTGGGTTCTGTTAGGGGTGAGATGCAGGATGTTAACTTGTGGTCGGCAGATGGTTATCCCTCACCTCAGTTACTGAAACTAATGAGGTAATTTTTTATGTTTCGACATGCCAAAAGATATGGTTAGAGAGATAATTGCAGTATCTTGCTTATTGCCACACCTACAATCCATATATATATATAGTAGTTAGCTTGCTTACAGTTGTTTTACATGACTCAGAAGCATCTCATAGAGATCACTACCTTTATGTAATCTTCTTTACTAGCTCAATTGGGTATCGGGTGCTAGTGAAAGGACTTGATAGCTCTCTTGCAAAAACTTCAAAGTGATGCATGATAAAGGGAATTATTAGGCCCCTACCTTGACTGTGGTGATCCTAATGCAATCAACATCGTGAGCTGAGTTTTGAACCTTGCAGCTTCCTTTCTAGAGATGTAGGATAAGTTCAAATCCCACTATCAAGGCTAAACTCTCAGTTTTCTTCTCACGGAAAGCAATTAGGTATCATCAGTTACGTAGTGATAAAGCCATTGATTTTCCTGTATTGATAATATCAGTATACCTTCTTTCTTTTTGATTTGTGAATGCTACAGAATCCTCATGCACTCAAATCGGTAAATGCTAATGTGATTGATACGGTGATCAAATTTTGTACTAAATTTTTCATTGTAAAGTTCACGTAAAGAACCTGTAACAGTTTTTTTTCACCTCGAGTGTACTTCTGGCATCCTTCCTAGGTCTTAGGGTGTTAGAGAAATTCCTTAATTTTCAAGAGGATATGGCTTAGTATATGTATCTAATGCGTTCATGTGGTCGGGTTACTATTTGGTTCCAGATACATTGTTGATTTAAGTCATGATGTCTTCTCTATATTATGATACAGCGATATGGTATCAGGACTCAACCATTTGCATAACTTGGGATTCATCCATCGGGACATAAAGCCTCAAAATGTCTTGATTACTAAGAATCCATCGTTTGGTGCTAAGCTAGCTGATATGGGCATTAGCAAATGCCTTTCGAAAGATAAATCTTCCTTGGGAAATCATGCCACTGGTAAGTACTCATAATAGCTTTATCCAGACCTTTGATCGTCTTTTCTTCAAGAATGGTCCGAGCATAATCTGAATTTATACAGTGATAAATCATCTTTAGATTCCTGGCCAAAAATTTCAAACCTATAATTTCACTCGTTAGAGCAATCTCTGCTTTTAAAGAAGACTGTTATGTTGAAAGTTAGGTTGCTTTGTGTTGCTTCTTATGTTGTAGTAAAAATTGTGGAGATTTAAAAGTCCCTTCTTTGATTGGTGAATCTATCATATCCATCTATACATGGTCCAAGTGATGAGGGCTCTTTTATCGATCTTCGATGTTTGTCTTGCAGTTTGTGGAACCATAGGATGGTGAGCACCTGAACAGCTTTCTCTTGGTGGGCGCCAAACTACGAAAGTGGATATGTTTAGTTTAGGTTGTGTCTTGTTCTTTTGTGTCACTCGTGGAAAACATCCATTTGGTAAAGATATAGAACGTGAATTCAACATTGATCGCGACATAAAGGACCTATCTTGGGTAGAATTCATACCAAAAGCTCATTATCTGATTTCACGTTTACTAGACCAAGATCCTGATTTGAGGTGAGTGTGTTGTCATCCTTAATTTGCATCACTGCCATTTTCATTCAACCATTTGATAGATTTTATAACAATTGTTAGTTGACTGATTTCCATTTTACTGCATCACTTAATCTCATGGGTATCAAAGGTGGCCTCAAATTTCTCGAACATGGCTTAAATATCTGTCCTGCTATGGGGCTCCACTTGATGAGCAAAGAAGGTGTAGATACCACTCATTTCTTTTGGCAATTGACAATAGAAGCCGAAGAAAAGGTTGACCATGTGATAACCTAAATGCCTTTGACAATTGTGATATTCCAATGAAAGATTATCATTGTCAAAAGCCTAGTTATTAAGGTAATAAGTTTGTTACCCACCCAAGAACAAATAAATTCTAGTCAATCCTAACGCAGTATTAGATTTGCTATACGTGCTGTGAAGATTCCGGGGGTTTTAGCATATGGCACTCACTATGAAATAAGAATCCTAGGGACATGATGATTAGATTTCTACTTTAAAATACTCGGAGTAAATAATTCTTAGGTTCTTGTTGTAGTCAAACAACTACTGCCTTCATCCCGTATTCGTGAGTTGTAATTTCACGGAAGTTTTCAAACATTTTGGTTACTCTTTCATTGAGCTAATGCAATTTTAATTATTTTAAAGATTGCGTGAATGCCAAACTTGTGATGCTTTTAAATTCAAGAAGTTGGTCTATTTCAATATTGTTCGTGTAATTGATTTCTGTGAAATGTTGGGTCAATAATAAATTACTTTTTATGACTAGCAGGCCAAAGGCATCAGAGGTGCTTCACCATCCTTTTTCTGGAATTCATATATGAGACTGAAATTTTTCATGACGTCAGCGAAAAGGTAGAAGCGGAAGCTGAGGAAGCCAAATCAGTTCATCCCAAAGCATCGGGGGCCATCACTCATAAAGTGGAATCGGAAGCTGGGAAAGGCAATTCAGATCTTCTCAAAAAATTGGAGGACATTGCGCAATTGGTTTTTGATGGGGATTGGATAAAGGAAATAGAAAAAGATGTCAAGGACAACCTGTGTAAACGCAGGCGCTATAACAAAAGCAGTGTCAGAGACTTATTGAGAGCCGTCCGAAATAAGTCAAATCACCTCGAGCCAGAACATGTTAAGGTACTCTCTCTCTTCCTTTAGAACAGTGTTGATATTTACGACCGTATGTGTACGAGGCTTATATCTTTTATTGCTTTGATGATTCTGGCAGGCGATCCATGGATCGGATCCTAATGGTTTGGATGCTTACTTCACCAAATGATTCCCCAGACTCTTGATTGAGTCATACAAAGTGATGTCCCAAAGCCCCAAAAAGAAGGAATTGCTTGCGGGAGTGCTTTCTATGCTTCCTAAGTAACGTGCTTTTGACCCTTTGGCCACTTCCCGCTGTGATTCTTTCTGCAAGCCAACAGGGTTGGCCATGAATATTACGGGACATTCCACTCGTCTTTTCTGTTGTGTCTGCTTTCTTGGTTACGTGGATCAAGCTGGACGACATCAGACTCTATTCGTATTGTCCCTAATATCAAATCTTAAATAATTTTATAGTATACTATTACCGCATACTTAAAATGTTTAATGTATTGTTCCTGATATTGCATAAACAAATATTGTATTTCAATTTCATGCAATTTTTTTCAACATCGCAATTTTTAAATTTAAATCTTGTACTTTTTTTTTAGAGTAAAAAAAAAAAACAAAAGGCCCAGGCCCACGCTTGGGCCAATGCAGCCCGGTGGTCAGCCCTCGTAGACACTTTCCATCAACAGAAGGTACCTTAATAGTTTAGCAACTTCTTCGCCTTGCTAGTAATTTTTTCCATATGCAACCTAATTGTCTAAAGAAAAATATTTAAGTCAAGTAAATCTCAATGAAGTGGGTAACATTCTCAGTTATAAAAGAAATGTCACTCAACTCGCAAGTTTTTACCTATGAAATAAGCATCACCCTATTATTTTGAAGTATTTACACACTCTCTCATTGGAGGGAATTAAAAGTTGAATCTACATGTAATTAAAATACTAAAAAAATAACATTTATGTATTTCAAAACCTCAAAAAGAAATCAATGGCAATAAAATGCATTAACAGTTGTAAACCTCACAAAAAGTGGACGAAAAATCTTATCTATCGTCTACATACTCCATGCTTTCTCTAGACAAATTTATGTACACTTAGTTTGTCCAATCAAGTAGCTCTAGTTTCACAAATTTTTAGATCAAGTCTATATGACACAAAATAAAACTAAATTTGGGAGATGTGGCATCAAATGACCCCAAAGTATGATGTGAAAAAATATGTAGATGCACACATGGACTACTATATCACTTGATGGTCATGTCGGGTAGATTCGGCCAAATTTGATGTCAAAAGGATTTGATTTAAAAAATTGTGAAAAAGTAAGATAACCTCATTGATTAAAAATTAAGAACTGACATATATCTTTATCATGGTGAGTGTTGTGACATCGATTAAATTTCATATAATTTGTTTACACACCTTGTGGCGTTATTGAATTCATAATTTTCAAGCCCTGTCGTCGATTTAATTCCGACTTGGTTTGAGATTATACAATATCGTTCGGATCGAAGAAGTTGATTTTTGTTTGTTTGTAATATTTTCTATCCAAAATTAGCATAGAACCTTAATTTTCTCAAATTATAATTGAAGAACAACCTTCAGTGAAAGATATTTCATATCGGAAAATTTCGACAAAACATCTTTTTGGCGCACACAATAGAATCAGTGTTGGTAATATGAGGAAATAAAACGACACGTCGTACAGGGAGTCAACTCGATACCATTGATACTGGTGGGAATAATTAACCACCACAGCCCGCTGACGAAAGGGTTGGACGCGCTGAGTTGTCGATGGCATCTCCAGCTTGATGCCTCAGACTATTCTGGCGCCTATTCCATACAGGCCACCAATTTCCGTCTATTCATGGGAATAAATGGAAAGATTATTTCATGAACAATTCCAGAGATCCATCCCTGATGTGTCTATGAAGCAGTAAAATGATGAGTTGACAGATCAGTTCATATTTCGGTTCAAAAAGGCAAGGAATCGATGCCTTCTGCCTTTACTGGAAAAATCCCTTGTGGATGTAGCTCTGGCAGGTTTGAAGTTTTCTATCAGAGAAAAGATGGTAGGACTATAAATTAATGATCTTTTCCACTTGGCAACCAAGCATGAAAACATTTTGAAAGAGAAAGAAAGCATGGAAAACATGACGTAACCCTTGTGGAGCGATACGAGAACGATACAGACCAGGGTGAATATGTTGAGGTAGCTAGGGCCAAAATGATGATTGATGAGCCTTATACCCATCACACGTTAAGACCATTGAAAGAGAACATTACGCCTAGAGCGAATTTCTAACTATTTGGTTGTAAATTATGTTGCTTTGACATTAGAAATTCAAAATCTGTTTTAGGAAATACATGGTTGGATATATAATTATACATGCAATTATGCATGACTAAGTCCAATAATCTCTTTTGCGATGCTAAGGTTAAACTCTGTAGTTAATCTACTTTTCCTATTTAAATTGGATACTATTCTGAACTTTAAAAGAATGGAAAATGTTTTCTTAAAATATATAATTTCTGATGCAATTTTATTGACAGCCACTATCCTGCTAATAAATTTATATTTTTCTCAAATAGTTTGCACATATGTTAATACAACATCATGCTAATATAAACATATGCTATATGGGGTTGTGTTTATAACTATAAAAGTTTTTATGTTGTAAGCTGCATTAGTTAATATTATAATTTACCTTTTTATGGGATTAATTTAATAATGTGAGATATAAGAATTCTTAATTGGTCTAATATGGAAGTGGTTAGTGGGGGTTGAGTAAAACCCAGCCTATAATGAGAGGGCATGTGATTTAAAACTCTATAAGAAGTGTTTATTGAATGCTAAGAGTGAGGAGCAATCTCATTAAACCAATGATACAAAAAATAATAAAGAAAAAGTATATGAGCTTTAGATCATTGCTATTGTATCAAGAACGATGGATTCCACATCGAGTGTATACATTTCTTTTACTTGATTGTATGTATTATTGATTCTAGCTATGGAGATCTTCGATACCATTTTCATGGCTTACATTCTTATCCTTTTGACATTTTGAGTAATTATAATTCTTTAAAGATTATTCTATAAACTTATTACGCTTATCGGTGATTTTCTTGCTAATTATAATGGTACCAAAAATTTATCTATTTACTTTATTATATTTTCTTGAAGATTGCTCTGATATCGTTCTTTTGGAACTTAGAAATTGTTTTACTTTCTGTTTTGAAATGAATATTTCTTGTCTTTTCTCATACTTTTTCATCATCATATGTTTGAAAGAATTTAAAAGAGTTTATTTGAATGTGCGTAATATCTACTACCTATAAAAGTATAATGCGTTTTCAACATATTTTTATCTATTCTTACGATCATATAGATCTCATAGTCATGAGCCACAACATGTCAAGCCACTTTAAGTTTTATCACTCAATTTATTGTTGTCTATTTTATATTATAAATAATTGGACACTAAAATTAATTAGTGAATAGTGTCTTTCGGTCAAAGGTTGCAATCATTAAAGTTGCATGTTAATTCATTTTAGAGTTACATCTATTTATAATACATGACTATTCATGTGACTTCCATAAATTAACTCATTTGTCCATTTTAGCTCATTTCATACTGAGCTTCACGTTTTGTCCTTTGACGTATAGGCGGACACCTTTTCAAGAGATCATTCATCTTGGTAGTGCTCTCATTTGGGCACACTTAATTATGGAGTTTGAAAACTAAGCAATGTCATTACCTCAAAAGGCGCCTCCATAAATTAATTTTAGTTTTGACATACATATTCTAGAATGTCTCTTCCCCTATTTGATGCATAGTTCAGTTTATTCTTGCTCCCTTTGCTATTTTGGAAACCTACCAGAAGCCGCTCCTTGTCCATACCCTCTGGCTCCAACAACCACTTCTCACTCTCGTCAAATCGGATTGTTACAGGCCTACCAACTTCCACGTAATTCATCCCTAAACCATGCACCTATTAAAGGGGGTTTTACTCCGATACCGTATTGTAACATTGCTGGATTAACTCACTAAGATATTATTCTCTTTGACTCGTCCCGTAACTAAGCCTTATAGTTTTGCCTTTTGGCATACGGGTGGATCGTGCTCCCACCTAAGTATGCTTAACTTTAGAGTTCTAAAGCTAACACATTACTATATGCCTTCGTGAATTAATTCAACTTTTACATATATATCCCAAAATCGCTATCTACTTATATAATGTATAGTTTGATCCATTTCTATCTCCTTCACCATATTAGAAGCTCTTTGACCTTCGCAACCACTCCCCATCATTACAATTCATACAAATAATGTGTCTTTCCATCTACTTTTAAAGGATTAAGTGTGAGAAAATATTTCATCTTTGTTATTTGTTAACTAGAAAAAGAAAATAGCTTAAATCTTTAAAAGGCACATCTTTTCTCGTTATAACTCATCAATACTTTGGCTGCACACAAGGAAAATGAGAAACGTGGAGACTCACGGGAAACCTTTTCTGGTAATCACTTATTTGACCAAAAAGACTTCTTTTTTTTTTTTTTGTCATAAACAAAAAAGACTTACTAAACGCCAAAAACTTTTGTTTTTCCTTATCTCTCCTTTTACCAGGCAGATCACTCGAGAATTGTTGACAAGATCATGCTTCAAGCTAAACATAATCATTAAGATCCAAGTAAGATTCACCAACCGACTTGAACATGGCTACTTTGAAACGAAATGTTAAATCTCGTTCTGTCAAAGAGAAAGCAGTCCTCATGCATTCAACTGGTCACAGCAAAAATCTACGACCCTGACTGCTAGCGACATTGTTTTCTGTCGTGCTATAGACTAATAAAAGCTTCATGGGCTTCTTCGTCATCATAATTCTTAAGACCACTTTCCGTTTCTCACTATATGATCTCCTCTGCTTCGTATGAAAAGCCCTTTAGAATGTGTAATGCTGCTGAATGGAATCGATGTCCAGGCCTTTGAGCTTGACCACGGATTCAACATGGCCCTTCAGAGTGTGTAGCTCGCGAAGCCTGCAACAATAGATTCACTCTTACTGTCGCACGTAGGACTTAAAACGGTGAAAAGGAATTGCTAGCAGCGAATGGTTTAAACTCTGTTTCAGGAGAGTAAGGCGCCTAAACTCAGTTAAATACAGCACGGCCTTTGAATTTCAGTTATTAGGCAAGCAAACAGGTACGGAAGCGAAGAAAGTGGAACTATGTTTTTTCAGTAAATAACACCATTTTCTTACGAGCCTTGAAAAGTATGAGAATCAAGGTGCTCACCTCGCAACCTCAGCTCGTCGCTTGGCTTGCTCTGCAATCTCTGAAAGCTCCCTGTAGCTACCCTTGTCAGATTTTTGGTTGCTGGTTTCAGGAGGCTGAAGGCCGTGCAGAGTCCTCTGTGCAGTTGCCCACTGAGCTTCTCGCTCTTCTTTGCCATAGTCTTTTTTAGAAGTGAAGGCAGTCTGCGTGATAAAATTAGCCAAAATTAATGCAATGTAGGGTTTTTCATAATACATAATCCGTGGTGGTGCCTCTTTCTTAGTGGAAATACCTTGTTCTCCAAAAGGGAATTCCATGCTCTCCCGCTCAGAATGTAGCGGATCGCAAACTTAAGAATATCAAGCGGAACATATGTCACCAAACTGTAAAGCCAGATGACACCAGCCCACCCCCATCCTGTTCCTTTTATCCTTGCGAAACCCCAATTTGCATAAACCGCTATAAGTGTCGCAACCTGTCCATGAAAATTTTTGCGTCAGAGAAGCATATTGGTGAATGGTGATTAAGATATCAGTTGTCCAAACTATTCTGAGGACTTTTAACCATTCACCATCAGTTAAAGCTAATAAATCTTAGTTCTCACTTCGACCGGATTCCAATGAAATTAGTCAGTAGAAGGTACCATAGCAAACTTATATGCTCCCAGTAGAAAGTGAACAGACTTATGACTCAGAAATTCTTACCAGCTGAGCAGCTACAAATGCGCTGACCAATAGAAGTCCCGGGCGTTCAACAAAGGACCAGCTGCGCGATCTGGTGACAAAGATTAGAGCCTGGCTAACTATACTCACTTGCAAGTATAGAGCTGCCATCATTTCATCAGGGCTATCTTGGATTGATTTTACACCAAACTTGTCCTGCACATAGAATAGGGTAGCGATATTTTAGTATCTGTGGTTCCAATAGTTCAACGAAAGGTATACACGAGAAATAGAAGTAGAAAACCCAACAAGAAACAGATACTTACTGAGAAAAAATCAGTATCCCTCATGGCCCAAAAGAAAATTACGGTCATTAATGCCTGGTAACCTCCCAGAACAATTCCAGTAGCGAAAATTTCTTTCAACTTCCAGCTATCTGGCTGTGGAGATGGCTTCACTCGATCTTTGGAGATTGTCATGATCGTTCCTGAGATTGGTATAGATAATTAATCAAACTGGTTCTTCTTGATCAGCATTTATGATGAGAACTGGAGTAAAAGAATGAAAAACTATAGTCTTACCATCGTTTAAGATAGCAATGATCAAAACCATAAAGGGCGCAAAGTCAAACTTCCAGATCAAAGCAATGAACATAAAGCCAAACTGCAGAAGCAAAATGATGAGACTTGTTGCATGAAATTTCATGAGGGAATAGTTTCTCTATCTTGAGTCCACATTTTGAGATGAAGCACTTACCACAATACGAATTGTAATGGAGACTGCATAAATCTGCAAAGATCAGCCACCTTGGAGTAAGCTCGGAATACAGTTAAGCATATGAAAATTTTGGTGCATAATAATTGGGTAACGCGATTGAAATCACTAACCGTGTAGTTCTTCATTCTTTGGAATATAGCCCGGCTGGTCAGCACAGCACTTATTATGACACTCAATCCTGGTTCAGTGAGGACAATGTCCGAGGCACTTCTGGCAGCATCAGTGGCATCAGCAACTGCAATCCCGATGTCTGCCTTCTTCAAAGCTGGGGCATCATTCACACCATCTCCAGTCATACCACATATGTGCTTCCTCTCTTGCAGCTTCTTTACGATTTCATACTTGTGTTCTGACATGCACCAATCAGAATGTCAAGAGCATAGAAATTACACTGTAACTATTAAAAGAGGATATCACAATCTCATAAGGTTAAAAAAATCAATTGATCGTGGTCAACGCGGGTTGAGTGCTTTTTAGAATTGAGTTAACGCGAAGAATCATGGAAATAAGCAGAGCTTACCAGGAAATACTCCAGCAAATCCATCCGCCTTCTCAATCAATTCCTCCACAGGAAGTGCGGCAATCGAAGCATCTTTGTTTTGGCCGAGCAATGATGAAGAAGGATACATATTTGTCCCCATTCCAAGCCTCCTACCAGTTTCCTTGGCAATAGCAAGTTGATCACCTGAAATTAAAGGAGGACAAAAATTACATCCATAAAAGAAAGCATTACTTAGTGACTGATGGAGCTCTGTGATGCCAGTTCTTACCAGTAATCATCTTCACATTGACACCAAGATTGAGGGCCCTTCGGATTGTTTCTGCACTATCGTGCCTTGGAGGATCGAAAAGAGGCAACAAACCTACAAACTGCCAAGGAGCACCTGGGCTATCTTTTGTTCTCTCAGGAATCTCCTGCAAATCGCATGTAGAGGCAAGTAAATGAACTGTTCCATGGTCTTAGCAATTAGATATGTGGATCCCCATATTAACACACCTGTCTTGCAACACCTAGAGATCTAAGTCCACGCTCAGCAAACTTGTCAATCACTGCATGAGCCTTCCTCCTAACATCTTCCTTGCAATTGCAGAGGTTTAATATCTGTCCATGGCATGAGAATTAGATATATCATTCATGGCATTCAAGAATCTACCGGAGCTGCAACTATCAAGGAAAGTGATCACAAGTACCTGCTCCGGAGCGCCTTTGCTTGCACGATGCCATTTCCCATCCAAGTCAATGTATGTCAGAGCAGTCCTCTTATCCACTGGGTTAAATGGAAGGAAATGGACCTCACGGATACCAGCTCGGGCCTGCCCAGAAGAAGAAACATGACTAACAACCCATACTCTTCATGGTCCAATAATTTTAGAAAGTTTTGCACATTCCAAAGCTGATAGATTTGAACCGATATGAGTCATACCTCCTTTGGATCTGCAAGCATTCCAACAATCGCAGTGTCAATTGCGTCTTGATTTTCAGTCCTAGATGCCCTGGCTGCGAGAAGAATGACATGCTCCTTTTCGACGCCCTTTGCAAACACCTCGATTAAGGTCCTATCAACGGTCAGCTTATTCAGGGTGAGGGTTCCAGTTTTGTCGCTGCAAAGTACATCCATCCCCGCCATTTCTTCAATGGCGGTCATTCTCTTGGTAATGGCACCTTGCTGAGAGAGCCTGTGGGATCCAATTGCCATAGTAACAGATAAAACTGTAGGCATTGCAATCGGAATCCCTCCGATCAAAAGAACCAGCAAGTTGTCAATCCCGTCCCTGTATTTGCGGTGTTGTATTGGGTACATGACTATGAGCTCTATTGCTATCCCGATGGCAATAGAGCATATGCAGAAGTTTCCGATCGCGGTGAGAACTTTCTGGAAGTGACCGACCTGATTGGTGCTGTCCACCAGATGTGCAGCTTTGCCAAAGAAAGTATGCACACCGGTAGCAATAACCACCGCTTCTATTTCGCCTTGTTTGCAGGTTGAACCGGAAAATACTTCATCCGACGGGTTCTTAGTAACGGGAAGGGATTCGCCAGTAAGAGCAGATTGATCAATCTTAAGGGGATCACCCTCAAGGAGACGGGCATCCGCCGGAACTATATCACCCAATTTGATGCTGATGATGTCTCCAGGCACTAACATTGAAGCATCCTGCTCGCTCCATCGGCCATCTCTGAGAACCTACATTTCACAGCCACAAGTGCATGTTCTACGTTATGATCCTTTTGGTAAGAGAACTCTTGTTCATGCACCATCAGAAGCTCTCTTCTCACCTTAGTTTTGGGAGCAAGACCGGCCATAAGGGCAGCCGCCGCATTACCAGCATTGTTTTCTTCAATGAAACTTATGGTTGAGTTGATCAGCAACAGTACAATGATACCCACAAAATCTTGCCAATCTGGAGGCCTTCCACCACCGTTTGCCAATGCAATGGCCATCAAAGCGGCAGCTTCCATGACCCATGACAGCGGGTTCCACATAAAGCCCAAAAACTTGAGAATTTTGCTCTCCTGCATTTAACAGGCCGACACGTCAATTGTATGGCAAAGCTTCAAGGAAGCAAACTGAAGCTTATCGGTAAAATCCATTGTTAATCAAAAAAGAACCTTTTTCTCTTCCAGTTTGTTTGGTCCGAAAACCTGAAGCCGGTGGGCTCCTTCGTCCGAGCTCAGACCTTCTTTCGTACATTTCAGCTGCTCAAACACTTCCTCTACCGGAATCTTTTCCTGCAAAACGGAAGGCAACTGTCAGAGTCCAATTCCCTTTTACACAAATCTAGTTGCCCGGAAGCTTCAGGAACCTATCCAGTTTTCGCCGGCCCCATAATGATTCTTCCCCAGAAAACATCTAGAACAAGCAATTCCTCCTCTCACATGTAACTAAAGTCCAGATCAGATGGTTTGACAGCAAATATCAGTCGTCTACTATTGGCTTCTCAGGCGGCATCCTAGTATATATCAGGTGGCAGTGACAAAACACAACTGTGAAACCACTTGTTATAGCATTAGCTTGAACTGTGAATTTGCTGCAATTTAGTAAGACTGCTTCACTAGCACGGAAATCAAGTGAACCCGAGTGGTGTGTCATTCAACAAGCGTCTTTCAATGGATTGGAAGAGTCAGTTAGCTCAAAGTGACGTAGTCAAAAGATGGAAAGAAGCTGGAGCCAATGGGTAACTGCTAAAAGAAGTCATCATCAAAATAATGGGAACCTCCAGAAGATCAAGTTAGTCGCACCCATCATGTGAACTTGAAGACTATTCCGGATTCCACTGCAACTTAAAGTCACGAGGATGGCCCCTCTCTGACTGACTCTCTCTCTCTCTCTCTCTCTCTCCATTACTCTAAGAAGTGATCGTGATTGAGATAACGCAGGGTTGAAATTGCTGTCCACCAGCGAGTACAAGCAATCATTTTCGAAGGAGGAAGAAATCGAATGGCTTCTAAACATTCCAGGAAACATCATGGTTCGCGAAAAACACATTGAACCCTCCACTATTCCCCAACTTGTGTCGGTACCGTCCAAATTCTGACATTAAAATAAAGGAGGCTGGAAAAACACAAGCCTACTTCTTTTGACCGTCATCAGCATGTTCGTTTAAACTACCACGCACCACCTACTTCAAGATCGAGAATGATTTTGCCGAAATTTTTCCTTTTTTCTTTTTTCATTTTGAAGTCAAACCGTAAGCTATGAAATGAGATAAAATAAGTTCTAGGACAATACGGTACGGCACAAATAATTATCGAGAGAGGGTGTAAGTCTTTTCATACTGGTCCACATGGGAAAACGACAAGGTGGAACTAAACAAATTAGATATCGTTATAGAGTGAATCAGCTTCCCACCTTGAAACTAAAATCAGGAATTGAGACCTTGTTCATCACGGAACGGATATTACAATCTTTTTTATGGCTTCGGCTCTATATATTTATATATGGTCAGTTCTGTCATTATGGTACGATTCCTCCCAAAAACTGAGAACTACCTAGAACTAGTAGGTATCATTCAGTTCCAAGTGTGATCGGGACCGATACACACCTATACTAACATCCTTTGATTCGATGCGAACCCCCGCAAAATCATTCGGTACAAGCCCTTAACAAACTCATCGATTAAGATGAATCCGATCCATGTGGACCCAAATTCTGGCGAGCATTCACGACCATCAAAGGAACCATTCTGGTTAGGTGGGGGGAACATGTCCGGCACGTGGGAGAGAAGAGAACCGAAAACACCCTAAGCAAGGTATCCCCCGCCATGGAACATGCCGGGGGAAAAAGCTACAAGAAACCAATCCAGAGAACACACGTGGGAAAACTAAAGAAGCAGACCATTAAAAAAAACAACAAAAAAGAACCAAAGCACAAGCAGCACAGCCACTGAAAAGAGCAAGGCATCGATGCCTGCCACGTCAGCCACCACCGGAAACCCGCGGCGCCGGTGAGCCGGACGTTGAAATTTCGACCCGGCCGGCCCGGATTCACGCCGCCTACGTAAGTTAGGCGGCGCCGGAGAAGAAAAACTGTACCTAGGCACTCCAAGCTATATAAAAAATGAATAAAATAAGTAATGACAAAATTGAATTCCTGACGCCAGGTGGTAATCCAAAGTCCAGGAAATCATCCGAAAAGTCCACCGTAAAATGCTCTAAAAGTGGAAAAGGATAAGGACGGGGAAGAAGCCGTGCCGAACGGTACCGAATGAACACCCCGCCCTAACGATGCCGCTGTCGGCAAAACCAGAACCCGAACCCGAACCCGAACCCGAACCCGATTCTCCCTCAAAACGCAAAAAAAAAAAAAAAAAATAGAGGAAAAAAAAAAAAAGAGAGAGGAACGAGCGAGGTGGTGAATTGAGTTACACTGCTAAAATCACGAGCTTCGCATGGAAAAAAGGAAAAGCAAAAAAAGAAGAAGAAAAAATCCATCGTCAAAGACCTGCGACCCTGATAAGAAGAAGGAGCGATTCATCGTCATTTTTCTTTTTTTTTTTCTTTTTTCTTTTTTTTTTTTTTTTTAATGTTGTGTTCTTTAATCCTGTCGTTTTCGGTCTCCTGAATTCTCTCCTCGGAACCAGGAAAGAAGGAAATGAGAAAGAGAGAGAAAGAGCAGAGAGGGGCGGAGTGTGTGTTTTTTACCAGATCGACGGTCTCGTTCTTAATCTCCTCGAGGCTGATGCCCTTGTTGCTCCCCATGGCTCCCGAGAGCCGCCCGGCGCCGCCGGCGATCCCGAGCGAGCTAGCGGCGGAGGCGGCGGCGGAGGAGGAGAAATGGGAATCGAATTAGACCGAGTGGTTGTGGTGGTGGTGGTGGTGGTGGTGGTGGAATGTTAGCGTCAGTGGAGGAGAAATGGCTTCTCCTTCGTCTTCTGGCAGTGCGCTTCCGGGTGGTCAATTTATACCCGCAGAAGATTTCTCCGTGGGGCCCCTCCCTCCTCTGGGTCCCACCTCCGTCCCCTCCCTTCGGTATAATAGTAGTCAGCTCCTTCCCGGGGGTCCCACGGCACCGCCCACCTCGGCCGCAGTTGGTGGCTCGACTCTTGCTGCCCTGCTGTTCTATGAAATTACAACGATACTTCCGGATATCAAGAATAACGTGAGAGACATATTTATTTTCCCCCGCGCCCGGTTCCGCACGGAACCCTCGAAATTCCTCCTGGGTTCGTGTGGCTCAGAAAAAGGGTTCCGCCCTTCTTATACCGGCACATTGAATTTAACCCGTACAAGCAATCGCTTCTCGTTTTGGAAGATTTACTACTTGCCCTTTTTCCTTTTGTTTCTTCTTTCTCTTCTGATCTCGATTTCACTCTGGTGGCGAAATTACCTTCTCATACATTTGTCCTCTCAAACAACGTTCATTAAAGGTCAAACGCGGGGGCCTATGGGAGATGATTTCTTGCCTTCTTTTCTTCTTTCCTGATTTTTTTCCCTCCATTTCTTTCTCCATTTGGAACAAAATCGGTGTCCCTCTTTTCGAAAATCAGTTTGTTTAGTAGATAGTTGATTACTTATTATGCTAGCGAGTTGTGTATTCTCTTATTTAAAAACAACCTAAGCACGAGTAAGAATACAAATTACCATCGGAATGTCAATTATTTAACAAAAGACAAATTCATTACCTCAAAAATGTTGTGAGGTCCTTACTTAGTTGAGTGGTTGTAGTTTCTTGCCTTCCTTTTGAGCATTAACTAGTCCACATAAGACAAATGATAGGCAGATGAAACATTGTTAAGTTAAAAATGAAAATGTGTGAAGTCCAAATATCTCTTTTGACTAATCTCTAATAGTACACTTCATGTTTTTCAGATTTAAAAGATGGGCCATCCTTAAAAGTTTCATTTCATTCGTCAAATTTCTCTGGAAGCACAAGAAATTACCTTTTTGGAATTTTCTTACCCACTCAATGTTGAGGTCGATATGGTAATTTGATAAATCCATCCTCTCTCATCACTTTCTTAAGTATTTTATTTTAAAAAAATCATATATCTACAATTGATTAATAGATAAATGATTGCATGACAGTCTTTAATGTATTATGAGAAAAATAGTTTATTCTAAATCACAAAAAACCAAATCACAAATAATCATAAATTATTGTGGGACTTACTTCTCAAAAATTTGTAATTCATAATAGACTATTATCCTTTACAATACCTCATAAACTATTATACTAGTAAAGTCCTATAAGATATTACTTTTGTAAGCCAAGCCCTAGAAGAGTACCATTTGAAGTCACACAAGTTGATAGACTATTCATGAGTTGATGTTAACTCATGTATCAAGGTGAGCCACTAACGTTTTGATTTGGTCAATTAAGTTCTTTTACTTTCAACCATTTGGTTTCCCTCTCCAAGAAGTTGAAAAGTCTTTTCCTATCTCTTCTTTGTCTTCTTCAACCTTTAACCATGGGAAAGGTTTGAGCTAGTCTCACCCTCCCCTCCATCTATTTTGATTTTCTATGAGTGTTTTTATGTACTTTTCCATTTTTTTTCCTTTCCTGATCTAGATTTGGGAGTTGTGCTCTCCCAATCTGGTTGTAAATTTGAGATTTTAAATTCTTTGAATTTAATTTTAGAACCTAGGAGTTCTTCTCTCCCAATTTAGATATGGAAGTTTAATAATGTTTTTGGGGATTCGAAACCCACATGCTTTGTTCCTATATAGATCATTTGCCTTGCAATTTCAATTATGATCGCAAGAGGTCTAGAGTCTCGCTAAACTATGAAGATTTGCTCTTCCAAAGGTTAGATATGTGTTTATTCAACATATTTCAATTGTCATTGTATGGCAATGGTGTAAAGGAAACCGAACCTAGGCATGCACCGTCAACTGGCAATGTTGTAGTTATTGAAGAAGAAATTTTTTGTGTATGCTCATTACTATCACTGACGATGATATGAAATCTAGTGATTGGCTACCAATTATTTTGTTTGACAAATCCTTTTTTTTTTGGAATGAGTGTGTGCTTAATCTTGCTGATACTTTGTTTATCCTCCTTGTTTTGTAAATTTGGCTTTGTTTTGTAGTATTCTGGCTTTTGCTTTGCTTCAATTTGCTTTACATGAAAGTTTGTGTACTTCTCATGTATCATTTTGAGTCATAAATATAATTTTTTCCGATCCAAAAAAAAAAAAAAAAAAAAAAACTCATGTATCACTCAACAATATTTCTCGCATCCGTTATGGAACTAAGGATGCCAAAAACTCTCCCGCTTAAAGAATTGACGCCCTCATCAACGTTGGCTTCTACCACCCCCACCGTACTCTCCTTATATGATGTGTTCAATTCACTCCTACCCTTCTATAGCTCTCCGACACCCTAAAGTGCTACTGGTAGCCGCACCTTGTTTAAGTCCTCTTGGCATTGATTCCCACTATCACCATATTCTTCATAAGCCTAGTTTGTCCACAAACCACATATCTACTAAAGAGAATCACACTCTAATACTATTTATAATAATCTGGCTTGTATCATGCAAGGCAAGCCCAAAAAGATTGCTCTGAGTGTTAGCTTATATATAAATCAATAAGGCCTCTCTTATACTCACACATAAAAGCCAAAAGATGCATTTTAAAGAACTTTCTTCCCTTCCTTTTGACCGTTGACTAGTACATAATAGGCAAACACGAGGTTGATGGTGAAATTGTTAAGTCAAAAAAAAAAAAAAAAAAAAAGTTGTATGTGAAGTTAACGTCTCTTTTGACTAATCTCTTGATAGGACTCTTTATGTATTTTGATTTAAAAAGATGGACCGTCGTTAAATAATTTCATTTCATTCGTTAATTTCTCTAGAAAGCACAATTAAATACCTTTTTTTCCAAATTTCCTCACCCACTACATAATGAGGTCACTACAGTAATTTGACACATCTCTCTCCCTCTCTCTCTCTCTCTCTCTCTACACTTACTTTCCTATTATTCAAAAAAATGCATTTCCTGGTACCAATAAGTAATTATTTTCATTATAAGATATAACTTTTGTAGACCCATCCCCACAGGTGCACTCTGTGTAATTACAAAAGGTAATGGTCATTTGTGAGTAAATGCTGACTTATTTAACAAGCAAAATTGAAAGTAAACACTAAAATTCGCCAATCTTTTACTTCCTCTAAAATCGAATATCACTCACCAAGGTCTCGAGGTGATGACCATTCATGAGTAAACTCTATAATATCATTTACTTTCTCTGCAATTGAATTTTTTAAAATATTTTTGAGCAATAAGTTTCAGTGAAACCACCAAACCCTTAAAAGTACTTTATTTGAAATTCGTCAATCGTTTCGTCATTCACTAATCTTCTCTATACCAACAGTCGTGGATTCAAAGCTTCGTGTTTCTTCTCACAATCTGTAATTTCCTTTACATAGTAATATCATTACATAATCTATCCTATTTCTGAAGTAAAATCCAAACAGCAGAAAACTACTTTCCCCTCATTTTCATGCTTACAACCAAAAAAGGCAAAATCAATCACTTTCCTCATAAATGAATTTCATGCAAGACCATTTTCTTTGACATAAATTTTTTCACGAAACAAATGCGTCTTTGATTCTTCTTTTTTCCTTTCTTCCTATCAAGAATGTGACATTGTGAGGCTTTGATAGAGTCCATCTGAACAAGCACAGCTTTAGGTGGGAAAAGGCAAGGGATCTCAGTACCTGGACTT
Source organism: Eucalyptus sideroxylon (assembly GCA_014182405.2). Lineage (NCBI taxonomy): Eukaryota > Viridiplantae > Streptophyta > Magnoliopsida > Myrtales > Myrtaceae > Eucalyptus > Eucalyptus sideroxylon. The sequence goes on from CM024550.2 coordinate 25,335,587, forward strand.
GTAGAAGTTGAGGTTGGGGTTCCGCTACGTCGAAAAAACCAGAAGCCAATAACATTAATTTCCTTCACGACTACGTCTCTGGTTCTGGTCAAAACTTTCTGTCCAAATAAGTTCTGTTCGAAGCCATGCACACTTGCAATCTTGCTCAGGTCTCCCGGGCAAAAGATTGAAGAAAGCTCTACCATGGAAAAATAAATAAGTCAAAACTTCAAAAAATTCCTTTTGTATAAGTATTCTAACTTTTTTTTGTATAATTCTAGATAATATTCAGGGTGAATGAATTAAATGACCGTATATATTTTTCATCCTATGGGCTTATGATTCTCTCTCTCTAAACCCTAATATGTTTGGTCATCCAGCTTTCTAATCAAGATAGGGATAGGATATGAAATCACAAGATTTTTTTTATATCCAATCCATTGTTTGATGAACACTAATATTATTAAAGTTGGATATATTCACATTATATCATGTATATTTTTTTAATATAAATGGCGTATTATTATAAATGAACCTAAATCTTCATAAACAAAGATGGTGAAAATCTCTCATAACATTATTTCTTAATTTATTTTTATTTTATTTTTCCTCTTTTTATATTATTTTCTTTATTATTTCTTTTTTCCCCTTTCATCATTCTTTAATAAAATTTATCAAATAGTAAATTGTACTAACAAACCTAAAATACAAAAATACCTCAAATATATAATAAATATAAATATTTTTAATTTATAGATTGAATGTTTATTATAAGATAGAATTAAAGTTGAATATATAAATTAAAATAAGATTAATTTAAAATAAATTTCTATTTTTTCATTTTTAATTTCTTAAATTAGAATTCAAATATTATTAATATTAAAATATAATTTCAATTTTTTAATTTAATAAGTTTGTTATTCAAGAAAAATAACTTTCTTATTATGAACATTAGAAATCATATCCACATTTATTCCACTTCCACCAAGATAATTTTATCCTGCATACATCCCACTTATATCCGACTTTATCTTGTCTTAAGCGAGCACCAAACATAGGATATGATTTATCATATCATATTTTCCCGAATTTTATCCCAACTACCAAACGAAGCCTAAATTAGGATTTTTCACTCTTTTCTCTTGAAGTCGCCACATCTTTGCGGTGCTCTCCTTGAGGAAGGTCCATGTCTCCCTATTCCCTCTTATAAAGCTCTCTTTCTTTTCTATCCCGATCTATTCTAGGAGTTTGTATGTCTAAATAAGTTTCCGCAGGTGACCTTAGGTGAAATGTGAAGACTAGTTTGATCACTTGTCTAGTCGACAACCATTGAGGAAAATGTTCATAATGTAACTTCATAACCTCCCCATGATTAGAGGAAAAATTATTCAAAAAGTCCTAAACTTATTGCACTTTTTTCCAATTCAATCATAATCCTTTCAACTTTACCAATTGAGTCCTAAACCTTTCGACATTTTGTCATTTGAGTCCATCCAGCTAATTTTGGCCTAAATTCACTAACGCGGATGCCAACCATCCTATGTGGCACTACCGGCGTTGACATTGACAAAATTTATTATTTTTAAATATTTTTTCAAAATTTTTTAATTTTTTTGTATTTTTAATTTATTTTTTTCTTCTTTTTTTTTTTTTTTTTTTTTTACCTTTTCTTCCTCTAGCAAGTCACTCATTCTCCAAAGAACCGGCTAGAGGCTCGACTAGCGAGGGTGAGCTTGCCCATGGCCAGCAAGGTCGCCCCTCACCAAATCCCGACAAGGGCCACCTCGCCTCCTTACAGACCTTTGTCAATGAGGGCGAGCCTACCCATGGCCGGCGAGGTCACCTCTCGCCAAATCTCGACGAGGGCAACCTTGCCTCCTTGGGCCTTTGGCGAGTTGCGCCTTGCCAAATCCTAGCAAGGGTGACCTCGCTTGAGGTTGGCGAGGCCGACCCTCGCCGATCATGGCCTTTGGTCGATCGTCGAAGGTTGGGCAACCGACCAAGAGCAAAAAAAAGCAAAAAAATAAAAATAATAATTTTAAAATTCGAAAAAAAATTTAAATTTTTTTTTAAAAAATTATTCATGTCAACGTTGGCATCCACATTATCAAATTCTAGCCAAAATTGACCGAATGGACTCAATTAGTAAAAAGTGAAAATATTTAGGACTCAATTGACAAAATTGAAAGGTTTATGACTCAATTAGGAAAAGTGCAATAAGTTTAGGACATTTTGGACAATTTTCTCCATGATTAGGCTGCTCTCCTATCTTGATTTAGATTTAGGTCAAGTTTTAAGAGTTTTACTCTCTTGAACTAAATTTAGATTTAGATCTAGGAGCTCTTACTAGTATTTGATATGTGTTCTTTCAACATTTTAATATTGGTGTTTCTACAATGATGATGATGAGAATGTTGAACCTAAATGCACATTGCAAGCTATTGCAAAAGGAGTGGGAGATCTCAGCATGTGCTCATCATTGGATCTAGTGATCCACCATCGATTGTTTACAGTGTCAAGTCTGTTCTTTGGAGATGAGAACATGCTTCTAGTTGCAGATTATGCTCTATTAGTTGCTTTATGGCTTTTGCTTTGTTCTGTGATTATTTGGTATTTGCTACACTTGAAAGTCTTTTATGTACCTTTAAAGTATCATTTTGATATATAAATGGCATAAGAAAAAAGAATTAAACCACCGTATTGAATGAAACAAAAGAGTTCGGGACCCAATCAAACGTGAACAAAATTCAAGGACGAATCGAGAATCGAGTAAACTTCAACGGACCATCGTGCCATTATCCTCATATTTTTCTCGAGACGCTAAGACAAAACTGCCGTTTCCAACTTCCCTATCCCCTTTCATAGAAAATTATCTCCTTCATGCTGACTTGCTCATGCCACAGTTTTTCCTAACGGTGAGTCATGCCTTACAAAGAACTCTACCGACTAAAAGGAGACAGAGACAGAGGCAGAGAGAGGCAGGGAGAGGAGAGACTAAGCCGACTTATGTATGAACCGTTGAACCTAAGTATGAATATGAAACTTAGTAATGCCTAAGAAGCTTCGTCTTTATAGCTATCCGAAACGTTGAAAAGATGGGTACCTCTAGAAGAGCAATTAAGCCTTTTTGAACCCTTCCGCTATGGCCAAAGAACGATTGCTACCAATCGTTATTTAGTCTCTTGGGGCGGGGCCGGAGAGGGTGCATTAAATTCAACCCACAAGCTCTCCTTTTCTAAGTCCAAGAAAGAGATAAGTCTCCATAAATGACTTCACGAAATCATGTTCTGATTACTCTCGTTTTCATGGCGAGCATTGACGGATTACTCCGACCGTTAAGTGGTAGGAAGCGAGGGAGGGGGAGAGGGTATTAGGTTATTGTTTTTGCGGTTTCTGCTTAAGTAAGGAGGAACGACGATGGCCTAGCAACGCATAGGGACAATTCAAATGTAGGGATTATTATCCAAAAAGGCTTCTAATTTATGTATGACAGTTAATTTAATCTTGAACTTTTCATTTTATCAATTTAATTCTAAACATATTAGCAATTTACCAATGTAATTTTCATGGCCAAAATTAAATCAAAATCACTAATATGGATGACAATCATTCTATATGGTATATGTGCACTAGTATCGACAATTTTTTACAATTTAAAAAAAATGATATTTTTCTTTTTTCCGTTTTTCTTTTTTCCTTTTTCTCTATGTCCCTCCACCAATTGTGAGGCCTCAATGATGGCCAGTAACCTCTGCCAACCAGTCCCCCTCACTAGCCATAGCCCTCGCTAGATCTGGGCGAGGGTTGGCCCACAACCAACAAAAGAAAATAGTGATAAAAGGAGAAAAGAAAAAAAGGAATATTTTGAATATTTAAAAAAAAAAAGTCCACATCAGCAATTTTCAACCAAAATTTACTGAAAAAACTATATGAGGAATTTGTCAAAAACTAAATTAGTCAAATTAAAAAGTTTAAAACTAAATTAATCATTGTACAATAAGTTTAGAATTTTTTAGAGAATTTGACCATCAAATGAATGATTCAACCTAAACCATTGTAAAAGGAAGGCATGCTAATCGTGGCAACGGAAAGAGGTGATGAGGCGTAATGACCTTTAATTAAATAATAAATCATTGTGATTAGTATGGATTTTTTTAAAGGGCAATTAGTGTGCCTACGGTCTTTGGCGGTGGTTGTTAAATCGACCTTCAGAGCGGTAGGACGCAAGGCCCCACTAATTACGGTAATTAAGTAGGCTTAATTTATGTTGACTGGCCCAAAGTTTTCCTCGAACAAATCTGACCCGTCAGATTTTGCGTCCTTAAAAAAAAGAAGAAAGAAAGCTACGCACTTGTGCTCCGGCCAAAAGGGAGACACGCAATTTTGATGGTGCCATAATCAACTCTTAATTCTCTCTTTCCAACCAAACCTGGCTACGTGGATTTTGTACGGACGTGGCGGAGACTTTCATGGCGGAGGACAAGCACGCACGGCGTCTAGTGAGGCGGGACATCAGGCCAGTTTTTCTCCTTTAGGTCGTTCTCCAGAGGATATGGTGGATTTGGTACGGATGTGACGGAGACTTTCATGGCGGGGACAAGCACGTGATGAGGCGGAACATCGGTCCGGTCGTTCTTGAGAATAATGTGGTCAATTGCATCATCAGGACTATCCGCGCCATGCCCCCTTCAAAACTCAGGCTCAAGCTCGCTTACTCATCACCTCAAGACTACATAAATCTATGGCGTGTTCTAGGCTTATAAATTAAGAAATACAGGCTAAAAGTTAGAGAAAGCTTCTGTCTTATACTTTGCTTCGTTACACCACCTTCAATCTTATGGATGGTGCCTTGTTCCTAGAAACACCTTTATAGATTACATAATAATATAGTTCTATGTTATTAACTAAATCGGACATCCGTTCTGACAATATGGAAGTTTGCATATTTATGTTGGTTGTTGGGAAAAATTTGATAGCTAATGAAGATACAATAAGTAATTTATAGTTTTTTTATACTTTTATATATGATGACCATCACTGTTTTTAAAGTATTATTATCTTCATGAAGATGGAGACAATGGCTACATCAAGTGCTCGCAATCTTATAGATAAGTAATATTCTACTCACATGCTTGAGCCTTCTTCCTTATAGCATAATAGATTCTCTCATGTTGACTATAGTACTAAGAAATATATGAAAGTGGTATGATGTCATGTAATAATCAAGGAGGAAGAATTATAAAATATGTCTACAAGCAAAGATAACTAAGAAAGTGTTTTCAAAGGCAGAAAGATCTTCAATTGGTGCATTGTGATATTTTGATGATAATTCTAGATATAATCATATTTATATTATGAAATCAAAGATCAATCTTTTGATGCATTCAAGATATATAAGGTTGTAGTTGAAAATCAAGGGGATAAAAAAAATCAAAATTTTGAGAATCAAAATTTTGAGAAGTGATTGGAGAAGAGAATATTTATCATTAGATTTTTCTATATTTTGTGATGAAAATGGTATTGTGCACCAAGCAAAAGCACCTTATAAACCACAACAAAATAGTTTGGCATAAAGAAATATATTAAATTTTTTTGTAGATATGGTTGACTCCATAATCTTATGAGTTTGTGGGGAGAAGAACTTCTTGTTGCATGTCATGTTCAAAACTAAGTTATTTCAAAGAAATTTAAGATATCTCCTTATGAATTATTGAAAGGAAAGGTACTAAATATCTAGCACTTTAAATTAGGGTTAATACTTGTGAAAATTTACTCTAAGATAATTTTTTAATATTCAAAAATTCTAAACTGATACATTTGTGATAAATTATACTATATGTTAGTTTCAGTTAAATTGGATTAATACCACATAAAATCAAAAAATAGTATAATTATGACAAAGAGAGAGTAAAGTCCCAAAACCAATATATCATCAATTGCCATGTATCATCAAACTCAGCAATTGAACTGTAAAATATAATAGAAACTAACAGATGATAAATTTGTTACAAGTGTACTAGTTTTGAGCTTTTAGTGGTCAAAAAATTAATTTAAAGTAAATTTGTCACAATGTACTAGTTTTGAGATTTTTTACGATATTAACCCCTTTAAATTATCAAATTGCCTTGCGTATAAGTAAATTACTAATCCTATGCGAACCAAATTAGGCCTAAAGGCATTAAGAAGTGTGCCTATTGGATGTGTTGAAAATTCTAAAACTTATCAATTATTAATCTAATATTATTGTGGAATCAAGAGATGTTAAATTTCTTAAACACAAATTTATTAAAAGTTCAATGATACCTTAGGACTTTTTTATAAATAACAATTGATGCAAGCAATCCATCCACAAATAAAATAAAATAAAAATCTATTTGACTCTCCAAATGAGCCAAAGTCAAGTCAAAGAATGAAGAAAACAAAAGATTTTGGATAGATGATATGCTAACTATTCAAATAAATATGCATGACATAAATAAAACAAAAAAAAAAAAAGTATCTATTTTCTCTATTTATAACGAAAGATGATATCAAATGGGATGCGTCAAGTCAAGACCACCATGTGGAGAAAATTATTAAAATAATATCAGCCTTTGGAATAAATAGTCAAACATACCATATGATATGTCAATTAAATTGGTGAAAAATAAAGGGTGGCCTTTAGCACAATTAGACTATTCTAGTGTAATTAGAAGTATGATGTATACTTACACTAGACCAGATATAGCCTTTATTGTATGTAAACTATCCAAATTTACTAGCAATCCTAAAACTATGCATTGGAAAGCCATAAGTAAGATTCTTGATTACTTAAATAAAGAATAAATTATGCTCATGAACATACAAAGTGGTGCCACTTCTAACAAAAGTCTTATGAACTTTTGAAAATGTTCATGAATGTAGAATAAAGCACAATGCCATTATAGTGCTAAGACATAGGAAATTTCTAACCGAATGTCTATAAATTCATATGCATGATAATTTGATTAACGAATGGAATCCTAGAGCAAATTTTTTTCTACCACTGATCTCATTAATGAAATTATTTACACTAAATAAAGATTCAAATCTTAATTATACATTTTTCTATATATATACACATATATGTGTAAATTAATACTAATAATAAATTAAGTGGGGGATTGTTGAAATAGTTTGTCATCATGAAAAGAAGTAATTGCTGAACATGAAAAGAGACAATTGTTGGATTTGAAAATGATTGATTGTTAACAAGAAGAGAAGTGGTGATTGATCATAAAAAAGTGATGATGATAGAGATAAGATATATATTCCCAAGAGATGTGTTATTATTTGTCTGTAAATACACCAAATCACACATTATTCATCACAACTCTTCAAAACAAGAACAAGAAAGCATTCTCTTTCTCACACAAGTATGACAACATGTAATGGTGAAATTCTAAGAGGGAAAGAGTAATTATTGAACTCATTTATATATGATTTTGGTGTATATTATGGAGGTATATTTGTTTAAACCCCGTAGCAATGATGACAGGGGTAAATAATATCTTAAGGTCGGTGATGGTCATCATGCATCAAAGTGTAAAAGAACAATAAATCATTGCTTGTATCTTCATGAGCAATCATAATTTTCCCACTATTGGTATCCATTTTACCTCATTGTGTTAAGGTTTGTTCAATATAAGAGTTAGTGCATGTTTGATAACACCATTAAGCGTTGAAAATTGAAAATTCAGCACATAAAAAATTAAGTATTTTAATAACCTTAGTTAGCATTAACTTAGTAGACTCAATTAAGCCACAAATTACTTGATGTGGTAAGTAATGGGTTGCTTGAAATAATTGATGGCAACTAAAAATCTTACTAGATAATTGAAAGCTTTGTCCAGTTAAGTAGCCGCTGATCTGACCTTCGTTGACCATCATAACGCCCTTCTATGGAGCATTTTAGGTCAATTCCCGAAGTAGAACAATCTGCTTCTGCAATCAGCTTAGAAAATTTTCTAATTATCTAAAAATGGTAAAATACGTCCAATTTCTATTTTATTTTTTTTTTTGTCGAAAAAGAGGTTCGATTCACTCCAAACTACTTTTAGCGATTTCCAACACTTATAGACAGCTATAAACACCGTCTTGAGTCTAATTCAAACTGATAAAGATTGTATAGGTTTGTAACCATCCACGTTGTTTGTAGCATGTGCTACTTCTGTAAGATGGTCCTTTCAGATTGTTCATGAATTTTCACCATATGGTCTGTTCACCTTCTGCAAATAAATTCCTCCAAGCAAGCTGACAGCCTTATAATTAATCACCTTTTATTGGTCCACCCAAGTTTTAGCAAACCCTTATTTCATAACTTGTTTTTTTTTTTAATAAATGTCCTTCCAGACTTCCCGTCCAGCAACCGTTCTCCTTTTATAGTGCCAAACCTTTCCGTGCCTGCATGTTGCTTGTGTACACAGAAGCTGTTCGTTTTAGACACTTAAATACATATTAGCAACATCTGATTATTTTGCTATAATACTTCTCTAAGCATCATAGAAAATTTTCCGAGAAGATATACTTCTATTCAAGGAAGAACGTTAAAATATACATTTCATCACTTTTCTAATAGTAGTTTTTATACTATATCTGTCACCTCTTCATTATACTACTCATGATTTCTATAAATTTTTTTTTTTCATAGACAAGAAAAACCTACCACATAATGTCGAGTTGAAGCATAAACAATAGCCAGAGACCAAATTATTTCTTAAAAATAGAACATGCATTATAGACAACGAATAAATAGTGCTTTTTTCACATTGCATGAAATAAACCACCTTTATGCAAAATAATGCGTTCAAATTTTAAACAGACGTATCTCTATGCATTAAATGGTTATTTAGAGAATAATATATATATATATGAAGCTTTTTTAGATAAACATGTTAACAATGAAAATGAAGAAAAAAAGAAAATCTAAATTAAGAAAAAGAAGTACAAGTGGCACAAAAGAATACAAACATAGCTCATAGCTTCTTGTATCCACCTTATAGAAAAAAAATTGTTTAATTAGTTATAAACCTATTATATGGATATTAATTCAGTCATAAATCTTTCAATTTAGATAATTTAGCCCTAAATTTTTTGCGCAAAATTCTAATGTAACCCTTCTGGTCAGCTTTTGCTGAAAATCGCCGATATGTCACGTAATACAGTTAGCGATGATTAGATTTCGTCTAAAAATTAATTAGAATGATTACTTTGAAATTTCTTATAAAGGTTTAGTCACATATATTAAACTTCTTAATGACTTTTAACTCATGAAATTTCGATTTTGCAGAGTTGACTGCTAATTTTGGCAACAATGAGCGGGGACCTCAAAAATCACCATTCAAACGGACGTGTTGTGCCCTTCAAGTTGGGGAAGAAAGAGGTGTGGCCATTGGTCTACCTCTCCCAAAAGGCTCATCCTCCATCACCCAACATGCTTTTCCAGTACAAAAGTAAAAATTCCCTAATGCCTAAAATTCTAATCGGACCCACGTACCTTCACTTCATTCGATCTTGGAGATTGGGCATTTTGGAAGGCAGAGAAAAAGGAAAAAAAATGATAAAGAAAAAGAAAAAAAAAAAAATGGAAGGTAGGCATAAAAGATGCCTTAGGAATACATATCGGCCTCCATTCTTTTTGGTGATGATGATGATGATGGCCATCGTACCATCATTTTGATTTTCAAGATTCTTTTTAGGGACATGAGGTGTTGGGTTCGTGTGGACTACTATTTGTCTGAGTATTAGGCGAAGAGAATGGATTCGTCCAAATCAGTCCGTCCATAAAAAGTGACCCTACACAGTGCAAAGGTGCCAAAGGCAATCTCCTATTTCCGAATATTGGACATATGGACATATGCTTTGATTAGACAAGGCATTAGGTCAAGTCTAACTTGTCATTTATCAGAATGAGTGGGTATAGCTTAGTCGCAACCGGGGCAAGCCGAACTTTGGAGCTAAACACCAAACCTGCCCAAATTTACCGAGCTTTTCTAGCATCGGTTAGCCTAAGGGGATCTTTGGACCGCTAAACCCATGATCGGGTCTATCTATCTGATGTGCACATTTTAAGGTAACTATATGGGTAGGCATATTTTAATTTATAAGAGGCGGTGGATCACTTCATCATCACTTCAGTTAGGGTTCCAATTACTCAATTAAAAAAGAATGGCTGTGGGGTGACAATAGATTATTTTATGCCGCTTTTCCCTAAAGCATCTCTTATTGAAAAGCCCTTTTTACCTATTTGTGGCAAAAGCAACTTCTACCGGAAGACTCGACGCGTCGATCAATTAGTAGTTAATGCTAGATCCCACTCGCAACAAGAGTTGGCCTAGTTCCCTTTACAATGTAAAATAACTAATCTATTTCAAGGATATTTGGCCTAGTTCCCTTTACAGTGTATAATAACTAATCCACTTCAAGAATTGTGTAGAAGCTTTACACATAAGATTTGTTTTTGCTTCATCTTCCATTAAATGGACCACCACCTAGACCATACATGGAGAAATTATTCAATCAATCATAAACTTATTATACATATATCAATTTGATTTTAAACTTTTCAATTTTGTAAATTGAATCCTAAATTTTATGTGAAATTTCAATATTATCCTTCCAACCAACTTTTACAGAAATTGTTGATGTAGTGGTGCACCACGTAAAATAACCAATGGTGACAAGACTGTTACATTAGAGATTTTCAATGAAAATGGACTGGAGTGAATAATTAGGCAATATTTCCAAACAACACCAAAGGGATTAGAGAAGTTTTTTATATATTCAATAAAAGGAGAATCAATTACGTTAATCGTACCATCTCTTAATTATTTCTCTCCATAAGCTCCGTCCTTAAATTTTTAGCTTAATTAGTATTGGAAGGAAGGTTAGATATCTCAAAACTAGTCAAAAGCCACACCTTTTTTTTTCTTGACCAAAAAACAAAAGCCACGCTTTTTATTTATCTCAAGTCACCTTCACTACGCCAGACCACTCATAATTAGCTTGAAAATGATCAATGAAGCGATGCAGAACGTTGACTTTTAAACAGAATCCTGACAAAAATAAAATTGAGGGGACCCAAGGAAGAAGATGACTCTCCAAAGCTTTACCACCATAATTTTTCAAGGCTTAAATTATATTCATGTTTCCATTTAATTTTTTTTTTTGGCGAGATTGTCATAAATAGAAAAATAACGAGTAGATTTTTACTCATTTTCGGCATATCTTTTGTTGAAAACCAGAAAATTAATATGAAAAAAGTTTCGAGTTAAGTTCAGCACTCACTAGAAAATTGCAAATTATGGGAAAAGTTATATTATTTTTAATTTTTCTTGACCGTATCTTCTGGTAAGCAAAGAAGATATCTTTTCCTTCATGTGGTCACACGCATGAATTGACAAGGAATGCGAATAAAAGCGATGAAAAGTCCATAGGCTTGGAGTAGACGTCTTTAACTTGCCTACTCCAAAGATAAGTCAGATGAAAGAGAATATATGCTTCTTAAACGTGCATTTCAACGTAAACTAGGAAATTCGAGACGAGAAATGAACCTTTGAATGGCTGATGGACGTATGATCTGTCAAAGAAGTGCCTAGTGATCCAAAGGCCAGAATCAGTTGGACTTTGAGCCATCTATATCTAGATTCATAAAGCACTCACCAACCATTATGAGACTATTCTGATGTATCCACACAACATCCCAAATATATTGCTATGAGATGAATGATTAAGTTATGCGTATCCATGAGAAAGTACGATCCAAAAGACCACTGCCACATCAGGAACTATGGATGGATGAACGGGGAGTCACACACGCAAGATTAACCAAAGAGAACCCGCTTTTAATATCATGTTAGAAAGTTCACCCAAAAAACTTAAGCTAATATATCCCATTGAGAAGCGGTGTATGATACTTTAACGGGTCATCTTTGTTTTGGAAAAGTTGTCCAAAAAGCCTTAAAACCCATTATACTTTTGCCAATTTACTCTAAACATTTTAATTTTGGCAATTAAGTCAACATCATTTTTTCACTTTTTTCAATTGAGTCAATTCAGCCAATTTTGATTGAAAATCATTAACGTGATACCAATCATTCTATGTAATATGGTCGGCACTAACGTAGACAAATTTTAAAAATTTTAATTTTCTCTGTTTTTATAACACTAGCCAACAACCGTCGCTTGGATTTGGCCTTCACCCAAATCCAGGCGAGGGTGTCACTAGGCAAGGGCCCGATGCCCTCGCTAGTCACCAACCAAAGTTGTAAGAAAACAAAGAAAATAAAAGAAAAGGGCAAAAAGCAAAAAGATTAGAAAATTGATAAATAATTAGAAAATATATTAAAACATTATAGAAATTGTCCTGTTAACAACAGTTATGCCATGTAAGATGATCAAGCATTCATGTCAATGACATCCAATCAAAATTGGCTGAATTGACTCAATTGGCAAAATGTAAAATTAAGATTCAATTGATACAATTAAAAAGTTAAAGGTTGATTGACAAAATTGCAATAGATTTAAGATTTTTTGAACAATTTTCCCTCTTTTTTTTTTTCATATCCACAATTTTTTTTTCTTTTGCCTTTTTTATGGCATGATCTTACCAGATTAAGAGTGCATAACTTTTATTCTTAGACTGACAAATGCCCTCACTAAAGTATACCTCCAAAACTACGAGTGCGATTTTTCTTGCTTTTAATCTTGTCTATCACTTGGCTCTTTCGATTTCATGGTGGCAACTGGCAAGCCATCTCCATCAAACTAAAATCTTGGGGAAATAGTGCTAAGCAAGAGAAAATTTATCTTATCTTTTAGGAATCCTAAGCTAAGCGAGAGAAAATTTATCTTATCTTTTAGGGATCCTAATCTTAATCTTAAAATACATACACATATAGAGAGAGAGAGACAGACATACAGACAGACCGACAGACAGAAACACAGGGAGACAGGTAAAAAAAACATGATTTGGTAAAGCTTTTGGCGCTGGCCTTTTTGCCTTATGGTGGAATAAGGAGACCTAAGAGGCCACTATCAAGATTGATTCATCAAAATATAAAAACCAGGAATGAACAAGAAGTCTCGAGGAGTTTGCGTGCAAATGCTTTTGACCCGAAAGTGACGTTTCCATGGAATAGACGAGGCAGGTTCGAAATCCTATTGCTGTAACTACTGCTCTACTGATTTCATGGAGATGGGATATTATAGTGTAGCACTTGTTCCAAGGCCTGATGAGAAGACAAAAAGAATAATGGGGAAATCAAATAAAATTGTCCACTCCACTTTTTATTTTGCCCCGAATTTTCAACTGCTGCACAATATCCTTGAACTTTCTTTAATTTTTTTTTTTTTTTTTTTTTGTAAAGTAAGTATAATATAAAGGGGAATGTCAAAATGTACAACCAACTGGCTCTTTGTCTTACACTCAAATGAACATGCTCAATCTGAGTGGAAGGGAGCCGAGAAGAAAAAGCCAAAAGGCACCAAACCAAGCGGAGAACCAGGAGCCTTGACCTAGCTACCAACAAGACATTTTGCCAACTCCCACAAGCACTGCAACCATTTTCAACTGCTGCACAATAATCCTTGAACTCGTCTTTAATTGCTACACAATATTATGGAAACTATTATTTTGTTACAGTCGTTGACCCTCCGTTCTTTTTTCTCCATTATCATGTGCAACACGCATGACTTTCAAGGGATAAAAGTATGTTTCCCATTTTTTTTGAGGAATCTCTTTTTTTTAATTGAAGAAAAATTAATAAATAAAGTACAAATAATGGAAAACATAAATATCCGTATAATATGTGACAATAAAAATTAGTTGATATTAGACATATACAGTCTAAATAAGAGAACTCAAGAAAAAAATAAATTAAAGGAAAAAGGAAAAGGCATCAATAACAAAACGGTCATGACAAAAATCTATTACTTATTATGTACATTTAAAAGGTTAATTAATTTAGATTAGCATAGTATTTAAAAAGTTATGACTCTATTTGCTTCATGAAAATTTGACACTTGTGGAATATTTTTCCAAGCAGTCAATTTTCAGGGAAATTATAGTAGTTTTTTAGTATTTGATTGAAATGTAGAAAATGAATTGGAAATTATTTTCCATCGCTTGAAAAAAAAAAGCTGTTATTCATTTCCTAAACAGAAGTGCACTATTCATGTAGTATAACAGCTATATAAAATATCTCATTAATTTTTAATGATGTTTATCGAATTAAATTTTTGTGTCATAAATACTTAAATAAACTATAAACAATTACTTTTTCACTAATGGAACCGGCACTTGGGTCACTTGGGATCCAAAGCAAAACCAAATAAAATAAATGAAGTATGGGAAAATAAACATCTTGGCGTATCGTGTAAAAGTAAACAAAGTCTGTCGTTAAGCCTCGGAACAAAATCCTCATGAGTTTAGTCAAAATCAAATACGCATTATTCTAAGTTGTATGAATATCTTAATTCTCCAAGGCTAGGCCTAAGACCTAAGCACCTGAGGCCTGCTTCCATGAGAAAACAAATAATTGTTTACAAGCTAGAAATATCTATGGTATGGAAATTTAATTCGATGATTCTTTAGATACTTTTGATAATTTAACATATGTATAACCTTTATGGTGCACGGATTGTGCATGCCTTTTTAGAAAAATAAAAGCAAGTTTTTATTTTCGGGGATGAAAAATAATTTATAGTTCACTTTTAAATTTCAATCAAATACCAAAAAATATTATTATTTTCCTAAAAAAATGACTTTTTCAAATATGTTTTTCAGAAGTGTCAATTTTTTTTTTTTTTTTAAAGAGATAAACGGAGCCTTGGAGGTTGTTTAATATTCCTGATGATTTTTTATAGCAGGGACCAAATCCTGTCCCAACTCTTCACCGTATCTTTTCTCTCCCGATCTTGTGTGATTTGGAATCAGTTATGCTGTTACCATTCTATTCTCACGCTTGTGCTAGGAGTCACTAAAAATACAAACGTAAAACCAGAAAAATAATGTTTTAATGCATAAGAAATTCATGCTCTTCTCTGCACCTAAAGTAAAATTGAAAGAATTTCATGGAATTCAGGGTTCGATCGAATTGTGCAAGGCTTTTTTTCCATTTTTTTTGGGTTAGGGGGGTGGGGTGGGCGCTTGAATAATTCATGTCCCATGATTGCAGACGCAATATACCCTCCTGGCCATGAAGTTTGTTTTGCCCTGATCTTCAGGTACTGTAGTAATCTTGAGGTCTGTTTGTATCATGGAAAATTATATGAAAAAAATATATTTTTGTGGAAATTATTTTTAAGAAAAAAATTATTTCTTTTTTGTTTGGTGGTACGCTGAAGAGTATAACTAAAAAAATTTTGAGTGTTTGGATCTCATTTGGTGAGAGATAAAGTTGAGAAGATAGGAAATACAAAAATGATATCTTTGTTGTTAGAAATGGAAATCATTTTTCCCAATCTAATTTTTTTTTTAGCCCATGAAAAATGATTTCCATTAATTAAGTAGTTCTTCGTCATCCAAATATTAAAACTTCTGAAAAAAAAATTCTTGAAAATATTTTTATCAAATAAATTAACCAACTATAAAAGTTGTTTTCCTAAACTCATAAATACTTTTAATGATCCATCATTTTTTTTTTTTGATAAGGAAATGATCCATCATTATTTTACATCAATTAACCATTTAAAAATACATAATGAGTATCCAATTTTTTGTCATTTGACCTCCTCGTTATTCAGCTTTTTTCTCCTTTTTATTTAGACTATGTTTCATGGAAAATATGGCGTTTCTGAAAAATGCTTTCCAAGAAGCCATTTTTCAAGAAAATCACAATATTTTCTGGTGTTTACCTAGAAACTTGAAAATGAATTAGAAAATATTTTCTATCATTTAGTATGAAAAATTCGATTTGATTTTCCTTTGTACACTCCCTTTTTAGTAATTTTTTTTATCTTTTCTTTATCTTTTGCTTTTATCTTTTTTTATCTTTTTTATTTTCCCTTTCTTCTTTTGTTCAACAAAAAGACTTAGACAGGCAACTAACAACTACTCAAAAGTAAGCTCATGCTCGCCAATCAGGTGAGCCTCGAGTTCAACACTGTTACACTAGCGCTTGTTGATTTGGCAAGTGGTGAGCTCGAGCTTGCCTTTGGCCCATGCCAACAATTAGTCAAGAAAAAAAAAGTGAAAAAATATAAAAAAAATTCAAATTCAAAATTCAAATTTCTTAAGAAAAGGAAAGGAAATATAGAAGTGAGGGCAAGTAGCAGTGTTAAATAAAAGAAAGTGAGTGAGAAAAATGTTCCCTCCTACTTGAAAAGCAAAAAACATTTTTCTCTTGTCTTAGAAGACTTTTTTTCCATTAAAAAAAAGTTTTCCCCGACCAATTCATTTTGCGTGAAACGAACGTTGAAAAATTTAGCAAACGTTTTTCTAAAGGTTGTTTTCCACGAAACAAACAAAGTCTTAATTGCATTGCTTTTTCTTATGATATTTTATTGGTTGTGTTAAATTTTTCATCAATTTAAAAATATATATTTTGTTAATGATATTTTTATGTTATTAATATTTTAGTTAATTTTCATTTGTCCATTTTCTTTATGTTTTCATTTCTTAAAGAAGTCAAGGGTAAAAGAGAAATTTCAAAAAGAAAAAAGAAGATGAAAATACATATTTACCTCTTAAAAAGTCATGTGCATAGCACATGCTAACAAAAAATATAATGAAGGGTTAATAAGGGCAGCGTTATTTCCACCCTCTAGATGACTAAATCCATTGAATTTTCATGAAAAGGACATAATTGCCCTCTATTTTCAATTGCAATTTAAATTGGTGGTCCCAAATTTATTTACTTTCATTTTTTTTTTATATCAGACTAATAACTTAATAAAAGGTTCATCAAGAAAATGAGCTTTTGAGATAAGAGGGACAATAAATGGATAAATTGTTATAAGATCAATGATGAAGAAGAAACTTTTCAATTTTATACTATACCAAAGAATGTCATTTTTACTTATTATTAGTAAGATAATTTTATGCGGAACATGTAAAATGTTGTCAAGATATCTAAGAATGCTAAAAAAAACATGTGAAATTTTTAATTATGATAACTTACTAAATTGAAAAAGGAAAAATAGAAAACAAAGAAGTGGGACCATCACATTAAACTGCAATTGAAAGATTGAGGATAGTTTTGTCTTTTTAGTGTAAATAGAGGTGGTCAATAACTACAATAAAATGAAAATACAAGGGGTAATAGGTAACACTTAGTTTATGAGCAAATGTATACTACCTAACAGTTCGAGAGAGTTTTGTGTAACTTTCCTAAGAATAATTTACCTCCTCGGCAGTGGCGAAGCTAAAACGACATGGAAGGGATATGATTAACTTGTGTACAAAAGAAAATAACAAAAAGTAAAACAAGTCGAAAGAAGAAAATTTGATTTGGCTAAGCTATCCATTCAAATTTGGCGAGCTGGGTAATAGTCAAGTCCTTAAGAATTATAGAGGGGAATTATAAAGCTTGTCCTTGTAGTATTACACAAGTTCTCGTTCCGTGCTTGAACTATACTCCTATTACATTTAGGGCCTATTTGGAAAGACCCTAAACAGTGTCTGATTTTATTTTTCTATTCTCAAAAAAAAAATCTATTTAGTAAATTTTTTGTTTCCATGAAGAAAAATCCATTTTCTTTTTCGAGAATAGGCTTGAAACAAATTCAAAAGGTAGAAAAAAGTTGTTTCTTATTCCTACCGACAATTCTTGGAATCAAGTCATATTTTTGTTATTTTCTCTTCTCTATCCTTTTCTTCTTCTTCTTCCTCCTCCTCCTTTTGGCCAGTCACCAACCGCCGCCCTTGACTATGGCCAACAACCGGCCAAATGAGAGACGACGACCTGGCCTCGACCATGGTCAATGACTGGCCAAATGAGGATCGGCGATCTAGTTGAAGGGTCCATCGGCCCCTAGCAACGTCGAGCCATGGCAAGGCTTGACCTCGCTAGGCTACCGCAAGGGTGATGTGAGGCTCAGCCTCGTCGGGCCATAGCCAAGTCGACATTGTCCAGCCAAGGCTAGCCTAAGCCTCACCCAACCACATGGAGGCTCGCTAGGCTAGGCAATGCTCACCTGGCCATCGACGAGGCTCGGCCTCACCTAGATTTGCGAGGTTGAGGCTCATGGTAGCCAAGTGAACCTCTTGTGAGCTTGCCAAGCCTCACCAAGCTGATCACCGGACATAAAGAAAGGGGAAGAAAAAGAGAAAATAAAAAATAAGAAGAAAAATAAGAAAATTATAATAAAAGTATTTAAAATTAAAAAGAAACAAAAAAAAAAAGTAAGAATCCCACCAAATGCATTTCTATTTCGAGAATAAAAATTTTAGACAATTACCAAGTGCCTTTAAAAACTCAAAAATTGTTCCCAAAAAGAAAATAAAATAAAATATTTTTAAGCAAAAATTGTTCTAAAGAACAGAATGCTTGCCGAACGCATCTTTAGTCCTGGCCAACTCATATGTGGCAACAATTCAAGACCAAATTCAACTTACTATCTAAATGTCGACCATACATACTAAGTCAGCACCGCCAAGTTGACATGCAAGGCCAATGTGTACAAGTCTCTAAAACAATTACACTTTTGGTCCTCTAACATCTAAGAATATGTTTTTTTAGTCCTTATATTTTGTTTAGCTATAAAACTAGTCCTTAAATTATTTTTTGATGAAAACTTAATTTCCTTAGTCATATCTTTATTCGAGATCTTAAGAAAAATGTCAATTTGAAGCAAATTATTAGTTGGTGATTTTTGCGTTTACAGGTTACCACAATCAGATAAATTGCCCAAGCAAAATTAATTTATCATATGAATAACTTAACATCCTCATTATCATTATAGATCCGTATAATAGTATCTAGGACTACTTGGGGAGAAAAAAGGATCATTTTTAAATAATTTAACCATAGCTTAAACTTTATTTTAAAGCTAAAATATTTTAGAAAGTTTATAAGAAACCTTCAAATTATATCATCAACAACCCTATATCATATTGATCGTAAATATTTTGCATACGATAGCATCCATCTTAATAAGACATTCAATCAAATCGGGCAAATTTGTGAATGTAGGAATACCAATTAATACTTGGTTTTAATTTGACATCTTATAACATTTTGGATTAAGATGCGATGAAAGAAACTAAGCTTTTGTTAAAAAATAACATGAGGTCTAGTATTGTAACTAAAACAAATTACAAGGACTAAAACCGAACATTTCTAAAGGCACATGGATCAAAAGTGTGATCTTCTTAGAAATTTGTACACTTAGACGCCAAATGTCAATTTATCGGTTCTGACTCAGCATATTTCATTCACATTTGGACGGAAAATTGAATTATACCCTTATCAGAGAAAAGTTTGGGGACTAAATCATAACGAAATACTGCACAGAGACCAAAAGTGAATTCGAATTGTAGTATAGGGTCGACTTTTGTAATTTCCCCAATTATACCGACTGACCATTTATTTTTTAAGATAATCATAGTAACTTACAAGGGCTGGGGGGCCAACGACAGCTCTTGCTTGTGCCCCGCTAGCTCCATGTTCGTTTCGCAGCATATCAATCTCAATAGAATTTTCTGCATAGGCGATGTGTCTTATGGCTTTGGAAAATGTAAGTTTTGCATACCATGTTTGAGCTTTTTAAAAGCTTAAAGCACAAGGAGATCGAGAACGCATCTTGTTGGACGTTTTGCTTAAAACTCAAGGAGGTTAAGGAGTGCAGTGTCAGGGTGGAAGATGGCTTTGTGAATGGTAAACACAAATTTTCCCCCTGTTTTCCTGGCCTAACTTACAGATTTCCCAAAACTACATTTGGAGATCTCGTAGGTTTTTGGACTTCTATGGGGAAAGACAAGCAGGGCATTCCCAGATAGACAAGGTCAGAGTCTGCCCAGAAGATTAGACCATTTCTCATGGTTAAAAGATCAAGCGAATAGGTCACACTATGCTAAAAAAATTCAGGCAGATACAGAGCATGATAGGGGTAGCCAAACCGCAGAAGCAGATACGAGTCGGACACCAGAGTCAGACACTTGATAATCATGGCAGGCCTTATGTCATACTCTCGTCCCCCATTTAGAAGAAGATCAGAGTTGAAGTACACTTCTTCCAGAACAACCCCAAAGTTGCCGGTCCAAAGAAGCAAGAACTCAAACTTCATGTGCATTGCCAAGGACTTTCAAGGACATCTCACTTCAACTAAACCCAACTTAAATGTTTGTATCTTATAATCCGCCGCAATCCACCCCTCACCTCTCATTAGCCACCACAAAATCCAACCAATTCAACACTTGATGCTGGATAATTTACAAAATCATTAACCATGAAAAATGTGCATCCTAGTTGATTCCCTTGGATTCAACCTCGTCATAGTCTGCCGCAAATGAAGGCCAAGGAAATGCATACATCAGCTGTGGTAATGCATGGATATCAGCATCAGGTCTCGACCATGGGTTCAGGCTCAGATGGCTCTGAGCATGATTTCTGGGATTGGCGGACAGAATTAAAAAGAATATCCTTAATAACCTAGACGAGCAAAAGAAACGGTCAGTGCATTGCTAAATAACAAAGCACGTAAATTGAAGTCACGTATCATGAGCAGATATTAAGCACAATCCAAAGTTCAAGAATGAATGGTCACCTGTGACATTAGGCCATGAACTTGCTCTACGGTTATTTTTGCACTATCACGAGTAATCTTGGTGAGTTGAGAGTCTTCCTGCAGTTTACCAAAAAGTTGTCAACAAGATATTCTGAATTGTAAAAGAGACAGACTAGAAAGCAAATTTCAGGGTGCTTCGTGAGAAATGGTATAGTTGGCCATAAAATTTTTGAACCTTTAGATAAACCTATTCTTTTCCCTCTAAGCAAATGATGTATAAGATGAGCACCAACCCAAAAATGGATAGGAGTGACTTTGCTCAATAGAGCAATAACTCATCCAGACGGAGAAAAAAAAATTGTATCTGATTTCAAGCACTATGTATAACCTAAAAGAAAAAGGCCAGAGCACAAAAAAATCAGGCATCCAGCTTTGTTACAATGGACAAAACCAGGATGCCACTGAACCATATCCATTTTTAAAGGAGAACAGAACCACCAAACTACTTCGACTATATAAATGATAAAAAAAAATTGCACGGGGATCTCCTATTCATAAGAGCATCATCATCATCATAAAATTGTAAAACCTTTACATGGCTTACTCAAGCTTACTGAACTAGAAACTAGAAAACTGCAGAACTTCATGCTATAACACAGGTAAGCAACAAGGAGAGCAACAAGCACAGATATTGGATTGTATATTCAAATGTGCCTTCCAAGGAAGTTGAAAGCTAAAGTCCCCGGAGGAATGATTCACGATCATGGGAAAGCTCAGTCCAAAGTTCAATATCAAAGATAGGTGCTGCGGCAAATGATTCACGATAACATTGTATAT
The DNA here is from genome assembly GCA_014182405.2 of Eucalyptus sideroxylon. Lineage (NCBI taxonomy): Eukaryota > Viridiplantae > Streptophyta > Magnoliopsida > Myrtales > Myrtaceae > Eucalyptus > Eucalyptus sideroxylon. The sequence continues at coordinate 25,357,088 of CM024550.2, forward strand.
TGATCATTCTAGAGAACTTTACCAACAAGATCACAGGAAATCATATGGATTTCCATATCGTAACGTGGGAAGACAAAGCTGAAAGCAATGAACTGAAATTCATATGGAAGCCTGGAAGTTTGCAATTTTTCAAGAAGCTAATCTTCAGATGTCTCTGAAATCCTTCACCTTTTATAGTGACTGCACAGGTTATCTTGCATTCAAGAACAAGCTATACATAAGAGGAGGTCCAAATTTGAAGTTCCATCCATTCAATGAATCACTCTTAACAGGCTTCATGTAAACTGAAGTTCTCATGAATTCATCCAATGTAGAGCAAATTCTCTAACTCCCATTCTCTTTTTAATCACTGATTCACAATCAAAAACTGGTTTACATGCCCATCTAGCAGCAAAAAAAAAAGGCCTGCTTTATGTCATTTTCTAGGGTTGTCAGTGCAGCAGCACAGACATGATCTCAACATTACATCATCTCTCAATTGCCAAAGAAAATCAAAAAAATATCATCCCATGTTCCTTAGAAGGCCCTGACCATAACATAAAATAGTAAAGTTAATTAACTTTCAACAGCACTCTAATGGTTACATGGAATGGCCACAACTGATTCAGGAACATAGTAGAAGTTAGTAAAATTGCCCATAACCATAATAAAAGCATAGTGACAACAGAAACCCAAAAAGCAAGAGCCATCTCTAGCAAGATAGCAAGAAAAGGATGAGAAAAAGCAACAATCACCTCCTTCTTTCTCTGAGGAGGTGCTATCAATGGCCCGAAGCGAGTATGTGCCAACTGATTTTCTGCTTGCTCTAGCTTTTCAGCTGCATAGTGGACGAAAATGGATATGTTTGAGTAATGAGAAACATAGAAACAAACAAATCAACCTCATGTTATAATTCGGCCAGAGAGAAACTAGAAGAACAGATACCTAGATCAGAAATCTGTCCAGCAACGTAGTCTCCATTTCCTAATAAAGGTGAAGATGAAAGAGTGTTCACCCAGTACTTGTTCCACAACAGATCCAGGAGGTGGGAATCAAGAGAGGACTTAAAATAAGTGATATCGAGAGCATAATACTGCAGAAGCAAACATGACAAGAGTTAAAGCGGCAGCAATATACAGACTCCAAAAGTTGAAACCTAAGAAAAACTAGCAAAAACCTGTTTACAGTGCACGCCAAAGTCCTCGATTTTATTTAGAGGGATAGTTTGATACTCGGAAACAGGGTCATCCGTAGGCTTATATCCTTCTGGATATGTCCTGAATGCCCCAATCTCCACTTTACCCGCAGACACAGTCCTCGTTGGATCAATGACAACAGCCAAAAAGGGTTCTTGAAACTGCTGGTTGAGCATTTGCGTAGAAACATCAATGCCGGAGAGCCAGCACCCATATCCAGGATGCGAATGGTACCAACCAACAACATTCTCCAATCTCCCAGCCTACATACAGAATTTTGTACTCTACTTTAAAAATCATAACGAGCACTGCCACCATCTCAGGCTATCACACAATTCAAACCAAAATCATCGCAGACATAAAACGAAATTAAAGAACTTGACAAAAACCCTTGTTTTCCCTCAACACCCTTCAATGAATTCAATAAGCTACTCCAAGATTCTTGATTCGATACCACTTAGAAACATCGAATAGGACGATCAGATACTCGAAAACTAGGGTTCGAGGGAGAGGGAGCAAAGGCGAAGAGGCCAAGCCCGAACCTGCTTGTTGGTCTGCGGAATAATCGACCATGTACTCGTACGCATCGGCCTGGGCGTTGACCCTAGTCTCGGTGCCCTCGACGGGGAGTGCGAAGGCGTCCATGACGATGATGGCGTCGCCGTCGGTCTTCCCCTGCATCAGCCCCATGACCTCGATGGTCCCGCCGGAGCGGGCGTGGACGACCATCTTCAGGAGGGCGAGGGCGGAGATCTTGACGCGCTTGAAGTAGTGGGGGTCGTGGGACCAGGGCTTCTCCTGCTGGAACCGGACCTGGCCGGCCTCGTCGTAGAAGAAGATGGCGTCCGACTGGTCGTGCTTCGAAGGGTCGGCAGCGGCGGCGGCGCCGGAGCCGGAGCCGGAGCCGGCGGCGGTGGTGGAGAGGATGTTGTTCTCGAGCTCCCACGTCTTCTGGGCTATGGCCGCTTGCGAAGCCAAGGCGTCCATGGTTTTTTCCTCCCTTCTTTGCCTCTGGAGTTTTTGGTTCGAGCGTGACGGAGAGAGAGACTGTATAAGAAGAGGGACTGAGGACTCGATTGAAAAGACGGATAAAAGAAGAGGGACCGGGAGAAAATATTGGGCGGGCCGGGCGCTCCACGTCACCGTGCGCCCGCCCAATAAGGATGCGACACGTGTCTCCACGTGGCTCCACCTAGAGCCGGGTCCCGCTTTTGTTTTTAGCCAAATTTTTGCCTTCTCCTTCTCCCTCTTCATAAATGGCCGCGTCCTTTTCCGTCTTCTCCCGCCCTTCGCATTTGAAGTGCTCTTTCTCTTCTGTCTTCTCCCGCACGAAGTCTCTCTCTCGCAAAAATCGCTCGATCGCATCCGGCGATCGGTCGTCGGGAGGGGATGACGGCGAGGAGAACGAGGTGCGGAGCTCGTACAAGGGACCGCTGGAGATGGACGCGTTGGAGGAGGTCCTGCCTATGAGGTAATTGGATCGAGCTCCCGAGTTCAAATTCGGTATCTTTAAGGGTTCTCTCTTACGGGGGACTTTTTACTCGAGGATGGGTTTGGGGGGTCTAGATCGATTTGTGCTGCGAGTCCTCATGCTTGTTGAGATTCTTGTGTCGGTGGTGTTTGGAAGGATGTTTCCTGGATTGTCCCTGTATCTGTTTGATTTTTTGTTATATTTAGAAAGGTTGTTGATCAATCTATGGAGTGGATGCTCGTTGATGCGTGATCCTAGGGAGATACCGGTGTCGCGATGCTTCAATTTCATCTGATTGAAGCAAATTTCGATCGGTCATTGCATGAACTAGGGTTAGAGATCTTCTGGGAAAGAACACTAAATCAGGACAATGTGATGGCTTGCCTTGTAGTCCTGTGTCCGGAGGTAGCATTATGATGTTGTTTCATAATCTGTTGAATGTCTTTCAAATTCCACTTATTATGGGATTATCAGATTTGGTTGCTCTTTTCCTCATAAAGGTTGGAGTTGGAGTTCATTAATGGTTAGATTCGTTAGGTTAGAGATGAGATAAGCGACTGCTTTTGCATACTTGATGTCAAAATGATTGCTTTACCTGAAAAAAATTTCGACTTGATGGCATGTTGAAATCTTTCACGAGCTTAGCAGATGCTTCTGCTTCTTCATCTGTTAAAGAGATCATGAAACCAGAAAATGCTTACAGCAGCAGGCGCAGAAATATCTTCGCATCCAGTCACAAGTTGGACAGAAGCCGCAATTTTTCCCTGAGAAGCAACATGGTGGGGATATCTAAGAGAAGACCGCTCACCCCCAGCAACAGCGCATTGGTCTTGAAGGTTGCTGCTATGTGCAACTCAGAGAGTTTTACTTCCGCGAGTGAAGACTCTAGTATGAGCTCAGCATCACGATCTGCTCCTCAGCTTCCACCTCTTCATCCACGTAGAAAGGGTTCTCATAACCAAATAGCTTCTCCTTAACAGAATTTTTCGTCTTGGTGGCCATACTCCTTGGCTGATCTGCAGCAGTGTTCGAGCCCATCGAGCCCGGTCCTTTCTGACTCAATGACCGAAAAAGCTGACCCCAAGGTTCATTTGCGTTTGGGGGGTGTATGGTTTTTATTCAGGTTTTGGATACATCTTCCACTTGTACTAAGTAATTTATTTCTCCATGAGGATATCAGGGCGTTGCAAAATTGTGAAGCGTGCAGGGCAAAGCCACATCTGAGGTGCAAAGCCATTGCCCATGTATTTTGCGGGACAATGGACTGGTAGTATGTATATATGTTCACTTGCATCAAAGAAAAGTTAGTAGTCCATTTCAGATGATCGTGTATTTTCTGCTGAATCAGAACCCAAGGCTTTTACTGTTGAATTTGGAATGGAAGATTCTTGAGGTGGTAAAACCTGGGTTAACCTTCAGTCGGTAGTTCTAACCAGATTTAGATGCTGTGTATTCCACTATGTACCAAAATCACTTGGCAAACGATCTTTGATCTATTTTCCACTGCATCCATTCATTGTTACTTTCTACCATCAGAACAAAGAGTACTCGACAACATACAGTGCCCTCGGCAGACCTGATTACATCTATGGCTCACTTGTCAGTATCACTGGACATTTTCCAGTGCCACACGAGGACCCGACGGCGGCGATGATGGTCCACCATGTTCAAAAATTAGTATCATGAACTTCAATGTAGCACAACGCTTATGGTAAGAATCGGGGCACAACCCCATTTGACCTATCAATATCAGTGAGTTTGTTCAACCTTTTCACTTCAGCTAGAAAGCTGATGCTAACTAGAGAAGTACTAAAGGTGCATTTGGGAAGACTTTTGGGAAAAGTCTTTGGGGAAATGCAAAGACTGTTGAGTGAAAGGTGCTTTCCAAAATGCAAATTATGTTTGGTTAATCTATCTGTGAAAGTCTATTTTGAAGTATCTTTGTGCAAAATAGTGCTTGGATAAATTAAATTTGCAAAAGACTTCAAAGGAAAAAAAAGGAGAGTTGGCCGGCCAAAGGCTTCGTCGTTTACCGCCGGCCAAGAGCTTCGTCGGTTACCGCCGGCGAAGAGCTAATAGTTGCCGACGAAGGTAAATGGTCCGGCCGGCAAAGGTAGATGGTCCGGTGAGGGGGAGGCAACGCGGCGAAGGGCAGCATCCGGCTAGGGTCACGACCTTTGCCGTGTCGTCACGAGACCCACGGTGCTGTGGAGGTCGCCGGCGACCCAAGCGACCTCCGCGACCTCAGCGACCCAGATCTGTGTCGCGGCGAGGTCACGGAGGTCGCGCACCGTGACCTAGGCAACCTTTTGGGTCGCGGCGAGGTCGTGGGTCGCCCGGGTCGCCGCGACCTCCGACAACCTCCGCAACCCGGATCGGGTCGCGGCGAGGTTGTGGGTCGTCGGAGGTCGCGACTATAGACCTTGTCGCGACCTCCGGCGACCTCCCGGCAACCTCTGCAATCCAGATCTGGGTCCCGGCGAGGTCGTGGGTCGCTGGAGGTCGCGGCGATCGACGCGACTCAGATCTAGGTCGTGCGACTGGTCAGCAACAGTTGCCGGGGTGCCGCGACCACGCCAGCCTCTCTCCAACCTGTCGCCGACCCATTGCAACCTCACCGGCGACCATCTGAGAACTTGACAAAGAAGATGATGAATAGTATATCGGACCTTCCGAAAATGCTAAAAGCCCAAAGCAGCTTACGACCTGCCTTGAGCCTTCAGCTTACAAAATGCCAGCTTTGCCATTAAGAGACTTGCAAAAAAATTTCCCAAACACTTTATTTTGACCCAAGGAGCTTTTGATGGCCAAAGCCCCTTCCAAAGCTGACACCAAACGAAGCCTAGGACTAGCATGCTAACAAGAGAATGTCGAGTTCCACATATTTATACACATTTTCCCTCTTTGCCAACATCCCACCTAAAAGCCTACCCATCCTTACTTAAAGCCGACTTTTCAGGTCCAGGTCGCTGTTCTGAGAGATCACCTCACCAAATTTACGAAAGAGTTGGGCATCCGAGGTGCTCATGGCTAAGCAATTTACCAAGTGCGGAGTCTTCAAATTTGCATACTCGTCCATGTAGCTAGCGATCTTTGTGCTCGGGAGCGGAGCGGACCCTACCACAGATAACTGCTTCGGCAAGGTTGTGGACGGCAACAGGTTCCGAGGACTCTAGCCACTTCGTGCATGGTAGGACGTTCCGATGGTTGCCTCTTAGTGCACAAGAGAGCAAGTTGGAAAACCTTCTGCACCGCTCCGAGATCTTTACATGTGGTAGTGACATCAGGATCAACCGTTTCCATTACCGAATCGCTTGTAGTTTTGGATAAGATCTAATGAGAATCCAAAACAATTTATATAAGAGAAATCTCGAGAGGTACTTATTTTGCATTATGCAAGTAGTCATTATTGTGAACAACAAAACTGCAAAGATCGACCAAACATGCAGAGCCCTAGAATTCTAACCACGGAATGACAAAGATGCCTTTCCTCACAAAGCGTGCAAAGAACTTGTTTGATACGATGACCAGATCTAACATTATTTTTAGCTAGGCAACTAAACTGTCGATATTATGCAATTGCCCAAGATTCGGCTAGCCACTACTCGCAACAGTCTCGTTTATGTAAGAGTTATGAACTAAAAGAAAAATAGGGGGTATTCAAGGATTTTGGACGAAAGACAAACCAGGTGATGGAGATTGAATTCATCGTCCACTGCTTTCCTGCCAATCAGCAACTCCAGTAAAACAATTCCATAGCTGTAGACATCTGACTTCTCTGTGAGGCGAGAAGTGCAGGCATATTCTGGGTCTATGTAGCCAATGGTCCCCATTATGTATGTAGAAGTATGGGACTTCGTCATGCATAGGCTCTTTGCAATCCCAAAATCAGTGAGATGCGCCTCAAATTCCTTATCGAGTAGAATGTTTGACGATTTCACGTCTCTGTGGATGATACGCAGACTACAATCATGGTGAAGATACGAAAGACCCTCCGCGGCACCAAGTGCTATCTTGAGACGAGTATCCCAGTCAAGCTTCTTTTTCTTCACAGGGCCTACAGAAATCATTAATTTGTAAAGATCTTTGGTGGGAAGAATCCTAACATAATTAAAAACTAGGACCAGTTTATTTTAGATGATTTCAATATATGTGAACAGAAGAAAATTTAGCAGGAGTGAAATGAGTACTAATAAAAGCCACTCCAGATTTTTCACTCTTTCATGCTTGCTCAATCTAGCTCTCACGTATGATGGGAAAAAGTTTTGACAAGCGCATTCACATAAGAGGCTCTTGAGCGGGACATCCAAGTCATTAAAAAGAAACTTCACTCACCATGGAGAAGATCCTAGAGACTGCCATTTTCCAAAGAAAATATAGTACCATTATAATCTATGCGGCATTGGGGACAACATTGGGACAACAATAAACTTACAGAATAGTCAGACTAGGGGAGTTCATCAATGAAATCACATCTCCAAATAAATTATTATTGTCCATCCTCCTGTAAAGTTAAGCATAACATTATCCACATTTCATGTGTGAAAACAATACAATACCCAAACCTAATAAAGTTAACCAAGAAGTTACATCACTAGCCATCTAAGTATGAGGAGCTCAATTGTGATAATCAGTAATCACACTCGACACCGACATGACAACACGACAAAAGGTGACATGAACCACTCATAACTACAATAGCAATTGCAAGGTGAGCTAGCAAATGTTTTGAGCAAAACAGCAGTGAACATAAGTGACGTGTAGCCATAAGGCTTTCTACCTAATAGTACCGGGTTTTAAGGCATTAGGGCACGGGGAGAAGGGTCACTTTGGGTGAGTCTATCCTGTTGATTAGGGGAATAAAACAAACATGCAAAAAGAGCTTAGAACATCAATAAGCATCTGACATTCATGTTTCTCAAATATCTGGGTTGGGGAATAGGCAGCTAAGACAAATGAACAACGAACAATTTGTGAATAACAATCTCAAGCACCAAATATATCCCAGTTTAGGAATATTATGAAAACCATCAAAGGCCTATCAAAGGGAGTGAATGCGTACGATGAGAATATGCTTTGAAGTTGACAAGTTCTTTAGGGATCAAGCTTGATACATGATTATTTGAGAGATCTTTGCAAGGCTTAAATTAGAGACTCGAGAATTTCTCAATCTTCAAAAGGAATCATTAACAATCTGTGTATATAAATTTAATAAGAATCTTAAGCTCCAGAAATTAAGAATCATGTGAACGAACATACAGGTCAAATAACTCAGTAAGCTTCCCAAGCTCAGGTGGAATACTCCCTGTGAGATGATTATCATTTAAATCCCTGTTACAGAAGAATTTTGCACATTATTAATCACTTCCGAGAGCAGTAATCTGCCAAAAGGAACATTCAACATGGAGTTAGGGGTGAGAAGATGCTCTAAGTGGCCTAAAACATGCATAAGATATTCTAATTGATGTTTATTAAAGCTTATGAAGGATGCCAGAATTATCATGAGAGCGGACTTGGAAAAATTACATAGAACAAGAGAATGAAATAGTTATAAAGATCCTCAATCAGTAAAAAAGTTGCAGAAATGGACTCCCCATGCAGATGAAATCACATGCATAGCTTCAAAACAATCCAATATATGTGAAACTAAGCATACAAATAATGAAGCTTTGACATATTTCCAAGCTCCGGAGGGATTTGTCTGGTCAGTTTGTTGCCATGCAAGTACCTACAACATGTTTCATACCCAAGTCAAACTTAACAAAGCACAAGAAAGATGCTAACGTGACCCCTAGAATTAAGTACAAGTGTAAAAAAATGATAGCAAGTATCGAGGATAATGTACAGTTCCTGTCAAAACAATGACATTTACTTGCATGACTCACAATTGTAGCACTTTACAGCTTGGCAGTTCTTATAGAGCTTGTGGTCTTTGTTAGAGCACAAAAGACAAAACAATTCCAAGAAAAGTATAGTCCTCACAATCTAGAAGTCAACAACTTCTTGATTTCCCTCCGAATAATCTTTTTATTAGCTAATTTTGGAATAGAATTGGCAAAAACTACTTTCATCACTTTCTTGTAGGCAGCAACCTATAAGCACAAAGATGCGTACATTGAAAAGCTTAGTTCATTTTATCATCAAGAAAGACAGATGAAGCCTAGTCAAGTGTGTTTAACACAATAAAAATCATTGACATACCGCTATTATATTATATAAGTGACATAACTTGGGAAATGAAAATGTCTAGTTTGTGGATGTGAGCATGCAAGATGACATCTAATTGACTTGATGAGAAACCTACGCAACTAAGCTAAGTAGTCCATGACAAATTCCTCAGAAAGATCGCTTCCAATTCTCCTAACCATGAATGCCAACAATATCTCACCCAATTCATCATCGAAGGCATTGTATATTACAAAGAAAATAAGTAACAGTACATCATTAGATCAACATTGCAAGAAAAATAAGATACTAAAAGAAATTTGACTAAAACATCATATGTTTAAACTTTGTTCTAGTCATGAACATATTTCATAGTAAAGATGGATTGGTTCTTTCACCTTTTTTTAACTATATTAATTCCCACAAACAAAAAATGAAGATAATTTAGTTGCAAGATAACAAAGATGTTTTGAGTATGTATTTTCTCTCTCTCTCATAATCTACATCACAGGAAAGGAATTTACTCTACTCTCAATTTTCTTGTCCAAACTAGCAAGGCTTGTTTTTTTTTTTTCCTTTGCTTACCATGTTGCTGCAACATCAACATTGTCGGGAAGGGTACTTAATATGACCTCCAGATCCACATGAGCTATATGTTGGCAGCACAAAATGTCACGTTAAGTTAAATAGTATCATAAGAAAAAATAACTTTGTTAAAGAGCATGTGAGAGCTTGTTATGATTGATAATCTCTTAGGAACTCATGTTCGATAATAATTTCCTTTTGATATATTGAGAAGAAGTGAAGATATAAACCATAGGACCATTTTCATTTTTTAGCATAAAGCAGAAAACTAACCCATCTCTAAAAGCCACTTGAAAAATCAACATTTTGGCAAATCTAGAACAACAATTAACAAGAACCATAAAGCTCTTACTTGAAAGCCGCCATAACATAAGACAAAAGAATTGTCAGGGCTGTATTTTTGAAAACTTTGTTTACCTATCCCTCACCTCCCAACGCATTATGGTGCAACCATGCTTTGTTTATGCCTTAAGAATTGTTCAATTCATTCATCTCAAGATGTTGAAATGAATTTGATGACTCTTGTATAAAGGTATAAATAATACATTCAAAAAATGCATAATTTGCTAAACAATGTGACTGCATAAATAGTATCTTAAATAATCTCATGTCAAAAGAAGTGAGCTAACTTGTACCTGACTCAAATTGGTTCCACAAGATCTATTATGATATTCCAACATCTATCGCTAAGAAACCATTATCAATAAGCATTAGAATATTTTAGGATCTAAAATGATTTTTATAATAGTTACCTAATTAGTAAATGGAGAAAATCCATTTATAATCCCCCGTGACATAATGTATGGTGTTTGCATCTATATGAAAAAACAATCTCATTAGTAGAATGTAATAAAATGCTTCAATGGGATCTATTATGATACTTCAACATTTATAAACGATAAACCATTAAAAATAAATATTGTAATTTATAACAAATTTCTGCCAAAAATTATAATAGTAATGCAGATTTCTAAATACCTTACTTGTAAATGGAGAAAATCCATTCATATTCGCAAGCCGCATGATATATGGTGGTTGCATCTATATAAGAAAACATATTAGTAAAATGTAACAAAATGCTTCCAAGGAATCTATTTTGCTACTCCAATATCTATAAACGATAAATCACTAAATATAAACATTAAAATTTGCAACATATTTCAACCAATTATAATAATAACCCAAACTTTTAAATACCTTACTAGTGAATGATGAAAAACTATTTATAATTCCTGGTGGCATGACGTATTGTGGTCACATCTATATATTAAAAAAAAATGAACCAATTAGTAGAATATAAATATAAAATGTTGAACTCAGAAGGACACACCTAATTATGGAAATTTACACTAATTATAGGACCACCAATGTTGTTAGGACAAAAGACATTTCGAATCTAGTTTGAATTTATTGAATAATTTGGCACATGAGTCTCCTCAGGCATTGCTTGGACTGCCAACTCTACATTACAAATAAAAAATATATTAATTCAAATCATGTAGCTTTTAAAAATAAACTAATTTTATGTCACTCAGCTAACCTTGATTTTTTTATTAGTATCGGGGGTGTTTGTTTCTTAGATTTTTTCTTATTTTTCTCACTTGAGCTTTTAAGCCTTCCATAACTCATTTCCTTTCTTTTCCTTCAAATGGGATCCAATATCGACATTTCACTCAACGAAGTCTTATTATTATCATCATCACTAGCATCATTTGTCACGGTCACACTTGAGTTGTATGATGAAATTTTAGTCATTGTTGCCTTCAAGTTCTTCTTTGTTATCCTCATAATATTTTCATCTTGAGCTCCCAAACTCATCGCTTCAAAAGTACTCAGAATTAAAGTGGAAAACCGATTAAATGTAGATGGACCAGGTCATTCATCATTCACATACCCTTGCTTCGCACCTTTAGTCCATCTTTTTAATAAATAGGAAGATGGAATGACTAAAACTGATAAGTTTCCATTCAAAATATGCAAAGTATTACGACATAACCACCTTTTTGATTCAAATAATTTGCATTCACGGGAGACTAAAAAGTCAATGAGGTTAAATCTAATAACATGTTCACCTTGGATCCCATCACACTTAAGAGTACATTCATAAATCAACCTATCGAAAGTGGTACCTGAAATTCTTTTGGAGACAATTTGAAGAAATTCTTCATTAAACCTTCTAAAAATAGCACGAGTATACACTGAAGCAGCATGTGTCAATATCCCATTATTCGAAATCTGCAATCTGGACGTCTCATGAGAATTATAATCATTTTGACTTTCAATTTATCTCATATGTTTCAACTGTTCTTTGTAATGGTGAACAAATCGTATAAGGGTCGATGTCTTAGTAGATAATTGTTAGAAGACATTGTTAGTATTCTCGCTCCTTTGACTTGATCTTATACCACAAGAAAAAATATCACAACCAAAAGCAAAACTTCATTTATGTCTCAAGTCGTATAACCTTTGAAACCAACTATTATTCTCAGCACCCCACTCTTCTTCCATTTTTCTCCAAGTAGTTTCAAATCCATCCTCCATTTACATTTATGCAAAGTTTTGAGAAATATTTATCCTTAAATCCTAGCATATGGTAAAGATGTGGAATATTTTAATTAGCATTTTTCTCAATGTGCCAAATGCATAAGTGATGTTGAGTATTCGAAAAACTTATTCGAATAGCTTTTGCCATGGCATGGTCTTGATAAATTAAAATAGTTTTTAAAACCTTATTTCTCATAAACTTCAGAAACACCTCAAATAACTAGATAAATGAATTTGCAGTCTCATCCAATAAAACTGCACAACCAAATAAATTATTCTTCTAATGATGATTAACTCCAACAAAAGATGCACGTATCAAGTTATACCTATTAGTATGATATATGGTATCAAAAACCATCATATCACCAATACAATCATAATCAAATTTGGATAAACTATCTCTCTAAAACATATTGGTCAATCTACCATCTTGATCTACATGTTGTGCTCAGAAAAATATTGGATTTTGCATTTGCACGCAATGAAAATGATTTAAAATATTTTGATAATCTTCCCCATCTATATAATTTAATCTTCACTTTGCAAAAAAATTGACAATCACATAAGATAACCCAAGTTTTGGCTTCTTTTTGCTTCGTTTGCCAAAAACTTATATGCCATCGTCTCCTTAATGCCAACTTTTGTCATGTCAACTAAAACACCCTTGCAAAAGTCAGAAATCATTCTTCCACATCTTATCGAGTGCCTTTAATATTCTGGTATAAATTCATGATTATGCTTGAGAACATAGTCTATGACTTCATAAGCGCATTTCTCAACTTTAAACCTAATAAATGCAAGGCAACCACATTTAACTTCAAGTTTTTCATATTTTCTTTTTTGATCGGATGAGTTGATTGAAGATCTCTCACAATTACACACAAAAGTGCGTCGAGTTATTTCTCATTTATCGTTTTTTTTTAATCTTAGACTTCCTCACTCCAAATCATTTACTTATAATAGCATAAGCCACATATTTATGATATGCTTCAAGTTTACTTGCAAAAATCATTTCTACCGTAGACTCAAAATCTTTTTACAAATCACAAATAACATGTGTTAAATCAGTAGTTTTATGTTGCAAACAAAGAACAAAAAATGATTAACGCAATACTTTTACAAGTAAAATAACATCTCATCTATTTTTTGAAAAAGCAAATATCTTTTACATAAAATTACCTTTGATTTAGCCATCGAATAACCTTACATGTACAGATTAATTAACTAACGTGAGCAAACCTTTGTCCGTTGGACTTCTTCCGAAATTGAAGAGAGATTGAACTTTGAAATTTAGTGCCGTCCTAAATAAATCAAACCTCCAAAAAATCACAACACTAGATACTCAAGGGCAAAACTACCAACTCAATCGCCAAAATCATGCAATTACCCACCAATAATTTAAATAAAAAAAAATAGTAGAAACAACAAAAAAAGAAACATATCTTCATTTGGAATGACCTTCTCAAAACTCTGTTTACCATGTTTAACATGTTATGATGGATCATGAAGATCTCAAAAAACTCCCTAAATTTCAACAAAAGAAAAACAAAAAATTTAAAATTGTAGACCTATAAATACATGTCAACCCAACAAGATTCTAGTAACTTAAAATTATGGCAGATTAGAAAACCTCCACCTATTAAGCGCAACTAAAAATTTCATATCTAAAAAAATATTCTTACAGGCCACTCATTTAATCTAGGAAGAAATGATTATGTGGTGTAAATGTAATTACAAACAATAGAATGTTTTTTACTTCGCTATAGACATTTCCAATTTTCTAAGATTAAACGAAAATTTCACAATATAGTCTAAGTAATCAATTGGTACTAAAGAGGCACACAACAAGCTTACTTTGGACTTCCTTGATATCTAACAATCCACAAGATGCACTAAATGATACAACATGGAACCAACAACATCATTCAAAAAAAAAAAAACAGCAAATGAAGCAAACTAGTTTGGGAGTCATTTTGGCACAAGAAAATAAAAAATAAAAAATAAAAGCACCTAACCTAAATGTCAGTCGTAATGAGCTTAAAATAGAACTGCTCAACCTCCACAATATTCCAACAATTAATTATAAGCCCATCTTAATCTGCATTCCAAACTAAACAACATTAAAATCCATAGACACTCAAAATATGAAATTTTAATGAAACAATACTATAAAAGCATATGAATCAATGGAACAAGATAAATTATAAGAAACAAACATTAATGGTCAAACATATTGTTCTCTTAGCTAACATATAGTCAAGTTGTCCAACAACATCAAGATCTGTCAAAACTAAAAATCGTTCACAACGGCGGCCACAATGTTGTCACTACTCACTTTGAGTTCTTCAACATCTTATAGCAGTATGGAAACACATCATGTGATCATTTTCACTTTTGTCCAAGAATTGGGCGAAAATAAGCAATTCGAAGAATATGATCCATTTCTTTCCTTTCCATTGATCACTTTTTTTTGCTGTATTTTAGTTAGCTGAGAAACACCATAGGTATTCTAAGAAAAGCCCAATCTTTCTCTATTCAACGGCAAATGGTTGTCTATATAAGAATGTTGAGATGCAATTGCAAGCCCGAGCTTTTTTCTTCTTTTTTTTTTTTTCAATTCTTCTTGATATCAAACTTTTTTTTCATTTATTTTTTTGTTTGCACCACCCAAAATATGAAAGTGTCATAACACATCAATAATGTATAAGGTTTTGCCTTAGCTATCTAACATGTCTTGACTGTTGAGATGCAAATGTGATCAAGCTAAAAATGCATTGCAATACATGATAGAAAATGTTGTAAGTTCTTTTTTTTTTTAAATGAACCACATGCACAATTGTGTAAACTCGCCTACCAACCTTGCAGCTCGGAGGCGACCGGTGGGCTTTCGGCTGTCTGCACTTGTTGAAGAAGGCAAGGCGAAGATGATTACAGCTTGGGACCTAGCCAAGACCCGCGAGGCTCTTGGGAGAAAGTGGCAATGACTAAGCCAGCTGAGCTCGGACGTGCCCGGTGAGCATTTGGGTGTCCGCGATCGTTGAGGAGGCATAGGTGGAGAATGTTAGAGCTTGGGACGCAGCCACGAACGGTGGGGCTCTTTGGAGCGAGTAGCTCTTGGCGGTGATAGCGAAGGCAATCGAGCTTGGAGGCAAGCAATGGGCTTTTGGGTGTCCATGCTCGTTGAAGAGGCCAAGGCGGAGATGGTTGGGACCCAACCACGACCGGCGGGGTTCTTGGGAGCGAGTGGCTCTTGACGGCAACGAAGAGGTGGCCAAGCTTGGAGGCGACCAGCAGAGGTGGCCAAGCTTGAAGGCGACTGGCTGGATTTTGAACGTACATGATCATCTAAGAGGTTGAGGCAGAAATGTTCAAAGCTCGAGACCCAACCATGATCGGCAAGGCTCTTCGAAGCAAGTGGCTCCTAACGACAACGGCAGAGGCGGCCGAGCTTGGAGGCGACCAGTGGGCTTTTGGGTGTCCACGCTCACCAAAGAGGCCAAGGCAAAGATGGTTAGAGTTTGGGACCCAGCCACGACCGAAAGGGTTCTTGGGAGCGAGTGGCTCTTGACGGTGATGGTAGAGGCGGCCAAGCTTGGAGGCAACCGATGAGCGTTTGATTGAGAGAGATGGCGTTGCAACTTTCATGGAGAAAAATGCAGAGACAAAAAATTTTGAAAGAAAATGGGAGGGGAAGGGACACACGCTTGCGTGCAAACAAGAGAAATGGTGCAGAGAAAAGGACGAAGCATTAAATGAGAGAGAGAGAAGTAGCAAAAATTTAACTAAAAAATAATGGTGGGCCCAGGCTCCAGGTGGAGCCACGTGGCAACATGTGTCACATCCTGATTAGGCAAGCTCACGGTGACCTGGAGCGCCCAGCCCACCTAATATTTTCTCAGAGGTTGGAGGGAGAAACCGAAGGAGGGCCAAAAAGAAAATTTGGAATATGTGTGCATTAAAAGTCCTAAAAATCATAATGAAAGCATAATTAAATTCTAAAAATTTTAAAAAATACATTCAAGTTCAAAACTTGTAAAATTAGTGTAATCAAGTCTTTTTATTAATTCCGTTCAAATTGAAAAAATGTTGATGTAATCTTTTTTTAGGGTTAATATAGTGAAAAATCTCAAATTGGTGTATTTGTAATAAATCTACCCCAAACTAATTTTTTGACGGTAAAAAATTCCAAACCAGTATACCCATGACAAATTTACCTTGACCGATTATAAAAAAAACCCTAGACCGGTACACTTGTAACAAATTTACCCCAAACTAATTTATTTGAACACCAAAAACACCAAAGTAGCATTTTTGTGACAAATGTACTATCCGTTAAATTAGATTAATACTACCAAAAATTACAAAAATTGTATAAATGTAACAAACAGAAAATAAAATCCCAAACCGGTATACCAATCAACTGTCACGTGTCATTCAACTTAATAATTTGACATAAAATTTAATGAAAACTAACATAGAGTAAATTTGTCACAATTATATCAATTTTGGGTAAATTTGTCAAATGTGTATTAGTTTAGGGTTTTTGGTTGTCAAAAAATTAGTTTGGGATAAATTTGTTATAAGTGTACCACTTTGAAATTTTTCAGGATATTAATCAATTTTTTTTATTACTTCCTCTCTCCTGCGTCTGAAAACAAGAAAGATAACCTCAAAATGACATTGCTATGAGCCAAATTTATTTTTAATATAAATATTAATTAAATTATATTTGAGAGAGACAGAGAGAGACAGAGAGCAAACTCGTAAAGGCTCTTGTTGCCACCACCCTACCATTGCTAAAAAGAGATGCTGATGGTTGGGCGAGGGTCAACTAGTGCCGCTAGCTAGGCAAAGGCCTACAAACCCTCACCCCAATTGAGACAAGGGTCGCCACTAGCTGTGGCAAGGCTGGGTGGCAACCCCACCACAACCAACAATGGCCTCCACCTACAATCAACCGCAGTTGCCGGCCAATGGCCAAGCCCAACAACCTCGGCCAACCCTTGCCCCACCATCAATAGCCCTTTCCAATGATGGTGAGGCGACTGTAACAAGTCATTGGTTTGCTTCTTTCTTTCTTCTTCTTCTTTTTTAAAGAAAAAAATAGTTATTTTTAATTAAATTAAATTAATATTTATATGAAAAATTAAATTTAGACCAAAACAACATCATTTTGGAATTGTCTTTATTGTTTTGGCCACGTCAATGCCACGTTGGATAGAAAAAGTAATAAAAAAAAAAAGTCATGTTAGTATTTTTCGTTAGTAAAATTAGATGGAGTCAACGGAATGACACAATTGCACTAATTTAATAAGTTTTAATATTTGATTAGATTTTTCAAAATTTTTAGGACTTAATTACACTTTCTTGACAAGTTTTAAAACTTCAACTAAACATATCCTAAGAAAATTTCAATAAATTTAAATCAGCAAGTCCAAAAAAGAAAAATTCAATTGTTACCGCCGTTGAACTTACAACATTTCGTTAAAATTTGTAATTTTGTCCTTCAAGTTCTTTCTTATTATTTTATTCTTTGCAAAAGTAAAAAAAAAAATGACTATGATTGTCCTAAACTTTGTGATAAGAATATCACAAGTATCATAACTTTGGTTCGGGACTCACTTGAATGCAAACATTTATTTAAGTGCCATAACATTGGTGCAATCAATTGAAAGCCAAAAAAATTTTAAAACGTTCACCTAATTGCTCGAAATCCAACATGGCATAACACATGGAGTGATTATTTTTGTATAATTATAACACTCAAGTGATTGATTGAAAAATTATATGACACTCAAGTGATTAATTAAAAAATTATATGACACTCAAGTTATTGAAAAAAAAAAGTTGTGGTATTCAAATGAGCATTATATATAAGTTATGGCACTCAAAAGTGATCGACAAAAAAGTTATAGCGTTCGAGTGAGCGTCATAATAAGTTATGACATTCAAGTGATAAAAAAAAAAAAAAGTTATCACATTTAAGTGAGTATCATACGAAAATTATAATAAGTGTGGTTTCCTTTTCCCCCTAAACTTCCTTCAATCTTTTCAATCTGGTCCTTAAGAAAAATGTCTTCAGTTGATTAAACTAATATTACAGTTTTAGACGGAGAATACTGATCTGATTCTATTGAAGGAAGAGATGCTTTCATCTCACAAGGGATCAAAGAGATAAACTACTCAACGAATATATTCATAGTCGATTTAATCATACCTCATTCTGGACATATCCCAATCTTTCATCGAAGGAAAACCTCCGATTGCAAAAGCCATCGAAAGCCGTGTCCATTACAAAATTAGTCTAACAGGCTGGATCTTTATCATAGCATACTAAACATGATTATGTTTTATCCCTGTTCACGTGTTGGTCGTCTTTCGTACCGCTACGAACAGAATCGGTCTGTGCTGAGTATCTTTCACAATAATAGAATTCTCCCAGGGGCACTTCCAAGAATCCTACTTTTCTTCGTCTTACTCATGCCGAATCCACGATTGTTGATTGGTAATTTGGTATTTCCGTAGCTCGAGGGGGCTTTGGGTCCGCACCATCGAGTTTCTTCTACAAATATTCCGCTAATATCTTCTTTAATTCTGTATTTGAGATGCCAAATATGGAAGGATTACCCAAATAAACTTCGCTAAACCTTCATTAAATTTGGGCAAACCAAATGATATTCCTTTTTCTGAGATTATGTTTGCAATTTCCATTGACAAAAGGATACTAGAAGTGTTAAAAATTTCATGCAGCGCTCACTTTAGTGATAAATATTTTTTTTATATTGTTACTTTTTGGAGAAGAAAAAGCAATCACTTAAATGTCAATTCTGAATTAGGTCACCAAAAATTTGACATTGTCATATTTTATAAATTTCTTTGATCAACGTGGCTCGCGAGGGTGCTAACGACGTCATTGTATATGTCCCCAAACCCTAAATCGAAAATTGAAAGAAATTCCTCAGTTCAAAATTCTAATGACCAATTCAACCCAAATTCAAAACCCTAATTCAGTTTGTCCCAAATTTAACAGCTCAATCTTGCAAATAAAGAGCAAGAGCATGACGAGTGACTTTACATTTCAATGAAGCGAATAAGAAACTGAATATTACCTGGCTGAAGGAGGAGTCTTCAAACTTCACCAAAATAGAGGGGAATAGGGATGATGGAATTACTTGGCTGAAGGAGAAGTCCTCTCGCTATAGTTACAACATCCAAACCTGGGAGGGTCTAAATGCATCGCCTAAGTTGATGGGTATCAAGGATAGGAGGGGGGGGGGGGGGTGTCCTCATAACATCGTCACTAGTGATTCGGAGCCGGCAGAGGAGCATCGGACGAGCTAGAAGCACCTTAATTTTTCTAGCTGAGAAATAGGGCAAAATAGAACCGCTCCTTTGTTGCTCCAGGATGATGAATAGCGACGGTCGGTAGTGGCTTTGACAGCTTAAAAACGATGAGGAAAGTTGTCACTAGTGGTTGACTCCAACGAATGAGCTTCAGGGGAACCCCAAAATCTTCAAGCCTTCTTTGCCGGATGATGGATTTTTTTTTTTTTTTTTTTCCGGGTAAACGGTCAACGGTCAACGGTCAACGGTCAAAGAGCGCGCGGGTCGGTGGACCGGTCGGACTGGACGGACCGGTCGGGCCGGTCGGACGAACCGACCCGCGTGTCGCGCGCGTGCACTGGCTGACGTCACGCAGACGTCAGCCAACACGTGCCTCGCGCGTGAGCGTGCTAACGTCACGCAGACGTCAACCGACACGTGCGCGGCATGCGCCAGGCTGATCGGGTCCGGTCGCCGTCGGGTCGGGTCACCGGCCGGCCAACCGTTGTCGACGCTAACGTCATCCCGACGGTTACTGACCATTGGGTGACGTCACAATGACGTCAGCAAGTGACGTCAGCACGCACCGATTGAGTCGCCGACGCGCACTGCCGGTTCGTCACCAGCGCGTGTGGCGCACGTGCTGGCGAAGCCAGCACTTCCAGGCGCGTCGCACCCACGCGCAGCGGCTTCTGGCCACGCGTGTGGGCGCATGCAGCATCTCCCGGCGGTGTGCGACATGTCGCCGAACTCGTCCCGACGTCGCCTTTCTCCCCATGTGTTAAGAAAACGATTTCGACTTACGAAAACTCAGAAAGATGACCGAACAACGCTCGTGTGTCGGGATTTCTCGCCCCGATCCGTACGGCCAAAAATTTTTCACGAAAAATCAATCAAAAAACATCAAATTGATCGTGAAAACGTGAACTAGAGCTCTGATACCAATGTTGGGAATAACAGATCCCCGAAAACCAGATTCGACACTAAATCGAACCCCTAAATCAATGCGGAAGCGAAGCTCGGGAAAATCACATATGACCGATCCTAAAGCACACCACGGATTCGAGCGTACCTTGTTAGCCACAGATTAAACACCAATGCTGAAGATCGATGAAGAAATTCTGATTCGATGATGTCAATTTGCCTTGAAAAGGGAAACAACGTGCCTTAAGCGTTTAGAGGGAAAGAGAGAGTGAGAAGCGTACGTTAGAATGGCCAAAAGAGTGTCTTCTCTCTCTCTCTCCTCCCTTTTATAATTTCCCCCATCCACGGGCCCTATTCCCGTGGGCCGGGCTTTTTGTTTTGGGCCCAACTTGGGCGGACGGGCCAACTCAAGCCCATCAATAAAGAAAAAATCCATCACCGGAAAACGAAGTAGAAACGAGACGAATTGACCGCAGGCGCTGTTAGCGACCAACGAGGGCGGTGAACAACGTGTGGCTTCAATCTATGGCTGCCTGAGATATTGGTGAACGATGGGTTAATAGTGGTCACCGTGTCTTTGCTCGTGCTCGGTCGGGTGATACCTGTGGAAGAATGATTGAGGCGGCATAGTGATTGATGGTGGCCATGCGTGGGACGATGATGGTTGTGCATAGGAGGCGATGGATGCCGGTAAGCGAACAGCGAATGGTGGTGTCATGTAGTGGCTAGTGAGGATAGCAACGATGAGGTAAGATTTGAGCGACGGCGTCTTTCGCCTAGGATTGGTGCGATGTCGTTTTTAGACAACCAACCACGTGGATGTCCGCGTGGACTGACTATTGAAAAAAATGCCAACTCATATTAAATTTATAATTATAAAAGGCATGTGCTACTTTTTACGGAATTTCTTGCTAGAGGCATTTTAATGATTGTTTTTCCTTTGATTCGACACTTAAATGAGTTAGTAAAAATTTATAGAATTAAAGTGAGCATCATACAAAACTTTAAACACTTATGGTATCTCATGCCATTTCATCTTAATATCCCACAAGATCTTGTACGACATGGTGAAATAGAAGGAGAAGTTTTCAAGTTCTTTGAAATTAGTATGGATTTGAAAACTCATAAAAGATTTTCTATATGACTTCTTGACTTATTCTAGATAGCTTTTTTCAATAATTCCAAATAAAGTTTTAAAAAAAAATTGAACGAATTTGGAAATTTTTGTTGTCTACATCTAGGCTAGGTAAACCATGAATATTTTTAGCTTGCTTTTTAAAATTTAAAATTAATTTCTCGAAAGCATCCATATAATCAAAACAGTAATGGGGCGAAATGTGTAGGTGGTTCTAGGGTTTTGGTTACTAATGGATTTTCTGCCCATTCTTCCATGAACATGATCATCATGGTTTGAAGTTTTCAAAAGCCAATTTCTGCTAGTTCCATAAAATTATGCAAAGATCGAAATGGAATTTGTTTTCTTTCAAAAGATTCTCTTGTTTTTTTGTTTAAAAGGTGAATGTCTAGCTCCACTGGCTTGCGTAGTTTTCAAACTTTCTATAGGCTTGACATCCCAACATGGTATCTGGTCTCAATCCACTTAGCTCTATTGCTAAATTATTTTAGAGAATACTCTTCAACTGGGGTTGCATTCAGAATTAGACTTGTACACATTGGAATTATGGTTTCCTGTGACCTTTATGACTCTGATAAGTTTCCTGAATGTTGGTCTCCTTTTCTCTTTTTCTTCTTTTTTTTTTTTTTTTTTTTTTTTGCTTGGTCTATACAAACTTCTTTTATTAGGCTCGCGATTACCAACTAAGTGGGCCTCTGAACAAATCAAGTTCTATTTTAAGAGATAAGAAGCCCAGTTACTAGGAAGGGATTTTCACCAATGGGCCTTAAAGATCCAATCAGCTACCTAGTTTGCTTCTCTCTTGCAGTGGGCTACTGGAATGCTCTTGTGATGGGCTAGCAAGTTTCTGCCTTCAGAGATAAGAGGTTGGATGTTCCAAATGGCAAATCTGATCTGATGGTGCACTTGTCGTTGACCAACTATCTTCCTTTAGAGTTTACTTGAGTTCAGAAGCAGATCTGAAGTAGTTTAGGGCTTCAACGGAAACGAGGCCTTCCACATACTCCATTGAGTTCGTATTCACTTCCTCCACAAGTCCAGCCTCGATCTTCGTGGAATCGTCTCTACATACGCGAACAATACTTCTTGTTCTCTCTCCTTTAGCAAATGAGCCATCTACATTGATCTTTCGAGTGCCTTTCATGGGGGGATTTCATTTTGCAGTGAAACTATAGTTTTTATTCAGGAAAAGTATTAAAAAAAGTCATAAACATTTTGTATTTATGCCAATTTAACCCTAAACATTTTTATTTAGTACCGATTCAGTCCAATTTTGATCGGATTTTGCTAACCGGACGCCGGCCGACTAACATGGCATGATCGTTGCTAATGTGGATAATTTTTGATAATATTTTAATATTTTTGAATTTTTTATTTTCTTTTTATTTTTTCTTTTTTCCTTCCCCCTCCAGCCGGTCATCGGACCTCGACGATCGGCCAGAGGCAACGGCCAGCAAGGTCGACCTCATCGAACTTTGCTGGCCACCTCACTAGTGGCCATGAGGGCAGCCTCACGCTAGGCGACGAGGCTCACCCTCGACGGATCTAGCGAGGGTTGAGCCTTGCCCATGGCCGGCAAGGCCTCACTGGCCAGCACCTCCCAAGCCGGAAGGGTGACCTAGCACCGGGCTGGTAAGGCTCGCCCTCGCGGCCACTAGTGAGATGGTCGATGAGATCCGACAACCAACTGGAGGAGGGGAAGAAAAATGAAAAATGAAATTAAAAATAAAAAAATTCAAAAATTCAAAAATATTAAAATATTATTAAAAATTATTCCGTCGGCATCAATCAAGTCACGTCAATTGGTCGGTGTCCAATCAGCAAAATCCAGCCAAAATTGACCGAAAAAAACTAAATCGGCACTAAATAAAAAGGTTTATGACTAAATTAGCATCAAAAAAAGGTTTATGACTAAATTGGTACAAATATAAAATGTTTATGACTTTTTTAACACTTTTCCTGTTTTTCTTCTCACTACTCCTTTTCTTGGGTTCCATCTCACATAAATTTTTGCGTTGCTTTTGCTAACTCCACGACCCAATTCGAATTTGGATTGTGCCAACAAAATACAAAAGAGTTTGCAGTTTCCACATGTTCCGGAGGATCTCGACCAGCAGATCTTGGGAAGGTAAGGTGTGCAGTGAGTTTCCGTGTTTTAGAAACCACTCTTCAATTCAACTGAGACCTTAATCCGAAACTTCTATATTCAACATGGGTGTCTCGAGATTTCCGTTTTTGGGTGTTGTCAACAAAGAGGGCACACAAGTTCAGATAAGATTTTCCTCTTCCATAGGTCCTCGGTTGTTGGGAGAGCATTCTAATACAAGCTCCACATGTATTGTTTGACTTTTGGGGGTTGTCAAGGTTCGATATCATATTCCATACCTCTTTTGGGGGTCGATACGATGATGATGCTTGGTTCGCTTATTGTTGGTTCACTGTTCCTCTTGGGTTGTTGGAGGCACTCTTATTTTTAAGGGTTGATATGATGTAGGCACTCTTATCCTTCACGAAGATAACCGGGGCTCCCTAAGGTGAAACGCTTGGCAAGATGAAAACCTTATCAAGTCCTGTGGTTGAATCTTCGTTTTCTTCAATTCAATCGGAGCCATTCTGTATGGCACACTTGAAATTGGAGTTGTGCCGGGAACTAAGCCAATGGTAAATTAATCCTCCTACTCCGAGCGCAAGCCAAGTAAATCTTCTAGAAAAACATCAGGATACTCTTTAACAATTAGAATTTCTTCAAATTTTGCATCACCCTACTTGACATGTCACTATCGCAATTACATCCTTTACTTAGAATGTGGTGTGCTTGTGAGATTATCAATGGAGGACAACTAATCTTGTGGGGGATAAATACAACAAGAGTGTCATAACTTTCGTATGGCGCTCACTTAAGCGCCATGACCTTCTTCTTTTTTCACGCACTTAAGTCTACTTCAAAGTAAAATCAATCATTTGAGTATCATTTTCGACAAATTCTCCTAAATGGATTTTTTTTTTTTTATAAATTTCCAATTTCAATGTGGATTTTTTTTTGAATTTTTTATTAATTTTCCACATCAACACTATGATACACGTTAGATTTTCTGGCAAAGCAAATCACCAATGACACTCAAGTCATCGAATTTTTAAATTTGTGGCATTTAAGTGAGCGCCACAAGAAAGTTATGATAATCCTAATGTACTTATTCCAAAAAGGCTTATACATGTGTCCGTTGAATGAATGATTATTTAAATATTTGGGAAAAATGTTACATATTTCGTCATGAACATATTGTATGGATGTCAATTCAATTTCAACTTTTCAATTTTATCAATATAATCATACACATTTGCGCAATATTTAGATGCAGCCTTTCCTGCCAATTGCCATTGTTAATTGTGACATGCAAATCAACAAATTGCCCACATTAGCATGCCACTTAGGACACCCAACAATAACCAAATGCCATGTTAGCTAATTATTTGTGGCAATTGACAAGAAAGACTATATTGAAATATGGTGAAAAAGTTTAAGACTATATTGACAAAACAAAAAAAAAAAACAAAAAAATAGGGATGATTAAGTTAGTTGTTGACAAGAAAATTATGACAACTGTAATTGCATCATAAGACAATTCAATAAAACCATTGGAAAAATATATATTTTTTCTCAATTTTAAATGCATTAAAGAAAGAAAAAAATGTAAGAAATTATCTTAAATCAAGGACCTGCAAGAGATATTGCAATCAATTTAAGGTAATAAGGGGCATCAAAAGTCAAAAAAAATAGATGAAAAAAGCACCAACCTTTATGCATTTGTCATTTTCACATAATCGCTCATTTAAATGTTAAACCTAATCTATTTATTTATATTTGAGTGAGCGTCAAACTAGAAAAAGTTATCGCACTTCTAGTATACTTATCCCAATCTTATAGCCTTCAAAGCATATAACAAGTTTATCCGGAACTTATAGCCTTCAAAGCAAAGTCAAAAAAATGGATGAAAAAGCACCAACCTTTATGCATTTGTCATTTTCACATAATTGCTCATTTAAATGTTAAACCTAATCTATTTATTTATATTTGAATGGGCATCAAACAAAAGTTATCGCACTTCTAATATACTTATCCCAATCTTATAGCCTTCAAAGCATATAACAAATTTGTCCAGAACCTAAAGGTCAAAAAAATGGATGAAAAAAGCACCAACCTTTATGCATTTGTCATTTTCACATAATTGCTCATTTAAATGTTAAACCTAATCTATTTATTTATATTTGAGTGGGCGTCAAACGAAAGTTATCGCACTTCTAGTATACTTATCCCAATCTTATAGCCTTCAAAGCATATAACAAGTTTGTCCAAAACCTGAAAGTCAAAAAAATGGATGAAAAAGCACCAACCTTTATAAATTTGTCATTTTCACATAATTTCTCATTTAAATGTTAAACCTAATCTATTTATTTATATTTGAGTGAGTGTCAAACGAAAGTTATCGCACTTCTAATATACTTATCCCAATCTTATAGCCTTCAAAGCATATAACAAGTTTGTCCGGAACCTGAAAGTATACTTTCTCTACACAACAATCAATAATAGCATGAAGTGTCCATAACCAGTCCACGCCCAAGTATTAGGGATGTCAACGGTTTGGTTTGAGTTTCCACAAACTGGAACCAAACTAAACCATTAGGGATGTGTGTTTGCTTCGACCCAAATCAAATATGACTCGGTTTAGTTTGGACTGGGCTTAGCGGGTCTTTTTTTTTTCCTTTGGCCTTCGTCCTCCACAGGATAATGGGAACAGTTAAGTGCTTATGCCTTCGTCCACGTCAACAGAACCACTTCCTACATTACTAGTTTCTATATTCAAAAAAACGCCAAACATACATCACTCTTTGTTCTCTCATCCTAAGTAGTACCAACACCGACATGTGACACGCGACATGCAACACATGACATGACACGACATGATACACCAACAAGTCATTTTAAAAATTAAAAAAAAACAGAGAATTTTGATATATTGAGACACGTTGTATATTAAATAATTAATTTGAATCAAATTTATAAATAATTAATTAATTAAAAAAGCCTAGAATGAATATATACTAAAAACATGATCCGTCATTTATTAATATCATTCATTGTTTCAATTTGATAAGTTAAACTATATTTTAATAATTCATAAAACTTGAAGAAAAAACAAGCAATCCATATTTTAGACTTGCATGTTAGATATGTTGGAAAAGAAAAAAAAAAAAAACTTAAGTGGTGAATTATGTATCACGGAAAGTGAGAGTCAGAAGAAAATAGAATACTAGGTTTTTCTTCTTTCTCAATTTACTATTTTTATTATTGTGTTTTATTTTCACACACACACACACACACACACACACACACACATATATTTTGACCTCTTATTTATTAAATTTTTAAAATTAACCTCAATATCATAATCACGTGTCGGAAACTCGTATATCAAAATTCCGACACAAGAATTCCAACTCAAGTGTTGGAGAGTGTCAAGAAAGTTGATCAAGTGTCAAATTTTCTAACACGTGTTGACCAGTGTCGAACGTGTGTCAAAGTGTCCGACATGACACGAAGGCTCTTGAAGAATGTCAATACTTCATAGTTCTCATCTTCAAACTCTAACATAATTAGACTAATAACATTAACCGCAAATCTCAAAACCCCTCCACCTAACCCGTTGCTACCGCCGTTGGATGCCACCCCAACCGTCTCACTGTTGAGATCCACCGCACCACTCTTGCTGCCGTCGCTGCCACTAACGACGGAGCCCCCTCTCTCTCGGCCACCCACACCACACGAAAACTCAACACCACCATAGCGCCACCTCTCGGCCATTCTCTACGCAGGACCCTCAGCGTGTCGTCATTGGTAGAGTCATCTCCTTTCATCTGGTGGAGAGCCTCTAGATCTGGAGCCTCAATGGGCCATGGAGGCTTCTGTTCTTACGTTCAAGATAGCGAAATCCTCATCGCTATCTAGCTTCCTCCTGCAGGTGCTGCTTCAGGCATGGTTGCTACAGGGTCGTGCCTTCTCTCTTTCAATCTCCCGGAACTTAGTTTGGTCCAGCTTTCTCTCTCTCAATAATAAATGGAAACCAGAATCGAACTGACCCAAACTGGCAAAAAACAGATTGTTTTTGGGCATTACCTGAACCGAAAGAAAACTCAAACCAAAAATACCCAGAAATTTTCAGGTAGGTTCAGGTTTCGGACCGATTTTGACACCCTGCCGAGGATACGTCAAAATCATATATATCTGACCCCTAAATCAGCCCACGAGCCATAAAAGAATGAGTGGCACCCGCATCAAACATGACATGCATATACAGAAAATACGTCCACTGTAACAACCACACCAGATGCCCGCGCATCCTGCCCAGTGAATGCAAACAGCAGCCTGCCATGAGTAACTATTTAATCAGTGGCGCAGACCAACTAATTATGTTTGGTTCTGTACCTGACCCTGTCTACCATATCCAGGAGGTCAGCATCTCTCTTTAGCGGAGGGCGAGTGACGTGAAGGAAAGTGGTAAAATTAATGTCGGTGCCGTGATTGCGGCTGAAGAGGAAGATCTTTAATGTCATTATCATCTATTCACATCAGGTTGACTTGAAAGAAAGCATTTGAAGGGCAATTCTAGGAAGATCACTATGAGTTAGATTCAAGGCATCGCCGGTTTAGGAAATATATATATATATATAGGTGAAATAAATGAGGATGGAATGTCATTTTGGACTTTAGATCGTGACCGTCGTTAGTCAATGCTTTTCACATAAGAATATACAAATCCAAGTTCCTCTATTCCACCGGTCAAATTCCGGCTCTTTAAAAGCATCTCTCGTTTTCCATCCTTGAAATGGTTTCTGACTTTTGATGCCCTCTATGGTGAAGGTCAAACAATCTAAAAAGTGAACCCACAACAAGTTCACACCAACCCACATATGCACCCTTTTCTAAAGAGAAATAAAAAGTTCATATAACAATCGCCATGTACAATGAATGAGAGCATATCCCAAAATCCTAGAACAAGGTGAAAGCTCCACAGTTCAGTGGCTTTCTACTTCAACTAACGGACATTCCATGCATGATACTGCAGGTATAGCTTTCTTGCTACAAGTGTACCTTGTCTATGAAGTGATCCACTTCTTCAAAGTTCCATACATACAGCGATACAAAGCAACCAACAATGTGAAAAGGGGACATCCTGAGAATTTTTATATATCAAAATCAGTCATCAGTAAACCACAGAATGAACGGGTCAGAACATCGTTCGACTAGGAAAAGCCAATCAATGTGTTTTGTTGGAGACTCCCACAATTTCGTCATCGGCGTTTGTCTGTACCTCCACGTCCATTACCCTCAGGCCCCATGAGCTGGGAAGAGCAATTAACAAAGTTTCATGGAACAGGTAAGTTTTTAAAATGGAGAGAAGCTACTGTGTTAACAATTTATAGTCCTGCTTTAATCTTTCGATACTAAGGAAAAAATTTGTGGTCAATTAATTGAACCCAGCAGAGTCGCAATATAACTCCTAGACACAAAATTCACCTAAAACAGAAGGAACTTCATTAAGTTTTAGATGCACATGTAAATGTGCAGGGCAGAAGGACGGTGAATAAGTTACCTAGTTATCATAGAAGCGAGAACGCCGCCTCCGGGAGCTGTGATATTTGAAGAAGCAAAAACTGTGTGGATTAGAGAGTTCAGAGAATAATTCTTTAAGAAACAAAGAAAATCGAAGACTTAATTCAAAGCGCATATCTATTGCTGCATGTAGAGGTAACAAACTACATATAATGGTCTGCAGGACCAGGCACCCATCTCGTATCATGTTAATTTATGATGTTTCACCAAATTAAGTCATCTTTTGATTCAAAACAGTTAACAAACAAGGAGAAATAAGAGACTTGTGATTACTGAAAGGTGTGCACTTGACACAGTCATGTCCACCAAAGCCTCAGAGAGGAAATTACCGACACTCTAAAAGTACTATTTTCTTAGTTTCCCATATCAATCTCTTGCTGCATCAAGTTCAGGGTTCTAGCCAAACATTCCTGAGATGATTTCATCTACCATTGTTCCACTCCAAAATGAACTTAAGAAATAAGCACACCCTAAGTTGGCAGAGAACTTTTTGCACCAGAAACCATTATGCTTATGCGTGGTGAAAGCGAATTCAAAAGGAAAATTCAACAGAAACTTCCATTGAAAATATACCACTGCAATCAAATAAGAAAAATTCATTTTACCACCGTCCCTCTCCCAGAAATTAATCAATAAAATGGCTGCAATCTATTTTAACAAATGAAAGAAGAAAAATTAGACTAATTGAAAAACAAACAAACAAACAAACAAACAAAACCTGAAGTCAGTGAGCCAACTTCTAAAGAAGCTTATGTTGATAAACAAAACCAATATTCGATCAAACAAGCTCTGCAGTAATCAAGGCACAAAGGGGCTTCACTAACCTGCGATGCCTAGTGCTAGCCCTTGAGGAACCCCTTGCAACAACAAACTCATCATCTATATCATCTGGTCGGTAATCTGCATACTCCAAAGAGGTAACAGAACCCTCATCAGAATTTGATGTATCATACGTAGAATGTCGAGTTCCTCTTCTTGTATCACCAACTCTTGACCTTCTTCTGTTCCTAGAACTCCTAAAGTTATCAAATACCTGATATAATATACATGATGTCCACCAATTGCCTTCATCACCTGGGAAGTCCTCAAACTCATCACCAGTATCATTGTCCCCATAATCAATAACATAATCGCCCAAGACTACACCTCGGGGAACTTCTGAATGGATAGTGCTCAAGACATCTATGATCTCTGACGATTGCTGGAAATTCTCCCAATCAAGCTGCCGAGCAGGATCAATCTTTGAGGGCCGAGCATGAGGATGCTCTACTTGAGCATGCTTCTGCAACTCAGAGTAGGTTCCACTAAACAGACATCGGAATTCATCACAACAACGCTTCTTTTCGTTTAGGATAACACGAGCTTCATCAATAACAACCCATCCGGTAACTTCTCCTCTACACAATGGGCAGGTCGGCCTACAGCCATTATCCAACTCCACGGGCTCTGTTTTTGATGTGGAAGAAGTTTCGGGAGATGAAGAAGATCTCACACCATATGCACTTCTAAACCGGTCCAAACAGTTGGAGTGCAAGTGATCTGTGTCACATACAAAGGGACGACAGCCTTTGTCATAAGATGAGCACCGGAGAAGAACACCATTGTGAGGACAATCCAAACATATAGGACAAACCACATCTTCCCAGTCAATATCCAACTGATTACCCTCCATGGCAAAATCTAACAAGATCCCTTTAAACAAATTTTTTGTGATTGTGGAGACTGGAAAGACTACTGATGGGAATCTGCGAGTGCACAAACACCGCAAATATGTATCAGGGTAGTGAAAGCTCATTGGAAATGAGATGCTTTTGTTGAGAACAAACCCTGAACTACAGAATCTTATGTCACAACCCAAAGGCCAAATACTTCATAGAGACTGACATGCTCTACAAGCATAAGTTCAAGTCATTTGGAGATTATGAAGGAATGATTACGGAAGGAAAAGCTAGCCATGACAACATGATTACAGATAGCATCTATGCCTGCAAGCATAATTAAGATGTTGTAAGATCAATATATTATTTAAAACTTGAAAAATACATTACCTATCTCCTTACAAAAATATACCACATATGATTGAGAAACAACCACAATCAACTTACATTCCCCATACAGCCCCCAAATAAACATAACGCGACACTTCTTTTCTTCTTTGAACTTGAATGTCGACTTCGGGCAAACAAAAAATCAACATTCTATTATTGATCTAACAAAATATCCAATCTCAGAATCCACATAAAACGAAGGTGCAGTCAACTCATACTACACCAGTATGACTACCCCATTGAAAATTCAAGCCCTAGCACTGAGCCTTGCAATACCATGGCACAATAATGATAAGACTCAATTTCCAGAATGTCCGGATCCACTAAAAGAACCCGACTGCTCCAGATTGTCTTCCTTCTTACGGGTCTCTATTCCTCCTAATGTCAAAAAGGTTGTCAGCCTGTTTTCTATCAGATAATCGAGCCATCCTTTCAAACCCAAAAGAAACAAAGAAAAAAAAAGGATATCCTTTGAGACTGATCAAATACAATCCTCAAAGCCCTCATTTCACTACAAGATTTCGATTCACTGCAAAGAAATCATCTTCAAAGACAGGGTCAACCCCGACCCAACCATCATAGCAATCATGTCGATGTACAGAACCCTTTTGAAGCAGTAACGACACGAAAGTCAAACATATCTTTCGGCACCGATCATCAGACAATCATCAAATTGGTCATCAATTGAAACGCTGCAATCATCAATACGCACCCGAAATCGACTCCATCAGCTCCTCCCAAAAAGGGTTCATCGCCGATCGCGAAAAAGATTCAGTCCAAGCAAAGGGGAACAAGAAACATCGCAACCAAGCATAAAAAGCCACAGATGCAGCTGAAGCAGCGCACAAATTATCCGGAACAGGATAAAGATCTACCCATAAATAGAGGGGAAGCCGTAACACCCCATCGGATAAAACGAAGACTACCCACTATCCCAAAAAAGGAAAAGAACAAGAAAAAAACGGAAGCGCAGACCAGGAACGAGCTCCAGACCGATCCTTTGCTTCAATCACCGACCCGAAATTACAAGAGACCAGATTGAGCTCGTACCTGGGAGGAGGGGCGAAGAGGGGAAAAGGGTCGTCGGAGAGCCCCAAGAAGTTCGCCGTCCCCCGGCGGGCAAATCATTCGCGGCGCGGCGGGGCGGCGGCGGCGGCAAATTCCTCCGGACACGACCCGCGACCGACCCGACACCGACGGAACAGTGAGCGAATCGAGGGGGCGCAGCGCCGCTCCTTGTGGATGGATAGAGGAAGAGGGGAAGAGCTGCTCGCAAAGCTCTCGTGAGGAGTCGGTTCCCGTGGCAAGCAGAACCTCTCTCTCTCTCTCTTCTTTCTCTCTCTATCTCTGCGAGAATCAGAACGAGAGAGAGAGAGAAGAGAGAAGTGAGTCTCTAGAGAGAGAGAGGGGGGACTGAGGGGTAGAAAGGGAAAAGCAGGTGAGCGGGGGGGTGACATGACGCGAATGCCCCTCGTGCGGTCGCCGCTTTGACTTTCCCCGGGTCCGCACGCTTCCTCCTCCACTCCACATCATTTCACAGATTTATATTTTCCCCATCTCTGTTTTAGCCCCTAAAAAAAATAAGAAAAATAAATAAAGAAAAAACAGAGAGGAGGAAAGTCAATGTTTCTCTGTTGCTCTCCGTTTTCTAGAGGTTTTACTTTTCTTTCGCCTTAACCTTAACCTCCTTTTTCTTTCTTTTTTAGGGTTTCGTAGTTAATTCACTACAAATTAATTGAAATGATTAGTCCAGTTGGAAAGACGGCGAAATTTTCTCATCTAAGCGGAAGAAAATAATATAATTTAAGGACGGACAGTGGTTATGAGCGTGCCGCCTGCCTTATCGTGGGCTTTTCACCGACCCCTTCTCACGTCAAGCATAGGAGGTTGTTAAATCTGCTTACCGGACGTTTGCCAAGACCAAAGTCTTGATATTATGTTTACCTTCGTTATCGAAGGGCCTCCTAATTACTAATCAATCTTTTTCTTTCAGACTAAGAGGGAATATGAAAATGACATTACGAGACTTCTTATCCCTCGATAGATCTCTCATCCGTTTTTTTCTTCTCCCCTCCAAATCATTTCACACATTTTCCCCCTCTGTTTTAGCGCCCACACCCCCACCCCCTAAAAAAGGATAGCAAAGTCAATTTTTTTTCCTCCCCGTTTTCTAAATCGTTTACTTTTCTTTCTCCTTGACTTTTTTTTTTTTAGGGTTTCATAGTTAATTCGCTAGAGCTAATTCAAACAATTAACCAAGTTGGAGAGACGGCCAAATTTTCACATCCAAGCAAGCGAAAAATTTTGATAGGTCATAAGTTTCGTTGCTATGGAGCCCATTTCGAGGTTTTTTCATGAAATGATTAATCATCGCCGTGTAGAAATGGTATCACATTTGATAGCCACCGAAATCAACGAAAGTATAAAGAACGCAAGAAAGTGCTAATAAGTAACAATTTGTCAAAAGCAGCCGACCTATTTTTGTAAAGAAATCTCCAAATACATGCACCAATGGAGTACTTACAATAAGAGAAACTATAGATAGTCATGAGGTAATTTAGGTCTAAGGAAATAAACATTTAATTGTGTGTCGTGACGACACGGGCCAATAAGGAGTTGCGACATCTTATGAGAACACAGTCGGTGAAAATTCCAATCAACTCAAAAAGAGGGCCCCCTTTTTATATTTTTCTCAAAGTACCCTTTGAAGTCGAATTTTTTCCACAAACATCCTGTACTTGACAAGCATGGTTAATGGGGCCCCCTAAGTTAGATATTTGATGAGAATTTTGGTCGCGCGACGAGCTCGTGCATCGTACATGCACATTTTGCCCCAATCTCAGGGGCATATTTGCAAAAAAGGATTAAACCCCATGATTGGAAGTCAGATAGAGGCCAAGTGAAGGGAGGAAGCTAAGCAAAAAGGAGATGTTACTCTAGATTTGAGAATTGCCACGTACTGATGAGGGTCCAAAATGTTGCTTTAAGCGCGCTCGATGATCTTGTTGTTTATCGTGACTTTAGCAGGTATTTTTCTTATTGTTTTCTTAGAAGTCATGGGTTACATTTTTGAAGTTAACAATTATGCAAAAACAGGTAGAAGTTTACATTAGTACATAATGATAATAAAATACCATCGGTAGTTAAATAAGATTTGAGTTTGCCTTAAAATTATTTGGTAAATTGTAGGAAAGAAAAATTAAACATCATTTGGTAAAATTCACCTTTGTAATTGACTTTTGTTATTTTTTTTATTTTTTATTTAAGTCGTATCAAATTCCAAACGATATGTTAATCGGATCTCGTGTGATCCATACCGGCTTAAGTTGGGAGGCCGATCCGCCGCCAAACGGCAACCTTAGGTCTCGATCTCGAACGTCACCCGCACACGCGAGCCAAGTGGTGTCGCCTGGTTGCGTAGACCTCAAGTGACGTCGCCTGGGTCATAGGTCCCGCCACCTTGGACCCAACCTCGTGACGCAAGATCCCCACACGGCAGTGGCAGCTATTGGAGAAGCTGAACTCTTAGGCGACAAGGAAGACGAAGAAGACAAACGGAGAAGAAGGGAGAAGAAGATGAACGGTGAACGGGCAATTTCGAATTGCCAAATGCTCAAAACGAGTCCTCCCCAACATTGGGCTTTCAACAATGAGAATGCTGACATTTGATCAAGTAGCTTTCGAAAATAATTGCCAAACACCAAATATTTTCCCCAAGGGGCTTTGGGCCCTTGGGAAAGTTGAACCAAACAAGCCAAGCCCATGATAATATGGTAGTTAGAGAAGATTTGAGCCTTAAAATTTTCACTTGAACTCTTCCCCTTTCTCTCATATTTACTGTTTGTTTTTTTCCTTTAATTTTTCTGTAAGTGTCCTCGAGTTCAAGACAAATGTGCACGAGCGATGCCCGGCGGTCGCTGGCTGGCCAAATTTTCACGGGCGACTACCGGAGGGAATCGCTGGTCCCCGCTTTTCAAGCACAAATGTGTAATTTCACAAAAAGCTAAAGTGCATGGGACACTTTTCCAAAGGAGGGCCCCACTTGAAGGAGATGGTAGGAATTTTCTCCACGGCAATAACAAGCTACAAAATAAAAAAAGTCTATTATTTAATAAGGTGCAGTCACGGATTAATTTTTGAATATCTTTGTAATCGTGTTTAATTTCCTTTGGTGCTCTTGATCGTCAATCAGTTGTGCATCCATGGTGGCGGTCCAGCAGCCGACCTTTATCACCAATTATAAGTTATGGCACGTGCAATCGCTCCGGGAAAATTATTCGATTAATTTTAAATCCATTGTATGAATATCGATTTAGTTTTGGAATTTCTTATTTTACCAATTTGACGCAAAATTTTAATATAGTCATTTTAATCAATTCTCTTTGAAATTCACTAATATGACCATCTAATTATTGCCGACCGTTTTACGCGACACATTACCACATCAATCATTCTAGTAAAGATTGATCAAAAGGATTAAACATAATATTGTGGAAAAGCTTATGACTCAATTAGTAAAATAAAAAATTTATAATTAAACTGGCATCCATACGATAAATTGAGGATTTGATTGATAAAATTGAAAATTTTAAAATTAAATTGACATCCTTATAGTATATTTGATATTAATGGGACAATTTCCCTAAAAATGAACCACAATTGCTTTTTTTTGTGGGGGGGGGGATTAAACCACAAGTTTCTCATTTAGGAACCGATGGTTATGGTTTTGATCCTAACTTAAGAACTCAAATTTAAGTGGGGATCATGTCGTTGGTTTGCTATGCTACTATCCCTCCAAATTATTAGACATCATGATCATGCGACTGGATTATAAAATAAAAGTTGAACTGCAACTATGATAATTTTCTCCATAATTTGATTGAAAGCGAAGTCTAGAGTTCATTAGACGTTGACGGAAACGTCTATTTTGCTTGGGAGAAAAGTCACTAGACACTTTTTTTTCCATGGAAAATGAAATTGTTGGCCTCAAAGTTTTGTCAAATTAAGTATGAATGTGCGTGTGTATATATACATATATGTATATGCATATATATTATTTATGAATTTTGCGACATTAAATGCACCATAATAAAAGCATCCATTGATCTAAACTTTCAGATCCACCAATAAGAATACTTGTGGATTTTAAGTTTTAACTTGGGGGTAACTCTATTATCTAGGACTTGTTTTTTATTTCATGGTTGATTATGACGTATATTGTGACTAGGTTTGACATTAAACACTTAAAAATCTTGAGAAAACGTAAGAATCAAGCTTACATCATTTCAAATTTGTCAAACACTAGTTAGTCTTTTCATTTAAAAGCTGCAAATTTTAGACACCACCTTTTTCACATAAAGATGAATGATTTTAAAAAATCATAAAAGTAATTATTTATATCATTTGAAATAATTAGTCGATAAAGATCTTTTCATTATCAATAAAAATTTATGTCTAAACATCTTAATCGATAATGAAAATATTTTTCATTCATTTTTGTAAATAATTAAATTTTATAAAGACGTTTTTTAAAATATTTATTTCTCACGAAATTAATATATCTTTAAAGTCTAACTATAGCTTTTGCTTTCGAATCTCTAATTCAATATTTTATTTCTTTGCTTATTTAAAATTAATCTCATCATTGTTCATGGCCCCATTAGAGGAATAATAAAACGACGACATCATTTTCGATCAATCGCGAGAAGATCCAATCATTCCATGGAGAATGGAATGATTCCATTTCTAGAAGGTATCGATGTCAGATGCCACCAGTGGAAGCAAAGAATTAGGATTTTGCAGATTATTTATTTATCTTTTGTTTCTTTTTTAAATTGTTTTATAAAGCTACAATTATGAAATATTCCTTTAAAAGCTCTAAGGATAATTTATATATATGTGTGTGTGTGTGTGTGTGTGTGTGTGTTTGTGAGATAGAAGAGCCATCATTATCGTTTAAATTACTTTTTTTTTGTACTTTTTTTTTTGCGTGCATACTTTTTTTGTACTTTAAAGATGGAAAAGAAATTATCTTCTCAAACATGTATGAACTGATTATCCAAACTTCTTTTTAATTCTCACTTGTTATTGTTTTAATATAAGCTTGAACCCATAAAAAGTTCACAGGGCAAGCTTTGCTATGATTAGGGCATCTCTAAATTAACTTTTATTTTTCATTTTTTTCTTAATTAAAATATTGTGACTAGCGCACTTTTATTTTTTTTCTAAATTTGAAATATCTAATTTTTTTGTAAAATACAAATAATGACTTGTGAGTTTTTTTTTTTTGGTCTGATTTGACTTTTGAATTCACTAATAATATTTTCATGAGTTTTTGAAATTTGACGGAACCTTTTGCTTTTGGTTAAACTAAAACAAACAAGTCTATCCTTCTATCAGTTATGTAATGCGGTACTTTATGCGCTCCCTCCCTCTTTGGCTTCTTTTGTTTTACGATAAATGGATGATTTTTTCAAATGATTGTTTATGTCATTTAAAATAATTAGCCTATAAAAATTGTTTTCACTATCAATAATAATATATATCTAAATATTTGAGTGAATGATGAAAATATTTTTCATTTATTAGCTTTTGTAAGAAAACTATAATTGATCATTTTAAAAAATATATTTTTCAGACCACTCATTCTCCATGAAAACAAATGGAATATTAAAGATGAAAATGCGCAATGTCAACCCATTAGATTGGCGATGGGACTTGACACGACCCCTATCAAGTGGGCATCCTCTACCATAACGGGTCATACATCGTTCATTATCACGTTGTCTCCATGCCAATGTGAGCATAATCTTGAAAATTGCAATATAAAGTATATCTTGCCGCGACTATTTTATCCAGTGGATAGCTATTATCGTACTACATTGCTTGCTTAGCCCTTAATTGATGATACACTTATTTTGCAAAGAATAAATGGTCATAAAAACAATTCCATTAAAATGATTGCATGTAACATTTATAAAAATGAACGAACGGAATATATGCCGGTCATCCAAAAAATATGCAAACATAAATTGTTGCTCACAGTGAAAACATTTTTCATTAACTTAATTTTATTCAAATTACATAATGAATCATTTTTTGAATTATTTGTTTTTCACGAAAAAGAGACACTTCATTTGAATTAAAAAAAAAAAAAAAACTAATCAAGATCCGAAGTGTGAAATCACTTCATGATTTTTCTCCACCCCACTATTCTGGCCAGGGATTTTGCTCCCGGTGTCGTACTCCGACACGCTTTTTCATTTCGCCTTGTGCTTATCTTTCTGCGTCACCCCGGTAGCTTTTACGCACCAGCAATTGACAATATTGTGCTGCAAAAATCTAGGGTCGTCGGTCGCCCGTCGGTAGCGTACCGTACAGTTTCTAAACTTCTTTATTTTTTTGAAAAAAAATAAGTTTGATTGGTGTAGTTAAACTAAATTGAATGTAGAAAAAAGAGCACGACGGCGACCGAAGTACATTTTATTAAACATTGAGCGGGACTTATAAAATTCCCATCTGGTTCAACGAAAGCAATCCACTTGTACAGTGCACGCGTGCAAGGAAAGTGGTCCATTGTGGAATTACAGCTTTATGACAAGGGGATTGGATTATGTACGCGGACATGATGTTTTTTTTTTTATATTAAATGCTATTTACATTTCAACAAAATCACTTTGGGTGCATTTGGGAGAGCATTTGCCCACTAAATGATCTTATTAAAATATAAGAAAGTGTTTGGTAAATACTCAAATCTTGTAGAGGACTTTAGTTAAAAGCTTTAGAAACAACAACAAAAGAATGGACGAGCTTAGGAGACCTTTGGCAGCATGGGGAAGGCTGATTCGGCAGTAGCCCATAGTCGAGGTTGGGGGACCCTAGGCTAGGCAACATTGGAGTCACGCGTCCTCAAGGGATCTAGATATGGAGATAGAGGCTCAAGTGAGCTAGATCTTGAGAGCAGAGGCTAGCATCAACCTTACCGAGCGTCGACCGCAGTGGGGTGATCCTTGACCTTGGCCTCAACCTCAATGAGCCTTAACCAGGTGACAAGGCAAGCCAAATTTGAGATTGTTGAGAGAGATAATGGGGCAATACTAGAAGATGAAAATGTTAGCACGGGCAAAAGTTCAAAAAAGTAAAAAAAATCATTTACTCGAAAAGAACAACATCCCTAAAATGTTGAATGTCAATAATAGATGAGAGCCGCATTGGCATAAGAGGCTTTGCAAATGCTTACCGTAATTCAAAGGTCTTTTGGGAATTCCGAACCAAACTCCTCAACTTTGTGCCAAACACCTATGCTGACTCAAAGGTCTTTTGGGAATTCCGAACCAAACTCCTCAACTCTGTGCCAAACATCTATGCTGACCTATGCTCATTTTTAAATGCAGAACCAAACACCTCAATCGGTCAGGGGTATAATGAAATTTCTTTCAATTGTTTGGTTTGTTCATAGTTTTAGAAATCTAGGTGGAGGATTTCATAATTTGCTCTCCAATTACGAGCAATCTCGAAGGAATTCTACCCCGATGCATTTTTTTTTAAAGTAATTACATAAGAAGGTTTGGACAATCACCTAGGGAGAAGAAGAGGCAAGATTTTTTTTTTTTTTTAAGCAGCTATAAAAAGCCCAAACCCATGTTCGAAAAATCATCATGGAAAATGAGAAAATAGCTTTCATTTAAACAACTTGGCTTTTGAGCTTTTGCATGTCCTAATTAGTTTGATCAATAATGAAGAACGGGAGAAGGTTCTCAAAGCAATAAGTTTTAGTCTCCTTTTTTTTTTGTGAAAATTAATGATTTAGAAATACTCTTTAAAAGATAACCGTATGTATTGGATGAAATAATTAGTCAACAAATAATATTTTGATTATCAATAACACTTTATGTTTAAATAATTTCGTGGATAATGAATATATTTTTCATTCATTCATTTTTGTAAGTGATTTAAACGATCTATCTTTTTGGAAAATATTTTCCAAATGTTTTACGGAAACTCAAGATTTGAAATATACTTTCCAAAATATATTTTATATCACTCACAAAATGAATGAATAAAAATACCATCATCATACACGAAAATAATTAGATATAAATTGTTGTTATTTTTTGTTAACTAATTTTTTTATGCAATATAATCGATCATTTTTTTTATAAGTTTTTTTCAAATTTTGAGTTTTCCTTAAAATAAACGCACTCTTAATATTCTTGATATGTTTTCAAGGTCAAAAGTAGTGATAGTACAGGAAGCATTTACCTGAAATTAAAAATGATGGTGAACTCAAAGTTTTATATAAAAAAATGCATCAAAGTTACTAAACTTTTATGGACGAAATGCAATTACATCCTTCACCTTTTTTTACATAGCTCAGCTATATCATTTCCCATAAACGGTAGCTCAAATTTGCCTACATGTCACTCTAATTGAAATGTTTAGGACTTGATTGCATTTTCAAGGGAAGGTTTAGGAAAGGTTTGAACTCATTAAAACATCGAGGCCTCGATTGCACTTGGTACATAAAATTTAGTACTTTCGGCGAAACTTTCCCATAGTTTATCTCAATTTAGTAAGATACGTCGGCCGCACCCAAATATTCTTCTATAGTGGTCGACGCCTCTTGGGTCTATTGAGCATTCTTCGAGACGATAATGGACGTCCCCATAAGGTGCGATCATTTCGCCTGTCGGCATGAATCGACCTCAAGCGCTCGTCAATCCTTCTCCAATCGATCTGACCATTCCGTATGTTAAATATCGACCTAAGTATTGCTTCGAAAGGACGGGGAAAAGCAATGCCGGACTTGGCCACGACACGTGCGATCGCTCTCTCGGCCTTTCGGTTTCGCCTTTCTTCCGACTCATATTCGTGACCTCATCGCCATGGTTAACATAAGAATGTCGCCCGGGGCAGGGGGGGCGCAATTCTTGTAAGTCCGAGGGCGCATGCATGTTCGCACGCACGCACACACTACGTACTGTATAAAAATACGAAACAAGAATACTGGGCCAAACCCTAGTTGGGCCTGGAAAAGCCCAATGTCTACTCAAAGCCCATTTCCCGGCCTTTCACCCGGCCCAACTCCACCGAAGCCCCTCCTTCTCTCTCTCTCTCCCTTTCTGAGCGGGAAAAATCGCATCTTTATGGCGCGCAAAAACCAGTCCTCGCTCTCTCCCCAATCGCCATAGCCTCTCTCTCTCTAGTTTCTCTCTCTAGCTTCTCTCTGTGGTTCGGAGACGAAGGAGACGAAGATGTTCTCGGGCAGCCAGTTCGACGGCTTCGTGCCTTCCCAGTCGACTCAGTCCGCCGATTCCGCTTCTCCCAACCCCGCCAAGGTGCGCATCTTTCCTCCGATTCTCGCCCGCGTCGTGGCGTTCGAGTGATGGGTCGAGATGGGCAGCGACCCATCTCCCTCTTTCGCCTCGTTAGCCGTAGGTTTCACTGACCCAGATCGACGTCGTCGTCGGGGCTCTTCTTTTCCGGGCCTTTTTTTTTTTTTGTGGTTGCAGAACTGGGGGACGCAGGGGCTGGTGCCGGTCACGGTGAAGCAGCTGAGCGGAGCCCTTCAGTCCGGGGACGAGAAATCGAACTTCACCATCGACGGCGTCGACGTGACCAACGTGAGTAGGGGCTTTGTCGTGTCAAAAAGTGTCCTTTTTGGGTGCTCGAGGGATTGCATTTGTGGGGAAGTTTACTGGGTCGATGATGTTTCTGTTCTGTACGAAGTGACATTGCGATTTGCCCCGTTTTGTCTTAGGTCACGCTGGTCGGGATGGTGGCCGAGAAAACCGCGAGAGTGACGGACGTGAGCTTCGCTCTGGATGACGGGACTGGACGAGTCGAATGCAGAAGATGGTATGTGCTGGCCTTCTCTTTGACTGTGATATTGCTAGTTGGGGTATTACAACTTGATTTTTAGTCTGAGGCATCAAAGAAGAGGTGATTACATTGGTTGGTACTTGTGTACTGGTAGATGAGGTCTTGTGCAGAGGCCAAAGTGTACTCTTGTCCTTTATCTTGAATTAGTTAATGGGATGCGCCAAGTAATTTATATCTTTTGTGCTGGATAGGGTGAATGAAAGTTCAGACACCAAGGAAATGGAAGAAATTCAGTGAGTATTGATCCATGTTTTATTCTTTATATGGTTGCTTTTGCACTTGTTGAAATTACAATTGCGCTGTAAATTGTAATGCTTGTTGATAAACCAGGCCATGAGATTCTACAGCGTTATATATTATTCTGATTTTTCCTTGCATCTTTTGCTAGTGATGGTCTATATGTCCGTCTTGTTGGGCACTTAAGAAGTTCTCAGGGGAAAAAGCAACTTGCGGCCTTTGCTGTTAGGTATGTCATGTTCTTTGCTTCTTATGCATCCAGAAATGTTCTTGCTTAGCTCTTCATATTGGCGTGTGCACGTGCAGAAACAAGTCATAGTTTGAAGACCTCTCTCTCTCTCAACATACAGCATCATCCATAACCCTGGTTATTATAGATTTATGAGAAGCTTTATCATAGTAAACCTTTCATAAATGAGTTATTACACTACAATATTAAATCCTGTGGGGAAATTTCTCATTGTCGATCCACAAATGATACCTTTCTACTGGAGGATATGAACCAAAATTTGGCATACTATACACATACTAATCAGGAAAAATAAAAACACTGGGTTACATCTGTGACAGAGCTTCATGCTTCCAATTATAATAAACTTGAATGCAACAAAGAATAAGTACCTCTGTAGGTGCACCAGATGTTATGGCATAAGATCCTCTGGAGAAATATTGCAGATTTCTTGGCTATGAGACCTTTTAGTAAGCTTGATACATCTCATAATTGATGGTGTGAAAGAGCTTTATGCTCTCAATTATGTATATAACAAACTTGAACGCAACAAAGAATAAGTACCTCTATAGGTGCTACTGATGTTGCGGCATAAGATCCTCCGGAGAAATGTTGCAGATTTCTTGTGGTATGAGACCTTTAAATAAGCTTGATACATCTTGTAATTGATGGTGTGAAAGAGCTTTATGCTCTCAATTATGTATGTTATGACAAATTTGAATGCAACTAAGAATAAGTACCTCTAAAGTTGCTACCGATGTTGTGGTTAAGATCCTCTGGAGAAATGTTGCAGATTCCTTGGCATAGGAGACCTTTAAATAAGCTTGATACATCTTGTAATTGATGGTAATCATTTTTGTCCATTACGGCTACTTATCTGAGATTATAAAGGAAGTTATTTGGGCATTATTGATCTTATTTGTTAAATCAAGTCTCTCATTGTGCGGCAAACTAATGAAATGTAAAATGTCAGAATGGATCATGTTAGATGCCACTTCTTAGCTTATATTAACTTAATTTTGGATCTTTTCTTTACACTCTTTAACTTTACCATTGTTTAAACTTTGTTATGGTTTTGCAGGCCCGTGACCAACTTCGATGAAGTTACATTCCACTTTATTGATTGCATACACCAGCATTTACAGAAGTGCAGAGTAAAGGTACTGCTTAGATTCTTATAATTCATGCTCTTATTGGTGCACGTCTAAGAAGTTACATGATGCAACATTCTGGTTATTACGATAATTTATGGTTTACACTTATAGCCACTTACGCTGGAGTTGCAGGGTGATGCCATTGCTCAATCCCAATCAGCAGATTTTAACACAAGCACTCCAATCAGTAATAAATCAAATGCGTCTCTGGTAGCTCCCACAAGTGAAGTATGTGAAACACAAGAACTTGTTTTGGTTTTTGAAGTTTCTGACCATTTACTTGCATATTAGATCCAGAATACATTGAAGTATATGATTTCATGAGATTGTATTCCTTCTTCATATAGATTTCTGGACAATTCTCTGTCGATGGACTCAAGGGCTGTGACCAGAAGGTCCTTGAATTTCTACAACAAAACTAGTAAGATAAATCTCTGAAATCTTTTATCTCCTTAAGTTTTCCCCATCTATCTATTAGGCCAATACTGATTTATAGTCACTAGAGATGCTAATTATTCTTCATTATAAGTGACTGCTTGGCTTTGGGGAATCTTGGGGAGATGTGGTGCTTCCCAGTGTATCAATTTTATTATTTTGATAACTTTAGCTATGACATTTTTTTCCTTTAGTGGAATGCAACATCACTGAAGCCGTTCCTTGGTGTTGAATGGCAATATTGATCCTTGATTCAGTTTTAGCTTACTGAACCTTTCTCATTCGCTGATATCTGTAGTGCACAAGAAAAGGGTGTCCACAGAGATGAAATTGCGCAACAACTGAAAATTTCTGTCAATAAGATCATGTAATCTCTCTCTCTCTCTCTCTCTCTGTGTCAGACGTGCACGCAATCATGCATTGCATGTGACCCTCACTTATATGAACTACATACTAACCAGACTCGTACATGGTTTTCCCTTTCTCTTGAATTTCTTTTGGTCAACAGGGAATCTATCAGGACTCTTGAAGAGGAAGGTCTGATT
This sequence comes from Eucalyptus sideroxylon, assembly GCA_014182405.2. Classification (NCBI taxonomy): domain Eukaryota; kingdom Viridiplantae; phylum Streptophyta; class Magnoliopsida; order Myrtales; family Myrtaceae; genus Eucalyptus; species Eucalyptus sideroxylon. The sequence goes on from CM024550.2 coordinate 25,401,608, forward strand.
TACTCAACTATTGATGAATATCACTATAAATCAACTACAGATGCTTAAACGGGAGAGCAAGTTGCTAGTTCTGCTTTAATTATGGGTACTATCTTGTGTTCTTATTTTTGCACACTTCCCTCTTCACTGTACAAAAAGAAAGGCAATCTTGAGGATGGTTGGGTATGGAGAGTACTTTCTTTTGTTGGTTAGCTGTACTCTGCATTATTATTGACTCATGAAATTTAATTTAGTACGTGACTTTCCGCTGTCATGGGACCCATGTGTTCATTTCTGCATTTGGCGGTTGTGAAATGGAACTGACATGTCTCTCCCATGGAAGGCAAGGGTCATGTAGATAGATGGTTCAAGTTAGTGTTTAACCCAATGGAGTTCAGGGCAATGAATCTGAAATAAATTACTGCATGCTTGCAATGCATCTATTTTTTCAGATGGCCCTTTGTTGAGTTGAGATAGATGCTTGACAAAGAAACATGGATCTTCTCCTTTTTCCTCAACCAAATAGCTCGATATCTTGTTTTAGCGATCTTGATCAATCTAGTCTCCGCTTCATTCTCTTGCCTGTGTACTGCCAAATGAATGCTTCTCATGTATATATTGTTTGCTTATAGATTTTAAAGATGGCAATCCTACGTTAGGAGCATGTGCAAAGACTTGTGGATGGTTCTAGGAATACATATTTACAGATAAGTACGACGCCAACGCATTAGAGACCTATATGGAAGAAAAGTACATTGTAGCCTCTCATCTGTTGGTCATTAGAGAAGACCTATACGGAAAAAAAAGTACATTGTAGCCTCTCATCTGTTGGTCAATAATGCATCGTTTCCAAATGTGCTCATGAACATCATGGATCCGTACAAAACTATTTGAGATAATAGAACGAGAGGTGTGTCAACTGCAACTTGCTCTTAGGTATTATTCATGACTCATTTGACATGTCTTAGGCGTGCGGTTAGTAACGCGGATTATTTTAAAGAGTAGTTAGGCCGATACTTATCTGTCTTACATGCACGCAAAAACATAATATTGTTAGGCAAGATCAGTATAGGTACTCAAGACACAACTGATCCTACATATTTATTTCATTGTATCTCATAAATGATCAGCAGAGGCTACACGAGTTTTGAAACATTTGACTTTCTGCTAATGCAAAGATCTCTCTTGTATCGTTTAAGTTATTAAGGTCAGATTCTGGGGGAGGGAACGTAGTGGCGAATGAAAAGGAAAAATTGTGAATTCATTTTGTGGATGATATGAGCTGATCGATTTTCATTATATCTAAGAGCAGTATTTTTTGCACCAAATGAGGAGCAATGAAGGAAAGGAAGTGAAGAACTAGCTTCGTGCTCCCCCATTCGCAGTTCGGGGTTTCGTAGTGCTAGACTAGTTCAGCATTCATGTTTAGGTTAGTTTGGCTCATTTTCTCTTAGTAAATTCTTGTGCTCATGGTTTCCCACTTGCGGAGATAGAAATTGGCTGGGTTTTTTGATTGGTCGCGAGAGATTATCAGGTTCCTAGTCTCGTAACTAAAACGAGTCTCCTCAAATTTTTCGAGTCATGAGTAAGGTTCAAACGGGTTTGAGATATACTAATTTCTTGTTGGAATGAGCGTGGTGGTGAGCAGTTCCAAGTTACACTCGAAACTTATCTGTTAAAATAGGTTCTTTAATTTTTGGAACTCAAAACCTATTCTGCGTATCTAGGAGTTTGGAATTTACTTTGCATACTCAGGAACGTAAAATCTACCTTTTCATAAGTTCTAAGGTCTATCGAGGTTCCATCTGTAATTTAACGATTGTTGTGAATCATGATATTTAATGGGCACAATTTATTATAATTTGTTGATTACAACTCATATTTAAACACACGAATATTATGAAATATTAAAAAAAGGTAAAGTTTTGGATATTGTTGGAATGGAAGTTCAATTAGTGGTTTTAGATTATACACTTATCATTAGACGCCATAGAATTCTGATAGGATCACACGAAGATATAAAAGAAAAAAACATAAAGACGTTTAGGTTCTTAGTTTAACCTGAAATTCCAAACTTACCCATCAAATTAATTTCTCAATTTTTAGAATTTGAAACCTATAATGTATATCCTGGATCCTGAAACGTGGCCGATTCCTACCTATTCAATTAAAACCTTGGAATCATGCTCACCTCTAAGTGGGCGTTACCAAACCTGTCTGACTTGAGACAGTGGCCAACCTTATCTTATTGCCGAGTCCTTAGCATCTTGAAGCGATATTAGCCGTTCATCTCCCGCGGACACGACTGCATAGGAGTCCGTTCCTTAGACCAACCAACTTAACCTGCATTGACGACCTCGATTTCGCAACAGCCAATCATCAGCCGAGAGGAACGACGCACGTCACACTTCCCATGTGCAGGCTGACGGGGAAACACCTTTCTTCCTTTCACATCGGATCGATTTGCCTGGGCCTCGACAGCATACTCTGCGCGGTTAAAAATCCCCTCTCTCTCTCTCTCTCTCTCTCTCTGTGAATGGACATAATAGCCAGTTTGAACATTCAGCTTTAAGGTTACCGGCGCAGGATTCTGCTTTGACATTAGTGCATCTAGGGCGTGGAGTTTCTTTCCAACTCTCGGGCCGTAAAAGTTCCAACGTTTCCGTGCAACCGCACGAAAACGATAATAAACATTAACGTTGCTCTCTCTCTCTCTCTCTCTCTCACCTTTCCGCTTCTGGAAATTGGGAAGGAGGGTGGTCCTTCCTCATTTTGCGGTCTCCTCCGCGCGATCATTGGCCTCTTTCTTGAACGTTAGTTCGCTCACTTCTTCCTTTTTTCTAGGTAGGGATCTTGAATGAGGGCTGGAAAACATGGAAAAATGAACAATAATGAGACGACCGGTCATGCATCGGACTATCTGCTGCTTTAGCTGCCGACAGAGGTTGCCTTGTTTATTCACGATTTTAGGACAGCAACATCTTGCAGAAGCGAAAGGGCATGTCGTTTCCCACGTACTCTTCTGCTGGTAAAAGTCAAGTGGCCACCGGTTGAATTACCGAAGCGAAGCAAGCTCTTCCGGGAGAGTTCTTACGCAATATTTACAGTCGGCAGGCGGTATTTTCTGTGTTACGACCATCTAAGGGAGTGCTATTGTTTTAGTTCTTGTGTGATATGGCACTTTTTATGGGGCTTATGACAAAATAATGTTACTTCGGCCGGTAGGACAATCGGCCTTCAGAAGAACCTCTTATATAGAACGGGTTCGGAAAGTCTCAGTCATCCTCGTAGAGAGTTGCTCCACGAGAACGTCCATTGGTGTTTTGATTTGGTCTTCAAATTGCACGTTTCGTCCGGGTTCCCAACTTGCCTTGCTCTTGAGTTGGCCATTCTACTCGACTAAGTAGTATTCCACTCGTGCGGTGGGTATATGTATGGGCTAGCCTCAATATTTTCTTCCAACCATGTGCTTGATTGGTTGTTTAAAAATGTGGACATTACCCAGTTTTAATTTCAGTTAAGTTGGCATGTGAGTGACATATATAACTTGTAAATGTGTTAAGTAGAGGCATTCATCCAACTAGGAATGGAGGATAATACAACCCGTACAAAGGATTCCTCAACCGTGCCGGCAAAAACTTACATGCTTTTTACATGCATGTGGTGTTACCATAAACACGTTGCACACTATAGCATATATAAAACCGACACAACTCAAACAATAATGGAACGGCTTTATGGTAGGTTTCAGTTCCACTTGGAATCTAAAACCTACATTTTCGAGACCGGTTCCCCTATATACCTTGAAATATGGTCAGTTCTAGAGTGACTGGTTTTTGATTTGGTCTAGACTCACCAAGGGATTGGGAATTAGAATAGGAGAATTGGTTCCCCATTTCTAGAATTGAGAACCGAACCACTTGCTCCTTAGACAAAATCGATTGGTCTTGTCCTATTTCCGAGCAGTCTAATAGAACAAGTGGATTAACATATCTAGGTTGAAAGTTTTGAATTAATCAAATTGTCAATCTGTGTCGCTATTCGAAACTGAAATTTCGTCTAAGATTTGCGAAGAAGACTAGAGATGATGGGATCGTGATTGTAGGGGAACCTCAAGAAAAGGAGGAGGATCCAGTCGATTCTTTTCCATAAATAGTACACACAAATTTAAGAAAGGTGCAAGTAAACGAGGGAGGTAAAATCGGTGAATTTTTGCAAGAAAAGAAAGTAAAATAAAGAAAGAAGCAAGAGACAAAAAGTAAAGAGAAGCAAGAGATGAAAGAAGCAAGAGATGAAAGAAGCAAAGACAAAAGAATCAAGTTGGATAAATCAGTACAACAATAGCAAAGCAACAAAGATTTGCTTCGTCATACGGAATAAGTGAAGCATGAGGGGACATTAGGGTTTGGGTTTACACTTTACTTCTTTAAAAAAAAATATACATACCGTCTAGTCTGGTTTCCACCAAAGAACTAGGAATTGGATCAAAATCACTGATTCCATTATGGAACCTAGAACTAGACCAAAGCCCTCTAAAACTGCTCAAAACTAGTTAATTCCATCCGATTTGAGTTGTTCCCAATTCGAGTTATTCTATATGTTTCACCTCCAGTAGGTTCCAAGGTTTTCTAGGGAACTTACCAAATTCTTTTCTTTTTCTTTTTTTATTACTTTTTTCGTTTTATTTTTAGTCAAGAAAAATCAAAGTTATAGTAACAACAAAAATCTCCACTCACCTACAGCAACAATCCACTAAAAAAACTCTACAAAAATCACCAGCAACTTCATTGTACTGTCAACGCCATAATCAGCTCCGAATCTATGGCTCGCCTGAGAGGACCTTTACTGCTCGAGCTTTGGAACCTTTTAGCAGTCACTTTCCCTTACCAAACCCAAGAAAAACTGCAGAATATACCATAGAGGAGTTCTTTCTCCGTTAGCCCTTCACGCGACATTAGGAAAAAGTATCACTTTAAATTTGATAAAGTATATCAATTTAAAAATTCCGTTGAAAAATAATTTTCAAAAAAACGTTTTTCAAAATTTTTAAATTTTCTAGTATTTGTTATGAAAAATGAACTAGCTAAAAAAATATTTTCTGCTATTGAAAAAAATATATTTAAAAGTGGAAAAAATATTTTCTACTTTTCAACTCTTCGGAAATTGGGAAACATTTTCCATAATTTCTTCTACCCACTTTCTTTCACCAAATACATTTTCCATTTATTTTTATGTTCTTTTTTATTTTTATTTTTAAATCGAGTTTTTCTTTTTCTTCCTTTTCTTCTTCCTTAATCGATGGCCGACTACAGTGGTGGCTAGTGATTGGCCATAGGCTGACGAGACTCCGCCTCACTTGACCTAATGAAGTTGAGCTTGGGTCTTGCTAGTGATTGGCCATAGGCTAACAAGACTCCACCTCGCCTGACCTGGCGAAGTTGAGCTTGGGTCTTGCCTTATCCAATGAGGCTCAATCTTGTCGGCAATCTAGTGAGCTCGAGCCTCGTTACTTGGGGTGAGGCCAGAGCTTGCCAATGGCCTCTTGCTGGCCGTTGCCATAGTGGGCAACTAGCCAAGGCCAAGGAAGAAGGGAAAAAAAAAGAAATAAAAGAAAAAAGAATTAAAAATTTAAAAATCGATTTTAAAAATAAAATAATAAAGGAATTATTGAGGATGAGTGTATGCATGAATAGATTTTTTTACTGAATGACAGAAAATATTTTTTAATTCATTTCTAAATTTTAATCGAACACTAGAAAATACGAATATTTTCCTAAAAAATGATATCTTAGAAAATAATTTCCTGAAAATGTTATATTTTAGCGAAAACGAATGGAGCGTAAATCTCCAATTCCCTTGCAGAGGTCACGAAACATTCTGTCATGCAAGTAAGGTAAGGTAAGATAATGGCTTATACAGAGAAAATTATCAATTTTAATCTTGGAAGTTGACATTTTAAAAGAAAACCCGAGATTTCAATAAAAAGAAAAAAGAAGGTGTAGAAAGAAATCGAACTGTTGGCATCTATTTTGGGTTACTTTAATTGCCTTGGGAAACGGGAATCCAATCTTGCATCACGTGCGATTGACTGAGATGGGTGTGAAAGAATGCTTGACCGATGTGGCAGTCACCCCTTGAAACACACAGAGCTACAAGAAACTGCAAACGCTCTTTTTCTTTTTTCTTTTTTCGTTTTGCAAGATCCACATGCCATGACCTGGATTACAATCTAACAGTAGGTCACCGTTCATGGAAAGTATGTTTTCTTCGGCTGCTCCTGGTCCGGTTGGGTCCGGTGTGGTTCTTACGTTGGAACTTTGTAGTACTAATTCCAAATTACGACCAGGAGCTGAATCGATAACTAACCGGTCCGATTTTAAGGTGGAATTGGGGATTGGATCGATTTCAAAATTCGGAGCTAGGAACTAGACCGGTTAGTCCTAGGATCTGGAATTGGACCGATGGTCTAATTCGGTTTGGTTTTGGTCCAACAAACTAATCACTTTTTTTTTCCCATTGCTTTTTTTTTTTTTTTTTCCATTACCTTTTTTCCCACTACGTCAAACGGGACCGAAATATGTTTAGTTCATATTTTACAATTTTTTTTTGAATTAATAAATTAAAAAGTATATTTAGTTGGTCTGATCTAGTCCAATTTTACTTTTAGGAATCGGGAGCTGGGCCAAGCGCCTTGAGAATCGGACCAAATTGGCTACTCCAAGAGGTTTTCAGCTTGGACGGTCTGTTTTGCACGACCCTACCGATAACTGCACTAACCTGGACAAGGACCGGTTCCGACAGAGGTTGCCTCGTTTATTCACGATTTTAGGACGACAACATCTTGGAGCAGCGAAAGGGCATGTCGTTTCCCACGAACTCTTCTGCTGGTAAAAGGCAAGTGGCCACCGGTTGAATTTACCGAAGCAAAGCAAGCTCTTCCGGGAGAGTTCTTATGCTATTATTTACAGTCGGCAGGCGGTATTTTCTGTGTTACGACGATCTAAGGGAGGGCTATTGTTTCGGTTTTTGTGTGTTATGGCACTTATTATGGGGCTTATGAGTAATGTTATTTCGGCCGGTAGGACAATCGGCCTTCAGAAGAACCTCTTATATAGAACGGGTTAGGAAAGTCTCAGTCATCCTCGTAGAGAGTTGCTCCGCGAGAACGTCCATTGGTGTTTTGATTTGGTCTTCAAATCGCACTATTTTCCCAACTTGCCTCGCTCTTGAGTTGGCCATTCTACTTGACTCAGTAGTATTCCACTCGTGCGGTGAGTATATGTATGGGCTAGCCCCTATATTTTCTTCCAACCATGCCTTTGATTGGTTGGTTAAATATGTGGACATTACCCACTTTTAATTTCAGTTACAGTTAAGTTGGCATGTGAGCGATACACAACTTGTAAATGTATTAATTAGAGGCATTCATCCAACTAGGAATGGAGGATAATACAACCCGTAGAGAGGATTCCTCAATCGTGCCGGTGAAAACTTACGTACTTATTTTTCACATGCATATGGTGTTACTATAAACACGTTGCACACTATAGCATATATAAAACCGACACAGCTCAAACAATAAAGGTGAGCGGTTTTATGATAGGTTTCAGTTCCACTTGGAATCTAAAACCTACCATGTCGAGACCGGTTCCCTATAAACCCTAAAATGGGGTCGGTTCTAGGGTGAATGGTTCCTGATTTGGTCTAGACTCACAAAGGAATCGGGAATTGGACCAAGGGAGACTGGTTCCCCATTTCTGGAATTGAGAACCGGACCACTTGGTCCTTAGACAGAACCGATTGGTCCTATTCAATTCCCGAGCAGTCTACTAGAACAAATGGATTAACATATCTTGGCTGAAAGTTTTGGATTAATTGAATTGTCAATAATTGTCAATCCATGTCACAGTTCAAAACTAGGATTTCATCTAAGATTTGTGAAGAAGACTAGAGATGATGGGATCATGATTGTAGGGGCACGCTCAAGAAAAGGAGGAGGATTTAATGGATTCTTTTCCATAAACAACACACAAATTTAAGGAAGGTGCAAGTAAGCGAGGGAGGTAAAATCGGAGAATTTTTGCAGGGAAAGAAAGTAAAATAAAGAAAGAAGCAAGAGACAAAAGGAGCAAGTTGGATGAATCGGTACAACAATATCAAAGCAAAAAAGATTTGCTTCGTCATATGGAATAAGTGAAGCATGAGAGGACATAGGGTTTAGGTTTACACTTTACTTTAAAAAATAAAAATAAAAATTTGTCCAGTCTAGTTCCCACCTAAGAATTAGGAATTTGATCGAAATTACTGATTTCATCATGAAACTTGGAACTAGACCAATGCCCTTTATAACTGCTCAAAACTAGTTAATTCGGTCTGATCTAGGGTTGTTCCCGATTCGGGCTATTCAATATGTTCACCTCAAGTAGGTTCCAAGGTTTTTTTTAGGGAACTTACCAAATTCCTTATTTTATTTTATTTTATTTTTTCGTTTTATTTTTAGTTAAGCAAAATCAAAGTTAAAGTAACAACAAAAATCTCTACCCATCCATATTACCAAAAAAAAAAAAAAATCTCTACCAATCCATAGCAATAATCCATTAATTAAACTCTACAACCACTGGGGTGGGGGCACCCTTCCAACATGGAAGGGGGAGGTGGGGGGTTTGAATCACCACTTTTTCGGAGGTTGGGGTGAGGACGGATTAGTTTTCAGTGTAGGTTTCAACTCCCACGCCCTGCAAGAAGGCATGGCAAAAGTCTGAGAATGAGAGTTAGAATATGAGTAGAATATGGTAAAATAAAATAAAAAAACTCTACAAAAATCACAAGCAACTTCATTGTGCCGTCAAAGTCATAATCAGCTCCGAATCTAAGACTTGCCTGAAAGGACCTTTACTACTCGAGCTTAGGAACCTTTTAGCAGTCACTTTCCCTTACCAAAGCCAAGAAAAAACTGCAGAGTATACCATAAAGATCCTCTTTCTCCATTAGCCCACGCGACATTAGCAAAAAGTATCACTTTTTTTTTTTTTTTTGGTCGGAAATAAACTTGCATTTAAGATAACGAGATATTACAACCTGAAAGAGAAGCGTCAACGAGTACAAGATCAAGTAAAGCTTGCGGGATATAAGAGAAGCTATCATGGGCCGAGATTTGTGGGCTCTCGCAGCCCAATCAGCGGTAGGTTAGCATCACGGTAGCAGTGTTGCAGCGTGAGGTTCGGGAAATCAACAAGCAGAGCAGCTACTTCGTCAATCAGCGATCGCAACTCCCAGGGTGGCTGTCGATGCCCTTTGATGATTTCAACAAGATTCAAGCAATCAGTTTCCAACTCTAGCGACCCTCTGTGAAGACGTCGATCGATCAGATGGTGTAGAGCAGACGTTAGGGCTTGGAGTTCAGCTTCAAAAGCGGAGTGCGCCTGGACTCGATTCGTGTACACATCGATAAGTCGCCCTTGCTCGTCTCTGTAGATACACGCAATTCGACCTTCAGCGCTGCCCGGCTGATAGCTGGCATCAATATTACATTTTAAGGTTCCTTTTGCAGGGGGACGCCATAGATGAGACTGATCGGTGGAGGCCAGAGGAGATCTAAAGCGTAAGGGAGCTGAGTGGAGTTGATACACCCTGAGATGAGCCAAAGCTGTCTGCACAACCATAGATGGATCCGGATACTGATTTCGAAAGAGGAAGTTGTTCCTCTGTCGCCAGATCTGCCAGAGGATATTAGCCACGAGAGGAAGAGGAGGTGAATGCTGAGAATCAGTCGCCCATGCTGTAATCCAGGTATCAAGCCGATCATTTGTCAGTGTTGTTGGGTATAGATTGATCTCACGTGGGTCTTTCCAAATAGTATACGTCCAAGTACATTTTAAGAAGATATGCGCTGTGGTTTCTGGAACATTCTGGTGACAAAGATAACATGTAGAGTCCGTAAGTATATGCCTGTTAAAGAGATTTGCTCGGGATGCCGGTGCATTATGGCAAGCGGACCCGGAGAAACAATTTGATTTTTGGTTACGTATGCATTTTCCATATGCTTTTCCATAATGCTTTGAGGAATGATGAGTAGAGATAGAGGGGTTACTATGCTGTAGAATGGTGCATTCTTGTCTGAGAGAATGGTAGTTGCTGCGAACCGTGTGATTACCATCTGCTTTAGCTGACCAAATCAGTTTATCTTCAGATATAAGAGGTCTTACTGGGATAGTAAGAATCTCTGCCATTGTCTCTTGATCAAAGAATTGCTTAAGCAAAGTCAGATTCCAATTATGGTGGATGGGGTCAATAAGATCTGCCACCATAGGAGGTTCTTCCCTAGCTGTAGGTCCATATAGAATACCCATCGGTAACCATCTATCTGCTCGGATTCTGATCTTGGTACCATTCCCAACTGACCAACGAAGATTAGGTAGAATAGCTTCTCGTCCCAATAGCATGCTTTGCCATCCCCAGGACGGCCTTGTGCCTCTATTAGCTGAAAGGAAATCGTCGCATGGAAATATAAGCCTTTGAAAAGTGTGCTCCATAATGAATGAGGGTATTGCAATAGGCGCCATGCACGTTGCCAAGCATCGCTTTATTAAAAGCGAGTAGGTCTCTAAAGCCCATACCTCCTTGCTGTTTTGAAGCTTTCATAAAATCCCATTGCAGCCAATGTATACCGACTCTATTCTGATCATTTCTCCACCAAAAACGAGCAATTCGCTGTTCAATAGATTTACAAATAGAAACAGGCAGCTTAAATATAGACATGGCATAGTGTGGAAGAGCCTGGACAACAGACTTTATAAGAATTTCCTTACCCCCTTTTGATATAAATTTTTCCTTCCAGCCCTCCAGTTTGGTATTAACTCTAGCCAACAGCCAAGAGAACATTTCCTTCTTTGATCTACCCCATTCTGATGGTATACCTAGATATTTACCATAACGTTGCATGATAGGAGTCCTCAGTTCTTGAGACATGTTGTCCTGAAGAGTGGTAGGGCAGTATTTGCTGAAAATCAGGCCAGATTTATTGCGGTTTACAAGCTGTCCAGTTGCCGAGCAATATAGATTTAGAATGTTAGCCAAGTTCGACCTTCGAGAGATGGTACCATTCAAGAAAAAGATCGCATCATCGGCAAAAAGGAGATGGGATAGGGTAGGACACCATCTATTCAACCGAATGCCCTTTAGATGTCCGATACTTACAGCTTGTGTAATGAGGTTCGAGAGGACATTGGCCATCAGAATGAAAAGGTATGGTGATAGTGGATCTCCCTGGCGAAGGCCACGAGATGGTTGGAAGTAAGGTAATAATTCCCCATTGAATTTCACACTAAAAGCAACCGTAGTAATACATTGCATAATCCAGTCACCCAAATAGAATGAAAGCCCAATTTCAGGAAGTAGTCCCCGAGAAAATCCCATTCCACTCGTCATACGCCTTTGTCATGTCGGTTTTTAAGAGTGCATTGAATCTACTTGTTCTCTTTCTTGTTCTAAAATGATGCAGAACTTCTTGGACAATTAGTATATTGTCCTGGATCTGTCTTCCTTGCACAAAAGCGGATTGTTCTTGAGAAATTAGAGTAGGCAAACATGGCTTGAGACGATTCGCGAGCACCTTGGATATGACTTTATATGCAAAATTACATAGGCTAATGGGGCGGTATTGCTCAAGCTTCTCGGGTTGAGGTATTTTGGGAATCAACGTGATAATAGTATTATTCAGACCTGTAGGTAATACCCCTGAGATCAAGAAATTCTGAACTAATAGGAACAAATCATCTTTGACAATGTCCCAGTGCTTGTGATAAAACAATCCGGTCAAACCATCGGGACCGGGGCTTTACTTGACCCCATTTGAAATGTAGCTAGCCTGACCTCATCCATTGTAAGTGGTGCAGTTAATTGATCATTCATTTCCCTAGTGACCACTTGGTGACATTGATCAAGTAAGGGTTGATAGTTCCTATAGCCATCTGATGTATATAGACTTGAAAAGAAAGTGGTAGCCATTTCCTGAAGAGTAGGGATATCACGAACCCATAGCTGATCCTCTGTTTGCAGCATCGTGATTCGGTTTCTTTGCCTTCGTTGAATCGTAGTAGCATGAAAAAACTGTGAATTTTTATCACCCCATTTCAGCCATTGAATTCTGGAACGTGACGCCCAATACTGCTCTTCCTGTGCCCAAGTGCGAGAGATTTCAGCTTTGATTTGAGAAGCCTCTACCCTGTCATACTTTAGATGTGGCTGGTTTGTCAATTTCTGTAACTTATTTTGAAGACTAAGCACCTTGTTGCGCCGATTAGAGAATTTGTTCCGACTCCATGCAGTCAAAGCCTTTGTTACCCTATCCACTTTGGTAAGAAAAGTGGGATATAACTGACAAGTTAGATTCCAGGCACATGAAATAACTTCTTGACATTCCTCATCCTCATTCCAGTAACTTTCAAAAAGAAAGGGTTTCTTACTACGACGGTAGTCTGCTGACGTGGAAATAAGTAGAGGGCTATGATCAGACCCCACTGCTGGAAGTGCATTCACTCCTGCCGCTGGAAATAAGAGACGCCAGTCCATAGTACATAGCACCCTATCTAATTTCTCTTTCACAAGTTCCTCTCCCTCTCGATTATTCATCCAGGTATACTTACAACCATGGCTTTCAAGTTCAGTAAATTCACAGTCATTCATAAAGGCTCTAAAAGAAAACATCCGAGATCAAGAGTCTTTGGACATCTCCCCATTTTTTCCCATGGATAAAGGATCTCATTAAAATCACCCACACACATCCATGGCATGCTATTGCTGACTTGTATTTGTCTTATATCATCCCACAAAGACGACGTTGTTGATAATTTGTAGGGGCATGAATAAAAGTAATTCTAGTGGATCTCCCTCTTTTCCCCTGACTTACACTAGTATGAAACAAGTATGGGTTAGAAGATAGTACCTTAAAATTAACCGGCTCATTCCAGAACAGCGCTAAACCCCCCGCAAAACCAACTGGATTAAGGATATTAGCATGTTGAAACTTTAAACTATGCTGCACTCGTTGAAGCTTCCATTCAGGTTGTTTTGTTTCCATGAGAAAAACGGCATCGGGCTTATCTTTGGCCAGTATGGCCTTTAGAGCCTGAACTGTCAGGGGATTGCCCAAACCCTGACAGTTCCAGGCAAGGATTTTCATTTGTATACGGGTGGCTGTTTAGGGCCAGCCACCAATGCCCGGACTTCTGCTTCATCTACAGTTAATATGGGAGTATCCATGAGATCAGAATCAGTATGATCATCTATTGTCACACCTTTTGCTACATAGGGGCTGTAGCGTCGTTGTTTCTTGGCATAACCCAAAATGGGTTGTGACCTTATGTTCTTACCCTTCTTAATTACTGGAATAGCCTCTGACTCAGTCCTAATACCTTTCATTTTTGTGTCTGCAGGTAGAAGGGTTGGAATAGCAGGAGAAGGATGAGCTGCTGAAAGCTGTGGAATGGGTAGATCATCTGCAGGGGGAGTATCAGTGGAGTCTAGACCTGCTGGAACTGTGGACTTGGTAATAACCATTGGCGGTGGGGGTAATAAGGGAACCGTCGGGATTTGGGAAGGTGGAGTTTCAGGTATAACATCTTCTGGTTTGTCTGATGAGTCATGAATATCATAAAATGTATGCCAATATGGACTATGTGCGTTTGCCTCGGCCCGAAGCCAATGGCCATAGGCCATCTTCTCTCTGCCCTCATGTTTATCCTCAGTATATGGTATGTCTTTGCAGAAGGTGGCATAGTGGCCTAGCTTACCACATGAGTAGCAAAAATGTGATAGACGTTCATAGCGAAAATCGAGCCAAAAAGGTTTACCAACTATCCTTATCAACTGTCCTGTTTTCAGTGGTTCTTTCAAAGCTAATTTAACCCTCACTCGGCCTGCTCTAGATGATGTGCCATCCTTCGAGTCAACCTTAACTGTAATGACTTGACCAACCTGCTGCACTGCCCTGAGGAGCATCCGTTCAGAATACATTTCTAAAGGTAAGCCAAACACTTGCACCCAAAATGCACATGTAGAGAAATCATAGCAGTGTAAAGAAGTATTTGGAATCCAGGGCTTAAAGATAACCAGATTGCCCGAGAAAAGCCAGGGACCGCCTTCCTGAATTCTCAATTTGTCAGCTTCAGAATGAAAGGTAGCAATGTATATGCCTTCCTCTCTTTGTGTAAAATCCACTAGATCGAGTCCTCCGGGCTTTTTCATTGTAGTTTGAAAGGCTGGAAAATTGATGGATGGGTTTGACAGAATTTTGCCCACAAGAGATAAGCGGCACTCCTTTAGTTTTTCAGGCGAAGGATCTTCATCCCAATCATCAATGAGCTGTTCGGTAGTAAGGCGAACTAGACTGTTACATAGAGCTGCCAGGCGGGAAGAAGTAGGGTCGTCTGCCGACGCCATCTCAGGTAATACCAGTAAACAAATTGGGACAGTTACTGTCTAGTCCAAATGAAAACCATACATGCTGCCCCAATAGCTAGGCCAGAGTAGTACGAACCAAATTGAAGAGAAAAACTTCGCAGTAGATAAAGATAACTGCTCAAATACTAAGATATTCATAATTGCGGGGCAAAAGGAGAACAATCGGAGCCATGCAAGGCACAAAGAAGACTCGCCATTGCAAACCTGTCAGCGAGGAGCTATGGGTCAACAGGCGCTGAGAGTGGCTACCAAATGGGAGGAAAGAAACATGGAAATTGCTAGCGATCTGACAGTGAAAAGGGGGTTGAGAATTAGGGTTTTGATGAAGAAAGCGAGAGAGATTAAGGAAGAGAGGGTACGACTATGAATTGGGATAGATTGAGAAGGAAACACTCGTGTGCCATTTTCGGTGTCCTGGAAAGTAAATTATTGAGGAAAGTGAAGATTGTTGATGAAGATATTCATCAAAAGTGGGCAGAAGGGGTTTTTTCCAAACAGAAAACTACCATTAAGGTAGAGAGAACTCTACAGAGCGAGAGGATGGTTAATAGGAAGTTGAACTTGGGCGGATGCGAATTCCTAACAAACTATAACAATTTGAAAATTCCATTGAAAAATAATTTTCAAAAAAATAATTTTCGAATATTCTGATATTCATTTTACGGAAAATGAACTAGCTAAAAACATTTTCCGCTTTTGAAAAAATATATTTAAAAGTGAAAAAAATGTTTTCCACTTTTCAACTCTTCAAAATTTGGGAAATATTTTCCATAACGTCTTCTACCCACTTTCTTTCATCAAATATATTTTCCATTTATTTTTATGTTTTCTTTTTTATTTTATTTTTTAAATCGAGTTTTTCTTTTTCTTCCTTCTCTTCTTCCTTAGTCGGTTGTTGACTACAACGATGGCTAGCGATTGGCCATAGGCCGATGAGTCTCCACCTCGCCCTATAGGCCGATGAGTCTCCACCTCGCTTGACTACAGCCTTGTCAGCTTGGGGTGAGGCCAGAGCTTGCCAATGGCCAATTGCTGGCCGTCGCCATAGTGGGTGATTGCCAAGACCAAAGAAAAAGGGGGAAAAAAAGAAAGAAAAAAAGAATTAAAAATTTAAAAATTGATTTTAAAAATAAAATAATAAAGAAATTATTGAAGATGAGTGCATGCAGGAATAGATTTTTCTTACTGAACCGCAAAAAATATTTTCTAGTTCATTTTCAAATTTTAATTGAACATTAGAAAATATGATTATTTTTCCGAAAAATGAATTCTTAGATTTTTTTTTTTCAAAAATATTACATTTTTTGCAAAATGAACAAAACGTAAATCTCCAATTCCCTCGCAGAGGTCACGAAACATTCTATCATGCACGTAAGGTTAGGTAAGAAAATGGCTTATACAGAGAAAATTATCAATTTTAATAGTGGAAGTTGACATTTTGAAAGAAAACCCGAGATTGCAATAAAAACAAAAAAGAAGGTGTGGAAAGAAATCGAACAGTCGGCATCTATTTTGGGTTACCTTAATTGCCTTGGGAAACGGGAATCTAATCTTGCATCACGCGCGATTTGACTGAGATGGGTGAGAAAGAATGCTCGACCGATGTGGTAGTCACCCCATGAAACACACGGAGCTACAAGAACCTGCAAACACCCTTTTTTTTTTTTTTTTTTTCTTTTTTTTTTTTTTTTTTTTTTTTCGTTTTGCAAGATCCACATGCCATGACCTAGATTACAATCTAATAGTAGGTCACCGTTCATGAAAAGTACGTTTTCTTCGGCTCCTCGTCTGGTTCGGTTCGATGCGGTTCTTACGATGGAACTGTGTAGTACCGATTCCAAATTACAACCATGAGCTAAATCGATAACTGACCGGTGCGATTTCAAGGTGGAATTGGGGATTGGATTGATTTCAAAATTTGGAGTTGGGAATTAGACCAATTGATCCTAGGATCTGGAACTGGACCGATAGTCTAATTCAGTTTGGTTTTGGTCCAACAAACTAATCAACTTTTTTCCCTATTGTTTTTTTTTTTTTCCATTACCTTTTTTCCCACTACTTCAAACGGGACCGAAATATGTTTAGCTCATATTTTACTAATTTTTTTTTGAAAAAATAATAAATTAAAAAGTATATTAAGTTGGTTTGATCTAATCCAGTTCCACTTTTAGGAATCAAAGCCGGACCAACTATCTCGAGAACCAGACCAAACTAGCTATTCCAAGAGGTTTTTGGCTTGGACGGTCCGTTTTGCACGCCTTATCATCGACAACTGTACTAACTTGGATAAGGATTGGTTCCGATCTTATCTTGATCCGTACTAACCCTTGTTTTAACGGATGTTTGTGATAAATGCGTTCACTGATACGTGAACCTGGGATGTCTTTATTTACTGAGGCTGTCTTGTCTTTAACGACTAATGTGCAAGGGGTCTTAAGTAAAGTAAGGATTTGAATAATTACATGCGTAACATCAAGGAAGAAACCCTACACATGTGTTCGGCAGCCTATTAGGAATTTGACAGACACTGTCTTGTCAAGACAGAGAAAGAGAATTTGCGACCCACGTGACCCCGGCCATCACGAAACCCTCAGGCCCTAATTATTGGTCGCACCGTTCCTAAAATTCAACATCAATTTTGATGTCTAGGAATTCTCCTCCCCAGTTGAGACCGCGACACGCGTGTGGAAATTCTGTACGTAGCTTTTGAGGAATGCATTAGCGGTGTCTACGGGGGGACCATATTATCGTATTCCCAATGGCGCGAATCTAGCGTGAACCGAATGGCCGTATTAGGTGCATTAGGTGTACGTGAGACGGGCCGGCAAGGAATCTCGACTCCAACTTCTGTCCTTCGGCTCAAGGGTCAGAGCTCCTAGGGGAGATGGGCATTTCATTGACGTTCCTTTCCGACAGCAGGGAACGTTTGTCCTCGAGTTCTTCGATTTCTTCCCTTCTTCTTCTTCTTCTTCCTCTGCGCTTCTTCTCAACGGCGTACTTATTGCTCGATGCGACGTCCGTGCTGTCGGGTGGAGTGCGCCGTCGGGGCTTTGGCATTTGGAATAACAAACTTTCAAAATTCTCCTGGGAGGCGGAAGTGACCCTTTGGCTTATATCATATTTTTCTGGGTGGCTAGCGAACTTTCCAAAGCTTCTAGCGAAGTCTTGAAATGAAGTCTTGAAATTTAAGTGTGGAAGGAAAGATCCAGAAGGAATGGTAGGCGACTTCTGTACAGATATGATAATTTAATAAAACCCTACTTTACATGGATTTTATTACTTATGCATGATTTTGGTTGGTCCAAGAAAATAAAATAGTGTGTCTTCTTGGTTTTTACAACGAGGGAACAGAGCACAGATTCCCCCCCACATGAAAATATCACTTTAAAAATAGGGAGAGATCCTCCCATTCCATAGTGCAGCGTGGGCAAAGATTTAAATAATGGACAACATGCTCCAATGAACCTCGACCCACTGGGGTTTCCAAAACAAGCCATGCGGAATACTTTGCCGATCTCTTTCACGTATAAGTCGGATCGGGCAGAGATGAAACTCAATGCAGAAGATATAAATTCCGTAAGCAAGCGATGTGGAATGCGCTAACATTGCCTTTCGTGTGTAAACTGGAGTAATGGGGCCGCCACACATTAACTCGACGCCGACACCATATCGAATTGCCCCGATCCGAAAGCTTTCCATAAAGAACATACAAAACTCGCAAACAGGTGGTGCGAGATGCTTCGACGGACCATATTTTCTCCCGTCCATCTTTGGAATTTCAATGCTGGATAATGAGATTTCCCTGGCCCGAGTGTTCCGCACTTTTTATGTTTTTTAATAAGTGAAGAAGGTGCATCCAAATCAATTACCAATTGGCAACCAAATCCCATCTCTTCAATCATAAAATTCTTGGCATGCTTGTGTGGAAAATGAGGTTTTTAGCTAGGGTTAATTCCAAAGGGTGGTCCCCCATTTTACTCGTGACGAGGGGTGAAAAAGAAGTACACATGTGCAAAAAGGGCAATAATTGGACGTGCTAGATGCAGCCTCGACAATATATGGAAACCGCGTACACGAGGGGCCCCTTTCACGGTAATAATAACATTTTCTAGTCTTTCTTTTGGGAAATTAAGCACTGATTTTTATTTAATTCCAGGCACTCATAGCCTTCCATGAATATATAATTGCTGACATATTGAAATTTCATATAATTTTCTCATTTTGTAAAACTTCAAATAATACCCTCCTTTTTTTTTTTTCATTCTCTAATTTTAGAGGAAGTCGTAAGCAAAAGTTGTAGGTCGATAGATTATAGAGCATCGCTTCCCCTCATGTTGAAGAAGCGAGAGTTTCCGACACGATGCGACACTAATGCATGCCTCAATCCTAAGATGTAATCAGGTGATCAGGATTCATTCCAATCACTCAGACATGATTGATGAGCAATTTATTTAGTCGAGTTCCGCCTGCATAGATAATCCCGGATCGAGCCATTTTGCGTTCAACTGACCTACGCATGACACTACACTATTTCTTCAATCCTATCAATCATTGCAAGACATGATCGATTGTGTATGTTCTTCGTGATGATCTCGCGTGGTCTAATTCCCCGAGCTGAAGCCCCCGCAAGGTCAAGACTTTTGGGCAATTTCAATCATGGAGCCGTCGCATTAAAATAATGTGGATTGTCAAAATACCTTTCTCACGGTCAAAATCCGCTCAACGTGGTCCAATAATAATAATAATAATAATAATAATGAATTCCTCAGTCTATGCGCCTAGCTAACAAGACCTTACGACGTTTTGTGTTTTCCTATTTCCCGAAGCCCGTCATCGGACCGTGCAGATTAATGTTCATCCCGCGAAACATTTCACTAACCTCATTTGACAGGACAAAACACAGACACAAAATTCAAACGAGTGGTCCGCATTCGCACCCGGTACCTCAACGAGCCGAACACGTACAATTTTTCTAAAGAAACCTGGTACGTGAATGAGACCCGACCTGGACCGTCGAGAGTTGTCAGGTCCCCTCGGGACCTCCCGCCCGCCCCGAACCACCCGAGACGGTCCCGGATTCAGTTCAGTACGTGTACTAGGTTCACGCCCCCGAACCACCCGAGACGATCCCGGATTCAGTTCAGTATGGGCATTAGGCCCCCCACAGGGGGGTCCTGCTACAAATATATCGGAACGTGTCGAATCTTACAAAAAAGACAGAGGAGAGAGGAGGAGAGGAACGGGAAGGCAAGAGGCTGTGCCGAAAGAAGCAAACAAAACGAAAGAGGACGAGAAACAGGAGAGAGAGAGAGAGAGAGAGAGAGAGAGAGAGAGAGAGAGAGATGCGAAAAAGAGCACGTTTGGGAGAGAGAATCATGGGGCCGGGAGGGAGGAGGGCATAAGGCTCGGTCACATGAACACAGGCGCAGGATCGAAATCGGGCACGTTGTGTGCGTGGCGCCTTCTAAACTCTCTCTCTCTCTCTCTCTCTCGCTCTCTGTCCCTTTAAATTCGTCGCGTGCCAGCAGTTGCCAAGGGCCATCGTCACTCCTGACCCCTCGACCCCTC
Organism: Eucalyptus sideroxylon; assembly: GCA_014182405.2. NCBI lineage: Eukaryota > Viridiplantae > Streptophyta > Magnoliopsida > Myrtales > Myrtaceae > Eucalyptus > Eucalyptus sideroxylon. Next base: position 25,421,615 of record CM024550.2, read on the forward strand.
CTCTCCTCTCCTCTCTCACTCTCCTCCCTTCTCTCCTCCCTTCCCTCCTCCGGGTACATGCAAGAATTCAAGGGGGAGAGAGGGAGAGAGCGAGCTTTGAACATGGGGAGGAGCCCGAGGTGCGACAAGGACGGGCTCAACAAAGGAGCGTGGACGGCCGCGGAGGACCAGATCCTGATCGACTACGTCAAGCTCCACGGCGAGGGCAAATGGAGCCGCCTCTCCAGGGAAACCGGTAAGCTTTCCTCGTGCACGGGAAGCCCCGCGCGCGCCCGCCCGGTTCGCTTTCTGGGTTTTGTACGCTGCAGTTCGGTGTGGGGTTCTCCTCTCCGTAGAATATCATGCATCCCCTCTTGCCCGGCTGGTGTGCGCAGAGCTTTAGGGCTCGTGCGCCGCCATGCGAATCGGTCTTCGATGTTAGCGTCTGTGGTTGCTGTGGCAGTTGCTCCGAACAATCGGAATTACTATCCTAGTACTAGTACGGCTCGAACGGGCTCTCGTGAATGACGGCCGACAGCCTTACCTGGTCTCGATTTTCTCGAGCGCTGTTATCCTTTGATGATGAGAGTTTCTGCCCTGGAAACCCGTACCGCAATAATTCAAAGAGCAGAATTATGCCGGGACTGTTCCTTGTGGAACGCGCAGTCAAGACTTGGTTTTTTGGCCTATTTCTGCTTTAAGCTTCTTTATGATCAATCACTATCGTAATCGCAGGCAGTACTGTTGCCCGCTTTCCTTTCTTTGTAGCAGCAGATTCCGTTTGTCATCTTCTTCTTGGATTTCTCTTGGTCTTTCCAGATATCTATCCTCCAATAGTATCTGCTAAGCGCCATATTTCAGAACAAATTAGACTGAGAGTTAAAATCAGGAGAGTCGTCGTGCTTCGGTTTTAACTTTCGATGGTTCTCGTGAAGGTCTAAGAAGATGCGGCAAGAGCTGCAGGCTGCGTTGGATGAATTACCTCAGGCCCGACATCAAGAGAGGGAACATCTCGCCCGACGAAGAAGAACTAATCATCCGGCTGCACAGGCTTTTGGGCAACAGGTACAGATCATCACGTCCTTTTTTTATTTATTTATATTTATTTCAACTAATAATTCTAGCAATAGGAACCCTAGCTGGACACAAATAGAAAATGAACCGAACCCATGATCACGTAGGTGGTCGTTGATTGCTGGAAGGCTTCCGGGGCGTACGGACAATGAGATAAAGAACTATTGGAACACCAACTTGGCCAAGAAGCCCGAAGCATTGAGGACGATCCAATTCCACCATTTGCACAGAGAGCCGACGGTCCAACCTCCCGCGACGTCGCAGCAAGAGCTGGAACAGCAGAGGGTGCCGGAAAGCAACGTTCGTGGAGTTGCCAATCCAGAGCCACAAGTTGCTCAACAGAATGCTGCTAATGGGGAAATGGGACCATCCCGAGATGGCAATTACTTGCTGAAGCAAATGCTTTCAGAGTCGGATATGAGCGACGGGTCGTTATCATTCAACTCGGAGGAGGAATCGCCGGACTTCATGATCGATTTCAACGTGGACGACATTAGCCAGTTCCTCGACTCGGATTTCTACAAGCTCGGTCCGGACCAAAACGGCTATTCCCATGACGGGGAGCGAGACAGCAAGTGCCCGCCCTACTTGAACCAGCAACTCGTGCCGCCGGAGGAAGCCGGAAGGATCTGGACAACAGCCTGCGCATCCGAGATGATTCGGGCTCGGCGTTCCAGTCACTGGCGTCGTTATTCGAATCTGACGACGAGAAGTGGGCGGGAGGCGGTGATAAGGCCGACTTTGCATTGTCTGGAAAGAACGGTTGATTTTGCCTATAGCAGAGAGAGAGAGAGAGAGCTGCGTGTAGTCTTGGAGAAGTTGGTCACGATAATAATCAATCAATCGTGATCTTGAAGATTCATTTCATCCCTAGGGTTTTAGAAGTTCCATTTCACTCTCTTGAGATAAAATAATTCTGTAATCATCATTGCTGCAATTCTCCCAAACCTTTCCACAATAAGACTGGATCAGATCCATTTCATGTCTCAAACTCAATGAGCAAAAAACTAAGTAAACATGCATGGTGGAATAAAATTAAAAGAAATAAGCGTACCGAAAGTCTTAAAATTTGTCATGAAAATGTAATTAAGTTTTAAAACTTTCAAGAAGTGCAATTAAGTCCTAAAACTCGTCATAAAAACACAATCGAGTTATAAAACTTGTCAAATTAGTCCAATCAAGTCCTTCTATAAAATGCATTTTTTTGAAAGTTTTAGAGCTCGATTATATTTTTGTAATGACTCACCCCGCAGTGGACGCGATGGTTTGTGCCTTACCCCCTCATCCAGGAGGGGAGGGATTCAAACCTCCGCGCCCCCATTGCGTGACTTAAGTGGAGTGCCGTGGGAGGTGAGCCCCCGCGCTAGTGCTCCCGCCTGTTTTTGCGCTGTCGGTTCTTTGGCTGTACGATGGTTAGGGATCAAAAAAAAAAAAATATATATTTTTTGTAATAAGTTTAATGACTCGACTACATTTCTATAATAATCTTTAGGGTTTAATTATGCTTTTGAAAATTCTAAAACTTAATTATATGTTCATAATAAGTTTTAGGATTTTCATCACACATGCGAGTTTTGCATCGAAGGGCTGCGCCCTTTCTCCATCCTTGACGTTCGGATGGCAAGGTGGCCAACTAACTTTCAGAGGCTGCTCTGGGCCAATAGCAATTCATGCATGGGGGGGGGAACCATTACTTGTACAACCATGTACAAGCATGTGATCAAAATGACCTTGGACACTCCTCGTGGGGGACCTTGCTAGTTTCTGCAATGGAATGTACGCCGGCAGAGTTTCTTTGCTTTTTATATTCTATATTTTGTCCTTTTATTATTATTATTTTTTTGTTTTGTTTTGTTGGTGCGTTCTTTTTTAATCGGTTAAATGGTTGTTTTTGACAACCACTTTCCCAGGGGCACCTGGGCATCTAAAAAGCACATCGTGCATAAGTCAAGCCCCCTGGCAAATTTTGTTTCGGAGAGCTTTGGGAAAATGCATTGCATTTTCAAAGTCCTCTAAAGTTCTCCCTTAGCCTGAGGTAGGTCCGTGGAAACATTTTGAGGTTTAGTATTTTTAAAATGCTAACGTATAATGTTTTTCTTCCAATTTTCCTTTTACAAATTGTCGGAATTTGAAAAATGCCCTCATCATGTGAGTCTCTGACAAGGTCAAATATGGCAATAGGCGACGTCAGGCGAGGCTAGCCAGCAGCCTAAGCCTATCGACAAAGGTTTGAGGTTTTTGTTTTAAATAACAAAAGTCATTTATTGGTGTAGTTTTTTTATTTTTCTAAATAGTATTTATGCCAATATTGCTTTCCAATGCACTTTTACATTACACTTTACTATCTATCTACATTTAGAAAAAACACTTTTATTGCATATGTCCGAAAAGCCTTACCAAATGCAACAAATATGAGGGGGCCTATGCTTGTACTTCGCAAATTATGGTAGTGAGCTATATATGTAATTTTCTTCCCAAATAGCTGCACTGATCACGATGAGTCCCCAATTACCGAACTTCTTTCGGCTCCATAATCAAAATTTACTCGCTCAAATTCCATTGATTGCACATAAACAAAAGGCCTAAATGTAGTCAATTCGCACGCTATCAAAACATTTCATAAGCATTAAATAGTCAAGACCATGCATACGTGCCTTTGAGTTATCGAAAAATCATTCATGACTTGCTTGATAATCTCATTGTGCAACATTTAATCAAGATTAAGCTCGTTTGATAATTTTAACTAGTTTGGACTTGAAAAAAAAAAACTCAAGAGTTCACTTTATAAAGGCTTAAAAAAGAGGATATTGGTTGGTTTACTCAACAGAAAAATATTCAATGAAAATAAGAGTATTCTCAATTGAGTTGCTGACCTTCGACCGAAAAAATAAAATAAAATAAAGTTGCTGACCTATCCACGTCATTCACAATTATATATACGGCATTGGATTTTTAAGACTATTATCATAAGTTTTGAAAAAGGGAATGAATGAGGACCTCGTGGATACAATGGAAGACAAACTGTTGGAAGATATGAAGATATGATTTTGTAATTTCTTGTAATAGGAAATCAAATATACTTTAGGATAGAAGAAGATAGGCAAATATAGAATTTCCTTTATTACTTTCCTTCATTGTAATTAAATACAGAGTTACATGTACAGAATCATTCAATGAAAAGAAGAGAATTGCTTCTTCGCCTCTGATCTGTACTCCAAATACCTTCTTCTTCTTCCTTTTCTGACACAAACTAATCAGGCGTTTCTAGTGACAAGAAAAAGACACCTGCGGAACGACAAGTAAGGTCAACAGCCATATAAAATGAACGATTAGGCGGTAAACCGTATCAAATTGCCGTCTTGAGATGTTGACAAATCCGCACCTAATAATTTTCTTTTTTCGGTCGGTCGCACCTAATAATTCAAAGGCTACGGAATATGTTGTTGGAAATTATTATAAAGGGGGACCAACGTTAGCAGTATAATATTTAAGTTTGGGAAAAACAACATGGTCCAGAGCAAATAACATATGGGACAATGATTGATAACCCAAGTACGATTACGTGCGGTTCTAACACATCTCGATATGGTTATAAAATTGGGCAGATTACCACGAAAAATCCTAAATTTGTACATTTATAACAAATTTACCTCAAATTGAATCCCAAATTAGTATACATGTGACAAATTTATCCTTTATAAGTTTATGTTAAATTTTACATTCAAATTGCTTAGCTGGATAACAAATGGTAGTTGATAAGTAATACCGGTTTCATGTTTTACCATTTGTTTGTCATATGTGTTAGTTTATGGTTTTTCGTAATATTAATCTAATTCAACCGAAACAAATAGAAATTAAATTTTTCATAAATGTACAAGTTTGAAATTTTTTAATTTTATATAAATTTGTTTCAAATATACCAATTTAAAATTTTCCAATAAAAAAATTAATTTATAATAAATTTACCATAAATGTATCAATTTGAGATTTTATGTGATATTAGTACTATAAGATTTGATTGAATCATTAACGTAACTATAAGCCAATGTTTCGACCGCGACTTGTGATGGAAGGGTCTACCCACCATAAATCGACTATGACCCTCTCTCGTCCTCATTCGACATGCTTATCATTAATCCGTCATGGCCAATCTAGGAGAGGATAAGGCAAGGATGACCAAGTCTTGGTTTCGTATGCCTTCGTCCGTATTGGTTTTCATCACATATCTTTACCTTTCATCGTCATACCCGGTACCATAATGTCATTTACGTCAATTATTTAGAGATAGTCGTCCGTTTTAATACATGGAATGATGACTTCCAAATCGATACATGGAAGGGTTAAGAAAAGACGTATTCAACTAGGGCTGACGATGTGTTCGGGTTATCATGTTTATGTCATTTCAGTTTCATTAACAAATGTCTCCATGCAATCGCGATTACAAAATACTTTTCGGTTAAAATGAGGAAAAACGTTCCTGCTCGTTTAGTTTCTCGTGTGCCGGTGTGCCATGTAAATATATCGAACTCGTGTCTTGTGGCATCCCCCGCGTCACTCAAACGGCTCGCTTGTGGATTGTGACCGAACCAGAGAACCATCACGCCATTGATAAGCCCGTTACTGGGGCAAGTCCCGGCACCATCGGAACGGACGTGGTCGGATACAAGCGATGATCGCGCCGTGGAAGTGCGTGGTAACTCAGTGATAGGACTTTCAAGTGGACTGCCCTAGAGCTGTTGTTGAATGGCATGGATTCATGATCACTCGAAATTGTCTCCATCCCCATCATCGAAAGCGCCTCACAACAGCACTACACGAGGGCGCATAGACATTTCTTCTTCGAGTGAAGTCTCAAAGGGTGAGGATTCATTGCTGCAAAGAGGAAGAACCAACTCAGGCGAAACCAGATTTTGAAATTTCTTGAGCGCCAAAAGATATGCAGGATAACCCAAATGGATACTACTGCATATGCATGATTATGTGATGGGAAAAGACCTAGCAGGCCAGGAATTCTGCTTCCATCCTCCTCTCCCTCTTCTCCTTCAGTTTGTCCCCTGTTCGGATCAGACTTCCAATCTGATCTTTGAGTTACTGCCGCGTCTTCTCTGACTACGTTCTCTGTTACAAACCGCTTCATCTCTTCATCGATTATTTTCCTCCCAGATTCATCACTCTCCTTCCTTGCCACTAGAGCATTCTTTTTCCTTTTACTACTTTCTGTTCCATTGAACATATTTTGGTCAGAAAGACGACAATTAGGATTTACACAAATGGCAGGAAAAAAAAACAAATGAATCCAGTCCATTTATCTGCACCCTGGTCTTTCGAAAAATATTTTCCCTTATGTCTTTATAGATAAAAGCTCGGCAATAGATACTCCTTTCCTTTTTGAAAAGAGATGTTGAGAGAATATCTAAACCAAATCCAAGATCTCTAGTCTCAGTAAGGGAAATCACGACAAGGGCCGATTGTTTTACTCCCTAGCATACAAAATGCAACATTTAGAAGCACATATAAAGCAAGCACAAGAACTTGACCTAGATTTAATCAGTTAAGTGACAGAAGCAGAAGAAACAGATACCTTCAACTCGTCAAGTTCACAAGTCTTCAGTTGTGCCTCAGCACCATGAAGACGATATTTGAGGAGCCTTCTTTCTCAGAAGTGAGCTGTATAATTTGCTCCCCTGTAAATCCACTCAAGCTGATATTTCCACAATTTGTTCAGATAATTATTTCTTTTGTCATGCAAAACTCTATCCATCTCAGCCTTCTTCTCAGACTGTCATAAACAAAAAGTGTCAAACCAAAAACTCCAATGAAGAATCATAACCAGGTTACAGCAATTATATATCTAAGTCATGAATAAACAAGAAACTGATACCTTAAAGACGGTTGTTGGTTGCCTAGATTCACTCAGTTATTGGGCTACGTAGCTTTTATCTAACCATTTTGGAGATCTCAACATTCCTCACTTCACTGGCACATAACTGGTGAATAGCCGCTGCTCAATCGACCTTTGCAATTTCGTTGAATTCCCTTGGCATACTGAGAACTGGTCTTGTAAACTCTTGCTCCTCAGAAACCAATATAATAAAATATTCTATATCCAATTCCACTTCATGACTACTAGCTGAAGTGCTGGCAGCACCATCGATCAGTCTCTTCAGCATCCTTCCTTGGTAAGATTCGTTGGGATATCACTTGAAAGGCAGAGCATACAGAGCCTTCACAAATTCAATCATGTGGGGGGCCTGTTTCAATGTCTCAGCAAGTACAAGAACTGAAGTCAACTTATCTCGTTCAGTTCTCAATTGCTCATTAGCCACTCCTTCACCGCTGATAATCTGTATAAGTTCACCAGTAAATTTGTCTAAATTAACACTATGAACAAGTCTCCTTTCCAAGACAATTGCTACCAATAGAGCCACAAAGGCTCCTTTCATTAAATTAAAAAGAAAATCACTTTAAGTAAGTAAACACCAGATTCATGAGATACCCACCGACCTCATAAGAAAAACGATTTGTTTGAAAAAACAAAAAAGTTGCTACATTTTCATGTATTCATATCTTCTTCAATGTCAAGAAGGTGCACAAGAACAAAAAAGAAATAAATAAAAAAAGAAGATGATGTTCACTCCAATTTGATTTTCAAATGGAAACATCACAATGAAGTTGTTGAAGGATCGAAAAAGTTGCTATGTTCATATATTCATATCTTCTTCAATGCCAAGAAGATGCACAAAAAGAACCCAAAAAACGAAAAAGACAAAAAAAAGAGATAATGTTCGCTCCATTTCAATTTTCAAAAGGAAACATCAGAATGAAGTTATTGAAGGATCCATGGTTGTGACTCCTCCGTAATCAAGAAATGAAACTATAAACTGTGGAAAAAAATCAAATCACAACCTGAGCTTGCTCAAAAATGCTTCGAATTTGTTTGATGTCAAGAAGAATGAGAAGCATCATCTTGTGTGTATTTACAGGTCTACTTCTACAATAGGCAACTCAGCTAAAGGCATTCAAACACTATCCCAAAGAAATTATTGAGTAGCAATTACAAACCAAAATCAACAAATGCAGGAAAAGATTTCCTTACCCTCTTCTCTAAAACCCATATTTCGTTTGTACGTGCATTGATCATGGAGGAGATGCTGGAAGTAGATCAGAACACATACAAGGTCAGCAAGGTTATGACTTATCTAATTTTTTCTCTTCTTCTATATCTGACTAACACATTGAGGAGGAAACTCAAACATTTTCTGGTGCACTTAAGTTGTCCTCAACAAGATCAAGTTTATTCAACAACTCCTCCAACTCGTGCAAAGTAATCTTATAGTGGTCTTTGGATTGAGCGCCTTGCTCCACAATTGGAATGGCACGTCTATACAGATTGTTATGCCACCAAGCTGGGTTATGCACATCAACATCATTGGAACCACTAGGTATCTCAAGTGGTTGTCTCTTGCAATCCTTGCTCCAACGTGAAAGAATATATTGCCTCGGAATTTCCTCCACACCATTATAGTTGAGAACATTCAATGCGTGGCGACAAAGATAACCTTTGTAATTGAACAAGCTGCATATGCATCGAATATCCACTTGAGATGTCTCATACAAGACCTCGTAATTTCTAACCTCCTTTTCTTTTCCAGTTACCACTCGTTCTTTCACTATGTATGTTATGATTGTGCCATTGACATTTATCTGCCTTGTGTTGAAGCAAGAGTACATCCCCTCAACCTCAGACTGGAATCTCTTGAAAATTTCTTTTGTATACACCCTGGCGAGCTGCACCTCAAAGTTGCATCTTGTTTTCAGCTCACAGTTCAAATTTCTGGACTCCAACTCTGCCATGGCTTCTTTCAAGTGCTTCCTATGCAAAACTAGATCATATTTATCAACAAATTCTTTGAAAGACGTATGTTTATGTACATAACCATCAAAAAAGGCACTCTTGCTTTCACTTTCTTGAATAAGAATCATCCCTGCAAAGAATGTATCCTTCAAGTAAACAGGAACCCACATTTGCCTATCCTCATATAGTGAGTGGAGCCATTTATTGTCCTGAAGTCCATGTCTATGGATCATATCAGCCCAAGATGTTTCAAATTCAGCCAATTTCAAAGAATTAAAGACCGACCTCTTCAGTTGTCTGTTAATTACTTCATATCCCTTCAATCCTCCCAGTTTTTCATGGAGTCTCTGCATAATATACCATGCACAAAAGCAATGATGAGCATTTGGGAATACCTTAGAAATTGCAGTTTGGAAGGCTTTGGACTGGTCTGTAAATATAACTTGTGGAGGGTGATCCAACATGCACTTCAACCATGCCCGAAATATCCAAACAAAGTGCTCAACTGATTCATGTCCAATGAAGCCACAACCCAACAAAACCGACTGTCCATGATGATTGATGCCAATGAAGGATATCAAGGGAATCTCAAATTTGTTTGCCAAGCACATGGAATCAACAGCAACTGTGTCTGAAAAGTAAGCATAGTCAGCCCTAGACCTCGCATCAGCCCAAAAAACATTTCTCAAACGCCCATCATCATCAACATCCATCAAATAAAAGAAATTCGGATTGGTCAGCTTCATGCGACAAAAATAGTTATATAATGCATGGGCATCTCCCTCTTTAAGCTCCAAATATTTGGCATGATCAATGGAATTGATTCCATCGCCCCTACTGATACTCAAGTAGCCATTACTTCCAGAATTGATTGCAGCTGGCTGATACAACTTTATGACATGCATGTGCATCACAGGCTTTGACGGTGGTTGTGTCTTTTTGGCAGCAATAATCATCTTTTTATGTGACTTGTAGAAGCGCTTGATTTCTGGACTAACCCTATGGTTGTGCTCAAGCTGGACTTCAACTATTCTCCACCTATTAGAGTCCACAAGCCTAATCACTATCATCGCAGGACATCCAGTCCTTGTTTCAGGCCTAGGGTTGTTGGCTTCACTTTTTTTCTTGAAGCCTGCACTACTGCAGCTTAGTTTTGCTCTATAACGCTCTTTCCTCTTTGATCTAAACCAAGAATTGCTTACTCTGATTCCGAAACCCTGTTCCTTTCCATACATATTATAGAAATCATAAGCTTGATCAAAAGAATCAAACTCCAACCCCACAGTAGGTGGTGCATGTCCTTTCATTGGTTGTGCATCGCTAACTTCACCTCCGCTATCCATAGCATTTGCATCTTCCTCAAACTCATATTCATTGCCATCATCAAAGAGAGGCTCACTATTTAGATGAACTTCTTCCATCTCAAACATATTGGAGAGACATTTGCATACAAGCTCAAAGGCAAAGGCAAGGTCACCTGCACAGAAAACAGTGTTAACATTCTGAAGGTCAATCAACTAGAGAAACATTAGCCTGATTGATCATGGGAGACTAGATCCAGAAGACTAAATTATGATAACATTAAAATATCAATGACTCAGTAATTCAAGTAGGGAATAAGTTGGTGGCTTGCACCTCAATATTTGATTAAAGTTCAAGCTCACAAGTCTGTTATCCTCCATAATAATAGGGCCACCATCACTAGAAACCCCTATAAGCACTTTATTTGAGCTTTATTTAGATGCTCACATGATTTATTCTTCATCACCCAACACATTCACACACTAGAATCACTAAATTTGCTTAAATCAAGCTTGGTTACATGCCCACCAATAATGTCAAAGTGCACGCTTTCACTTATTGTAACTTAACTACATATTTACGTTTTTAGTTTGCTAATATAATCATATATATCCTGGTCACTCATGCCACAACACCTATACTCTCTGTTCCAAGTTTAAATACATATGCATTTGACTTTTGCTTGTATAAGCACCTTTATAGTCTGATCTTCCATGACTCTATACCAACACTCACTATTGTTAGATTAAATGCGAGTTCAAGCATTTCATTCTTTCCCCAAAAACATGTACATTTTCCAATTTAAAAGATGTGGTTTAAATTACCTGTAGCTCTCTTTCCGGGGATGGATCTAGAGCAATGTATCACTGGGGACAAAACTTAAGGGATATAAAAAGACACTTATTAAGTTTATACCCCATTAACATTTGAAAAAAGAACAGGATTTTTTTTTGTGTCCAAATTACACTTTCTTTCAACAAGAGCATGAATAGCCATCATTAAAGGTATTAATGATATAATCATTGTGTTAATTGATTTTGGATGAAGGCCTTCTTGGATTAGATTTCTACGTAAATTATGAGTTCGTATGTTGCAATCATTAATTATAGGCAGATAAAAAGAGAAAAGATTTTTGTTTAAACTCCTCTCTTCAATCAATCAAATATTTCCTCCCTTACGAAGCATACAGAACATTCGAACAGGTACTTTTCAATAAACCAAAAGGTAATAATCACGTAACGTAGTCCATTTTGTTATAAAAATCATTGAAACCAAAGATGAGAGTCAATAAAATATCTTAAGAGTATAAAATTTAAGTGGCGCTTTGCACCTTTATCCCTGATTTTCTTTTGCCTGAACTTCTTGAATAGGCAAGAACCGGAATTTATCTTCAACCAAGACTTCATCTTAACTCTCATCATTGCAACAGTTTTGCAATTTTTCAGGTAAAAACATGACGAATAATGTTAGACACACTAAAATCCGTCTCTCGAATAGGTTTACAAAGTTGCGTGACAGATTCCATTTAGATGTTTAAATGGGTCTAACTTAAGTAATCGTATAGGGAGTGCACATCATGTAGCAAAATACCTTCGGTATCCAAGCATTACTCAAATTAAAAAAATCTGTCAAGTGCTAGAGTTTGGCAGCTTTCTTCGGACTCAAAATTTCCCTATATTTGCATTTTGACTTAAATTCTACAGTTTTCCTTCAGGATGTGGGTGGGACCAGTGGGCTAAATGTCTAAGTTTACATTTTCAAATGAATATAACAGCCCACTAGAAGTCCTGCTTAAAGAAAAAGAATGGGCCACAAGCGGGCAACATGACAAAACTCAAGAACCACATATAAATAAAACCATATATCATGGTAATTTTTGGAGAGCTCAGTCTGGGCAAGTGCCACCACACAATAAAATCCGTCCTTGTCTATTTCCCTCGCTATGCATCAAAGTGCAATTGTCTATATTTATGGCAACCAAAATCTTTTGACAGGAACCATTAACCTTTTGCTTATTAACTAACTTTCACTTTTCCAATTATGTGAGAAAGGAAAAGAGAAGCTTCTTCCTGAGACAAGTAACAAAACAATGAAATCAAGGAAAAACAAAGGATCAAGAAAGACCTGATGGGATTTCATAATTCTCAACAGTTAAAGTTTCTAAAGATTTTCAGAAATCATTAAACAAACTGCATGCCTAACAAATACCCAATGAACATGGTCTTGAAAAAGCATTGTGGGCAATAAACAATCACTCCTGCACATGCACCCGAACCCTTAAATCTAGGAGTTTTCAAGGTTTTTAAGCAAACCAATGGTCACATATACATAGGTAGCTACTACATGACTTCCCTGTCAATACCTAGGATATGGGTTTTCAAGCGACCAAGATTTTGGCTAAGTAGATTGATATGAGTTTGACGATTGACTTGAAATGGATTGTTTCTTCCACAGACTTAAACCTTGGGTTGGAAAGACCTCAGCATTTCCACATTAACAACGTAAAAGTCAGGTTATCTCTTTCCTTTTGCCCCCAAAGATGATTCTAAAATGCCAAGGCAAAAAAATGCTAAATAGTGCTGAACTAGGATAGGTCCATAGTCATACATCTAAATGTATCAAAGCTTATGCCAAAGAGGGGGAAAACTGTATCGAAGAAAAACAGTGAAGATCAACAGATGAAGATTTTTTTTTTTCTTTTTTGGCATTTTGACACCCCCAGAATAACCTAGACTAAGGAAGATATACAAAATGAATGTCCCATGCAGAGATTTCAACTCTCCATCTCCAATACATAGTTCTTTGGACAACAAAGGTAGTCAAAGTCTCGCTTGAACCAAAGAAAAAGGGCAAGAAAAGATGCTAGGAAGCTCAAGGCACTGCAATGAAGCCAAACTTGCGGGTACACTCCCATGCCAGTATAATAAGTAACTCTCTGTATCCTTCTTATCACCGCATCCCATGCCAAGGACTACTCGAAACACGTGACAGGCATAATATCATCCGATTTTCTCTAATATCCTGGCAGCCCAATGCAGCAACAGAGCTTGATGTTTCAACTAATCCCCACTTTCAGGCAGTTCACAGGAAATGCAGACACAGAACCGCCACAACCATAAAAGTTGAATCTTCGGCATCTGAACCGATCATCGACGTCGATTTATAGTCATCTGGGTATCTCCTACTCATTCGTTAGCGGAAGCATATACAGAGCACTCCAACATCCATCTCATCATATCCATCTCATCCATTCCAGCTAAGGCATGCAATCTAACAACACCCCAGCCTACATGATCTTTGTAAAAGAGCAACTCACCAGAAGAGAGATTGAGCGCGAGTGCAGCACTCGAGTCGGCGCCGCGCCGGAGCTACGGCCGGAGGACCGACGCTGCAGGTGGACCGGCTCCGCCGGACGCCGCGGGAAATCGCCGTCAGCTCAACCGCCCCGCCCCCTCCCGATTCATCCGGCGACGTTCGATCGGAAGCGACCGTGCTGGTGCCGGTTCGGCTTCCGGCCGGCTCTCCGACGGGGTCAATCGGGTCCCCGGATTCCGGGATCCGAAAGGGTTTCTAGGGTTTCGAGAAGCCGGGAAACGGAGGGGGAGAGAGATGGGCAGCTTCGCGGTGGTCGGAACTACCGTGGGTCGGGATTGATTCGAAGGCCGCCGGCGGCTTCCGGTCGTCGACGGCGCCGCTGCCGCCCGACCCGCTCAACTTTTCGCCGGCCGGTGTCGCGCTACGTTCTGAAGAGGAAAGGAATGAGAAGAAATTGAAACAGAGTTAATTCCGCTGATATGCTGACGTGGCCTAAAGTTTGGAATTGATATTGTATAGAATTTCTTTTTCTTGGTCGAAATATTGTATAGAATTGCATTAATATCAATTAAATGGGCCAATTTGAGCTAGATAATTTATCACTCGATCTAAGCCTGACCTGAATCATCCATTTCACGGGCCTCCATGCGGGTATATCTATTTACATCTTTTTGAATTATTGGTATACCAATAAAATGAGTTGCGGTGTTAGAGAAAAGATTAAATTTATTTACAGATTATATATGCAGTTTTCCATAAACGTATCATGTATTGTGAAGGTCTAACATTAATGGGGTTGCGAGATAAAGATGTTAAAATTCTAGGAAAAATTCCAAATAAAATTCTAGAATTTTTTTTCTCAGTCAAAATATTGTATAGAAAAATACCTAATAAAATAAGCTGTGATGTAAGAGAAAAGATTGAATTTATTTATAAATTATATATGTAGTTTTCTAGAAACATATCATGTATCGTAGAGGTCTAGCATTAATGGGGTTGCGAGAAGATCTTAAAATTTTAAATTATATTTTTCCTTTAGTGAGTGCCTAGTGACCCTCACTAGCCACTGGACAAGGGCCTGCAACCCCTTCTTGTTTGCCAGGGAGGGCTTGACCCACGCTTGTGGCTTTCAAGGGCAGCCTCACTTGAGGCCAGCATTGTCTCGCTCACTCGATCTAGCAAGGGTCGGCCTCGTCTATGATTAGTAGGGTAGCCTCTCCCAAGGTGAGGGTTGCCTCGTTAGATTGAGTGAAGGCAACCCACGCTTAGCCCTTTTTGGCCATCATTGGTGGCTAACTATCACTTGAAATTGGCCACCAATGAAGAAAAAAGCAAAATCATAAAAAAGGAAAGAAGAAAAGAAAATCAGGAATTTAAAAAAAAAAAAAAAAAGTAAATGATGAAAGTGAAAACCTTTCTTTGAAATTGACATAATCACTTTTAGACATTTATTTGAAATAAAATCAATTTTAAATTCTTATTTAAGAAAATGAGTGCATTTTTTTGCCCTTATTTGAAATAAAATATATTTCAAACCTTTATTTAAGAAAATGAAGACATTTCATTGTCTTATTTGAAATTTTTCAAGAATTTTATGTTTCTTAAGCAGATGGAAAATAAATAAGAAAAAAAAGGTTTGAGCCTCCAATGATGGAATTTATGTATGAAATAAGACTACAGAAATTGATATTATATATAACACGGAATGCTCTGTGTTTTAAATAAATCGAGATTGGATCTTCTTTTACTTTAAACATTTTATTATAAGTTTGAGATAAAATATGTCATATCAAAGTAGCAGGAGTTACTCATTCCATTTAGTTTCTTTGCAATTGAAAATGATATTTTATAAACTGCGTTATAAATAGCCATAACTTTATTAAACTTTATACGTTTTTCAAACTACGTGAATTTATTTGATCATTGTAATTTTTAATACACCAAATCAAACAAGTTGAATAATATTGGTTATGCTTTAACCAACAATAACATATTTACCAAAAAAAAAAAAAAAAAAAAAAAAACATGTAGCTTTAAAATGGAGGTTACTCGATTATTTCTATAAGCCGTACTTAAATATAGTGTTCCTATTTCACATTGATAAATATATTTTTGAACTTTTTCTATAACTAATTGGATTCAAATATATTAAAATAAAGTGAAAATTAGCTATGTTGTAAAATAATAAGTAAAACAAAATAGGCTATACTTGGAATCCTGTATATAAATAAATAAGGGCACCTCATTGTAAATTAAATGGAGGTCCTTGAATTATCTAATTTATTTTTTTCAAAATAAACTATATCATTTTAGAATATGTGCAAATATTCTTTCTATTTATTTATTTTTTCAAGTTTAAACTCAAACATTTGAATTGTTGAAGTCGTATAAGAAAAAAGTAAAGCTCACGAACTTTGTCCTTATCCATATTATTAAAATATTAAACCAAATGAATTTCTTTATCACAATAATTTTATTCTGATGCATAGGCGATGGAGATATATATTTGCTTTCATTTCCAACACATGGATGTCAACACTTCGATTCAGTTCGGTTCGAATTTTCATGAAACTAGGTCCAAATTGAACTGTCAAACTACCTAAATCCTTTACTTATTACCCAAATTGAAAAGATTCAAAATTTTCGTTTTGATTTGGATATTTTTGACACCCCTACACAACTGTTTGACTTGTTTACCCCACATAGTGAAGAGGTAAGTAACTTCAGGTGGCCTATTGAGCTTCTAACAGCACATTTTCTTTCGCTTTTTTCGCGGTATGATCAGAACAACAGCTTGCTTTATCTGGAAAATGTGATGTAGAAGGCCAAGCTTATGTCGATCTTCCTTCACTCTTGCCATTGGAAAGTGGTCTATGTCATTCCCAGCTTTACTTCTATGATGCCGACAATGAACTGGAGAACAGATTGAGGATGCCAAATGGTGTTGATACTGTCAATCTGCTGAATGAATCCTATGTGCCGAAGTATCGCGCCTGCCCGATCAGAAGATGTTCCTCTGCATGTAATTGAAGTTCGACAAGGAGTGATCCGAAACTCGACCGAGAGAGTTCACAACATTCTCTCTATGGAACAAGTTGCTGCACTTTGGTGGCAGGTAATGACCCTAACGGGGCACCCGAACGTGATCCAGTAGTTCGTGTGCACTCAGTGCACCGGTATCGCGTCGGCCGTTACTACAGTTGCTTCGATCCCTGCAATGTCATCTTTTATTTCATCATGTTGAGGTTGGTTGGCATCACAAGAGCGATGAACCCCAGTGCTTCCCCATCCGAGGAGGTCGTATCAGTTAACATGTAACTCGAACGGATCTATGCCTAATTTCATTTCAGAATTCTCAATTCCTTTTCTCTTAGGCTGAGTTTTCATATCCTCGACATATGTATAAGGGAAAACAATACAGATGATTCCTGAATTTTAGTTCAATGTGCAATGTCGTTTCTAAACTTTTAATTTACTCAATATGAATCATGAACTATTGATAAATATTTCATGTAGTTCTTTGATTTTCTCAAGCAACAAATTGGACATTATTCCACATTAAGCAAGTCCATGTTTTTATCCATCTACTCTAAAAAAGGGGGAAAAAAATTAGGGTGTTAACATGTCCATCATTGTTTGATGACGTGAATTATTATATCTTGATTTAAGATAAATAACTTATTTGGATTATCCATGTGTAACTTCTTTTTTTTTTTTTTTTTGGTTGGCTACTGTTCAAAAGTAATAAATTTGAGGTCATATCAGTAAATTATATTAATTTGAATTAATGGAAGAACGATTTTAAATATTCTCATATAGTTTAGAAACTAAATCGAACATTCATCAATAGTTCATAAACTACATTAAATAAATTGAAAGTCTATGGATAATATTACACATTGGATCGAAGGTTATTGACCCTTTATGTCATTTTTCTCTATGTATAATACACCATTCAAATTTAAAATAATAATAAAAATTATGATTTAGCAATTTTAAAATAATGAAAATTAAGAAAAAACGGAAATGCAATCCGCCCCTGCCTTTGCCAGGTACGAAATAAACATCCCTTTACCCCTAGTAGAGAGAAATGGTGATCGACCTCGATCGCTGAGCGTGCCATTGTTGGATCTGAAGCTGGACTTGCAAGTGAAGAAGCCAAACGTGGCCTTGGATTTGGAAAGCCCGAGAGCTACACTTAAACCCTCCGTCGAACTGGAATAAGAACTGAGGGTCGAGCTCTGCCTACACAATCGAGCGGAATTGAACTGATGAAGATCCCTTCTTCTGCTTGCAAACGTCGATCCACCCGTTGTGGGATACGCAGGCCTGAACTTGGCATTGACAAGACCCTTCCCCTGAAGCCTCCTAGGGCTGACTCCACAGGTTGTTCCCCCACCGGCCTGGTAGACGAAGACAAGCAGACCTTTCCTGAGAAGATGGACTTCCCGACGAGCCTGTCCAGGTCAGATTTGCTGAGGTGGAAGGTCTTACTACCGCCGCCGATGGTGAAGAGATACTGTCGAATGCGATCTGTGCCCTTTCTCTCTCTATTGAAGAAAAGTGGGCTTTAGCATTTTAAGCTAATGGCTTTTTTGGATTGAAAATTAGTATGTTTTAAATCCAGTTAAACTTACATTTTGTGGGTTTTTTTTCCCTGTAAGATCTATTGTGGCCCATATCTTAAGTTTGAAGTGACCCAATTATGATCTGCTTTCATAAATATGAGTTAAAAAATAAGTTTGCCACTCATTTTAACAAACTTACCAATGATAAGCACGTGCATATCAAAGATGTCTTACAATATCCAATCTCAAACTTTAAGGTATGTCCTCAACTTTTTCTAATGTAATATCTATAGAAATCAATTGTTTCAATGATAAAAAAAAAATGTCATATCATATTGCAACATGCACTGTTCTTTTTTTAAGGAAAGAATTCTTGCCATCGAAATTGTGGAACAGATGCAAGAAAAGGGTCTTCACTTAATGAAAGACGACGGAACATCCCAAAAGGGGTGCGAATGAGGTGTATTCAGCAAAAGTAAGATTGAATGTTAGAAATTTGTGTGAGGCATTCTTGAATAAAAGTAGACAACAAATGCTTTGTAGCTCTCGGCATTTTGCAATTTTACTTTCAATATCTTTTAGTTTTCTTGAGAAAAATTGAAAATAGCTTTCATGTTCTTGAAAAAATATTGACAAATTGATACATCTTTGAATTCGTCATCCATGATGGGACAATTGCCAATGACATTATTTAAGCTAGCCAAGAAATGAGAAAATTATCCAAAATGTCTTAAACTAATTATACGGATGATAACTCTGTCCTAAACTTTTTAATTTGATCAATATAGTCTTAAACTTTTTGACAATTCTCCAATATAGTCAATCAAGTCAATTTAAGATGGAAAGCGCTAACATAGATATCATATCATTGCTGGCCATCTTACGTAGTATGGTCAGCATCCAACATGAACAAATTTATGCAAAACAACTTGTTTTGCTTAAATTATTTCTTTTCTTTGTTCCTTTTCTTTCCTTTGACTGTTCATCTTCCTCTTTCTTGGTTTGTTGTACTAATCATCTTCCCTAGCTTTGACCTCTCACTCCTCCACATCCTCGGCCTCGGCCTCAACATCAGCGTCTCGCACTCCCTTTTTGTTCTCTGCATTGATCTTAATGAAGTATGATATTTTGAACTAGATACTACTTAGCAAGCACAACATTGTTTGTGGGTATTAGAGTTATAGTGTTGGAAGATATGCTTGAGATATGACAAACTTGGTGATCAATATACTAAATTAGGCTGGGATTGTAATTGATTGAATGAATCAATTTAGGATAGGAATGATTCCATATGATTCGTCTTGGAGATATTCTTTCCTTTTATTGTTCATATTTTATACTATATATTGAACACTAGACACGTAAAGAGTACAAGTTGAAGTGCATGGAACACGAACTTCTTCTTCCTCAATTTGTCTCATGGTATCGGAGCAGCTATGCCTAGCCTAGCTCTTGTATAACTTTTTCTTTTGCCTTCCGGATATATTTTTCCACCTTTGTTGCAAAAAAAAAAAAAAAAAAAACTTGCAAAACAAAGTTAGCACTATAATGTAGGAATCAATATTTGAGTGTCTTCAAACGAAGGAAATCAATTTTTTTTCTTACCATGCTTAAAAACCATTCATCAACTTCTGAAGAATGGACTCTAGAGGAGTGGACCTTGCAAGAAACTTCTCAAATCTAGAAAGCTACCTTGAACCTTCTTGCTGAAGTCGTCGTAAGTTAGGAGCAACCTATACATGCCCAACCTATATAACGGCATCCCTTCCAAGCCCGTTGAATTAGGGGCAGCCATTGCTGGCTAGTCCATCCAATGACTGCCTATCTAGGTAATGTCTAGCCCAAACTATTACATGGCCAACAAATCACGAAGAATACACCCAACCTAATAAGGCCCACCAACCATAATTGAGGCAAGCTCAGCCACTAGGCTAGGATGGTTTCATGTTTGTCAAGCACCCAAATTGAGTACTTGGAGTTTAGGGGCATATTTGTACTCGGTTCCCCAACCTGGTTTTATGCTGTATCCAATCACTGCTACCAATAGTCTCTCCAAGCTCGACAATCCATTGTATGCCTTCGCCCCGAAAACTATTCAACGTGGTCACAATAATTTTGATGAGCTCTTGTCAAGAAGGACAAGACTGTTTCCTTGACAAAACTATTTCTATTTTGATCGACGAACATCTAGCGCGACATTGGAAAAAATGCAACCAGCTTATTCAAGCATGGATCGGAAATTGCATAGCCCCAGATGTCAAAACCAGACATCAAAACCAGAATTCCCCTAACGGAGGACTCGAGGATTGTGTGGGAAAACATAAGAGAAACATAAGGAAAATTGGATTGGACAAAGCTATTCTCTCCTACCTTGACACTTTTAAAATTTGAGTAAGGAAACACGTCCATCATTGCATGCTTCAACAAGCTTTCGACACTTTGGAATGAATTAGAAGTGGCTAAAGAAAAGCTTGAAGGGCCACATTTGACCTTGTGGCAGTACAGAGAAAAAAAGAGAAAAAGTGACCCGTTTCGTCTTGAATTTTGGCAATGAATCTCTTGCCACTGCTTGACCGGATCTATTAGCTTGCCATATAGTAGGAAAGCCAACAACTTTTCTCAATGGAATATGTCAAGGTAGGGGAAAGCATCTTGGTCACTGCTTAAACGAACTCTCAACATAAAGGATTGATGAGCAAGATACAAAATGAAGAGTGGAGACGAACGGTGCTAGGGTTCATCCAAGATGAGCCGAGAAGCTTCAAGAAGGCCGGAATGGATAGTTCAAATCTCATTTTGATCGAATGGCTCATGACTCCCTTTTTCAGTGTCTAGAGTGGATGGCTATCATGAGCCATGTCAGCACCTACCTTCAAGTCATCAACGGTCTAACTCTTACCATGTCATCAAAGAATAATGGGCAAAATTCTAAAGGGAAAAGTAAATTATTTTGTGATTATTGTAAACGTCCACACCACATAGTGATACCTGTTGGAAATTGCATGGCAAGCCTAGAGAAAAGGGGGAAATGAATTCTCAATAGCTTATTAAGTCACTGGTCAAAACACTGACAAGATCAATCAGCCAATTACCCAAGATTTATCTTCCAAGCTTCTATTGCAAAAACTTTTTGGGAAGATTGTATAGTTATGGCAGCTTACCTTATTAATCACATGCCAACTCAAGTTCTTGACGAACGAACTCCCTTTGAACTACTTTTTGGGAAGAAACCGGAGTTTCACCACTTGAAAGTCTTTGTTGATTATGTTACGTTACTATTGTAGGCTCTTGGGACAATATGGGTTCCGCGGCCATTGATGCATATCCATGGGATATTTGAGTCTCCAAAAGGGATATTGTGTTTTTGAACCTTCCACAGGTGATTTATTTGTGAGCGTAGATTTTATTTTTCATGATGAAATATCTTCGCCTAAACATTCTAGCACAACGATTACTTCTCATTGATTCCTATCTTAAGAGGATTTGTCTTGTGGTCAACCATATATTTTCATTGCACCTCCAAAACATTTGACATCATCTCTAGCATCACCTCCAATATATGATGAGATATCTACTCCCACATCGAACTTGAGCCTCTCGATTGAGCACCCTACCATGTCTACTCCCACGTTGGACTTGAGCCTCTTGATTGAGCACCCTACTACGTCAACCAAAGAGATTACTGGTCCTTCATCAACGATGTCTCCTTATGCTTATTACAGATGAGTCAGCATCTTCTATGCCTAAGCATGATCCATCACAACATTCAAGCTGTATTTGTATTACCTTAAATTCACCAGGTACTCGTAATCCCATTTCATTCCATATGTTTCCTTTTATTAACTCTTGTCGGAACATATATGTCGTATTAGTCGTTTATCCGAGGAACAAGAACCTTCTTGCTATAATGAGGTAGTGACCCACATTGACAAGGGGCTATGGAGGCAGAATTGCATGCCTTGATGGAAAATCATACTTCAAACATTGTATCACTGTCACCTCATTGTAAACCGATTGGCTTCAAGTGGTATACAAGATTAAATAAGGAGCAGATGGCTCCATTGAGCGATACAAGGCTCAATTAGTGACTAAAGGTTTCATACAGTAAGAGAGTCTCGAATACCATAAAACTTTCTCTTGAGCAGTAAAGGATGTTACAACTCATTCCTTCTTATCGATTATCGCTTTTTGTGACTAGCCACTACATCAAATGGATGTTTACAATGCCTTCCTTCATGGCGACTTAGACGAATAAATGTATATGGATCTTTTGTAAGGTTTATGGAGATGGGGGAGTATTGAGTACGTCGCTTCGTAAATCCTTATATGCTCTCAAACAAGCTTCTTGAGTATGCCAAGTTTACTAGTACACTTACAGCTGCAAGCTTCGAGTAGTCCAAATATGATTATGCACTATTCACATGAAAAAAAGGTATGTATCTATCTATTTAGTAATATATTTTGATGGCATAATTATGGGAAATGATGAATCTAGCATTAAGAATTTTAAAGAACCCATGCATTCCACTTGCCACATTAAGGATTTGGGATCACCCAAACATTCCCTTGGGATTGAGATTGCCCGATTAGACCAAGGAATCTCTCTTAGCCAATGGAAATTTGTATTGGAAATTACATCAGAAGCAAGCTTATCAAGATGCAAACCAACTATTATTCTCATCAAGTAGAATGCCAAATTGACCATGGTTGATTATGATGTAGGATTATTATCCCAATGATGATCCATTACTCAAAGACCCATCAAGCTATGAGAGACTCATTGGAAAGCTAATCTACCTTATTGGGATCTACCTCTCCGGGCTTTTGATCCCAAGGAATAAGTTTAAAAGCATTTGTTTGTAAAGTCAATCCGGATGATACATGCAAATGGATCTCAAATAAAAAAACCATTCAACCTTGCAAACGGATGTATAATCTGAATAGTACATACGAACAACAGTTTCAAATGAATTCCCAATTTGCTAACATCACAATCATGTTGTCAATTTATAAACTCGAGTCCTCTCAAACTCATGCTTCGCGTGATAATGGTTCATTAGAAGTTCTTAGGCAACCTAAAAACATTTTCTAAAAGTCACCACTAGCCTCTTTGTTGGGGGTCGGCTAGAAACCCAATCAAGGGTTAAGAGGCCACCCTTGATTTCCATGAAACTGGAGATTTCATGGGTTTGGGGACTTGGGTTACACTAAATATTTCTATTGGCGTCCTTTCAATACCTAAGAATATAGTTGTTATCTAAAGTAATTAAGCAGTCTTTTTACTTTTTCAAGAAAGTTCAAATTTTTGATACTAAGTGATCACATATGGA
The DNA here is from genome assembly GCA_014182405.2 of Eucalyptus sideroxylon. NCBI lineage: Eukaryota > Viridiplantae > Streptophyta > Magnoliopsida > Myrtales > Myrtaceae > Eucalyptus > Eucalyptus sideroxylon. Next base: position 25,445,038 of record CM024550.2, read on the forward strand.
TGGTCTGTTCGTGTGATTCTATTTAAACTATTGAAACGAAAGAAAAAATCAATCGAGTAAATTCAAATGTATTGCAAGAAATAAACACCAAGACAATCATAGAGATGATTATTCCAAGTGTAAGAAAGAAAATAAACCCGCAACTCATCGAATATTTATACAACACAAAGGGAAGCCCAAGACATATATCGAGAAATGAATTGATATAAATTATCAAAACCAAATTGGACATCGGCTATTCCACTCTCTTCAAGTCCCTATAATCACCTCCTCCAAGTAGGGCTGTACCCGGGAACCGGAACCGAACCGGAGGAGGGTCCGGTTCGGTTCCCGGTTCCAAGGGGGACCGGTTCCGGTTCCAGTTCCAGTTCCTTTTTTCTAGGAACCGGAACCTATTTCGGAACAGGAACCTGTTTCGGAACAGAACCGAACCGGTTACTTAGGGCAGAAAAAGCTCGACCTTGGATGTTCTAGTGACTTGTATGTGATGTTCTAGTTGAAGTTTGGTTTCGGCCTCTAAATGAAAGTTGTAAAGGACTTCTTGGAGTATAACATACTCGAATTTGGGACAAAAAAACAAGTATAAGTGGGTGAAATCGTTATTCTTTGGAAAGACTGGATCTGGAGATTTTGGGACCGACCCTTGATGAATGCATGGACTGTAAGGCAACCTTTTTGTCGAAATTTCACTTCGGTTTCTTAACAAAAGTTGTAAAGGACATCCTGAGGTACCACATATAAAACATTTAGAGAAAAAAACAAGAAGAGGTAGGTGAAATCGTGGTCCTTTGGAGATGGTTAGATCTGGAATTATGGTACTACGAACAGGGATTTTAACCGTCCATATTTAATTATCTAGGACGAATTTGACTTTGATGTTTTCATGAAGTATCTACCTTATGGTCTTGGCTATCACATAGTCGAATTTCATAATTTTTTAAGGTCATTTGGGTATTTAATCGGAAATGTTTCTAAAACTGTGCAATCTGATGTGTTCGGATCTTGTAAGTTGCAATGCGTGGACTATATCATTTTGTATGAGGTTCTTTTGGAAATGTGTTCTGCATGAAATATCTCTCTTCATGTCTTCCCTACAACATATTTAAATTTTGTAATTTTTGTAGTTCATTTTCCTATTTAACCAAAAAATTTTCAAAAACTGTGCAAGTAGAGAATAGGAAAAGTAAATCGGTTTTATCTTTTAATCCAGAACGAATTGGACTATGATTTATTCATGAAACTTGTACCTATAGGTCTTAAATACAACGTGTCCAAATTTCAGAATTTTCTGAGTTCATTTAAGGGTTTAATCGAAATTGTTTTCAAAACTTGTACCTCTAGACATTCTTGTTCTAGTAGTGTTTTATTTCTACTTTCTAGTTTGCTATTTGTTTTGAAATTTCTAATTATATTCTATTATTGTTGTGCAGTGCGAAGTTAATGTATCAAGATAACATGTCAATGGGAAGTTACCGTGTAGTATACACGTACATTATAGTTTTTTTTTTGGTAACGTGCGCATATGTTATAGTTTTTTTTTTTTTGGTAACGTGCGCGTATGTTATAGTTTTTTTGGGTAACGTGCGCATATTATAGTTCAAATCTGAAAAAAAAAAAAAAAAAAAAAAGAACCTGTTGGAACCTGGAACCGACTGGAACCTATGACAGGGTAGGTTTTAGGTTCTCAGTTCCCACGGATAGGTTCCAGGTTCCTCATTTTGAGGAACCTGTACCCGAGGGTAGGTTCCAGGTTCCACGTTCCAGACGGAACCGAACCGGAACCTGGAACCGCTCACCCCTACCTCCAAGGGTCACCTTTGGAACTAGTCTCATACTAATTAATGCTAAAATAGCAATCAAGGGGGCAATCAAATACAATTAAACAAGTGCAAACATTCTAAAGCAACTCAAAACACAAGGCATGGCCTAGGGATTGGCCTTTGATATTCATGCATTTCGAGCCATCCTATAACCACTAATTGATTGTTTTTAGCCATCGGTATTTGGCCATCCCTTATGTCTAAGTGTGTCCCTTTGGTTTACTTCATGTACATGCATCAGTCCTAGGTCGTTCATCTAGAAAACACATGCAAAAGAAACATAAACTCATGCACTTACATCATAAGACCTTGGTTCTCAATCAATCAACCAATGAAAGTGAACTGAAATGGGTTACTTGCACAATCAAGGCAAACACAGTGATTCAAGTATACACACAAGAAAGAAAACCAAAAGAATGTTGACACCTAAATTTTATTATTTTATTTAGGACTTAATGGCATACAATATTAGGAATTAGTCGCTAAAAAAAATGAGGAAGCAAAGAGTAAAATAAGTAGCTTTCATTAAAATGCATCGTGTATGTTTTCTTTAAAATCCATTACGCATAGATATTAGAAGCATTTACATAACTATCACTAATTAGTAAATCTAACAATGTAAACAAACAAAAATAAAGAAGGCGGATCGGGCTTGGTCCGATCCTTCTCTTTTCTCCTCTCATTTGTATGTCTTTTACCTTTGGACCAAGCCCAGCTTCATTTACTTTTCTCTAAGCCCAGCCCGCGTGCTAGTCTTCTTCCTCCTCATGCCGGTCACGCTCTGCAAAAAAAGGAGTACAGGTCAGAGAGAGGAAACGAATGGCAAGCGGCAGAGGGCAGCACGTTCCGCGGGTCGGGGCCAGACCGACCAACGAGTTGGTGATGGCAGAAGCCATGCGCACTGGCCGATGCCCTCAAAAGGGGAGCAAGGGGGAGAACGGAAGCACCAAGAGAACTAAGAGGGAGATTGAAGCGAGAGATATCCGAGAGAGTGAAGTCGAATGAGGGTTTTGGCTACCATCGGTCGTTCGTTCGTGAGTTGCTGTCCGTCGCGGCTCTTCTCGTTGAACCAAGTAGGTCTTCTCTGCTCATGTATGCTCCATTTTTGTAAGGCGTCGGATCGAGACTCGCGGCTGACCAGTTCAAGCGAGCTTCGGTCTCATTGACCCTCTATTGATGTTTCTGTGCGTGCTAGTATGCTCATTTAGAATCCTAAGCTCGATTTGAGTTTCGATCGAGGGAAAACCTTCTCGTTTCATTAGTGCAGACCATGTGCTCGACAAAATGCCTTAAAGAAAACCGAAGAGTAGCCCGCGTTTTAATGCCGGACCGACTCGTTTTGGCCCCCGTGCTTGCTGAATCCTTGTTGCCTTGCCTCTTTTCATTGTGTTTTCGAGCGGTTTGCGCGAGATATTTGCATGTATTTGAATTGACGAAACTTCTCGTTGCGTCGGAAATGGGTTAGTGGTCGCCGGAATAGGTAGCCGGCGATGGCCGGCGCCGGTCGAGGGGGATGACCGGTGGGCGGCAGTGGTCCGGTGGTCGACGCTGGTTGCTTCGGCCGGCGTTGATGTATGGTGCAGAAGAAGGAGGCTTCAGGCGGAGAAAAAAAATTCGTGGGGAAGAAGACCATGGGAAAAAGACAAATAAAAAAGCAAAAGAAAAAGAAAAGTAAAGAATAAGAAAAAAAGCAAAAAAAAAATAGAAAACTATAAAATGGCAAAAAGTGGCTTCGGGAAGGACCATTGAGCAGAAGATGGAGCAGCAGAAAAGATAAAATAGGGATAAGACTAAAAAGAAAAAAAAAGGGAAAAAAATATATTTTTTTCTTTAAAAAAAACTAAACCAAAAAAAAAGAGAATTCTTTTATCCGACATGGGTCGGACCTGGGCTTGGATTGGATCAGCGGGCCGAATTGGGTTTACCCGATCCGAACCCGTTTTCCTTAATATAATAATATTAAATATTAAAAATATATTAAAAATTCAAAAAATTTCAAAAAAATCAAAATTTTCGAAATATAAAAAGATTCAAAAACTCAGAAAACATAAAAAAAATTCGACCTTTTTTAAAAAATTAAAAAATCAAAAAATTAAAAAAATACTCTAAAAAATTAAAAAAATATTCAAAAATGTTAAAAATTAATCTCTTGGTTTATATTCTCTTAAAAAAATGGAAATCTTTCAATTTAGAATCTTGCTCAAGAGGTTTTAGTTGTCCTTAAAGGACGAATATTCTTAATTGTGCAACTTTGGTATGTTGATGATTTTGACTTCCATTAGCTCAGATTTGTATTTATCTTCCTTAATGTTAAATTTTTGCTATCCCATGATGCGCATTTAATGCTTCCTTTGATTGTCGATTATTATATTGATGACTATGTACTTGCATGATCACTTCATGTGTTAGCACATATGCCTAAAATCAATTCAAATTGCCTGACAAAAATATTTTTTTAAAATGAACAAGATTAGGTACCGAAATGGCACTAATTTGACAATTAGTGTAATCAAATCCCCAGCCCTAGATTCTCTAATTGTGTAGGAAGTGAGATACTCTCCCATGCCTCATTTGGTTTCTAGTCGATTCCAATAAGCTAGTGGTGATTCTTTTTTGCAAAATTCTTGAAAATATGCTAATGTTGTGCGAGATATGGGTTTAAGAGAGCCCAAGCCTAATCATGGGCCATAGGCTCGTCTTTTAGGCAATACCCCCTATACCTACTCCCTCCCCCCGAGGGGTAGGTTGCGACAAAGGATTAAACTTTTTAAAGATTTGTAATCTAGGATATACATTTTTAGAAATTGCAAGCAAGGACGCAAATTTTGAAAAATTGCAATCAAGGACATAAGTTTTTAAAATTGCAATTGAATCCTTAAAAGAAAGTTTTCAAGTTACAAGTGATACCAACAAGTGATACCAAACAAGGATATTAAGTTTGTTTAAATTTTGAGACAGGTTGGATGTTCTTGGAAAATAAATTCCAAGACCAAGGTGCGAATAATGTTGGTGCACTAATTGGGTCCTTTGAACCATCAAATATGATTTGATTCTGACAAACTTGATATCAAAAGAAAGCTTAGATCGACGTATAAAACTTTTGAGTTTTGATAATTTTCATAAAAGGTCATTGATTCCGTTAAAGTTGTGAAATACCTTTGGGTGTCCAATGAGAACTTGGGTGCATAATTAACGGCACTTTGATCAAACTCTCTTTTGAAAACCATAAAGAATTTCAAACTTAACGAATCTAATGCCGAATAAAAGATTAAAAAATTGTTTGAAACTTTCGTGAAGCATGCATTCAATGATTTGTGCCATATGAATTTAACAAAACTCAAACAATGCACAAAGATCGAGTGCCAGACACCTGGAGTGCTAAAACTTAGCATGGATGGACATACCAAAAGTTAGGAAAGTAATACTTAAGTGTCAAAATTGGAGTAAAATTGATCACTTAAGTGCCAACGGCGAGAAAATCCGACCAAAATGCTGACGTAACGATTTTTCAGTGAGGTAAGTGCAAAACGACATCATTTTACACGCTGACGTGATTAGACAAATGCAAAAATAACGTTGTTTTGCTTTTGTGATGATAAATAATTAATATAAAAATTAATTAAATTTAATTAAAAACAAATTTTATTTAAAACATTTATTTTATTTTTTAAAAAAGGAGGGAGGAAGCACACAATTGAGGGTTGAGCCCTTGCCGCCGCCGCCGCCTCCCCGCCATCATCGGGAAGGACCGACGAAGGTGTGGGAACCATCGACCGGGGTCGCCGGGCCCTAGCCAGTGCCTTCTTCCTCTCTCCCCCCTTTTTTAATTTTCTAATTTATTTAATTTTAATTAATTTTTTATAATTAAATTATATTAAAATTTATATTAAAATTCAAATCCGCTTCAAAACAACGTTGTTTTTGCATTTCTTTGCTAAGTTAGCTCTCCGGCGAGCCATGTAGATAAAAAAAATAATAACAATAAAAAATTACTACTTAGGATTTCCAGTGAGGTTCGTCATAGATGGCACTTAAGTGTTACTTTCATAACTTTTGGCATTTAAATATCTATTCGTGTCAAGTTTTGGCACTTGGGGTATACTTCTTCCCACAAAGATCAGTTTTGGAAAATGAAATTTAGCAATGGCTGCAACTTTAAGAGGGTTGACAAAAATAGCAAATCATATTTTATTTTATTTTATGAAATTTTTTTATAATAAATTTTAGTATGTCAAGTTGTCAACACATGAATTTACAAAAATCAATGAGCAAACATCAGTCATTTAGCAAAATTAGCATTATAGAAGGACACCTATTCAATTCTAAGCCTCTTTCATCAAATTAATAAATCTCATTTGATCCGCAAATTGCACATGTCACATATCATATCATGATGAACGACATTCAAGAAGGCCAGTAACAGCACAATCACAAATGAGGCATTGCACAATGACAATCTATTCATGCCTATCTAATGATATGAGATTTCCATGAAAATTTTATGGCATACAAAACATGCTAACACCTACAACTTTCATGAAGAAACCTATTCTTGAATCTAAATGCATTTGCTCAAGACCAAAGAATAAAAACAGCAAAATCAGTGAGCTGAACTTTACAAAATGGAGTATGTATGGTTCAAAGGCAATCATCCTAGCCAAATGAATTTCAAAACCTTCGAAATTTCTACATGTACGTATGTATGTCACACAGAACATGAAGAAATTGGTTTGAAACCCTATTTTGAAGAAACCTACTCTTGATTTTGATTCTGCGAATTTATAAAAAAATTAGAACCTGAATAGATTGGTTTGAAACCCTATTTTGCAAATTAGTACATGAATGATTTATTGATGCTCGACCTATCTAAATGACACGAAAAAAAAATTATGAAATTTTGATATATCACAGATTCATGTGTTCCAAGTTTTTTTTTTTTTTTTTTTTTTTGAAAGCATTGACTTAAAAAAAATCACAAAAAATTGACTAACAACAATCATTTGTTGGAACAAAACATTGAAACAACACATGAACTACTTGTTGATCTACTTACAATTTTGTAAAAATCACTAGACATAGCAAACAAAGGCCCAATCTAACAAACAAGATGTCCACATGAACATCATGAAATTCTCTACAAATCATTATAAGGCATCAAAGACAATTAAATTCATCTACAAACTCAATTGAAAATGTTAAGCAAATGAGTCCAATCTCTCATCCGAATTTCCAGAATCAAACGGCGATATTGCAACGATCATTCGATAAGGCAAATGACAACCAAATCATAGATATGATATGTTGTTAGATATCTTGTCGGATCTATTTCAAATCTCATTGAGGCATGGAAGCTAAATTACCTCATCTAGTAGCTCATTTTAATCATCAATAAGGTTAGTTAGATCAGAATTTCAATTTTTATAAAACCATAAAAAAAAAAAATGCATCATTAAGCCATATTCTCATCAACAAACCTCACCATATCATAAAAAATCATCCTCAATCATTCATATCATTCATCTACACATAGATCACAACCCAAAGTACGAATCCTAGCCCCCGTTACTTGTTGCAACCTCGCTTTATCGAATTCACGATCTGAGCGGGTTTACCTTGTTGCGATTGTTCTTCAAGCTCGAATAAGCTAAGTCGGCCACTTATGAACTTCAAGAAATGACTGGAATAGCTCCTTGAAAATCTAAATCACACAACGAAACTTCAATTTTGAATCAAATGCAAAGCCGCAAACTAAGAACAATAGATTGAGTTTAGCGGTTTAGGTGAAGTTCGGCTCGAATCTAGCTAAAATCAAGTCATGGAGGCTTGAGGAGTGGCTGAGGACCACCTTGTGAGGCCCGGACCTCCTCGGGGATTGTCGGACGCTGAATGGAAGCCATGAACCGCCGAATCTCTCTACTGGTGCCGAACATGGTATTGGAGCCAAGGAGAGAAAGTGGTCAATCGAAGGCTTGCTGACGACTGTTAGGCCGGTCGATGGTCACAGTTGGCTCGGAGGTTTGTCAATAGTTTCCAAGGTGGTTGATTCGACTGACGTGGGGGTGACCGGCGATGAGGAGGTGCTTGAATATGAAATTATGCAGCCCCCTCTATTTGGAAGGCCTCATGTTGTACCTTCTTTATCAAGACTTAATCTTATTGGTTTAAGAATAATTACATGGATCAATGACATGTCTAGATGAATGGTTATGATTAATCATTGATGGATGGCTGAGATTTAATACTTAATTCCTAAGCACGTTTCCTAATTGGCTTAACCTTAATGATTAGGATTAGTGACATGGCACTTTGGGGCAATCTAGTTAATTCACCAAGGGTAATTCCATTATTTTTATGTTAGATGGGTATAGGAGAGTCGGCTATGATGTTGGCTAGTGGGTGGTGCTCATCAACCACCGGCTATGATGTTGGCTAGTGTGGGGTGGTCGTCAACCACCGGCCACTGGAACGTCGTTGGAAAATGGCCGAGCTAGCCATTTCTCACCAGAGGTTAGTTGGACCGATCTAAATTGGTTTTGATTGATTCGGCTAATCTAGGTTGGTTTTGGCCGATTTTTTTCCAAAATTGTGTGCAATTAGGTCCCTGTAAAGAATTCATTCGATTAGAAGGAGAATGGGCTAATTCAAAAGGAAAACTCCAAATTCATTAAAATTAGACCAATTAAATCTCTTAAAAACATTTCAATTGATTTTAATTGGCTTAATCACTTCAACAATATTGAAAATCATGATTAAATTAAATGGGTGCACAAATTTAGAATTCCTAGCCAATCAGTGTAATTTGTGCAATTCTCGTCCTCAAAAACCAAATTAATTGAAATTGACTTTAATTGATCCAACAAGATGTCAATTGGTTCAATTATCCATGTTCATGATGGCTTAATGCATTGAAATTGAACTAGAATAACGGTATGAACTTTATGTTGAAATTCATTTGAGAGTCAATGATGGAATTAAACCTCAATTTATCAAATTAAAACTTAGTCTAGAATGGGTCAACTTGAATTGCACCAATTGAAATTCATTAGCTTGAATTTCCAAAGTTCAAGTAAGCTAAATCCATCAAATTAGAAATTTCCCAAGTGAATTTGCCAAAATTGACCATGGATTTGAATTCAATTTGAGAAAATTTGTTGATTTAGGATAATGATAGCTCTTATACCATGAAGAACCAATCGGAACCCCTAATTAGGGCTGAAAATGGCAAGTTTTGCCTATATAAGCCAAATCACCGAAATGGTCGCACAAATAATCTTGAAATGACTTCTAGATCATTTCTATATCAAATGTTGTAAAAGAAGTTAAGACAAAATACAACAAGAAATAAAATAATTTTATGTTTGATCGATTTTGAACATAAAATTGAAAATTTTGGAAAATGAGGTTCTTAATCAATTTTTGTAAAATTTTCAATGACAAAGTCAAATTAAAACTAAAATGAGATGACTTTTCCATTTTTACATTTTTCAATTTTTTTGATCAAAGATTTGATCAAAAGTCAACCATTTAGTAACTTATCACTAAAAAATTAAATTTTATGATAAAAAAATTAGAATATTTTGAAATATATTGTGGCCAAAGTGAAATTGTGACCAATTGGAAACTTTTTATTTTGACTTAGGGTTGACTTTTACTCAAAGGATCAATCAAAAGTCAACTTTTTACTTTTTGGGTTTTTTTTATGAGAATAGTTAGAAAATTGTCCACAAATGAAAGGCCAATGAAAAATAAATAAAAAAATGATACTTTTTACTCAAGAATTGGGTTCCATCACAATTGGAAATCTTAATCTCGAAGTTTTTACATTTTATGACATGTCGACTTAAAAGTATGTGTCAACATACTTCACCATGACCATACCCAACATATGTTATGTCAATTCATGCATAATCCAAAATAGTTTCATTTGAATGTCACTTTAAAAGTTGTGAAGTACTTGAAAAAATGCTTAGGACTTGGGCTACTTCTATCCCGAAGATGTAAAGTGGAGGTGATAGCCTACTATGACAAGGATTATGCAACAGCTAAAGATCTATCACTACTTTCTACATTAAACTTGGGGAATCATTGCTTTCATGGAAAACAAAAAGCAGTCCACCATATCCTTGTCACCAACCAAAGTTGAATATCGAGCTATGGCCAAAACTATTTGTGAAATAATATAGATATGAGGCTACTTCTAGACCTTGGGTTACAAGTTAAAAGACTAACCATACTATTTTGTGACAATGATGCAACACTTAAACTTGTGACAAATCTCACAGTACATGAAAGAATGAAGCATCTATAAGTTAATTGTCACTTCACTTGATACAAGATCTAAGAAGGGATAATCGAGACAAGAGGAATTAAAACCACATAACTGCCTGTAAATATTTTCACCAAGCCTCTATGTCAAACACACCACACATATCTATTAAACAAGTTAGGTGTCTTGGACATATATATAAGCCATAAGCTTAAAAGGGAGTGTTGGAAGATATGCTTGAGATATGGCAAATTAGTTCGAATAGTGATCGATACACTAAATTGGTCTTGCAGTATAATTGATTGAATGGATCAATTTAGGAGTAGAATCCATTCCATATGACTTGTCTAGGAGATATTCTTTCCTTTTATTGTTCCTTTTTTGTACTATATAATGAACACTTCACATGTAAAGATTACAAGCCAAAGTGCATAGAATACAAACTTCTTCAATTTCTTCTTCCTCAATTTGTGTCATAGAGTGAAAATAGGAAATTGAAGTATTCAGAGAGAGAGAGAGAGAGAGAGAGAGAGAGGTTTTGGACAGGAGCGAGCAGCAAAAGGAATGGCGTTGCATTGGCATGCCCTCACCCACCGCGACCCTTACTCATCAAGCGGGCAACCCAACCATCGTCACAAGTTACAAATCACATATCTATGTAAAGCTGTGATCTATTGCTAGTCACTGGCCATCACTACATGATCTCATCAGTCAATGATGGCGACTTGGACAAGGTCTCTCTTAATATGCTCCAGATATGAGATTTGGTCTTTCAATTAGTGGTTTCACTCTTGGAATGATTATGTCCGACCAGTGCATGTAGGTCATCATCCCCATGCGGCGGTGGCAACAGCAGCTAAGCAAGCAGAGTTGCTCATGGCGGGCCTAGGGCAGTGAAGGGTGAACACCGTTCACTACTCATTCAAGACTCCTTGCCTAAGTGCTTTTTTTTTTTTGTCAAATTTCCGATAATTGTTTACCATATTTTACTTATAATCCAATTTTGTCCATGTGCCCAAAACACACATTCGAATAATATATATTTGGACATACAAAACCGTGCATAAAATAGCATAAATCAATTTTATCCTTATCTTATTCAATCTTATCTTAAAAGGATGAAAATATCTAAAAAACACAACCGTAGAGGTTAATATACGACTGTTGCTTTTAAGATACAGATTTTCTGGCTTGATTTTAGGAAAACTTTATTTATTTTATTTTTAACAATTTAGACGCACAAGTGCAGGGGCACATAGCCACTTGGAAGCATAGAGAACAAGCTGTAAGCTTTGCCAACCAGTTAGGTGCGCATGGCAATTTGCACGCAATTACTGACGTCCGAACATATGACCTCAAAATCCTCTAACGCGCCAACTGACAGCGCCAGCTCCGAGGAGATACCAAGCAAATTTCCTTATCCACTAGCAATTATTAGTCAATGTACAAGCAAGCAAAATTGCGTACTGGTCCAAGAGTCCACTTGTCTCTACAACAGCACAGGGGTGTTTTTTTTAAATATATTTTGGCAACACTGTCGAAACTAGTCAATAGAAGGCTCTAGTGATCAATTTGGAAGTATTCCTGGGCATAAATATACAAACTCTTTTATACATATTAGGCCAAAGTCCATGCCTCTTTACCATGTGGGTTCGTCTCTTGCGACCAATAGGGTGGACCATAAATCCAAATCGAAATAAATACGGCTTGGCACCACTTTCTATTTCAATTGAGGTCATCTCGATAGAGACCCTTTTTAATTATTTCCAAAATAAATCTCTAGTGATTCTCCAAATAAATCTAGATGAGACGTTTTTCCCCAAATCAAAATTTCGCAATGTGTTTAGTTTGAATATTGCCTACTGCCTAGTAATCAAACTCCCGATCTCAATCACTTTTGCATCTCTCCTCGAATTATTAAGAATTTTTATTTAGATTAAAGTTATATAGATTGTTGTATATATAAGTTTTATATGAAGTAGCAAATAGATCTTTGTCGTTTCTCGATTTTCATTTTCTTTATTATCTTTCAATTTAGTGACAATAGTTTGCCAATGCTAGAAAATATTTTCTGTCTTAAAAAAGTGAATTGATAATGTTATACTAACCATTATAAAAATTTTATTCTTGGAGATAAGATATAATTTAATCATCTTAAAATTCTATTAATACTACCAGTTTCATTTTACTTTTAGCCATTTATAAATTCAAACCGTAAAACCGTACATATTAATAGAAACATACATTTTTCTGAACTCTAAAGGTTTAATCTAATCTTCGTAATTACATTCAACATAGGGCACATCGATTAAAAATGTATTTTGAAATGCATTTTATCCATATTTGGAATTTAAGCTCACTAACTGACTAAGTTTGTGGAGTAACAAATGAATTGAGTTTAAATTTGGTGGTTGAATCCGTACAACTTATTGTCTGGTTCTAATTATTTATGATGGATTAATTCTAAAGACTATAAAACCTATGCAGAATGTCAACGTTAATTTTCTAATTTTAGAATAGAAGTAAAAGCGACTAGGATAAGGATGATGATGACTAGGCAATCCTTCGACGTGATGTGATAGTGAAAAATCTAGTTTGGAAAATAGTTTTGAGAGAATCTATGTCGAGAATTACTTTTTCAGAAGAATTTACTTTGAAAAAGGAAAATTTCACAGATTTATTTCGACTGTTTTTTTCTTTTTCTTTTTTTCCTCCTTTTGGAAAAGTAGGACATAGCAAAGCAAGGCTCGTTTAATATTCGCCTCCTTTCTTTCTTTTTTTTTAGGTTAAATGGCTAAAGGCAAGCCAAAGTCATAATATTTCCATTTTTGTGAAATTACACTTTTTTTTCATCATGTAGTACTCCTAAGTATTTACATTTGACTCATTTTTAATCGGATAGATAAACTTAACAAAGTAAATAAATACCGTGGCAAGCATGTCACCAATTGTCAAGACATGACGCAGGAATTCGGACAATGATTTTTTTTTTTAAATGAAACTTAAAGGATGCCAAAATTGACCTACGGTTAAAAGGTTGTATTCTTTTAATAGGTTTGAAAAGTCGAGTGGAAAATGAATTAAATATAATGGTCATATTTGTATGAATTATTTGAAATATCATCTTACAAATGTCTTAACTATAGAAGGGTGTGTTGTTTCTTAGTATTTGGCCAATTAAAAAGACTGTTGACGGGATGCGAACACAGCATCGAATTTTGTTGCTAGCTAGATGCATGAACATGTGTATTAAGTCATTGAAATGTTACCGCTTCTATTTTATTAGTTAGAGTTTTAAATAGTATTAAAAGGGGCTGATTGGTTGTGACGTTGCCCTTGACCGACAAAATTAGTTCTAGTTCAAACTTAGAGATGTCACATTCGGAATGATAGTTATTAGGTAAAATCAAGGGCCCATGTATCTAATGTCATATAGGTCGCCATTTAGATGCCCTAACTATCATAAGACAACCTAACGAGATAAAATGAAATTATCGCGACTCACTAATTGTTTAGTGGAAAATTAACCATTAAAGAAAGGCTTTTCCTTATTTGCTAGCATTCGAATCTCTTAAAAAATGACTCAATAGATTACCTTATAGATTAGTGAAGAATTATATTGAAAGTGGGCAAAATGATTTTTTAAACAAATAAGAAATCATTATCCGGAATACAACTTGACCTCCACTGACGTATGACCATGTTGAGTGATTGGATCGAGGTTTCTAGGTAAATGACGCGGGCCACGATCATAGAACGTGAGTCACTAGCCGCTAGAACCTAGGACCCAGGCCTCCAGGACACAAATCCCCGACGCCCAAACTCGACACCCTAATCAAGGACCCTAGGTGCCTGGACACAGATCCCCGCCACTTGGGTCTAGGACGCTATTGGCTTGCTCCCAAGACCCCAATGGCCAAAGCACAAGATCCTCGTGTTGTGGACCCGGAGCTAGCACAAGGGTCTCAGGACTATACTCAAGTCTTTTTTGTCCTCAATAGTGTATTTCATAACATTTTAATATTATTGAAAAATACTGCGTTCTTTCTTTTGAAGGAGACAACCGAATACAAGAAAAGCAGATCGTTTTCTTTAGGAAATATTCATCTTTAGAATTTAGAAACATCCGAGGAAGTAGTTGTTAGAAATGAAAGAAAATTGGGATACAGTGAAGCCACAATGCAAGTGGATAGGCTCTCTCTCTCTCTCTCTCGAATTGACAAAGTAAAAGTAAGTAATCAAAGGACAGAGGTCATGCTAATCATGGTATGGACAAGACTTGCTGGGGAAAAAAGGCCTTTTCTGTCTAGGTGGAGGACCATATATCCCATGTGACACCATGTGGGCAACATTGCACTTCTAGGGCAACTAGATTTGTACTCAAGACTTGCAACCCTAGAGAGAGAGAGAGAGAGAGAGAGAGAGAGAGAGATTAGAACTGGTGGTCCATTTTGACAACGGTACATTCCGGCTCAATTATTTCTGAAATTGACTCAGATATTATCAACAAAAATTGTGATCAGAAGCTTTTGGGGCTGGTAGGTGATTGGTAGATCACATTTTTAGGAGCTACGCTAGGGTAGATCATCAGTCACTCGAACTCCCATCATACCAATAATTAGGAACAGGATCTTGATCTCCATGTCCCTCACCAATGATTGATTAAGCTGCTCGTCAGACCAGATGTTCATGTGACGTCTAATTCGGTCGTTTAACTCTCCAAAGCCGCAATTAATTGAACGGATCTGGAAATAAAAGCAGGAAATTTTGCTGGCTCCCACATGTTTAAAGCATTCAAGGACAGCATAAATCATTTATAGTCAGCCTCGGTGTATGATTTATAGCTTCTTTATCGAATCATCATATCCTTTCCTCTTTAAACCTTATCCAGATCCGATAAAGTTTCCTTATTAATATTTGTTGTTTTGTTCTTTTCCTTGTCTTGATTTTGATAGAATTATAAAGGTATTTGCTGCTTAAATTGTTGTAAATAATCTTCTCGTCCTGCAAATTTTCCACAACCATGTGCTAAAATCATTATTCTTTGTGACTCGTGAGCGTAGTTTGATGTGTTGGCACTATAGTCGAAGTTTCGAATCCTATCATTAGCTTTTTAATATAATTTTAAATCAAGGCTAAGCTGATTCTTGTCTTCATTTAATGTAAGTTCTGCACAACAGCTCTTTTTTTCTTTGTTTTTTTTTTCTTCTTATTCTCTGGGGATTATTCTGGATGAAAAGCCAATGGCCCTAGGAGCCACAGAAGCCCAAAGCTTTCATGTGATTTGACTAGTAAAGGACTAATGCCACCTTTAAGGTTTCAACTTTTGTTAGCAAATGATGAGTCCCACCAGCAAAAATGAATCCCCATGTTGGCGCTTTCAGTTGCCAAACCCACCCAACACTTTTGGAAGAGAACCTCAGGCCCCTGACCTTCACGTGGACATCTCGTGATGTGTATGTGGGGGGTGTTACCACAGCCTAGTTCAGCATAGTACGCCATGGAGTTGTCCCAAGATTCCCCCACTGGAGCCAACTCAAAAGCTCACACCCCCAAACATGAGGGAGATTCTGCCCGTTTGGGTTGCTCTCTAAATCACCATGTCATCCCCTTGTGCCCCCTCAAAGCTAGGACCCCAATCTGGGGGCCACAATATCTTGATTCTCTATACCTCAAATCCAAAACATTTGCATCATTATCTTCCTTCACTAGTCCACTCTTGCTCAGAAGATTGAATTTTGCCTTTGTTTCTATTAGTCTCATTGCTAGTATATATACCCTTCTCGCTACCTGCCTTGCTCTCACACCCACGACTCAACAAGAACTTCCCTCTTCTCCATCTTCCTCCCCATTAATCACCACAAGAAAAGAGGCCAAACACTTGTAACCCTTTTCTTAAACCATTAGATATACCCTCCCTGTTCGGTTAATTTGAGAATGGCGGGAGTTTGGATTTTCAAAGATGGTGTGATCCGTCAGGCGGATCAAGGCGCGCAGAGGAAGGCCTTAGTGCACTTGCCATCGGGCGAGGTCGTCTCGTCTTACTCATCACTTGAGCGAATCCTGAGGGGCCTTGGGTGGGAGCGGTACCCGGGCACAGCCCCCGACCTCTTGCAGTTCCACAAGCACTCTTCCATCGATCTCATCTCTCTCCCTAGGGACTTCTCCAAGTTCAACTCTGTTCACATGTTCGACATGGTTGTCAAGCACCCTGACATATTCAGGGTTCGCGATATATAATCTCTGCTCACTATCCAAAGTTTTTCTCTTGTTATTCCTATCTATTCGTGTGTTTTCTTAGTTTCCTTGTGTTCTGGTATAATGCAGAAATTCATCTTGTCTTTGATGAATGAATTTTTCTGCACTTCAATCGGATCGATACCTGGATCTGTTCACAAGTACGACATCATCGTCAGGAACCCTAACAGATGCAGGGTTCGCAATAATATAACATCTGCTCGTTATCCAAAGCCTTTTTCCTGTTATTCCTATCAATTCGTGTGTTTTCTTTAGTTTCCTTGTGCTCTGGTGTAATGCAGAAATCCATCTTGTCTTTGATGAATGAATTTTTCTACACTTCCATCAGATTGATACCTGGACCAACTGGAATCGCCGTGTCTTAAGCAGTATAATTAAAGAGTGATATGTTGGGATAAAGAAATTCACAATACTAGCATATAAATACTTATGCCATTGATCGTGTATCTTATACTGTTTCACTGAAAAGCCATATCTTATCACCGCAACAGACAATGGATCACCATGTGATCTTGTGTAACAATGCACAAACATTTTGCATCGTGCAATATTACTCTAGTATAATATCATCTGCCCAAGGTATATGATCAAATCTGGGTTCTTGTGAGACAAACAAAGCTGAAATTGGATGAGAAAAGAGGTAGAGATACATAAATTTCTTTCACGATCAGTCTTTCGATGACTGCGGGCAAGAGAGAGAAAGGTATTAGTGCACTGTTGCAGCAGAACAAACACGAGAAAGGTGAAAAGCACTTGAAAAGCACTCGAAAACCCTTGATGGAGCAAATGGATTCACCACAAAAGTTTTCTCATTTTCGTCTCAAATTGGGTCCGTGGCCTGCAACAATTGATGGCACATTTAACAAGTGAATTCCAACTTCGTCTACTTAAGTTTTTGTTGGTAAAAAGATGAGGATGTTGCACAACATACATGTCTGAAGAACTAACATGCTTTAGAAAGAACATCCCCTTAACATTTTAAAGAGAGCAGTTGATCAAAAGGGGCCAGGTGATATTGACCAACCGTAAGATAGTGATTCTATGAATTGGTACCCCAGTTAGATTCCTCACTTTACTCTTCCAAAGCTGTAATCTTCGCTGGAGGTTCGGCCTGCAGATGAATATGACTGCATAGTTTCCAAATGAAAGAGTGGTCAAGCAAAGGGCCTTTTCAGTATATCCCCTAGTATTTCTATCATGTGGGAACCGAGCCATAAGAAAAAAATTGCAACAGACAATCGAGGAAAATGAACATAAAGCCAGGCACAGAAGAAGTGCGTCATGATTTGAACCCTTATGTTTCTCTACCTGGTTATTAGGCGATTATTTGGGCCAAAAAGGAATCGAGGCTGACCATAAAAAAATAGTATTTCTAAATATGTAAGAGAAGGTATAGAAATCAAGACCCTTTAATCCAAAAATGAGAAAACTGCTGAAAATTGTGGAACTTTGTCACCTTGGAGAGCGAGCGAGAGAGAGAGAGAGAGAGAGAGAGAGAGAGAGAGAGATTGTGGTTACTAGCTCTGCGACTGCAATATTATCCAAAGCAACTGGCTCATAATGAGAGGAACTTCTGATGGTTGTTCTATGTCTGCGAGGCAAGCCATGTAAAATGACATCAAATATTTGTACGGCTGAGGGAGTACACATTCACAAGGCCGCAATTGCCGAAAATAATACTCTTTAAAAATCTTTCGCGAGGGGAAACTTCTGTACCGACCCATTTCTTTTCCTTCTACTAAAAAAATGTCGCACGGATATATCTGCATGCATATCAGTCCAAAATGAATTCTCTTAGGCTGCATTTGGTTATCCAAACAAGGATTGAGATGGAATGGGATAAGGTGGAGTTCCAAATTGTGGAAGATTCCATCAAATGTTTGGCGTATATAGGATAGAATTAAAATCCCACGCTTAAGACAGTCATGAAGTCCAATAAATCTGCCAAAACCCCAACTCATGACACCTTCTGGAAGGCCTCCTCGCTCTCTTCGCACCCTGCGAACCGTGCCACGACTAGGCGCAGTGTCGGGGGTGGAGGTGGAGCCATGGTGGGCAAGGATGTGGGACATGGCGTTGAGGAGGCCGTGAGTGGGCATCATGGCCTCCTTGGTGATGATGGAAAAACTGAAGAGCATGGCGCCAGTGTTCTCCCGGGCATCGGGAGAGGAAGAGTGGAGTGTCTTGAACAGGTAGGGAATGGCCCTGGCCTCAGCCATTAAGGGGCGAGAGTCGGGTCATGATTGGTGATGAGATGGAGTTAGCAGAAAGCTTCGGTTTGAGCGAGCTAGGAGATGGAGCTGATGAGCTTCTTCATCCCAAGGAACCTGGCCTCCATCATTTGACCTCCATTACGCTTCTCCAGGCGGCAATGAAGATCTGTCTCTCTGAATAAGGATTCCAGAGGTGGTGAGTAGTGATGGGGAAAGCAAGAAATCTAGAGGAGAGAGGAAAGGCTAAGATGAAGAAGAGGAAGAGAAGAGGCTTGAAAGGGTGAGAGGAGGAATCATCGAAAAGCTCCGGTTGGGCAACACGACCCTGAATGGCCACAAATGGTGGTCGGAGGCGACGACCGATATATGTAGCAACAAGAAGAAGGAAAAGGATTGAATGGAGGAACTCTCGAACATTTGGAGATCTCAGATGGCGGGGCTCGCATTGGTTGTATAATTTCTGGGCATTTCCAAATTCTACCGATTCTTAGGGTTTAATAACCGGACAATTACAGACATATCCGGTTTTTACGTCACCTCAAACACCAGATGAGATAAAAATTATCCATAATACTGTCCATCATTATTGAATATGGAAAGACACAAATTTTCAGCGCTGATCAGGTTTATCACTTCAGTCATTGACTGAGTAATATGCCAATATTCACAACGAATATAAAATTCAAAGAATGATAGTATAATATTTTAATCCAATCCACTAAGGCTCTAGTTCTTTTGGACTAAATATTCATTTCCTACTCTATGCCTACATATGTAACTGTTTAGAATAAGAATTGACTCTTTATTCCCATAGCTCTCGACGAGATGGAGCAACAAAATTATGAGATACATAAATTGTATTTCAAAATTCAAAGTACTTCCGGTTATGTAACATTACTATCTTTTGATGAAGTTAGATATGTAAATCTAGATTTGCATTCCAAGATATTTTTCTTAAATTCATACTTTCCTGGTAAAAAAAAAAAAAAAACCCAGTTCTTATTTATAACCAAAATGCTCTTCTCATTAATCCATTTATGTTCAAAAGTCTAACGTGTGTGCATGTAGATATTGAAAAAGCTGTATTTAGTAATTTGATTTCCCATTATCTATTATCAATCTGAGGCACCACATAATTGCAATGGATGACTACCGATACAAAGGTTTTCATCTAACAATCTTTATATAAATTAGAGTAAATGTGTGCAGGGTATCCAAAATTGAAACTCAACTCAAAAGGGAACCACCTAATTTCGTGACTATTCTGCTGTAGAATTGACCGAATCGAGACAAATCCTCTCCAAGAACATTTCCCATTGTGCAATTTCATATAGTGAAGTAATTAACTAGACACATAAGTACCTAAATCAAGCTCAAATGGATGAAGAAATGTGGATTCAATGGTAAATAGAAAATTAGTGCCATTCAACAGATAAACTCCATGTAAAATGCACTCCGAGCAATCTCGATAGAATATCAAGCGAAAGAATCTTCCATAGAAACAAATTGAGTTTAGGATTGCTTTTTTTTTCCCCCTAGAAATTTGTTTATCAACCTGGTACTAGAAAAGTATATCTAGCTTAGGCCAATTCTAGGCACCCCATCATATTTATAGAGTATGATGTTTGGAATACGCCACAGAAATAGAGTTTTGAAGTATTTTTGCGTTCACTGGTCAGGCCATATACTCCAAGTCATTTGTCTCTGAACTATCTGGAAGATTGCTTATATATATTAACAGGATAACAAATAAAAACATACAATCATTAGCAAGGTATTAGCCTAGATGGCAAGAGAGTTTACTCATCTTTGTGGCAAAATTTTGAATGCACCGGACGGGTATAGACGAATGCATCCTTAAAAATGCTCGGAGAGATGGACTAGTCAAGATATACGAAAACTGGCTCGGACACCACTTGACTGGCTATACAACAGGAAAAAAAGAAAAGAAAAGAAGAGAACAATTAAACTCAATTCTAAATTCAACTAAAGCCAATAGAACCAATCTAAAACCGAGCCGGTCAAGTTGGTTCCCGCCGATTTCCGGGGCGAATCTGGACCACTACTCACCCCAGAGTTCGAAAATATCTCAGAGCCGTAAGTAGGAACGATACAGGTGGCCTATGGTCCTAAGTGATTCTGGTATGACTGTGTACTAAGGTGGGGCTCGCACCAGCATCCGACCACCGCCCACCTTGGATTGGAATTTGCTAATCCAAGAGAGAGAGGGGGAGAGAGAGAGAGAGAGAGAGAGAGAGAGAGAGAGAGAGAGCTCCTTATCCAATCATAGAGCGACAGTAGACATTATCCATAAGTTTGTCCGATAGATAGATGACTTCAATGAAAATCTTTTGGGCGTTTCGAGGGCATTTGAATCTAATTGATCTTCACTTTTTGATTGGCTGGATTCTATGCAAGATAGGCTTGACCTTAAAGTCAAAATGCGTTGGACTTACGTGTATCATGTATACTCACCAACGTCCCTATTTCCGTGGTCCAACACGAGAAAATGAGTGGAGAGAGAGAGAGAGAGAGAGAAACAGAAGGGGATGGCACTTCACGTGGATGCACACCCCCCTGCAAGACTTTCGTTTGTGTGTCTATACTGGTGAATGGATGGGAGATAGCTTTTATTATTTAAGTTCCATTTATTTTGATGAAAAATGAATGATTTGGAAATCATTTTCTTGAAAGTGATTACGTATGTATCTTATAAGAATGAATGAACGAAAGAAAAATATTTTCATTGTTCATAAAAATATTTAGACATAAATTATTTGCAATAATGAAAATATTTTTCATTGAATAATGATTTTAAGCGATACATGTTAGGATAATAAGATTTGTTAGTCACATGAACATGATATCAAATTAATAACTATGGCCTACCCGAATCAAAGGAAACCATTATTGATCCAATGAGAGTAAAGTCTTCCTAAACCTAATCATGGGATGCAAACATTTTCCACCATAGAGAAACCTTATGTATAGAAGAGTGATGGGACCAACCCTAAAGCTGCCAAATCTCAACCTTCCATCAAAGATTACGATATGGATTCTACGTGCCTAATTAGATGTAAAAATTATATTACTTATAATATATTTAATTAAATTGGGCATATATCAAATATTAAATTATGGAACCCATAAGCCATATAAAAGGGTTGGACCTCGTCTAGTCCAACAATAAAAGCTATCAATTTTAGGAAAATATTTTCCAAATCATTCATCTTCCGCCAAACAAACAATGGCTTAGTCCACAACTTGTCATGCTCTTTTTCTTTTTTTTTTTTATAATTTTGATTGAGAATTGGTAGCTGAGTATTTAAAAATAAATTTGTTTTTATCTTTTCTTTTCTGATATTAGAGGAGATGAGTGAATTTTCAAAATTATTTTTCACGCCCAGTCCATGAACAATATTGGGAATTCCTCTTGCTTTTTTTTTTTTGGGTAAAGGTAAGATTTGTATTGATTTTGCACAAAATACACAAGAAGCTTGGCACCAACAAAACAAACACTCAGGAGGAACAGAGTCGAATTCCTCTTGCTTTTGTTCTTTGTTCTTTGTTTTTTTTTTTTTTTTTTTTTTTTTGGATTTCAAAACAAATTTTAAGAGTTTGATTCTGATAAATAAATAAATAAAAAGAACTCTAAAAGACTAATATATCCTCCAATGTTGTTGCACACAAGCAATCAAATATTTGTACATGATTTATCGTTCAAAGGATTTAAAAAATGATTATCGCGTGTTACTCTCAAAACCTTATCAGGATAACTGTATGTATCAAGTCTAAAAACTGATTTAATTTAACATATTACAACAATGTACACGTGATATCTGGTTTAACTTGGAGATGGTTATTTTTAATGGATATAGATTGTCGTATTTCAGAAAGGATAAAAACATTTCATGTGCCTATTGGATTTTTGGCTAGCAAATTCGAGTATAAAAGTTTGATGAATCATTCACTAAATACAAAGAAAAAGAAAAAGGAATAACTCTCTTACTAAGAGCAGCATGTCAATCTAAGTATCGACCAATTAATTTATTTTTTTCCATATCTTGATGTAAATTTATCTTAACCCTCGTCTGTGCTCATTATTAATGAATGTACCGCTTAACGGAATAATATGTGGAATTTTCCAGACATTTCTAGCTTTCTTGATGAAATAATTAGTACAGACAAAAAAAAAAAAAAGATGAAATATTTAGAACGAATTTTTACTAGTTTGATTGTGGGACTTTGTGAAACGTGGTTCTCTAACCATAGAATCCTCAAGAATGTATCAACAAAAAAAAAAATAAAATAAAAATAAAAATAAAAAGTTGAGTAGGCAAATTCATTCAATTGTATACCTAATTCAGTCGGGTGTAAATAGAAGCGTTCATGTTGTCCAAACGATCTCATTTTCAATTGCTTTATTTTGCTGGTTTGTTTAAATTATTTCAGAGTGATATAATATTGAATAAAATAACTAAAAGTGAAGCCTAATAAGGAAAAAAAAAGTGTGACTACTAAGTGTTTTTCAATTATATAATTTACATGCATTTTAGAGATATTACAAATTTATTATTTTATTTATCGTCTCTTGTCATGTCGCTCAACTCTAGTTCACATTTAAATTTAAAATTGTGCAGTAGTGACCCAGTCGCAGAGGGAAAAAGAAAACTACCAAATCAGGCGTAAAACGTTTAAAATCTAAATGTCTTTATCATCATTTGCAAAATGCATTTTTTTTCTTTTTTTTGCTTAAGAGAAAAAGGCTATTTTAGTTACATTGTTATTGAAAGCCAAAATATTTCAAGGGCAATCAAATCCTAAATGGTTTTTTAAAATATGCAATAAATTTTAAACGTTTGGAAAATTGCCATAAAATCCTAAATATTTTGGATTTAGTGCAATCAAGTCATTTTTACAGTGTGTTTGGCCATTTTTTTTTTAAGAAAAGGGGCAAAGTTTGAGTATCACATTAACACTTGCCTAACAAAACTTAATGTAGAATGATCTCCTATCAATATGTGAATTAAACATATTGGTGGCCTATCCAATGTCGGAGTAGCATTTACATCACAAAACTTGATTGCCACGCCCAACTTGCTCGAGACACGCGACAACCCGTGCTCGTCGTCATTCATTTCCTTTAGGCCATTCGATTTCAACATCCTAGGAGACGTCATAGATTCAATCGCTTTATTCGATTAAATATGCAAGCGGAAGCATAAACAATTTACCCAATCAACAAACAGGGATAGTTTTAACCACACTCATTTATATACATATGCATCATAAGATTGTCATATTATACAAGCGTTAATCAAACAACTTAAACACACCAAACCAAGCTTAGTTGCTCGCCACATCCGATTAGTCTACAAGCGTGGCCATGACCTTTACCAAAAAGGGGTTTGGGGTAAATCTAGCACCTCTAGTGCTACGAGGGTGATCCAAAAAGTATTACTAATCCCATTACCACCTAACTATTTATGCGCTCCAGAATCCAGGGCTCAAGCGCAACGATCATATCGGGATCAAGCTTGGGATTGGACACTAACCAATGGAAAGGCTCGGTCATTTTTAGGGCCTGTAAACATTCAACAAACAATAGTGAGATTAAACTCAATGAGTGAACTTCCTAGACCTCGCATAGGGAAGCCGTTCATCTCAGAAACGCCCTAAACATGCAATTCCTCTATCGATAGCAAATCAATAGTAAAGTTTCTCTAGTTTTTCCTTGACTATTTACATGAAAGCATATCCACTTATCAAGGCCATCATTGACAATACATAAACAATTCCCATAACACTTTCCATGCTACTAATCCAATCATACAAATGCACCATATAGTATAGTCATGTGTCTATGCCATGCAATAAAACCAAACATGATCACAAAACATCTCATGCACTTTTCACACAACCATGTCCAAATCATCACAGTCACTCAAGACCCAAGGCAAACCCAAAGGTTCACAGTCATCCGGCCTAACCGGACATCCTCTCGCCCCATCAAGCATGGTATCGTCCTGCGTAAACGCATCAAGACGATACTTCTGTAAGGAGCTTCATTTCGAAATCCGTCTACGAACGGCATCCCGTTGACTTGGGGACATCCAACCTTAATCAAGCATCGTCCCGCGTAAACGCATCATGACAGGTTCATTACCCCACATAAACGCATCAGGGTCTTAGGTGATCACACGAGCATACCATCACATGATTCATTTCTTATCTTTCTCATTAACCAATGTGATGCCCATGCAATATGCAACAACCTATGCCATGTGCCATCATATCACCCGTGTGCCTCATATTATATCATATAAAAGTACCACCCAACTTTACAAGTCCATGGCATATAAGTCACTCATCAAAAGTAGGATAAGTCATTGCAATTCAACATAATTCATTAAATTCACTTCTCACACGTCATCATAAACTATCCAATAATTCATCTCTTGTTAACATAACACATCACACTTTAATAGCTTATCACATAACTACTTACCAATAAACCGCAATACCTATCGTTTTAAAATATGATAAGCTATCGGCTAGAACATGATAATTTATCATACAAAACCCACTTATCACATTTACAAAACATCATTTAGCCTCAATCTAGCCCTAAACTAACTCCAGAATGCAACAACCCTATTCAAGGGCTAGAAAGCCACTCACACCCAAGTCCTAACTTTAAAAAGCGTCGAGGGAGGAGCGGCATGACTAGATAGTGGCTGGGGCTGCTGGTCACGCTTCCAAAGCTCCTATGAGTGGGCTAGACGGCTTCTCGAATGGCTGCACAGCGGCGGTGGGTGGTGGGTGGTGGTTGGTTGCTAGTGAGGGAAATATGAGGAAAAATGAAGAAGATGGCTTGAAAATGAGATGAAAATGGACAAGGGGTGGTTCAGGTATGGCAAGGAGAGAGAGAAAGATGAAGTTGAGAGCAAAAATGAGAAAATGAGAGTAAGGGAGACATATGGACGAATTTGGGGAGAGAGGAATAGCAGCCCATGCTTGGGCTATTGGATGGCCAAGATTACATCTTACCATGTCCCATCCAAGATCAAGGGCTTGAATCACTTCTTACTTTACTTCTTGCCCAAGTCTCATTAATGTCATTTAATGAACCACTCATGGCTAGGCTAGAAGATAGGGTAGGTAGGCTTAGACTAGGTTAGGGGATGACATCACCTCCCTCATCTTCAGCACATGAGTCCCATTTCCTAGCTCATTTCCTATCTTGCCCTTTTGTCCTTGGTTGAATGAGAGGGTAATTTGGTCATTTTGCCAAGATTTGGTACTCTTCACGCACATGGGATGCATTAAAAGTTAAGATCTTGCATTGAAAGCTTGGTGGACTTGGAGGACTTGCAACCTCACCATGGTAGCCCACCTCTTAGGCATGTGGGCCTTGGGCCTCCCACTTAGGCTTAGGCCCATTTGGGCCGTCCATGATGGGCTTGGGCCCATGGGCTGCCAAATTGTGGGCTTGGGCCCACTAGGTTGCCCAACATGAGCTTGGGCCCACTTGGGCCCTTGCCCATGGCCCGTTTCCACTTTTCCAAATTTTTGTGTCCCGCTGATGAAAAACTAAGTTTTCATCATAAGATGGCATTTTCGACGTTTTTGGGGTCTATCAATCATTATTTTAATACCGTTTGAAGATTGGATGCCAATGTAATTCCATTCTGAAAAGTGGGGTTGGATTGCGGATGTCACATTAATGATTTAATTTGCTAACCAATCTACACATAAATTTTCTTCCCTAAAAGTTTGAAAATTGTTGATTTGTTGAAAGTGCTTTAATAATTTCCAAATTCAAAAGATGAGGATGTCGCAAAAAACGGGGGGGAAATTCCAAAATGGGACCCGAAGTACCCTCTTTTTCTCAAATAAGGGTCCGAAGTGAACAATGTTTCAAATAGGGACCCGAAATGCCATCACTTTCTCAAATAAGGGCCTGGAGTGGATGTTGTTTCAAATGAGGACCTAAAGTGGTTATGTTTGTTTCAAATAAGGACTTGACTTTTCAGTGATCAAGCGTATTTTTGTCTTTTGTGATTTTTCACCTTTTTTCTTTCCCCTTTATTTTTTTTTGGGGAAAATTTCAAAAAATGACCCAAAGCGCCCTTATTTTCTTAAATAAGAGCCCAAAGTGGACTTTGTTTCAAATAATAACCTAAAGTGGCTTTGGTTGTTTCAAAATATGGACCCCACCTCGCCGGTTGCCAACTAGCTAATTTTTTGACCTGTCAATGGTATTTTCATCATTTGGCATTTTCCCCTTATTTCTTTTTTTTTTTTCTAGTTCTTCTTCTTCCTCATTGTCGATGGCTGCCAACCATCAACGATGCCCACAAAGGGCTGGGTGAGGGTTGCCTTCGCCAGTGAGGGCCATCCACGCTAACCACAAGTAAGGGATGGCGTCGCTTGGGCATGGTGACCCTCACCTAGGGGCCATCGACGAGGTTGGCCCTCGCTAGCTACTAGTAAGGATCGGCGTGGGCGGTCTCGCCTAGCCCTCTGTGGGCATCGCTGGTGGTCAGCTAGCCACTAGCGAAGAGGAAGAAGAAGAACCAAAAAAAAAAAAAAAAAAAAAGGAAAGAAGAAAAAAAAGGCAGAAAATGGAAAGACAAAAATATTCTTGATGGCCGAAAAGTCAGTCCTTATTTGAAACAAACATAACTACTTTAGGTTCTCATTTGAAATAACATCCACTTCAGGTCCTTATTTTAGAAAGTGATGACACTTCGGGTCCCTATTTGAAACAATGTTCACTTCGGACCCTTATTTGAGAAAAATATGGCACTTCGGGTCCTATTTTGGAATTTTCCCAAAAACGGGGCAAGATATTTGGTTTCTGAAGCAATGTAATTGCCGCTTGCAAGTCCACCTCCACAATAATTTTGGCAATGATTAGAGAGATTACCAGATTGAGGCCCACAAAAATATCCCAAAGTTCAGCTTTTAAAGAATAGCACACTCTTACACGTTGGGTAAAACCACAAGCCGGTTGTCTGACTCATTATTGGAGAAATCCGCTTACTGAAATTAGATTCGGCTTGCGTTTAGAGGCCCTGTCAAGCAAATTTATTGACGTTGTATACAAAAATCCAATGTGAAGCTTTTTTATCTTTAAGCAAATGTGGTGCCACGTCAGAAACTAAGCTAAGTACTAAAAATAGATTAAAGAAAAAAGCCAAAGCCCCACTTATGGTGCCTTTATCTCTCGCTTTGATTTCTTTGATTTTTCTTCTTTGTTATTTTTGTTTTTCTCCTTCTATTTCTTTTATTTTATTTTTGGCCCTAAAGTGAATTTTGAAATTTGAATTTGATGGACACAAAATTAAGGACGAAAAATGGTCTCAAAATCCATGCGCGAAGGCTCCCACACCTCATGCAAGAAACTTGATCAATCCAAGATCCGTATACGGACTTGAAAACATCTCAGTTACATTTTCAGAGAAGGCAGTACTTGATTACGCTGAGATTGCCGACACGCAAGAAGAGGAGTCAAAATTTGAATCCATTTATAATGAGATGGTCATATAGGAGTTAGATAAGTTTTAATAAATAGATGGTTAATGGATATGGGATATATAGATTTCTAAACTCATTCACAACCCATTTAACTTATAAAGGTTATTAGTTGAATCAATCCATTAATGAGATAATATCCTCTTGAGCAATTTCGATAATTTTTTGAATTTTTTTATTTATTTTTAATAATTTTTATTTATTTTATTTTATTCTTTCTTTCTTTTACTTTTTCCCCCTAGGAATTCTAACAGTTGACCTAGGGCCGGTTGAAGCCCTTGCCGACAGTAGGTGAGGGCTGCAAAGCTTGCCTAGTCACCAATCACATTGGTAAGGCATCGGCCTCACCCATGCCTTGCTAGCCTCATGCAAGTTCAAGCTCGCCAGATCTAGTGAGATCGAGTTTGCCAATCCTAGCGTTAGCGAGACTCCAGCCTCCCTGATTTGGCAAGCCTCAAGCTCGTTGGCTTGTGGCAAGGCTTGAGCTCGCTTGTTGTCAACCATAGTCACCATGGTTGGCAATTAGGAGAAGAATGAGGAAAAATAAAAAGAAAGAAAAAGAAAATAAATAATTAAAAATTCTATTTCTTAACATATAAAAATACTTAAAAGGAGTGCATGGAAAATCAAATCAGATTTTCTACACTAAGCAAAAATATTTTCTAAGTCATTTCAAGTTTCAACCAAATAGGAAAATAACACGAAAATATTATCATTTTCAGAGATATCACATTTTTTTTGGTGAAATAAATGGAGCCTCATTTTTTAAAAGGATTATAAAATTTATCCATCAAATTTGTAATTGTATGGAAGTGTTTTAACAACATAATATTTTGAAAAAAAAAGCATAAGAAACAAGTTTTTTTAGATTTGATTAAATATAAAAATGTTTTATGATATGTGTTAGGTTGGATATGAGTCAATAAATTTATATAACTAATAAATATGGCATAAATGGGTTAATGGATCAATTTCAATCGGAACATTTATGACCCAACCTAAACCGACCCTAACCTATTCATTGGATAGGTTTACAACAAGCTCCTGACCTATTCATTTTAATCCAAAACCCTTTTCTATAAGTTCCTCCTTTACGATTTCCTATCTCTCAATAGATGGTTCTATGATAGATAAGACTACATGAAAATCAAGAGCAATGATATAGTCTTTGGTGATTAGAACGAGAATATCATCCAAAAGAAAAAAAAAAACATGAACTTATTATATGGTAGTCAATTTATTTTTAAACTTTTTAATTTACTTTTTAACAATTTATCAATTTAATTGTGAACCTTTTAATAATTTGACAATATAATTATCCTAGCCAATTTTGGATTGAAATAGCAATCCTTGTCAATGCTATGCCACATAGAACAATTATCGTCCATATTAACGATTTTCGATTAAAATTGACCAGAATAATATATTGATAAATCACCAAGCCATAAGTTTTTGAATTAAATTGATAAAATTTGAAAAGTTTAATACTAAATTAGTTGCCAGCCATATAATAAGTTTAAGAGTTATGGGACAATTTTCCTCCGATAGAGCTGTAAACTCCTAGATCCAATTGATACACGTTCACACATCCAACTGTACTTTATCTGTCTCAAGGACTTCGAATTGGGAAGAAATGAAACAGATGATTAAAGTCCCGGGTACAATCGAAACGAGCCAAGATCTAGAATAGAGTTCAGGAAAAGTAGACCTCTCAATGTGGAACTCTTACAAATTATTTGCATCTTCCTTCTTATCACAAGGATTTCGCGGTTGGCCCTTTACTATTATTAGCCATATCTACCCGCGGATTGCCAACTAGACTCGAATTGATCATAGGATCCATGTCAAGATGCAGGATGAGATTATCTTGATGCAAAACCCAGCAACAGATTTGTGCCAAATTTTGCCTATCTACCAATCGTTTATCCTGTAGAACGAGTTGTGCCAGAATTAGTCCAAATTTAGAGACACCGTCATCCGCTCCAGATAATCCAGAATGGCAAAGCTATGTCGGAATTGGGAGGGAAGGAGAAAATCACTCTTGCCCATCAAAAACCTTTGGAGAACTGCTGATCTCCTTTGTAGGGATCCCTTCTTTATAAAGCTTCCAAGCTCAAAAGTCTCTCAACAGGTTTTTGGACATCCCCACATCAGAAAAAGAAGGCTGCAAAGATGAATTCCAAGGCTTTTGCTTCCCTCTTCTTTGCGGTTTTCATCTTCTCTTCCTCGGCCGCCAGCGCCTTCAACATCACCAAGCTCCTCGGCCGGTACCCGGATTTTAGCACTTTCAATGACTTGCTAACCAAAACCAAGCTCTACGAACAAATCAACCGCAGGCAGACCATCACGGTCCTCGCCCTTGATAACTCGGCCGTCGGCGAAATTTCGGGGAAGCCCGCGGATGTCCTCAAGAGTATCCTCAGCGCACACGTTGTTCTCGACTACTATGATGCTGAGAAGCTCGCAGACCTGTCGAAGAAATCTACCCTGCTCACCACTTTGTACCAATCCAGCGGAACCGCCCAGAACCAGCAAGGGTTCTTGAACGTGACCAAACAGAGTGGAGATATCGTGTTTGGATCCGCGGTGAAAGGAGCGAGCCACAATGCCAAGCTTGTGAAGGCCGTGGCTTCTCAGCCCTATAACATCTCGGTCCTTCAGGTTAGCTCACCGATAATTGCACCAGGAATCGATTCTTCCAACCCAAATGCCACCTCGCCGTCCGCTTCACCAGCGGCAACGCCCAAGAAGGCCCCCTCCTCAAGCCCCGCCAAGTCCCCGGTCGCAGATGCACCCGATTCATCGGAAGCTCCATCAGCAGATGCTCCTGCCGATGCACCGGAGGCAGACGCACCGGAAGCAGACACACCGGCCAGCTCTCCCCCAGCACCTTCGGATGCCGATGCAGACGCACCAGCTCCCGGGAAATCTTCAAGCTCTCGCGCAACTCTGCCCGTTGGTGCAGGCATCGTGATGGGTTTGTTGTCAGCGATGGTGGCGTAAATTTGTAGCCCGGTGCCATTAATCTTTTTCGAAGTCAAATGGATACGATATAGCTCTTTACTAGTCTAATTGCAGCAGAATCCGTCATTCGCAAATTTAACGACTGTACAATTCTAAACAACCTTTTTTCCAGCTGCTGTGGACTTCTCTAGCCACAGCAGCCCAAAAACACCGGCGAGCTAAATGAACAAATAGTTTTGAGGCACGGATTCTTACCAGCTAGGCCCTACACAAAGTCGAAATTTGAACTTCAAATATGTTAGATTTTAGTGAGATGACATTAAATTTTGAAAGATTTTTTTAATTAGTGGCCTAGAGACACTTATTAAGCAACTAATTAAGAAAATTTTAATGGTTTCCAATGCAAGAATCAATCTTATATTATGCACAGTCAATATCTTGAACATTCAAGTATTTCAAATAAAGTGTATTTAAGGGATAGGTGCATTAGAAGTTTTAAGATTTATCACGAAATTGTAATTAAATACTAAAATTTTCAAAAAAGCAATCATTAAGGAATCATTAAGGAAAAATGCTTACATAGCTTCTTTTTTTTTTTTTTTTTTTTTATGTGGTTTTGAGATAGCTAAGATATGAAACTTTAAGACAAACGACGTTCTAATCCAAATTTTCTTTTTTAATAAAAATAAAAAGGGCAATGAGGGTCCTAACCCACCGCCTGTGGCCCTTTTCAACAGTGGCCAGCGATGGTGGGGGCACAAGCATTTTTTTTTTCCATTTCTATGTTCTTTTGTTTAAATTTAGCTTATTTTTCATTTAATTTATGTAAAATTTGGGTTGAAAATAATATTTGAACCAAAATGGCATCATTTTAACTTTATTTTACATGTTTTAACCATTAGAGCTCAATGTAGGAAAGAATCATAAAAATAAGTCTCACCAATAATTTCCATTAACCATGTTAAACAAAGATACCAAAAAAACTTGATTGCATCGATTTGATATATTTTAAAACTTAATTGCACTTTTAAAAAAATTTAAAACTCAATTGTATTTTCATAACAAAATTTAAAACTTCCGATTAGTCTAGTAAAACAAGTGAGTCAAGTCAAAAATGGCTCGACTTAATCATTTACCATATTTTGATCTATCTTTATGTAATACAAATTTATTAACTTATACTCAACTCAACTCATATTGCTAACACACTTCTATATTTAACCTAATCCAAAAAAAGTCAAGACTCAAACTAAAGTGAGAGCATAGAGTAAAGGCAAAAAAGAATGAAGAGTCACAAAGGTCAATTGGATCTAATTAAATTGTAAACTCATAAAATACCCATATTATTTTAAATTTTACTATTTTAAATACATTTATTGAATATAAATAACCCATATAGCAATTTAACTCATTAAATATTAGCTTTATTTCTTGATTTTCATTTGTTTTTTTTTTTGAGAGATGCATCTATGACCCATTTTGATATGTCTACTTCCAATACTAAACGAGCACCCCAAGGGCAGTAAAACAATACCCAATTTCAAAACTAAAATAATGGAACTATTTAGGGCATCAATCTCGATTTAGAATCTATCAGACAATTCTCTCGACAGCAAATCTTTTTAATCTCGATACAGAACTAACTTAAAGGAGGCCACAGGAAACATGCTTTCAACATCCATGTAGCAGCAACTACCAGTGAGGCAGAGACCTAAGCGTAACATTATCAAGGATTACCCTGAAGGACCAGGGCAGAGGAATTTCTATTCGTTCTTTTCACCAGAGATGCAGCAAAATCCTGGATTGTGATGAATAAATAGTAACTCAGAAGCACAAAGGGTGCATTTAAAGTGAGAAGGCCAGCTTTCAACTTCCAAGCAAATTGCAAGGAAAGACATTAGAATCAGAAGATATCCACAATCAATAAAGCAGAAGGCCCATGAAACTCAAGTGTCTAAGAGAGCTTGAGGAGAAATTAAGGAGAAGTTTCCTTGTAAAGATTGATGCAACTAAAGCAGAGTCTCAACCTCAACTTGGTAATTTCCTGACTAGTATGCACGTTCTATAGCTGTTCAAAGACATTACAGTCGAAAAGACTAACCCTATCCTAGGAGTTCCATCCATGCCCTCATGGCATCTAATTAAGGGTGAACACTAACGCTGCTGCTAAACAAAAAAGCCAACTACCTTCGGGGGGAAATCTTCCATCTAGACAAAATTCCCTCTTGAGCCAAGGTACTTCAAGCTTTGACCTTGTTGATTATGTCCAATATCACCTTGTCCATGTCAAGAGCCTTCATGGCGCCAAATGGTCGTTTCATGTCCTGCACTCATGCCATACGGTAAGGTCAAACATACACATCTGAGCGAGGAATAAAATGGATCACAATCTCTCATAGATTGGATGGTGCCAGCCAAATCGAGAGAGAGTAAGAGTTAATCAAATAATGAAAGTACTACAAAGTTAAAGGGTTAATCAAATAATGAAAGTACTACAAAGTTAAAGGGTTAATCAAATAATGAAAGTACTACAAAGTTAAGATCATTATCATCATGTTTAGTAAACAAAAAAGAAATCACATAATCTCCTATGAAACTTGTTAACAGAAGAATAATAAGGCATTAAAAACAATGCTACCACGCTGCACTCAAGAGCATCCAACCATAGATATAAAAGAAAGGAAAATGTTGCTAAGCAAATTTTTTGAAGAGTTATAGGAAGATGCAGCTGAATTTCTGAAGGACTTTAACCCGAGGCAAGTTTGGAGGAGCTTTGGGGGTTCAGCATCTCCAAAATGCTAATATAATTTTTCTCTTCCAACTCGGCCCTCACTAAATTTTCGTAATCCTGAAAAAGTCATCACCTCATGTGACGTCACCAGCAAAGGGCCCAGGCTGCTGCCGGCCCACCGACAAGCAGCCCAAGCAATGGCTTCCTTAGTTCACACGACCTAGGCAACACCTGAGGTTGCACGACCACAACAGGTGAGGCTGGTCAGTGCCAAATCTAGCTCGCTGGCAGCTTGAGCCCCACTAGCAAAGGTTTGAGGTTTTTTAAAAGAAAAATACTAGCAAAAGTCCTTTACAAATGTAGTTTCTTCAAAAAACATTTAAATCAAAGTTGCTTCTCAATGTATTTTTAAATTGCACTTTACTAAACACTATTTGCATTTAGGAAAAACCATTCCACCTGAAACCCTCTGCATATCGCAAAGGTTTTCCTCAAAAGCCTTACCCACAATATGTGCAGCTATACATTAACATGTGCACAAAATGAACATAACAGAGATGAGAATGAGAATGCTTTGTTAAATATGCAGGCATATGAGAAAAGACGATTAGAAATAATTCTATCCAAGAAAAACGTGTTGCTCCAATCAATAGTAAGATGAGAAAAGATTCTTTAAGATGGTTTGGTCAAATCAAACGAAGACCTACAGATGCTCCAGTAAGAAGATGGGAGAAAGGGATGGCAAAACTAGTCCGAAGGAGACAATCACAAAAGATATGAAACTTGTAAAGTTTACAAAGAATCCAACAAAGAATCAAGTACAATGGCTAATAATTCAAATAAGATAAATTCACTTCGCAAGACTGGACTTAATTTGTCTTTGTAAACCAGGTGCAAATCTTTAAGTAAACGCATGCTTTGAAATTTCTCAAAAAAATCATACTCATAATTTTTATTCCTGAAAAGCTCATATCCACAAAAAGTGGAAGTACTTACCACCAGCAAATTATTTCCGAGCTGTCTGATAATCGAGAACCATATTTACATCCAGGGATGCAGGTCAAGTCATCCTTTATTCTACCTTATCCGGGAAAAGGGACAAAATTCAATCATCGATTCACAGCATTTCTCATTTCTTTCACTCTGCCTTTCTGACAAGATAGATGCCATGATTTCTCACGAATGCAATAAAAAAAGGCAGCAGTCGCATTGGGTTTAAAGCTTATGGATGAAATGGCAAAGGGAAATAGAGCCATTAGTTAAAAAAATGTAAAAGCACTAACCAATAGGCTGATGAATTTTTCACCACCTTCCTCCCGTATTTCAAAGCAACCTCTTCTAGGCTGTACAAAAAATAAGATGAAAGTTTAGCTAACAGATCTTAGTAACAGGACAACTCACTCAAAGTTCACTATACCTATAAGTGAGTAACAGCACTGTTACAGAGCTAGATAAAGGATATTTTGAAATGCTTTCCAACATATCAA
This sequence comes from Eucalyptus sideroxylon, assembly GCA_014182405.2. NCBI lineage: Eukaryota > Viridiplantae > Streptophyta > Magnoliopsida > Myrtales > Myrtaceae > Eucalyptus > Eucalyptus sideroxylon. Next base: position 25,480,317 of record CM024550.2, read on the forward strand.
GAGCAGTACAAAATAGAACATACTACCTAGTACATTAAACATTTAAGGTCAGTCTTATGATTTACTTTGGATGACACTGACTGCATTAACTTCACATTATTAGCAATGCCAAGCCATTTCCAGTTTTCCTTTGAAATAGATTTCACTCAAGAGGATACAATAAACATGATGGCCACACCCCATCATCAATTTAGACGATGCAGTTCATTGAAGATTTCAGTATTAGATCCGTGCAGGGATCTTTACTTAGTCAAATCATATTTGGAACAGCTCCAATCCCCTAACATCTGGAAACATATCAAAGGGCCAAGAATACCTCCCTAAATAGCATACTCATGCTCACCTTATCTGGGTTGACCACAACAATGATGCCAGGCACACCTTTCTCCAAGCCATTCTTCACTTGAATAGCCCTTGTCTTGAAGGAATTGCATTGTTTGCTACACAAGGAAAGAAAACTAGTTAAGAAAAAATGGTAGGTTCTTTATCCCATCACAAGTTTGAAAAAGAGATATCTCGGTGGCATTATCATGAAAGGGAGCTTCATAATTATAAGTAGTGGTGGACTTAAGTACAGTACTAAATACTCAACTCACAACGTACTTAAATCCAGTTAAAAATTTCTCCATCAATTGGTCAAGTTGTAAGGTCATCAAAATGAGCATTCAGATGAAGAGCTTATTCCGTTTTCTAACCATTTAGTTTTGAGAGAAAATTATAACAAGTGGTTTGACTCTCATTTTTTTCTTTGGAGCAACATGAATATATTTAAGTGCTACAATAGATAATACCCAAATCTCAGGGACCAAAAAGCAACACCAAACAACCACTAAGCTGAAAACCATACTGGAAATACATGAAAGCTGAAAAAGCAGCATGCATCTGAAAAAGAAACAATTTGCTATCTCCATTGTACAGGGACTGCAAGTAAGTTAACAAGGTTCTCCACCATTGAACAAATAGTAACACTAATCTACTTATAACCGTAGTATGATATAAATACGGATAAAATGTTCAATATAAGTACACAGTTCTAGTTCCCTGTTTCATGACACTCTGATTATAAAGTATCTCTCAACAAAAACAGCAGTGTTAGTACGATGGAATGGACTGAGATAGGAATGGAATAGAAAGGGGAATCGAATGGCGTGAGTGCTTTTACTATGCTTGACTATGATTTAAACAGAAAAAGATAATGTGCGTATCCTAATGAAGGAATATCAGTGTCAATCTTTCAAAAGTAAGTGAGAGAGAAAAGAAAAGATGGACTAGGAAATGTATTCTGCTCGAGCCTTATCACTTCACACCACCTACAAAAACAAAAGAAAATTCTCATAGAGATTACCATTCTTGCTAGGAAAAAAGGCCATGCCAAACTAATGGAAAGGGAATTAAGCCGGAGTCACGATCCCATTTCCAGTTCAGTTACCCCAAACCAACCATTTCATAAGATAGGTAAAGGGAAAGGGAAAGAGAAGGATTCGAGGGTAACTAGGACAAATGGCGAAATAGTGAAAGAACATTTTCTTTCTTCCTCCGAAAATGACAAACGTGTGTAAAATGCAAACAGAAATGGAGGAATGTGGACAGCAGAGTCACCACAACAGCCATTACCACACTCCGTTCACCATTGCTGACTTCTCTGACCTTCATGGAAACGAATCAAAAGCTTAAGACAAAAACCTCTCCCTATCATTTTTCTTAGACCGCCTTTCTCTCTAAAAGGAAAAGGAAACTTCTTCTCACCTCCCTTTTCCAAACACATAGATTGGCCACACCAAGAAGAAGAGTAAGAAATTTCCCCAAATGGCCGCCATAAAATGCAAGCATTTCTCAACAGGGTTACCACTGTCCTGCCATTCTCGCACACCAGAGGAAAAAGGAAACCGCTGGGCTTTCCAACAGAGTTTTGCTTCAGAGTTGCTTTTCGGTAGTATCATGGGTGTTTCATTCTGCAAAAACAACGAAAAGGGTCCGATACATGTTTCACCCTCTTCGACCCACTCAACACAACGCCGAAAAGGCTATTGCTCTTTGGGTTTTGTCTCAGTAACATGAAAGAAACCCCAAGAAACTGCATCGCCATAGAGACAGAAGACCCACAAATGCCGACCATCTCAACATTTCATTCCTTTCCTCTCGCAAAAGAAAGAAACGCAGAAACAGAGAGAGAGAGAGAGAGAGAGAGGCGTCACCAGTGCTCGATGACGACGGTCTTGGCCTTGGAGTCCAGCGCCCCGCCAGCCTCCGCTTCCTCCAGCTCGTCATCCACGGCTCCCTCTTCCTCCTCCCGGCTCTCCCCGCCGCCACCCTCGGCTTTCCCGGCGACCTTCCCGTCGGCGACCTCCTCCGCCTCCTCCTCCTCCTCCTCCTCCTCCTCCTTGGCCACCTTCTTCTTCCTCCCCCTGGCCCCCTGGCCTTCTTGGCCGCCGCCGGCCCGGGCACCGAGTTAGACCTCGACCCTCCAGCGGGGACCTCCCCCTTCGCCGAGCTACGCGTCACCCTCCTCGTGAAAACGGCAGTGGCGACGGCGGTCGTGGTCGTCGTGGTCGTCGTGACCACCGTGGGCGCCTTCTCCTCCTCTCCCGGGACCGCCGCTCCCCCCTTGCGCTTCCTGGGTGCCATGGATGAAGCCCCAAAAAACCTCTCCCCCTCCCTCTCTCCCTCTCCCTCTCTCTCTCTCCACAACTTTCTCTCTCTAGCTCTCTCCCTGTGGCGACAGCGACAGCGACAGAGCCCACCACTTACCCCGCCTTTTTGTGCCCGCGCTTCTCCTCCTCCCCCTCCTCCGGTGGCCATCTCCCGCGCATCGATCCGGGGCGGAATTTCGAACGGACGGCCCCGATCTTCCCGCCCCTCCCCCCCGCGTTCCTCTGCCGTCGGATGGCGGATGGGTGATGATGATGATCCCCGTGTGTCCCGACGGTCGATGCCATGCCATGGCCCGTCTGCATCCCCCCCCTCATGATGGCGGTGACGATGGATGATGGATGTGCGTTTCCACGTCTCCATCCGACTTTTTAACCGCTTCCGAATTTAGCCATTAATTTCGCAAATTACCCCTTTTTTATTCACGTCGATTTCGTTTAAATATAAATTAAAATTAAGATGCCCGTGCCCGTGCCCGTGCCCGTCGTTTTCTTTTCTCACCATCGTGATATTTAATGTGATCGAAAATCACGTGAGATTTTCTTTAATTATCCGTCCCCGCATAAGGGCATGAACCATGCACAGAATTCGCTGACTAAGGATAATGTTATCGACAATATTTAATCCGTCAATCGAATGCATCCACCTCGCTGGTGACAAGATTGACTTTTGCAAATTCGAAATTAATTAAAATAGAATGACCTATTGATTCCACCAAATTAATCATGTAGCTCATAATGAAGGGCGATTAATTTTGGCTCGCTAAAACTTGAGGATTTAATTTTGAGCTTATTAAACCATGTAGTCCAATTTGCACATAAAAATCTCTACACGCTCGAACTTTTCGCACACGATCAACATCTTTGTCAAAAATGGAAAAGAAGAAGAGGAAATATTATCCAAATCTATAGTCTCCTAAAAAAAAAAAGGAGCCACCAAGCAAAGATTACATTTTAAAATTAACATACTTAGATTAATATAAATAACATAATGGACAAATATTTTTGCAATTTTTAATTCTTCTTTTAGTTGAGGTGGTTTCTTAGGAATATGAGATTCGGAAAAAGTAAGAAAAAGTATGAATCTACCTTTTGGCATTTGACTTAATGCAGGGTACTTTCTTTTTCAACTGAGATATTATGCGGATACGATGTGGCCACTTCCAATTGCGAAAAAGGCCATATTCCTAATTGGAAAAAGAGATACGATAACAGCAATTGGTGTAAAGAACGAACAGTACAGTAAGGGCATAATTGGGAAGAACATGAAGAGAAAAATGAGATTAAATTGACTCAAATTTCAAATTTCCCTCCACGTCATATCAAAAAAAAAAAAATCCCTCCACGATCTTATAGAAACAATTTCAAAATTCTTTTTCATTTTCCACCCAAAATTTCATTCCTTTCATTTTGGAGTGTGCAAAATGGACCACCCGAACCAAACCGGATTAGCTGTTTCAATCCAATTCCTAAGAGTGTCAGTCCAGGTCTTGATCTTAAAAGTGGAACTGAAGAGGAAATTGGACTGGCCAAACCGACTAAATATACTATTTTATTTTATTTTGTCTTCAAAAAAATTAGTAAAATATAAACTAAACGGTATTTTGATTCGGTCCCAAGTAGTGGGAAAAAAAATAATGGGAAAAAAGCAGTGAGAAAAAATAAGCGATTGGTTACATTTTACCGGAATTGAAACTAGACCATACAGATGATTCGGTCCGGTTTCCAATCTTAAGACCAATCAGTTCGATCCCTAGTTATGAATTTTGGGAACCGATCACCCCTACTTCCATTTTCTTGACTTCCCCAAACACAATCTAAAATCTCCTCACAAATTGACCGTCAATTGGAGCTCTCATGTGCTGAAGAATCCTTCTCCTCGGGGGCATATATTGGTGAATTTTGAAGATGGAAGCAATTTTAAGAAGAAGGGCCTAAACAGAGTAATCTCGAGCATGAAGAAAGGAGAACAAACTCGGTGACCATGACAACTGACTCCATCATCGATCTGGATGATTCAATAGTCTTAGTGAATTCATTGTTGTGTTACAAAGTTGAATGACAGATATTACCCAAAGTCATTTTCACGTGTCTTTTTCATTGGATTTGATACCACTAAACCGGATCATTATGGGTAGGATTGTTTAAGGATACAGGTTTAAGTCTAGAGATTTAAAATAGCAAGATAGAAAGAGTCATATGGTGTCGTTGTGAAATAGCAAGTCCAAGCACGTGAAAGGTGTTGGATCCTTCAGCTCTTTACCAATTGGCTCTTGCTAGATGTACGGAATAGTAGCCCAAATGGTCTGAGACCTTTTAATCTATTTAAAAAGACCGCTCAACTTTAGCCTAATATATAGCACCACCCCTAGACTTTCAATTGTTCAATCCTTGAATTATTAATAAATATTCAATATGCTTCATAAAATATGAAAATGTTTAAAAGTACATGAACCATAATAAATTAAAATTTTGGGAATAACATTGCACATTGGACTGAAATTTATGAATCATATTAAACAAAATAAAAATTTAGAGACGAAATTGCACATTAGATCACAATTTATGATCAATTTAAATAAATTAATAGTTTAAGAACGACTTGCACATTATGAAGATAGCTTTGAAGGCTTGGAAGCATCAAATGACTCAAAAATTAGCGTATCGATGACTAGCAAAGAAAGACACCTAGTTTTGTCCTAAACCGATCAAGGTACAACTATATATAACTTTAATGTCTTTATCACGAGTCAAACAAGTTCATGTTTTGTAAAATGAAACTTAGAGAAATGAAAATGTAATCGACATTTTGATTGATATTTTTGGTTGTAAGAGAGATGATGTTGGGATCGAATGGTCTTTCTTTTCTTATATTTGGATTGTGACCGAAAGTTGGATGGTAGTGTTAATAATATCAAAATACCCAAAAACAATAAGGTTTTCGTCTTCTAGTGAGGTAGGACTAGAACCACACGTTGCCTATTAGACTCCGTTTGTTTCGTGAAAAATAAATAATTTTGAGAACAATTTTTCTAAAAATGATTACTTGTATATCTTAAAACAGTTGGTTTAAAATTTTTGCCGTTACTGACTGAAATTGACATTGAAAATTTTTCATGAATGACAAAAATATATTTCCTTTCTCATTTTTGTGAATTATACAAACAATCTTTTTTATGAATATTTTTTGTCAAATCATTTATTTTTCGCAAAACAAATGAAGCATTAGATACTACCTATTTGTCTAAGATTTAAACATTATTCCACGAGCACAATCAATTGTAAACTCGACAATCACATTACAGCATCATAAGTTCTATCCTGGTCAAAGATTTATCTTAACAAGCAAAGCATCGACATAGAGTCAAGAGATATATATACATGCTTGTGCACGTTTGTCAAAGAATTTCCTCTTGTTTATTACATTAACAATTATTATGTTATATGAAAAATTTACTCAATGTAGAAATTTAAGTGGAACACCATTAGCACAATTGCCATACATTGAAGAAGGCCAAAAATGTTTTTAGGTCACGAATTTTAACTGATGTGTAAGTCCCATATTCTCCCATGGCCATTGATATCTACTATATTTTTCAATTGGGAGAATTAAAAAAAAAAAAAAACTTCTAAATCTATTGCAATTACGCCAATTTAGCCTAAATCTTTTTTTTTTTAGGCCAATTCAATGCTTAACTTTTTGCATAGCTTACAAGGGCAGCAATGCCCTTACTTGAGGGAAAAAGAAACTAAGTAAAAGAAAAATTATAAAAAAAAAATTAAAATATTAAAATATAATCTGAAATGTCAATGTCAACCCCGTTTGTTCAAAATTTGCTGAATGGCATAAATTGATATAAATACAAAAGATTTAAGACTGAATTAACATAATTATAATAGGTTTAGAATCTTTTTGATAATTTTTTCTTTTTCAATCTCCTTGTCTCTTCTTCTCATAGCCATAGCTTGCTAGCTACTCTTAGCACTAACTCTCACCAGTTTTGCCAATTAAAGTTAGCCACTTTTCTCTTACCCTTGCAACATCTCTTTAATTTCCAACCACACGTTTTAACACGAGATGGGATCATGCATGGCATAAATTAACCTTGGTTAGTTAATGCCTAAAATATCTAAATGCCAGACTTCTTTCCTATTTCCTTGTTGTGGCCTTGAGTTCCATCTTTTATCCTCTCTAATACTATCATCTTCACTTATTTTACCCAATTTCACATTTAAATTCCATGCATCCCGAAGTACTAACGTCTCGATTTGGATGTATGCACCAAACTAGCACAAGTGGAACTAGTTAAGAATTACCATCTTTCTTAACCAATCTACGTTTGAGGTAAAAATTTCTCCCTTCAGTCACCTCAATATTGTTAGATTAGGTGTCTCATTTTTTATTTAGTGGTAATTCTAGATTGTATCACTGAATTTTATGGTGGATGAAGCTCTACGTTCACTCAAACCTTTCCATCCAAGGCAAAGTGAATTCTAGGAGCTGAAGTCGGTTGATCCACCGATACTCTTGATCATTGCTTGATTTTAGCTCAAAGAATAAATAATATCATAGATATATGTTATGAAAAGTAATAAGTGATTGCAATAAGAGCTAATAAGAGGTAAGATTATATGTATGAGTGATTAAAACAAGGTTTATTGATGCCATGTATATTTGCTTATATGCTTGAGTCATCATGACTTGTATTTCATGAATAAGAACACGGTCGATTGATTTTAAGAGGATTTTGAATCTTTGATGAGCAAAAGTGTTAGAGAAATGAAATTATGCATGTAAAGGGAACAAGAGTACATTAAGGGCATGTTTGGGATGTCCGCCAGAAATGAAGTGAAGGATAATACAAAATGAAATGAGATGGAAAGAAAAAAAATGTTATGGACATTTTGATTAATATGTCTGGTTGTAAGAGAGGAATTGTGTTGGAATTGACTGGTCATTCTTTTCTTTGGCTCCGTTTACTTTATGGAATATGAATAATTTAAAAAATATTTTCTTAAAATTGATCGCTTATATAGCTTAAAGGAATTAGTCAACGAAAAATATTTTCATTACCGACAACAAGTTATATCTAAACATTTCCATAAACAATAAAAATAATTTTTTGTTCATTCATTTTTATAAACAACGTAAGTAATTATTTTTAGGAAAATATTTTTGAAATCATTTATTTTCACGAAACAAACGAAATCTTATATTTGATTTGTGCCCCAAAAGTTGAATGGTAAATTAACAATATCAAAATAATCAAAAGCGAAAAGGACTTCGTCTTCTAGTGAGGTGGGAGTGGAATCGGAGCTTGCTTTGACTTGTGGAAGGAATCCTCATTGGACGAACAAGCACTTACTAGGAAAGATCGCCACTTTTCACTTATTTATCTTGTCACATCTCCTCAATTTCTAACCATATCTTTTAACATGAGATGAGATCATGCATGATATAATTTAACCTTGACTAGTTAATGCCTAAAATATCTAAATGTGAGACTTCTTTCTCATTTCCTTGTGGCCTTGAGTTCCACCTTTATCCTCTCTAATACCATCATCTTCAATTATTCCACCCAATTCCACGCTCAAATTTCATGCATCCAAAGAACCTAAGGAATAAAAATCTCCATTTGAAAATAGGACGCATTTGATCAACATTTTGAAAGCCCCTTGGGACCTCAAAGCCTTTCGGGAAATTTTGGAGTATTTGGCAACCATTCTCGAGGGACGTTGAGGTGAAAGCTAATCTTGAGCAGGCTGAAAACCTAAGGCATGCCCATCTATCTTGGGCATTCAAATTTAAATGATTTTTTTCTTCAAAACTTGCCCTCACTGGCTTTCTCATATTTCCTTTTACCCTCATAAAGGATGGATTGTGGTTGGTCAAGGCAAGCCTAGGCATTGCTCAAGGTCACAAGTCATTGACAATTGCCAAGGATCACGTGACACTAGCAACAGTGCCTAGGCTTGTTGACAACCCCAGTGAGGGCCACCTGCCAAGGGTCTCCTAAGGTCGTGTGACCTTAGCTGATGGTCGCTGGTGCCAAATCTGGCTCGCCGATGGCCTAAACCTTTCATCGAAGGTAGCAAAGGGTTTGATTTTTTTTATGAAAAAATAGAATGGCAGCCAAAGCCCTTAGCAAACATCAATTAATCCAAATTTGTTTCGCAAATAATTTTTTACTAAAGGCAATTTGTATTTTCTCAAAGAGCTTTAGGCTTTTAGCATTTACATTTTTCCAAAGTCAATCTCCAAAATCAAACCAAATGCAGGCTTATTCACATTACTAGCACAAGTGAAGCTAGCTAAGAATTACATCTTTCTTTCTCAAGCATCTATGAGGTAAGATTTTCTCCCTCAAAGCTTCAATCACCTAAATATTGCTAGGTTTGGTGTTTGATTTATTTAACTAGTGTTAATTCAAGACTATCTCACTTGATTTCAAGGTAAAAGAAGCTTTATGTTCACTCAAATCTTTCCATCCAAGGTAAGTGAATCTCTCGGAGATAAAGTGGGTTGATCCACCTAGTACTCTTGATTCTTGTTTGATCTTAGCATAAATATGAATGATATTATAGATTTATGCAGTTAAAAAGATTTGGTGATGACATTGTGAGTTAATGAGAGGCAAGATTATATGTATGATTCGTTTTAGATGATTTTGCACCATGGTTATTGCTTCGTTGATATAAGATTAAAACAATGTTTGTTGATGCCATGCAAATTTGTTATAAGGCAAAACTGTATATACGAGTCATCATGACTTGTATTTCATGAAAAAGAAAATGGTTGAGTGATTGCAAGAGGACTTTGATTGACTTTAATGAGCAAAAGTGTGGGAGAGATGAAACTATGCATGTACATGGGTAAAATAGTTATTTTATGCGACACGTGGGCAAAAACGCAAATTCACAGTGTAAATTCCTTTGTGAACAATGAATTTTATTAATTAAAATTTTTACTAGGTAGTGAATAAGTTAGATTAGTTAGAGGAACTGAAATCCGTGAAAAATCTAAGTATTGGAGAATATAGGCTATTTTAACTTCAATAAGTTAGAGGTCTCATATCTGAAAACGGAAAATTATGAGGACTGCTCACATGTTAAGGATGGTTATGATTGTAGGTTTTTAGTTGAATATATAATTAATTGTCTAATCTAGACAAGTTCTTCATCTAGTCAAAATTTGGATTTAATCGCTAAACTATTTTGAAAAACTGGTTGTTTTGGTCATTTTACAAAATTTGGGATATGAATATAATGTTAATAAGATGATCATATGCATCAAATAGCAAATGAAAGATATTATCTAATTTATTTGATTAGTTGCTGATTAAGAGAAAAATTGAGGTGTGAAAGATTTGGGATTAAAGTAATGTAATTCGCACCAATAAAATTATGTCGCGCGTATAGAGGAGATATTATGACACATACGGTTTTTTAAAAGCTCACTTTATCATATGAGAAGTATCAAGAAATTAATGTACTATAAATTGGTTCATTATTATGGAGAGTCCTATGCTGATATTTTTTTAGATAGGTACATTGTTAAATTATATTTGTGGTGTGACATCCTGAAATTCGACCCTATTTCGATAAAGTGAAATGGGCATTTCGTCGGCGTGCTTACGGCCTTTTTCTCTGAGCTGATCACTCACGAGTTAACTAACCTATTGGGTGAAGCCGTTAAGGGATGTATCAGCTGTAAAATCCCTAAAAGCTACCTAATTGGTTGGATTGAGCTAAAATCACGTCCGATCGATTTTTAACCACGAAATTGAACTCGATTTCGGGAATCGAATTTTAAGCGCGTCATAATTCTTATTTTTAGGATCTCACTCTCATCGTCGTCAATTTATTGACGAGTCCGAAATTTCAATAAAGAAATTATCGGAAGAAAATCAAGACTAAAATAAAATAGAAAGGAAAGGAAAGAGAAAAAGGAAAATTGCATAAAGGCATTATGCATTTCTATTTTTCCTTTTTCTCTTTCTCCCCTTTTCTTTCTCTCCCTTTTTTCCTTTCCTTTTTCTCTTTTTCTCTCTTTTCTCTCTCTCCTCTCTCCTTTTTCCCTCCCCCTTCGTACGATTCCCCCACCACTCACTTTTCTCTCCCTTATCTCTTTCCTCTCTCTCCTCTCTCCTCTCTCTTCTTTCTTCCCCCTTGCGACCGAACCCCTCTGTTCTTCTTTCTTCTTTGCGTGCGAACCAGGAGCTCGGAGACAGCAGCTCGCCGAGAACCCCTCGCCGCTCGTCCCGCCGCCGCACCGTCGCACCGCCGCGCCGCGCTCGTGCGCCCGCCGCCGTCGCGCCGTCCGCGCGCACCCAAGCCGAGCGAACCAGCCCCGTTCCACCTCTGTTCTGCACCGACCAGCCACCCTCCGGCCACCGTGGGCCACCGCCTAGCCCCGCCGGACCTCCCCCGTGACCCCCTCGCCCTCCGCCGGCTTCCCCTCGCCTCCCTAGCCGCCGGAGCAGCTCCGTTCGGCCCCGACCAGCAAGCCCACGGAGTGGGTTTCAGCTAGTTCAAGCCCGCTTTTGGGCCGTTTCCGGGCCTCGGATCCGCGAGTCGCTTTGGGAACAATCGTTCCTCGCGTCGCCGCCGTCGGATTGATCCGACTTGCGCGCGATTTGGTGAGTAATCTCACTAATCCAGGATTAGTGGCTAATTATGCTTTAAGCTGGTTTAGATTTAATTAATTATATTTAGGTTGTTAGATTATATTAAATTAGCAATTATTAGTCAATTGTTATGTGATTTAAATAAATTGATTGCGCAATTAGCAAGTAGACGTGGTCTACTATTTATTGGGAGTATCTCGGAAATTTTCCGACCCCTAATTGGGCTTCAATTTGGCAATTCGGGCCTAAGTGGGATTTTTGGCATTTTAATATTAATTTTCGGAATTAAATTAAATAATTATTTATTTTCCGAAAATTCAAGGGAGATGGTCCGGAACCGGAATATTACGTGGACGACCGTGGTGAAGTCCGTTTATTTAATCGGGCCTTATTTTGAGCTAAACGGAATTTTTAATATTTAATAATTAATTTTCGAAATTAATTAAATAATTAAATAATTTTCAGAAATTAAGATTGAGATGGCCGACGACCGAAATCTCGTGCCGATTGTCGTGGCGCAGTCCGTTTATTTATTTGAGCTTTGAATTGTGCCAAATTGATTCTTGAAGTGATATTCGAGTGTGGCCGTAAGCCATTGATTCTTGAAAGTGGTCGAGTGGGACCGTAAAGCCATTGATTTATAATGCTTGAAAGTGGTCGAGTGGGACCGTAAAACTGGAGTGAATATCGAAAGTGGTCGAGTGGGACCGTAAAGCCATTGATTCTTGAAAGTGGTCGAGTGGGGCCGTAAAGCGGGTTAATATCGAAAGTGGTCGAGTGGGGCCGTAAAACGGCCATTGATTCTTGAAAGTGGTCGAGTGGGACCGTATTATATAGGCATGTATGGTTCGGATGAATATCGAAAGTGGTCGAGTGGGACCGTAAAGCCATTGATTCTTGAAAAGTGGTCGAGTGGGACCGTAAAGCCATGATTCTTGAAAGTGGTCGAGTGGGACCGTAAAACGCCATTGAATATCGAAAGTGGTCGGAGTGGGACCGTAAAACGCCATTAAATATTGAATGTTGTCGAGTGGGACTACGAATAGCAATAGCTTGAATGGCCCCGAATGGTCGAATGGTTTGACACATGAAATCGACGAGCGTCGATTGATCATTGTTTTGATTTGATGTTGTGAATTGATTGGCGAATGGGAATGACCGTGAGTGGTCTGGTTGGCTTGTAATCGACTAGGTCGATTTGATCGATGCTTTTATCGGTGATATGATTGCTTGAGTGCTTATTATAAATTGTACTGACTTGCAGGTGGAATCTGATGCTAAGGTACGCCTTCTGACCTATGCGTGTTTAGGCAGCCTTTAGTATAATAGTTCACTAATCGGGCTTAGTGGGGTAGAACTCGCGAGACGTAGTCTCATCCCGGTTAAGGGAAAACCATTTCGGGACCCCGCTAAGGAGCTGAGGAGGAAGAGTTGGAGAAGGATTTTGGGAGAAGAAGACAATCTCGAGAGGGGCCGTGAGTACGGCCTAGATGGACTGAAATCTTATCTTCTTTGATATCTCCATTTTGATGTGAATAGAGTTTAGAATAAAAAGTTGTGAAGTGTTCTGGTTTGTGGTTTGTATAAAAGTTTGGTTATAAATTTCAATATGAAAAATATGGCCCTGCTTTTCTATCCCATCGTTTTATTGTCTGGGGATTTTAACTGCTTCCGCATGCGCTTAAAAATGAAAGGGTCGGCGATACATTGTCCTGGGATATCGCATTATAAATCGACCAAGAAGAGAAGGATGTGTGCGTGCCCGAGGATCGGGGCGTGACATCCAGATTAAGTGGTATCAGAGCCAGGTTGAAGATTGGAGTGATAAGGAGCGATGGTTAATGGGATAGTTAGTAGGAAAGGCCTTTAAATTCATGCTGGTGCATGTCTGTGTTAGCTGAATGCTAAAATTGTTTGTTGTTTGAATCGCTCTTTTTCTAATTCAGTGTTGAATTGGAAGCGGGTGTCGAGATTAAAGTGACACCATGAGCGATCGGAGCCAAGAACTCCTAGGCGAGGACCTTGTCCTCGCAACTCGGACTAGGACACCGACAAGAGTTGGTGCCCGAGGTGGCCGAGGTAGAGCGCAAGCCGAGGCTAGCGCGAGTGGAGCAGCACCACAGGCCCGTTGGTGCCGGGGTAGCAGCCCCGCTTGATCGTGGAACAATTGGGATCACGCAAGCGTTGGATGCTATGCGTGAGATGATGGGGCAACAGCCCGGATCAAACAACCGCATTTACTTTGCCGCCGTTGCTTTGCCGCTACTACCGCTTTCCGCCAATGCTGTTGCCGCAGCCGCACTCCGCCGCCGCACTGTTGGAGTCCCGCCTGTGAGGCCGATGCCTAGTTTGGTGGAACAGTTTTTGAAATTGAAGCCACCGAAGTTTACTGGGGCAGGAGACCCCGAAGCTGCTGCTCTGTGGATCCAAGGACTGGAGAAGGCATTTGCACTATTGATGTGCTCTGAGACTGAGAAAGTGGTCCTCGCAGTCTACAAATTAGAAGGAGTTGCGAGTACTTGGTGGAAAACCACTCAAGGAACGATATTTCCCGAAGGTGTAGCCCCACGGGAACGCCTTTGTTGAAGCCTTCAACGGGAAATATTTTTCAGAAACTGCTAAAGAGATTAAGATGGTTGAGTTCCAACGCCTTCGCCAAGGCTCTATGACTGTGGATCAATATGAAGCGAAGTTTGCTGAACTGTCGCAATATGCCCCTGAATTAGTTGAGAATCCAATAAACCGAGGGAGAAGATTCAGAGATGGACTCAAGCCAGAGTTGAGAAGCCCATTGATTTTGCTAAATCTGAGAAATTATAATGATCTTTATGAGAGGGCTCAGATGATCGAAAGAGACCAGAACGATAGAGCTGCCTCATCTGGATCAAAGTTTAACTTTCAGCGAGACAACATCCGCCAAGGAAAGAGGCCGATGTTTGGAAATAGATTCCAAGGCCCACCTAGCAAGAAGGGTGGATTTAATAGACCAAGACCCATTGGAACTGATGCGTGTCGTTTTTGTGGGAGAAGACACGGGACAGCACCGTGCCTAGCTAGGACGATGGTGTGTTTTGAATGTGGCCAACAAGGTCACATCTCAAGGAATTGTCCAAGGAAGCAAAGAGGACAACCTCAATTGCCACAGCCACCACCGCTGAGACAGATAGGAGGGTATGCCCCTCAGAATGCACTGCAAGGAGGACAGCAGAGACCTCCAGCTCAAGGCACTGTGTATGCGATTACCCAAGGTCGGGCGAAGTTGCGCCGGCGTGATTACAGTACGGTCTCGCTCAACGACCAACCCGCTTATGCTTTGTTTGATTCGGGAGCAACCCATTCCTTCATTGCCGAGCAATATGTTAGGATGCTAGGATTGAATCCCGTATTGTTGGAATCGGCAATTTGCATATCTACACCCTTGAAAGATAAAGTTATTGCTGCTTTGGGATGTTCGGGGTGCAAGTTAGAGATTGGTGAGCGAGTGGGGAAAATTGACTTGTTAGTCCTAGCCATGTATGATTTTGATTTGATAATTGGCATGGATTGGCTCACCAATCAACGAGCTAAAATGGACTGCTATCGCAAGGCGATTCAGTTTGACCCATTAGGGGGTAAGAGCTTTGAGTTTATCGGGAATCGAGGAGGACCTTCGATTTCCTTAATCTCGTCGCCAGAAACAGCTCGTTTGTTAGACGAGGGTGTGCCGAGGGTACTTAGCAACCGTCATGGATAAGACGGTTGATGAGCTGAAAATGGAAGATATTGCAAAGTGGTACAGAGTTTCCAGATGTCTTTCCAAAAGAATTGCCGTGGTTACCGTCGAAAGAGAGATTGAATTTGTAATCGAGCTAGCACCGGGGACGAACCGATCTCAAAGGCACCGTATCAATGGCGTTATCTCGAGTTGAAGGAACCGAAGGTGCGAGATGCAAGAGTTACTGGATAAAGGATTTATTCGTCCTAGTGCATCGCCTTGGGAGCACCAGCTTACATTTGTTAAGAAGAAAGATGGTTCGTTGCGTTTGTGCATCGACTATCGGCAGCTCAATCAGGTAACGATCAAGAACAAGTACCCATTGCCGAGGATAGATGACTTGTTTGATCAACTGCAAGGAGCATCAATATTCTCGAAGATCGACTTGAGGACAGGATACCATCGGGCCCGAGGATTCGGAAAGAGGATATTCCTAAGTCAGCATTTCGTACCCGGTATGGTCATTACGAGTTTACAAAGTGATGCCGTTCGGATTGACGAATGCTCCAGCCCTTTTATGGATTTGATGAATAGAGTGTTCAAGGAATATCTAGATCAATTTGTAATCGTGTTCATAGATGATATCTTAGTCTATTCGAGAAGTAATGAAGAGCACGAGAATCATCTAAGATTAGTGCTTCGACCTTAAGAACTCATCAGCTATATGCTAAGTTTAGCAAATGCGAGTTTTGGTTGACTTGTGTTGCGTTCTTAGGTCATGTGATTTCTGGAGAAGGAATCTCCGTCGACCCGAGCAAGATAGAAGCCGTGATTAAGTGGCCGAGACCGACATCGGTGACGAGAGATCGAAGTTTTCTGGGGTTAGCAGGTTATTACGACGGTTTGTAGGAGGTTTCTCGATTAGCGTCGCCTTTGACAAGGCTCACGAAGAAAAACGAAAAGTTCATATGGACAGACAAGTGCGAGCGTAGTTTTCAAGAGCTGAAGGAAAAACTGACTACCGCACCTGTGCTGACGATTCCATCTGGTCCTGGAGGATTCGAGATCTATAGTGATGCGTCTTTCAGAGGATTGGGTTGCGTGTTGATGCAACATGGTAGAGTGGTTGCATACGCTTCCCGCCAGTTGAGACCTCATGAATTGAATTATCCGACGCATGACTTAGAACTTGCAGCTATCATATTTGCATTGAAGATTTGGAGGCACTACTTGTTTGGGGAAAAGTTTCAAATCTTCACGACCAACAGAGCCTCAAGTATCTATTATCTCAGAAGGAGTTGAACATGAGACAATGCCGATGGATGGAATTACTAAAAGACTACGACCGTGACATTCTATATCACCCGGGAAAGGCGAACAAGGTCGCCGATGCATTGAGTCGAAAGTCTTCAATAACACAAATCTTGGTTAAGGAGTGGAACTTAATCGAGAGAGCTCGGGATTCAGAATTTAAATTTGAGGTATGCCACCTCTCAGTTTTATGGCCACCCTCGAATTGAACCGGATGTCCAAGTCGAATCAAGCAACTCCAACCGACAGATCCGGATGTGCAAAGAATTCTTCAAGAGGATACAAAAAAAGGAAGGCTGATTTTCAAGTTTGCTGATGGGAACTCTAAGGTTTCAAGGACGTTTGGTTGCACCTGACAATGTCGAGCTTATAGAAGAAATTTTATTAGAAGCACATCGTAGCAGTTACAGCATTCATCCTGAAAACACCAAGATGTGTCAGAACCTGCCTCAACACTACTGGTGGTCAGGTATGAAGGCGGACATTGCCAAGCATGTCGCCAAGTGTTTGACTTGTTAGCAAGTAAAAGCCCAGCATTGCAAGCCGGGAGGATTTCTGCAACCTCTCGCGATCCCAGAATGGAAATGGGAGCATATCACGATGGATTTCGTGACTGGACTACCAATGAGTCAAAAAGGAAATGATTCAATTTGGGTAGTAGTCAACAGGCTGACAAAGTCGGCTCACTTCATTGCAGTTCGAAAGGACCTCAGTCTTGATAGGCACGCAGACTTGTATGTGCGTCAGGTGGTTCGAATGTATGGAGTGCCGGTTACGATAACATCCGATAGAGACCTGAGGTTTACTGCTGCTTTTTGGAAGAGCTTGCAGAGTGCCTTAGGTACAAAGCTTTGGTACAGTACGGCATATCATCCTCAGACGGATGGCCGGTCTGAAAGGACAATTTAGACTCTCGAGGACATGCTGAGAGCTTGCGTAATAGACTTCAAAGGAAGTTGGGAAGATTAGCTTCAACTGGTAGAATTCGCCTACAACAACAATTATCAGCAGAGCATCAAAATGACTCCATTTGAAGCGTTGTATGGCAAAGCGTGCAGAACTCCAGTATGTTGGGATGAAGTCGGAGAAAGGAAGATAACAGGCCCAGAGTTGGTTCAGTAATCAGTAGATGCCGTGACAGTGATCGGGGACAGATTAAAGACCGCGCAGAGTAGGCAGAAAAGTTATACAGATAAGCGTAGAAGGTCTTTGGAATTTCAAGTTGGTGATCACGTTTTTCTAAAAGTGTCACCAATGAGGGGAACTTCGCGCTTTGGTAAGAAAGGCAAGCTAAGTCCGAGTTACGTAGGTCCGTTTGAGATTCTTGAAAGAATTGGAAACCTAGCGTATCGTCTTGCGTTGCCGCCAAGATTGGCGCAAGTGCATGACGTCTTTCACGTGTCGATGTTAAGGAAGTAGGAGCCTGACTCAACCCACGTGCTCAATTTCAAGGAATTGGACGTGGATGACCGTGTGTCATACGTGGAAAGCCCGGTTCAGATTGTTGATCGTAAAGAGCAAGTTCTGCGTACAAAGACCATTCCGTTGGTCAAAGTGGTCTGGCAACACCACGGCACTAAAGGAGCGACTTGGGAGACTGAAGAGTCGATGAGACAATTGTACCCCCACCTTTTTGAACAAAGTGTAATGGTTTAAATTTCGGGGACGAAATTTTTATAAGAGGGGAAGAGTTGTGATATCCTGAAATTTGACCCTGTTTCGATAAAATGAAATGTGCATATCGTCGGCGTGCCTATGGTCTTTTTTCTCTGAGCTAATCACTCATGAGTTAACTAACCTATTGGGTGAAGCTGTTAAGGGATATATCCGCGGTAAAATCCCTAAAAGCTACCTAATTGGTTGGATTGGACTAAAATCACGTTCGGTCGATTTTAATCATGAAATTTAATTCAGTTTTGGGAATTTCAAAAAAAAAGAAATTATCGGAGAAAAAAATTGAAGACCAAAATAAAATAGAAAAGGAAAGGAAAAGAGAAAAGAAAAAATAAGAATAAGATTATTATTTAATTTCTTTTCTCTCTCTACCTTTTTCTTTTCTCTCCTCTCTTTCTCTCTCTCTCTTCTCTCTCCTCTCCCCTCCTTTTTCGTGCGGGCACCCCACCTATCGCCTCCCCCTTGCCACCATTCAAATTGGCTTCTCCTCCTTTTTTTTTTTGACTCTCTCAAATCCCCTCCCTTACCTCTTCTCTCTTTCTTGCCCCCCCCACGTGACCGAACCCCTCTTCCTTCTTCTCCTTCTATCTTCTTCGTGGAAACAACGAATCGAAGCTCGTAGAAGATCGGAAGCGAGAGCCAGCCCCGTCGCCGCGTCCCTTGCCGCAGCACCGCACGCCCGCCGCGCCACGCCACACGTTCGTCGCCGCCGCCCGTGCGCCGCCCGCGCGCCATCCCAAGCCGCACGATCCAGCCTCCGTTCGGCCTC
This sequence comes from Eucalyptus sideroxylon, assembly GCA_014182405.2. Lineage (NCBI taxonomy): Eukaryota > Viridiplantae > Streptophyta > Magnoliopsida > Myrtales > Myrtaceae > Eucalyptus > Eucalyptus sideroxylon. The sequence goes on from CM024550.2 coordinate 25,499,040, forward strand.
TCGTTCGCACCACCAGACCGGCCGAGTAGGCCACCGTGGCCACCGCCATCCCCGGCCTCCCCGTGCCCGCCCGCCTCCCGACCTCTTGCTGCCCCCAACCCTCTCTCTTTCTCTCTGTTTTGCAGCCGATCCAGCAAAGCCGCGAGTGGGTTTCCAGCACACTCGTGGTTGGTTTTGGGCTGTTTCCGGGCCCCGAACCCGGGCCGTGATTTGGGAAGAATCGTTCATCGCGTCGCCCCGTCGGATTGATCCGATTTGCACGCGATTTGGTGAGTAATCTCACTAATCCCGGATTAGTTGGCTAATTATGCTTAAGGTCGGTTTAGTTGTAATTAATTAGGTTTATGTGGTTAGATTATAATAAATTTGCAATTATTAGTCAACTGTGATGCGATTTAGATAAATTGATTGTGTAAATAGCAAGTAGACGTGGTCTACTATTTATTGGAAGTGCCTTGGGATTTTCCGACCCTAATGGGCTCAATTTGGCTTTTCGGGCCTAAGTGGATTTTTTAGTATTTAAATATTAATTTTCGAAATTAAATTAAATAATTATTTATTTTCCGAAAATTCAACTGAGATGGTCCGGAATCGGAATTTTATGCTGGTGACCGTGGTGAAGTCCGTTTATTTAATTGGGCTTTATTTTGTGCTAAATTGAAATTTTAAAATTTATTAATTAATTTTCGAAATTAATTAATTAATTAATTATTTTCGGAAATTAAGATTTTGATGACTAAAGACCAAAATCTCGTGCCGATCGTCGTGGCGCAGTCCGTTTATTTATTTGAGTTCTACGTTGCATGGAATTAAATAAATTGTGATATTTTAGGGATCTACCCTAAATTGTTTGAAATTGAGTGAATTTGAATGATTGATTAGTAGTTGGCCGAGTATGTTTATTTAGCATTTATAATGCTTTGATTGTGTTGTAAAGTGGATGGATTTATGAGAGAATTGGAAATACTCTGGGATTGAACTGATCAGACACGGTGTATGGACTTACGTGGTTCGGTGATTGTGACATCACTGGCGAAAACGGCGCCTTAAAGAACGCACGTATCGGTCTAGTACATACATTATTGTGGATCTATGTGGTTTGGTGATTGGGATATCACTGGCGAAAACGGCGCCTTAAAGAACGCATGCACTTGTCTATTAAATACATTGTTATAAGCATGTGTGGTTCGGTGATTATGGACCTCACTGGCGAAAACGGAGATTAAAGAATGCACACAATTGTGTATTGAGTACATGGTTATAGGCATGCGTGGTTCGGTGACTAAGGATGTCACTGGCGAAAACGGCGCCTTAAAGAATGCACGTAATTGTCTAGTGGATAAGTCACCTTGGCGAACTTGACTCCCAAGAGTATTGACCTAGAATGGTCCGTCTGACATGTAATTGACTAGGTCGATTGATCATTGCCTTGATTTGATGTTGTGAATTGATTGACTGAATGGAAATGACCGTGAGTGGTCTTGTTGACATATAATCGACTAGGTCGATTTGATCGATGCTTCGATCGGTGATATGATTGCTTGGGTGCCTATTATGAATTGTACTAACTTACAGGTGGGATCTGAGGTCAAGGTAAGTCCCCTGACCTGTGCGTGTTTAGGCAGCCTATAATATAATGGTTTACTAATCGGGCCTTAGTGGGGTAGAACTCACTGAGACGTAGTCTCATCCCGGTTTGGGGAAATCTTTTCAGGACCCCGCTGAGGAGCTGAGGAGGAGGAGTCTAAGAATGATTTTTGGAAGAAGAAAATAATCCCGAGAGGGGCCTTGAGTACGGCCCAGATGGACTGAGAGTTTATCTTCTTTTGAGATATTCTTTTTGATGTGAATAGAGTTTAGATTAAAAAGTTGTGAAGTGCTCTGATTTGTGTTTTGTATAAAAGTTTGGTTATAAATTTCAATATGAAAAATATGGCCCTGCTTTTCTATCCCACTGTTTTATTGTCTGGGGATTTATAACTGCTTCCGCATGTACTTAATAAAAAGAAAAGGGTCGGTGATACATAGTCCTGGGATATCGCATTTTAAAATCGACCAAGTGGAAGGATGTGTGCGTGCCCGAGGATCGGGGCGTGACATCCCCTTTTTGTGGTATCAGAGCTTAGTTCAAGATTGGAGTGATAAGGAGCAATGAGTCTTGGGATAGTAATAAGAAAGGCCTTTAAATTCATGTCGGCGCATGTCTGTGTTAGCTGGATGCTAGAATTGCTTGTTGTTTACATCGCTCTGTTTCTAATTCGGTGTTGAATTGGAAGTAGGTGTCAATAGATTAAGGCGACACCATGAGCGATCGGGAACTAAGAACTCCTAGGCAGAGGACGTTGTCCTCAGTGACTCGGGCTAGGACACCGACAAGAGTTGGTGCCCGAGGTGGCCGAGGTAGAGCGCAAGCTGAGGCTAGCGTGAGTGGAGCAGCACCACATCTCGTTAGTGCCGGGGTAGCAGCCCTAATTGATCAGGGAACAGTTGGGATCATGCAAGCGTTGGATGCTATGCGTGAGATGATAAGGCAACAGGCCCGGGAGCAAGCAGCTGCCTTTACTGCCGCTGCCAATGCTGTTGCTGCAGCCACACCTGCCGCTGTACTTGCTGAAGTCCCACCAGTGAGGCCGATGCCTAGTTTAGTGGAACAGTTTTTGAAATTAAAGCCACCGAAGTTTACTGGGGCAGGAGACCCCGAAGCTGCTGCTCTGTGGATCCAAGGACTGGAGAAAGCATTTGCACTATTGATGTGCTCTGAGACTGAGAAAGTGGTCCTCGCAGTCTACCAATTAGAAGGAGTTGCGAGTACTTGGTGGAGAACCACTCAAGGAGCGATATTTCCCGAAGTTGTAGCCTTAGAATGGAATGCCTTTGTTGAAGCCTTCAACGGGAAATACTTTTCAGAGACTGCTAAAGAGATAAAGATGGTTGAGTTCCAACGCCTTCGCCAAGGCTCTATGACTGTGGATCAATATGAGGCGAAGTTTGTTGAACTGTCGCAATATGCCCCTGAGTTAGTTGAGAATCCAATAAACCGAGGGAGAAGATTCAGAGATGGACTCAAGCCAGAGTTGAGAAGCCCATTGATTTTGCTGAATCTGAGAAATTATAATGACCTTTATGAGAGGGCTCAGATGATTGAGAGAGACTAGAACGATAGAGCCGCCTCATTGGGATCGAGGTTTAACTCTCATAGAGACAACATCCGCCAAGGAAAGAGGCCGATGTTTAGAAATAAATTCCAAGGCACGCCCAGCAAGAAAAGTGGATTTAATAGGCCAGTACCTAGTAGTGTTGGTGTATGTCGCTTTTGTGGGAGAAGACACGGGACAGCACCGTGCCCAGCTAGGACGGGTGCATGCTTCGAATGTGGCCAACAGGGCCACATAGCCAGATATTGTCCAAAAAAGCAAATAGGACAACCTCAGTTGCCGCCGCCGCCATCGCTGAGACAGATAGGAGGGTATGCCCCTCAGAATGCACCGCAAGGAGGACAGCAGAGACCTCCAGCTCAGGGCACCGTGTACGCGATTACCCAAGGTCAGGCAGAAGCTGCGCCTGGCGTTATCACAGGTATGGTCTCGCTCAACGACCAACTTGCTTATGCTTTGTTTGATTCGAGAGCAACCCATTCCTTCATTGCCGAGCAATATGTTAGGATGCTAGGGTTGAATCCTGTATCGTTGGAATCGGCAATTTGCATATCTACACCATTGAAAGATAAAGATATTGCTGTTTTGGGATGTCCGGGGTGCAAGTTAGAGATTGGTGAGCGAGTGGGGAAAATTGACTTGTTTGTCCTAACCATGTATGATTTTGATTTGATAATTGGCATGGACTGGCTCACCAATCAATGAGCTAAAATGGACTGCTATTGCAAAGCGATTCAGTTTGACCCGTTAGGGGGTAAGAGTTTTGAGTTTGTTGGGAATCGAGGAGGACCTTCGATTTCCTTAATCTCATCGTTGGAAGCAGCTCGTATGTTAGACGAGGGTTGCTGTGGGTACTTAGCAACTGCCGTGGATACGATAGTTGAGGAGCTGAAAATGGAAGATATTGTAGTGGTACAGAGTTTCCGGATGTGTTTCCAAAAGAATTGCCGGGGTTACCGCGAAAGAGAGATTGAATTTGTGATTGAGCTAGCACCGGGGACGAACCGATCTCAAAGGCACCTTATCGAATGGCGTTATCGAGTTGAAGGAACCGAATGTGCAGATGCAAGAATTACTGGATAAAGGATTTATTCGTCCTAGTGCATCACCTTGGGGAGCACCAGTTCTCTTTGTGAAGAAGAAAGATGGTTCGTTGCGTTTGTGCATCGACTATCGACAGCTCAATCAAGTAACGATCAAGAACAAGTATCCATTGCCGATGATAGATGACTTGTTTGATCAACTGCAAGGAGCGTCAATTTTCTCGAAGATTGACTTAAGGACAGGATATCATCAGCTGAGGATTCGGAAAGAGGATATTCTTAAGTCGGCATTTCATACCCGGTATGGTCATTACGAGTTTACAGTGATGCCATTTGGATTGACGAATGCTCCAGTTGCCTTTATGGATATGATGAACAGAGTGTTCAAAGAATACTTGGATCAGTTCGTAATCGTGTTCATTGACGATATCTTGGTCTACTCGAGAAGTGATAAAGAGCACGAGAATCATATGAGATTAGTGCTTCAGACCTTAAGAACTCATCAGCTGTATGCTAAGTTTGGCAAATGCGAGTTTTGGCTGACTCGTGTTGCGTTCTTAGGTCACGTGATTTCCGGAGAAGGAATCTCCGTCGACCCGAGCAAGATAGAAGCTGTGATCAAATGGTCGAGACCATCGACAGTGATAGAGATCAGAAGTTTTTTGGGATTGGTAGGTTATTACAGATAGTTCATAAAAGGTTTCCCAGCGTTAGCATCGCCTCTAACAAAGCTCACGAAGAAAAACGAGAAGTTCATATGGACAGACAAGTGCGAGCTGAGTTTCAAGAGTTGAAGGAAAAGCTAACTACCGCACCAGTATTGACGATTCCATTTGGTCCTGGAGGATTTGAGATCTATAAAGATGCGTCTTTCAGAGGACTGGGTTGCGTGTTGATGCAACATGGTAGAGTGGTTGCATACGCTTCCCGCCAATTGAGACCTCATGAATTGAATTATCCGACGCATGACTTAGAACTTGCAGCTATCATATTTGCATTGAAGATTTGGAGGCACTACTTGTGTGGGGAAAAGTTTCAAATCTTCACGGACCATCAAAGCCTCAAGTATCTGTTCTCTCAGAAGGAGTTGAACATGAGACAACGCCGATGGATGGAATTACTGAAAGACTACGACTGTGACATTCTATATCACCCGGGAAAGGCGAACAAGGTTGCCGATGCATTGAGTCGAAAGTCTTCAATAACACAGATCTTGGTTAAGGAGTGGAACTTAATCGAGAGAGCTCGGGATTCAGAATTTAAATTTGAGGTATGCCACCTCTCGAGTCTTATGGCCACCCTCAGAATTGAACCAGATGTCCAAGTCAGAATCAAGCAACTCCAATCGATAGACCCGGATGTGCAAAGAATTCTTCAAGAAGATACGCAGATAAAAGGAAGGCTGATTTTCAAGTTTGCGATGATGGGACTCTAAGGTTTCAAGGATGTTTGGTTGCACCTGACGATGTCGAGCTTAGAGAAGAAATTTTATTAGAAGCACATCGTAGTAGTTACAACATTCATCCAGGAAGCACCAAGATGTATCAGAACCTACATCAACACTACTGGTGGTCAGGTATGAAGGCGGACATTGCTAAGCATGTCGCCAAGTGTTTGACTTGTCAGCAAGTAAAAGCCCAGCATTGCAAGCCGGAAGGATTTTTGCAATCTCTTGCGATCCCAGAATGGAAATGGGAGCATATCACGATGGATTTCATGACTGGACTACTAATGAGTCAAAAAGGAAATGATTCGATTTGGGTAGTAGTCGATAGGCTGACAAAGTCGGCTCACTTCATTGCAGTTCGAAAGGACCTCAGTCTTGATAGGCACGCAGACCTTTATGTGCGTCAGGTGGTTCGAATGCATGGAGTGCTGGTTACGATAACATCCGACAGAGACCCGAGGTTTACTGCTGCTTTTGGAAGAGCTTGTAGAGTGCCTTAGGTACAAAGCTTTGGTACAGTACGGCATATCATCCTTAGACGGATGGCCAGTCTGAAAGGACAATTCAGATTGTCGAGGACATGCTGAGAGCTTGCGTAATAGACTTCAAAGGAAGTTGGGAAGATCAGCTTTATTTGGTATAATTCGCCTACAACAACAGTTATCAGCAGAGCATCAAGATGGCTCCATTTGAGGCGTTGTATGGCAGAGCGTGCAGAACTCCAGTATGTTGGGATGAAGTTGGAGAAAGGAAGATAACAGGCCTAGAGTTGGTTCAGTAATCAGTAGATGCCGTGGCAGTGATTAGTGACAGATTAAAGACCGCGCAGAGTAGGCAGAAAAGTTATGCAAATAAGCGTAGAAGGTCTTTGGAATTTCAAGTTGGGGATCACGTTTTTCTAAAAGTGTCACAAATGAGGGGAACTTCGTGCTTTGGTAAGAAAGGCAAGCTGAGTCCGAGTTACGTAGGTCCGTTTGAGATTCTTGAAAGAATCGGAAACCTAGCGTATCGTCTTGCGTTGCCGCCAAGATTGGCGCAAGTGCATGACGTCTTTCACGTGTCGATGTTAAGGAAGTAGGAGCCTGACTCAACCCACGTGCTCAATTTCGAGGAATAGGACGTGGATGACTATGTGTCATACGTGGAAAGCTTGGTTCAGATTGTTGATCGTAAAGAGCAAGTTCTATGTACAAAGACCATTCCGTTTGTCAAAGTGGTCTGGCAACACGACGGCACTAAAAGAGCGACTTGGGAGACTGAAGAGTCGATGAGACAATTATACCCCCGCCTTTTTGAACAAAGTGTAATGGTGTAAATTTCGAGGATGAAATTTTTATAAGAGGGGAAGAGTTGTGATATCCTTAAATTCGACCCCGTTTCGATAAAATGAAATATGCATATCGTCGGCGTGCCTATGGTCCTTTTTCTCTAAGCTGATCACTCACGAGTTAACTAACCTATTGGGTGAAGCCATTAAGGGATATATCCGCGGTAAAATCCCTAAAAGCTACCTAATTCGTTGGATTGGACTAAAATCACATTCGGTCGATTTTAATCATGAAATTTAATTCAGTTTTGCGAATCGAATATCCGAGTGTGTCACAATTCATTTTTAGGACCTCGTCTCATTGTCCATCAAATTATTAACGAGCCTGAAATTAAAAAAAAAAAAAAGAAATTATCGGAGAAAAAATTGAAGACCAAAAGAAAATAGAAAAGGAAAGGAAAAGAGAAAAGAAAAAAATAAGAATAAGATTATTATTTAATTTCTTTTCTCTCTCCCTTTTCTCTTTTCTCTCTCTCTCTCTTTTCTCCTCTCCCCTCCCCCTTCATGCGAGCACCCCACCTTTCCCTCCCCCCTTGCCAATTCCCCCACTTCTCCTCCTCCTTTTTCCTTTTTTGACTAGTCAAATCCCCTCCCTTATCTCTTCTCTCTCTTCTTCCCCCACCCCCACGTGACCGAACCCCCCTTCCTTCTTCTCCTTCTATCTTCTTCGTGGAAACAACGAACCGAGCTCGAAGATCGGAAGCAGCTCGCCAGCCACCGTTGCCGCCGTCCCGCCGCCGCACCGCCGCACGCCCGCGCACGCCACATGTTCACCGTTCGCCGCCCGTGCACCGCCCACGCTTGCTGTCCCTGCTGGGCAATCCAGCCTTTGTTCGGCCTCTATTCAGCCATCGAGAGCGGCCGACCCTCCGCCGTCCACCGCCGTTGTCCGGACCTCCCCCGTGACCCCGCCCGCCCTCCCCGACCTCTTGCCACCCCCAACCCTCTCTCTTTCTCTCTGTTTTGCAGCCGATCTAGCAAACCCCCGAGTGGATTTCCAGCACACTTGTGGTTGGTTTTGGGCCGTTTCCGAGCCCCGAACCCAAGCCATGCTTTGGGAAGAATCGGTCATCGCGTCGCCCCCGTCGGATTGATCCGATTTACGCGCGATTTGATGAGTAATCTCACTAATCCCAGATTAGTTGGCTAATTATGCTTAAGGTTGGTTTATTTTTAATTAATTAGGTTTAGGTGGTTAGATTAGAATAAATTAGCAATTATTAGTCAATTGTGATGCAATTTAGATAAATTGATTGTGTAATTAGCAAGTAGACGTGGTCTACTAATTATTGGAAGTGCCTCGGGAAATTTTCCGACCCTTAATGGGCTTCAATTAGGCTTTTCGGGCCTAAGTGGGATTTTTTAGTATTTAAATATTAATTTTCGGAATTAAATTAAATAATTATTTATTTTCCGAAAATTCAACTGAGATGGTCTGGAATGGGAATTTTATGCTGGTGACCATGGTGAAGTCCGTTTATTTAATTGGGCTTTATTTTGTGCTAAATTGAATTTTTAATAATTATTAATTAATTTTCCAAATTAATTAATTAATTAATTAATTTTCGAAATTAAGATTTTGATGGTCGATGACCGAAATCTCGTGCTGATCGTCGTGGCGTAGTTAGTTTATTTATTTGAGTTCTACATTGCATGGAATTAAATAAATTGTGATATTTTAGGGATCTACCCTAAATTGTTTGAAATTGAGTGAATTTGAATGATTGATTAGTAGATGGCCGAGTATGTTTATTTAGCATTTATAATGCTTTGATTGAGTTGTAAAGTGGATGGATTTATGAGAGAATTGGAAATACTCTGGGATTGAACTGATCAGACACGATATATGGACCTACGTGGTTTGGTGATTGGGACATTACTGGCGAAAACGGCGCCTTAAAGAACGCATGTATCAGTCTAGTACATACATTATTGTGGACCTACGTGGTTCGGTGATTGGGATATCACTGGCGAAAATGACGCCTTAAAGAACGCACGTATCGGTCTAGTACTCATATTGTTTAGGCATGTATGGTTCGGTGATTAAGGACATCACTGGCGAAAACGGCGCCTTAAAGAACGCATGCACTTGTCTATTAAATACATTGTTATAGGCATGTGTGGTTCGGTGATTATGGACCTCACTAGTGAAAATGAAGCCTTAAAGAATGCACACAATTGTCTATTGAGTACATGGTTATAGGCATGCGTGGTTCGGTGACTAAGGATGTCACTGGCGAAAATGACGCCTTAAAGAACGCACGCAATTGTCTAGTGGATAAGTCACCTTGGCAAACTTGACTCCCGAGAGTATTGACCTAGAATGGTCTGTCTGACATGTAATCGACTAGGTCGATTGATCATTGCTTTGATTTGATGTTGTGAATTGATTGACTGAATGGAAATGACCGTGAGTGGTCTTGTTGACATATAATCGACTAGGTCGATTTGATCAATGCTTCGATTGGTGATATGATTGCTTGGGTGCCTATTATGAATTGTACTAACTTGCGGGTGGAATCGATCTAAGGTAAGTCCCCTGACCTGTGCGTGTTTAGGCAGCCTATAGTATAATGGTTTACTAATCGGGCCTTAGTGGGGTAGAACTCGCTGAGACGTAGTCTCATCCCGATTTGGGGAAATCATTTCAGGACCTCGCTGAGGAGCTGAGGAGGAGGAGTCTAAGAATGATTTTTGGAAGAAGAAAATAATCCCGAGAGGGGCCTTGAGTACGGCCCAGATGGACTGAGAGTTTATTTTCTTTTGAGATCTTCTTTTTGATGTGAATAGAGTTTAGATTAAAAAGTTGTGAAGTGCTCTGGTTTGTGTTTTGTATAAAAGTTTGGTTATAAATTTCAATATGAAAAATATGGTCTTGCTTTTCTATCCCACTGTTTTATTATTTGGGGATTTATAATTGCTTCCGCATGTGCTTAATAAAAAGAAAAGGGTTGGTGATACATAATTCTGGGATATAGCATTTTAAAATCGACCAAGTAGAAGGATGTGTGCATGCCCAAGGATCGGGGTGTGACATGTGGTACATGCATGTGATTCATGAAGTGAAACGAGAAAGTTAAGAGTCCTATGTGTATTTGGGGCTTGGAATATATTTTTGTTTTCAACAATCACAAACTTAGATGATATGAGAATATTGTGAACACCGGAATTGAATAATGATTGATTTATGAATAATAAGTGTTGATTTGCAGATGATGATAATGGACATTCGACTTCTATTGTCGGCAGTGAAAAGACCAAGCGATTAATGTGATAATATTCTCACTATCATTACATAATTGTACATGGTAGTCATTATGTTATGATGGTATGCATATCATTGATTATACCCATTAAATGGGTAGGTCGGGTTGGGTTTGGGTCGGGTCATAAATGGTCCGACCCAAATCGACCCATTTAACTCATTTATGACCCATTAAATGGGTCGGCTTTTTGACCAATTTAAGATCCATATATCTCAGTCTTGATCTATTAAACCCATTATGGGTGCTTTAGGAAATAGGCTTGACCTATTAACGACCCATTTAAACATAAATTGGTTCATAAATGGATCAATGACCCATTTTAACACCTCTATCATTGATGCCGTCTAATGAAGTCCTTTACCTCGTCTATTTGTCAGAGAACAAACTCTCATGCAGGACTATGTGTATAAGACAATGAGAAAGGACAATTGTTTTATTGTTTAAGATGAGTTATACATGAAACAATATGATTTTGTGTAGCTCGATATGACTTATGTAACTTGTGATGTGATATTGTGGAATCATTATGGTCATGTAGTTTTATGGTGGTGTTTTTTTTTATCATCGTTGATGTAAAGATTATCCATAATGGATTGGCTGAGTGATATGACAAAGATGTATTCATGATTCCATTCTCATAAATTGGTGGCAATGATGCCTCGATAATCGAGATGCTATGATTTCGTCCTCATCGGTTGGTGATAACGATGTCTCGTTACTCGATACGAGTCATAAGTCACGACGATTAGGAAATGGACACTTATGTATATTGGCAAGCTACTATGTGCTATCCACATATTACGAGATTAGCATGTTATCTGTGTATTGAGTATGAAACTGAATGTTCACTCATGACTTTTATCTTTATTTATCGCACACAATTATAACGTGTGGATTACATTATATTAAATGAATTTTAATAGTATGTTGGTTAGCCTATTGGCCACATGTGATGTTTACTCTCTAAAATTTGCTATTTTGTGCTCTCGGGTCAAGTGATGGGTAGATTTCTCACCTCAGACCTAAGGTTTTCGTCTATTAAGCTTAAACTCACCCCAAAATATTTTACGAATTGACCGATATTGGAGTCGAAGCGCTCATACATCAACGCCTCCTAACATCTCTTTGAGGAATTGATCAGAGTGTGCAGAAAAAGTAGGGCCCTATGAGTGCGTTTGATTCGGTTTTGCAAATAGCCTTTGGATATAATGAAAATGCTAAAAGCCAAAGTTTTTTGAATAAAATACAAATTATGTTTGGTAAAAACTCATACTAAATAGACTTTGGATTTAATGAGTGTTTGGCAAAAAATCTTTTGCAATGGGTTTTGGCTATAGATTTTATATTTTTTTGATTAAAAAAAAACCTAAACCCTTAATTGGAGTTAGCGAGCAAGATTTGGCTCTGGTGGCTATTGGTTAAGGTCACTCGACCTTAGGCAACCATTGGTGAGGGTTGTGCAAGCCACCTGGGTCTTGCATGAGGTCATGAGACCCAGGCCGTAGTCGCTTGAGGTCGTGTGACTTTTGGCTAAGGTCACCTAGGTTAGGCGACCCTCGCTAGCCCTTCACAAGCCAGATTTAATCTTATAGGCCCTTCATTGGCCCTTTGCCAGCCAAATCTAGCTTCGTCGACTATTGTCGTATAAAGAAGATAAATAGTTACATAGAAAGAAAAATTTGAAAAAACTAATGAATTGGTAAAGGTAGTTTTGGAAGAAAAAAATCTAGTTTTAGCATTTGGTTAAATATGGAATGTCCAATGTTGGGTTAGCATTGGACATTCAATTTTCTCAAGGCCAGCATTTGGCTAAAAGCCCTTTAGGAAAACTTGCCAAACACTTCAATATTTACCCAAGAGGCTTTTGAGGCTTTTAAAAATGAAAGTTCTTTGGGAAAACTGAACTAAACACATGATCATTTGTTCCGAGAATTTTAATTATGTATAGCAAAAATAGATGGAAAATGAAATAAATTAAAAAAGAACAACTTTGGCACTATGCGATTCATCAAGGTGGGGTGTCATTTCAAAAATTTGCTCGAGGCATTCATGAATAGAAAAAGAAAGAAAATAAATGTTTTTGTAACTTTTGGTGTTTTGCAATTTCACTTCTAATATGATTCATTTTTTGCAATAAATTGACAAATAGGTATGTGCTTGAACTCGTGGTTGATCATGGGACAGACAAGTACATGCAACATCGTTCAAAATAGCATGGAATTTTTTTTTTTGATACCTTATCAACGAAGTGATCCAGTTATGTAAAATGGTACTGAATCTCCCTCTTCTCTCCATTAATTAACTTTATAATCAAGTTCCGTCTGCTTAAAATAAATTTAGATAGGTTACTCATATTTTGAACAAAATAAAAGGGGATGCAATCGGCATATCTCATATTGTAAGAGAAAATTGTCTTCAATACCAAGATTGACAAAACAAATGACTCCAAATGCGCATTTGGAAGGATAACGGCACATAATTAATCAGGGTCTGATCAATCGACATTTACCTATCTACCAAGATGAAAATTAGTTTGTCAAGTCTTAAAAACTAACTTCATTTCATTTATTATTTTTAGTGTTTATGTCAGAAAGGTTGGTTTTATACATATATATTACCTTTCTTTCTTTTCTCATATGAAGAATTTTAGCACTCATGCAATTTATTCCATCTTCATTATTAGATCGCTTTAATTTTGGGGTTAATATAACTAAAAATCTCAAACAGATATACCCATGCTATATTTACTTCGAATGAATTTTTGTGTCATAAAAAATCTAAAACTAGTACATTAGTATCACATTTACTCAACATTGGTGCTTTTATACCACTTTTACCCTAAATTATGATAAATTTAAAATTTTTCAGTGTAAATGTGATATGAATTGACCAATTTAAGATATTTCCTAACATGAAAATTAATTAAAGATAAATATGGTATCGATGTAACATTTTGGGATTGTGATGCAAAAATTATTCCAGGATAAATGTGACATAGATTTTTGGTTGAGTTAGCCCTTATTTTATTATAACTCCCCCATTCAAATCTTCTACCTAATATAGAAAAGAGACTTAAAAAAACATAGGAGGTGGCATTACATGGAACGCTTGTTTTTTTTTTGTCAGAACATGGAACACGTGTGTCTGGTGACTAATATGAAGAAAAGTATTTTACATATATAAAAATCTCCTCTTAATTCAACACAAATAAATCATTCGACCAATAGAGAAAATATTTAAGAAAATATTTCTTATAACTCCCCAATTCAAATCTTCTCCCTAATATATGAAAGAGACTTAAAAAAACAAAGGTGGTGGCATTACGTGGAACGCATGTTTTTTTTTTTTTTTTTTCGTGTCAGAACGTGGAACGGATGTCTGTGTCTTGTGACCACTATCAAGTTAACATGAAGAAAAATATTTTACATATATAAAAAAACGCCTCCTAATTCCACAAAAATAAATCATTCGACCAAAAATGAAAAAATATTCAAGAAAATTAATTAGGCACCAAACTTGTGCACGTGCCTCCCCATGTCCCCAGCACGTCTTTCTATCCAACCCACGGATGATCCGCGGAAACCATATGGCCTACGTGGCATTACAAGATCCAATCGTTCCTCGAAACCGGGCCCCACCCATGATTTCTCACTGACGTGGCAGCGGGTGCGACCGTTCGCCATCCGAAAAAAATAAAAAACGACAAAAAGACAAAAGAGAGAGGAAAAGCTTCCATCGCCATTCCTGATATCTCGCGAGCTTTCTGCTCTCGCCATGGCCGCCGCTTCTTCGGCTCTCTTCTCCGCTGCCGTCAACTGCCCCGCCGACGTCGCCAAAGCCGGATTCCCCGGCAGCTCCCGGCCGAAACCCACCTCGCATCTCCTCCGTTTCCGGTGCCTCCAGCGGCGGAGCCCGCGAATTCGCGCCGCCGTTTCGGTTTCGGACCCTCGCGTGGTGGACGCCGGTCGCCCCGACGACCTCGTTGCCTCGATTCTCTCCAAGGTGAGGCCCTCCGAATTCAGCGCACCCGCGTAGTTTTGCGAACTTCTTGCTGATTCATGGAAAAAAGAAAAAGAAAAAGAGAAGGGTTCCATTTCATTTCTCTGTTAAAGATGGGATGGCGTGAATTCGAATTGGAAACGGTCAATTAAATAAAGGATATTAGAATTAATATCGTGAAAAATTGAATTGTTTTGAATTAAGTATGCTTAACAAGTGCTTTGGGACACAAGATAACAAGACGGTTTGTTGGATTGACTTAAGTTCTCAGATTGAGTGCAGATATGCATCATTAAAAATGCTCACCAACCTACATTAGTGGCACCAACCGCCTACGTTAATCATGGTCGCTAAAACAACAGCGCCCAAGCCACCATAGCAGTGATTAATTCTCAGAGGGATTATGACAAAGATGGTATCTGAACTTTGGTTTAACGTGCAATGTCGATCCTGTGTGGTCCCTAAATTGTGAATTGTTTTAACCTAATCTCTATACTACATGAAAATGTTTGATGTTGTCCTTTCACTTATTGAAGTATATGGAATCTAGTAATATGTCTCCTAATCTATTAAGTTTGAATAATGGATGAAAGGGAAAAAAATGTTTACACATGGATTGTTGTGGTAAAGTATTCATTTTAAATTAGGATATAATAATTCACGTCATCAAATAACGATGGACATGTTGACGTTCTAATTTTTCTTTTCCTTTCATAAATTAGATGGATATGAAACAGGGACATGTGGACTCATTATTTTTGAAGACCCAACTCAACATATTCACATTACTAAATAATGTCCAATTTGTTGTTTAAGCAAACAAAAGGACTATATTGAACATTTATAAGTAGTTTAAGAACCACATCGAACAAATTAAATGTTTGGGATGACACTACACATTAGGCTCAAGTTCAGGGTTATTTATGTCATCTTCCCATTCACTAGTTGAGTGACTTTCCTGGCCTGGCATCTTGACATGGACTTTGGAGTACTCTAGTTTTGTTTACTGAAAATATTAGATGAGCTGGTTAGGTTGAAATGAGACTTATTGTAGCTTACTAATGTTATTTTCTGCAATGAGTGAATCGGTTAGGAGTGTGAGGGTTTGTTTCTTGATTTTGTTCATCCAATTGCGGGGTTCCATGATGTCTTTCCACGCTCGTCTAAGGATATTATGATGACGAATATTGGTTGATGTGTTTAAATGCCTACTTGCAGTGTATCACATAAGTTAGCATTTCAGATTTTATTGTGCAACAAATTGTCTAAATATCCGCTGTCAAGGTTAACATATCCAGGGAATCACGATATAATGTAGCTGGTTCTTCTTCTAGCTCTTGAGGTGATTGAATCTTGATAAAAGGATGTTTGAATGCTTGTCTTTTTATGTTACTGGAGGACAAAACTCATGGCCTTTGCGGCTAATTGCTTTTGGAAATTCAATCATTGTAAGCTTCGGTTGGCAGATGCCATGTAATCTAGTTGACGTGTTTTGTTATTGAGGCAATGATGCACTGATCGCATCATGTTGCTTTGCTGAATGTTCTTTAGTTTGACGACTTGATTTATTCATCCCATCATAACTGAACCAGGTGTTACAATCTGATGGCGGAGTTTCACTTGAAAGAGAAGAGCACAAACAGGTAGCTGAAGTTGCTCAGGAATTGCAGAAGTACTGTGTGAGTGAACCGGTGAAGTCGCCTCTTATATTTGGAGGTAATGCACTGAATGACTTACTGTTGATTTGTCATTTGTTCCAAGAAAGTATAGAACATCGATATGCAAGGTTGTTTCTTTACTTCACTGGATCATCTTAGATTACATCCCTGCACCACGGTTTTCTGGAGTTCCCAACTATCATTTCTTTCCTCTCTCTTTGTCATGTTTTCTAATCTCTCCAGGCCTTTTTAAGGCTTTTCTAATGTCGGAAGGCTGGTGATTGAGCTGTTTAATCCTGTTGATCTTGTTGTCAATCTTGGAGCACTAATTTTCTTTTCAGTGGCTGTCCTGAAATTTAGAAACCTTCTCGTTGTGGTTACATTATTATCTGCTGTGCTTGCAGTAATTTGCTATTGAGATTGTTAGTGCACTACTCTGAGGCAGCTGAGTTCTTGCCATTCTTACATAAAAACCTGTACCTTATCTGTCCATCGGATTAGAAACAGAAATGAGGAGGATTGCTGGGTAAAGCCCTACATTATCATTCATATTTTTCTAACTCATTATGACTTTGCAGAATGGGATGTCATTTACTGTTCAAATCCAACATCGCCTGGTGGTGGCTATAGGAGTGCACTGGGTCGGGTTTTCTTCAGAACCAATGAAATGATTCAGGGTCTTGAGGCTCCGGACACTGTGAGGAACAAGGTTTCCTTCTGTGCTTTGGGCTTCATCGATGGAGAGGTCTCGTTGAAAGGTGAGCCTGGTAATGATTGCCATGTTTAAGCACTTCAGGAACAGAGCAAAACTACATATTTTGGGGATAAATGCTCTAGACTGTCAAAAACACACCATTTGATACTCACATTTTGTGTCTTAGAGAAAGTCTGCAGTGATATGGCAGATTAGCAATTGAACGGAATCTAGCTTGTTGCAATAAAAGCAATCACTTTCAGTAACGAACAAATTTAATACAAGAATCAGTCTTGTGACTCTTGCATGACACTATCCTTTCTCAAGGTCTGTGGCGTGTTGCTGTTTGAACAAGTCTGGTATGATTCCTCTGCACGAATGTCTGTGTCTGTGAAGCATGCTCCTACCATTTCTGCTCATTGTTAGAAGTTTGTTTTTGAAGTCCTTTGTTTGCAAATCGGTGTAGCTAGTGAACCAAATTGCCATTTGTCCTTCATTGACATCGTTTCTACATTAAATTAGTTGCTTGTACTGAGATGTAGATTTGTGCTGCTGCAATATTAGCCTGAATGTTCTTGGTGAACTATCTCTCCCTGTGCTAATTTATAGAGATCTGAGGGCTTTTTGACAGCAAATTGCTTGTTATAATTCCATCTGCTTATCCCTGTGCTTCATTCATATCTTTCATGTATTCATGTTCACCTGCCGGCGTTATCAACTCCGTCAAGGCACCGAGGCGCTCAGGGAGATACACTGTGTTTATGCCTAATCGAGAAGTCGTCTGATGTGGAATTCTGAACTGACCTATGCCGGTTTGATGCCTGTAGGGAAATTGAAGGCTCTTGATGATAGATGGATTCAAGTCATATTTGAGCCGCCTAAAGTGAAGGTGGGAGAGATGGAGTTCCAGTACGGCGGGGAGAGTGAAGTCAAATTGCAGATCACATACATAGATGAGACTGTCAGGTTGGGCAAGGGATCCCGAGGTTCGCTGTTTGTTTTCCGGCGGCGCCAATAAAAATGTCGGCTTCGCGGTGATGAGATTCTCGGAAAGTTTTGTTGCTCGAACTCTTCGTTAAAAGTCCGTGGCAAAATGCTTGTGGCGGACCCTGAACTGGTCTCCAATGTTGACTCGCCTCGGCATTGCTAGTCGGTATTACAGGAATACGTAGATGCACATATTTGCTGTGTATTTAAGTATATCAGAAGTGTCAATTCGTAAGGAATGTTATTTCGGTCCCAATTAATTTAATTGGAAAGATCAATTCCATGACCCGACCCCTTTTCGATTGATTGACAACATTCATGCTATGTTTGAATATGGGAAAGGGAAGAGAAAATGGAGAGACATTTGCAAGAAATTTCGAATTTCTCTCCCTCAACTTCTAATCACGAAATTTCATAAATTTTTTATTTTAAAAAATTTTCCTGGGAATGAGCTATGTTATTTTCCAAACATATAGTCTTAAGGCTGCCATTTTTGCACTTGTCCTTTTCGCACAAGATATTTTGCATTTAATTACAACATCTAAAATATTTCGGAATTTATTGAATTATATATACAAGAGACATAAATTCAAGGAGGAGTTTAGTCATAAACTTTATACTGTCGTGTGATAGTTTTTGTGAATTTAAAAGTGCATTAACTTCTATGAATTCAATAAAAGATTTTATATGGAGATCATTTTCCAAAAAAGCGATTTGTCATCCCTTAAAAAATAGTGAGTAAATATGAGAAAAACTAGGCCTGAAAATCAAAAACCCCATTGAAAATTACTTTTATTGTAGATCAACATTGGAGTTGGACGTGATTCCGACACGCACGGGGTCAATTTTAAAAATTTCTAATACTTGAGGGGTCAAAATATAAATATACACAAAAGAAGTAATAAAATTGCTATAAATATACATACACGCGGTCAATTTTTTTTTTTTTCAATTTTTTTTTTTTCGAATTTTTTTGTTTTTTAAAAAGTCTTCTACTATGAAAGAAGTAATAAAAATGCTATATATGATAAATAAATAAATTTAAATATCATTTCGGCATTTTTCTTTAAATAATGTTTTTTTCCTCTAAGTTTTGTGTATTATTGTAACAAATTAAAATAATTAATGATATTATTTAATATTTTTCGTGTAAATAATTCTAGGCCATTTTATTATTATTATTTATTTATGTATTTATATATAAAAATATATTTAATATATAACGTTGGAATTGCTCATTTTTAAGAAATGTTATAAGTGATGGGTCGTAATCACGTCGTTGGGATTGTAAGTGAGGGGCTATAATGTTGGGATCTTGTGCTAATCTCCTCCGACATATAGTTGTCGGTACTAGGCATTTTGGGCGCGCCGGGTGGGCGCTATAGGGCCTTGTGACCTCGCAAGGGGCTTAGGTGGATTCCTTGGTTACCAAAAAAAAAAAAAAAAAAACATTGGAGTTGGCCCAATCCTAGGCTATGACACTCCCAGTTAGGTTGACGCTCGAGGGCCTTGTGACCTGCAAAGAGCTCAAGCGGATTTCTTGATTACCAAAAAAAAAAAAAAAAAAAAACATTGGAGTTGGCACAATCCTAGGCTATTACACTCCCAGTTCGGTTCACTTGAAGTTCGTAGGTTCACCCGACTATCCATCGTGCTCAGGTACCTCAACCTTCTCCTCACTTCTTCAAACCTTAAGGCCGACCGTCTTAAGACCTTTCTTATTAGATATGGTATCCCACGACTTCAAAGAAAGAAAAGAAGCTACCGCTGCATCACGACACGATATTGTAATTAACCGCATTATTCTTTCGTCACATAGGCGTGAGGCGCGCTCCCCTATCGGACGATATCGTCAGGCCTCTGCAGAGACGCCAGTTGCATTAACAGAAGTACTTGTTTTTATGGCACAACCTAGTTCGACATTCTAACATAACATCTTCTGTTCACTCCATAGAATGAATGGCACAATAATAACCTTTGCTTGACCAACCATGAATTCCACAATCGCCTGTGTCAAGTTCTGTGACCTGAATTTTCTTTGCTACGGCTATTGCTACTGCTAAACAAGAATTCCAGTGCAGCTACGATTAGATCTCTGCAATGTTGGAGGAGGCCTGAATCTTTTATGACTGTGTAAGCCATGGTCAAGCCATATAAATCAGTAGTTGCTACAATGCCAGCGAAGGAGAAGTAACCCAGAAGCCGTTGGAATGCAATTAGTTTGACGCTATGTAGAACCAACACAGAACAATGAAAGTTGCATGGTAGTCAGAAAAGTTCCATTCAAATGAAAATTTCTTTCTCCACGGTAACTTGTGTTGTTACAGATGGTAATGAGTGCAGAAATTTTAGTTAGCCAGGCCCAACTTTAGGAATGTCGTAGTGCTCACTGAGATTCGCCAGGTATTGGTTGAACTCCTGCACTCGATCCCGGTGTGACTTACTGGCCATTTTTGCCAACCTTTCCAATTCGATTTTCTCCCTCTGCTGGAGAAACCGCCTCTCCGCTGGCGTCAGGTGGTCGTCATACACTGAAGCGAGACTCCTCCCATCAAATCGGCCTTCATCATTTATTCTCTCAGCATCGTCTGTGCAGGACAGCAAAGTGTTCCCACCTGACGACCTCCAAAAGGAAGAGAAGCCTATGTGAGAACAGAGACTAAATAGCGGAGAGGACATCAGCTTCACTGGATAAAACAACCCAAATTAACTGTCCACCACCTAAGTGTTAGCAGACGGTAGGAGCAAACAGAAGCCAACAGAGCACGATCTTTGATCACCCGAGGAGGCGATTTTCATCGGTGGTATTGTCAGAAGTAGACACCAAGATATTGGCGTCATACTCACAACTTACAGCACACAAAAGGTCTTCATAGGCGTCGAAGCTAGCCAAACAGAGCACGCTCAACAGTACACAATAAGCACGATTGTGGTCCTAGAGAAACTTCAAAGATTACCACCAACTGAAGACAACAGTCAGTAGCTGACCATTATCGCAACTCATGTCACCTGGACATCATCCACATTTATGAAAGAGACAACAAGAATCTCACTACGGAAACAACAGGGTACTATAGGCCCCGCGCACATGATTTCGACACAATGTGCACACAGTGCAGTAGTCTGGTAGCTTATTTCAAATCTCCCTGTCCAAGATAATATCATCGCCTTCTCAATTGGTCAAACGAGTATGTGATGTAAATCATAACTGGCTGGCAATACTACTAGTAGTAAAAAGTTGACTGTACTTCACAGTGATCGCAAGTCACGCGCGCTCCGGCAAAGTCAAAAGCACTGGTTTTCAGCATTGATGCAAGGATGAGGATTAGGAGATCAGGTGGCGGCACTGGGCAGTATTAAAATCAAGAACAGATCGCTCCCCAGGCAATATGACACAATCGCAGTTTAACTAGTGAACTGGAGACATAAAAAAGATTTACAGATGCCGAAGCAAGTGGGGATCATTCTAGCCGTGGAATGGACACAAAACGAAATGCCCAAGAAGTCCACGAGTCCCAAAAAGAAATCTTTGTTGTTTTCTTGATAGACACGCATCAATTAAAGGGCTAATTCAGACCGCCGATGATGATAAGATCACACACTGATACACAGGGAAGAACCCAAAAACCGCCTTTAAAGCAGAGACCTTTACATCTCCATAGCACAGTTAAAGAAATTTAACAACTTCGAAATGGCACCTTTTGAAGATTACCCATAAACGAACGAACAAATTTGACGATTCCCACACAGCACATTCGAGCACTTCAAAGATTCGAGAGCCAAAACCAGCATTTCCCAAAAGGACATCACGACATCATCACAGCAGACACAAGCAGACGCGAGACCCAGTGAAAAAACCGAGGAGAGGGCAGCGAGCTAACCTGCCGCGGATTCAGGGAGCCGCCGAGGAAGACGACCCGCGTCCTTCTCCTTCTTGTTCTTCGTCTTCTTCTTGGAGATCGTCCAGCTGCCGTTCAGCTTGACGTCCAGGGGCCTCCCCTTGAGCTTCAGCTTCCCCGCCACCACATTCTCGTACGCCGCCGCCGCCGGGCATCTCCGCCGATCAAGACCGACCCCAGTCACGGAAGAGCGAGAGAGAGAGAGAGAGAGAGAGAGAGAGCATCAAGAACGTTCGCTTCCGACAGTTTCAACTTTCATGGACGACATTATAAGGAAGAAGAAGTCCCCCGAGCTTCCGCGAATTCTCTAGAAAGCAGGACGACGGGAGGGAGATCTTGCAGAGAAGAAGCCCAGGCCCAAGCCCAAGTCTAAGCCTAAGCCTAAGCCCAAGATCAAGCCCAGAACAAAGCCCGTCAACTCTACTTGCATCATATTGGGCTTGGTTGAGATTGGGCTATTGAGTGCCGAGAGATGTTTGCTTTGCCCCATCCTATGGAGTTCTGGACCCACCGTGAAATTTAGAATCCGTTAATTATTCCATGGATCCTAGGCGGCCTGTACTTTTCTATTTTTTTTTTTTTTTTTTCTAATTGTCAACACATTCTATGTTCAATGTAAAACACGAGTGCATTCCGTAATGAAGCATGTGTTCATGTCTGACGGTAACGTAGTACAATAAGATTGAAAGTAAAATGGAAATAACGAATTCGTTTCCTCCGGTAGTGTTGCGCGTTTGGAATGGAAAGAGAAAATGGTAAATAGTTTGGCGCCCATGTATGTATCGCTCGAATGTTTTATAGGAGAATTTGTATAGCATATAGAGTCAATGGTATGGGATAAAGTTTAGAGTGGGTATAATTCAATGCCTAGGAACCTACCGTGTGTTTACGGATTTTGAAAATTTAAAGTGCCGAATCGACTCTGTCACTTCCCATAACACCTGAACCTACTTGACCATGCTCTTTCTAAAAGTTATCTTGTGCACCCTTAATTTCCACAAGAGCACATTTGATGAAGGATTATCATAAGGAGGACTAAGTGTTACCCGACAACGAATGCTAAACTGCTTGGAGGCTTGCGCATCGTTATTGACAAAACTTTAGGGATCATTTTATTCAAATATTCGAGAGGCTTTCGGGTTCTGATACAAGTAAATAAGATATGTTTGGAGGTCCTTATTTGTCTAGTTTCAAATCGATCACGTTTTATGTAATTGAAATCTCCTCGAGGAAGTTATGGCCCATATATTCAAATGCCGGTAAGGAAATCCGGTTTTATGTAATTGAAATCTCCTCGAGGAAGTTATGCCCCAAATATTCAATGCTGGTAAGGAAATCCGACGAGCAATCTTTCGTATTTTTATATGTTACTTATAAAAATAATCATTGCTACAAGATTTTTGTGTTTCAATCATTACATTTTGTTTCTGAGTCGTTTAAGTCAGGAGTCCACGTCAGTATCAACGGTCTGTCTATGGATTATTGGTCTTTGTCTTGGAAAATAAAAGGTTAGTATATTGGGATTTTCCTATGCTTGCGAAGTTGTTCCAAGTTGTGTTTATATAATCCCCTCTAAGGCAATTTGAGGAACATAGAGTGTTTTGATGATTGAATTTCATAATGGACTTATCATCGTATCTTAGTCTAGGTCCACCAAGGAGTCAATATATCTCTTTTAGCTATTGAATTAGGTTTTTTTTTTTTTTTTTTTTATTTATAATTATTTATTTTCCGTATAAAAGACCCAATATGAGGAAATTGGAAGAATTTCTCTTCTTCATTCCTATTCTTGTCCTACCTGATCTTTAATTCCAGGTGACCAAACGCAACGCAAAGAAGATTTCCTATGTTGGGAAGTGAGAAGCTAATGGATGTCTTTCGATCAATTGCCGAGGACGAGTCTCAAGCCGTTGTCATAGTGGCTGAGTACTGCTAATTGGAAGACACATGGGCGTGACTCTTCAGTATATTTGTAAACAAAGTCCTATATTGAATGGAAAAGGGCATGTTGAGTTACGTATATTAAGCAATAAATGCCCACTTAATGGTTGCATCTTTTATGGTTACTTTAAATGATTTTGAAAACTTGGCTCGCATCATATCATATAGGTAAGTCAATGCAAATGATACTACCCCTTTAATAGATTTGTGGTCTCATACTCCGAGGGTGGGTAGAGATTAGTGATATGGGAGAGGGTATAACCCCAGCATGTTTTTAAAATGATGGAAGTGGCAAGGATAAATTGGATCATACCTTGAATATGAGAAGTATCGAGCGATACGGGGTCAATACTGATGAGATTGTCATTATTTAAAGACATAATTTTGTAACGTTCCAAGGTGTCTCATTGAATGAAAGAGACATTGTAGATAAGGGGAATGATTGTTGCCATCTTGGGGTACTTCTTTTTTGGGTTTGGCCCGCACGAAATGGGTTAGGTCCTTATGTTGTTCCTCTTTAGTGTGATAATAAAATTATGATGGAACATATTAAAACCGATAGCTATTCATGCATTAGCATTATCTGTCATTTATATCTTCCATAAAATAACATTCATTTTTTCTCCAAGCCACATTTTCTCAATTCTAGGATTGTCTTCAAACTCAAATTTATCTGAACGACACCAACTTAAGTGCAACATATAGTAGCTTAAATTAAAGTAATCTTATGGCAACTATTATCTAATACTAGTAATAGGTAATCGGCTACGTTTTTGTACCATCAGTTGTCATAATATTAGACATAGATCAAAGAAATCGAAAATGACTATCTTGATGCTATGAAGATTAGACTGTCGTTTATGGGGCAGTAATTTTCTCATACATAGCCTTTATTCTCGGATCTCAATTTTATCTCAGATAATCCCATTAAGCTTGATTAAAACTTGTTTTTTGATAGTCTAGGACAAAAGTATAGAAAAATGAAATCTCATGTACTAGCCAGGGAAATTGCATATATACCTTTTAGTCTCTAGATCCCATGAATCTATCTCATAAAATGCTTATGTTAAATAAATTTTTGATCCACAGGTTCCATAGAGTGGCAAGTGGAGAGCATGCTCACATAATCAGTTCATCTTGTCAAGCTAATAATGTAACTCTAAACATTTAATAACATCAGTTTTGAGGAAAAGAAAAAGAAAAAATTATTTGGAAAAACAGGGGAGATGTGTACTACTACTGTATAGAGATTTTCCAAACTCGATCTTATTCCATAACTAAATGATGATACCCTTACTAATACTTTGGTACATTGGTGAAGCTTGGTAGTTGTATTTAATTGAAAAGCGGTGGTAACTTAAGCAAGTGGTTAAAATGGGAAGTTAGAAATTTTGATTGTGTCTCCCTTTTATTTTTAAATCTTTCTAATATTTAGTCAATGAGCAATTTGGGAAAGCAATTAATATTAAGACTAAACTTACTTTTGACTATATATATGGTGCACTAATGGCGTAAAAAAATCATTACACCAGCGGGTTTAGGTGTCGATATGCATACTTTTGTCGATTTTGGCAATTATATTCATTCCCTTAACATTTGACTTCTTTCAACTCGTGATTACTTGTGGGAAATCACGCTTTGGGGCGTAACTTATGTAAACCTCATGTTTGCAAAAGAGAGCTAAGTCCAGTTTCTTCCCCGTGAGTTGGAGTTTATTTGTAAACTAGTTTGGTAGTGTCCCCACAGCAATATAAACACGGTCAGCGGTTGGCTTGACCGGCGTGCCACCCTAGGTTTTCCCAAAAACCTCAGCTTGTGGGCCGCCTACTCCCACCACATTGCTTATTCTGCATGGATTTGTAGGTTGTAGGCTGTCTGGGTGAAGTGAATCTCGACTAAACCCATTGTCAAGCATTAAGAATTACTTCACTGATCCTCCCGTGGATGACAGATACAGTTTTTCAGGCGCTATGAGCGCCTTGGAATTCTTATTAGATGTGACCGTGCTCCTTCGAATTCACCCGACTGAAGTATTCTGAGCTCTGGAGCAGCCTCGAGGGGAAAGCACGAGAGTGGCGACTCGAACTCAGGCCCCGAGTGAGGAGTACAAGCTCGCTTACCACCAGAGCATTTAAATGCCCTGATGAGTTGCATTCATGACAGCATGCGCATCAAACCTAACAAAGGCTATTCAAATTCTCAATAAGCCGACATCATTCTAATTCTGCGCGTAAGGATGTGGGGTTGCAAAAATTCCTGACGTTGTTACAACTCTCTCCCGCGACGGTCTTTTGCTGCTCATCAGAGCTAACTACACAGAAACATGTAGTTTGATTTTCAAAGAGGAACAAACTTCAAGCAAGTCCAAGAACAGTATTGGGTGGATGATGTGCCTGATGGAATCAAAGAACTTGTCCTTAAATGAGGAATAACTGTAATGCAAGCCCTAATAAAAGAGCGGGTCACTGAAGCAATTAGCTTCCCAAATCGAGGTGACGAAAGTACGTCCCAACAAATCTTATCGCAGTGCGCATTTGTGTGTAGTTGTAGGCCTTTCCCTTCTAACACACGTACTTTGCTGTCCTGCAGGAATTAGTACGGGATGAGACGGGTCTTGGTTCATTTCTTGACTCCATCACACAAGACTTGAGAGACATCATCAAAAGGGTCTCCAGAGAGTTGGCGAAAATAACTATATGAACAACATCATAGTTTTCCCTTCCTGTCACACCTCTTCGTTTTGGGAACTTGTCATGCTCACACGTTGATAATTCTCTCGAGCACGGGAGTCTGTCTTCAAACCTAACTCCTATGATTTGTATAGATCAAGAAGTTAAAACGTAGCAATCTCAATCAAGGGAAAATTGGTAAGCTCGGAATGTAGGAAAGCTAATCATGAAGGTACGTATAGAATACCTACAAAGCTAATTACTTCCCCTCCTAGACATATAACTACTCCTTGAATACTTTGCACCTGTTCCTGGATTTTAGCTTTTATATTACTCCTGGTAACAACATCAACTGCGATAGGATGATCCTCTTTTGGGGACAATATGATTCAATTGTCAACCGTCCTCTAAATCCTTTTCTTGCAAATATCAAAAGGTAGTTATATAATTTGAAAATCAGGCCCGGAAAAGTCGTAACTAAGAGATCAGAACAGCTGTTTCATCGATGGTCCTTTGAAGTGTTAAGCAAGTAGTATGCCAGGCACTGAATTTTCCGATGGCGCAAGCAGGGTTATAATTGCTTTTAGAGAGTCTAGATGACAAGCACCCGTAACCACTTCACCGCAAAAAAGTCCATGGAGTTGCCCGATATGATTTTGTAATGAGACTTGCAAGGGAAGGGCTGAGACACGTCTCGACAAATGCTGTCGACGAATCAATCAAAGTAGATAGTATTTTAGTCTATTTGATTTTTTCGTGAAGAAGTGTGCAAACTTAGTTTACACAGTTTATAGATAACAATATGGTTTTGGACTTGGCTTCATGGGGTTTCTTGTGTAACTAGCTAAAGTGACAGCAATTAGCAAAACAAAAAAGGAAAGACAGAAGAACATAAAGTGGGCAAGAGTACAGTGCACCCTCAATTAGTGCTTGAAAGCTTGCTGCATAGTATCAGCATCAATAAATCAGTTCATATTTCTGTGTATATTCTACAATAATTGCAATGTTTCTTCCTCTCCTTTTGGACTTAAAAATATGGTGTGCCGGTGTGTTAAATACCAGCAAGCGACAAGAGAGCCCAATTTGATAGGAACATTTTTTTACCAAAGTTCAGGAAAGACAATAATATTCAGAAGATTCAAACTACCCTTGGTATTGGAAATGTTTGTATGGCTTATATGAAGGTTTCCCCCTAATTGTTCTAATGTCATGCAATTTGACCAGCAGCAACATAAGATGGAAAGAATTGAGATTTCCTAAGCACTTACACAATCCTCTCATTTTCTTTAGATACAGAAAGGACACAGATCTTTTGGGGAGGGCATCCAGAGTTGATGTTTTGTTTGGAAAGAATTTGCTTCTTGATCTCGTGGTAGATAGGTGAACATATGTACTTCTATCCGACAACCTAAATTTAATGAATAAAAGATCAATCCAAGAGATAATATGTTTCCCTAGTAAATGAAATTCTTGTGATCTAAGGAATAGTTGCTGATAGTTTTTTTTTCTTTGGGGGATGAAATTCAAATATCTCATTATCAGTGTTGTGGCCTCGAAGATAAATCATTATCATTGTTGCTTTAGATACTTCTGCAAACTACTTTTTGGATCAGTTACCAAGCATAACCAAGAGTCTCCTGTGAGTCTTTACGGTTCATGTGTTCAAGATTGTAATACCAAAGCCTTCATCACCCCCACCAGAGTACTCCCAGGTGTTATCTCATGAGGAAACTCATTTAAATTGTGGAAACCTAGTAAACCAGTCTCCTCAAAGAACTATATCGAAGAAATGGTGATGCACGTGTGGACACGAAATACGTGATCTTTTCAAGTGTTTGAAGTGATTGATAAGAAACAATTGATTGCGATGTGGATGATATCATCGGTGTTTATTCAACGATTTCTGCTCTTACTGCTCAATAATTCTATGGGAGTCCTCCCAATCTTTCCAAAATCGTAACTAAACCTACTCTTGAAAGGGATTGGCAGGGTCACAGAAGTTGTTAGTACCATGTTAAAGTTTCCGACATGTTCTACGTATGAAGCACGTAAATTAAGCTATGCGAATGGACATGGAATTAGTTATAAAACCAAGTTTCTGGAAAATTGGTTGCTGGTCAGCTTATCAGTCTGCATGAAGAAATTGGATTCGTGGTTAGGGTTGGGGAAATTGGGGATGCAAACTAACGCTGATTTCTATTTTAATCAACTCCAAACACACATAAATGCAAACTTTTTTCCTTTTGTCACAGGGATGATTCTATACATAACTCACTGAAGTAATTGGTCATGTCTTATCCTGGAAAATTCACTCTTAATTCTTTTAGATGATGATGCTACCTGTAATCAACATCACATGGCAAAAAAGAAAAAATAAAAATCATTGCGCAAAGCTAACTTTGTGAGCTAACGGGAAATTAACTGGTCCCAAACAATAGTAAAGTACGCAAGATGAAGCCATTTTGCTAATTACTTGAGGTAACAGACTCTGATTAATTCTAAGCATATGCAAACTTTGAGGTAAAGTAATATCAGAAAATAAATATTACACTAATGTCAAGCTCTAGATATGAACTTTTCAAATTCTTGTTGAGGAACTATACATATGCTGTTGATCAGCATTTCAGAGAAGCAAACCGTCGATTGCTTAATCTGCTGGTGATGAAACTTGTTTCCTCTATGACATATCAGTGAGCTTTAGTCAGTAGTTTCTAACTTGAGTTGGTTTTCACAAATTTTCTATCTTTGGATGGACAATGAGAAACTGGCTTGTCCTAGTGACACCAAATGGGGTGTGCTATGGCATAATCCTTGTATTAAAGACGATGCAAATCCAACGAATAATAGGTGCCTTTTCTTTCCCAGTTGATCCAACAAATGTAACCCTGATGCAAAGGACTTGTTGCTAACAACTACAGAAGTCGCCTTGAAAGCCTAGTCTTGGCTTGGATTGCAGTTATATAACCCAAGATGTGCACAGTCTTGGGATTTGTATATTCTATGTTATGTATCAATTCTCTCTGAGTAAACCTTAGAAAAAATGAAAAAAGTATCATAAAATTCTGACTCAAGACGACTACCTAATGCTATTCAACTGAATGAAGTCAATCACGTGATAATAAAATAGTAAAATCCACAGGAAGAGACGGCTAGTGTTATGCCTGTTCTCAATAACGCGGCTTGACACAGCACCGAGCTCCATGAGAGAGAGAGGACGCGGTTTGTGTTTGAAAGAGAGAGCGGTGGTGATAGCTTTGCCTGTAACAGCAGTCAAGACAAGGTGACATTGACTTGGCGGCAGCAGCGGCGACAACAAAAATCAAGTGATAGAGCGAGAGGAGGTATGAAGATGGTCGTCGGTTCAACTTTAATTAGTTTTGATTAGGTATAGTGAGTCTCACACGCAATGTACATATGACACACAGCGTGATCAGAGGATCCTCCTCTGGAGGATGTTTAGGTATCCTTTGGCTATGTTTGAATATAATTGTATCATTAAATTTTTCACGAACGGGGAAATCTAATCTTTCAGTTTAAAAGCAACATTTAGACTGCTATGGTCAAAATGTGTTATTTCAGAAATTAAATTTAGTAATATATATTATTTCCAAAACGAAAAAAAAAGTGTTTATTTTCCATATAACCAAGCTAGCTATTTATCTTCAATTTCTGTAGAAAAACTTCGAGTCAGCTGCATGTATGTCCCCACTGCTTAAAATTGTCGCTCATCTATTATCTCCATCCTTTCTAATTTCCGAAGGATTGGATTGCGCAGACACCAAAACCAAATATGGAGCAACTTGGACAACCAAGGGTGCGCATAACAATTGGGAGAAACAAATTATAATGAGTGGTCATGGACTACAACTAAGAGGAGCTCTTTGTAGAGTGGTCTCTTTTGCAATAGACAGGCATGAGACGCACGATTCCTAGTTGGGGTCAAACAAGAAAACGATAACGAGGAAGTTGAATGCAAGAAGGAAGGTCCGACGATGACGGTACGTGGCTTGAGATTCTTACAAAAATATTTTATACATGTCTTTCCTTCTCACTCTTTCCTTTTTTCATTCGACCGTGTTTCCCTCAATCTACCATCGAGGTAAATTTTCTTCAACCACTTATTTGATTAAAGGGTTATACATATGGACAGCACCCGCATGAAAACCTGTCGCGACAAGTCAGGCGGAATCGCAAAAATAGGAGACATGCATGAGTAGGCAGTGTGCCTATCCCAAGAGGAGAGATCGATGAGATTTTCTTCTGTAAAGGGCAAAAGGCAGATTTAGTTGCTCGAATCCACTCATACTTAAGCGTTTTCCGACCCCAACAACTCCCAAGATCCTCGCAAGATTGAATCTCATAAAGGAAAGTGTTCTTCTCTCAATCACAAATCTCATGGACGGTTGTCTCTTGATCCATCCGGAGTCAGGCTTAATGTAAAACCTACGTTTGTGCTAAAAAATGGTCTTCATGTCGGCCGCTAGGTGCCTACCAGCAAGGTCCGAGCGCCCACTTACTGCACCAGATATGAAGACACTCCCTCTTAACCCCCACTACTCCCTGTTTCTTTCTTGGTTCATTTTTCGGTCCATTGCCACCCGCTGAAACGTACTTGCAGAATTTGAAATGTAAAAGAATGGACAGAATACATTTTGGTCTTCTGAATCAGATGACGGACATCTAGGGTTGCACAGAATCGTTCATACTGTGAGTTTTGGCAATCGTACAGCCAACCCAACTTGTTCTGATTGCTGATGTGATCTTACGTGCAACGAGAGTCCCGGTTAAATCATTGAGTTCGACCAAGTTGGCTGGCATGAGTCACTGTTGTCTGTTCCTAACCCAAGACAAGGAGATTTCGTGCGCCAGTCTGTATAGTTTACGTGATCTTGTCCCATCTGCATGCTCGAATTATTTCCATTTCCTTCCTTTGTCAGTAACATTTTTATCTGTTAAAACCGTTATTAATCCTTCCTACACTGCAAACCCTTTGAGCAATTAGGGTTTTCAGGTCCAAATTAGTCGCTGGAAAACATGAAAATAGTGGAGAATGAACAAGAAGACTCCTTAATAAAACTCCTTGAAACACCTGTCGGGTGGGCAAGCACTGTCGTACTTCGCATCTCAACTAATTCCTAGGATTAGTTTGTCGCCACTTTGGTAGAACATTGATTAATTGCTTGTGCGTGCAATAAGCAGTTTATTACGTTGATCTTTAAGTTTGTTTATGCGATGATTCTGAATTAAACGTACAATAAAATCGCTAGGCCTCAAATACTGATTCTGATAGCCGTCGTCAACTAGCTAGGCACAAAATCAAGATATGAAGCCAATGCCTAACCAAGAAGGCCCAAGTACAGTCATATTCTGACCATGAAGGTGGAGTTGAGCTGTAATGGCGACAGAAACAAACAACAATTGCTTCGCTAGGATACTATATTTATTTTTTATTATAGTGGTTAGATGATATCCTGGATTAGCTTTCATGTGTTATAAAAAAAACATTTCGTAATGTGGCTTATAGTACACTAGTAAAGGAACATATATGGTACTGATTAAACATATTTGTCTATATTCGACCTTTTTATAGAAATATCTAAAATCAATAGGGCTTTGTTAGCGTAACAGTTTTTGCACTTTTGTGAGAATGACAACATGTTGTAAGTCATGAATTTTTGAAGGAATGGACTCCCTAATATAATTATTTGTTATTCATTTTTTTTTTGTGATTCTAAATAGGCCGTTATTCTAATAGTAAACTAAAGATTATCATCCAATCATTTCTCAAACCGATATACCTCCTTGCTAAATTCTTTCTTCCTTGAGACAAGTTAATCCCAACATTCAAAGTATTGCTAAAATTGTTGACAAAATGAAAGCAAAATTTTATTGTGAATATGTCGTACTATATTCCAAGCTTTATTGGATGAGCATAGTGTAGATGAATTCATTTACAATTTTAAACATGATACCAAAGGTCACTTGACACATTTATTTTTCTCTCCTCCTATTTCCATATCACTAATGAGGAGCTTCTTTAAGTGTCTTTGTGATGGATTGTACTTACAAGACTAATAGATACAAAATGCCTTGTTGGATATTATTGGAGTTTCCAGCTTTAATACTTCTTTCTACTCATGCTTTGCATTTTTGAGGACAGAAGAAAAGGAAGATTATATTTGGGCTTTGATGTTGTTTAGCAACATATTGGGTGTTGATTGTTAACCTAGCTATCATCATTGATAGAGTTGGCATTAACAAATGCAGTTTGATTCATTTTTCCTAAAAGTGCAAACTTCTTGTGTGTTAGGCACGTTGAGAAGAATATTGCATTAAAATGTAAGTCTCAGTTTGCATAAGGAACATATTGAGATTTTTTTTCTTAATGTCTGATCGGTCCAAGGCTTTGAACTTCAATAGGGAAGGTGCAAACGATGAAAAATTAGGCAATGTGATGATTGTTGTAAGGAAAAACTATTGGTCCTTAATTACATTAAAAATACAGCGCTTCCTTTCAAAGAGTTTTTTTGTACCTACTTGGATAGACTTGCACATGCATTTTGGGAATCGTGTTACTTCAAGACTTGGAAAGCATATCTACAAGTTTCAATGGGCATTTAATCAAGGTGAAAAAGAAAATATGCCTTACAGTTGAGAATCAATTTCTAGAATTCAAAACAAAATTGTCAAGTGAAAAGGTAAGCATTTCTCATCTTCATATTCCTCTTTTTAGGTACTTGATTACTTGGGTGTCAAATTTGCTTTAGAGAAGCTCCACAAGCAAAATGAGATTGCTAAAAGTAGAGTTAAGCTACTAGCTTGTACTAGCAATTGATGCAATCCATGGGCTTCCATGTGCACATGAAATATGATTAGGTTTTCCAATAATTTACCTCTAGATATAATTAATTGACAATGGAGACTTGATAAAGGTTCTTTCTGGATCGTGATATTACCCAAAAAATGAAGATGATTGAATTTCACTACTACCTTTTTTGGTCAAAGATTTTCACAACTACTTCATGAGTTGGGAAGGAAGTATTGAGAATGACCACTTTTCAGAAAGAAAGTTGTTTGAAAGCATATTAAGCAATTTGTATGAGCAAGTGATGCTCTTTTATATGAGCCCTTAGCTGGATCTCCTAAAAGTAGTTTAAAAACTAAAGCAAAAGCAACTTCTATACATTGTGATCCTTCTTCTTTTGAGATTGTTTACAAGAGGTAGAGATGTGGTACTTGTAAGGTTTATGGCCATAATAAACGGACATATAAATTGAAAGGCAAAGATCTCAAATCAAACTCACATTCATAGATCACTGGAATTCATGGTGGTGAAATATAGAAGGCACAGAGGACTCAAGCATGCAACTATTCAACTTACAAGGTGTATTTTAAGGTTGGAGCTTCTTGCACTATGCCTTTGAAATTTATTCCTTGATATATATAATTAATATCTTTTATTAAGAGGAGTCAAGCAACTATGCCTTTGAAATTTATTCCTTGATATATATATAAAATTAATATCTTTTATTCTTGCACTATGACTCTCTTATTGATGTAATTAATATCTTTTATTATCTAATTTCAAGTAAAAATATTTTCTTCAAGAGAGTAGCTTCTTGAGAGGAGTCAAGCAACTAAACGAACAATATCATTTATTAAGTTGCATATGCATCTATTCATTATATTTGCACATTTGTACTTTGAGGATATATATATTTCATTGATGATTCTATGGAAATTTTGCTGCATTCAGAATTAGCTAAAAACATGCGTTTGCAAATGTTTTGAATGAGTTCTCTTATAATGCAATTACAATTGCCATAATTTCTTGTCCAAAGCTAATTACACCATTTCTATGTTATAATCTTTTAGGGAGCATTATCTTTGCATTTGCATGACACTAATTGATGTTTTTAGAATTTTTTATGTACTCAGTTTTGTCATATTTTTAACTTATTAAAGTATCTTTTAAAACACCATGCAACGATGGCATAAAAATAAGTAAAAATAGAACAATTAGATTCCTTGAATAAAATGAAAGTTGAGCAATTAAAATCCATGGACTACAATGTAATGACACATATTAAAGTTATCGGTTCTTTTCACTCTTACTTGTGCTTACATTATTTTTTGAATAATAGTTTTCAAGTATAAAAAACATAAATAAATAAATATTCAACTCATTAACATGATAATAAGTTAGTTTTCTACCAAATAAACTATCTCTGTTTTTTTTTTTTTTTTTTTTTGGGGAGGGGGAGAGACGGACAACAATTTTGTTTCAAATGGAGAAAGAAATGGGAAAAACCAAAACATAAGGCAATGGATAATTTTAAATCAAGAGTGGACCCATATTTGACCTTAACAAATGTTGTTTGAGAAGAGCATTTGTAAGTTTGTCTCTAGTAAAATTAAAACACAAAAAAAGGAGCAAAAAATGTAAGAAATCTTAAATCAAGAGTGGGAGTCACAATTGATTATGTAGTCAATTCAGTGTGATATGGGGTTGTCAAGAGCTAATAAAGAAACAGAAATAACCTGAGCCAAAGTACTTCATTAGTATCTTTATGAAATATGAAAAAATGAGTATAGTTGAAAGGTTTTCGCGATATAATTGGTACAATTTAAATTTCCATCTAATATTTTCTTGCTTAACTAATTAATTAAGTTTCCTTCCTAATAACTTAGTGATTTTCGACAGAAAAATGTGTGCAATTAGAGGTAATCAAACTCACTTAATGCCATTTTGTATTGAAAAGGTTAATTTTCATGGCTCTTTGTAAGTTAGTAAAAGAAGGGAACATAGACGTGCTGCATTTATTTCTACGTCTCATAGGTCACAAGGTCAACCCCTGTGGAAAGCGGAAAAAAAGGTATTTCCTTCTATTACTTACAAGATTCAAATTGCTCTAATGATCAAGTTTTATAGAATACGATTTGCCATATGATGCACTGATCCTTAGTGAGGTATATAAGTCGTTATGGTCTTTCCTTCTGTTCTGCATTTAGGTAATG
Source organism: Eucalyptus sideroxylon (assembly GCA_014182405.2). Lineage (NCBI taxonomy): Eukaryota > Viridiplantae > Streptophyta > Magnoliopsida > Myrtales > Myrtaceae > Eucalyptus > Eucalyptus sideroxylon. The sequence goes on from CM024550.2 coordinate 25,534,143, forward strand.
CTCTTTCTTATTAATTGTAGTTTACTCTCGCACACTTTTCCCAACTTTGGGCACGACTATCTCATTTGCTCCTAATAAGCTCATATTATCCGGTCATTACCAATGGATAAATCACCATCGTCACACCTCCATGCAAAATACATCAACAAAGCTATATTATTGCCATTAATTTATAGCTATTTGACAAGTGGAAGGTGCATGATTTCGATTACCCTAATCATGCCTCCGTCTCTCACCATTCGCTTTCACACCGATCGAAGACATTGGTCAGTCCACGTTATCTTGTCCATGACGATCCGAATTAGGTGGGAACTTCATCGACACACCCCCTTCTCGTCTTATTCACGAGAGAGAAGCATAAATTTCAAACCTTCTTGTGCATAAATTGCACGTAAGCAAGAGAGAGATAGCCTCCAATTAAAGTCCAATGCACGCCTTGACTGCCCTCTCTCTTCCCTTGGTTTGCCCTAGCCTCGTCTAAATTGATCTGAAGAAGCATCGGAAAACCCAATCAAGTACTTCATCTTTCCCATGCAAGTCACCTCTTTGCTTTTGTACTTTCCATGACTTAGGCCAGATTTTTTGATCCATTACTTCTCACAACATGTTCAAGAAACCCTAGATTTTTCTTTTGCTCCTTTGGATTGATTTTACCTTTCATTTTTAATTTTGTTGTAGTTTTTGATGCTCTATAGGTAAGAGTTGAAGCGGAAGTCGTAGCGAAGCAATAAGGAAAGCGAGAGATGGAAGAAAAGAAAGAGGATAATCTTCCGCCGGGGTTCCGGTTTCATCCCACTGATGAAGAGCTCATCACTTACTATCTGATGAACAAGATATCGGATTCTAGTTTCACCGGAAGAGCGATTACCGATGTGGATCTCAACAAATCTGAGCCTTGGGAACTCCCAGGTACCCTCTTGACTCAAAGCCCTCGCTTATCCATTGTCTTCTGATGGTTTCACGCTTCAAGAACGCAACAGTTTCCAAAATTTCATAGTTTTTGTGAGGAATTCTTCTCGCTTTGTCATATACGTAGAGAATTTATTTCGTAATTTAGTCTTCCGTCCATATTATGAATCCATAGTTTTGAATTTTTCTCACAATGATGCAAGATGGTGGTTTTAAGTAATTAAGGAGGGATCCAGAATCCTAAGCTCCGACTTAAAATTTTGATCAAGGATCTTGCCCTAGAAACCTCATAGCCAGTTTTCCAGCAGCTAGTCCTTTTCTCATGATGTTTATAGACCATGCTCTTTTAACATCTTGTGCAGTATAATGAAGAGTGAAAAAAAAAAAAAAACGTTAACTAGTATTGCTTTTCTCTCAATTGTAATGGTTTCATTACCAGTACAGAGAGAAAATCTCCTCCTGTTCATCAAACTGAAATAATGACTTCTTTTCTGATGCTATTCTCTCAACCAGCAAAGGCTAAAATGGGGGAGAAAGAGTGGTATTTCTTCAGCCTACGAGATCGGAAATACCCGACCGGGGTGCGAACGAACCGAGCAACCAACACCGGTTACTGGAAAACTACAGGGAAGGACAAGGAGATCTTCAATAGCGTCACCTCCGAGCTGGTTGGCATGAAGAAGACCTTGGTCTTTTACAAAGGGAGAGCCCCCAGAGGAGAGAAAAGCAACTGGGTCATGCATGAGTATCGCATTCACTCAAAATCGGCTTTCCGAACTGCCAAGGTAATATCCATTTTTATCACCAAATTAATTCATGCGTGTCGGAACTACAACCTAAAGAAAACGTTAAAGTCTCAGGTTTGTAACCCTAGATATGTTGAGCCAAAAGAAAAAAAAAAAGAAGAAAAAATTAGCTTGTAAGAACAAACTTGAGATGACGAAACTTCATTCATCTTTCTAAGTCAGCTAGGTTTTACATGGTTTTTCTTAGATCAATATACTCCACTATCTATTACATATGCATCAAATTTGCCCACCAATCCAAGTACTGTCTTTTATAATCTTCATCCGTATGTGTAGATCAACCTTTTCTTCTATTTAAATATTAAAAAAATATTAACTAGAATAAGATGAAAAAGATGCTGAGAACTAAAAATAACAAGTATTTTCCTTTTCGAATATTTTGCACACACACCCATTTCAAATCCTCTAATTTTAAAAGATATTAGCAAGTTGGAAATTTATATCGTTAGATGTGCCATGAATATAATTTTGGTGTCACGCATAACGTGTCACGCATCTCAGTATTTGCCTGTCGTGTTTATGCATGAGACTAATTATAGGACTAACACTTTTCTTGAGAGGTTAACTTTCATAACTGTTGATTCACCCATTTCAGTCTTTCGATGGACACCCTATTCCAGAAATAGTAATGATCACTTATATCCATTTCTTCAAATAGATTTGTGCTGCCTTATTTGAGAACCCCAATTTTGTGGGGGCAACAAGTGATGTTGAAAGGTTATCTTGTACATGCATAAGTAAGATCCACTTATGCACGTTTCTATGTACATATAAAAATTCTAAGATATGTTTTAAAATATTTAGGAATTATATCGAGTTATCTATACGAAGGACTAGGGTTAACCCAAGCATTTCACAGAACTAAGGAATGGAATTCTTAATAAACCAAATATTTGGAATCACATCTTGATAAAATATATAAGAGCGAGTTTGTCCTCGGAAGTACACGCCATGATAGTCACTAAGCACAGCTCATTTATTTACTTCTTTGTTTTTCTTTAAGCCTCTTCATAAGGAAAATAAGATCGCTAAGTTTAGGAAAGAAAATCTGGCCCTAGAAAATCTAAACCGGCTACAAATCGAATATCAATAAGGAAAAGAAAGAGAAGGAAAAGCTCATGTCGCTATCAACTCAGGAAAAAAGGAGTTAGCGATGTTTGCACTCAAATGGCACCAAGTTCAATTAACAAATTGAGGAAAAACAGAAGGATCCTCCCTTTGGTTACCTCCTTAAGGTAAAAGCTCACTAGTATTTGCATAGAACATGAGAGAGAGAGAGAGAGAGAGAGAGAGAGTCTTTCACAGTTCTGTGTGGGGAAGAGAATAACATCATTTACAAAGTAAGTTCATGAATTTCCTCCTAAGAAGCAAGAATCACAATCACAAGAAGTTTGCAAAAATAACGTGTAATGCATCTCAGTATTTGCTAATTATTTTCCACGTTATATGCAATGATATCCCACAGGACGAATGGGTGGTTTGCCGCGTCTTCCAGAAGAGCGCTGGTGCGAAGAAGTACCCATCCAGCCAATCCCGGGCCGTCCCTCCCTACAACCTCGAGATAGGGTCGAGCGTCGTGCCGCCCACAATGATGCCGCCAGAGAACTTCCAGTTCCTTGGCAGGAACTACATGAATGGGGCCGACCTGGCTGAGATCAATCGGGTCCTGAGGAGTGGGGCGATGAGTGTGAACCAACCAATGCCACCGCAGCTCAACCCCACGGGCACCTCCGGGGGTTGCTTCACGATATCTGGGCTGAACTTGAATCTTGGGGGTGCCACCTCGCAGCCGGTCTTGAGGCCGGTAATGCAAGCGCCGCCGGGCCCAGCCATGAGCCACCAAGATATGGTTGTTGGCTCGACCATGATGAGCAGTAGCAGTGCTCTTGTTGGAGATCAAGCAGGTGGGTATGGTGGAGAGATGGGGCATGCAAATGTGGGAGGCAATCGGTACCTGGGAATGGAGAATTGCATGGAGATGGATAATTACTGGCCTTCAGCTTATTGAGTAAGACCTCGTTTGTTCAAGAAAATTTTATCCAAAAGACAAAAAGGTTAGAGAGGTTGTAGAAGAACTAGAGAGATCCACAATTTTCTCATCCAGGGTTCAAATGGGCAAGTACATGGACTCACAGGCTGAAAATTGATAGAGGATCATTAACTATCTTTGTAGTAGCATGATTTGGCTAGTTAGCAAGTTATTTGCTAGCGTTTGAACAAGATCAAGGAACGCACCTTGGTCATATTTTCCTCTGGTTTCTTTCTTAACTTGGTCTCTTATCAGTAATAAAGCAGTGAAGTGATTCCATATTTTGCAAGGTGTGCACCTTGTGCTATAGCTTTTATCTTCTCTTTGTCTTTTAATATTCGGAGCGGAAATTAAAAGAGCGGTTCACAAAATTGGAGAGGGAACTACAAAAGTCACGGTGAAGAAGAACGCTTGCTGGCATTCTATAGCGCTATTCTTTATCTTTGTATGGATAATTATATATATTTAGGCCTCCTATACCAAACATTATTGGCGAAAATTTGAATATATCCCGTTGCAACACTAATCTCCGTAGATGATTTGATTTTCAGGTTAGGTAATATTTTGACACTTCTATGGAGATTATGTTTGCTTGTGAAGAGATCAAGTTACACTGATAGTGTTTGGGATAATTGCCGAATTTCTAGTAGGGCTTAGATCCTTTTATAGGCAATTCTTTATTTTAAAGAAGATTCGGGCCAAAATTGAGGATATCTCAAATTATAATAGAACAAGATCAAGTGTTACTACCGCAAACATTGATGGTAAGTACAAAGCACTAACGTGAAGTATTTCTTTTTTTGGCCAAAACTAACTTGACGTATTTTACGAGCCCTAAAATGTAATTAATCTTTCATATTCAATGTGACAAATGCAAGTGGTTTAGAAAACATAAAGTTATATCCTTAAATATTTATCTTTTTGACTTTGATATGCCAATCTGATGCCTATATAATCAATGTAGGAGGAAAATAAGTTCCTAGTAATAGATCAACTACTTCTAATTGTAGAAAAGAATGTCGAACTTTTACATCTATGGGTCGAACAAAAATCTTAATAGTCCTAAAGTAACTCACAGTTCATATTGAGAATTTGTTTATATATTAACTCACCAACAATGCAATTAGTAGTTCAATAATGAGATTATATGCAGTATTTGCTGAAAATTTATATGGTGAAATTGCATTAGTGGCCGATGAAAACATGCCTATAAAGTTATATCCTTAAAAATTTATCTCTTTAGAAGTGATGTCATTATAGTGCATGTTTTCAAATTTCAATATAACGAGTGTGGCTCACGCTATTAAGATGTAACAGCGGAAGTAGCTACAGCAGCTAGGATGGTTAAAGCTATCAATAGCTTCCCATGACTTTCTCAATCTCCCCCATCTAAGATTCCTATCGAAGATTTGTGCGGATTACCCTAACTCCAAATTCGTAGGCACCGTATAGAATGGCTTTGCGGGACGGAAGGAGTTAGAAGATACAATTGCAAGATTTGATAGTTAAGGGGGTTTCATCAGCCAAGTGCTTCACGCTCTGGTTCTCTTTGCAAAAGAGAAAGTATTAGAATATTTAAATACTAAGGCTCCGTTTATTTCATGAAGAATGAATGATTTAAAAAACATTTTTCTAAAATTAATTGTTTGTATCACCTATAAATAAATGAATGAAAAGTATTTTCATCATTAACATGAATGTTTAGACATCAATTGTTATTGATTTGAAAATATTTTTCAATGATTGATTATTTCAATCAATACAAGAGGTCATTTTAAGAAAATATTTTCCATATCACTTTTTTTTAACATGAAATAAATGGAGCCTAAACCACATTTTTATCTAACAACTTAAGTTTTTAAAATAGAAGACGGTGTTCTTACAAAATTTCACAAAAGAATCAAAATGTGAGGTTCTGAGTTCAAATTTTTTTAGGCTATATTAGCAAAACTATCCCATTCATAACTTAGAGTTTTAGCAATTTGTCTCGGAAATCAAGATTTGACAGCATAGCTGTACAATGAGAGATGTATAGTCTTCACTATCACGAAGAGCCTGAAGTGTACCATCGTGCACTTAACATAATTCAGAGAAGATAGTTAGAGAGCTTCTGAAGTAACATGATCTCACCATCAACTAACACCTAGGGAAAGTAAACATGGTAGCAGACGCTACTCGCAGAAAGACAACGGGCGGGGTTGTGGCTTTGGACACTCAAACAAAGCAGCCGAGTTTACCACGGTCCGGAGGATCGTTATCATCTCTTAGAGTCGATGTCAACCTTGAATGATGAGACTTAATCAGCTCAAGGTGCTGACCGAGGTTCATAGCACCAACTACCCCGTGCATCCTGGCAGCACTAAATTCTGCAGACTTACGGGAGAATTTCCGGTGGAACGACGTGAAAAGGAAGACTGCGGAGTTCGTTTCTAAATGCCTCGAGTGTCGACAGATCAAAATTGAGCATGCATCAGAGGCCATCAGGCAAATGGAAACCTCTTCCGGTCACTTAACGGATGCAGGGAACACGCTACTGTGGATTTTGTGACTGGCCTTCCGCGATCACCAACAGAAATGATGCGGCATGGGCGACCACCGATTTGTTTGGTGAGGTTGGTGAGAGAATGTTGGCTGGGTCCGCCTCTTGGGCCCAGCTGACATTAATATAGAACAAAAAAATGAGGAAGAAAAGTCAAAGAAAGAAAAAGAGAGGGCTGTTTCGTGGTGTGCCACAGAGAGAGACACAGAGAGAGAGAGAGACACACCGAGATGAGCACGGAAGGAGGAGAGAATGAAGACTCTGGTTTCTGATCTCAATTAGAAGGCCAAACGTTGACAGAATTGGCTCAAATTGGAAATGTTATTCGTGAGACTGAAGACTACGAACTAATCAGTTTTGTTCGTTGAGAACCTCCTCTTAATTCTCTAATTGTGACTAGGTTTCTTTGCTTTGTTTATTTTAATTCATCTTTGTGGTAAATAAATATAGTTGTATTGTTTATGTTGAATCCTGCATGCGGTTAGAGGATAACACTTTGTACATCCTACTATTCTTAGTGATTAGTAGAAATTTTTTTGTGATCCGTGATTTTTCCGTCATTGGGTTTCACGTTAAATTCTTGTGTTGTTATTGTCTTTGTCTCATTGACACTATATATTGTTGGTTATTATGGGGTTAAGTTGATTTCGATCGGTTTAGTTTTGGGGAGATATTAATTCTAAATAGGGTTTAATTCTCGGTGAATTGTTATTGTGATTCTCCCCAATTGAGAAGAGTTTATAAGTGCCTGAATTCAAGCATCTCCGGCGAAATTGTCTTGGCACAAGAAACTGTCTTGGTCGTGCCAACAAATTAGTAGTCGTCGAGAAATGCCGCACAAATTCCTCGAGTAGGATTCCGATGACACGACTTTTTGTTCGTGGGTTGTCTGGAAAAGCTGAAATTATGATGAATCGCTGCGACTTGTCTAGCGGGAATCTGGAAAACTTGTGAGCATATTCTTGGATCAGTCATCAAGTTACGGTTTCCCACGATGCTAATTTGGTGCGATTTGGTTGCGCTCGTGGGGAGAAAGGATGTCGAAATTGTGGACGCAGAGACTGGAACTTGAACCACGACCAGCCAACCTTGCCTCGAAATTGTCGAATGTTTCAAGTACGTTGTGTACAGTTCCCATCCATACCTGATTGGTCCAAAACGGAGTTCGGACGAAGGAATTACGGAGGTCTCAAGTTTGGTATGTTGGAATTGTAGAATCTAGAATTTATGTCTTTCGCTCTGCGGGGACTTCTTATATTCGGTGATTTTTTAAAGAATTTTCATAATTTTTGCTATTTTCTGGGAATTTTAAAATAATGAGAAAATACGAGTATTTGGAAAACTTCACAGCATGAAATTATGGGGTAGTCATTGTGCAAGTGTGGTAAAAGTTTCCGAAGGCTCGAGTTTCCCCCTCTATTAATTAAAAAATATACATATGCACACACATTATTTTCAACATTTTATCAGTTTTTTATTGACTAAAATAAAATTTATGGGCATTCTCGTAATGAAGTAAGTCTCTTTAGAGCTGATTTCTGACATGGAGAATTTATATCATTGAGCAATGATATTTTGGAGGTATTTGAGTTGGCCTAGAACACTGAGGGCATATCGGTAATTCTATTTTGGAGTTATCTTTTGTCTAATATTATGATGATTTTAACCATACGTAATTATACGGTGGTGCGAAGAACTTTGCATGTGGAAATTATCTCCGACAATTCTCAAGCGGTGGAGTGTGTGATGGGCCGGCTGGAAATACCTTGGGCCGCCCAGTCCATAACTAAAACTACAAATTATTAATGGGCCAATTACATGGAGTTTCTTTAAAGTATGAGCTGAGAACTGTGGGCCACAAACTAGATTGCCAATGCCTATCTCTACCATTAAATTGGAAAGAGAGTCCCCCCTCTTCACTATGTTTAATTTTATTTCTTGATCTTGGAACTTTATGTTATCCACCTAATCTTTAGTAATGAAAAAGGTTATCTTCTAACCAAAAAAAGAAAAAAACTAGGGTTAATACCCTGAAAAACCCCACACTGATACATTTGTGACAAATTTACCAAAAACTATTTTTTTGACCACCAAAAACCCCAAACTGGTATACTTTTGACAAATTTATCCCAAACTGGTACACTTGTGACAAATTTACCCTATGTCAGTTTTCGTTAAATTTTATTGTCAAATTATTAAGTTAAATGACACATGATAGTTGACTGGGTATACCGATTTCAGATTTTACGTGTCGTTTGTCATAGTTTACAATTTTTTTGATTTTTTTGCGGTATTAATCTAATTTAGCAAAGGGTATATTTGTCGCAAATTTACCAATTTTGGGTTTTTTTGCGGTTGAATAAATTAGTTTAGGGTAAATTTGTCATAAATGTACCAGTTTATGGTTTTTTATGGTCAGTCGGAGTAAATTTGTCACATGTGTACCGGTTTGGGATTTTTCATGGTCAAAAAAATAGTTTGGGGTAAATTTGTCACATGTGTACTAGTTTAGGGTTTTTCAGGGTATTAACCCAAAAAACTATGAATTTGTAATAGCTAGATTTTAGGTAAGTGGTGCTTTGTCTTTGTTAGGAATCTCTAGAAGAGCAGATCTACAAGCTATTATTACTCATGAATGTTCTAAAATGATTAGTATCTATATAATAACTATGTTAGATCCAATTTTGATGCATGAAGTTGGATAGCTTATACTTTTCAATGATTTTGAGTTATTAATTTCATATATTGAATATAAATTGTGATTATAACGCATACTTTTGAAATCATGTTAGGATTTCCAAATAAATTTGATTGAGAGGACTAGATTGGAATTTTGTGCTAAGGTTTAGGATTATATTGACAAAATTAGAAAGTTTAAGACTAAATTAACATTCGTACTATAAGTTTTGGAGTGACTGGACAATTTTCCTCTAAAATAATAATTACTTTCTTTATTTGTCTTTTCTAAAGTAGTTCTCACTCTACTATTTTTTCTTACATATCTATTCAATTTCTCACACGTGCGTAGCGCGTGCTCCGCACTACGTGCTCAACACCGTTGATATATATACATACCCAAATATATAACATATATACATATATTAAATTGCAAACCATCCCCTTTCCAAAACCAACTCCAACACCGATTTTTTGCCGCGTTTTCACATAATTACTAGTTGGGCGTCCGAATGGTGCGTGGTCAGATGTTTCGTTAATGGTCCGATAACCAAACATCATGCCCACATCGCAACCAATGCGTCCTCACATAATTTGATTTAGGTTTTCAATGAGCTCAAATTCTTAGATATAATTTTAAGAAAATTTTTGTGAAAAAGGGAAATTACTAAAAGAGTCTTGAGTCTATTGTAATTGTATTAATTTAGTTATAATTTTTTTTTTTGGCCAATTTAGTCATAAAACCTTTTGTACTTGAGCTGATTCAATCCATTTGGCCTAATTTTTGGCTAGCCGACATGATGTGGATAATTTTTAGATAATTTTTATTTTATTTCAAATTTTTTAGAAAGTATTTATAATTTTTTTAATTTTTTAAAAATTTTCCTTTGTCTTCTTCTTCCTTTGTCTAGTCCCACTAGCCCTCACCTCTGGCCAGTGGTGACTAGCCACAGGAAGAAGGAAGAAGAGGGAAAAAAAGAGAAAAAAAAAAAAGAAGTAAAAAATTAATAAAAAACTTGAATTAATTAAAATATTATTAAAAAATTGTCTACATTAGCAAAGTTGGATGACTAGCTTTGACTAGTTAAAATTAGCCAAATGGACTAAATTGGCATATTTCAAAAGTTTATAATTGAATTATTTAAAAAAAGTGCATAATTGAATTTTCATAATTGCAGTAAATTTAGGATTTCTTTTTGGTAATTGTCCCCCATTTTGCCTATTGGGACATTCAACTTATATGTGCCATCAAAAAAGGCAAATAAGATTTCCTCTTGATCTATAAAAGCCACACAAATGGTTCTATTAGGGATAATTGGTTTCAAGGTAGGTTAGAACCCATCCTGGAATTGAGAACAGCCCATGAAGGGTCGATTCCATGAAATAAGATTGGAAACTGCCCTTTAGATCTTGGACTCACCCGGGAATCAAACCACTGGTCTGGTCCGATTCTCGAGTATGTATATATATGGTGAGCGGTTTTTTATACTTGGAATTGGGAACTATCCAAAATTGGCTGGTTCGGTTTGGTTTAGGTGATTCTCGATTCGATTCGGTTCTTTTGCTCACCCCTAGTTTCTATGGTATGAAGTGTGCTCCCAATAAATAAATATGATGGTATTGCAAATGTCCTCTTTAAGGGGAAAAAGAATCGTGTGGTGTAAGAATTTGGGAAAAGCTTGTAGCTATTGGGAACACGATTGTACCTTGTATTAATGATTTTTAAAACCCACCGGTGGGCAGCTGAGTTGGTTCGGCTTTGGGCACTTCATCGCAGAGGTCCCATGATTTAAATTTCACAACTGCTAACATGTCTTAAGTGAGGGGCCATGGTGATGGGGTTATGTGCTAGTCTCCCTTAAGGTATAGGGGCTTGGCCATTCGGTGCCGTTTGGGTAGGGGGGCCTGTGGTGGAGTCCTCGGTTATCAAAAAAAAAAAAAAAGATTTTTAAATCTCAACCGGTCATCCCTTTTACCAATGGAACATCTTATTTTCACTATGGGCTTGGATATTGGTACTGAACCTGAGCGTAGGGGCCGGCGCAAAATGTCCGTGAGTCCGTGCTGTTAACGTTCACAAAAAGAGTTAAGAAAAGCGTCATCTTATTTTCTTTTTGGTTTTGTTTTGGCAGGTATATTATCACAAACTTTTTTGCTTTTGTGGAACATGTGTAACATAAACAGATACTAGTTAAATTCGAATTTCTCACCTGTATTAAAATGTCGACAAGTAGACAAAATTGATAGGAGTCGAATTCATTGTGCCAAATGAATGAATCAAAGAACTTGATTTAATAAACAAAAATTGGATGAAAAGATCAAATGCGGGAAAGGTTCATGCGTATTTAATGAAAAGAGACAGAAAACCATAAAATGCACGAAATTTTGCTGGTTTTATATTCTAGACAATATTTAAAGGAATAGGAATAATTGTATTGAAAGTCTTTGAAATAGTCATGAAAGTGCAATTAAATCCTTTTTTCAAAAGCTATGTCATTACCATGTGGGATGGAGAAAAAAAGCATGTCAATATTTTTCGTTAGTTAAGTTGGAATGGGTTAATGGAATGACTTGATTACTCCAATTTGATAAATTTAAATATTTAATTACAATTTTGGAAGGTTTTAGAACTCCAATGCATCATTGTGACAAGTTTTAGGAATTTTAGTACATTTATCCCAAAGAATATAAAATTTGAGCAAAAATTAGATACGCTCATTGGGCAAATCCATGCTGAGCTCATGTGTCCTTCTCACGGGTTTGGTCAAATGTCCACGCTCACCCATGCGAGTCATATATGAATTACTTTTCTATATTTTACGCTAAAAAAAGAAAAAAAATTATGGAAAATCTAAAAGTTAATTATCAGATTGGCCAAACTGTACTTTATTTTGAAAGTTTCTTTACTCAAAAAAAGAAAAAAAGAAAAAAAAGAAAAACGGTTTTGTCATCACAGATGGTCGGTGGGCCGAGTCAGGCCCGGTCCTAATGTTCGGGCCCAAATTAGCCTGGGCCTATAGGCCATTGGGGCGCTGCCACTGATGAAATTTAGAAAGGGAATGCAGGAAATCTGATCGCAGGGGAGGATTGGCCATGGCTGTCTGCTCCTGCTCACTTTCTTTCGTTGCGTTTTCAAACTCATCGGCTTGTTCTTCATCTTCAGCTGAACCCATCTCGAAACCCCTCTGTCTAATTCTACATTAGTTATGCATTGTCCCTAATTCTCCAACGATTTGTCTTGATTTCACAGTCAATCTTTTTTATTGCTGATTTTGTCAGTACTGTCGCTTTGTAAGGAGCAGGAGGGTTATGGTCTCTCGGTTAAATGTGACGTTTTGGTTGCATCAATCACGGAGTGGTAGGCATGGTCCGCGAGGGTAGCGGCGAAGAAATCCGATACCTTTGCTTGCTCCTTTGCGAATTGTTTAGACTTTATGATTTTGTGGGAGCATTGTCAATGTGAAGAAGTGAATTCTTGATCATTTCCATTGGTAGTTTAGTAAATGAGTTAGCTTTGGTCATGATTACATTCTCTAGGTTATAATTGCGTGTATAAACATGTGAAAACTTGTATGAGCTGATACAGGTGTTGTTCAAAGTGGTTGGATTAGTTTTAGGTTAATGTCACGAAAATCCCTAAATTAATACATTTATAACATATTTACCTCAAATTATTTTTTTAACCATAAAAAACTCCCTAACAAATTTACCTTAATTTATGTTACATTGGATTAATATCACAAAAAACTACAAATTAATGCAATTGTGACAAACCAATGGTAAAATCTTAAACCGGTACACTGGTCAACTAACATATGTTATCCAACTTAGTAATTTGATAGAAAAATTTAACGGAAACTAAATAATGGCAAATTTATTATAAATGTATTAGTTTGGGAGTTTTTGGTGGTAAAAAAAAAAAATTAATTTGGTAAATTTATCATAAATATACCAATTTCATGTCAAGATTCACCATTGCGACATCCAATCTTCACATATAAGAAAGTCAAGGGTTCGACCGATTTTCAGCAGAAAGTTCGTTGAAACGGGCTGGAAATGAGGATGACCCATATCGAGCACCAGGCGACTTCATGCGCATTTGGAAGGAAAAGAAAGGGAAATTCAGCAGGCTGACTTGGTACAACAAAATCTACGGGCTAGCGGAGCTGAATGCCCGAGCTATGACCTGTGAAAAAGAAGCTGCGTGGAATCCAATAATGCCATAATCAACATACATGCTGGCCCTATTTCCTCACCGTATTTAAGATCGCTCGCTACCTAGTCAACGAAGAAAACCAATTTTATCGCTTTCTTCAACGAGTCTAAAACCTTAAGGCTTCGTCTCCCTAATTGAATGCCCAAGAAAATAATAAAAGATCCAAGTCTTTTTATACTAATATTGTCTCTTCTGAGTGATATGGCCTACTCTCTAATGGTCAGGAACAAAAGAGAAGCGAAAGCTTCCTCATATGCAAGATCCAAATTTTAGCTTTGAATCTACGCCAGAATAGCATATAGTTTTTGGAAACTAAGCGCAGATGTACAGAGAATCAGACTCCTGCAGAAACTACAGCACAGAGAACGGAAGTTCTGCTCACCATGTCATCCCTATCGATGAGAGTTTCTTATCAAAAGTGGCGGATAATATGCAGAAATCGCCGACGCTCTTGAGTAGGTCAGTAGGAGGAGAATCTTGTTGCATCTTCAGAGTCCCTCGGGGCCTATCAGAGATCAATGAAAAGGCCTACCGGCCTCGAATCGTCTCCATCGGTCCCTTCCACCATGGGGAGCCGGACTTCCACATGATCCAGGAGCACAAATGGCGGTTCTTAAGCGATCTCCTATTGCGGGTCGTGAGCAGCAGAGTTGTGCTCAAAGGACTTCTTCGAGGCAGTAGCTCCAATGGAGGAGGAGATCCAAAAAAGCTATTCGGAGACCTTGAAATTCAATGGGCCGGACCTTATCCAGATGATGGTGCTCAATGGTCGCTAAAAAGTTAACCTACAAGATTTATCATGAAGTTGAAGGAATCTGCCGAATTCGCAATCATTAACTAGTAAAAGCATGATGCTTTTAGTTGTTTTGAATTATGTCTAAATCTTTGGCATACATGAGCGCAGATTTTAGTCCATCACCCTTAACAACAGGAGCAATTCCTAGAATGATGTATATTGAATATTTCCAATATACAATCAGCAAATGTCCTCCGAGAAAATCTAATATAATATGGCAAAAACAATCCTTACAAACCTCAGTACAAATGATATAAGATGTCTCATCTGGAAACTTGCTTAAGACCATAAATTAGAACTTTTCAGTCTACACACAAGTTTACTTGAATCTGCCGCAAAATCATCTAGTTGCATAATATAGATTTTGTATCTATTTGGCGTAACTTTATATCAAAATAAATTATTAATGCCACGTTCACTCTGAAAGAACATTTAAAGAAATAATTATTTCTTCACTATAAACAATACACCCTTCTTTCAGAGTTAAAACGTTAGTTACAAATTTGGCTTTAAATTCCACAATCTTTGTTTGAAATTCTTTTAGTTTTGTACGCCAATTTGCAACTAATAAACTTGTGATCTTTAGACAAGTCAGTAAGTTTCCAAACATGTTTCATAGATTGTATATCGCCTTTTATGGCATTTAATCACATACTTAATTGAGAATAAGAAACGACATTTATAAATATGTCATTACATCAACCATATAGTGGATATTGTAATCATGCTCTCACAAATAGACTATATAGTCTAGTGGTATAATTGATCGTCTTTCCTTAACAAATCTCCTTAATAAAGCTGCAACCACTTCATTCTGCAATTGAGAGGTTTAAGAAATTTCATTATAAACTATATCAAGAATAGTACCTTGAACCTCAACAAGTTTAGTCTATGGTATAGGAGATTCCATAATTATCTGTATAGGTAAAGACAAAAACATAGTAACCTCCATCATACTATGTTCAATATGGTGCATTTATGCCTTCGATCAAATCTTTTTGTCAGAATTTTCAGATCGTTTTGACAAATGACCCTTTAAGATATTTCGCATTGTCATTTGCCAAAATACTCATTGCTAGTCCATCAAACAGAACTTATGTGATCATCTTATAGCAAGGTGCAGTCCGCGGGCAAACCTTTTTCAGTGTTCTAAAATGGAACGCTTCATAGGGAAGAAATTCAATTGAAGCAACAAATTATATGTCCACAACTTAAAATTTGAAGCAATAAAAACCTCAATGATGACGGAATTACCATTTACAGAAAAGGTGACTGAAAAACAAGCAGTATATAATTAGCATCATGTGAGTTACATGCAAAGTCACATAATCACCTTTGGGCAGAATACATGACATGCAATTGTACGATAAGGGTTATGAAAATATGTTCCAATTCTTCGTGAATTCATCACCTTTGGGCATATGAATCACTAGAGACGAATATTAAGATATCATGTTGTGTATGTAATTGTTAACATATAGTTTTTTCAATGAAATGGCAATATATAATTAAATATTATCAAGATCCCAGGGAGACATCCCAACACAAGAAACTTCTCATAACAGGGAATAAAACATCTTTCTTATGCACCCTCTCAGTATTACATCATATCACAACATAAAAAGAATGCTTTATTCATTAATAAAAAAAAATCTATATATATCTCTCTTCTCATAACAAATAAACATCAATATTACATATTACGAGAACAACATAAAAGAATGTGAAAACTCATCTTACCAAGGACTAGAGATTTTAAAACGTCTCATGCTACATGCTTATTTACCTAAAAATAAGAGTAAATTGTTGCTCTACATTTATTGAATTGGTAATTAAAAATTAGTGATAGAATGAAACTGCTGAAGCCACGGCGGACATTTTCAGAGCAACTTCAATATTTCCTTAGTATCGGCGAAATGATCTTTAACAGTCCCACTAAAGAACCCGAGCCCTGATTGGCGAACAAATCACCAAGGAAATCTAAGAACTCAATTGGCGAGCGCTCGGACGAGAAGTTGGTGATCGCATCCGTTCCATGCAACTCTCTCTCCACTTTGTCGTACGCCATCATGGCCTGTAGACCGGATCATATGTGCCCAGCCACCGCCGTTCATGTCGCTTTGAGTCTCGCATCCTTGCTGCCCATCTCCGTGATGGCTTTTTGGCTTACATTCTGGAACTTCTTCCCATTGCTGCAAGATTAATCTACCTGTGCATTACACGTGTGTTGCACGTGTATCGCACAAGAAGAGCCACGAGATTAATCTATTAGTGCATCGCGCGTGTTGCACCAGTTAAATATTTAATTTGTCCTTCATTAGCAAAAAAAAAAGGCTTCTATTTGTTAAAGAGTTAAATATTTCTTATTTCTTGTTTGTTTCATCAACTTAACAAATTTTAAATAAAAATTACTTGAGCATTTTCTGAGTATTCTTTTGAGTATATCAAGAATTACAGGGGAATATTTCAAACTTATTCTCGTCCACCACATAAATACTAATAGTAGGAAGATATGATTTTCATTACAATGCGTTAATCATTATAAAAAATCATATAAATAAAAATGGGTTTACTTTTCTTTAATTTTTTGGTGTGTTCTCATGAATGATAGTTCTAATTCTTTATACTTCGATTTGGACAAATTAAGAAATAAAATAGTACAGAAAGTTTTTCACCTACGAATGGCTAGGCAAGCTCATTTATGATAATTTGAGAAAAGGAAAACCTTTTCAATTTAGGTTTATCATATTTTTTTGTCAAAATGAAGAACCATGATATTACATTATATGCAAATAATTATTTGTTCGTTGATACATCAACATGTATAATGTATGTCTAAATCTTTGGCATACATGAGTGCAGGAGGGGGTGTTAACATGTGGATAGAGTAATTAGAAACTCACATATAACTCAGTGACCAGTGATGTATTATTTGATAGGCCATCTCACTAAACTTATATGAGATAATAGTTTATGGATAGACTAATATAAAGATATTACTGTCATGAATACAATTGTTAATCTCTGAAGTTTTGGATGAATTGCAATGCATAATTGCACATTGTCAAGACAACTGGAAACTCATCTTACCAAAGACTGCATATTTCAAAAGATCTCATGCTACAAGCTCATTAATTAGGAAATAAGAGTAAATTGTTGTTCTACATTTACTGAATTGATAATGAAAAATTATTGATAGAATGAAACTGCTGAAGACCCGGCCGATTTCACAAAAATGACTCCAATACTTCTTCAATGTCGGCGAAATGATTTTTGACAGTCCTATTCGAGAAATCAAGCTTGAATTCGTTGCCCAGATTAGCTAACAAATGGCTGCAGTTATAATATCTGATATGAAGCTCCGAAAATCGAAGAACTCACTGGCAGCAGCAAATCCAATGCCGAGTGCTCGGAGGGGAAGTTGTTGATCGTGTCCGTTCCTCACAACTATCTTGCCACTTTGTTGTCCGCCATCATGGCCTCCTCGGGCGTTTCTATGTGCCCAGCCATCTCCATACATGTCGCTTCGAGTCTCAGATCCTTGCCGTCCATCTCCTTGGGGGCTTTTGGCTCACACCCCGGAACGTCTTCCGCCATGGGAGATTAATCAACCCGTGCATTACATGTGATTTGTATGCGCATTGTGCATGTGTTACCCGGGAAGAGTCGCGACAATAATCTACCCGGACATTGTACTGTGTTGCACGAGTTAAATATTTATTCACATCGTATGATGATCCTCTCATTAGCAAGAATATGGATTACATTTTTTAAGGAGTTAATGTACTAGATTTGTCAAAAAATTAGAAGTGTCTTTTGAATTCGTAATCATTAATTAATAAAAGCATCGTTTTTGCAATTTTTAACTAATAAAAGTATCATGTGCGGTGCCTCACAAATCATTGAGAGTGAAGGGCAAAGAGTAAAATTTTAGTTCAACAGAAAACATATATAACAGTGGGCGCACTTCGTCAATACTAAGGTAAACATATCCCGAACACAACTATTGTTCTTCTAACCATAAAATATAATAGTAAATTCTGGTCAAACACCATAACTTTATAAAAACAGAGAATAAATGTTTCACCAGAAAAGAAAACGAAAGTGAAGGAGACGGCAGATTAGCTTTTACAAATTTTGGAGGAAAAGTACCAAAAAAATTCTTAAACTTGTTGTATTAGTGCAAATTCAGTCTTAAATTTTTTAATTTGACTAATTTAGTGACAAACATTTTGCATTTATACCATTCGTATATGCTAGTGAGCCCACATTCATGGACAATTATGATGTTTTCCTAGATTTAGTGGAAACTGCTGAGGATCAATAGTGATCCTGATTTATCTCATGTTTGGTGATGCTTTGAGCATACTCGAATATTACCTAGATTTCTTCATCTTTCCGATTGTTAGAGATATTTATCTTAGGATGTTAGAGATATTTATTTTCCTGATTGATTATAATTGATTTCATATCGATTATAATTGATTTGATTATGATATTGTAATATTTTATTACTTTAGATAGTTGCTTGGAACAGCCTATAAATAGGCTCTTGTATTATTAGTATTACACACATTACAATATACAAAATTCATTTTTTCCACTCTATTCTATCATGGTATCAGAGCGAGGTTTTGTTTGAAAGGTGGTCGCCGTTGTCGCGGCACCTTGAAACTTCATCATCTACCACCGAGAGAAGCCACACGCGTCGCCACGCTCCGCCGTGCTACAAGACTACCGACGACCACTGATGCCGTCGACTATAGGTGCAACTTTCGAGGACAATTCTTATAATTTTCAACCAAAAGCCACCATAGACAGGTTCTAAATTCTCCCACGAGTCCAGAATAGCAACCAACGTCGCCGAAACGTTAGCCACACGCCCTCACGCACCGCTCAAAGCCTCAGCGCGTGAGATCCACACACCACGACACCGGAACGTGAGGTACACGCACCACAGCTCGCACGTGATCTATACTTGCATTAGTGACGTCATCGATGACGACATGATTGCACGTGCAACATTCGTGATAAGCAGTGACGTCAGCCCACGTCATCTTCATCTCCAACAATTATTGACCTCGTCGCCGATAGCCATTGACCAGCATTGACCCAATCGGTTTGCAGTGTTTTCCAATCGGTTTAGCTATTTTCCGACCGGTTTGTGGGGTTTTCTGACCGGTTTGGCCATTTTCCAACCAGTTAGCTCTTTTTCCTGACCATTCAACCATTTTCTGACCGGTTCTCAAGGTTTTCCGACCGGTTCATAGCATTTTTCGGCCGGTTCAGTCATATTTCGATCGGTTCTCAGGGTTTTTCAACCCATTCGACCATTTTCTAACCGGTTCTTGGCATTTCCAGACCGGTTCTTGAGGTATTTCGATGTTCTTAGTTTATTTTCAGCCTTATTTTCTTCATATCAGCTCTACAAGTATCAATTTTTCTCCAATTCATTAAAGAATCAATTGAGTTTACTAGTATATAGCCTATCATGGACAAGTTAGAATTCTCAATGCCTATTCAGACCATCCTAAATGGATCAAATCACATTCTATGGGCTCAAGAAATGTCCAGTTTTCTAAGGGGACGTAAGCTTTGGTGTTATGTCATTGGAAGTCTTCGCAGCCTAGTTAGGCCGTCGAAGAGGATGATGATAAATTTGCTGAACAATTGGAGGAATGTGAGAGCAAGAATCACTAGATACTCACGTGGTTTCGAAATACTTCGATTCCATCTATCAAACTTCAGTTCGATCATCTAAATACAACAAAGGAAGCCTAGGATCTTCTTGCTGGTTGTTATTCCACATCAAACATTGCTCATCAATATCAACCGTAAGGGAACTTACATCGCATGCGTCAAGAGACAGGTCAGTCTATTAATGACTTTCTTTCTTCAATGCATGCTATATGGGACCAGCTTGCTTTATCTTAACCAACACGGGATTTGACTATTGATGCTCGTAAGTTTGCCAAATATTGTGATCGTATGCGGGTTATGCAATTTTTGATGGCTCTAAATGATGAGTATGAACCTGTGTGAGCCTCACTTTTGCATCGGGATCCTTTACCTCATCTTGAGGTAGTTGTTTTGGAGTTATTAACTGAGGAAACTTGCCTTGTGACTTTAAAGGCACAACGTGCTACTCCACCAGTTTCCACTCCTACAGATGCAGTGCTTGTTACTTCAAGCTCATCCTCATGGCGCAAACTTTATTGTACGCACTGTCGTCGACCTATCATTGTGCATCAAACTGTTATCAATTACAACCCAAGCAACCTACAGGAACAAACAACCGATCCCGTTTTAGAGGGTCAGCTGCACGCTGCCCATCCCCTGCTGCTTCTATCATAGAGGATTCTTCTAATAGTTCATTTGTCACACTATCTTTAGATGATCTTCGATCCACATTTCGTTCCATTCTTCAAGAAACTGGTACTTTAGTCCTTTTGCTCTTTGGTCACTCCAAGTACTCCTGATTCATGGTTCTTTGATTTTGCGTGTTGTAATCACATGAGTTCCCATTCCAATTTATTTAAGTCAAATCATATAATTCACAAACACCTATTATTCACACAGTTGATAACTCTTAAATGATAGTTAGTCATACAGGGAATGTTTCCACGCCCACCTTGTTCTTACCCGATACTTTTATGGTTCCCAACCTCTCTTTAAACTTGATATCCATGGGTCAACTATGTGAGCTTGGTTTTGATAGTCATTTCTCTTTGAATGGTTGTCGTGTGCAGGATCGATGGACGGGACAGGCAATTGGGACAGGCTGTAAAGTGGGACGGTTGTTTGAGTTTGTTTTCTTAAAGCTTCCCAACTCATTCACCGGTTGTGCTGCCACAGTTTCATCTGAAACTTGGCATTCTTGTTTAGGTCATCCTTCTTTTTCTCGTTTAATTCATTTGCTTTCAAGTGGTCATCTCGGTTCTATTGACAATAAAACCTTTGATTGTCTATCTTGTAAGTTAGGAAAACATCATGCTTTACCGTTCAATATTAGTGAATTTGTGTCTTATGCTTCCTTTGATCTAATTCCTTCGGATATTTGGGGACCATCTCCTAATCCCACTATGGGAGGCTCTCGTTATTTTGTGAATTTTGTTGATGACTATTCACATTATACATGGCTTTATCTCATGAAAAATCGATTTGAACTTACCCATATCTATGACAATTTTGTTGCCATGATCAAAACACAATTTTCTCGAGATATCAAGGTTTTTCTTACTGATAATGCCATGGAATATAAGGATAAAGAGTTTCTTAAAATTCTTTCTCATAACGGTACTATTATTCATCGTTCTTGTCCAAGAACTTCCCAACAAAATGGTCGAGCAGAGCGTAAACAAAGACATATCTTAGATATCGTACGCACTCTTCTAATCTCAGCATCTTGTTTAGAACAATTTTGGGGGGAGCCTATCATATTGCTGTCTACACTATTAATCGTATTCCGTCACTTATTATAGATAACATTTATCCATATGAGCACTTGTATGACAGTATTCCTAATTATAGTCTACTTCAAGTTTTTGGTAGTGCATGTTTTGTGCATCTTCTTCCAAATGAACACTCGAAGTTAGAACCTCGCGCTCGTCTATGTTGTTTCATTGGCTATGGCATTGAGCATAAAGGGTATAGATGTTGGGACCCTATATCCAATCGACTTCGTGTGTCTCGCCATGTTTCTTTCTGGGAACATAAAATGTTCTCATCTTTACATTCCTTTACATCTTCTCACATTGTTCCAATCGCTTGTTTCTTCACAAATCCTTATGTCGAACTGTTCCCTGAAGATGACATTCATACATCTTCCTCTTTAGAATTGTCCTCTCCAAATCTTGATGCAGGTATCTCTAGAAATCCCACTTCAGCAGCTCCTGATATGTCTGTGCCATCCGTGGATCCACCTTTAGAAGTTCCTTCTTCTTTTGTTCGTCGCTCCACCCGTGTAAGTCAAGCTTTTGTTCGGCTTCGTGATTTTCACTGTTATTCCACAATTGCCTCTTTTCATGAGGCTCGCACATATAGAGAAACTTTTACTAATCCTCTTTGGCAACAAGCAATGGCATATGAGTTGCAAGCATTAGAACACTCCATACTTGGGATTTGGTTGATTTGCCTCCTAAACAAGTCAACTATAGGTTGTAAATGGGTGTACAAAATCAAAACTAAGGCAGATGGTACAATGGAATGTTAGAAAGCTCGACTAGTAGCAAAAGGAGTTACTCGCCCTAACATCGCCTATGTTGTTCACATTGTGAGTCAATTCATGATTTGCAGTGGACGACTCACTTTGCTGTTGTTCTTCAGATTCTTCATTATATCAAGGTCACCTTATTTCATGGTCTTCACTTTTCTACTAACTCATCCTCAGAGTTCATAGCTTATTCTGATGCTGATTGGGCTAGTTATCCTCTTGATCGTCGCTCTACTATAGGCTATTGCTTTTTCTTAGGGAAGTCCCTTATTTCTTGGCGGAGTAAGAAACAGACTACTATCGCTCAATTGAGTACGAAAGCGGAATATCGTGCCCTTGCCGATACAACTTCGGAATTATTATGGTTATGGTGGTTACTAGAAGACATGGGAGTTCGTCATAATGGTGGAACGGTCATTCATTGTGATAACCGAAGTGCCATCCAAATAACTCATAATGATGTCTTTCATGAGTGTACCAAATATATTGAAATAGATTGTCATTTCATATGCTCTCATGTGCTTCGTGGCGATGTTCGTCTTGTTCCCACCTCCTCAATTGATCAGACGGCTGATGTTTTCACGAAGGCACATCCACCTGGGCGTTTTAAAGATCTTTTCTCCAAACTCCAGTTAACATCTTCTATCTCACCTTGAGTTTGAGGGGGGATGTTAGAGATATTTATCTTAGGATGTTAGAGATATTTATCTTCCTGATTGATTATAATCGATTTCATATCGATTATAATTGATTTGATTATGATATTGTAATATTTTATTACTTTAGATAGTTGCCTAGAAAAGCCTATAAATAGGCTCTTGTATTATTAGTATTACACACATTACAATATATAGAAATTCATTTTCCCACTCTATTCTATCACCGATTACTTAAGGAGAAAATTTGTTGATTTTATTTATGCTGGATGTGGTGTTGGTTTCTTTTTATTTTGGAGACAAGATATCATATTAGAGATCTTGATTACTAATGTTTGATTATTTCAATTTAAAGATATAACAAAGATATATAGTTTAATGACCTCGCATGTCTATGATAATAAAAATATACACATGAGCATTGCCCACATCCGATTCGATTTGAGGGCATGGCAATTTAGTGGTTTCATTATCAGCCTCCAAGAGTGCTCAAGCACAACGACACCAATAGGTGGCTAACTTTTTCCGCCTTCGACACATTCAAAAAAGAACCTTCTCCCTGCGTTAGGTTCCAATTTAATCATGACTGTTTAGCCTTGCGGCGTTCATGATTCCTTGAGCATTTCGTGCCGGTTTCTTGGCTTTTGTGCTGCAGCAAATATACAATATGGAAGCTCAAATCTAAAGTATATAAAGCTAAACAATAATTGACGTTGCAACTACAAAACAGATGAGAACCCAATAGAGCAAGTTAGCAAAGTTGTTGGGGATAAATAGATGATAGGGCTTATTAGAAAGCTCTTCCAAACAAGGCCGGGAAAACTTAGTATAATGATTGGTAGCCCCAACAGGGTAGATAGCTAATACAACTGATTTAGCAAATTGTTATAATAAAAAGTCTGTCAAATCACAATGAAAAATTAACAACGGCGATGAGAGAACAACTTTGAGGACATACATCAAACCACTTGAATTCCTTTTTTGCAAGAGATCTTGGCAACTCTGGCTTTTTCAACGTCTCTCCACTATTGGCTTTCACCTGTCGCGACCTCTTTTTTTCAGTGGCCGATTAAGGCGGACGCCTACAGAGGCTAATGGTTTGACTAGTTTATTAGGCTTAGCCTAGACTCTCCCAAGTCCACAAATTCACGACTTAATAGTCCAAGTTTTTGATCTGTAAGTTAATTAAAAGGAGTTATTACTAATCGATTTGAGGTGGGTCTATTAGAAACTTAAGTGAAATATTGAGATAAATATTTGCTCCTGCATAACCAGAGAAATTAGAATCAGAGACTTGATTACACTAATTAATCACTAATACTCTTTTAGTACCTAATATTGTTTAAACCCTGAGATTTTTTGGATTTTTAAGGGTTTTCCATGCATTTGTGGAGGAAATTTTTTTTTTTGTCTTTTCTTTTTTTTTTTTTTAATGTAAAAGCATTTTTTGGATTTTTGATTTTATGGAAATATAAATATTTATTTTTGGCTTTTTCCTGATTCTTTGGACTTTTAAAGAAAACATGGGGTATTTTTGATTTTTTTGATTTTCTGGAAAATAAATTATTTTTAAAAATTTTCGATTTGTTAATAAAATATTATTTTTTATTATTATAATACTATTAAAAATTACCAGGGTCGGACCCTGGGTTGGGCCCAGCCCGGGGTTCTCTCTTTTTTAGTGTTTTAATCATGGCCCACAAAATAACAAAAGGGCCACCCACTCCTAAGCCCATGCCAGACTAGCCCATGTGCGACCGGCCCAAACGACCCGAATCTGTAGAAAAATCGGCTTGAGGAACAACCCAAGCCTGACCCGGTTTGGGACCAAACCCTACCCGATTAAGGGTCTTCGCCCGACCTAGTTCGAACCCGATCTTGCAGCTTTCTTTCTTCCTACCTCTTCGCTGCGCTAAGGAGGGATGGCCGGGACGTCGCCAAGCGGTGACTCAGCGACGGTGGCGACTAGGCACAATATGTGCAGATAGCTATATGTTATCTAATTCAGAAAAATCCGGAGCCTTTTTTCAAGTTAAAGATATATATATTAACAGATGCAATCAAAGTCGAGGTAGGCGGAAAACTTTCCGTTCTAATGAAGGAAAAACCAACTTATCCAAGGAGGTTTCATCTAGGCGACAATAAGAGGCAACATTTAGGATTCAAGAAGCTGATAATATCTCACGACTGGACAAATCAATCAAGAATAGCCAAAAACGTGAAAAAAGTTCGACGGTAAACATCTCAACCGAGTATAAAGCACCACCCGGAGGTCACAAACATATAGGAGTATCGAATGTCGTTTCTGCACGTCAAGACATGTAACACAGTACCCGACGAATATGTCTTCTGTGTAGGGCTTCAAAATCAACCTTATAGTTGCGCAACAATACTCCAAATTATAATTATCGTTTTTTTCTTGTGGGACACCAATACTCTAAATTCTTTTTTGTCTGGCCAGTACCGCATACTTGTACTAGTAATCCAAAAATATCTTCTGTTAGACTGTCTATTTATAATGCTTGCTAAAAATTTGACATGATAGCCTCGGTGGACCATTTCAAGTAAATGGATCTAACTTGGCAATGGATGCACGGTACCACGTTCACCAAGAGCATAGTCACATTAGAGTTTTAATGTCCATGCACGCTGTTGCGTCTGATTTCAAATGGTCCTATGGATAGAAGGTACTTTTGATTATCGGTATAGATTTGAGAATATTAATGAGATGAAATAGAGTTGGGGGTATTGGCCTCCGTGGGAAATTTTAGTTTTTAGTTTTTTTTTTTAATCCCTGAAAATGAATGCCATTTACCAGTTGTGACTTAGAGTCCAAACGAATGCAACAACCCAATGACACACCGGGCGTGGTGCTTGTGATTTTATGACTTGCATTGGCCCTTCACACCTAGAGATTGTTCCCTGACACAATTCTACCTTATATTAAAATCATACTATTGATATTACAATTGAGATACTAAAAATAGTGCAAGTTACGTCCATCTATATAATCAATCTTAATCAAAGGAATTAAAAAATCATGAAGGACTTTTCATAGATTTGGACAATAAATTTGTCGGGACAAATATAGGATTTATGAAAACATTGTATATTGACAAAGTTACCATCTCAAAAGCAAATTTTCTTATAGATTAAAAATTAAGTTCGGAATTAAGGTAGGTCAAACTTATTGGAATTGAGTATTTTTCTTTTTTGACCAAATACAAATTTGAGGTTGAATCAACTAAATCCAACTTAATGCATCAGAGGTGTTATCACATCCAGCATTGGGCCGACGTCACTAGCATATTGACCGGAGAAAGTTATCTCGAAAAAATTCACCTCCTTATAGTCACTAAATAAGGTTGTTACTCCTGGGGTGAATGTAGGAAGTGCAAAAGGTGAACTAAGTGTGAACATTCATCCAAAGGCGTCTTGGGGATCGGCAACAGCTAAGCATTGTGGCCATCAACCTGTCCTTTTATCGTTTTATAGTTCAAGTATCTAGCTTACTTCGCCTCGTGTCAGAAATGATTGATTCACAAATGATTGATTGAATCACTGGCCGATTTTGGGTGGTTCCCACAATTGACGGTCTAGTTCTTGATTCCTAATTTTAAAACCAGTGACCAGTCAATCTAGTTCCCAATTCCAACGTGGGAACCAGAACGACCAGACCGAATCAATTATTTATATATATAATTTACATACATATAACATATAATATATAAACATTATATATAATATTTATAATGAAACTTATTACAATCGAAATTGTAATTGACTCTTCTTATTACTCTTTATTTATAGAGAAAACCTACTTGTTAATTTCATCTTTTACTTTATGTGGGACTAAGGCTCCAAGAGACCCACATCGACTAAACGTTCAAAGAGCTTGTCTATAAAATCTAAGTCAAGCATAACCTTTAGCTAGATTTTTCATGGTTTTTATGGTTAAGATTAAGCGTGAAACACACAAAGTGTGATTGATATTCATGGAAGCGGAGTTTGAATATTTTGCATGTGAAAACATGTGTGATTAGATTTATTGGATTGCTCGAGAATTGAATTGGATTGATCGGTCTGGAGCACGGTCACTCTTTAGTGAAAAAAAAAGTGCCGATTTTGTTGGACCGGACATAACCGGAACCGAAAACGGTCCGGTCCATAGTTTCCAATTTTGGGAACCGGTTCCAAGGTGGAATCAGACTAAATTGGGAACCGATCACCCCTACCAGCACTTTGATTCCGTCTACTATGTCAGGGGCTCCACGTTTTGTTTCCCCTCTTCATCTCAACCACGCAGAATGTGAAAATTCCGGTGTCAAGATTAGACCAAGCAAAACATTATCCTTTCGACGCAATGCCATGTGTAATGAATCGCTTGACCAGCTCATCCGTAGGGAAAAGAGGATAGTCACCTAATTTCTTTATTATTATTTTAAACTTTTTGCCTTGGATAGTTATCTAATACAGGATTAATTAATTCACTTAAACATATAATAAGCTTGGTGACCTGTTCCATCTCATATCTTAAAATCAGTCTGACAGCTATCATGAAAAAAGCACGCTGTCAAAAAAGGAGCCACCTCGCGAGCCCAGTCACCGGAGTGCATCCAAGCTGGAAATGGTCCAAGAGAATGCAGACCGTAGATTTTGCTGAGGCAAATGAAAATTCTGAAGAGTAAGATTATCACAAGTGGCCTAACTTTTTTCTTTCGAAGGACTAAAGTGCCGTACCGGTGAAAAAACGTTCCACTTTGTAGTCTAATCGGGCAATTTATCTTAGGTGGCTTTTTAAATAAAGTTTATAATGCGACCTGACTTGTTTTTTAAAAATAAAAAATCAGATTTAAAGTGGAAAATCGACAAGAGAAATTGGCAATTGAGACTAAAACGACTAGGATTCATGGCAAGGATTTAGAGAAACCAACTCTCTCTCTGTGACGGCCATTGGCTGCGCCGTCAGACTACCTTCATTCCTCAATGAAGTTGCTTGAGGAGAAACTCTACGTGACCACCTTCACCTTCTGATGGGTGGACTTGTAGAGTTTTGATCCAGCGAGCAATAATGAGAGGTCATCTGAGAGTGTCGCGAGCGGGGATTGTTCAAATCGATTAGAGAGAACCTTTGGAATGAGTTATCATCTTCTTCCTCGGCTAGCACTAACTTGGCTTCTTCTTTGGTTGTGCAGCAACTTGTGATTGTAGACCTCCATGAAAATTTCTTCATAGCCATTTGGCGAAAAAAGTCTCCGACTGACTTGATCCGCAAACTTCAAAGCTTGCACATCTTGAACGTGGACACAAAGCACCTAGACTTCAAGTTTCTTGGCGTTCAAAAGGGTGCCAAATCAAATGAGGAATGGCTATGTAACAGAACTTTATAGTAGATCTTTTTCCTGTGAATGGACTATTATATTTTTTGTCCTATACTAGTATGAATCACAATGAAGAAAGCGTTCACTTGTACCAGTGGTTACTGGAAATGCGAAAAACTGGTGGAGACTGCCTGTCCGAAAACTTGAAAACGATAAATGTATCTTAAATTCGCACGGTTTTACATGTCAATGATCTATAGCATTTCATATCAACTATAATGGTAAGTTTTGTAAGATTCACAACAAGAAATTAAACTGAACTAATTTTTTTCCTCAGTTTTCAATATTTGCAGCTAGCATCAAACAATTCATTGCTATAAAAACTAGTGTGCATGACCAATAATCATTGCCACAATCGAATAATTATTCATCATTGAATAAAAAGGCATCTCAATTGCCATGAAGGGTTGAACCTGTACGCTAAATGAAGACAATCTTTTTCAGATTACAACCAAAAATAACAAGCAGCCGAGATCCTACATTTTGGAATCCAAAGATATGGCGACTAGAAATCCATTTTCAAAATATGAAGGAATTCTTCAACCACAGAGAAATTCAAATTATTCTTGTTAAGTCATTATGGATCAGCATGCGCATCTGCCTTTGGCTCTCAGTCTAAAGCAGCCTTGCGAGATCATCGAAATGACTGCAAGCAATTTTGAAAGATCACCACAAAGTGAAAGAGATTTGACAACACAATATCGAGCTAGACAGCATCAAATGGAAATACGGAGCACATAAACGCACAGGGACCAGAAGATGAAGCAAGATTGGGGTTTGGGGAGAAGCGAGACACAATCAAAGAAAGAATCGAGCTAGACAGCATCAGATTCAGATAAGTGGGTCCCTCATCGTTGCAACTCGTGATCAGATGTTATCGTCTTTTTTCCGATGAGTAAGATTTTGTTCAGAAGAAAACATAATAGAAGGGGAGTAATCCTGTCACAAGATAAAAATACACAAGCTCAAGCATTAGGAAGCACAAGGAACTCTTTATCAATAAGATGAAGTTGAAGAGCAGAGTGAGAATCCTGCTTATGCCCATACTAGGCAAAGAGAGTCAATCAGCATAAACCCTAAAGCCCAAAATGGGTTCCAGTGGAGGAACAGAGAGAGACACAGGCAGATTGTGTCGTTTTCGCAACTTCAGCCACACTCAGATAATTTCGCAACCAAAACAGTGTCCTTCCACTTTCAATTTGAGCCACGTGGAATTCATGTCACCACCCTTTGACCTTCATTTTCCATTTAAGCCATTGTGTAGGATTTTCTAAATCATCAATTGACCAAGCTGTAGCGAAAGGTAAAAGTGTTATACAAATATAAATATGGTATTTTTGGTGAAAAAAAAAAGAATAAAGATATATTTTGAGATTTTTGTGGCTTGTTCCCTAAAAAATATTTGGTCTATGCTGCGACATTCAACTTATTTGTGCCATCAAAACATGCAAGTAAGGTTTCCTCTTTGAGTTATAAAAGCCACCTAAATGCTTATAGGGTATGGAGTGCTCTCAGTAAGTAAAATATGATGGCAAATACCCTCCTTAAGGAGGGAAAAAATTGTAGCGTAAGAATTTGGGAAGAGCTCGTAAACATTGGGAACACGATTGTACCTCATCCTCCAGGTTATCAATGCTAAAATTCTTAAGGTCTTCGAGTCCGTGCTGTTCCCACATCATTTTCTCAAAAGTCCAAGTCAAAGGGTACCCATAATCCTCACTTATTATCTTCCATTCTAGCAGATCTTTTGAAAGTGCACGCTCAGAAAGATCCTCCATCGGTGAACCAAACACATATAGTTCCGATAGGTTCTTCAAATATGAGATATCAAGTGTGGTCAGCATCGGGCATCTTCCAATATGAAGTTTCGTGACAGTCGAGGGAATTTGCGAAATGTGTTCCAGAGCACAGCAATTGAAAAGCTGAAGAGTCTTCAAGGAAGGAAGTGCACCTAACTCAGGAGATAGGTTAGTAATGTTTGGGTGACCCCACGTCAAGACTTCCAGTTTGGATAATTTCCCAATCCACCGAGGCATGGGAACCTGCACCAACTCAGATTGGCTAGAGATCGCAGGCACCATGGCGATCAACAACAGTAGCTTCAGATTGATCAAGTTGGAAAGATCAGGATCGACTATTAGTGTGTTATATATGATTGCCAGAGAAGTTAAGCTTTCCGGAAGCTTTGGCAGGGCTAATATTTGTAACAAGGATAACTTCAATGCTTTTAGATTCTCCAGACTTTCCATAGAGTCAGGTAACTTGATGAATACTGAACCGAGCATATCTAACTCAGTCAATGATCGTAATTCCTTAATGGAGGATGGAAGCGTGCGCATATCGAAGCACCCTCTCAACAATAAGCTTTCAAGATTTATCAGGGCTCCAATGGAGTCGGGTAGGTGAGTAATTTGCATGTAGTTCAATGAAAGCTTCTTCAACAGCGAAGTTCGACAATTGAGTGAGTCCCCTGCTTTTGATGATGGTGAAATATGAACATGGGGACTCTCCATGTTCTCGATACCCCACCAATCAGGAAGTCCTTTTATAGGAGTTCCATCAAGGAGAAGTTCCGTCAGAGCAGGCAATGTACCCAGCTCTTTTGGCAACTGGCCGAGCCTTTCACAATTATTCAAGTTCAAGTACTCCAAGTGCTTCAATTGGCCAATTGACGAGTCGATTTCAGCCAATTTACGACAACCTTCAATAATCAATCTCTCCAATGTTAGGAGTCCAGAGAAATCGGGAGTCTTGGACAAACGCTCACATCCCGAAAGGTTAAGAACTTTTAATTTCTTGGCTCTCTGTAATACCAACAAAACAAATGTCAGTAAATTTGTTAAATCAAGAGAATGTCCACACTTATAAGGAAGACTTCTCTAGAGTTAAGGGTACCTTAATATGTCTCCATCCATCCCAAACATGAGTTAATTTACTTCCTGAAAAATCAAGAATAACCAAATTGCTCAATGAAAACTTGCTTAACTTAAGTATCCGCCGAGGAAAATTATGCCAAGAGAGCCATCTTAAATTGGGAAGGAGTTGGTTCTCGCTCAGTGAAAAATCCGTACGCGAAGTGATGAAGGGCATGTTATGCCGAAGGAGTGTAGCTTGGGAGAAGAAACTTTCAGCTCTCTCAAAAAAGACACGTTTCCTTTTAACCTGAAGGAACCTTAATTTTGGCAGCGCTGCAAATCCTTCAAGAGTGAAACGATACTCTGACCAATCCTCAAATTGCAAACGGAGGGCTTCGAGCTTTGCATTTCTCTAAATGAGCAAACAAAAAAAATTATTAAAAGAAGGATGTTAGATAATTAAGAGAACAATTGAGGTCATCTTTGAATTTGAGGTAAAGTTCATATTTATCTAAAGATACTTGAGTTCACTCTCATCATTCTTATAGACCAATTTGGAGAGGATTGACAAAGGTTTTGAAATTTGAAATTTAACAATTTAAGAAATGTTCTATAATGTGTGGAAATTTTTAAATTGTGTATGTGGAGTTAATTGTGATTGTTGTTGTTGAGAGGGAAAGTGCCCCTGACTACTAAAATGTGAATTCTCATGCAAAAAGGAAATTAGATCCAGGATTTACCTTCTCTCTCAGTAGCATCTTCAATGCGTCATTATGATTCCACAGTCTACTTTGCTTGTCTAATTTGCCCCCACTTTCTTGAGAAACAATTTCTCTACCAAGATCTTTGAGTTGATCGTGCATCCACAACTTATTATCTTCTCCAATTTTAATCAATGACATTAACTGAAGAACTTCAAGACCTTGTATTGGGCATAAACCACAATCTCTCCACATATATATCAATGTATTCTTATCATATCCATCGAAAAAACAAGCTATATCAAGAAATATTTGTCTTTGACTGGAATCTAATTCTTCATAACTTATCATCAACTTACTTCCAATCCCCTCAATGTGACCTTTTTTCCACTTCACCAAGTAATCATCCCACATTTCTTTTCTTTGTGCATGTATTGATAAAGTTGAACCCATAACCTCTAGAGTCAAAGGAACACCTTCGGCTATCTTCACAATTTCTCTAGATTGTTCCATCTTCTCAATTGGAGGCCGATCACTTCTGAAAACATGCATGCTAAATAGCTGAAGGGATCTTTCAAGATTCAAAACACCAACTGAGTAAGTCAATTTCACTCCGAATGCATGTAGAACATTCACCTTTCTAGCTGTAATGAGTATCCAACTTCCCGGACCAAAGCAACTTTGCCTCCCCAAAAGTGCAGTTAATTGATCCTTTTCATCAACATCATCGAGAAGAATTAGAACTTTTTTTCTAGAAAATCTCCCTTCTATAGCCATTATTCCCTCATCCTTGGAATTTATACTTGGATGTGCGTTTTTAGAGAGGTTTGAGATTAGTTGATTCTGCACAAACACAATTCCTTTTGAATGTGAAGTTTCTCTAACATCAGCTAGGAAACAACAGTCAGCAAAGTCTCGAGAAAGTTTGTTGTAAACTACTTTGGCAAGAGTAGTTTTTCCAATACCACCCATTCCATGGATTCCCACGATCTTTACATCATCAGTGTTGGTGCCTAGCATTCCCTCAACTTCCTTCACATAATCGTCAACACCAACCAAGAAATCACTAACCACTAAACATGCTTTCTTCAGCTCAATTAAAACCTTGGTAACCACCTCTTTAATTAGTTGTCCTTCGTGCCTAATGAAAAAATGACGAGAAAGCATAGTAGAAAATGTTAGCTGAAATTTACGACAACAAGAATTGATAGTATTCTGTTGAAGCCAGAGGATGCAACAAGAGGTGCAACTGCAACTGCAAATGGAACAGACCACATTGCATTGATCTGGAAAAATAAATTTATGGACATGCTAGGCAGATGCTCCAAGTTGTGCAGCATTCGAACAGTTACGCGGCCGTGAAAGTACAGTAGGTGATCGCTATATCTTGCTAATTAGAAGAAAGGAGGCTGAATATATTTACCGTGTATCTGATTCGATAACAAGCTCCTCCTTCTCAAAATAGCTTTACCATTAGCATGTAGAACACGTCTTAAGTGTTATAAATAAAAAAGAGATCCCTTAACTTTCAGCATACAACATAAGTTAATTTTGACCAACATTTATATGCACTCGCATTACAAAAATACACGAAAAATTTCATACTTTACATCATAAATATTT
Organism: Eucalyptus sideroxylon; assembly: GCA_014182405.2. Lineage (NCBI taxonomy): Eukaryota > Viridiplantae > Streptophyta > Magnoliopsida > Myrtales > Myrtaceae > Eucalyptus > Eucalyptus sideroxylon. Next base: position 25,567,542 of record CM024550.2, read on the forward strand.
AACTGTCACATTAGACTGTTGACACACTACAACCAAGGGAACCATCGTAGCCACAACTTTTCCATGTCAAAAAAAAAAAAAAAAAAAAAAAAAAAGGAAACTTTCAACGGAAAATTCATCGTACTTGAATTTCATGGTATCCTGTATCATGGCGTCAATCAAGGGTGGGAGATAATAAGTACCTGTTAGCCACGTTTTCTGTGTTCCATCCCTTTAACCCTCCAACCTCATTGAGAGCAGCTCTCCACTTTCGGATGCTCTCATCGTCCACTCGCTTCTTGTTTTCATGCACGAGTAAGGCCTCACCATAACCTCCGGTTTGGTATCTAACCTCAGATGGTTCGACATAGTAGAAAATGGGCATGATTATCTGTCCCTTCCTTTTCCGACACTCCACCATCTGGGCCAACTCCTTCAAACACCACTTACTAGAAGCATAACTTTTAGAAAAGATGGGTATGGAGATCTTCGACTTCTCAATGGCTCCAAGTAGATCCGGGCCGATCTCTTCACCTACACGGAGATCTTCGTCGTCTCTGTACGTACGGACTCCTGCATCTGTGAGACGTATATAGAGATGATCAGTGAAGCCCGTGCGCGTGTCCGGTCCTCTGAAGCTCAAGAAAACTTCATAGTCGCACCCTTCCATCTCGACCAGTCGCAGAGAAAATGAAGCACCAAAGTCGCCCTGCTTCAGCAGTAGCAGATTTCTGAGCTTTATGAAGCCAAACGATATGGGACAAGTAGAAATGTTAATGCAAACTGAAACGGGTTCGAACGATTATGATTTATCTCGTCGATCTCAACACCAAGTTTCTCAGGATAGCCAGCATCAAGGAAGCAAGTTTCGGATAACTTCGCCTGTGTCTTGAAAGGCTGAGCAAAAAGCAAATTCTCTCTGACTTTTCCATTGATACCTACGGATTTGGCTTTTTCCTCTCTTTTTTTTTTCAACGGTCTATCCTGGCTGCGGGACCATGATGGCCGACAGTTTGCAATGGGGTAGCTCTCACGAGGGTCAGTGATTGACTCGATGTCGTGCGAACTCAATAATAATTTGTAATATATGCAATGTAGTGACGAGCTAAGAAGTATCGACACTCTTTGAAAGCCTTCGTGTCGTGTCCAATACTCTGACACGTGTTCGACACGTACGGGATCAATTTTAAAAAATTTCAATACCTAATGGGTCAAAATATAAATATATGAAAAAATAATAAAAATAACAAAAATAAAGAGGAGAAAAGAAAATTTGCACTCTCAAGCTTCTCACTTATAAGTTTTGACATTCCCGTGAGTGACAATGGAACGCCCCTCTTCTCACCGGTGTTGCTCCGCCGCTCTTGCATACTTAAAGTTGTGATTTTTTATTTTTCTATTTGCTTCTTTCTGCCTCTCGTAGGCGTCGCCTATGAGTTATCTCTTTTGGTCTATGTCATTAGCTTGTGAGTTATCTCTTACATTTTCCATGGCAAATTTAGTTATTTCCTTTTCCTTTGGTCATACTTTGAGAGTTCTTGTCCTATATTTTCTTTTTTCTCGAACCTTGTTTTGCAGAGGAGCTCCAAGCCAGTATATACCATGAACTCCGAACTTTGTCTGGGAATATAAGAAATCTCATTAATTTTTGACAAGTGTAAGAAAACATGACATGTTCCTTCAAATTCACTCTTTTGTGTTTGCAATTTTTGATTTTCTTATTCAATCTCTGTCAAATTAAAATAATGAATGATATTTGTTGAATTAATATTTTTAGCATAAATTAATTATATACTTTTATTATTATTTATTTTTGCATTTATATATAAAAATATATATTTTATATATAATGTGTAGGAATGTGTCGGGATTCTTTATTTTTTGAGAAATAACGTGTCGGCATATCGTGTCATGTCGTGTCGTGTGTTGCATGTTCGTATAGCTACTACATAAGTGACGAGCCCTCAAATTTTTTTTATTTCATTCTAGTAATTTTTTGTAATGATGAATATCCCAACATTATTAAATTATTCCAAAAATTCAGTCGTACTAATCTTCAATTCGAAAATTCAAAGATCACCTAAAGTTCGGACGTGAGCGTGTCACGTCATGGAAATTCCCCACGAGCTTTACCCACTTTTTTGACTCATCTCATCCATCTCAAAGTAAGCAAGATCCAGGAAGCTTCGCAATTGTCTAGAGAGGCGGAAAGCCTTCCTATTGACGTAGCAAAGAAGCAGTCAGCAAAAAAGAGCCACTAGCCTATATATTTCCTGGCAGGCGGAAAGAAAGAAACGAGAAGAAGACGAGTTGGCTGACAGGCCGAGGTCCCCATTGGGGAACCCCAATGCGAAGGTTCCTCATGAAGAACCAGTTCAATTGAATTTTAGCTCTGGTCAAAAGTCAATAAATTTGAATGTTCCTCATGATCCAGAAACTAGGCAAAGTCTTGTGTATACTATTTTCGTTAACATGCTAAAGGAATTCTGCTGAATGCTTTGATTCTATATAGATAAAAATGTATGTCTGATCGCTTGTAAAGATAGAGGACCAGTTACTGAGCTAATGAGCCCATTCATGTACAATATACTGTTTTTTTTTTTTTTTTTTTCAGATTTAATGAAATTTGCTAGGAAGAAATAGTGAACTGAAATTATCTCATGTTTGGTTATATCTTGAGCGTACTTGAAAACTCTCCAGATTTCTATGTCTCTAAGATTATTCAAGGCGAAGATTTATCGATGTTATTTATGTCCCACGTCCAAACTTTGGATGCACTTTCTTATTTTGGAAACCAGAAATCGTCTTGGAGATATTCGATAAATAATGGTCAAATTCACTTACTTGGCATGCATTTGAAAGTATGGATATATGCATAGCGAATTGCCATGCATCCGATTTGATTCAAAGGGCGTGACGATTTAGTTATTTAGTCATAAGCCTACCAAAGTAGCCAATCCTTCTTCGTCAAAGCACCATTCACATCAGAACATAGTTTCTTCCTCCATCAGGTTTCTTTTCTACCATCACAGTTTCGAAAGGGCATGCGAAACGAATATCATCTTTCCTCAAGCATGTTTGGTACGACTTCCTCACAGCCGCACAAGTGAAAAAATCTGCGGCTTCATTTCACTTCCATAATCTCGATTGCTGTCAAAGCCAAACCAACAATATATCTGTGGTATTCAAACTACTTTTGTAACATCTGTGATAATTTGGCTGCTGCAATCCAAGTTGGGAGATCATCATTGGCAACTCTTTTCTTCCTCAATCCTTGGTCTATATTTTGATATCCGGCACATAAATTCAGTGACCGATTGTGGTACAATCTACTTTGCTAATCCAAGTAAGAGCAAACGTTCCAGCAAATCTCTCTTACGATTGCATGATTTTCACTAAAAATAGCTGAATTTGTTATGGTTCATCTTAGACCCACGAGAGTAAGTCCCTTGTCCCACTCATTCTCAAGAAACTCATCAGAAAAAAAATCATTGGAAATGGGTAAACAGAAGTGAGAAGCTAGCTTATGTTAAATAGAATTGTCAAGTAACATCTAGAAGAAAAAATGTATAAGTTACACCCCCTATGTGAAACACACCGCGCAAAAAGTGCATATATAGTACAAGAAGTTCTCAATTGCCCTAAAAACTACACCCTTTCCTTCGTTTTTCACGTAAACAAAAAGCAGAATGCTTCAAAACTGAAAGATCATTAATGAGAATATGACTTCAATACTGGAGAGAGGCACATCACACGCAGGAATCCACGTCTGTAAAACAAACTGAGTGAGCATTCACCCCGGAAGAAAGCCGCAAAAACAATTCATATGGTGCAACTATCGATGCAATGCGTGCACAAAGTTCCAATTCTCATCTATGACCATGTGAACATACAACGAACCAATGCATTTACAACCACATTTGACCAAATAAACCACTCGTGCTATATTAGGAAATTGTGCAATTTGTCAGTTATACCTCATGCTGCTGATGAAGAAAGAACCAAATGCCTCTCCATACTCTACTTGTCAGGATGTCCGCGTTTAGCTTTACGGTGCGCATGATTCTTATGAGCATTTCGTGCAGGTTTCTTGGCTTTTCTGCTGCAGCAATTATACAACATAGAAAAACCAGAAGCCATTGTTCAAGCAGAAGGTAAAAATAAAAAATAAAATTGATCAACACAATCAAAGTCGAGGTAGGCTGAAAACTCCTGTTCTAACAAAGACAAAACCAACTCATCCAAAGAGGCTTCATCTAGAGGAATGGGAGGCAACATTCAGGATTAAAGAAGCAGATAATATCTCACAACTGGACAAATCAATCAAGAATAGCCAAAAATTTAAAGAGTTTGACAGTAAACACCTCAACCAAGTATAGAATACCATATCAAGATCATGACCATACAGGAGTCTAGAGTGTCGTCTCTGCACATCAGTACATACACCAGTACTTGATGATGATAACTTGAAGCAGACTTTAAGAACTTCCCGTAGACACGAACTACTTCCTTTGTGTAGGGCTTCAAGGTCAACCTTAGTTTATCAGCATGAGGTTTTGTCACGGTAACAATGTTATCAATATGCAGCTTGCTGAACTTCTTGACTTCCTGCAGAACAGGACCATAGCCTTAACATAGACGTTCAAAGGAGATGAAGAGACAAGGGATCTCATATCTTATCCACCTGGTAGTAGGGATCGACAACTTCCTGAACCTTAATCAAGTGTGGAGTGAGAGCACTCTTAGATGACTCATAAACCTCAAGGGTTTTTTTTAGTCAGAGAATGCACATGCGTCTCAAGAGATGTTTTTCCTGTCAAGCAGTGCTCCTTCAATGCTGGAATCCACTCCTTGAGAGAAAAAAAGGAATAACTATAATTTTAGACCATAGCAATGATATTAAGCATGTATGACAAGTAGATGATCCACCATACTCATTTAACTTTCAAGCATAGCTAGATCAGTGATCAGATTGACACAGCATCAACATTTCTACGAAAAATATAGCTTACCTTCTTCATCGTCTCTATGTGAGGTTCAACCCACTTTGCAGCTTGAGATTTCTTCTCCAAGGTCTAGCACGGTTTAGAAACACAGTTAAATCAGCAGAAGACAATAAAGTCGGAATGTCTGCTTGAAAGAGCGCTTGAGATTTCTTCTCCAAGGTCTAGCACAGTTTAAAAAGTAACACAGTTAAAGCAGCAGAAGACAAAATAAAGTCCGAATGTCTGCTTGAAAGAGTACCATGAACCGTGGATGACCCTTTCCATTTACAATACTCACAACTTGGCAATAGTAAACGGTACCTTCTGAATAATAGTATTCATCGCAGGTTTTCCATGTTCTCTCCAGTGCAACTCGACGAAGGACTGCAATGAATGATCATCACATCACAATAACAGCTTTTACGAACAAGGATAGCACAAGAAGAACTACCTGAAATTGCGTAAGATGTGTAGCCAACCAATGTGGGAGCCATGCACCATGAACCTGACATAAAATAAAAAACATCAACTTCTAGAGAAGATGGAAAGACTAACATGATGCGGAAAAACATTGATCGTATCATACAATCATTTGCTTGCGCAATTTAGCACAAGATGTTTCTTGAATCTTCAAAATCATGTTTCCAAGAATAACCAAGTACCATCATATAAAGTGAACAGCAGTGAGAGATTGTGATTGGGAATCTTTTTCAAAGTAAATCAATTTCATATTATCTTTTCCTAGTTTTTTTTTTTTCAGAGTAAATCAATTTCAATATTATCTTTTCCTACTCTGTTATAGAAATATTTTTCAATGACAAAAATTTTCAGACAAGCAACGGAAATCACCATTGTGCTACTTAGTAATGGAGATTTTTTGAAAACAATCTTATTGTCAAGATCAATTCTGAAAAGAGTATCTAAAAGGGGTTTGTCAAAAACACTACCCCCTATTTCTGAATACAGAAGATACTGTTTTAAGAGTTAATAAGGGCACGCTTGGTAACGATTCTGTTCCCGGGAGCTAATTATGAGTAGAAATGATTATTTTTTATTCTGTTCCCGAGAACTGATTTTGATAAAAAAAAAAACGTTTGGTAATTGTCCAAAATTTTTATTCTGGAATAGAATTGCATTTGATACCTTGCTAATTGATTCTATTCCAAATTAATTTCTTTTAATTTTTAAATATTTTTTTTTTTACTTTTTTTCCTTTTTTTTTTTTCTTTTTTTCTTTTCTTTTCTTTTTCCCTTTTTTCCTACTCTTCTTCTTCTTCTTCTTCTTCTTCTTCTTCTTCTTCTTCATGTGGCCAATCGCCGGACCGGCAACCGGGCAGACGAGGGTCGACAACGCTCACCGGAGCGTCAGCTGCTAGCGAGGCTTAGTCGACTGGCGAGGCTCGCCCAGCTGCCAGTGAGGCTCAGTGGCTAGGCGAGCCTCGCCCCATTGCAGGCGAGGCTTGCTTGGCCACCGGCGAGGCCGGCCTGGCCACCGACGGGCTGGGTGATCCTCGTCGGTGGCCAAGCGAGCCTTACCGGTAGTTGGGCGAGCCTCACCGGTGGCCAAGCAAGCCTTGCCTGCAACAGGGCAAACCTAGCCCCGCCGGTGGCTAGGCTTGCCTTCGGCAAGCTCGCCGGACCTCGCCCTAGCCCGGCGAGCTCGCCGAACCGACGACCGGCGGCGGACAGTGGCGGCTGGCGGCAACGGACGGTGGCGAGCGGTGGCGGACGACAATTGTGGGATGACGGAAGGGAAGAATGAGAGTTTCATTGTTTTGATTCTTTTTTTGATTCTCGGATGAAGAATCATATTTTTTTTTATTCTCAATTCTCTTCCCAATCTGTTCCCAGGAACAAATTTGTTCCCGGAAACAAAAATTTTACCAAACGCGATTCTCGTCCCAAATTGATTCTGGGAACAAAAAATCAGAATTAGGCACTGTTTGGCACATTGCCAAACAGGCCCTAACAGTTCAGGTCTTGTACCTCTGTTAGCTCCTTATGCTTTAAAGCAGCTTCAATCTTGGCCTTCAATAGTTCCTCCTGATTAGCCAAAAAGGATATAACAGGAGGGTCATCCCAGAGTTTGAATTACATAAAACGGGGCATGCAGATATACATACCTCAGCCACTTTAAGAGCTCGTTCAGTTTTACGTATCTTTGACTTCTGCTCATCATTGATCTTTTGGAGCTGGCAAGGAAGTTTATAAACTGATGTTAGCACACACCTACCAAACAGCATGAAGATTGACTTTGCCAGCATTGCAAAGCAACAACTCATTCTATATCTAGATATGCACAAAAGTATGCTTGAATACATCTTTCCAATTCATGGATGAAATCAACTGGATAGTTTGTATGACACCTAAAATCAAAACAAACACTTCAAGATATTGTCTTGAGTCAAGTAACCAAAGAAACATGATATGAATCTTAGTGCTGATCCGTTTCAAGCAGCCAAGCAGCATTGATTCAGACACCAAAGACTCATCTCATGCACATGGATTGCAGTTCGACTAAATCCATCTTCCAGGGTAATGTTTAAAGGAAAATCAATTGAGTCTCATTTATAAATGCATCACTTTTGGAGAGTCCCCATAAAATCGAAAAAAAAAAAAAAAATGGTACACAGCTCATGTCACCATGTTTAATACATCATTGAGATGCTTTCATATTTTTAAGTGGGAAATGCAGCTAGTGGTTGCCTGACATTATGACCACAAGCAGTATCACCTGTTTACTTTTTGTTAATCATTAGCTATTCTCATATAAACAAATCTAATTTTCATATATTCTACAATGAATTATAACCATATTTGTTGTATACATTTTTTCCACCTTCTAAAATGCATGCTAATTATGAAAACCATATAATTCAAAATGGCTCAAAAGGTAAATCACCTTTGGAAGGACAATTTTCTGTCCATTTTTCTATGAGTCTATTATCTAATATGTGCAATTGGAAAAGCATCAAAGCAAGTAAGTTTGGTGAGACAGTGGTTTCAATAACCACCCTAGATAATAAATGGAGGTTATTTTTCCTTTTCTTATTTTTTTTCTTCCTTCTTACTTCTTCCTCTGGCTAGTCACCACCGGCCAAGAATGAGCAAAAAGAGAGAGAGAAACAAAAAAAAAAAAAAATAATAATAAAAATTAATAAAAAAATGAATTAAGTAAAATATTATTAAAAAATTGTCCACGTTAGAAACGGTCGGATGTCTGGGTTCGGCTGGCTAAAATTGGCCGGATGGACTAAACGACATAATTCCAAAACTTTTTTTTTTTTTTTTTTGATACCCATGGAACCCCGTACAGTCGGCAACCGGCCGGGTAAACCCTGGGGCGACGCTAGCGGAGGACCCACCACCCCGACGTCACGCTTAAGTCACCAAGCAACTCAGTCAGCCCCCTTCCTTCGCAAGGGCTTCGAACTCCTCTCCTCAGGGCAAAAGGATCACAGGAGCCTACCCAACTGAGCCACCTCAGCCGGTGGTTCTTTTTTTTTTTTTTTTTTTTTTTTAGGCATAATTCCAAAGATTTATAACTGAATTATTTATAAAAAAAAAAAAAGTGCATGACTCAATTTGCATAATTGCAATAAATTTAGGACTTCTTTTTGATAATTCTCCCCCATTTTGCTTGTGCTATGATTGGGACATTCAACTTATATGTGCCATCAAAAAAGGCAAATAAAATTTCCTCTTGATTTATAAAAGCCACATAAATGCTTCTATTATGGGTGATTGGTTTCAAGGTAGGCCAGAATCTATCTTGGAATTGAGAATGGCCCATGAAGGGTCAATTCCATGAAATAAGAAATGGAAATTGTCCATTAGATCTTGGACTCACCCGGGAATCAAACCACTGGTTTGGTCCGATTACCAAGTGTGTGTGTGTGTGTGTGTTGGACTCACCCGGGAATCAAACCACTGGTTTGGTCCGATTACCAAGTATGTGTGTGTGTGTGTGTGTTGGACTCACCCGGGAATCAAACCACTCCAAGTGTGTGTGTGTGTGTGTGTGTTGGACTCACCCGGGAATCAAACCACTGGTTTGGTCCGATTACCAAGTGTGTGTGTGTGTGTGTGTGTGTGTGTGTGCATATATATATATATATATATATATATATATATGGCGGGTGGTGTGGTGTAAGAATTTGGGAAAAGCTCGTAGCTATTGGAGCACGATTGTACCAATGGAACATCTTATTTTCACTATGGGCTCCGATATTGGTAATGGACCTGAGCGTAGGGGCCGGCGCAAAATGTCCGTGAGTCCGTGCTGTTTTTTTTTAACAGTGAGTCCGTGCTGTTAACGTTCCCAAAAAAGTTAAGAAAAGAGTCTTCTTATTTTCTTTTTGGTTTTGTTTTCGCAGGTATATTTAATAAACTTTTTATCACAAACTTTTTTTCTTTTGTGGAACATTTGTAACATAAACAGATACTAGTTAAATTCGAATTTCTCACCTGTGTTAAAATGTTGACAAGTAGGCAAAATTGATAGTAGTCGAATTCATTGTGCCAAATGAATGAATCAAAGAACTTGATCACAAATTGGATAAAAAGATCAAATGCGGGAAAGGTTCATGCGTACTTAATGAAAAGAGAAAAGAAACCATAAAAGGCACGAAAATTTTGCTGGTTTTATATTCTCGACAATATTTAAAGGAATATGAATAATTGTATTGAAAGTCCTAAAACAGTCATGAAAGTGTAATTAAATTTTAGAACTTTTCAAAAGCTATGTCATCGCCACGTAGGATAGAGAAAAAAAAAACATGTCAATATTTTCCGTTAGTTAAGTCGGAAGGAGTTAACATAATGACTTGATTGCTCCAATTTGATAAGTTTTAAAATTTAATTACATTTTTGGAAGGTTTTAGGACTCCAATGCATTATTGTGATAAGTTTTAGGAATTTTAGTACATTTATCCCAAAGGAATATAAAGTTTGAGCGAAAATTAGAAATGCTCATTGGGCGAATCCATGCGGAGTTCACGTGTGCTTGAACTTGGTCTCACGGGTTTGGTCAAATGTTCACGCTCACCTACGCAAGTCATATATGAATTATTTATCTATATTTTACAAGCAAGAAAGAAAAAAATAATGGAAAATCTAAAAGTTAATTATCAGATTTGGCCAAACTGTATTTTATTTTGAAAGTTTCTTTACTCAAAAAAAAAAAAAAACGGTTTTGTCATCAGAGATGGTCGGTGGGCCGAGTCAGGCCCGGTCCTAATGCTCGGGCCCAAATTAGCCTGCGTCTGTGGGCCGTCGGGGCGCCGCCACTGATGAAATCTAGAAAGGGATTGCGGGAAATCTGATCGCCGGGGAGGATTGGCCATGGCTGTCTGCCCCTGCTCACTTCCTTTCGCTTCGTTTTCAAACTCACCGGTTTTGCTCTTATCTTCAGCTGTGCCCATCTCGAAACCGCTCTATCTAATTCTACATTAGTTATGCATTGTCCCTAATTCTCCAACGATTTGTCTTAATTTCACAGTCAACTGTTTTTATTGCTGATTTTGTCAGTACTGTCGCTTTATAAGAAGCAGGATGGTCATAGTCTCTCGGTGAAATGTGACGTTTTGGTTGCATCAATTGCAGAGCGGTAGGCATGGTCTGCGAGTGTGGCGGCAAAGAAATCCAATACCTTTGCTTGCTCCTTTGCAAATTGTTTAGGTTTTATGATTTTGTGGGAGCATTGTCAATGTGAAGAAGTGAATTCCTGATCAATTCCGTTGCTAGTTTAGTAAAGGAGTTAGCTTTGGTCACGATTACATTCTCTAAATTATAATGGTGTGTCTAAACATGTGGAAACTTGTATGAGCTGATACGGGTGTTGTTCAAAGTTTTGGTTGGATTAGTTTTAGGTTAATGCCACGAAAATCCTTAAATTAGTACACTTATAACATATTTATATCAAATTAATTTTTTAACCACAAATAAAAACCCTGACAAATTTACTTTAGTACATGGTGACAAACCAAGGGTAAAACTTTAAACTGATGCATTGGTCAATTATCACATGTCATTCAACTCAGTAATTTAATAGAAAAATTTAACGGAAATTAATGGAAATTAGTTTTATTATAAATGTATCAGTTTGGAGATTTTTAGTGGTCAAAAATTAATTTGGTAAATTTGTTATAAGTGTACCAATTTCATGTCAAGATTCACCATTGCGACATCCAATCTCAGCATATAAGAAAGTCGGGGTTGGAACGATTTTCAGCTGAAGGTTCGTTGAAATGGGCTGGAAATGACGATGACCCATATCGAGCACTAGGCGACTTCTTGCGAATTTGGAAGGAAAAGAAAGGGAAAATCAGCAGGCTGGCTTGGTGCAACAAAATCTACGGGCTAGCGGAGCTGAATGCCCGAGCTGCGACCTGTGAAACAGAAGCTGCGTGGAATCCAATAATGCCATAATCAACATACATGATGGCCCTATTTCCTCACCGTATTTAAAATCGCTCTCGCTACCTAGCCAACGAAGAAAACCAATTTTATCGCTTTCTTCAACGTGTCTAAAACCTTAATTTTCGTCTCCCTAATTCAATGTCCAAAAAAAGAACAAAAGATCCAAGTTTTTTATACTAATATTGTCTCTTCTGAGTGATATGGCCTACTCTCTAATGGTCAGGAACCAAAGAGAAGCGAAAGCTTCCTCATCTGCAAGATCGAAATTTTAGCTTTGAATCTACGCCGGAATAGCATATAGTTTTTGGAAACTAAGCGCAGATGCCCAGAGAATCAGACTCCCGCAGAAACCACAGCACAGAGAACGGAAGCTCTGCTCCATTACGACCCATATTTCGAGTTTGAGACGACCCGCAAATAATACATTTTGACAGTCATATTATTATCTGACCATCAACTGCCATCTAGGGAAAGCAAATGGAGCAGCAGACGTTAACTTATTAGTAAAAAACATCAGGCAGTGTCGTGGCTTTAGACACTAAAACAAAGCCGCCGAGTTTACCACGATCTAGAGGATTGTTGTCATCTCCTGTGTTGAAGCCAACCTTGATTGCTGAGATTAAATCAGGTCAACGTACTGACCCTCAATTGCACAAAATAAGAACAAATCCTTAGGTTCGAGTTCCGCAGGATGCACTTCACTGAGAGCCACCAGTTCACAGTCCAGCCATTCTTGTGTTGTTTCTTGTCGGAAGGTTGAAGCTTTCAACCGTCGATCAGTCGCTTCTCGAATGGAAAAATGGGTTGTTTAGGACTTCAACGGGGTTTCCAAATTCAGGAGGATGGATCCTAGTGTTTTGGCAACAGACTTGTGTGTGCCCTACATGGTCAAAATTGTACAGAGACTTAGCGAGAGAATTTCTGGTGGAACAACATGAAAACAGAGAGCGTGAAGCAACAGATCAAAATCGAAGCTTTAGACGCTAACTTATTAGTAAAAAACATCAGGCAGTGTTGCAGCTTTAGACGCTAGAACGAAGCCGCCGAGTTCACCACGATCTAGGTGATTGCTGTCATCTCGCGTTGAAGCCAACCTTGATTGCTGAGATTAAATCAGGTCAACGTACTGACCCTCAGTTGCACTAAATAAGAGCAAATCTGTAGGTTTGGTTTCCGCAGGATGCACTTCGCTGAGAGCCACCAGTTCCCAGTCCAGCCATGCTCGTCAGGTTTCTTGTCGAGAGGTTGAAGCTTTCAACCGTCGATCAGTCGCTTCTCGAATGGAAAAACGGGTTGTCCAAGACTCCAACCGGGTTTTCAAATTCAAGAGGATGGATCTTAGTATTTTGGCAACAGACTTGTGGGTACCAGCGTGGTCAAAATTGTACGGAGACTTGCGAGAGAATTTCTGGTGGAACAACATGAAAGCGGAGACTGCGAAACAACATATCAATATTGTTGCATCCGAAGCCATAAGGCAAATTGTGACCTCTTCCAATCCCTAAATGGAAGTGGAACACATTACTATGAATTTTGTGACTCGCTTTTCAGGATCACCGAACATAACTGATGCGGCATGGGTGATAGTTGATTGATTAATGAAGTTGGCTTCACTTTCTGGCCATTAAAGTGCAATTTTCAGGTCCATGTGCAAGAGTGCTCAAGCACAACGACGCCAACAGGTGGCTAACTTCTTTCGTCTTCGACACATTCAAAAAAGAACCTCCTCCCTGCGTTAGGTTCCAATTTAACCATGACTGTTTAGCATTGCGGCGTTCATGATTCCTTGAGCATTTCGTGCCGGTTTCTTGGCTTTTGTGCCGCAGCGAATATACAATATGGAAGCTCAATTCTAAAGTATATAAAGCTAAACAATAATTGACGTTGCAACTACTCAACAGATGAGAACCCAATAGAGCAATTTAGCAAAATTGTTGGGGATAAATATATGATAGGGCTTATTAGAAAGCTCTTCCAAACGAGGCCGGGAAAACTTAGTAGAATGATTGGTAGCGCCAGCAGGGTAGATAGCTAATACAATTGATTTAGCAATTTGTTATAATCAAAAAGTCCGTCAAATCACAATGAAAAATTGACAACGGCGATGAGAGAACAACAACTCTGAGGACATACATCAAACCACTCGAATTCCTTTTTTGCAAGAGATCTTGGCAACTCTGGCTTGTTTGACGTCTCTCCAATATTGGCTTTCACCTGTCGCGACCTCTTTTTTTCAGCGCCCGATTAGGACGGGTGCTTGCGGAGGCTAATGGTTTGGCTAGGTCTATTAGGATTAGCCTGGACTCTCCCAAATCCACCAATTTACAACTTAATAGTCCAAGTTTTTAACCTGTAAATTAATTAAAAATGAGTTGTCACTAATCGATTTAGGGTTGGTCTATTAGAAATCTAAGCGAAATATTGGAAGAAATATTCGCTCTTGCGCAATTACACTAGTTAATCAATAATACTCTTTTGGTTTTAAACCCTGAGGTTTTTTGGATTTTTAGGAGTTTCCATGCATTTGTGGAGGAAAAATATTTTTTTTCATCTTTTCTATTTTTTTGAACGTAAAAGCATATTTTGGATTTTTCTTCACAAAAAAAAAAGAGCATATTTTGGATTTTTAATTTTTTGGAAATATAATTTTTTTTTTTTTTTTTTTTTTTTCTAATTCTTTGGACTTTTTAAGAAAACATGGGGTATTTTTGATATTTTTGAATTTTTTGGAAACTAAATTATTTTTTTATTTCGATTTTTAATAAAATATTATCTTTTATTATTATAATACTAGTAAAAACGACCCGGGTCGGACCCCGGGTTGGGTCCGACCCGAATCGGCGACGGTAGGCCCTGGTGGGCCCGAAGCGCGGGCCCAGCCCGGGATTCTCTCTTTTTTAGTGTTTTAATCATGGCCCACAAAATAACAAAAGGGCCACCCACTCCTAAGCCCATGCGAGACTAGCCCATGTGCGACCAGCCCAAACGACCCGAATCCGTAGAAAAACCGGCCCGAAGAACGACCCAAGCCCGACCCGATTAGGGGTCTTCACCCGACCCGGTTCGGACGCGATCTTGCAGCTTTCTTTCTTCCTACCTCTTCGCGGCGCCAAGGAGGGATGGCCGGGACGTTGCCGAGCGGCGACTCGGCGACGATGGCGACGTGGCGGGTGACGGCACCAGGGTTGCAGCGGGGCGGTAGGAGGCAGCGAGCACTCTCGGCCGGCGGGGATGATTTGCAGAGGCGGCAGCAAGGGTTTCGGGAGATGGGTGGCGCCGGCAGCAGAGACGACGGCGGACGATGGCGTGCGTGACACGGGCAGGCGGCAACGTTAGCTCCGGCGTCTTCTGATCGTCTGGCACGGCAGCGACGGAGGCGGGCAACGGCGGGGGACGATGGCGTCCCTGCAACTCGCGGATCTGGGTGTTGTTCTCCCCTTCTCTTGCTCGCACACCCTCTCTCGGCCGTAGGTTTACTGTGCGCAAGTTGCAGGGGCTGAGGAAGGAGACAAGCAGGAGGAAGAAGACAATGGGGGAAAAGGATATATATTAACGGATGCAATCAAAGTCGAGGTAGGCAGAAAATTTTCCATTCTAATGACGAAGACAAAACCAACTTATCCAAGGAGGTTTCATCTAGACGACAATAATAGGCAAAATTTAGGATTCAAGAAGCAGATAATATATCACGACTGGACAAATCAATCAAGAATATCCAAAAACGTGAAAAAAAGTTCGACGGTAGACATCTCAACCCAGTATTAAGTACCATCCGGAGGTCACGAACATACAGAAGTACAGAATGTCGTTTCTGCACGTCAAGACATATAACATAGTACCCAACGAACTATGTCTTCCGTGTAGGGCTTCAAAATCAACCTTATACTTGCGCACCAATACTCCAAGTTATAATTTTTTTTTTCTTGTGGGACACCAATACTCTAAATTCTTTTTTGTCTGGCCAGTACCATATACTTGTACTAGTAATCCAAAAATATCTTCTATTAGACTGTCGATTTATAATGCTTGCTGAAAATTTGTTGTGACAACATTGGCGGACCATCTCAAGCAAATGGATCTAACTTGGCAATGAACGCACACTACCACGTCGACCAAGAGCATAGCCACATTGCGTCTAATTTCAAATGGTCATATGGATAGAAGGTACTTTTGGTTATCTGTACAGATTTGAGAATATTAACGAGACAAAATAGGGTTGGGGGTATTGGCATCAGTGGAAAATTTTAGTTTTTTTTTTTTTTTTTTTTTGGGTCGTTATCCCTAAAAACGAATGCCATTTACCAATTGTGATTGAGAGTCCAAGCGAATGCAACAACCCAATGACACACCAAGCGTGGCGCTTGTGATTTTATGACCTGCATCGGCCCTTCACACCTAGAGATTGTTCCCTGACACAAATCTACCTTATATTCAAATCATACTATCGATATTACAATGGAGATACTAAAATAGTGCAAGTTACATCCATCTATATAATCAATCTTTATCCGAAGAATTAAAAAATCATGGACTTACATAGATTTGGACAATATATTTGTCGGTACAAATGTAGGATTTATGAAAACATTGTATATTGACAAAGCTACCATCCCAAAAGAAAAAGTTCTTATAGATTAAAAATTAAGTTCGGAATTAAGGTAGGTTTAACTTATAGGAATTGAGCATTTTTTTTTCTTTGGCCAAATACAAATTTGAGGTTGAATCAACTAAATTCATCGTAATACATCAGAAATGTTATCACATTCGGCATTGGGCCGACATCACTAGCAAATTGACCAAAGAGAGTTATCTCGAAAAAATTCATCTCTTTATAGTCACTAAATAATGTTGTTACTCCTGGGAGTGAATGTAGGAAGCGCATAAGGTGAACTAAGTGTAAACATTCAACTAAAGGCGTCTTGGGGATCAGCGACAGCTAAGCATTGCAGCCATCAACCTGTCCTTTTATCTTTTTATAGTTCAAGTAGCTAGCTTACTTCGCCTTAGAAATGATTGATTGAATCGACCCGCCCGAGATGACAACTAGACTCGAGCCCGAGATGACAACTAGACTCGATCACTAGCAACTAGGGTTGTGCAACGGGAACCGCCTGAACCAGACCAGATTGGCGGATTTTGGGCGGTTCCCACGGTTGACGGTCCGATTCCTAGTTCTAGTTCCTGATCTTGAAACTGGTGGCCGATTGTTCCGATTCCCAATTCCAAGATGGGAATCGGATCGATAAGACCAATTCAATTTTTTTATATATATATATATTATTATACATGAATATTATATATGAAAGTATTACAATCAAAATTGCAATTGACTCTTCTTATTATTCTCTATTTATAGAGAAAACCTACTTGTTAATTTCATCTTTTACTCAATGTGGGACTCAGGCTCCAAGAGACTCACAAGGCACTTCAAGTCTCCAAAAGTTCCACATCAACTAAATATTCAAAGAGCATAAGAGAGATTGTTTATAAAACCTAAGCCAAACACAACCTCTAGCCAGATTTTTCATGACTTTTATGGTTAAGATTAAGTGTGAAACACACAAAGTGTGATTGATATTCATGGAAGTGAAGTTTGAATACTTTGCATGTGGAAACGTGTGTGATTAATTTTATGGGGTTTTGCCCGAGAATTGAATTAGAATGATCAGTTCGAAGCACGGTCACTCTTTAGTGACAAAAAAAGTGCTAATTTTGTTAGACTGAACCAGACCGAACCGGTCCTAGGACCAAACGGTCCATTCCATGGTTCCCAATTTTGGGAACCGGTTCTCCTGGTCCGGTTCCCAGTTCCAAAGTTCCAAGGTGGAATCGGACCAAACTGGAAACCGATCACCTCTACTAGCAATTGCTGTGATTCTGTCTAACTATGCTAGGGGCTCCACGTTTTGTTTCCCCTCTTCATCTCAACCGCGCAGAAGGTGAAAATTCCGGTGTCAAGATTAGACCAAGCAAAACATTATCCTTTCGACGCAATGCCATGTGTAATGAATCGCTTGACCAGCTCATCCGTAGGGAAAAAAGGGATAATCACCTAATTTCTTTATTATTTTTTTAAAACTTTTTGGCTTGGATAGTTATATAATACAGGATTAATTAATTCACTTAAACATATAAGCTTGGTGACCTATTCCATCTCATATCCTAAAATCAGTCTGACAGCTTATCATGAAAAAAGCACGCTGTCAAAAAAGGAGCCACCTCGCGAGCCCAGTCACCGGAGTGCAGACCGTAGATTTCGCTGAGGCAAATGAGAATTTTAAGAGTAAGAATATCACAAGTGCCGTAATTTTTTTTTTCAAAGCACTAAAGTGCCATATCGATGAAAAATCGTTCACTTTGTTGCCTAATCTGGCAATTTATCTTAGGTGGCTTTTTTAATAAAGTTTATAATGCGACCTGACTTGTTTTTTAAAAATAAAAAATCAGATCCAAAGTGGAAAATCGACAAGAGAACTTGGCAATTGAGACTAAAACGACTACGATTCATGGCAAGGATTTAGAGAAACCAACTCTCTCTCTCTCTCTCTCTCTCTCTCTGACGGCCATTGGCTGCGCCGTCAGACTACCTTCATTCCTCAGTGAAGTTGCTCGAGGAGAAACTCTACGTGACCAGCTTCACCTTCTAATGGGTGAACTTGTAGAGTTTTGATCCGGCGAGCGATGATGAGAGGTCATCTGAGAGTGTCGCGAGCAGGGGTTGTTCAAATCGATCAGAGAGAACCTTTGGAATGAGTTATCACCTTCTTCTTGGGCTAGCACTAACTTGGGTTCTTCTTTGGTTTTGCAGCAACTTGTGATTGTAGACCTCCATGAAAATTTCTTCATAGCCATTTGGCGAAAAAAGTTTCCGACTGACTTGATCCGCAAACTTCAAAGCTTGCACATCTTGAACGTGGACGCAAAGCACCTAGACTTCAAGTTTCTTGGCGTCCAAAAGGGTGCCAAATCAAGTGAGGAATGGCTATTTAACAGAACTTCATAGGAGTTTTTTTTTTCTGTGACTGGACTATTGTATTTTTTGTCCTATACTAGTATGAATCACAATGAAGAAAGCGTTCACTTGTACCAGTGATTACTGGAAATGCGAAAAACTGGTGGAGACTGCCTGTCGGAAAACTTGAAAACGACAAATGTATCTTAAATTCGTATGGTTTTACATGTCAATGATCTACAGCATTTCACATTAACTATAATGGTAAATTTTTGCAAGATTCACAACAAGAAATTAAATTGAACTAATTTTTTTCCTCAGTTTTCGATATTTGCAGCTAGCATCAAACAATTCGTTGCTATAAAAACTAGTGTGCATGACCAATAATCATAGCCACAATCGAATAATTATTCATCATTGAATAAAAAAGGCGTCTCAATTGCCATGAAGGGTTGAACCTGTACGACAAATGAAAACACTCTTTTTCAGATTACAACCAAAAAGAACAAGCAGCCGAGATTCTACATTTTTGAATCCAAAGATATGGCGACTAAGAATCCTATTTTCTAAATATGAAGAAATTCTTCAACCACAGAGAGATTCAAATGATTCTTGTTAAGTCATCTGGTTTGGCATGCGCAGCCGCCTTTGCGTGTCAGTCTAAAGAAGCCTGTGGAGTCGAATTTGCTGCAAACAATTTTGAAAGATCACCACAAAGCAAAAGAGATTTGACAACACAATATCGAGCTAGACAGCATCAAATGGAAATACGGAGCGCAAAAACACACAGAGACCAGAAGATGAAAAAAGATTGGGGTTTGTGGAGAAGCGAGACACAATCAAAGAAAGAATCGAGCTAAACAGCATCAGATTCAGATAAGTGAGTCCCTCGTCGTTGCAACTCGTAATCAGATGTTATCTGTCCTTTTTTGATGAGTAAGATTTTGTTCAGAAAAAAACACAACAGAAAGGGAGTAATCCTGTTACAAGATAAAAATACACAAGCTCAGGCATTAGGAAGCACAAGGAACTCTTATCAATAAGATGAAGTTGAAGAGTAGAGTGTGAGAGTCCTGCTTATCCGCATACTAGGCAAAGAGAATCAATCAGCATAAACCCTAAAGCCCCAAATCGATTCCAGTGGAGGAACAGAGAGAGACACAGGCAGATGGTGTCGTTTTCGCAACTTCAGCCACACTCAGATAATTTCGCAACCAAAACAGTGTCCTTCCACTTTAATTTGAGCCATTGTGTATGATTTTTAATAGGTTCATTGACCAAACTATGACGGATGGTAAATGTCTCATACAAATATAGATATGGTATTTTGGTGAAAAAAAAAATAGAGGTATATTTTGGGATTTTTATGGCTTGTTCCCTAAAAAATATTTGGTCTATGCTGCGACATTCAACTTATTTGTGCCATCAAAACATGCAAGTAAGGTTTCCTCTTTGAATTATAAAAGCCACCTAAATGCTTATAGGGTATGGAGTGCTCTAAGTAAAATATGATGGCAAATACCCTCCTTAAGGGGAAAAAAATTGTAGCGTAAGAATTTGGGAAGAGCTTGTAAACATTGGGAACACGATTGTACCTCAAATGCTTTAGGCAATGACAGTGAAAAATCCAAGGTTCTTCGAGTCCGTGCTGTTCCCACATCATTTTCACAAAAGCCTTAGCCAAATTGCACCCATGATCCTTACCTATCTTCCATTCTAGCAGATCTTCTAAAAGTGCAAGCTCAGAAAGATCCTCTATTGATGAACCGAACACATCTAGTTCCGATAGGTTCTTCAAATATGAGACATCAAGTGTGGTCAGCAACGGGCATATTCCAATATGAAGTTTTGTGACAGTCGAGGGAATTTCCGAAATGCGTTCCAGAGCACCGCAATTGAAAAGCTGAAGAGTCTTCAAGTAAGGAAGTGTACTTAACTCAGGAGATAGGTTGGTAATGTTTGGGTGACCCAACGTCAAGACTTCTAGTTTGGATAATTTCCCAATCCACCGAGGCATGGGAACCTGCACCAACTCAGATTGGCTAGGTATCGCAGGCTCCATGATGATGAAGAACAGTAGCTTCAGATTGATCAAGTTGGAAAGATCAGGATCGACTATTAGTTCATTAAATAGGATCGCCAGAGAAGTTAAGCTTTCTGGAAGCTTTGGCAGGGCTGGTACAACTGATTTTTCTAACAAGAATAACTTCAATGCTTTTAGATTCTCCAGACTTTCCATAGAGTCAGGTAACTCGATGAGTTTTGAATAAGATAGATCTAACTTACTCAATGATTGTAATTCCTTAATGGACGACGGAAGTGTGTGCATACGGTAGCACCCACTCAACAATAAGCTTTCAAGATTTGTCAGCGCTCCAATGGAGTCGGGTAGGTGAGTAATGCGCGAGTCGTTCAATGAAAGATTCAACAGTGAAGTTAGACAATTGAGTGAGTCCCTTGCTTTTTCTAATGGGGAAATATGAACATGGGGACTCTCCATGTTCTCGATACCCCACCAATCAGGAAGTCTTTTTATAGAAGTTCCATCAAGGAGAAGTCCTGTCAAAGCAGGCAATGTACCCAGCTCTTTCGGCAGATGGTCGAGACTATAACACATATTCAAGTTCAAGTACTCCAAGTGCTTCAATTGGCCAATTGACGAGTCGATTTCAGCCAATTCAGAACAACCTTCAAGAATCAATCTCTCCAATGTCAGGAGTCCAGAGAAATCGGGAGTCTTGGACAAACGCTCACATCCCGAAAGATTAAGAACTTTTAATTTCTTGGCTCTCTATAATACCAACAAAACAAATGTCAGTAAATCTGTTAAATCAATAGAATGTATACACTGATAAAGAAGACTTCTCTAGAGCAAAGGGTACCTTAATATGTCTCCATCCGTCCCAATCATGAGTTAATTTACTTCTTGAAAAATCAAGAATGACCAAATTACTAAATGAAAACTTGCTTAAATTAAGTATACACTGAGGAAAATTATGCCAAGAGAGCCATCTTAAATTGGGAAGGAGTTGGTTCTCGCTCAGTGAAAAGATGAAGTGCTTGTTATGCCAAAGAAGTGTAGCTTGGGAGAAAAAATTGTCAACTCTCTTATAAGAGAAGCGTTCGCCATCCACTTGTAGGAACCTTAATTTTGGCAGCACTGCAAATCCTTCAAGAGTGAAACGATACTCTGACCAATCCTCAAACTGCAAACAGAGGGCTTCGAGCTTTGCATTTCTCTAAATGAGCAAACAAAAAAATTTATTAAAAGAAGGACGTGGTTAGATAATTAAGAGAACAATCTAGGTCATCTTTGAATTTGAGGTAAAGTTCATATTTATCGAAAGATACTTGAGTTCACTCTCAACATTCTTATAGACCAATTTGGAGAGGATTGACAGAGGTTTTGAGATTTGAAATTTAACAATTTAAGAAATGTTCTATACTGTGTGGAAATTTTTAAATTGTATATGTGGAGTTAATTGTGATTGTTGTCGCTAAGAGGGAAAGTGCCCTTGACTACTAAAATGTGAATTCTCGTGCAAAAATGAAATTAGATCCAGGATTTACCTTCTTTCTCAGTAGCATCTTCAATGCGTCATGGTGATTCCACAGCCTACTTTGCTTATCTAATTCGCCCCCACTTTCTTGAGAAACAATTTCTCTACCGAGATCTTTGAGTTGATCATGCATCCACAGCTTATTATCTTCTCTAATTTTAATCAATGACATCAACTGAAGAACTTCAAGACTTTGTATTGGGCATAAACCACAATCTCTCCACATGTATATTATCGTATTCTTATCATATTCATGGAAAAGACAAGCTATATCAAGAAATATTTGTCTTTGATCGGAATCTAATTCTTCATAACTTATCATCAACTTACTTCCGATCCCCTCAATGTGACCTTTTTTCCACTTCACCAAGTAATCATCCCACATTTCTTTTCTTTGTCTACATATTGATAAAGTCGAACCCATAACCTCTAGTCAAAGGAAGACCTTCGGCTATCTTCACAATTTCTCTAGATTGTTCCATCTTTTCAATTGGAGGGTGATCACTTCTGAAAACATGCATGCTAAATAGCTGAAGGGATCTTCCAGGATCCAAACCACCAAGTAAGTAAGTCAATTTCACTCCGAATTCACGTAGAACATTCACTTTTCTAGTTGTTATAAGTATCCGACTTCCCAGACCAAAGCAATTTTGCCTTCCCAAAAGTGCAGTTAATTGATCCTTTTCATCAACATCATCGAGAAGAATTAGAACTTTTTTACTAGAAAATCTCTCTTCTATAGCCATTATTCCCTCATCCTTGGAATTTACACCTGGATGTGTGTTTTTAGAGAGGTTTGAGATTAGTTGATTCTGCACAAACACAATTCCTTTTGAATGTGAAGTTTCTCTAACATCAGCTAGGAAACAACAGTCAGCAAAGTCTCGAGAAATCAAAACCAAACGATATGGGACAAGTAGAAATGTTACCGCAAACTGAAACGGGTTCGAACGATTATGATTTATCTCGTCGATCTCAACACACAGGATAGCCAGCATCAAGGAAGCAAGTTTCCGAGAACTTCGCCTGTGTCTTGAAAGGCTGAGCACAAAGCAAATTCTTTGTGACTTTTCCATTAATACTTTGGGTCCTTCTACGGATTTGGCTTTTTCTTTTTCAACGGTCTATCTTGGCTGCGGGACAATGATGGCCGACAGTTTGCAATGGGGTAGCTCTCTTGTCGGTCAGTGATTGACTCGATGTCGTGCGAACTCAATAATAATTTGTAATATATGCAATGTAGTGACGAGCCCTCTAAATTTTTTTATTTCATTCTAGTAATTTTTTGCAATGATGAATATCCCAACATTATTAAATTATTCCAAAAACTCAGTCATAATAATATTCAATTCGAAAATCCGAAGATCACAAAAAGTTCGGACGCGAGCGTGGCAAGTCATGCAAATTTCCCACGAGCTCTACCCACTTTTTTTACTCATCTCATCGATCTCAAAAAAGCAAGATCCAGGAAGCTTCGCAATTGTCTAGAGAGGCGGAAAGCCTTCCTATTGACGTAGCAAAGAAGCAGTCAGCAAAAGAGCCACTAGCCTATATATTTCCTGGCAGGCGGAAAGAAAGAAACGAGAAGAAGACGAGTTGGCTGACAAGCCGAGGTCCCAATTGGGGAACCCCAATGCGGCCAAGGTTCCTCATGAAGAACCAGTTCAATTGAATTTTAGCTCTGGTCAAAAGTCAATAAATTTGAATGTCCTTCATGATCCAGAAACTAGGCAAAGTCTTGTGTATACTATTTTCGTTAACATGCTAAAGGAATTCTGCTGAATGCTTTGATTCTATATAGATAAAAATGTATGTTTGATCGCCTGTAAAGATAGAGGACCAGTTACTGAGCTAATGAGCCCATTCATGTACAATTTACTATTTTTTCTTTTCAGATTTAACGAAAACTGCTAGGAATAAATAGTGAACTGAAATTATCTCATGTTTGGTTATATCTTGAGCGTACTTGAATACTCTCCAGATTTCTATGTCTCTAAGATTATTCAAGGCAAAGATTTATCGATGTTATTCATGTCCCACATCAAAACTTTGGATGCACTTTCTTATTTTGGAGACCACAAATCATCTTGGAGATATCCAATAATAATGTTCCAAGTTTCAACCGAATGATATGACTGACATGTCCAATTCACTTGGCATGCATTTGAAAGTATGCATTTACGCATAGCGCATTGCCACGCATCCGATTCGATTCAAGGGCGTGACAATTTAGTCATTTAGTCATAAGCCTACCAAAGTAGCCAATCCTTCTTCGTCAAAGCACCATTCACATCAGAACACAGTTTCTCCCTCCATCAGGTTTCTTTTCTACCATCACAGTTTCGAAAGGGCATGCGAAATAAATACCATCTTTCCTCAAGCATGTTTGGTACGACTTCCTCACAAGTGAAAAAATCTGCGGTTGCATTTCACTTCCATAATCTCGATTGCTGTCAAAGCCAAACCAACAATATATTTGTGGTATACAAACTACATTTGTAACATCTGTGATAATTTGGCTGCTGCAATCCAAGTTGGGAGATCATCGTTGGCAACTCTTTTCTTCCACAATCCTTGGTCTATATTTTGATATCCGGCACATAAATTCAGAGACCGATTGTGGTACAATCTACTTTGCTAATCCAAGTAAGAGCAAATGTTCCAGCAATTCTCTCTTACAATCGCATGATTTTCGCAAAAAATAGCTGAATTTGTTATGGTTCATCTTAGACCCACGAGAGTAAGTCCCTTGTCCCACTCATTCTCAAGAAACTCATCAGAAAAAAATCATTAGAAATGGGTAAACGGAAGTGAGAAGCTAGATTATGTCAAATAGAATTATCAAGTAACATCTAGAAGAAAAAATGTATAAGTTACACCCCCTATGTGAAACGCACCGCGCAAAAAGTGCATATATAGTACACGAAGTTCTCAATTGCCCTAAAAACTACACCCTTTCCTGTGGAAACTATTATAAGCTTTCGTTTTTCACGTAAACAAAAAGCAGAATGCATCAAAACTAAAAGATCATTCACGAGAATATGACTTCACAACTGGAGAGACCCACATCACATGCAGGAGTCCACATCTGTAAAACAAACTGAGTGAGCATTCACCCTGGAAGAAAGCCGCAAAAACAATTCATATTGTGCAACTACCGATGCATTTACAACCACATTTGACCAAATAAACTACTCGTGCTATATTTGGAAATTGTGCAATTTCTCAGTTATACCTCATGCTGCTGATGAAGAAAGAACCAAATGCCTCTCCATACTCTACTTGTCAGGATGTCCACGTTTAGCTTTACGGCGCGCATGATTCTTATGAGCATTTCGTGCAGGTTTCTTGGCTTTTGTGCTGCAGCAATTATACAAATGGAAGCTCAATCGAAGTGTAAAAAACTAAACAACACTTCATCTTCCAACTACAAATAGTCGACAACCAAATAAAGCAATTAAGCAACCTTGTACGGGATAAATAGATGGTATGAAGCTCACCCAAACAAGGCAGAGAGAAACTTCGAGAGAATAATGATTGGCAGAGCCAACAGAGCAGATGCCTAAGCACATTTTTTTTAAAGAAAATTGTTAAAAAGGGAACTCAGTATGACAATAAAAATTTGACGACGATGATTAAGAGAGCAACAACTCTATGAGAACATACCGCAGACCACACAAACTCCTTAGTTGCGAGAGGTCTTGTCAACTCATCCTTTTTCAAGGTCTCTCTAATACGGGCTTGTACCTAACAAGAAATTAGAACTAGTCATAATATGTGAGAATAGCACATATTATACAACATAGAAAAACCAGAAGCCATTGTTCAAGCGGAAGATAAAAATAAAAAATAAAATTGATCGATATAATCAAAGTCAAGGTAGGCTGAAAACTCCTGTTCTAACAAAGACAAAACCAACTCATCCAAAGAGGCTTCATCTAGAGGAATGGGAGGCAACATTCAGGATTAAAGAAGCAGATAATATCTCACAACTGGACAACTCAATCAAGAATAGCCAAAATTTTAAAGAGTTCGACAGCAAACACCTCAACCAAGTATAGAATACCATATCAAGATCATGACCATACAGGAGTCTAGAATGTCGTTTCTGCACATCAGTACATACACCAGTACCTGATGATGATAACTTGAAGCAGACTTTAAGAACTTCCCGTAGACACGAACTACTTCCTTTGTGTAGGGCTTCAAGGTCAACCTTAGTTTATCAACATGAGGTTTTGTCATGGTAACAATGTTATCGATATGCGGCTTGCTGAACTTCTTGACTTCCTGCAGAACAGGACCATAGCCTTAACATAGATGCTCAAAGGAGATGAAGAGACAAGGGATCTCATATCTTATCCACCTGGTAGTAGGGATCGACAACTTCCTGAACCTTAATCAAGTGTGGAGTGAGAGCACTCTTAGATGACTCATAAACCTCAAGGGTTTTTGTAGTCAGAGAATGCACATGCGGCTCAAGAGATGTTTTTACTGTCAAGCAGTGCTCCTTCAATGCTGGAATCCACTCCTTGAGAGAAAAAAAGGAATAACTATAATTTTAGACCATAGAAATGATATTAAGCATGTATGATAAGTAGATGATCCACCATACTCATTTAACTTTCAAGCATAGCTAGATCAGTGATCAGATTGACACAGCATCAACATTTCTACGAAAAATATAGCTTACCTTCTTCATCGTCTCTATGTGAGGTTCAGCCCACTTTGCAGCTTGAGATTTCTTCTCCAAGGTCTAGCACGGTTTAGAAAGTAACACAGTTAAAGCAGCAGAAGACAATAAAGTCAGAATGTCTGCTTGAAAGAGTGCTTGAGATTTCTTCTCCAAGGTCTAGCACAGTTTAGAAAGTAACACAGTTAAAGCAGCAGAAGACACAATAAAGTCGGAATGGCTGCTTGAAAGAGTACCATGAACCGTGGATGACCCTTTCCATTTACAATACTCACAACTTGGCAATAGTAAACGGTACCTTCTGAATAATAGTATTCATCGCAGGTTTTCCATGTTCTCTCCAGTGCAACTCAACGAAGGACTGCAATGAATGATCATCACATCACAATAACAGCTTTTACGAACAAAGATAGCACAAGAAGAAGTACCTGAAATTGCGTAAGATGTATAGCCAACCAATGTGGGAGCCATGCACCATGAACCTGAGATAAAAGAAAAAGCATCAGCTTCTAGAGAAGATGGAAAGACTAACATGATGCGGAAAAACATTGATCGTATCATACAATCATTTGCTTGCAGAATTTAGCACAAGATGTTTCTTGAATCTTCAAAATCATGTTTCCAAGAATAACCAAGTACCATCTATTACATAGGCTCTTACACCCATCATATAATGTGAACAGCAGTGAGAGATTGTGATTGGGAATCTTTTTCAAAGTAAATCAATTTCATATTATCTTTTCCTAGTCTCTTTTCAGAGTAAATCAATTTCAATATTATCTTTTCCTAGTCTCTTTTTCAGAGTAAATCAATTTCAATATTATCTTTTCCTAGTCTGTTATAGAAATATTTTTCAATGAAAAATTTTTCAGACAAACAAGGGAAATCACCATTGTGCTACTTGGTAATGGAGATTTTTTGAAAACAACCTCGTTGTCAGGATCAATTCTGAAAAGAGTATCTAAAAGGGGTCTGTCAAATAACAAAAACACTGCCTTCTATTTCTGAATACAGAAGATACTGTTTTAAGAGTTAACAACAGTTCAGGTCTTGTACCTCTGTTCGCTCCTTATGCTTTGAAGCAGCTTCAATCTTTGCCTTCAATAGTTCCTCCTGATTAGCAAAAAAGGATATCACAGGTGGGTCATCCCAAAGTTTCAAATGCATAATACAGGGCATGCAGATACATACCTCAGCCACTTTAAGAGCTCGTTCAGTTTTGCGTATCTTTGACTTCTGCTCATCATTGATCTTTTGGAGCTGGCAAGGAAGTTTATAAACTGATGTTAGCACACACCTACCAAACAGCATGAAGCTTGACTTTGCCAGCATTGCAGAGCAACAACTCATTCCATATCGAGATATGCACAAAAGTATGCTTGAATATATCTTTCCAATTCATGGATGAAATCAACTGTATAGTTTGTATAACACCTAAGATCAAAACAAACACTTAGAGATATTGTCATGAGTCAGGTAACCAAAGAAACATGAGATGAATCTTAGTGCTGATCAGTTTCAAGCAGCCAAGCAGCATTGATTCAGATACCAAAGACTCATCTCATGCACATGGATTGCAGTTCGACTAAATCCATCTTCCAGGGCAATTTTTAAAGGAAAATCAATTGAGTCACATCTATAAATGCATCACTTTTGGAGAGTCCCCATAATATCGAAATAAAGCAAATGGTACACAGCTTATGTCACGATGTTCGATACATCATTGAGATGCTTTCATATTTTTAAGTGAGAAATGCAGCAAGTGGTTGCCTGACATTATGATCACAAGCAGTATCACCTGTTTACTTCTTTTCGTTAATCATTAGCTATTCTCATATAAACAAATCTTGTGTTCATATATTCTTCAATGAATTATAACCATATTTGTGGTGTACATTTTTTTCCACCTTTAAAAATGCATGCTAATTATGAAAACCATATAATTTAAAATGGCTCAAAAGGTAAATCACCTTTGGAAGGAGAATTTTCTGTCCATTTTTCTATGAGTCTATTATCTAATATGTGCAATTCGAAAAGCATCAAAGCAAGTAAGTTTGGAGAGACAATGGTTTCAATAACCACCCTAGATAATAAATGGAGGTTATTTTTCCTTTTAAAATTTTTTTTTCCCTCCTTCTTCCTTCTTCCTTTGGCTAGTTGCCACTGGCCAAAGCCGGCGGCGACTAGCCAAAGGAAGAAGGAACTTTGGCCAGTGGCAACTAGCCAAAGGAAGAAGGAATAATAAGGAAAAAGAGAGAGAGAACAAAAAAAGAAGTAAAAATTAATAAAAAGTTGAATTAATTAAAATATTATTAAAAAATTATCAACGTTAGCAACGGTCGGATGACTAGCTCCGGCCGGCTAAAATTAGTCGGATGGACTAAATTGACATAATTCCAAAGTTTTTTTTTTTCTTGTAAGGCATAATTCCAAAGGTTTATAACTGAATTATTAAAAAAAAAAAAGTGCATGACTGAATTTTCATAATTGTAATAAATTTAGGACTTCTTTTTGATAATTCTCCCCCATTTTGCCTATGCTATGATTGGGACATTCAACTTATATGTGCCATCGAAAAAGGCAAATAAGATTTCCTCTTGATCTATAAAA
The DNA here is from genome assembly GCA_014182405.2 of Eucalyptus sideroxylon. NCBI lineage: Eukaryota > Viridiplantae > Streptophyta > Magnoliopsida > Myrtales > Myrtaceae > Eucalyptus > Eucalyptus sideroxylon. The sequence continues at coordinate 25,596,741 of CM024550.2, forward strand.
GCCACATAAATGCTTATGTTCGAAGTGATTGGTTTCAAGGTAGGCTAGAACCCATCTTGAAATTGAGAATAGCCCATAAAGGGTCGATTCCATAAAATAAGAAGTGGAAACTATCCATTAGATCTTGGACTCACCCAGAAATCAAACCACCGGTCTAATCCGATTCTTGAGTATGTATGTATGTATGTATGTATGTATGTATGTATGTATGTATGTATGTATGTCTATATATATATGGTGGGTGGTTTTATATTTGGAATTGGGAATTATCTAAAATCAGTTAGTTTGGTCTGGTTCAGGCGATTCTTGACTCGATTCAGTTCTTTTGCTCACCCCTAGCTTCTATAGTATGAAGTCTGCTTCCAATAAGTAAATATGATGGTATTGCAAATGCCCTCTTGAAGGGGGAAAAATCGTGTGGTGTAAGAATTTGGGAAAAGCTCGCAGCTATTGGGAACACGATTGTCCCTTGTATTAATGATTTTTAAATCTCAACCGGTCATCTCTTTTACCAATGGAGCATCTTATTTTCACTATGGGCTCGGATATTGGTTCTGAACCTGAGCGGAGGGGCCGGCGCAAAATGTCCAAGAGTCCGTGCTGTTAACGTCCACAAAAAAGTTAAGAAAAGCGTCTTCTTATTTTCTTTTTGGTTTTGTTTTGGCAGGTATATTTAATAAACTTTTTATCACAAACTTTTTTTCTTTTGTGGAACATGTGTAACATATACTAGTTAAATTCGAATTTCTCACCTGTGTTAAAATGTCGACATGTAGGCAAAATTGATAGTAGTCGAATTCATTGTGCCAAATGAATGAATCAAAGAACTTGATCGAATAAACAAAATTGGATAAAAATATCAAATGTGGGAAAGGTTCATGTGTATTTAATGAAAAGAGAAAAGAAAACCATAAAATGCATGAAAATTTTGCTGGTTTTATATGCTCGCCAATATTTAAAGGAATATGAATAATTGTATTGAAAGTCCTGAAATGGCCATAAAAGTGCAATTAAATCTTAGAATTTTTCCAAGCTATGTCATTGCCATGTAGGATAGAGAAAAAAAAACATGTCAATATTTTCAGTTAGTTAAGTTGGAAGGAGTTAATGGAATGACTTGCTCGCTCTAATTTAATAAGTTTTAAGATTTAATTATATTTTTGGAAGGTTTTAAGACTCCAATGCATTATTGTGATAAGTTTTAGGAATTTTAATACATTTACTCCAAAGGAATATAAAATTTGAGCAAAAATTAGATACGCTTGTTGGGCAAATCCATGTTGAGCTCACGTGTGCTTGAACTTGGTCTCACGGGTTTGGTCAACTGTCCACGCTCACCCAGGCGAGTCATATATGAATTACATTTCTATATTTTAAGTGCAAAAAAGAAAAAAAATTATGGAAAATCTAAAAGTTAATTATCAGATTGGCCAAATTGTACTTTATTTTGAAGGTTTCTTTACTTAAAAAAAAAAACGGTTTTGTCATCAGAGATGGTCGGTGGGCCGCGTCAGGGCCGGTCCTAATGTTTGAGCCCAAATTAGCCTACGCCTGTGGGCCGTTTGGGCGCCGCCTGTGGGCCGTCGGGGCGCTGCCGGTGATAAAATCTAGAAAGGGAATGCGGGAAATCTTATCGCAGGGGAAAATTGGCCATGGCTGTCTGCTCCTGCTCACTTCCTTTCGCTGCATTTTCAAACTCACCGGTTTGCTCTTCATCTTCAGCTGAACCCATCTCGAAACCCCTCTATCTAATTCTACATTAGTTATGCATTGTCCCTAATTCTCCAATGATTTGTCTTGATTTCACAGTCAATCCTTTTTATTGCTGATTTTGTCAGTACTGTCGCTTTGTAAGGAGCAGGACGGTTATAGCCTCTCGGTGAAATGTGACGTTTTGGTTGCATCAATTGTGGAGTGCTAGGCATGGTCTGCGAGTGTGGCAGCGAAGAAATCCGGTACCTTTGCTTGCTCCTTTGCGAATTGTTTAGGCTTTATGATTTTGTGAGAGCATTGTCAATATGAAGAAGTGAATACCTTATCATCTTCATTACTAATTTAGTAAAGGAGTTACCTTTGGTCATGATTACATTCTCTAGGTTATAATTGTGTGTCTGAACATGTGGAAACTTGTATGAGCTGATACGAGTGTTGTTCAAAGTTCTTGTTGGATTAGTTTTAGGTTAATGCCGCGAAAATTCCTAAACTAATACATTTATAACATATTTACTTCAAATTAATTTTTTGACCATAAAACCCCTGACAAATTTTACGTTAAATTTGATTAATATCACGAAAAATTACAAATTAATGCAATTGTGACAAACCAATGGTAAAATCTTAAACCAGTACACTATTCAACTGACACATATTATCAAATTCAGCAATTTGACAAAAAAATTTAACGGAAAGTAACGGAGGGTAAATTTATTATAAATATATTAGTTTATGGATTTTTGGTGGTAAAAAAATTAATTTAATAAATTTATTATAAATGTACAAATTTCATGTTAGGATTCATCATTGCGACATCCAATCTTCGCATATAAGAAAGTCAAGGGTTCGAACGATTTTCAGCAGGAAGTTCGTTGAAATGGGCTGGAAATGACGATGACCCATATCGAGCACTAGGCGACTTCATGCGAATTTGGAAGGAAAAGAAAGGGAAATTCAGCAGGCTGACTTGGTGCAACAAAATCTACGGACTAGCAGAGCCGAATGCCCAAGCTGTGACCTGTGAAAAAGAAGCTGCGTGGAATCCAATAATGCCATAATCAACATACATGCTGGCCCTATTTCCTCACCGTATTTAAGATCGCTCGCTACCTAGCCAACGAAGAAAACCAATTTTATCGCTTTCTTCAACGTGTCTAAAACCTTAAGTCTTCGTCTCCCTAATTGAATGTCCAAAAAAAGAACAAAAGATCCAAGTTTTTTTATACTAATATTGTCTCTTCTGAGTGATATGGTCTACTCTCTAATGGTCAGGAACCAAAGAGAAGCGAAAGCTTCCTCATCTGCAAGATCGAAATTTCAGCTTTGAATCTACGCCAGAATAGCATATAGTTTTTGGAAACTAAGCGCAGATGCCTAGAGAATCAGACTCCTGCAGAAACCACAGCACAGAGAACGGAAGCTCTGCTCCATTACGACCCATATTTTGAGTTTGAGACGACCCGCAAATAATACATTTTGACAGTCATATTATTATCTGACCATCAACTGCCATCTAGGGAAAGCAAATGGAGCAGCAGACGTTAACTTATTAGTAAAAAACATCAGGCAGTGTCGTGGCTTTAGACACTAAAACAAAGCCGCCGAGTTTACCACGATCTAGAGGATTGTTGTCATCTCCTGTGTTGAAGCCAACCTTGATTGCTGAGATTAAATCAGGTCAACGTACTGACCCTCAATTGCACAAAATAAGAACAAATCCTTAGGTTCGAGTTCCGCAGGATGCACTTCACTGAGAGCCACCAGTTCACAGTCCAGCCATTCTTGTGTTGTTTCTTGTCGGAAGGTTGAAGCTTTCAACCGTCGATCAGTCGCTTCTGGAATGGAAAAATGGGTTGTTTAGGACTTCAACGGGGTTTCCAAATTCAGGAGGATGGATCCTAGTGTTTTGGCAACAGACTTGTGTGTGCCCTACATGGTCAAAATTGCACGGAGACTTAGCGAGAGAATTTCTGGTGGAACAAGCGTGAAGCAACAGACCAAAATTGAGGATCGGAGGCCATTAGGTAAATTGCGACCTCTTCCAATCCCTGAATGGAAGTAGAACACATTACTATGGATTTTGTGACTTGCTTTCCACGGTCACCTAACAAAAATGATGCGGGATGGGCGGTAGTTGATCGATTAATGAAGTCAGCTTCACTTTTTGGCCATTAAAGTGTGATTTTCAGGTCCAAGGCGCGTGGTAAATTTCAATCCTCTTCAGATTAGAGAGGGCTTGTCCTCCAAGGAACGACCAATACGGATGGTGGATGGAAAGATGCAAGAGTCAAGACGACCAACCATGCCTTATGTGAAGGCGCAGCGGGGGAATCACTGTGAGAAAGATGCTACTGGGGAACGGGAGGAAGACACGAGACAGAAGTATGCGCATCTTTTTGAGAAGTCGTGTGTGATAAATTTGGAGGACGAAATTTTCTTCAACGAGGGTAAGAGTACCAATGGACATTTCCGGCGTTGCAAGAAACGGCTACTGGTCTTCAGTTTGGAGTCAATGTAGGTTTATAAGACCAAAAAGCAGAGCAGCAAAGACACGAGAAAGCTACGCGACAAAAAGATTAGTAGTTGTCGAGAAATGCGGCACAAGTCCGTCGGGTACGATTCCAGTATCATAAAACTTTTAGTCTTCGGGTTTTCTGGAAAAGCCGAAATTTTGATGAATTAAAGAAAAGAAACATAGAATCAACTCTATCCAATTTCTCTTGTATGAGTTTTTCCTTTTCCGCGTAGATCTCGTACTTGAAGTTCAGCTCTCGAGTTTTCTCATCAACATGGGATTCTTCACATCGATAAATGGGAGACCGTATCATGTCCCAAAGCAGATTCAACATAGCTAAAGTTTTTCACATCGTGAGGGTCTTCAAGCATCTATACTGACCGTTAATTTAGAAAAGTAGCAGGTCAGCCATAAGAGTGATTATGAAGCACTTCGATACAAATCAAATCCGCCTAAATGCCGTTCATGCATACCACATTGTTCCAATGCCAATCTGTTTCCTTTCACTCTAATTTCATCAAGCCAAAAGCGACAGCACCCACACAACTAAAACGACATCCGGCAACCCAAAACACGAACTTCACTTGTATCAGTTTCGTGCACCGAGCCGCATTACATGAATCCAACCGAATGCGACAACCATAACGATGCTTATTCGCACTTCTTAAGTAATAAGAATAGAAAACCCAGATCTACCTTCAGCAAAAAGCAAGAACAGAACTGCATCTAGCCCTTACTAGAACTATCCTAGCAAAAAAAAGAGTAGTGTCAAAAGATAATGGAGACTTATTTTGGGCTTGAAAGCTGATTAATCAAGTGACGTATTCGGGCCGTTGGTTTTACGGGTTATTTGCTGTTTCGATTAATATTCTGTCCGAGTCTCGCGTCACAGGTAGGTGACTTTAGACAGAGACCATTTCTTTCTTCCTATTGATTAAATCTGAAATCAATATCTCACGTAATTTTAGATGACAAATATGTAATCTATACAAATTTTTTTGAACCTTTTTTGAAAATTTTTTTTAATCAAAATATGATGAGATTCGAGTCTATGAACTTTAAAATAAGTGTAGGCGACTCTACGAACTCAACTATGGGTAAATATTCATTATTGCGCTACAATTTCTACATTACTTATCTTTCAAGCTTTTCGGTTTCTTCGGTTGAACCACGTAGGATTCACCTTGTCAATATAGCCTCTGGTCCTGTTTTTTAAACACTGGTGGCTTACGGGATTCAGGGATGACAAACGTGCTAGGTTCTATTCGAAAGCAACTAAAAATTAATATAAAAGTTTGCTAATAAACTCAAAGATGTCGTGTGCATCTTATCCTATGATAGTATGATGATATCATGACCATAATAATTAGATGACATGAAATTATTTTGTGGACTAGTTTTATTTGGAAATTCAGTTTTCATATTTTTCTCGCAATTTTAGTCGTATCCTTGTTCAAAAGAATCGATGGGATTGTGATGGAGTCAACTCGATTCCCACAATGATTATCTCCATATATTGTTAAGGATCAAATAAAGAGGTAGGAGAGAAAATAAAATAAGAAAAGGATCAAGTGAGGCCTATTCATGAAGGACAAATGAATTTAGCGGGGAGAGAAGGGACTAACACCTGTTTTCGTAGAAAATGGATTTATAACAGTCTCCCTAAAACGCATTTTTTTTAACTTTTTTTATTTTAAACCCATTACGATCCATATTTTAAGTTTGAGGCGGCCCGTAAATAATCCATTTCGACAGTCATATCATTATCTGACCATCAACCACCATCTACGGAAAGCAAATGTAGCAGCAGACGTTATTACTAGAAAAACATCAGGCAGTGTCGCGGCTTTAGACGATAGAACGAAGCCGCCGAGTTTACCACGATCTAGAGGATTGCTGTCATCTCGTGTTGAAGCCAACCTTGATCGCTGAGATTAAATCAGGTCAACGTAATGACCCTCAGTTGCACTAAATAAGAGCAAATCTGTAGGTTTGGTTTCCGCAGGATGCACTTCACTGAGAGCCACCAGTTCCCTGTCCAGCCATGCTCGTCATGTTTCTTGTCGAAAGGTTGAAGCTTTCAACCGTCGATCAGTCGCTTCTCGAATGGAAAAAGGGGTTATCCAAGACTCCAACCGGGTTTTCAAATTCAAGAGGATGGATCTTAGTGTTTTGGCAACAGACTTGCGTGTACCAGCGTGGTCAAAATTGTAAGGAGACATGCGAGAGAATTTCTGGTGGAACAACATGAAAGCGGAGACTGCGAAACAACATATCATATTGTTGCATCCGAGGCCATTAGGCAAATTGTGACCTCTTCCAATCCCTAAATGGAAGTGGAACACATTACTATGAATTTTGTGACTCGCTTTCCAGGATCACCTAACATAAATGATGCGGCATGGGTGATAGTTGATTGATTAATGAAGTTGGCTTCACTTTCTGGCCATTAAAGTGCAATTTTCAGGTCCAAGTACAAGAGTGCTCAAGCACAAACGACGCCAACAGGTGGCTAACTTCTTCCGTCTTCGACACATTCAAAAAAGAACCTCCTCCCTGCGTTAGGTTCCAATTTAACCATGACTGTTTAGCCTTGCGGCGTTCATGATTCCTTGAGCATTTCGTGCCGGTTTCTTGGCTTTTGTGCCGCAGCGAATATACAGTATGGAAGCTCAAATCTAAAGTATATAAAGCCAAACAATAATTGACGTTGCAACTACGAAACAGATGAGAACCCAATAGAGCAATTTAGCAAAATTGTTGGGGATAAATAGATGATCGGGCTTATTAGAAAGCTCTTCCAAACGAGGCCGGGAAAACTTAGTATAAGTATAATGATTGGTAGCGCCAGCAGGGTACATAGCTAATACAATTGATTTAGCAAATTGTTATAAAGGAAGTCCGCCAAATCACAATGAAAAATTGACAACGGCGATGAGAGAACAACAACTGAGAACATACATCAAACCACTCAAATTGCTTTTTCGCAAGAGATCTTGGCAACTCTGGCTTTTTCAACGTCTCTCGAATTTTGGCTTTCACCTCACCAGAAATTAGAACTAGGGACAATATGTGCGGATAGCTATATGTTTTCTAATTCAGAAAAATCAGGAGCCGTTATATATATATATAACAGATGCAATCAAAGTCAAGTTAGGCAGAAAACTTTCCGTTCTAACGAAGAAAAACCAACTTATCCAAGGAGGTTTCATCTAGACGATAATAAGAGGCAAAATTTAGGATTCAAGAAGCAGATAATATATCACAACTGGACAAATCAATCAAGAATAGCTAAAAACGTGAAAAAGGGTTCGACAATAAACATCTCAACCTAGTATTAAGTACCTGTCCAAAAAAAAAAAAAAAAAAAAAAAAAACCTAGTATTAAGTACCATCCGGAGGTCACGAACATACAGGAGTATGGAATGTCGTTTCTGCACGTCAAGACATATAACACAGTACCCAACGAACTATGTCTTCCGCGTAGGGCTTCAAAATCAACCTTATACTTGCGCACCAATACTCCAAATTATAATTTTTTTTTTCTTGTGGGACACCAATACTCTAAATTCTTTTTGTCTAGCTAGTACCATATACTTGTACTAGTAATCCAAAAATATCTTCTGTTAGACTATCGATTTATAATTCTTGTGATCCCACATTTTGGATCCACATTTTCTCTTAAAGTTGCGACTATTCGACGTAAGGTTTTTCCACGCTTCATACCCTTTTGTGACAACCGTCCATTTAATAACCGTCTTGATGGGAGACAGTGTATAAAAAGGAACGTACGTTGATTTCTGACGGGTGATGACAAGGTCTAACACAAACTCTCATATTTGAAATACACCATCAGTACGTGAGGGAAATGGGTTAGTAGCGTGTCCCCAATTTTCTTTGATTTCAGGTTTTTCTGACGAACGTGAACAAGAACAATGGCTGGAGGTTTGTCTTTAATTGATCTTGGCTTCCGCATCATGAATTTTATGTCTCACATTTGGTATCCGAGCGTGTTAAGTGCCTCTGCCTTGTTTTGTTGTATTTTTTGTGTATTTTCGGTGTATTTTCGGTCATTTTCGAGGATGAATAGTAACTTGAAGTTTTGAGGCCAAGAGAGATTCGTTGATTCTGGGCAAAATCCGCGCGAGCCACCCTTTGATTTCGGACCCATATGGTCGCACTGCCATGAGGAACATTAGCCATGAGTTTTTCCGGTATATTGATGTTCGCCGGAGGCTAATCGGATGGCGGAAGTAGCGGTGGTTGAGGATTTGTGTTTTTGGGAATTTTCTTATGATTTGGGGCTTATTTCTTCATCATTTTCACCGAAATTTAAACCCATGTGGTCGTGCCGGCATACTCTTTTAAACCCATCATTTATTTCGGTCTTAGATGGGTTGCCGGAGAAGAAACGGCCGGCGAAATCACGGCAGAACGGTGAAAAACTGCGAAGAAATTTGCTCTGGGAGCGAGGAAGAAGGCGCATGGAGCCCACGCGCCACGCACTCTCACGCGTGTTCAACCCACTGAGCACGTGGGATCCATGCGCGTGGTGTTGCACGCGCTTGCACGTTGAACCGCGCGCGTGTGGGGCACGCGCCCCCACGGATTCTAGCGTGTGCTCGGCACGCGCCTGTTTTCTCTCACTCGCGGCTGTTTTTACGCTTTTGCCCCAAATTTTTCATGTTTTTACAATCTTGCCCTTGGCCAATTTATTTATTTACTGTTCTGCCCTTGATGTATTTATTTATTATGTCATTTCATGCATAAAATTTATGCATTTTTATTAGTATTTTATGCATGAAATTAAATGTCCAATGGTCCATATATTTAATTAATTAGAGAGTGGCCACAACATCTTTAATTAATTAAATTATATATTAAAAGTCTCAGGATCATATTTAGAAATGGACATTGATTGTAATTAATTATACTAATATGATGAATTTTATCCCATAGGAATTTTCATTATATTAATATTATTAATTAGGATGAAATATCATATTATTTTTCTTAATTTATCCACAGGGATTAAGAAAAGGCATATAATATGGTAGTTTTTTTATGAAGTAATTATGAATATGTTTAAATTAAAAACTTAGCCTACATATAGTTCTTATGTTATGTGATTCATATTGTGACATGTTTACATTGGTAAAACATGATTTATTTACATTTGCCTCAAATTTTGTGACATAAGCATGATTATTTGATATGCAGTTTCGCAGCCTGTGAATTTCTCTGAATTTAAGTTTGATGTTCCCATACTGAATGGTGAAAATTATAAAGTTTTGAATGAGTCAGTTCTTCTTCAATTGGGATGGATAGACATTGACTATGCTATACGGAAAGACGAACCACCTGCTCCTACTGATTCGAACACTTCAGCTGAGATAACTCTTTATAACCAATGGGAGTGGTCCAATCGCATTTGTGCGATGTTTATAAGAGCTAAAATATCTCATAGTATTCGTGGTTCGGTTGCTCAGCATAGCAATGTTAAGGCTTTATTGGAGGCCATAGATGAGCAGTTTGAGAGTTCTAAGAAGGCGCATGACATGATCTTGATTATGAAGTTTTCATCATTGAAGCTCACTAGTGTTAGAGGTGTGCGTGAGCATATTATGCAAATGAGGGACATTGCAGCTCAGCTTAAGAAACTTGAAGTTGAGATATCTAAATATTTTCTTGTGTATTATATTTTGAACACTCTCCCACAATAGTATGCACCTTTCAAGATCTCTTATAACACACATAAGAATAAATGGTCAATTAATGAACTCATGACCATGTGTGTTCAAAAGGAAGAAAGACTGATTATGGAATTGGGAGAAAGTGCTCATTTGGCAACACAATGAAATAATAAGAGCCATGGCAAGCATAAGGGAAAATGTAAAATACCTCCCTAAGCTGACATTAAGAAAGAATCCAAATGTTTATTCTGTAAACAGAAGGGGCATATAAAGAAGGATTGTGTCGGATTTAAGGCCTAGTTCGAGAAGAAAGGTAATCAAATCTCTTGTGTTTGTTATGAATTTAATATGACTGATGTAAGTCACAACATTTGATGGATTGATTCTAGATCTACAATCCATATTTCGAATTCCTTGCAAGTTTTCAAAACCATAGGAAGCCAGTGGGAAGTGAATAAAGCATCTATTCATGAAACAAGATGCGCTCGCATGTGGAAGCTATTGGGACATGCAAACTAGTTCTCAATATTGGCTTTGTTTTGAATTTGGAAAAGACCTTTTATGTTCCTAGTTTTTCTAGAAACTTAATTTCAATTTCAAGACTTGTACATTTGGGATACTCTTTTAACTTTTTAAATTCAAACTTTTGTTTATCATTTAAATCTGAAATTGTTGGGAGTGGTACTTTGTTTGATGGTTTTTTCGAATTAATTTACAAGACAATGCCTATTATGATGTGATGTATGTTCATAATAAAGCTGGTATGAAACGATGTGTTATGAAAAAACATTCCTCTATATTGTGACACCGGAGATTGGACATAACTCCTTAGAAAGAATTAAGCGATTAGTAAATGATGGAGCACTCGGTACTTTAGATTTTACTAATAGTGATACTTGTGTGGACTACATAAAGGGAAAGCAGACTAACAAGACAAAGAAATGTGCCAAGAGGAGTACAGAAATATTAGAAATCATACATACAGATATTTGTAGTCCGGATATGAACTCATGTGGTCAGAAATACTTCATCTCTTTCATTGATGATTACTCACATTACATGTATCTCTATTTGATTCATAATAAGTATGAAGCATTAGATGCCTTTAAGGTATTTAAGGCGAAAGTAGAGAAATAATGCGGTAAGCAAATTAAGATCGTGAGATCAAATAGAGGTGGAGAATTCTATGATAGATACACTGAAAATGGACAAGCACTTGGTCTATTTACAAGGTTTCTTCAAGAGCATGGGATAGTTTCCCAATATACTATGCCTGGTTCTCCGGACCAAAATGGCGTAGCGGAAAGAAGAAATCGAACCTTATTGGACATGGAGCGTAGTATGCTTAGCGGCTCCAAACTTCCTAAATCCTTGTGGACTGAAGCACTTAAGACGGCAGTGTACATGTGACATCCCGATTTTTCAATTCTATTTTCAATAAATTGAGACGGGCATTTCGTTGGCACGCATATAGTTATTTTCCCTAAACTGATCACTCATGGGATAACTAGTCTATCAGGTGAAGCCGTTAAGAAATTCTAATGCATCGGACTCGAGAATTTGATCAAGAAACAACCTTTTGACCGAGCTAATATGCAATGGTCATTACGGCACAAATAAAAATCAACTAGAGATTGGAGATAGGTCGACTCGACAGAGGCATGTGATCGAGTGTGAGTGATTCCATCAGATTGCACAATTCTTGTCAATCGGCACTGGACCGGCTTTTTTGTCGTTTGGGTACCCTGTGTCCGTATTTGAAACATTGAGATTACCCCGACAACCGAAAGTCGCCAATGTGTCAAAGATGTACATTGTAGCTTGAATTGATCAACCACAGGTTAAATGCATGAAAATTTCTAAAAGCTACCCGGTAGATTAGGACGCGCTAGTATCGTGTCAAAGTGAAATTAACCGTGAGATTGAGATCGAATTTTGAAATTGGAAGTCATGGTGCGTCATAAATCTTATTAGGAACATTTGATTAATTTATGGACTTTAATTGAACTCAATTGGAAGAGAATCGAGTGGAATTGAAGAAGTTGTTGTACAAGATTTTATGTCCCGACGGAAAATGAAATTGAACCCATTGAAATAAGGTTGTGGGAGATTGGAGATAGTGGAGTATGACACCATGTGATGTCATAGTGGTGGGCCATTTTTGTTGGATTAAAAAAAGAGAAAAAGAAAAGAAATGATCCCATCTTCTTTCTCTCTCCTCCCTCTCTCTCTCTCCCACCGGCCCTCTCTCTCCTCCATCTCTTCTTGTTGGTCGTGGGACTCAGCAACCGAAGAAGCTGAAGACTAGCAAGCCGCTGGACCTCACACCATTGCACACCTCCGCCTGTCGCCATTCGCCGTTCGTCGTCGCAGCCTGCGCCTCGCCGCTCGCTCCTCTGCCTCTCTCTCTCTCCCCTTGCGTCGTTGAAGCCCTCTTTCCTCCATCTCCGGTTGCTGCTCGACATCCCCAGCAGATCTGAGAATGTCGAAGCTGGCTGCAACCCAGCTGCACCGCTGTCTGCCGCTCGGGCGCCGTCCGCCGCCTCTCACAGCCTCTCTCCTCACTCGCCCACACTTAGCTGACGCCTGGCTATCCCCGTCTGTCTCGATACGTGAGTTCCGGGAGCTGCCGGCTCGTCCCCGCCGCCGCGAGCCGCCGTTGAGCTCCCCACCGGCCCGTCCAAGCCCCGTCGATCCTTCTCCGCCGTTCCTCCGCCCGGACCAGCACCGGAGCAGTCCTCCGTCGGCCTCAACCAGCAGCGAGCAGGGAGTTAGAAAATGGGTATGGTAGCTCGGTTTTGGCCCGTTTTGGCCGGCTTCCCGGCCCCGGATGCTTGGCCCGCTTTGAAGAAAGTTGTTCCCCTCGGCGTCCCCGTCGTTTTGGTCCGCTCGGTTCGTTAATCGGGTGAGTTTAGCTCACTAAATCTTGATTAGACGGTTAATGATGCCCTAAGTGTGCTTAGTCTAAGTTAAGTAAGTTTAGGTGGTTAGATTAATTTATTTGGTTGATGATTAGATTAGGGTGTTTAATTAAGTTAAAGTGTGTTTAGTTTAAAGTTAAGCATGTTTATATTAATATAAGCTTTGATGTGACTTAAATGAATTTGTTTTTGATTTATTTAAGTATTCCAAAATTATTAAATAATTTAATAATATATATTTATTCGAAATTATTAAAATATTATAATTTAAATAAATTTCGGAATAAAATTAATTATTTAATAAATTCCGAAAATTATCTCGGGACCTTATTTGCTCAGAATTTCGTGCTGATCGCAGTTGTGTATTCGGATTTTGAAATTGATGGTTTGATATTATAAATTGAGCGTGGATTGCGAAAAATATGGATATTATTATTTAATTAATTTTCGGAATAAATTTAATTATTTATTAAATTTCGAAAATTTCATCGGGACCTTATTCTCTCAGAATATCGTGCTGATTGCTACTGTGCATTTAGAATTTAAATTTGATGAATAGATGTGGCAAATTGAGTGTTGATTGTGGTAAATAGGGATTTTATTCATAAAAACCAAAGTGTTAGGTTTTAATGCGAAAATTGGATTTTAATTATTATATTAAATAGTGGGGTTTGAAAAAGTAAGATATTGGCTTTTTTATTTGAAATTAGCATGTCCCCACACACGTGAGTAATTTCTGGAATATTTTTAATATGAAGAAAAATGGCCAGCATCACTATTTTAAGTGGAAGCATTGAGTGAAATGCAAAGTGTCCTGAGGTCGAGTATGATTTGACTATGTGATAATTAAGAAGAATCGTCCTAGGCTGTTGAGCCATACTTGCCCTTATATAGGATGCCCACGCGATGGTTGCGGGTCGCAGTAGATTCTGGGCCCATGCTCCTTTGGGAATGCCGTCGACGTACTAACGAAGCCACGCTCCAAGGTGGGGAGGCAATGCCTGGCTATATGCCAGTAGATAGCTGAATTGCGAGTAGGCTATGCCCTTGTGTGGCAGTGAATAACAATTGGAATGCATGTTGAGTATTGTTGATGTGTCGGATTATGGGACGGAATTGTGTGGCATGGAATGGGACGTGTCATAACGATTGAGTCTTATAATCAGGACTCCGTGGTTGTCGATTATATGAAAGAAAATGTGTTCTGGTTGTTTAAGTTTGTATTTATGTATGTGGTTGGTGATATGAACATGTGATTGAGTGATATGAATTGTGCTAACCTGCAGGAAAGAATTGAGGCGATGTAAGTTCTCTAAGTGGTGTGGTTAGGCCATTCTTGGGCGTATTTTCTTTTTAATAGGGGTTTAGGGGGTTGAACTTGTTGAGACATTGTCTCATCCCGGTTAGGAGATTACAAATTCAGGTCCCTGGTGGACGGAGCGGTTAGATAATTTTGGTTGACCTTGAGGAGTTGCAAATGTGAAGTCATGAGGATTGGAGAACGTGTCCGACTTGTAGGTTGTAGGACAGTTCATTTTTAAGAGCCGGTCTTTTGTAAACTTTTGGCCGTAGGCTTTTGTTTGTAACTCCGTTGGTTTATGTAAGTGATTGGTTGTGAATTTGCTTCCTGTTTTTCTATCTCGTATTTCATTATAAGGGGTTTTATAATACGTTCTACTTATGCAATAATAAATAAATGGGGTCGGCGACACTATCTTGGAATGTTGCATTTGCATGACCATGGTGGGATGTTGGCGCGCTCGAGGTTTTGGGCGTGACAGTACATATTAAACCGAGTTCCGACAAAGGTTGTCCCAAAGACACCTTTTGAGTTATTTAAGGGTTAGAAACCGAGTTTGCATCATGTGCGCGTTTGGGAATACCCGTCTAAAGTGAGAATTTATAATTCACAAGAAAAGAAGTTGGACCCAAGGACCATAAGTGGGTATTTCATTGGATATACCGAAAGGTCTAAGGGATACATGTTTTATTGTCCATCTCATACCACTAGGATTGTGGAATCAAGAAATACTAAATTTCTTGAAAATGACTTGATCAGTGGGAGCGATCAATCGAGGGACCTTGTTTCTAAGGAAGATCATTTAGACACTCAACCTTCCATCTCAAGTTTAAGGTTGGTTGTTGCTTATAATGCCCCTTCAGTTCAGCCGGCTATTGAACAGCCAATTGTTGAAGTTCCACAACCTGCTGATATTGATCTAGTAGATTAAGTTGTTTAGCAATTACCAGAAACTGTTGAACAACCAGTTGAGCAACATGCTCCTCAAGAGAATGTTGATGCAACATTGAGAAGATCTGCTAGAATAAGGAAATCGGCTATTCCTAGTGATTATATTGTTTATTTACAAGAGTCTGACTACAACATTGGAGCTGAGAATGATCCTAAAACATTTTCACAAGCCATGGATAGTGATAAATCTAATTTGTGGTACAATGCCATAAAGGAAGAGATGGGTTCTATGGCATCTAACAAAGTATGGGATTTGGTTGAGTTACCTGATGGTGCAAATGCCATTGGTCGTAAATGGGTTTTTAAAACTAAAAATGATTCATTAGGTAACATTGAAAGATATAAAGCTAGACTTGTTGCCAAATGATTCACTCAAAAGGAAGGAATCGATTACACGGAGACCTTTTCTCCTGTATCTAAGAAAGATTCTCTTCGTATTTTTTTGGCATTGGTTGTCCATTTTGATATTGAATTATATCAGATGAATGTGAAAATGGCATTCCTCAATGGAGAACTAGAGAAAGAGGTTTACATGAAACAACCTGAATGATTCTCCTCTAGTAAAGGTGAGCATTTGGTGTGCAAACTTAAGAAATCTATATATGGCTTAAAACAAGCATCCCGCCAATGGTACTTAAGGTTTCATGATGTCATCTCTTCATTTGGTTTTGTAGAGAATGTTATGGATCAATGTATATACCAGAAGGTTAGTGGGAGCAAAATTTGTTTCCTTGTGCTGTATGTGGATGATATACTACTTGCAACCAATGATAAGAGGTTGCTATATGAAGTGAAACAATTTCTCTCTAAGAGTTTTGACATGAATGATATGGGTGATGCATCTTATGTTATTAGTATTAAGATCCATAGAGATAGACCTCAAGGCATTTTAGGACTATCTCAAGAAACCTATATCAATAAGGTCTTAGAGAGATTTTGGATGAAAGATTGTTCACTAAGTATCGCACCCATTGTGAAGGGTGACAGGTTCAATTTGAACCAATGCCCGAAGAACGATCTAGAAATGGAACAAATGTACAACATTCCATATGCTTCTGCTATTGGAAGCTTGATGTATGCTCAGGTTTGCACTCGACCTGACATCACTTTTGCTGTGGAATGTTGGGAAGATATTAGAATAATCTAGGTTTAGACCACTGGAGAGTTGCAAAGAAAGTGATGAGATACCTTCAAAGTATCAAAGACTACATGCTTATGTATAGACGGACTAACAACTTGGAAGTAGTCGGTTATTCGGATGCGGACTTCGCGAGCTGCGTTGATTCACGAAAATCAACATCTGGATACGTTTTTATGTTAGCTGGCGGAGCCGTGTCATGGAGAAGTGCCAAGCAGATTTTGACTGCTACTTCCCTATGGAGGCTGAGTTCGTTTTTTGTTTTGAGGCTACCTCGCATGGTGTATGGCTGAAAAGTTTCATTGCTGGTATTAGAATTATTGATTCTATTTTTAGGCCATTAAGAATATATAGTGACAATTCAGCAGCGATTTTTATGGCTAAAAATGCCAAAAGTGGCAGTCAAAGTAAGCATATCGACATTAAGTATTTAGTCATAAGGGAACGTGTTAAGGAGAATAAAGTGGTCATTGAACACGTTAGCACTGAATTGATGATAGTCGATCCTTTAACTAAAGGCATGCCACCAATGAAGTATAAGGATCATGTAACTAGTATGGGAATAGGTCCCATCACGTGGTTTGTCGTCATATAAACGATTTTTTCTTGTATGAAACTCTTATTCAGTTGTAATGTTGATTCTCAATTTTGGTGTACACATTTTGTTGTTTATGAGAATAACATTTATCCTTGGTTCTGGAATAAACATGGGGTTTATTCATTAAGATATGTTGTCACATATAGGCTGACATTAAATAAATAATATGCATTGTGATATATGGAAGATATTACTCACTCTTAGAGGACATGTCGCCATGATCCATGTGTTTTGTTTTTTTTTCTTTAAGCATAAAGTTTTCGTAGAATTAGTTGAATAATCCATATGATGAAAATGATGGGATTAAGTGGGAGAATGTTATTTATTTTTGTGATTCCACATTTTGGACCCATATTTTTTCTTAAAGTTGCGACTATTCGACGTAAGGTTTTTCCAAGCTTTGTACCCTTTCGTGACAACCGCCCATTTGGTAACTATTTTGATGGGAGACGGTGTATAAAAAGGAACGTACGTTCATTTCTAACGGGTGATGATAAGGTCTAACACAAACTCTCATATTTGGAATACACCATCAGTACGTGAGGGAATTGGGTTAGTAGCGTGTCCACAATTTTCTTTGATTTCAGGTTTTTCTGACGAACGTGAACAAGAACAATGGCTAGAGGTTTGTCTTTAATTGATCCTGGCTTTCGCATCATGAATTTTATGTCTTACATCTTGCTGAAAATTTGATGTGACAGCATTGGTGGACCATCTCAAGCAAATGGATCTAACTTGGCAATGGATGCACGCTGCCACGTCAACCAAGAGCATAGCCACATTAGAGTTTTAATGTCCATGCATGCTGTTGCGTCTGATTTCAAATGGTCATATGGATAGAAGGTACTTTTGGTTATTGGTACAGAATTGAGAATATTAACGAGACGAAAGAGCGTTTGGGGTATTGGCACCCGTTGGAAATTTTAGTTTTTTCTTCTTCTTCTTTTTTGTCGTTATCCCTGAAAACGAATGCCATTTACTAGTTGTGATTGAGAGTCCAAGCGAATGCAACAACCTAATGACACACCAGGCGTGGCGCTTGTGATTTTATGACCTGCATCGGCCCTTCACACGCAAGACTGTTCCCTGACACAAATTTACCTTATATTCAAATCATACTATCAATATTACGATGGAGATACTAAAAACAGTGCAAGTTACGTCCATCTATATAATCAATCTTTATCCGAGGAATTAAAAAATCATGAAGGACTTTACATAGATTTGGACAATAAATTTGTCAAGACAAATATAGGATTTATAAAAACATTGTATATTGACAAAGTTACCATCTCAAAAGAAAATTTTCTTATAGATTAAAAAATAAGTTTGGAATTAAGGTAGGTCAAACTTATAGGAATTGAGTATTTTTTTTTCTTTGTGGCCAAATACAAATTTGAGGTTGAATCAACTAAATCCAACGTAATACATCAGAGATGTTATCACATCCAGCATTGGGCCGACATCACTAGCAAATTGACCAGAGAAAGTTATCTTGAAAAAATTCATCTCTTTATAGTCACTAAATAAGGTTGTTACTCCTAGGAGTGAATGTAGGAAGTGTAGAAGGTGAACTAAGTGTGAACATTCATCCAAAGGCGTCTTGGGGATCGGCAATAGCTAAGCATTGCGGCCATCAACCTGTCCTTTTATCTTTTCATAGTTCAAGTAGCTAGCTTACTTCGCCTCGTGTCAGAAATGATTGATTGAATCGACCTACCCAAGAAGGCAACTAGACTCAATCACTAGCAACTAGGGGTGTGCAATAGGAACCGCCTAAACCAAGACCGAACTGGCCGATTTTGGGCGGTTCCCACGGTTAGCAGTTCGGTTCTTAGTTCCTAATCTTGAAACTGGTGGCCGGTTGGTCTAGTTCTAGATTCCAACGTGAGAACCGGACCGACCATATTTATATACATATAATATATACTATATAAACATTATATATAATACTTATATATATGAATATTATATATGAAACTTATTACAATTGAAATTGTAATTGACTCTTGTTTTACTCTTTATATATAGAGAAAATCTACTTGTTAATTTCATCTTTTACTCCATGTGGGACTAAGGCTCCAAGAGACTCACAAGGCACTTCAAGCCTCTAGAGTCCCACATCGACTAAACGTTCAAAGAGTAGAAGAGAGATTGTCTATAAAACCTAAGCCAAGCACAACAATTAGCTAGATCTTTCATGGTCTTTATGGTTAAGATTAAGCGTGAAACACACAAAATGTGATCGATATTCATGGAAGTGGAGTTTGAATATTTCGCATGTGGAAACATGTGTGATTAGATTTATTGGATTACTCAAGAATCGAATTGGATTGATTGGTCCGGACCACGATCACTCTTTAGTGAAAAAAAAAATGTGCCGATTTTATTGGATCGGACCGGAACCGATGGTCCTGTCCGGTTCCCAGTCCTAGGACCAAACGGTCTAGTCCATAGTTTCCAATTTTGGGAACCGGTTCTCCCAGTCCAGTTCCCGGTTCCAAGGTGGAATCGGACCGAATTGGGAACGGATCACCCCTACCTTTGATTCCGTCTAACTATGCCAAGGGCTCCACGTTTTGTTTCCCCTCTTCATCTCAACCGCGCAGAAGGTGAAAATTCCGGTGTCAAAGATTAGGCCAAGCAAAACATTATCCTTTCGACGCAATGCCATGTGTAATGAATCGCTTGACCAGCTCATCCGTAGGGAAAAAAGGATAATCACCTAATTTCTTTATTTTTTTTTTTTGAACTTTTTGCCTTGGATAGTTCTCTAATACAGGATTAATTAATTCACTTAAACATATAAGCTTGGTGACCTATTCCATCTCATATCCTAAAATCAGTCTGACAGCTATCATGAA
Source organism: Eucalyptus sideroxylon (assembly GCA_014182405.2). Lineage (NCBI taxonomy): Eukaryota > Viridiplantae > Streptophyta > Magnoliopsida > Myrtales > Myrtaceae > Eucalyptus > Eucalyptus sideroxylon. The sequence goes on from CM024550.2 coordinate 25,616,434, forward strand.
AAAAGCACGCTGTCAAAAAAGAAGCCACCTCGCGAGCCCACTCACCGGAGTGCATCCAAGCTGGAAATGGTCCAAGAGAATGCAGACCGTAGATTTTACTGAGGCAAATGAAAATTCTAAGAGTAAGAATATCACAAGTGTCGTAATTTTTTTTTTTAAAGCACTAAAGTGTCATACCCGTGAAAAATCGTTCACTTTGTTGCCTAATCTGGTAATTTATCTTAGGTGGCTTAATAAAAAAAGTTTATAATGCGACCTGACCTGTTTTTTAAAAATAAAAAATCAGATTCAAAGTGGAAAATCGACAAGAGAACTTGGCAATTGAGACTAAAACGACTACGATTCATGGCAAGGATTTAGAGAAACCAACTCTCTCTCTCTGTGTGACGGCCATTGGCTGCCCCGTCAGACTACCTTCATTCCTCAATGAAGTTGCTCGAGGAGAAACTCTACGTGACCAGCTTCACCTTCTGATGGGTGAACTTGTAGAGGTTTGATCCAGCGAGCGATAATGAGAGGTCATCTGAGAGTGTCGCGCGCAGGGTTGTTCAAATCGATCGGAGAGAACCTTTGGAATGAGTTATCACCTTCTTCCTGGGCTAGCACTTACTTGGCTTCTTCTGTGGTTTTGCAGCAACTTGTGATTGTAGACCTCCATGAAAATTTCTTCATAGCCATTTGGCAAAAAAAATTTCCGACTGACTTGATCCACAAACTTCAAAGCTTGCACATCTTGAACGTGGACACAAAGCACCTAGACTTCAAGTTTCTTGGCGTTCAAAAGGGTGCCAAATCAAGTGAGGAATGGCTATGTAACAGAACTTCAAAGGAGATCTTTTTTCCTGTGACTGGACTATTGTATTTTTTGTCCTATACTAGTATGAATCACAATGAAGAAAGCGTTCACTTGTACCAGTGATTACTGGAAATGCGAAAAACCGGTGGAGACTGCCTGTCCAAAAACTTGAAACGACAAATTTATCTTAAATTCGTACGGTTTTACATGTCAATGATCTATAGCATTTCACATTAACTATAATGGTAAGTTTTGCAAGATCCACAACAAGAAATTAAACTGAACTAATTTTTTTTCCTCAGTTTTCAATATTTGCAGCTAGCATCAAACAATTCGTTGCTATAAAAACTAGTGTGCATGACCAATAATCATAGCAACAATCGAATAATTATTCATCATTGAATAAAAAGGCGTCTCAATTGCCACGAAGGGTTGAACCTGTACGACAAATGAAAACACTCTTTTTCAGAGTACAACCAAAAAGAACAAGCAGCCGAGATTCTACATCTTGGAATCCAAAGATATGCCGACTAGGAATCCTATTTTCAAAATATGAAGGAATTCTTCAACCACAGAGAGATTCAAATTAGTCTTGTTACGTCATTCTGGATTGCATGCGCATCTGCCTCCTGTCAGTCTAAAGTAGCCTCCAAGGTCTTAATAGCTGCAACCAATTTTGAAAGATCACCACAAAGCAAAAGAGATTTGACAACACAATATCGAGCTAGACAGCATCAAATGGAAATACGGAGCGCATAAACACATATAGACCATAAGATGAAGAAAGATTGGGGTTTGTGGAGAAACGAGACACAATCAAAGAAAGAATCGAGCTAGACAGCATCAGATTCAGATAAGTGAGTCCCTCATCGTTGCAACTCCTAATCAGATGTTATCTGTCTTTTTTTCGATGAGTAAGATTTTGTTCAGAAAAAAACACAACAGAAAGGGAGTAAACCTGTTACAAGATAAAAGTACACAAGCTCAGGCATTAGGAAGCACAACAAACTCTTATCAATAAGATGAAGTTGAAGAGCAGAGTGTGAGAATCCTGCTTATGCCCATACTAGGCAAAGAGAGTCAATTGGCATAAACCCTAAAGCCCCAAATCGGTTCCAGTTGATGAACAGAGAGAGACACAGGCAGATGGTGTCGTTTCCGCAACTTCAGCCACACTCAGATAATTTCGCAACCAAAATAGTGTGGAATTCATGTCACCACCTTGTGACCTTCATTATCCATTTAAGCCACTATGTAAGATTTTTAATGGGTTCATTGACCAGACTATCACGGATGGTAAATGTGTCATACAAATATAGATATGATATTTTTGGTGAAAAAAAAAAGAACAGAGATATATTTTGGGATTTTTGTGGCTTGTTCCCTAAAAAATATTTGGTCTATGCTGCGACATTCAACTTATTTGTGCCATCAACACATGCAAGTAAGGTTTCCTTTTTAAGTTATAAAAGTCACCTAAATGCTTATAGGGTATGGTGTGCTCTAAGTAAGTAAAATATGATGGTAAATACCCTCCTCAAGGGGAAAAAATGTATCGTAAGAATTTGGGAAGAACTCATAAACATTGGGAAGACGATTGTACCTCAAATGCTTTAGGCAATAAAGGAAAAACTCATAGGTTCTTCGAGTCCGTGTTGTTCCCACATCATTTTCCCAAAAGTCCTAGCCAAATTGTACCCACAATCCTTACTTATCTTCCATTCTAGCAGATCTTCTAAAAGTGCACGCTCAGAAATATCCTCTATCGATGAACCAAACACATATAGTTCCGATAGGTTCTTCAAATATGAGATATCAAGTGTGGTCAGCAACGGGCATATTCCAATATGAAGTTTTGTGACAGTCGAGGGAATTTGCGAAATGCGTTCTAGAGCACCGCAATTGAAAAGCTGAAGAGTCTTCAAGTAAGGAAGTGTACCTAACTCAGGAGATAGGTTACTAATGTTTGGGTGACCCAACGTCAAGACTTCCAGTTTGGATAATTTCCCAATCCACCGAGACATGGGAACCTGCACCAACTCAGATTGGCTAGAGAACGCAGGCTCTATGATGATGAACAACAGTAGCTTCAGATTGATCAAGTTGGAAAGATCATGATCGACTGTTAGTGCATTAAATACGTTGCCAGAGAAGTTAAGCTTTCTGGAAGCTTTGGCAGGGCTGGTACAACTGATTCTGGTAACAAGAATAACTTCAATGCTTTTAGATTCTCCAGATTTTCCATAGAGTCAGGTAACACAATGAGTTTTGAATTGGATAGATCTAACTCAGTCAATGATCGTAATTCCTTAATGGAGTCGGGTAGATGAGTAATGTGCGTGTATTTCAATGAAAGCTTCAACAGCGAAGTTAGACAATTGAGTGAGTCCCTTGCTTTTGATGACGGTAAAATATGAACATGGGGACTCTCCATGTTCTCGACACCCCACCAATCAGGAAGTCTTTTTATAGAAGTTCCATCAAGGAGAAGTTCTGTCAGAGCAGGCAATGTACCCAGCTCTTTTGGCAAATGGTAGAGACTATAACAAAAATTCAAGTTCAAGTACTCCAAGTGCTTCAATTGGCCAATTGACGAGTCAATTTCAGCCAATTTACGACAATCTTCAATAATCAATCTCTCCAATGTTAGGAGTCCAGAGAAATCGGGAGTCTTGGACAAACACTTACATCTTGAAAGGTTAAGAACTTTTAATTTCTTGGCTCTCTGTAATGCCAACAAAACAAACGTCAATAAATCTGTTAAATCAAGAGAATGTCCACACTCATAAAGAAGACTTCTCTAGAGCTAAGGGTACCTTAATATGTCTCCATCCGTCCCAATCATGAGTTAATTTACTTCCTGAAAAATCAAGAATGACCAGATTACTCAATGAAAACTTGCTCAACTTAAGTATCCGCCGAGGAAAATTATGCCAAGAGAGCCATCTTAAATTGGGAAGGAGTTGGTTCTTGCTCAGTGAAAAATCCACACGCGAAGTGATGAAGGTCATGTTATGCCAAAAAAGTGTAGCTTGGGAGAAAAAACGGTCAACTCTCTCATAAGAGAGGAGTTCACTATCCACCTGAAGGAACCTTAAATTTGGCAGTGCTGCAAATCCTTCAAGAGTGAAACAATACTGTGACCAATCCTCAAATTCCAAACAGACGGCTTCGAGCTTTGCATTTCTCTAAATGAGCAAACAAAAAAATTTATTAAAAGAAGGATGCGGTTAGATAATTAAGAGAACAATCTAGGTCATCTTTGAATTTGAGGTATATAGTTCATATTTACCTAAAGATACTTGAGTTCACTCTCATCATTCTTATAGACCAATTTGGAGAGGATCGACATAGGTTTTGAAATTTGAAAATTAACAATTTAAGAAATGTTCTATAATGTGTGGAAATTTTTACATTATATATGTGGAGTTAATTGTGATTGTTGTCATTGAGGGGGAAAGTGCCCTTGAGTACAAAGGAATTCTCGTGCACAAAGGAATTTAGATCCAGGATCTACCTTCTCTCTCAGTAGCATCTCTAATGCGTCATTGTGATTCCACAACCTACTTTGCTTATCTAATTCGCCCCCACTTTCTTGAGAAACAATTTCTCTACCGAGATCTTTGAGTTGATCATGCATCCACAGCTTATTATCTTGTCCAATTTTAATCAATGACATCAACTGAAGAACTTCAAGACCTTGTATTGGGCATAAACCACAATCTCTCCACATATATATCACTGTATTCTTATCACATCCATTGAAAAAACAAGCTATATCAAGAAATATTTGTCTCTGGCAGAATCTAATTCTTCATAACTTATCATCAACTTACTTCCAATCCCCTCAATGTGACCTTTTTTCCACTTCACCAAGTAATCATCCCACATTTCTTTTTTTGTCCACATATTGATAAAGTCGAACCCATAACCTCTAGAATCAAAGGAAGACCTTCGGCTATCTTCACAATTTCTCTAGATTGTTCCATCTTCTCAATTGGAGGGTGATCACTTCTAAAAACATGCATGCTAAAAAGCTGAAGGGATCTTTTGGGAATCCAAATCCACCAACTAAATAAGTCAATTTCACTCCGAATTCACGTAGGACATTCACTTTTCTAGTTGTTATAAGTATCCGACTTCCCAAATCAAAGCGACTTTGCCTCCCCAAAAGTGCAGTTAATTGATCCTTTTCATCAACATCATCGAGAAGAATTAGAACTTTTTTACTTGAAAATCTCTCTTCTATAGCCATTATTCCCTCATCCTTGGAATTTATACCTGGATATGCCTTTTTAGAGAGGTTTGAGATTAGTTGAGTCTGCAAAACACAATTCCTTTTGAATGTGAAGTTTCTCTAACATCAGCTAGGAAACAACAATCAGTAAAGTCCCGAGAAAATTTGTTGTAAACTACTTTGGCAAGAGTACTTTTTCCAATACCACCCATTCCGTGGATTCCCACAATCTTTACATCATCGGAGTTGGTGCCTAGCATTCTCTCAACTTCTTTCACAGATTCGTCAACACCAACCAAGAAATCACTAACCACCAAATATGCTTTCTTTAGCTCACTTAAAACCTTGGTAACCACCTCTTTAATTAGCTGTCCTTCGTGCCTAATGAAAAAAAAGACAAGTAAGGCAAAGTAGAAAAAGTTAGCTGAAACCTACGACAATAGGAATTGATAGTAGTCTGTGGAAGCCAAAGGATGCAACAAGAGGTGCAACTGCAAATGGAACAGACCACATTGCAATGATCTGGAAGAATAAATTATGGACATGCTAGGCAGATGCTCCAAGTAGTGCAGCATTCGAACAGTTACGCAACCGTCAAAGTACAGTAGGTGATCGCTATATCTTGCTAATTAGAAGAAAAGAGGCTGAATATATTTACCGTATATCTGATGTGATGACAAGCTCCTCCTACTCAAAATAGCTTTACCATTAGCATATAGAACACGTCTTAACTGTTATGAATAATAAATAAGAGATCCCTTAACTTTCAGCATACAACATAAGTTAATTTCGACCAACATTAATATGCACTTGCATTACTTAAATACACGAAAAATTTCATACTTTACGTCATAAATATTTAATTGTCATATTATACTGTTGACACACTACTCAAAGAAAGGGAACCATCGTAGCCACAACTTTTCCATGTCAAAAGAAAAAAGTAAACTTTCAACGGAAAATTTACTTGAATTTCATGGTATCCTGTATCATGGCGTCAATCAAGGGCGGTAGATAATAAGTACCTGTTAGCCCCGTTTTCTATGTTCCATCCCTTTAACCCTCCAACCTCACTGAGAGCAGCTCTCCACTTGCGGAAGCTCTCATCGTCCACTCGCTTCTTGTTTTCATGCACGAGCAAGGCCTCACCGTACCCTCCGGTTTGGTATCTAACCTCAGATGGTTCGACATAGTAGAAAATGGGCATGATTACCTGTCCCTTCCTTTTCCAACACTCCATCATCTGGGCCAACTCCTTCAGACACCACTTACTAGAAGCATAATTTTTAGAAAAGATGGGTATGGAGATCTTCGACTGCTCAATGGCTCCAAGTAGATTCGGGCTGATCTCCTCACCTACACGGAGATCTTCGTCGTCTCTGTACGTATGGACTCCTGCATCTGTGAGACGGGTATAAAGATGATCCGTGAAGGCCATGCGCGTGTCCAGTCCTCTGAAGCTCAAGAAAACTTCATAGTCGCACCCTTCCATCTTGACCACTCACAGAGAAAATGAAGCACCAAAGTCGCCCTGCTTCAGCAATAGTAGATTTCTGAGCTCTATGAAGCCAAACGATATGGGACAAGTAAAAATGTTACCGCAAACTGAAACGGGTTCGAACGATTATGATTTATCTCGTCGATTTCAACACCAAGTTTCTCAGGATAGCCAACATCAAGGAAGCAAGTTTCAGAGAATTTTGCCTGTGTCTTGAAAGGCTGAGCAAAAAGCAAATTCTATCTGACTTTTCTCGTCAACACCGGACACATGGTCAACGCTTCTCGACACGTTTCAACACGCGTGTCTAGAAAACGATGGAGGGTGAAGGTGAGGGTGAGGGAGTAGAGATGAGGCTGTGAGCAATGGCGAACCCGCGACGGAGAAATGGCGAGACAAGGAGCAGAGACTGAGGTGAGGGCCATCACTGTGATGTTGCGATGGATCGACGACGAGGCTATAGCTGCAAGAGAGGAAGGGCTAGAGGCGAGGTGGTGAGCGGTTATGACAAGGACCGAAAGCAAGTAGAGATCCAGAGGAAGAGGAGAGGAAGGGGATCGTGCGGCAAGGAGGAGGAGAAGGAGGGCGCTGGCTAAGGTTTTTGAGAAGGAAACTCAAAAAAATTGAAAAAAGGGGGGATTCATGGACTTGGCATGATTTTTCATTTTAGTGGGAGGGGGAAGTCACAACCTCTCAAGTGGTGGGGGAGGGAAAGAAAAGAGAAATAAATTATTTGGGTGGGGGTGGGTGGGTGGAAAGAGACGAGGGAAAAAAGGGAGTAGGGAAAGAAAGGAGAAATAAATTATTTGGGTGAGTGGAGGTGACTTTTTTTTTAATCGGAAAAACAAATAAATGAGATTAAAAAGTCATATAAAAAAATAAAATACTGAGACGAGGAAAAAAGGGGAGTAGGGAAAGAAAGGAGAAATAAATTATTTGGGTGGGTGGAGGGGACTTTTTTTAATTGGAAAAATAAATAAATGATATTAAAAAGTAATTTAAAAAAAAAACTACTTAGACGAGGAAAAAAAAAAGGAGTGGGAAAGAAAGGAGAAATAAATTATTTGGGTGGGCGGAGGGGACTTTTTTTAAACGGAAAAACAAATAAATGAGATTAAAATTAATTTGAAAAAAAATAAAAATACTAAATGTTGAATAATGATAAATTTTGGTCATTGTAGAAGATTATGAATTTATTTAAATAAGTTGATTCTAATTTCTTGTTAGTCATTAGTTTCATCAATAACTTTTGTCAATTTATTAATATTATTAGTGTATTCATTGTAGGCTTTTTTTAAAATTAATTAATTATTTATAAATTTGAATTAAATTAATTAAAAATAAAAATATTCATTTAATATACAACGTGTTCCAACATGTCGAAATTTTCTATTTTTGAAAAATGATGTTTCGACGTGTCATATCTCATGTTTATATCACGTGTCGGTGCTATTTAAGTAGTGACGAGTGCTCTAAAATTTTTATTTCATTCTAGTAATTTTTTGTAATGATGAATATCCCAACATTGTTAAATTGTTCCAAAAATGTATAGAAAAAAATGTATGTCTGATCGCTTGTAAAGATAGAGGACCAGTTACTGAGCTAATCAGCCCATTCATGTACAATATACTGTTTTTTTTTTTTTTCAGATTTAATGAAAACAGCTAGGAAGAAATAGTGAATTGAAATTATCTGATGTCTGGTTATATCCTTAGCATACTTGAAAACACTCCAGATTTCTATGTCTCTAAGATTATTCAAGGCAAAGATTTATCGATGTTATTCATGTCCCACATCAAAACTTTGGATGCACTTTCTTATTTTGTTGGAGACCAGAAATTATCTTGGAGATATTCGATAAATAATGTTCCAAATTGTTTGGATGCACTTTCTTATTTTGGAGAGCAGAAATTATCTTGGAAATATTCGATAAATAATGTTCCAAATTTCAACCAAATGATCCGACTGACATGTCCAATTCACTTACCTAGCATGCATTTGAAAGTACGCATATGCAAATAGCGGATTGCCACGCGTCCGATTCGATTCAAGGGCGTGACGATTTAGTTATTTAGTCATAAGCCTACCAAAGTAGCCAATCCTTCGTCATCAAAGCACCATTCACATCAGAACACAGTTTCTCCCTACATCAGGTTTCTTTTTTACCATCACAGTTTCGAAAGGGCATGCGAAACAAATATCATCTTTCCCCAAGCATGTTTGATACTTCCTCACAGCCGCACAAGTGAAAAAATCTGCAGCTTCATTTCACTCCCATAATCTCGATTGCTGTCAAAGCCAAACCAACAATATATGTGTTATTCAAACTACTTTTGTAACTGTGATAATTTGGCTGCTGCAATCCCAGTTGGGAGATCATCGTTGGCAACTCTTTTCTTCCTCAATCCTCGGTCTATATTTTGATATCCGGCACATAAATTCAGAGACCGATTGTGGTACACTCTACTTTGCTAATCCAAGTAAGAGCAAATGTTCCAGCAATTCTGTCTCGACAAGGGACTTACTCTCGTGGGTCTAAGATGAACCATAACAAATTCAGCTATTTTTAGCAAAAATCATGCGATCACTCATTCTCAAGAAACTATCAGAAAAAAAAAATCATTAGAAATGGGTAAACGGAAGTGAGAAGCTAGCTTATGTTAAATAGAATTGTCAAGTAACATCTAGAAGAAAAAAAATGTATAAGTTACACCCCCTATGTGAAACACACCGCGCAAAAAGTGCATATATAGTACACGAAGTTCTCAATTGCCCTAAAAACTACACCCTTTCCTGTGGAAACTATTCTAAGCTTTCGTTTTTCACGTAAACAAAAGGCAGAATGCTTCAAAACTGAAAGATCATTCACGAGAATATGACTTCACAACTGGAGAGAGCCACATCACATGCAGGAATCCACATCTGTAAAACAAACTGAGTGAGCATTCACCCTGGAAGAAAGCCGCCAAAACAATTCATATCGTGCAACTATCGATGCAATGCTTGCACAGAGTGCCAATTCTCATCTATGACCATGTGAACATACAACTAACCAATGCATTTACAACCACATTCGACCAAATAAACCACTCGTGCTATATTTGGAAATTCAGCAATTTGTCAGTTATACCTCATGCTGCTGATGAAGAAAGAACCAAATGCCTCTCCATACTCTACTTCTCAGGATGTCCACGTTTAGCTTTACGGCGCGCATGATTCTTATGTGCATTTCGTGCAGGTTTCTTGGCTTTTGTGCTGCAGCAATTATACAAATGGAAGCTCAATCAAAGTGTAAAAAACTAAACAACACTTCATCTTCCAACTACAAATAGTCAACAACCAAATAAAGCAATTAAGCAACCTTGTACGGGATAAATAGATGGTATGAAGCTCACCCAAACAAGGCAGAGAGAAACTTCGAGAGAATAATGATTGGCAGAGCCAACAGAGCAGATGCCTAAGCACAATTTTTTTAAGAAAATTGTTAGAAAGGGAACTCAGTATAACAATAAAAATTTGATGACGATGATAAAGAGAGCAACAACTCTATGAGAACATACCGCAAACCACACAAACTCCTTAGTTGCAAGAGGTCTTGTCAACTCATCCTTTTTCAAGGTCTCTCTAATACGGCCTTGTACCTAACAAGAAATTAGAACTAGTCATAATTTGTGAGGATAGCACATATTATACAACATAGAAAAACCAGATGCCATTGTTCAAGCAGAAGATAAAAATAAAAAATAAAATTGATCAATACAATCAAAGTCGAGGTAGGCTGAAAACTCCTGTTCTAACAAAGACAAAACCAACTCATCCAAAGAGGCTTCATCTAGAGGAATGGGAGGCAACATTCAGGATTAAAGACGCAGATAATATCTCACAACTGGACAACTCAATCAAGAATAGCCAAAAATTTAAAGAGTTTGACAGTAAACACTCCAACCAAGTATAGAATACCATATCAAGATCATGACCATACAGGAGTCTAGAATGTCGTCTCTGCACATCAGTACATACACCAGTACCTGATGATGATAACTTGAAGCAGACTTTAAGAACTTCCCGTAGACACGAACTACTTCCTTTGTGTAGGGCTTCAAGGTCAACCTTAGTTTATCAACATGAGGTTTTGTCACGGTAACAATGTTATCGATATGCGGCTTGCTGAACTTCTTGACTTCCTGCAGAACAGGACCATAGCCTTAACATAGATGTTCAGAGGAGATGAAGAGACAAGGGATCTCATATCTTATCCACCTGGTAGTAGGGATCGACAACTTCCTGAACCTTAATCAAGTGTGGAGTGAGAGCACTCTTGGATGACTCATAAACCTCAAGGGTTTTTGTAGTCAGAGAATGCACATGCGGCTCAAGAGATGTTTTTACTGTCAAGCAGTGCTCCTTCAATGCTGGAATCCACTCCTTGAGAGAAAAAAGGAATAACTATAATTTTAGACCATAGCAATAATATTAAGCATGTATAATAAGTAGATGATCCACCATACTCATTTAACTTTCAAGCATAGCTAGATCAGTGATCAGATCGACACAGCATCAACATTTCTACGAAAAATATAGCTTACCTTCTTCATCATCTCTATGTGAGGTTCAGCCCACTTTGCAGCTTGAGATTTCTTCTCCAAGGTCTAGCACGGTTTAGAAAGTAACACAGTTAAAGCAGCAGAAGACAATAAAGTCAGAATGTCTGCTTGAAAGAGTGCTTGAGATTTCTTCTCCAAGGTCTAGCACAGTTTAGAAAGTAACACAGTTAAAGCAGCAGAAGAGACAATAAAGTCGGAATGTCTGCTTGAAAGAGTGCCATGAACCGTGGATGACCCTTTCCATTTACAATACTCACAACTTGGCAATAGTAAACAGTACCTTCTGAGTAATAGTATTCATCGCAGGTTTTCCATATTCTCTCCAGTGCAACTCAGCGAAGGACTGCAATGAATGATCATCACATCACAATAACAGCTTTTACGAACAAAGATAGCACAAGAAGAACTACCTGAAATTGCAGAAGATGTGTAGCCAACCAATGTGGGAGCCATGCACCATGAACCTGAGATAAAATAAAAAGCATCAGCTTCTAGAGAAGATGGAAAGACTAACATGATGCGGAAAAACATTGATCGTATCATACAATCATTTGCTTGTGCAATTTAGCACAAGATGTTTCTTGAATCTTCAAAATCATGTTTCCAAGAATAACCAAGTACCATCTATTACATAGGCTCTTAGGCACATCATATAATGTGAACAGCAGTGAGAGATTGTGATTGGGAATCTTTTTCAAAGTAAATCAATTTCATATTATCTTTTCCTAGTCTCTTTTTCAGAGTAAAATGACTTTGAATATCATCTTTTCCTAGTCTGTTATAGAAATATTTTTCAATGACAAAAATTTTCAGACAAGCAAGGGAAATCACCATTGTGCTACTTAGTAATGGAGATTTTTTGAAAACAATCTTGTTGTCAAGATCAATTCTGAAAGGAGTATCTAAAAGGGGTCTGTCAATAACAAAAACACTGCCTTCTATTTCTGAATACAGAAGATACTGTTTTAAGAGTTAGTAACAGTTCAGGTCTTGTACCTCTGTTAGCTCCTTATGCTTTGAAGCAGCTTCAACCTTTGCCTTCAATAGTTCCTCCTGATCAGCCAAAAAGGATATCACAGGAGGGTCATCCCAGAGTTTCAATTACATAAAACGGGGCATGCAGATATACATACCTCAGCCACTTTAAGAGCTCGTTCAGTTTTACGTATCTTTGACTTCTGCTCATCATTGATCTTTTGGAGCTGGCAAGGAAATTTATAAACTGATGTTAGCACACACCTACCAAACAGCATGAAGCTTGACTTTGCCAGCATTGCAGAGCAACGACTCATTCTATATCTAGATATGCACAAAAGTATGCTTGAATACATCTTTCCAATTCATGGATGAAATCAACTGTATAGTTTGTATGACACCTAAAATCAAAACAAACACTTCAAGAGATTGTCTTATGTCAAGTAACCAAAGAAGCGTGATATGAATCTTAGTGCTGATCAGTTTCAAGCAGCCAAGCAGCATTGATTCAGACACCAAAGACTCAACTCACACACATAAATTGCAGTTCGACTAAATCCAACTTCCAGTGCAATGTTTGAAGGAAAATCAATTTTGTCACATCTATAAATGCATCACTTTTGGAGAGTCCCCATAAAATCGAAAAAAAAGCAAATGGTACACAGCTCATGTCACAATGTTCAATACATCATTGAGATGCTTTCATATTTTTAAGTGGGAAATGCAGCAAGTGGTTGCCTGACATTATGACCACAAGCAGTATCACCTGTTTACTTCTTTTTGTTAATCATTAGCTATTCTCATATAAACAAATCTAATGTTCATAAATTCTACAATGAATTATAACCATATTTGTTGTGTACATTTTTTTCCACCTTCTAAAAATGCATGCTAATTATGAAAACCATATAATTCTAAATGGCTCAAAAGGTAAATCACCTTTGGAAGGACAATTTTCTGTCCATTTTTCTATGAGTCTATTATCTAATATGTGCAATTGGAAAAGCATCAAAGCAAGTAAGTTTGGTGAGATAGTGGTTTCAATAACCACCCTAAATAACCTATGGGTACATAAGAAATGTCTGGAATCGATTCTTTTTAATGAATAGATCCGATCGCAACTTTGAATATGGAATTCAAAGGGATCAAATAGGAAATGATACTTTGAATCATAGAACGATAATGAAATATACGATCAACCAACATTTATCGAAAAAAAGAGTAAGAAGAATGGAGGTTATGCACAATGCCTAAGCCAAATGGACAAACTGTTTCCATGACTCTAAAATAAACAGAATAAAGTAACAGTATCATCCTTCGCTAATCCATCTTCACTTTAGAAAACGAAGAAGTATAAGTACCAACTAAAAACCTTACAAAACGCCAAATGCACATATGCAATGCACATTTCTAGTCTTTTCTTCAACATAAGAGATTAATTTTATAGTCTAACAATCATGCAGTGTACCTAAAAGGTATATGTTATAAATTATTATAGAAATAGTCTACAATAAAGAGATCAACATGTTATATAAAAAGATAATTTTGACATTAATCACGCGAAGCGCATTGACAGAGCCAAATTAACTAAGATTATATCCATATATGGGAATATCTCCAAATAGGAATGTTTCAACCCGTGCATTCCATGGGTGTTTCACTCATTTCTTTAGAAGTTTGACAAAAGTGCTGTGTGTGAATCAGCACTTCAGCATCACATCCAGGAAAGCTACACTAGAAAAACTAAATTATCCTAAACACGGTTTTTACATGATAATGAAGTTGTAAATTTATGAAGACGCTATATTAAGGTGGCCACTGGCAGGGGAAAAATGTGAATCCTTCCAATAAGACTAGCTAGAACGATGGGTTAACTGTGATGTTTCATGTCCAGCAAACACAGATAGTGAAAAACCCGTGACATCATCTGTCAGGAGCTTTCCATGAGGCATCCATAGACGGTTCTATTCATTACAGTAGTGAAGTTAATTATAAGCTGTATTCCAGACCACCATACCAACACAAGATTTATCTCACATACATGTTGCTCCAACAAACCAGAGACAAGCATCAATTAAGAACAAACGAAATGTAAAGTGCGACAAGGAACAACAGACATAGAATAAAAGAAGAGAACCACAACAGCATGAGACTTTGTTGGGAATCCCATCACTGGAAACTTACATTTTCCAGTTTTGCATTTAGTTCATTCATCCTCTTCTCAACTTTACTCTCACGGGACTCCAAAACTTCCTTTTCCTTCAGCTGCGATTGTACATCTGTTTTAAGCTTGTCCACCTGCATAAATAAGCATTCCAGCATTATTTCACAAAACATCTGAACTTCTAGAGTTTCCATATCTTTGGTCCATTTCCAACCTGTTTCTCCAATTCAGTGGCCCGAGCATGAGCCTTCTCTATCTCAGCTGCAGCATCTAGTTTCCCCTTTTTCTACGAAGCAGAAAACCAATATCGTCAAAGCAAATTCCAAGACTTAAAACAAAAGCAACATCAAAACAACAGAAGATCGCGTGAGAAATACCTGCAGAGACGACACCTCACTCTGTAACGATGCAACTTTATCCAATTTCTCCTTAATGATCTTTTCCTTTTCTGCTAAGACCTTGTCCTTGGTTTGCAGCTCTCTAGTTTTCTCATTAAGAAAGGAATCTTCACATCGATAAACAGATGTAAGAGGCGTTAGACATTAAGCAAATCACATAGCGGTCATTGCAAGACAATCTCATGCACAAAAAGCAGATTCAAAAAAAGCCAAACTTTTCCACGTCCTAAGGAAGTCAGTAGCCATTCCACAAGAATGATTACGAAGCACTTCGACACAAATCGAATCCGCCCAAACTCCGCAAACGCACACCACATTGTACGGATGCCAATCCCTTTCCTTTCACTACAAGATTCGACGAGCCCAAAGCACGAACTTCACTGACTAACATAACTCCAGCGTGCCGAGCTGCATTACACGAATCCGACCGAACGAACATCCGCACTCACGAAGTAATAAAACTAGAGAATCCCGATCTAGCCACAGGAAAAAAAGCAAAAGAACCAGAACCGCATCGCCATCGGAGGCGACGAGCGACGAGCGACGAGCGGACTCACCGAGGACCTGGATCTTGGACCTGAGCTGCTCGACCTCGGCCTTCAGTGCCGACGATTCGGCCGCGCCGACCGCCGCCGCCTCCACCGCCGCGGCCTTGGCGCCGCCGTCGTCGTCAGCCCTAATCGACGGAACCCAGACCAGAGCGAGGACGAGGAAGAAGACGAGGGCGGCGCCGATCGGGAGCTTTGATGCCGCCATGGAGATTTGCCCCACCACCACCGCGAACGGCTGCGCGAACTCCCTCCCGAAGACGACGGAGCGGTTCTTCTCTATCGCCTTCGATGAAAATAAGGAGCAGGAGCAACCTCGAACGGGAAGGAAATCGAGAGCCGGAGCGGGCGGGCGGCACGAGGGGAGCTTCGTATTTAATCCGGAATCGAATCCGTTTTCCGGCGAATAAATTAATGTTTTGTTTTGCGAGAAATTTAATTTAAAGAGCGGTCCGCCACGGGGGTAGGTGATGGACAGCCACCAAATTAAAGCGAGCGTAGCTTGGTCTTGACGAGGGAAAAAGTTATTAAAAATAATTTTAAATTATTACTATCAGGACACATTTATCTAAAAAAAATTGTATAGCATTAAAAATTTTAAATTCGACACATTTGTCTTTAAATTTTACTTGTGATATAAAAGATCTTATGTAAAAATAATTACTTTTCATCAAGATTTTGTTAGATAATTCTTTAGTCAAAATAATGTCATTTTTATTTCTTAATTTTTGCTTCGTGATATTCATGTAGACTGATTATATATACAAATTTGAAACTTTTTGTATCACTAGAAAAACATTAGGATAAATGCATTATAATTTGTATAATTTAAGGTTTTTGGTGGCTTTTTGCTCTTTTGACAATTAAAAGGACATAATTTTTTCTAATAAAAAAGGCAATGGAAATTTTTTTTTTTAAAAAAGATATTTTTCATGGGATTTTATTATTCAGATTTCGGGATCCCACCACCGTGGGCCCTGGGGAGGTCAATTTTGCAGGCCAAGAAAAAAAAAAAGGGAAAAAATCGGGAAAGCCCAAAAGCGACGCCGTATTCGGAACATCGTCCGAGATCTTTTCGGGGACGTCGGGGTTGGGACTTTTAAACTGGGAGCCAGCCACGTGCGGAAAGCCGGTAGCTGCGTTCGTACGCAGCAAAGCTATATCGGTGCGAATTCTCCGCCGTCGGATCAGATGGAATCGACGTCGAATGTCTGACGAAAGCGGGGGGCGCTCCTCCACCGTCGGATCCAAGAACAGATTTCGCCGGTCCGGAAGGAAATTCGTCACGCGAAGCCACGTCTGCTCGGGAAAAAACACTTTTCGAAGTCGCTTTCCTTTTTACCTTTAAAAATCGCAAGTAGATTTGCGAACGGCTCGTGTTGCGCTACCCTCTGCTACAAGGTATCTCATAACGATAGACTTTCTGGCTCAATAGTAACTTGATCGGGTTAGGGTGACGGGCTCGCCAATTTTGCCAATCTCGGATTTTTGAATATAGTGCGGAATAATTATAGTCCAAATCGAGCATTCCATAAAGGAGGCGAGACCGTCATGATAATGTACCTTTTTATAGATACAAAAAGATGTCACTTTGACTGTGTTCATGTCTTTCGGCTTTTTCTCTCGTCAACTATTGTTTTTCCCAACCTTCCAAGTTGTTTTCCTTGACCCAAAAAAAAAAAATGGTTTTCCAAATAATTCATCCTTTTTAGTTACAAAAGAAAAATTTATACTTTCAAGCCTTAATATAGACGTCGTGATATTATAGGTTATGATTAACCTAGAATGATGCATATAAAAGGTTCTATTTATTCTAGAGTTAACACAATACAAAATCTTAAACTAATATATCTATGATAAATTTACTTTAAATTAATTTTTTGACCACTCAAAATTCCAAACCGGTACACATATGGGTCCATGACAAATTATTTTCCATTACTGTCAAATTACTAAGATAAATGACACCTAACTATTGGCAAGTATACAAATTTAGGATTTTACCCTCCGTTTGTCATAAATATTCCAGTATATGGGTTTTCGTAGTATTAATCCAATTTTAAATAAATTTATCACAAATATATCAGTTTGGAGTTTTGTTGTAGTTGATAAATTAGTTAATAGTAAATTTGTCATAACAATACCAGTTTAAAGTTTTTTTAATCATAAAATCAATTTGAAATAAATTTGTTACAAATATATCAACTTGAGGTTTTTCGTGCTATTAATCTTTTTTTTTAACATAACTTATAAAAGGGTGGACATGCACGCAAAAGAGATATTAAAACATCAAATTCAAAAGTTTAAACTATTAGATGGAGAAAAATTACACGTGTGTAAAAACTCACCGCTTCCTAAGATAGGACGGTTATGCGTATTCCTTCTTCGCTTTTGCCGCCGATGTAAAAGATGAGCAAAGTGAACCTCCAGCGGAAGAAGACGAAGCCAAAAAGGAGGCATATTTTTAAGTAATTTTATTTTCCGGAATTAAATTTAAAGGTCGGTCCACAAGGTGGGTAGGTGATGGAGAGCCACCAAATAAAGAAAGAAAGATCGCATGGGTTCGTTTAACAATTTAAAGAAAGAGAGATCGAATCTTAATTCATATTTTTAAGTAATTTTAGATCGAATCTAATTCATATTTTTAAGTAATTTTATTTTCCGGAATTAAATTTAAAAGTCGGTCCACGAGGTGGGTAGGTGATGGAGAGCCACCAAATAAAGAGAGAGAGAGAGATGGCATGGGTTCGTTTGACAATTTAAAAAGATATTAAATATTTCCGGGAAGAAAAAGGGAAAAGATAATTAAAAAAGGACACCTTTTAATGGATTTGGATTCAGATTTCAGATCCCACCGTGAGGAAGTCAAATTTTGCAGGAATTAAGAAGGAGGAAAAAATGAAAAAAAAAAAAAAAAAGTGAAAACGACGCCGTCGCGCATGTCGTATTTGGAA
The DNA here is from genome assembly GCA_014182405.2 of Eucalyptus sideroxylon. Classification (NCBI taxonomy): domain Eukaryota; kingdom Viridiplantae; phylum Streptophyta; class Magnoliopsida; order Myrtales; family Myrtaceae; genus Eucalyptus; species Eucalyptus sideroxylon. Next base: position 25,634,608 of record CM024550.2, read on the forward strand.
TGTCGTTCGAGATCTTTTTGTGGACGTCCAGTTAAGGGTTTTCAGTAGAATCGGGCACGTGGGACTGAACTGGAAGACGTTTCATACCTTCGTAAGAGCACTGGCGGTGCTGCGAACATGCACAAGGATAGAGAACATGATATAAAAAAAATTAAATTTATTATATTTTTACCAATTTAGTTATAAAAATTTTAATTGTATTAATTAATTATTAAATAATTTTATATTTTTTTAATTAAGTCATCCAAATCCAATTTTAGGAAAATTATTAATATGAAGGCCAAAGAATAACGTTGATATTTTTATATAATATTTTGATAAATTTTTAAATTTTTATAATGTTCTTTTTTTTTTTTTTTTTTTTTTTTTGTCTTGTTTGCATAGCAAGGACTTGAAGGCCATCAAAGTGGCCAAGTGGTTCCGGCTGCACATTCCTGCTAGGCAAGGGTTGCCAAGTCCTCCCTTAACCTAGACCTAGTGAGGGTGTTGCAACTCTCGCTATACCTAGCTGAGCGCTTGCACAAGGGCCGCCAAGCCCTTGCTAGAGGCAATGGGGGTTACTCAACCCAGAAACCAATTAAAAAAATAAAAGGAAAGATGATAAATACAAACAAATAATTTTAAGTTTTAAAATATTATTAAAATATTATTTATGTTTAAAACTAAATTGATAAATGCATAATATATTTAAATTTTTTAGTAATTTTGTCATGATGAAATTGTCGGTGCAAATTGTCCACCGTCGGATTAAATTAATTCCATGTCGATCATGGAATGAAACGGCACTTCTCGCCATCTGATCAAAATGATTCAGTGGGCACAAGTAGTTTCGTCACGTGAAGGCATGGCACTCGAGAAAAAGCCCTAGGAATGTATGTGGAGTGGAGGACATCAATGATTGTTCTTACGGTAAAAAGATTATTTATTCTTTGCGCGACCATGATTTTTTTTTATTTTATTTTATAGTAACTTGTGTTGCATTACCAAATCATATAGCATCTCTTATGAAGACCAGTTATGATATATCGTCAATTCGAACTTTTACAGGTAACAAATCATAACTCAAATCGAATGCATGGAGGACTCATAGCGATGATTACTAGTTCCTTTTTTTGCTAATACAAAAAGAAGTCACTTTTTATTTTCTTCATGTCTTACAGCCTTTTCTCTAGTTAACTATTAGTTTACCCGAAGAATCGCAATCTTTGAAGTTGTTTCAAATCATTCCGTACTCTTTCAAATTTGATTTCTTTTTCAATTTTCAAATCTTAAAAGAATAGTCATGATATAATTTTATTTTATTTTTTTGCTTACAATAAAGCCTGGATAGATATAAAAAGATATCTTCAGTAAAGAATCGAAAAAAACTTTTGGATCGATAAGGCATGCTCCCAAGATACTGTCCAACCACAATCACATTTAGTAAGAAAAGGTATGATTGTCAATAAACTGATTACGAGTAACACAATAAATTATCACCTTATAAAATAAGGGTGCCGTTTAATGAGAAGTTTCAAATCTTTCGAACTTGTTTTACGGGAAATAATGGTGTCATCGGTGGGTTTAAAAAAGAATGCTCTGAATTAATTGCTGCTATAGAGTCAAACAAGCTCCAATTTGCAAATTAATCGACGTGGGACAAAGCCAATGTATGATGCATAGAAGAAAATTGTCTCGCGTTGCCTAGACCGTGAACTTCTGAAGAGCGGATTAGCTATGAAACCGTGGTTGTCCTTGATTTTGGAATTAAAATTAGAGTTAATACCACGAAAAATCTCAAATTCATATATTTGTAATTAATTTACTATAAACTAATCGAAAAATCTCAAATTTATCATCCGTTAATTTACGTTAAATTTGTAATAAATTATTATAAATTAATCAAATTAGCACACTTATAACAAATTTTTCATTTTTAATTTATCTTAAATTTTACTATCAAATTGTCAAGTTACATGACATATAAGAACTTTATTGATCTTTGCCCAAAGATGAGGAGTTCAAAATCCAAAAGTGAAATTTTACTTTCCGTTTATCAAAAATGTCCTAATTTATGATTTATCATGGTAGTAATTTAACGGAAATTAAAAAAATTAATAAAAATTAATAGTGATGAATTTATCATAAATATATTAATTTAATAAATTTTTCATAATAAAAATATTAATTTCAAATAAATTTTCATACATATATATTAATTTGAGATTTTTTATAATATTAATCTTTGAAATTGTCGGCCGGCGAAGCTTTCAAAGCATAAAACTTTTCTTCTCCTTCTGTTTCGTCAAACAAATACATTTTAGACCAGCTTCAAATTTTTTCCATAAAAGTTAAGACGTGTAATGGTGGTCTTCCACCGGAGGTATAATGATTGGTCGTACCCCCACAAATGTCGGTCGTTAGATTGAGATGAAAAGATTCGGTCATTGAATTCGAACCAGTTGCATCCAGTTGGCAATTATTGCACAAGGTCGGCTATCCCACTCGCTAGAAAATGGACGTCTGACATGGTAGAAGTAAAATTTAATGACGTTTTACCACATTATGCCTCTAAAATTCAAGGAGTGATTATAGTGATAAAAGCTGCATTTAATAAATCGGATAAAATTCAAATATGATAACTTTTATCTTATCCAATATTTAAAGTGTTGCAAAATCTGGATAGAATCGAAAATGATCTGAATATGATCGGGATATAAAAATCCCACCTAAAAGGTGGGATAGACCCAAATATGATATCTATTATTTAAAAAAATATATAAAAATAAAAAGAAAAATGTGCTCTAAGTCTAAGCTTTCCTGAAGCTTCTCTCTCACACGCTCAGCCATCGTTGCCTTCCAATCGTCATCTCACTGCAACCACCTTCGTTGCCACCATCTCACCACCGTCTCACCTTGTCGCCCTCTCCCGCCGTCGTACCCGCCAAGTTTGCACCTCTCAATTGATGTCTCTTCCCGCCACGACCGCCCTCAATCCCAACTGCCATCGCCTTAGACAGCCTCTTCTAGCTTTGTCACATGCAGCACCAGGCAAATCTAGGATCGACCTCGAGCACCAACAAGCCAGGGTGGAGCCGAGGGCAAGGATCAGGCAGTAACGAACCAAAGTTTGAGATTGGTGCTCGATCTGAGCCCCGAATTTTGTGTTACTATACTTATTGTGATTTCATCGCTAGCATCATCGCTTAAAGGAAGATTTGTCCATGGATATCTGGTAAAACTGGAAATTTTGTGGGATCTTCAAGTAGAGAACAGATGATCCGTATGTATATCGAATCTGGATGCTTCGACTATGCTCAGCATTCTGGTTTGGTTGAGGAAGGCCTGAAACTTTTGGATTTCCTTCTGGACGCTTGGACAATGTGATTCCGAGAAAGAGAGACAACAAAGCAAGAGAGGATGGATGACGGGTGCGATCAAGAAGGTCAGTGCAAAGTGAGAGGTGCGAGGTAGATAAGAGAGACAAGTGAGGGACTGAGCAAGTTTATGATGACGGCATCAGTGGATGTTCCAGACGGCGGAGGTGGTCGTGGTAGGTCTGGACAGCAATACTATACAGTTTTCACGACTACGATAATTAATTTTTTTCTTTTCCAAACCTCAACAGATTGATTTTTTTGTTTTTTTTACGTTTAATCCAGTTTTATCCATGTATATCTGGACATTACCAAACGATGCATAGGATATTTCAAATCCTACCCTATGTATATCTGGACATTACCAAATGATGCATAGGATATTTCAAATCCTACCCTATCTTTATCCTATATGACCTTATCTTATCATGTAAAGAACTTACTCTCTTTGACTATTAATGTAGCTTTTGATTACCGGGTCCTAAATTAGATTGGATAGCTCGATAGAAAATTAAATGAGTGATTGTGAAAAGGCTGAAGATAGTTTCTATAGAGACTTGATTACGACCAATCATTAAAAACATTTGGGAATGTTGTAATTTTTTTTTTTAAATCAAATTTATAATTTAAGTTCTTATTACAATGGAACGTGTAACTTTTGGAAATTATTCTATTTAAGAAATTGAAAATTTAGGACTTTTTGTTCTTAATTAAGATTAACCATCGTAAACCTTCGAAAAGTTGTCATAATTGAAAAAATATGATTATGACTATTGTCATTATTTACTACCAACTGCTAAAATCCTCTGTAGACCGTTGAAATTGAAATGAAAATTCAAATTTACAATGTTTTGTTCTTATTTTATGAAGAATTATGATACCCCTTAGTAAAACATCGTAATTTAAAAATTAGCGAGCCGAAGCTAGTGAATCTCCTTGAGTTGGAGCAAAATTCTCTCGATATGTAGAGTTTTTTCTCTACCCTCTAGTAGCCTTCTCCTTCATCTAAACCCTCAATTCCTTCCCCACTTTATTAGATATATGCCCTAAAGCTACTATGTAATAGTTACATATTAGGGATTTCAATTGTACTATCATTATTATTATTTAATTAATGGCAATGACGTATTCATTCATATATCCAATTATTTTATATTTATGAATGATTCCATAAGATCAGTTGTAACTAGACCTATTCTTGAGACGTCAAGAATATCTGTGATGGGTTCATAGTTAAACTGAATCTTTAAATTGTTCCCGGTCGATGGATTATTGAGTGGATATTAATAATTCTGTTGAGACCGGTGTGTTCTTAACTTCGCTATTAAGTATTGGATACTTAAGGGAATGATGAGTCACATGTCATTGGGTATTATGATGCTTGAGTTAGAACACATGTGTTTGTATTAGACAAGTTCACTGAACGTGACGCATATGAAACGATTAGCGACATGGAAGCTTTTAACGTGGTCAATGTCTAACTGTTCATGCTTTGGTCTTGTGTAAATAATCCTTAGACCTAAGGCACAGTGTTAACTTGTGTATTGAACAACTATGGTTCACGGGTGCACCTAATGCTGCTGGGTCGTTGATCCATCTTTATACCTGATGGTCATAGTTCGTTCATATATGAAGTTGCACGTGTGCGCAATATGGGATTTGTCTCCTTGTTACATGCAATGTATAATAATGATGTCCTATGCGATCTAATTATGACACTGCATTGAAATCCTCGGCGGGATTGTAACTGAGAATAAATTGTTTATGTCTCAAATAAAATGCATGTCAATTAGATTTGTGCATATGATCGAATTAATGACTTGACAAATATTCCATGGTTTTTGTTTGATTGAGATATAGTAAGACAGAGGGATTGAATTACACTGTAGCTGAAGCTGACAAGTTCATTATGTTCTTAAAATATTCACACTATCTGGGTAGCCATGACATATTGCTAGATGTCAATCATGGCTTGTAAGACTTGAAAGATTAATCGGGACAATTAATTCTTTTGGGAGTACTAATGTGTTAGTACAAGTCTTACTACCAGCTTAGTGATGAACCTAGGGATGTCACACACCATAAACAATTAGGATAACGTGGAATAAGAGAGAAATATTGTTGCAAATGTGTTTGCAATTATTGCAATCGAATTGTGTCGATTTGAAATTAAATTAAATGAGATTTAATTTAATTTATATTATAGTCACGAGCCTATTTGCATATGATGCACATACATGCCCAATGTAAATATATGTTAATATATTCTAAATGCACACGTAAAGAATAAGTCATTTTTATTCTTATATATATATATATATAAAGGGCTTTGATTAATTATTTTTCATTTAATCAACTAATTAATTAAGGTGCACATGTGCAAAGTGGTTATTTTGAATAAAAAAAATTAATAATGCACATGCACGAAATTGTGCACATGCACGAAGCAAGATGGTCAGCAACCGCTGACCATCATGCACGAAATCGTGCATGAACGGTTAGTGGTTGCTGACCGTTCCATTCATGCACGATCATGCATGAAAATTGAGGATCAGCAACGGTTGTTGATCCCATGATCAGCAACGGTTGCTGATTCGTGAGAAGCTTTAAAATAAAAATGAATTGCCGCAAAAGGTTGCGAATGGGATAAGTGCTCGTCGCTGAAAATAGAGAGAGTTTATGGGCATTTGTTTTGTGTCTAAGAGACACGAAAACGAAAAGGAATTCTCTCTAGTTCGGGCCGTGACTGATACATCAATGATATGACGGATTGTCTCCATGAGATTGCTAGCACGATCATAGTGGTGTTTATCCGAAAGTTCTCTCTTCCGTTCGACATCCATTGTTGGTGTGTCTGAACTAGAAGTTCGACGCTTGTGGGACTCGAACTGTAGAACATCCGAACCGACTTGTTTAAAGCACGCTTCGAGAGGTAATTCGATTAACTCCCTTTTATATTCAGATTTTTGATTAAAACGCATGAACAACGCCTTTGGAGAATCATGTATATAATATATTTTTGTTTCCGCTGCGTTCTTTTTGTTAATTTTACATATACATGATTCATGAAACCTCAACACACTTTTCATCGAATCCTTCCCATCATCTCATTTTCCAGGAGATTCGCCCCAATTACGGAATGGGTTTCATCCAACCGAGACCTCCATCTCAACATTGTAGCCTCCACTACCCATATTCCGACCCTAACCCTCCTTGCATGCCGTGCCATTTACCCTTTTGTCGCCCTTTCTTCACCTACATTGACCGTCTGAGGGATTCCCTTCAATTTCACCATTTCATTTTATCTTCGTGTTCTCGTCCGATTCCTTAGCGTTATCTTGGTGTGGTCCCGGCGACTGAGCTTGTTTCGCTCCTTTTTCATTGGTGCGTTGCATGCGGTGTCCACATACTGTTCTGCTTCCTCTCTTCGGCATGTTTGTTGATGGATAAAACTGGACAAGAAGAGGATGCACATCTTGCCACACTGTGCAACAGACTTGGTCGACTCTGGTCTGAACAGAAAGTGGACGTTTGGGATGAAGAAGTCCCAGCAGAGAAGCTACAAGAATGTAAGCTAACATTGGTGGGTAAAATTCTGTCTAACCCTTCAGTTAACTTCCAAGCGTTTCAGAATACTTTAAAAAGAGTGTGGCGCAATGATCAAATCGAAATTTCTCAACGCGAAGCGGGACTCTATGTATTTAAATTCAATTAAGAAGGGGAAAAGTAGCAAATTCTAGATAACGGACCTTGGTTGTTTGTGAATCATCTGGTTATTGTGAAGCCTTGGGTGCCAAATACACCCCTGCATTGCTATAACTTTACAACTTGCGCATTCTGGGTGCAAGTTTTTGGGCTTCCCCTGGAAAGATGCACCAACAACATGATTAGTAAAGCTGTGAGACATCTCGGCAAGGTTCATGAGGTTAAAATTGAGACTAAAGAGGGCTCTACACTTAGATCAATGAGGGCTAGAGTGGAACTCAATCTACAAGAACCACTTAAATCTGGTAAACTTATCATATTAGAGGGCAAGAACATATGGCTTGACTTCCGATACGAGCGCCTATCCCATTATTGCTATTCATGTGGCATCCTAGGCCATTACGCAACGTACTGTAAAGACATTCCATTTGACGAGGCAAAAATGGATAGGAAAGATAAATTGTCTTATGGTCAATGGCTAAGGGAAGAAGTCAAAGAACACAGTCCATTTTGGCAAGCATTTTATGAGCAGCAACCAAAACAAGATGATGTTGAAGAGATCATACCAGAAACTCCACAGCACTCGCCTCTCTTACTCCTTGCTGCATCTCAGAGGCCTAATCAGCAACCTGCAAACATGGAGGCTAGCATAGGACGACATATTGATCGTACTCCAACACCTACCCTTGATGATTATCCAAAAGGTAATGAAGAGCCTAAATTGAAGTCCCCTACAGTGGAACAATACACATTTCTCAGAGATGTAATCGAAGGCTCTTCCAAAAGTAAGAAATTAAAGAGTCCCAGAATGAATACCAGAGCAAGTCCTCTCAAGAAAGCGAAACGATATAATCCTTATGGGGTGCGCTCCAACGTCAATGAAAACCTTGATGAATCACATCTCATGGATACCCCTATATTTGCAGCTAAAGGGGTTGATAGTTGGGCTGTGGTGGCTTGCCCAAACAAGCCACCAAGTGACAAATGAGAATCATCAGTTGGAACTATTAGGGGCTGCACAACCCCCTAACAGTTCAAGCGTTAAGGGCTCTAGTGGCCCAGGAAAGGCCCGATGTTGTTTTTTTGATGGAAATAAAAAATCAGGACATGGTGATCCAGAATATTAGGAGGAAGTTGAAATTTCCAAGCTGTTTTGTGGTGAGTCCTACGGGATTGGCTGGAGGGATGGTGGTTTTCTGGAATGATCTGGTTTCTTTACGCGTGGAACAACATAATATACATTTCATTGACATGATTTGTACTGATGCTCCGAGTGGAAATATAATGTGACTTACATGTCTTCATGTGCCTATGGTATATCAACACAGGCAGCAATTGTGGACATATCTAAGACAACTTAGCTGTTCAAATAGCCTGCTGTGGGTGTGTATTGGTGATTTTAATGAGATTATCCATCATTGGGAGAAAGCGGGCAAGAAGATACCTGAGCCTTATAGGTTGCATTCCTTCAGAGAATTTTTAAATGACTGTATGCTACTCGATATAGAAAGCAAGGGTTGCGCCTTTACATGGGTGAACAATAGAGATGGTGATGAGGTGGTTAAGGAAAGACTTGATAGGGCACTATGTACAATGGATTGGAGATTAACTTACCCGAAAGCTGAAGTCTTTGCTTTTCCTGCTCTAGGCTCAGATCATAGCCCACTTCTATTAACTACTGTACCCATTCCTTCAAGGCGGAGAAAGACTTTCACTTTCGAAGCATTCTGGCTTCAAGACAAGGAATGCCGCATGGTTATCAGAGATGCTTGGGCCTCTTCATCACTACCAGAATCCTCTCTATCCTGAAAGCTTCAAGCTACTTCTTTCGCACTCACAGGATGGAGCAAATCAAAATTCTGCAATGGCCAGAAACAAATTCATCTGTTAAAGCAACAAATTCATAATCATATTAATCAACCCAGTAATTACTATGATAAGGCACTTGTTTCTCGCCTGAAAGATGAAGTACAACACATATGGCAACAGGAGGAATAATATGGGGCGATGAGGTCAAGGATTCAATGGCTGCAATGGGGGGGGGATAAAAACACTAAGTTTTTCCATGCGACTACTATTCAACGTAAACAACACAACCGCATTAGCATGTTACAGGATGAACACCTTGGGTGGACTCGCGATCCTAATCATCTGAAGAATATGACACTAAGCTACTTTCACAATCTCTATTGCTTGGTTGGCTATCGAGATTATGGTCCCATACTCACACAGTGCCCCCAAGTGGTCACAGCCGAAATGAATACTAGTTTAACAGCAATGATCTCTCGGGAGGAAGTCAAGCAAGCAGCTTTCCAATTAGGGGCTACTAAAGCCCCGGGACTTGATGGCTTGAATGGGCTGTTCTATCAAACCCATTGGGATATTCTTCAGGATGATATCTTTATATAAGTACAAGATTTTTTCAACTCAGGAGTGATGCCCCCTGCTTTCAACAGAACATTCATTTCTCTGATCCTAAAGGTACCACACCCTGAGATGTTAGATCAATATAGACCTATTAGTCTCTGCAACTTTATATATAAAATTATTTCAAAAGTGCTAGCGAATCGACTAAAGACTTGGTTACCTAGGTTGATTTCAACGGAACAGAGTGCCTTTGTCACGGGTAGACAAATACAAGATAACATTTTGGTTGTACAGGAGGTCCTTCACCAACTTAAAGTCAAGAAAAGAAAGAAAAGATTTTAGGCGGTGTTAAAATTGGACATGTAGAAGGCATATGATCGAGTTGAGTGGGACTTTTTAGAGGCCTATCTTAAAAAACTGGGTTTTCATGATCAATGGGTACAGTGGGTAATGCAATGCATTACCATGGCCTCCCTTAGTGTTAAGCTAAATGGTGAACCATTGCCATATTTTCATCCAACAAGGGGGCTCAAACAGGGAGATCCTCTCTCTCCATACTTGTTTATCCTTTTGGCTAACGTCTTATCTACTCTTATTTAGCAAGCTGTCGAATTGGGGACCCTTAAGGGGATCAAACTTAACAGGTGGTGCCCTACACTATCTCATCTATTTTTTGCGAATGATGCAATATTTTTCTTAGATGGACGAATCCTAGAATGCCAGAATCTAGCCAATATACTGCACCAATACTGTGTAGCTACGGGCCAAGCTGTGAATAGAAACAAATCAGGCCTATTCTGTAGTCGACATTGCCCTACCAATTTAAAACAGAATTTTGCTAGAGAATTGAGAGTACCTGTGATTGACAAGATAGAGAAATATTTGGGTATACCATATGATTGGGAGGTTTCCAAAAAAGACATGTTTGCTTGGATTCTGGGCCGAGTCAATGCAAAGTTAGAAGGGTGGAAAGAGAATTTCATTTCTAAAGGAGGAAAGGAAATCCTGTTAAAAACAGTAATGCAGGCACTTCTGCAGTATGCCATGTCCATATTCAAAATTCCTGTTTCTATTTGTCAATCCATTGAACAAAGAATAGCAAAGTTTTGGTGGCAAAACAATAGTACTAGATCCGGAATACACTGGAGGGCTTGTGATCTACTTAAAGAAAGGAAGAATGAGGGGGGCTTGGATTTCGAGACTTACTTACCTTTAACAAAGCCCTTTTGGGAAAGCAAGCATGGAGACTATTCCAACACTCATTATCCTTATGGGGTAGAGTTTTTAAAGGACTTTATTTTCATTATGGTAATTTCTGGCATGCAGAAAAAGGTACTAAACCATCATGGGGCTGGCGAAGTTTACTTTTAGGTAGAGACACTATCCTAAACCAGATTCAGTGGTCCGTCGGTGATGGGCAGAAGATACGAATACGTGAGGATAAATGGCTCGCGAGAGGAATTATTGGTGGACCAGTGCCTAGAGGAGAGCTTGAGATGGTAGCTGGTTTTATAATCCCAAAAGAAAACACCTGGAACATCCCTCTTCTTCGAAACGGTTTTAACTACCAGATAGTTGAGGATACTGTTGCCATTCAGTTACGCCCCGCTTCTACCACTGATCAACTTATATGGACAGGAACGCATACAGGTATATACACAGTGAAAAGTTGCTATAATAACCTCAGACACTCAGCTCATAGCAGGGACAAAACTCGTGCATCCTCTTCATACCAGCCGTCGCCCCAACTATGGCAACATATCTAGAAATTCCAGATGGCCCCAAAAATTTGAGTTTTCTTGCGGTCTTTATGTCACAATGCGCTCCCTACAAAGGACAACCTATTTCGGCGACACATCATTCCATACCCAGTATGTCAGTTATGCTCATCACATACACCAGAAACAACTGAACATATTTTCTTATTCTGCCCATGGACAAAGGATATCTGGTCTCATCCCAGTGTAAAGATGGATATCTCAGCTTACAGAATGCATAGAATGGATGCATGGCTAGAAGATCTACTTGAGCATGACCCTAACTTACCTACTATGGAGACCGTTGCATCCATTCTTTGGCAGATTTGGAAAACGTGTAATCATTTTACTTTCCGGCATCAACGTACTGACCCCAATCAACTTGTGGATCTAGCTCTTACTAATGCAAAGCTTATAAGCAGCACGGTGCAGCCGGCGAAAGACACAGGACATCTTCTTCTGAACCCTAATCGGGTGTGGACTCCTCCGGATCCGGGCAGCATCAAAGTCAATATTGATGGGGCTTTTCCTACGGCAAACCAAACGGGTGCCATCGCGTGTGTTTGTAGAGATCACTTGGGCATTTTGACTCATAGATTCACCAAAACTATTCCCGCCTCTTCCCCGCTGCAAAGTGAGATTCACGCCCTAATTACCACACTTACATATTTGCTGCAGAAAGGATAAGCTGACGCTCACCTTTTGATCGAATCTGACCGTCTTGTGCTCGTGGAAATCGTCAACCATCACTGTTTACTGCCATGGGACTGTCGTGCGTTGATCGCCGAAGCTATAGCGTTGATTCCCCGATTCCCCCATCTGCGAATACAGCACTGCAGAAGGGAAGCCAATTCCATAGCAGAGCGGCCCATGGCCACGGCATCCTTTCTCCAACATGGGCTTCTTCTCCTCCTCAACTTTTATTGGATTTGCTATGTACCGACACCCTGCATACGGGTTGTAACCTTTTATAACCTTGAATGAAATGCAATGTTTTCAGACCAAAAAAAAAAAAAATCGTAATTTAAACAATCCTAATATGTTTGACCAAAAAAATAAATCCTAATATGATGTTTTGCGCTTGGTTACAATTAAACATAATGTAAATAGTTATAATTAAAAAAAAATCTAAATTTACAATTTTTTTTTCTTGATTACAATGGATCGTGGTTAACACTTGTAAGCCATCGTAATTAGCAAAATCAAAATTTACTAAGTTTGTCTTTGATCAGAAATATTTCTAAACCGTTGTTATTTTGAAGAAAAAAATGCAAATTTACGATTTTTGCTCGTGGTTACACCAGAATCATCATATTTTTTTTTTTGAATTGTCATAATTTAAAAATATCACAAATGTACGACACTTTGTTTATTATTAACACGGACTATTGTAAACCTTTATTAATAGTCGAAATTTTAGAGTATCCATATTTATGGCATTGTGTTCTCGATTATGACAGATCATAGTAACTCTCTACAAACCGCTGTAACTGAAAAAAAATATCCATATTCACGAAGTTTTGGTCTTAGATATTACAGGCCATCATAAAACCTTTATAATTCCTCGTTATTGAAAAATAATTCGAAATTATGACATTTTATTCTAGGTTACGACAAGTCATCATAAGCATTTATCAAAGTGTTGTAATTTTGAAAAATTATATAAAAAAATTTACAGGATCGCTCTTGATTACGAAAAGTTATCGTAATTGTTTGTGAATCGTCTTAATTGAAAAAACAAATTTTTTTACGTTTTACTCATTGTTATGAAGGATCATTGTAAACTACTTTAGATGGTAGAAATTTGAAAATTTCAAATTACGACGTTTTGCTTTTGGTTAGGAAGAAACAATGTGACGTTTTGTAAATTATTGTAATTGAAAAATTACTTAAATTTACAACGTTTGGTTCTTAGGCCATTGTAAACCTTTGTAAACTGTTCTTGGTTACTATGACATGATAAACATTTGTAAACGGCCGAAATTAAAAAAAAAATTCAAAGTTTTCGTTGTTTTATTCTTGTTTATGATGTAATGTTGTAAAGATTTATAAACTATCATAAGTTTGGAAAAATCCGAATTTAGGACATTTCACTCTCAATTACGACCAAATCATTGTACATTGTGGTAATTCAAGAAAATCCAAATTTACGATATTTTGTTCATTGTTACGATGAACCATTATAAATCTTCGTAAATTGTCATAATTTGAAAATTTCAAATTTACGACGTTTTGCTCTTGATTACGATAGCAAAAATCTGATATTTTCACATGCAAAGATCACCAAGAGGGAGTCAAGTTCGAGGTTGTTAATATTTTCAATTGGACCCACTTTTACTCAAAAGTTTAAGTCAATCAATTATGGGCAAACTAAGATTGTTAATGCTCTCCAATGGGGAACTTGCCAATGGAGAGCCCAAGTCTGAACTCATCAACATAACCAATTGGACCACTTCCAATAAGTTATTGATTGATTAGGATTATTAACTACTCCACAACCTTAATTCTCCGATGTGGAACTTTTCTGATATAACTCACATGTACATTTCATCATAGACCTTGTAAATCTTTGTAATTAAAATTAGTGTTTTTGTTTATGATTGACTGTCTATAAATTGTCATAATTTGTGAAAAAAATCAAAATTTATAGTGTTCTTTTCTTAGTTAATAATTCTTTGTGAGCTTGAGATATTATTTCATGAGGAATTGTAGGGCTAAACATTATTTGAGCTATTAGGTGTAATTGGGGCTAGGAAATACTTGGAGTATTTGAGTGACTCGAGTGTGATTGTAATTTTTGTTGTATCTCCATGGACGTAGGTCACTACAATCGAACCATGTAAATCTGGTGTTTGATCTATTTCCTTATTATTTTTATTTTATTGTTTGATTGCTTGCTTTCACAATAATTGGTATGAGAGCTAGGCTCGGCTGAGTTGAAGCAAATTGATGGCAATAGAAGAAGGAAATGTAAAAATTGACAGATTTGATGGGAAATATTTTGTTTTTGGAAAATACAGATTTAGGATTATCTCTACAAGATAAAACTACACTTACCCTATCAGGGGAGAAGCCAAAGACGATGAAGCAAGTTGATTGGGAATTGCTAGATGATAAGCCTTAGGTGTTATTAAGCTAAAGTTGGGTCGTGACGTCGCGTTTGACAACGTGAAAGAGAACACCACTGTAGATTTGATGAAAGCCCTATCGGATATGTACGAGAAGCCCTTTGCAATCACAAGGTCTACTTGATGCGATGTCTATTTAACTTAAAGATGAGCGAATGTGCATTAGTTGCGGATCATATGAATGAATTCAATGTGATTGTTAGTTAATTGAGTTTAGTTGAGATTGACTTGTTGTAATATTGTAATATATTTATTATTATTCTAAATATGATTCCAATATTGTATTCCCAATTAGTTCTGATTTATTGCCCAATTTATCACCAACATCTATTACGTAATATTTGCCCGTTAATATGTTATCATAACGGTATTGATGGAAGATGTCGGTAACATAAGAAACGGAATAAAATGTCAGGTCATCTAGTTCAAACCCTATCGCTACAAAAAACACACCATCAGGTTTGAGGGGTATTGACTAGTAAAACAGGACGTACAAGTCTGGTATTCCCCATATTGCAGATTGATCGTGCTGCGTGGATTCGTCCAAGGTTTTGGAGTTTTCCGCTTTTGCGAATTTCATCAATGGCTGGAGGTATGTTGATCTTTACGTTTCTGCAAATCGATCCCGACTTTTGTACGAATTTATTCAAAATTGATAAATCGGGATCATTAGGTTTTAGTTTATATTTAGGCTGCGCATGGTAACCATCCCCAGCCAACAATTTCTATTCTTTTCTTCCCCAGAACAAAAAAGGAATAGAAACTTGTTTGATAACGGCACATTAGTTTTTTGTTCCCGGAACAAAAGTTAGCCCTGAATGGTTTTGGAACAGAAACAAGAAGTAAAAAAGTTACTTCTCGTTCCCTACCAAGAATTCCCAGGAACAAAAATAAGAAACAAATTGGGCTAACCCTAATTTCACTTTCGCGATCTTCCATTTTCACCTCTCCCTTCGTCCGCTCGCCTCTCTCCGATCTCATCTCCAGTCGCTTCTCTCCGGTCTCGTTGCCGTCGGTCTCGTCACCGCCGGTCCTGCTCGTCGCTGGTCCTGCTCGTCGCCTCCGCCTCTCTTCGGTGCCGTCAATCCCGTCGTCTCTGGTCGCGATGCGACACTCTGGTTGGGTCGCCTCTCTCCGAGCCGGTTGCGTCCAGTCTCGTCACCTCCGCCTCTCTTCGGTGCCGTCAATCCCGTCGTCTCTGGTCGCGACGCGACACTCCGGTGGGGTCGCCTCTCTCCGAGTCAATTGCGTCTAGTCCCGTCGCCTCCGCCTCTCTTCGGGGCCATCGCCTCCGCCTCTCTTCGGTGCCATCAATCCCGTCACCAGGTCCATCCTCCCCAGCGCCACAACCAGACCCTTCTCTCTCCTCGCTCCGCGCTCTTACGCTCCTCTCCCCGAAGACCCACTTCGCGTTCGCCCAATAAGGCCGCCTCCGCTGCCGCCTCGTGCCGCTTCTACCGCCGCTCCGTGCGATGGTTTCGGCTCGCCGGGCCGTTCGAGGAGGAGCTTCCCCGGCGGGGTGGTGGTCGCCGTGCCAGGGTCGTTTCGGAAGTCGGAGGAGGAGTGGCAAGCGGTCCTGTCGCCCGAGCAGTTCCGTATCCTGAGGCAGAAGGGGACCGAGTTAAATATCTTCATTTATTTATTTATTTTTTTGGGTGTCTCGTTTTTTACCGCTAGCTTGATTGTGGGTTTGTCATTCTCAATTGTGGTTCCTGCTGTTCTTGATGCTTCGCTTTCCATACTGGGTTGGGGTTTATTGAATTGGGTTGGTTTCGTTTGAACGTGATTGCCATGTTGTCTCCTTGAAGCTTGGGAACACTGAGGTTTAAGACACATTCTGTTCAATGAGGCTTTCTTGGGCTATCTATTTATGTGACGTGCAAAAAATTTAAACAAGTTTATGCTACAATGTGATAGGTTGAATCAGAATTGGGTTTTGAGTTTTGATTCAGCACGGTATGACACATTTCTAGTGCGTTAAGCGGTGTCTGTTGGAGGTGGATTCTTTGTGAATTACGTTTTAATAGGAGAAACCACTGAGGAAATGCAGGTTAGGATGTTCTCTGTGTTTTTCGAGGTGCTGGGGAGGGTTATTTTTTTTATGGGTTTTTGTGGGAATGAGTTGTTTTAGCTATTACTTGAGTTCTCTGGCACTGTCCTGTGTCTGGAAGGCTTTGTTTTTATTTGGAAATAATATCCCTTTTAGGTTCCTATTGGGTGCTAAGGATTTGTTACTGCATGAGTGCTGACATCTTGGTTACTTACGAAGTCTTATACTTTTTCACTTTTCATCAAAACAAAGGTGAAGGGGTGAATCTACCACCTGCAGTGCCATCGCCTCTGATTGCCTCTCTCCAATCCCACTGCCTGCAATCCCGTCGCCTCTGGTCAAGTTTCTCCGGCTCGCATCGCCTCTGGTCGCGTCGCCTTGTGGTCGTCTTGCCCTCTGGTCACGTCGCCTCGTGGTCGTCTTGCCCTAAATCAGGTTTGTTACTTTGATTCTTTCTCATTGTACCTGTTCTAGTGATTCTCAATTTTTCTGAAGTTGAATCGTGTCGCCTCTGTCGTGTTGCCTCTGTTTGTGCTCGCTTCTCTCACGTTGCTTCTCCCGTGCTTGTGTCGCGCTTGATCAATGGAGGTAGAGTGGATACCTGGACCTAATGGTTCGGGATATGCATGTTAAATGAAGGAAAGCTTCATTTCTTGGATGTAGATAAGCATGTTGCGCCTTATGCACATATATTTACTGAATTTTGTGGTTGATTTAGATTAAATAAGGCCTATGCGATCTGTCTCTCTCTCTTTCGATATGACGCTCGCTCTTTCTCTATTTTCTCCTATCAATTGCATACCTGAAACTCTGCTATAATTTGTCAATGCTGCTGAAGTATTGATTACTAGAACAACATGTTCAGTTTATTATTTTTATATGCCTTATTCTAGTTGTCATTGATGCTTGTGTGAAGCTTTGGGTATGTACTTCATCAAACTTTTTGTGGCAATTTTCTGATCAAGAAATATCTCATAGATTCAAAGTTATATCTATCTGATTCGTTCATGAACTAGCAAGGGATGCCCAACCTTACAAAACTATAAAGCAAAGGGGATGAACGCTTATAAATGAGAGCACCTTAATGAGGATGCCGCCTTATGTGCTGATAATTGCTTAGGTTTTTGATTTAACTGCAAGTTTGCAATGTTCATTGTCTTTCTTGTTGGAGTATCTCATGTAGGAATTAGAAAGTATTTCTGAGATTCTTTTTCCTAACATCTAGTCTCGCATCAAGTAGGAAAGCAAAGAGGTAGTTAGTCTTTTATATGTAGACAACCTTCTGTTCATCAGTGTAATCATATTTTCTTTAATTTGAAGCTCATTCCTAGTTGATTCCTTTCTTGTACCTGATCCTTGGTTATTGCTGTTACTAATGAGTAAAGTGAATCACTACTGTGATTTGTTGTTACCATGTGTGATTAGTTTGCCTATTAAAACTTATTGTTGTATCACTTCCGTCCTCACTAATGGCTTTGTGGTTCAATTATCTGGTACTTTTTTGTTTGAATTTTGGTTATGAGTCTAGAGATAGTGGTTGTCTTCTGCTGTGATGTTGTATTAAGCTTTCCCTGCTTGTCCTTCTCTTGAATTGTGCTTTCGTATGGTGAGGATTCAAGTAATATAGAAAGCTGGTCTGGTGCAAACAAATGATTTAATCATGCTTGGTAAGGAATTGATTTTCTGCTGGATGTTATGTTTAGAGTCACGGATCGAGCTTAGGATTCGACTTTAGATTCACATAATATGCTTAGATCTGGTGATTGATGATGTTATTGGATGATTTTTTGTGGATTGATGATCAATGATTATGAACTTGAGGTTGACTGAGCTTGATTTGTATTACTTCGCATTTTCGTATCTTTGTGATGGACTTACTGTTTTGGCTGAAACGAAGTGCTAGATGAATTTTTTTGACCTCGAGCCCTTCTAGACATAAAAAAATACACTTCTAGAGCTTCGATTTGATATGTCGTACGCCCATAATGGATGTCGTTTGGTTGCTGAAAAACACATTTGAAATATGTCAATTCTGCAGTAGTTTTAGCTTGATTTGTGTTTACTGATTTTGCTGTTTTCCTGTTTTGCTAGTTCTATTTTGCTGATTTTGTTGGTTCTTTGTTTACTGATCTTGCTGGTTCTTTGTTTTGAGGAGCAAATTTTCTTGAAAAAATATACAATAATGGAATGAAACATTTGAGAATTCAAACATTGCACCGAATAGCTACCCAATGTTTATGCACTCGAATAGCTATCCAATGTTTAGAGCTATAAAGACATTTTGATGCTTGTGTCTTTCTTTAGTCTAAAAGATGGTGATGAGAAAAAAAGGCAGCAGCATGTTGCACTTTCTTTTTAATTGTCTTCAACTCATATGATGTTCAACTAGTGAAGGTTACATGGCATCCCAAAAAAAGGCATTCATCGCAAAGTGGACTGAGCCTTTAACGAACTTATTCGTTAGTTTGTTGGTAGAAGAGGTCAAAAAAGGAAATCACACCTCTTCTACTTTCAACAAAGTAGGGTGGAATAACATACGGATAGAATTCAACAAACGAGCAGAACTTCAATATACTGCAATACAGTTGAAGAATAAAGTGAACAAATTGAGAAAGCAGTATGCTAGTTTCAAGAAGCTTCTTTCACAATCCGGATTTGGCTGAGACAATGTGAACAAAAAAGTTGTTGTTGATGATCCGAGCATATGGGAATCTCATATCAAGGTATGATTTAACCTTTGACCATTTTCATAGCATTATATATGTACATCAAATATGTTTAATTGTATTACTGATATATGTTATCATTGTGAAAATTGCAGGATAATATTGAGTGGGCGAAATTCAAGAAGGATGGCTTTTCTCAATATCCTCACTTGTGTATTGTATTTGGCGATACATATGCTACTGGGGACTATGCAGCAGGAAATGCCGAAGATTTGGTGATGTTGGATGAACTTAACATTGGTGGTGATGATGTAGACAATGGACCAGAGGACTTTGGTGCACAGCATGTTAATGAGGAAGATGTTATGTCTGACGAAACTCCTACTCCAGTTCATGATAAACATAGGATGGATAAAACTCCAAATACTAAAAGGAGAAGGAAGAGTCAATCATTTGGTGTTTCTAGCACCTGCAAAGCTTTGCAAGAGATGATCAAAAGTAGGGTTAATCAATCTGTGAGTGGTTCTATCAACTCACAAGTGACATCACCACCTATAGATCCATTCTCCATATCTGTGGTGATTGATGCCCTACTTGCCATGCCTATGTTGGATCCAGATCTCTATAGCAAAGCAGTGGAGCGAGCCTGCGATAGTGCCACGTGGAGGGAGGCTTTTATCAAAACCCCATCTGAATTGAGATATGCACTTCTCCAACGTCTTTAGTGGATGTTAGGAAATGTGTTGTGGATTACATAGAGTTTTAGTATACTATGTTTTTTATATTGTTGGTTGTTTTTTTGGTTGTTCAAGATATTGATGTTGAGACTTTTGCATTTGTGTTATGGTTTGGATATGATGGATTGTGCTGAAGTTTTATATTTGGTTTGCCTTTTCACTCTATTACTTACGTTATTGATTTCTATTATTTTTTTTTTTATTTTTACATATATCTATATTGATTTTCTTATATTTGTGTAATGGCATAGGTACTATGGAAGATGAATCAAATAGTGTGTCTAATGAAGATGTAGAAGCAGTTGAATGGTATTTAGATGACTTTGATATTAACATAATAATAGCATGGTTAACTCTTGTTAATTTGGACATGTCTTTACATACGAGAGAGCCTATTAGGGACAGTAAATTATCAGGAGCCGAATGGGTAAGTGAAATTGTTTATGGACATTCAGATAGGATATATGAAGCATTTAGGTTAGAGAGACATGTTTTTCTTAACCTATGTGATCAAATGAAGGCAAGAGGCTGGCTGAAAGATACTCGATATGTAAAGGTAGATGAACAAGTTGGGATTTTTTTATCTATGGTTGGTCACAACAACATAAATAAAGATTTATGTGAAAGGTTTCAACGTTCGAGACAAACAATCAGTAAGTTCTTCACTTTGGTATTAAAAGCGTTTCTCAAATTATCAAAAGAGATTATTAGGCCGCCTTCTTTTGATATTGTTCCAGAGGAGATTCTTATCGATCCTAACCATGCACGTTACTTCAAGGTATGATTTTAATATCAATTTTACATTATTAAAACATATATATTTGATAATATTGTCTAACGCTATAATTTCATAAAATCACAGGGCTGCATTGGTGCTATTGATGGCACCCACATTAATGCATCCGTCCCTATATCAAAACAAATCCCATTTAGAGGCAGGAAAGGAACTACCACTCAAAATGTGATGTGTGCTTGTTCATTTGATATGAAATTTACTTTCGTATATGCTGGGTGGGAAGGATCTGCCAATGATTGTCGGGTTCTCTCGGCAGCACTTGAGACTCCTCGATTGCAATTTCCTTGACCACCACCAGGTATTTGTTTTGTCTATATTAAGTGATTTTCTTTATGATTATATAGCTATTGCATATCATAACAAATTTATGTATATATTATTGTAGGAAAATACTATGTAGTAGATTCTGGTTATGCATCACTTCCAAGATTTTTAACTCCATTTAAAGGTGAACGATATCATTTGAATGAGTATAGGGGTGGAACGAGACGGCCCATAACAGCAAAAGAATTGTTCAACCATAAGCATTCTTCATTGAAAAATGTTATCGAGAGGTCATTTAGGGCATTAAAAAATCGTTTCTCCATTTTGAGACACATGCCTTCATTTTCAATTCGAAAGCAAGCATATATTGTAATCGCATGTTGTATTCTTCATAATTATATTCGCGACCAAGACAAGATGGACAGGAACTTTGCCCTTTATGGAGATCCAGATTATCCACTTGGATCTACATAAGACGAGGTTGTAGATGATGCATCACATGATGAGGCGGCTGAGATAAACATGATCAAGAAAAATATTGCAAATATGATGGCAAGGGATCACAATATGCAAGAGATTCCATGACTTTTTATTTCCGACTTTTGCGACGTGTTTTTTGTTTTTTGGTGAAAACTTTTGCGATGTGTTTGTAAACCATTATGAATACATTTCTATTAATAGTATTAAGGTCATCCAATTCTATCTCCATGAGCATAAATGCCATTGAATGTATCATAAATATGGACAAATAGAAGATAAGCAAATGGTAAGCTATTGTATAGTTGACACTTAAAGACCTACAAACCGCCGTCCGAAGCTTGAATGCTAGTCAAGAAAGAAAAAAAGCAAAAGAGGAGAAGAAAAACACATCTCTTTATCAAAATTAGCCAAAACCTTATAACGATAGCAAGGTAATTCGGAAGAAGCAAGGTAAAAAGTAACATCAAGATGGGATGCATCGACGGTTCAAAATGCAAGAGACCGAGGTCTTTACTAAGTATTTTAGGAGCATACTATGAACTAAATACATAATGACAATAAAGCCACCCTATGCATACACCATTCCAACAGTTGAAAATTTTCAACCCCAACCCGGCATCTATGTCAAGATTAGAAGAGACTAAAATCCCTAAGCCACGTTAAAGAGTAAAAACTTAGTCCCAAGGAAATGAGCATAAATTAATTTGGCTGACAATATCACGTGTGCTTTTTTTTTTTAATATTTGCTATACCAAACATTAAAATTCGCAAAAAGAAAATATATTATTGAGAATTATAGTTCAAAACATCAGTTTCTGAATACTGATTCCAACAAAGCGCTACATAAATTCAATACGCTATAAAACATAAGTAAAGATCCTCACACATAGATATAAAATAATAGCTCACGTTCCATTACAATACCACCTATGTTACAAGCATATTCGACTAGAATGCTTACACCTAATAAATGTATATTTTGATCTTGTCAATTTTTATGTAATATCTAATTTATTCATTTTTCTTATTTTTAATTTTTTTTAAAAAATTGGAATAGAAATTTTGTGCAGTTACCAAACGTGTTTCTGTTCTTTTTCTATTCCAGAAATGAAAATTTTGTGCAGTTATCAAACGTGTTTCTGTTCCTTTTTTGTTCCAGAAATAGAAATTTTGTGTAGTTATCAAACGGGTTTTTTTGCTCAGAAATTGTTTCCCGGAGTAGAAATAGAAAAGAACTATTTCTGAAAAAAAAAAAACTCTTCTCGGGAACAGAAGCGTTGTCATGCACAGCCTTAATCTAACATGACTTTGAAGATGAGGTACATTCTTTAATTCTATTATCCTCATTGTTGATAGTTGGAATATTACCGTTATTTTTGGTAGTAATTCGTCTGAGTCAACAAGCTTGATGTTTAACGAGATTCAAGATTTAATTTTTAGTGAAGACATAGATGTATAAGAGAATCTAGTGAACCTATATTTGCTACTTTAATAGGTAAAAATAGAAGAAGAACTAGTACACATGTTAGCAAGACTAACATAAACATGCATAAATCGAAGTCAATTTAAGACAAGTGGTGTTGTTTAATGGAGTTGTGGCAACATGGGCATCTTAAAAGGAATTATCTTAAATTGAAAAATGAAAAAGGTAAATAAATTAGAGTTGATTTTGCAAATGATGGTGTGGCTGTAGTTGATGGTAATTCGGATAATGCTGATTATATCTTGTCTATCGCTAATGATTCGTCGTTTGACAGATGGGTTATGGATTATGGTTGTTCGTTTCATGTTACATTAAATGGAAACTATTTTAATATTTATCAATGCACGGATAATAGTAAACTGCAATTGAGGAATAATGTTGAGTGCGATGTTGTAGGTGCTAGCGGTGTTAAAATCAGAATGTATGATAGTGTCATGAGGAAATTGATTGGAGTAAGGCATGTTTAAGAATTGAAGAAGAATTTGACTTCCTTAAGTGCTCTGAATTCAGTTTGGTGTCAATATATTTCACAATGTGCAGTTTTGAAAAATTTTTCGAGGTGCCTTGGTGATAATAAAAGGAATCAAGAACATTGGCTTGTATGAACTTCAAGGTGAGATAGTGACGGAATTCGTCGCGGAGACATTGGATGCATCAATTCAAGAGTCTAAATTGTAGCACATACGTTTGGGCACATTAGCAAGAGAAGCCTGAAGGTTTCAAGTGAAAAAAAATCTATTGTGTGGTTATGTTGCTATTGAATTGAATGTATACAGATGCTATGACTTAGATCAATGGCAAAAGTGCAGTTCAATATGGTTGCTAGAGAAACCATGAAGATTGCAAAGTTAATTCACTTGAATATTTACAGGTTGTTGTAATTTGCTTTAAGGAAGAATGCTAGATTTATACTAAAAGTTATAGATAAATACTCAAGAAAGACTTGGGTGTTTGTGCTTTGGCACAAATTTGTTGCTATTGTCAAGATCAAGCCGTTAGGAGCTTTGATTGAAAATGAGACTAGGAAGTCGATCAAGCATGTATGGACTAATGGTAGCATGGACTTTTGCTCAGAGTTGTTAAACGAATTATGCATGAAGGAAAGCATAGTGCAACACCGTATTAATGCAAATAAACCACAACATGTTACGGAATTGATGAGCAAAACATTATAAGAGATGACCCTAAAATGCTCTCTAATGTTGATATGGCTAGGAGATTTTTGGCAAATGCGCTTAATATGGCGAGCTATTTGATGGATGATCCCTATTGATTATGATCAAATGTCAGACTCCCGAAGAAGAGTGGTCAAGTAACATTGCTGATTATTCTACTATTATAATATTTGGCTGCTCATGTGATGTTCATTAGTGATGGTACGTTTGATGAGAGGGTAAGAAAGGGCATGTTCCTAGGTAATGCATAAGGTGAGTGAGGTTATCGGTTGTGATGCCCAAAATTAAATTTACCTTTTATTAACAGAGATTTTACATTTGACAAGTCTCTAATACTTCTAGGTAGGAGTGTTTGTGGCAATATTTATACTGATCTAAACGGTGTTCGGTTTAAGATGGAGTTGCAACTAGAAACTCCTACGGTAGTGGGTACAAGCGGAGTAATCGACATAGATGGTACTTATAGTGAGGTGGAGCTTATTGAGCCAACCATTGCCGTAACTGTCAATATTGACAAGGTAAGTGTTCGATTTCCTAATAGGTATGGATGCAATGCTTTAATTTGTAGTTGAGGAGATTGTGTTGGAAAATTTTGTGAAGCAGTTAAAGGTGCATACGTAGTTGGAGTTTTGACAAGGTCCATGGTTTTGGTGAAATTCAAGTAGGGCTTGGACATGGAAAATATTTGTGACAATTAAGCGCATCGAGGGCTGTGAGAGAGTAGCAATAGAGTTCGAATTATTAGTGAAGCTATTGTGACTTGGCTCAAACGTCAAGTTAAAGTGGAGATTATTAAAATATGTCTCGAGTTTGAGCCCGATAGACAAAAGCCGACCCAAGATTAATTGTTATTTGTGGAGGTTTAAATATTACAATTGTATATTTTATGGACGCCCAAAATCAAGCAATACATAATGTGGAAATTGCATCTGTGTTGAAATTGCGATAAAAAAACATCTGTTGGAATCCATTTTAAAATTGGAAAGGCGGAATTTAGACTTTGTTTAAAATACTCGAAATCAACTTCTCTATTAAAGTTGGTGAAGAATTTTTTTTTGAAATCCCTTTCCTAATGCACATTAAAGTCACAGTTATGTCTAGAAAGTCCATCATTGACTCGAATTAGAGCAATATTTGATCAACCTAAATATATAGATATATATTTGGTCATTGGAGTTTGTGTTTTGGCGGCATGTAGATGAACGCATACAAAAAGTGCTTCTATATGAAAAGGTCTTGAAGCGCCGCTTGTGTGTGAGTGCTTGGTGTGTGAAGAGATGCAAAGGGAACTCGTGAATTACATTCATGAAGTCAGTGTTCAAATTGTGAAACTCTTGTGATAATATTTGTTTAATTCTTTCATGAGATTGAAAGATTATTTCGTAATGAATTATGGGGATGAACATTGTTTGAGTTATTGGGTGTAATTGAAGGTTGAGAAACACCGAAAGTATTTGAATGACTCGAGTGTGGTTGTAATCTCTATTGTATTGCTTGATTTATAGTGGAACTCATTGCCGCTCTCCTAATGAATATAAGTCATAATGACCAAACTATGTAAATCTATTATCTGATCTACTTCATTAATCTGTCTATTTTATTGTTTGATCGCTCGCTTTCACAACACAGACAATGATGATGCTATGGTGAAGTCGAACTCCATTTCCCCTCTAAGGAGGGAAGTGATGTCAAAGAAGTTCCTCCTCCAAACATTGTTCAATACTTGAGAAAACAACCTACAAAGTCACCCATAGTTATGAGCGTTTTCATAGATTTCTCACCTTCTTTAGCCATCCAACAGATGACCAGTCAGACCTCTAGGCCCCTTACTTCACGAATGTTCATCTTCATCCATATTCTAAGTGGACATTAATATTTAGGCTTTTGTTTACACCAATAGCTAAGTGCTGGTTAGTTAGTCGGTGAATCGTCTTTGGTCAACAATAGCCCTGTTGTTGGTCCACAAGGTTATCAATGAGTTTCAAGTTATGATTAAGTGTAGAAGCAAAAAAATCGATGAATGAAATGCACAAAGTCGGTAGTGGAGGATGTAAATGCAAAGGAGTGTATCCAACCATAGGTAAAGGGTCATAGATGGGCTATTTGTATTTTTTGATCGGCCAATCAATCAAAGAAAGCATACTGTTCTTCATTTTCGATTCTAGTATATTTACATTTTTAGTGCATTTTACATTGCAAGAAATAGATTGTTTCTGGCCTTTACATCTTTACATTTCTTGTCATTTTTTTTTTTTGTAGTCAACAAAAGACCCTTTGAATATGTGTACATTGAATTGATTTTCATTTGAAAGATATTCTGCTTTTCTAGTGATACAATTTTGTTTGGAGATTTAGACAAATTAGGAGGTTAAAAACTTGGACGAGAAACTTCTAAAAACTTCAATCAGGATTCCACCTTATGACTTTTGGGATGTCCCCATCCCATGAGGACATTCACATTTCGAAGTTTGACCGGATTTCAGAAATCTAAAAGGTCAACGATCAGAGATGCGTCGAATCTCATGTAGCACCCCACAAATTGGAACCAAGATTTTTTGTCTATCCTTATAGAAACAACGCTGGATGTCGAAGAAGTTTACTTACGAACAACCCTCTTAAACGACAAAGCAATGAGGCCCTCCTATGTAGTGAAAGGCACAAAGCACACATGTACATGTCAATTTAGATATTGCCAAAGACTGGAGTGGACAGACACATACCCATAAATGCTAAACAAACTTCACTAGTTGGAACAGCCGAGTCTTTCTTTACTAAGATAAAATTCCAAAAAGTTCTAAACTTATTGTATGAAAGCCAATTCAGTCATAAACTTTTTAATTTTACCAACTTAATTCTAAACTTTTTGACAATTTGTCAAAGTAATTCTTCTGACAATTTGGATATTGGTTTGGCAGTCGTGCCACATATACTGTTGCCATTTTTTTTTTTGTCGGTAATTTACGTCAATGGTTTCTAGCTAAAATTGATCGGAATGACTGCATTATCAAATCATTAAAAGATTTAGGACATAAGTGGCAAAATTGAAAAAATTATGACTAAATTGACCGTTGTACAATAAGCTTAAGATGTTTTACACAATTTTTCCATTTTCTAGCATGACAATTTTTCCATTTTTTTGCATGATCTATTATTCTGAGACTTTGAGAGCTCAAGGTGATAACTTGAGGAGGTTTTGTTTTAACACAGCAGAGGGTTCTTTCATGTCTTGTCTTGTGAGTGGAATGTTCAAGTGGAGAAGTATAAAAAAAAACTTAAACTTATTGCACTAGTATAATTGATCATAAACTTTTCAATTGAACCAATTTAATCCTAAATATTTTACATTTATGCTAATTGAATACATCCAGTCAATTTTGGCTAGAACTCGCTAACATGAACGCTGGATGTCCTACCTTGCATGATCAACATTTACGTGGAAAAAAATTATAATTTTTAATTTTTTTTTTTTATATTATTATTATTTCCTTTTTCTTTTCATTGTTGTTGGCAAGGGTCGCATTGGATGAGGGCTTGCAAGCCCTTGCCAGTCGTTGGTGAGGGCCGCGGCCCTCGCTTAGGTCATCACTGGCCGTGGGCAAGGGTCGCCAAGCCCTTGCTTGGCTTTGAGGGTCAAGCCCTTGCCATATTCGACGAGTAGCCTTCGACCTTCTGGCCTCTAGCAAGGGCTCGATCCTTGTAGCCTAGGCAAGGGCTGCGACCCTCACCAATGGCCAATGAGGGCTTGCAAGCCCTCGCCTAGTGGCTAGGGAGGGTTGCTGGCAATGTTCACAAGCCATAATGAAAAAAAGGAAAAAAGAAAATAAAAAATTAACAAATTAACAAATTAACAAATTAACAAATTGTAAAATTTGTCAACATTAATGTCAGTTGTGTCACATAGGTTGTGTTAGGTAGGACAATTGGCATCTATGCCAGCGATTCCTAGCCAAAGTTGACCTAATGGACTCAATTGGTACAAATACAAAAAGATATAGGATGAAATTGGTCCAATTAAAAAATTTAAGATTGAATTAGTTTAAATGCAATATATTTAAGTTTTTTTTTAAACTTTCCCTATATTCAAGCCAATACTGATATCCATAAAAAAAAAAAAAAAGGGGATAAGTGCATTAGAAGTCCTAAAATTTGTTATGAAAATGCAATTAAGTCCTAAAACTTTCAAAAAGTACAATTAAGTCTTAAAACTTGTCACAAAGTGCAATTAAGTCCTAAAACTTGTCCAAATAGTTCAATCTAAGTCCTTCCATTGATTGCACTTTGAAATTTTTAGGACTCGGTTGTACTTTCGAAACAAGTTTTAGGATTTTATTGAACTTTTTTAAAGTTTTAGGACTTGATTGAACTTTCGTGACAAGTTTTATGACTTAATTGCATTTTTTAAAAGTTTTAGGACTCAATTGTATTTTTATGATAAGTTTTAGGACTTTTAATGCACTTATCCCAAAAAAGAAAGAGCCGTTACCTGTTGCTTTCCAAATTTTGGCTAACGTAGTTGATAACTCAACAATGGTTTTTGATGATAGCCATTCCCACTTTGGAAATATCGTCACCTGCCAATGTTACTTCTTACCTGTCATATTCTGCACAATGTCTAATATAATCGCATCTAACCGAGTCGTCCATTATCAATTATTCGATATCCATCTATAGCATCAACTACGGAAGCAACGTCACTTTACATTACAATAGTCATTGCATCAGATTCTGATCATTAAGTTTGCGTCTGCCCACAAGAAGGATGAAGTTATCCAATCGAGTCAGAACGACCTGAACAAAAGGATCAAATATGTCTAACTTCAAATTCATCAAGATCTACAAAAAGTTAGGTTATCATATTAACAATTTCGGAATGATCAACACGTAATGTGCCTAAGATTGGCAACATCTAGCACATGAAAAACCGATCCCTTTCATCACCCATCGAGAATTTTAATTAGGTACAAGATTTTACTTGGGTGACAAGTGCGCAATGTGACGGTGATGCCAAATACTAACAAAATCAGTCTACGCTCCCATTTGATTCTTTCGATGTTCATATGCGCTGATTGTTGCATTGTCCCAGCGAGCATTTAAATGGAAAATTTAATGAATCCAACACTTAACTTGAATCGATCCTTGTTCCGTACTACCTGCATAAAAACATAGTACCCACTTTATCAAATGGCCCAATGTGGTCGAACAGAAATGAATGAAGAGGTTACCTATTTAACCATCCCTGGAAGATCATGCCCCAAATCATTGGACTACATGAAATTGATCACAGAGAACTCTACAGGTACGCCTAAATAGATTCTTGCAGATATAAATTCACACATTCATTCCACCCCAACCAATTCACATACAAAACAAGTTTCTTTTACAGTATGATAAAAGTTGCATAGTTCCATTTGATACCAACCTCATTTAATTCGGTTATACGCAGGCACAATGTTGTCCACAATCATTCTAGCAAGCGAGAGAACGGGTTACAATATATTCATGTAAATAAACATTGCGGGATGTTTGCTTGCCCAAGGATGTTTAACTATCAAAAAGTTTCGTCACAGTTTCCATGCTATGACTCAGATCCATAATTAAGGGTTAACAACTAAAATTGTCAATCGACAATCCGTCCACGGTAATGAAGTAATGTCAAACATCAATGTATGTCCTCCTTTAACAATAAAAGAAAACAACACAGTTCAGCATACCTATCGCCATGCGCTTCTTGATCTAGGACATCATTTGGGATCATGATCGGGAACTTCGGATTTTCAAGCTTGTGCTTTCTAGACTCCCCATCATGGGAACATGGCTCATCTAGGAAACCGTCCAAAAGTTATGCGCAAAGGAAAGTTATAAGAAATCTTTGTCTCCTATGAAATATTTACAAGTTGAAGTCAAATAAACACTACTGTTTTTTTTTTTGTCATAAGCATAAATGTATGAGTTTCCATTTGTTTTGCGAAAAATAAATAATTTAAAAAAATTCTAAAAATAATTGCTTATATTATTTATAAAAATGAATAAAAGAAAAATAATTTCATCATCCACAAAGATGTTTAGACACAAAATGTTATCAATAATGAAAACATATTTCATTAATTAATTAATTTAAGCAATATATGCAATCAATTTAGGTAAAATATTTTTCAACTCATTCATATTTCGCTATATAAACTAAACCTGAAAGTATAAAAAGTCTATTAGTTGCGACCCCGACTAAACATTTCTTTGTGGATTCTAGGAATCCCGCCACAACACCTTCGATCACTTCAATCAAACTATAATACTAATGGTTGTTTTGAGTCATTCATTGGAGAAGTGGCGGATGTACTACCTTTTTTGTTATGAAACCATAATCATAATTCGAGGAAAATTGCTACTTTGGTTCACCAGATTCCAATGATTTAATTGGTCCAATGCATTACTAATCTCTTATGTGAAATTTAATGTGGGCCTTTCAGTCAATTGTCATCTAAAATTGTTGATGTGGCCATCTAGTCATTTTGACCATCTTTCATGGCATGGCCGGTGATCTAATGTGGACAAACTCAATAAAAAGATGTCGGTTTTTGTTTCATCAAATCTAATAAATAAAAAAACGAAGCAGAAGCCACAAAATTCCCAAATTCAATTCCCTCAGTTCGCTAAAAACCTCATAATTACCTCTAACCCTAATTCACGAAAAGAATCCCTAATTTCCACTTTGCCATATCAAAATCCATAAAGAGATAAGCGAATTTGTCTCAATCAATGATTGTGGTTCCTCTAATCAAGAATGATATGTCTATATTTTGATTTCAAGCAAAATTTAAGGATTAACTTGAATAAAATTAAAGTGAAAAATTAATTTTAAGCCCTAAAAAGGGACACATAAATGAATCAATAAGGAAAAATAAATTAACATCCGATAACAATGTCAAAATAGTACCTTTTATCTAAGACTTTGGAAACATGGGACAATTTGATTGTACTTGAATTTTACTAGAAAAAGGATTGATCGAGATAAATTTAAGTTGAAAAATAAACTTTAAGCTAATAAATGGACAAGATAATTGGATTGAAAAGAAAGAAATAAAATAAATAAAAGAGAAAAATTTTCTATAAAATGAATGAGAATTAAAATTTAAAAGTGTACGAAAGATAACAGATACAAGATTAAAAAAAAAAAGAGAAATTTAAAAAGGAAAAAAAAAACCAATTTGGTGAGGTGGCAGATTCCATTCCACCGCCCCTTTCCCCGTAAATTGGGTGGTTTTTCACTGTGGCATGCATTGATTACCCTATTTTATGCAACGTATATGTGGTCTGTGTATTGAATTGCACAACCAATTGTTAACTAACACGTGGCGAATCCGGGTAGTTGCAATGTACGGCCTCGTGAAAATTTGTTATTATGGAACTTCAACTTTTATGTTTGAGGGTCGCTAAGCTTTGCGTGGTGAATGTAATCAGAAATTATTTGGAAAAGAAATTATTACATGCTCTATAATCACTATTATGTGATGACTAAGGTCATCTAAAGTGCATTTAGCTCTGCCCGTCGGTGGCCTTTCTCACTGAAGGTGAGTTTTCTTCTATTCCTTCCGGTGATAGCTTCCCTGTCTCATTACCCAGACTGCAATTCGTGATTGTGCGAAAATGGCTATTTACATAGTCTCTCCACCTGATTAACCAGAACCCATTTTCTCTCCTTGAGCCCTAACAATGAACAAATTGATTTCTGAAACCCTAATATGGCTGTTCCTGCTACTCTAGTAAGCGTTTTCTGCAATTTACAGAGCTCCCTTCATTCCCAACTCAATCCATCCTCCCAACCAAATCCCTAACCCTCCCTGACAACCCAATCTTAGCTTCACCGAGTATTTCTTGTACTTCGGCAAGACTATCTTCAGCCATGGAGGGCAACCATGAAAACCAACTCCGATTACTGGTGCTTTGTAAATGGATGGGGGACTTATGGACCGCGGATGACATCACGGAGCTGAATGCCAACATTCCTGAGGTACACAAACATGCTAATGAGTATCTGTTGTACGGGAAATTATTCTCAAAACCCAATGTCAATTTTCCATCATTTTGAGCTACAATGAAAAGGACTTGTAAATTAGAAGATGTTAAATGTGAGGTGATAGAACCGGGTCTCTTTATTTTCATATTTAAATCGGAGGAAGAGTAGAAAATAGTACTACAGATGGCCCCTGGTCATTTGCAAGTAATTTATTAGTTTTACAGGAAGGTGACCCTACCGTTCCCGAGCACTGTTATATATTGTTCCTTTTGGGTGCATCTTGTGGGGCTTCCACGTGCTGCTTTGTCGAAGGATTGTATTCGGCTGATTGCTGGAAAAATGGGAGAGGTAGAGGAAGTTAGGATTGAAGCTAGAAACAATAGTTCACACAAAATAGGAAAAGCAAGAGTGAGGCTGAATTTGCTTCATTCCCTCAAAACCGGCACTATTATTCATGTGGGAGATCGAAACTGGTGGATTGACTTTAAATATGAAAGATTACCACACTATTGCTATTTTTGCGATTATATATGTCATTATGAAAACTATTGTTCGAGCTTTCCATATGAAGAATCGGGAATCCCTCAGGATAAACTACGTCGCTATGGATCTTGATTGAAAGCAGAGGTGAAGGATCTAAGCCTTTGATGGAATACTTTCTATGGAGAGATTGACTTTACCTTAGAAGCAGATGACATGGTTCCCGAGACTCCTATTATCCCATCAGGAGATGATATGAATAGCAACACTAGTACAGATGGTAGTCAAGCCATAGTGCTTTATCACCCTACAACACAGCCAATACTAGAAATATCACCATCAGTAGAACTTGTTGCATAGAAAAAAAGGAAAAAAAATACAGCAGTTTCCAGAACAACAGGGTGAATCTATACTTCATGATGCAGGGGTGGGGATCCAGGTGGTAGCAAAATCTGCCTCAAAGAAACAAGTTCCTAAAAAGTTAAAATGCTTTGCTCCTTATGAGAAAAGGGGTTCTCTGACGACTCTTGTTGACATGGAGAAACTCCTGGATACACCAATTCAAGTGTGGGAAGGCAGTACAACAGGGGCTTTGGTGGCTAGCCCTAATAAGCCACCAAGGAAGCCATGAAGGTGTTAAGCTGGAACTGTCAAGGTTTAGGCTCTCCCTTAATAGTCTAGCACCTACGGGCCTTAATGGCTCGAGAGAGGCCTAGATTGGTTTTCTTATGGAAACAAATAATCAATACAGGGTGGTGGAGAATATTAAAAGGAGACTTAAGTTTTCCTCTATGTTTGTTATTGATCCAATTGGAACAGCAGGAGGTTTGGCATTATTATGGGATGAGTCGGTGCAGATTACTATTGAATATAGTTGTCAAGAGGTGATTGAACTTTCATGTAGAGATGCTGGAAATGGATTTCAAATGAAGATATCTTTCCTATATGCGTCTACCAATTTCCAAGAGAGAGTTTCTCTTTGGAATATACTTCGAGCTAGAAATGGAACTACAACATCACCTTGGCTATGTATAGGGGATTTTATTGAAGTATTATACCATTGGGAGAAGGTGGGTCGATGAGTAGTGGAAAGATTTCGGATGACGGCGTTTCAGGAATTTGTTGACACGTGCTCTCTAATAGACATTGAAAGTAAAGGTTGTGCTTTCACATGGACAAATAATAGGGAAGGAGATGAGTTAGTCAAAAAAACGCCTTGATTGAGCACTATGTAATCTAGAATGGAGGCTTCTCTTTCCTAATACTAAAGCGTTTGTATATCCAGCCATCGGTTCGAATCATGGTCCTCTTATCCTATGTCTAAATTCAGTTGAACTGAAGAAACAAAAGTTATTCAGATTTGAGGCCTACTGGTTAGATCATCCTGAATGCGAAGCTGTAGTGGATAAGGCTTGGAAGGCAGATACTGGGCATTAGGTGAATATGGTTAGGAAGACAAAAAAGGTTGCTCAAGATTTGCGACAATGGAGCCGGAAATATTTCCAAAATGCATCAAAACAAATTGACCAACTCATAAACCAGCTTACTTAGATTATGAACAGGGCATACACAACAAATATGGGAGAGAAATACAATACCATGGTTGAGAAAATTGGTACACTTTGGCGCCAAGAAGAAATGTATTGGGGTATTAGATCTAGAATTAATTGGTTAAAGTGGGGTGATAGGAATACCAAATTCTTCCATGCAACGACTATTTAGAGGAGAGAACGAAACAAGATCACCATGTTAAGGCTTGAGGAGAATGTTTGGAGTCACGATCCTCAAATTATCAAACAACACATCACAGGCTATTATAAAGACTTGTATACATCAGTGGGATCTCGGTTCTATAAGCCAGTCTTAGAGCAGTGTCCATTTGTTGTTTCTGAGGAAATGAATGAGACTTTAACAAAACAAATTACCAGGGAGGAAGTTCAGCAAGCTGTATTTCAAATGGGAGCAGCTAAAGCCCCTAGACCAGATGGATTGAGTGGTCTTTTCTATCAAAGTCAGTGGCATATCATTCAAGATGACGTATTTAAACTGGTGGAATCTTTTTTCAATGAAGGAACCTTTGACCCTGAATTGAACGAGACCCATATCACACTTATTCCCAAAGTAGCAAACCCCGAAAGTATAACCGAATTCCAACCAATCAGCCTGTGTAATTTTAGTTATAAAGTTATTACAAAGGTCATGGCGAATAAACTCAAACCTTGGCTCCCACTTAGTATCTCCCTGGAACAAAGTGCATTTGTAGGAGGTCGGCAAATATAAGACAATATTTTTATTGTTCAAGAAGTCCTCCATCAGCTAAGGGTTAAAAAGAGATGGCGAAAATTCCAAGCTGTGCTGAAGCTGGATATGCAGAAAGCGTATGACAGAGTTGAGTGGGACTTTCTCTGTGATTGTATGAAGAGGATGGGATTTAGTGACAAATGGGTGACCATGGTCAGATTTTGCATCTCCTCAGCTAAATTTTGTGTCCTAGTTAATGGCGAATCTAGTGAAGCTTTCAATCCTACCAGATGTATTAGACAAGGTGATCCCCTCTCACCTTATCTTTTCATTATATTGGCCAATGTCTTATCCCACATGGTGAATAATGCTATTATGGATGGAAGTTTAAAAGGAATCAAGCTAAATCCTCATTGTCCTATTCTATCCCACCTATTCTTTGTGGATGATGCCATTTTCTTATTGGATGACACAATTAGGGAAGCTCATAACCTCGCCAACTTACTTAATTGCTATTGTTTTGCTTCTGGCCAATCAGTCAACCTCAATAAATCTGGTGTTTTTCGGGGCAAGCTGTCCACAGGAATTGGGAAGAAATATTGCATATGAATTGAGGGTTCCTATATTGGAAAAAAACTGGAAAATACTTAGGGATACCATCCGATTAGGGCCAAACTAAAAAAATAGATGTTTGATTGGATCACAGCAAGGGTCGACATAAAATTGGAGGGATGGAAAGAGCAATTAATATCGAAGGCGGGTAAAGAAGTGCTGATTAAAATGGTTGTCCAGGCATTGCCCTAATATGCCATGAATATCTTTAAAATGCCTATATCTATATGCCGAGCAATTGAACGAAAAATCTCAGCTTTCTGGTGGAAGCAGAATGCAAAACAAAAATGTATCCATTGGAAGAGTTGGGATTTCTTAAAGATGAGGAAGGAATAAGGAGGAATGGGGTTTAAAGACTTAGTGGAATTTAACAAGGCTATGCTGGGGAAACAAGCCTAGAGATTAAGTCAAGCTCCAGAGGCCTTATGGAGCAGAATTTTCAAAGGCCTCTACTTCCCTCATGGTAACCTATGGACTGCAACAAGGGGGCCAGACCATCTTCGGGTTGGCAAAGTATCCTAATAGGCTAAGATGCCCTAGAATATGATATGAAACGGGAGGTAGGGGATGGAAAATCTATTAATTTGAGAGAAGATCGTTGGCTAATGTCAGGCAAGATTGGAAGACCGGCGAATCAAAACGACCCTAAGTTGGTGGCAAATATCATCGACCCAAATGCGCGTGCATGGAAAAGTCAACTTATCAACGATCTCTTTGATAGCAATATTTCGAGGAAATTCAGGCAACCCCCCTCAGCATAATTCCCAAACCCAACCGTCTAATCTGGACAAGGCATAACTCGGGGAATTACAAAATCAAAAGTGGATATCATAGATTATGAGAAGTTAACACAACAACCACAGAAGACCAGGCATCCTCTTCATACCAGGCTCCGAAACGTTTATGGACATAAATCTGGAATCTACAGACTTACCCCATAATCAGGCATTTTATGTGGAGTCTATGTAATGAAGGTCTTCCTACAAAAACTAACTTATATCGGAGAAAAATCATACCTGAGCCTACATGTCCATTTTGTCATCAATTTCCAGAATCATCCAAGCACCTCTTCACGCTGTGTTAGTGGACAAAAGTAATATGGTTAAATTACAGTGTCGACATAGATGTCTCCCCAATGTCTATAACACGAACAGATAAATGGTAAGCGACTACCTCCTATCTGGGATTTCGGCATGCTGAAAGGCGATCTTCGCGCATATTCTCTGGCTAATATGGAAGGCCCGCAATGATATGCTATTTCAAGGTGAAAACCACAACAAATTCAGATAATCAGTGAAGCCTTCCTCTCCCAACAACTATATGAAAAATGGAGTCCACGAAATGAAGTGATTACCTCTGATCAGAATACATGGGTGCCTCCAGATCTAGGCTCTTTGAAGCTAAATGTTGATTGCTCTTGGCAGGAAGGGAGATCGGAGGGCTCGATAACTGGAATTTGCAGAGGAGCTGACGGGGTGTGCATCATCAATTTTGCACAAAAGATTCGAGCCCAATCGGCTTGCACAGGCGAAACCCTAGCTATCTTACAAGGGCTAGTGTGGTTGAAGCAGTTTCGAACTGATCTGACAAGAACAACTCCAGCTGCATGAACTGATCTACCCGTGTACATCTCAAGCGATTGTCTTCCAGCTGTGGACTCTATCTTGGGCTGCACAGAAATTCCCTGGTCTTCTCTTCCTCACGTACTCGACTGCAGACAGCTGATGGCCCAAACGGAAAACGTCTACTTGCTGTTTGAGCTGCACCAAACAAACCGAGCCATTGATTGGATTGCGAAAACCTATAAAGCCGGGTTTCTTCCTAGTAATTGGGTCTCAAAGCCCCCGCACGATCTTTATCTTATCTTATGTTTAGATTTTCGTACTACTTGTAATCCACCATCTTAGTATTAATCAATGATTTTCCGACCAAAAAAAAAAAAAAAAAAAAGACTAAGGTCAAATTGTAAAACGTGCGAATACTTTTCAAGTTGGAAAATGAAAACGTGTTAATGATTGTCATCCTTATGATAGATTTTTTTTTTTTTGGGTCGAACTATATTAGAATTTCTCACATGCAATAATTTCAAAAGTGACTTACTGATTGATGATAGTTTTGGATGGATTGGTTGCGAATAAATGTTGGTGTGATTTGTTTGATAATAATATTATTTATATGTCTTCAACCTTTTCCGTGGACTCGAGATATTGTCACCCATTATATGCGGTTAGAATAATAATAATAAAAAAAAAAGCACTTACAACTTCTGAAGCAATCTCAAAGAGAGAGAGAGAGAGAGAGAGCACTTAACACGCTCTTGTAATCACGGAAAATCCAATGTTTGGACCACGCTAAAATCCTCTCTCTCCAAACCAATAAATATTGTGAGTACCTATCATGAAAGTAAAATTATAAAGCCAAATACCAATAAAAGAGAATAATTTATAAGTGAAATCATCGAATGTTGGAAGTGAAAAATAATAAAGCATATAAGCGTCCGTATAACAAGATTGCAACAGTGACAATCCACGCAAGAGCCAAATATTATTTTACAAAAAATATACTTTTCATCCTTATACTTTCATTTTTACTTTGTTTTTAAATCAAATTCTTTTAATTTGTCCAATGATATCCTTCTACTTTTTTCCATAAATTTTTTAGTCAAGTCCTTTTGACACCAAATGCGGCCAAAGCCAGCTAACATGATTGTCGAGTGATATTGTAGTGAATATGACATGATTAAATTTTTTCCAATCTAGACGTCCACACGAGTGTCAACATTGGGTAACAAGTAATACTTCAATATTGTCTATACCGGCTATTTTTTCACACACACA
Organism: Eucalyptus sideroxylon; assembly: GCA_014182405.2. NCBI lineage: Eukaryota > Viridiplantae > Streptophyta > Magnoliopsida > Myrtales > Myrtaceae > Eucalyptus > Eucalyptus sideroxylon. The sequence goes on from CM024550.2 coordinate 25,672,756, forward strand.
TCCATGTGTGCATTCATATATATTTTCTACATCATACTTTGGGGTCATTTGATGCCACGTTCGCCAAATTTGGTCTGATTTTGTGTTGGATAGACTTGATTTGAAATTTTATGAAACTAGAACAACTTGATTGGACAAACTAAATGTACATAAATTTGATTAGAAAATGCATGGAGTACGTAGATGATACATAAGATTTTTCGTCCACTTTATATGAGGTTTAGAACTATTAATGCATTTTCTTGCTATTTATTGCTTTTTGAGGTTTTGAAATACATGTGTTATTTTTATATATATTTTAATTACATGTGGATTCATACTTTCAATTCCCAAAGCCACTAGCTCCAATGAGAGAAAATTATCAACTATATGAGATATGTCAGAAATTACACAGAAAAATCGTTAATTGCATGGTTAAATACTTCAAAATAATAGAGTGATGTCTATTTCACAGGTAAATACTTGCAAGTAGAGTGACATTTCTTTCATAACTGAGAGTGTTACTTACTTCATTGAGAATTTACTTAATCTAAATATTTTTCTTTAGATATTTAGAGTGCATATGGAAAAAAATTACTAGCTAGGGAAAGAAGTTGCTGAACTACTAACGGCTTGAAAGGTACTTTTTGTTGATGAAAGTGTCGACAAGGGCTGATCACCGCGCCCTATTGGCCCAAGCGTGTGCCTGGGCCTTTTTTTTTTTTTTTTAACTCTAAAAACAAAATTTTTGGAAAAAAAAAGTACGCGAGTTAAATTTAAAAATTGCGATATTGAAAAAATTGCACGAAATTGAAAGATAATATTTGTCTATGCAATATCAAGAACAAGACAAAACATTTAAAGTATGTGGCAATAGTATACTACAAAATTATTTAAATCTTGATATTAGGAATAATACGAACAGTCCTAAGCCCGTCCAAATTTGATCCTCGTAACCAAGACAGCGGGGACAACAAAAAAGACAGGTGGAATGAATTTCTGCTTCATGGCCAACCCCGCTGGCTTGAAGAAGGAACCACCGTGGGAAGTGGCCAAAGGGTCAAAAGCACATTACTTAGAAAGTACTCCCGCAAGCAATTCCTTCCTTATGCAGATTTGGGACACTACTCTGTATGACTCAATCAAGAGTCTGGGGAATCGTATAGCGAAGTAAGCATCCAAACCACCAGCAACCGGTCCGAGGATCTCCTGCTAGAATCATCAAAGCAACGACACATTTAACCCTTGCATGCATGCGGCTGCAGATATTACCACAGTTTCAAATATAGAGAGAGAGCACGCAAGAGAGTACCTTAACTTCTTCTGAAAATTCCATGTGGTGGCTATACACATTTCGCACGGCTCTCAATAAGTGTCTGACAAGGCTACCGTCGTAGTGCCTCCGTCTCCAAAGCTCGGCCCTAACTGCAGGCTCTATTTTGTCTTCCCAATTCCTAACAAAAACTAATTGCGCAATGCTCTCCAATGCATTGAGAAGATCTAGATTGCCTGCCCTGGTTTCAAATTCTACTAAATCACTGACGTTACTAAGAAAGGACAGTCTCGTCTTCGAACTCCAAAAAAATGGATGGTGAAGCACCTCCGATGCCTTTGGCCTGCTAGTCATTAAAAATAATTTACTACTGACTAGTATGCTCAAAGAAATCAACTACACAAACAATTCTGAAATTGACCGACTTCCCGATTTTAGAAGCATCGCAAGTTTGGCATCCGTGCAATCTCTAAAACAATTAAAATCGCATTAGCTCAATGAAAAAGCAACCAAAATGTCTAAAATCTCCCATGCACTTCACAACTCATGACAGGATGAAGGCGGTTGTTTGACTACGAAAAGAACCCAGCAATTATTTACTCCAAGTACCTTAAATTAGCAATCTAATCATCCAGTCTCTAGGATTCTTATTTCACATTGAGCACTATATGCTAAACCTTTGGAATCTTCGTATGAAATCCTCTTCGGTGCATGTATAGCAAATCTAATACTGCGCTAGGAATGATTGGAATTTATTTGTTCGTGGGTGGCTAACAAACTTCTAGCCATAATAACTAGGTTTCCAACAATAATCATCTTCCATCGGAATATCACAATTGTCAAAGCCATTTAGGCTATCACATGGTCAACCTTTTCTGCAACTTCTATCGTCAATTGCCAAAAGAAATGAGTGAGATTTACACTTTTTTTGGCTCATCAAGTAGAGCCCCATCAGCTGGACAGATATTTAAGCCATGTTTGATGAATTTCGGGCCACTATTAAGTGATGTAGGAAAATGGAAATCAGTCAACTAACGATGGTTATAAAATCTATTAAATGGCAAAATGAAAATAGTAGTGATGCAAATTAAGGATGACGATACACTCACCTCAATTTGGGTTCTTGGTTTAGCAAACGCAAAATCAGATCATGAGCTTCTGGTATGAATTCCACCCGAGACAGGTCTTTTTTGTCTCAAGAATGTTGGAGTCACGTACTATGTTATCCCCAAATGGATGTTTTCCACAAGTGATGCAAAAGAACAAGACACAACCTAAACTAAACAAATCCATTGCCAGTGTTTGGTGCCCACCAGAACGAAGCACTTCAGGTGCTCGCCATCCAGAGGTTCCACAACCTGCAAGATAGACATCAAAGATCAATATAAGAGTCCTCATCACTTGGACCATATATATATGGATATGATAGATTCATTAGTCAACGAAGTGAAGTGAAACCATGGCAAAGACTATTAAATCTCCAAAAACTTTACATAACATAAGAAGCAATACAAAGCAACCCACTTCCAACATAACAGTCTTCTTTCAAAGAAAAGATTGCTCTAACAAGTAAATTAGCACAGTATAGATTCAGATTATGCATGGATCAATCCTAAGGAAAAGAAAATCAAAGGTCAGGATAAAGCTGTCATGCGTACTTACCAGTGGCAGAATATCCCAAGGAAGATTTATCTTCAGGAAGGCATCTGCTAATGCCCATATCAGATAGCCGAGCAACAAGCTCTCGATTCTCAGCAATCAAGACATTTTGTGGCTTTAAGTCCCGATGGATTATTCTCAACTCATGCAAATGGCTGAGTCCTGATACCATATCCCTGTATGAGATGCTTCTGAGTCATGCAAAACATATGTAAGCAAGCTCACTACAAATACAAATATGTGACAGTTAATTTTAGGAGTCCTGCAATAAGTAAGATACTGCAGTTATCTCTTTATTCATACCCTTTTGGCAAATCAAAACAGAAAAATTACCTCATCAACTTTAGTAACCAACGTGAGGGATAACCATCTGTCTGCCACAAGCTATATTTTTGCATCATACTCCTAACAGAAGCCAATTTGATTTTATCATCATCCATTGATGCTCGATCACCAGGAAACGCAGAGTTATTTGAAGAATCTGAATGTACTTGAATTAAATCATCTAAGCTGCAAGTACAAAGCTCTAGTGCAAGATACACAAAATACCTGCCCTTCTCCACTCCATAATACCGAACAATATTTTCATGTCGGTCAGATTTGATCAAAATGTCAATCTCTCTGGAGACATCATCATCAAAACAATCCCGGACAAGGCGTTTCACTGCAGCAAGTCGTCCATCATATTTGCCCTCATAGACAATGGTCCCATTACTTCCCTTGCCAATTTTTCTACTTGATACGACGATTTTATCATTGAGCTCTGTCACTTGGTCATTGTTGCTCCTGATATTGTCAATCCTGCCTTCATTTCCTGAAAAGACATATTCCACCATTCTGTCAAAAACTCTATAATTGATTTTCTTTCTAGGGATCTCTTGAGAAAGTGCCTACATTTATGCCGAAAGACGAAACCGTGAGGCTTGGTATGAGACGTGTCAAAGCAGACAATACCTCAAGTGAATTAATCAAGGAGCAATGTGGTATCAAAGTGATAACCATGAGGCTTAGTGGAAGCTGGTAGGTCTATAACGACTCAATTCGATAGGGGCAGGAAGTAATTGTCAAGATGAGAGACAACTTAGTATGGGATGGGTCAAAGCAACAATAGCTTGAGTGAATTAATTCAGGGTATCACTTATAAGGTAAACATAGATGAAATTTGAAATGACATTCACAATATTGGCAAATAAGATCGAATTTAAACAGATGCTTTTATGTGTACTGATATAATTGTCCATCTCCAAAGTCAGCCCACCAACAAAGAAAGTTCACTAATCAAGTGAACTAAAGTGCAAGCAGCAATTTGGGCAAGTTTATTGTTTGCCTCAATCTTTGCATGCGATAGGTTGCGTTTGGTTTGAATGACAAGTTATAATACTTTGATTTAAAGTTTTATATAACAGAAATAGCATATACTTTAATTTCTGCGGAACGCACGGGCATACGCCTATGTCCCAGTCTCCAAAAGATTAGGTGGAGTTCTAGCTTCTGTGTTTCACATTTAACTCTTTTCATTTGTGATAATGAGGGAATAAAGAGGGCTATGGCTTTTCAAGATTTGAATGTCACATTTGTCTGTTCATGTTTTCTAGGAACTATTAGTTACCATTCACCGACTCTTAAGGCGCGTTTGGTAACATTTCTGTTTAAAAATTATTCCAGGAAACAGAAATAGAAAAAAGTGTTTCTGTTCCGGGGAACAATTTTTGAACAAAAAAACGCGTTTGGTAAACTTGTTCCGGGAATAAAAAATGAATAGAAACACGTTTGGTAAATTTGTATAATTTTTTTTATTTTATTTTTTCTATTTTCTTATTTATTTTTCCCTTTTTTCTTTTTTTTTTTTCCTTTTTCTTTTTTCTTTTTTTCTTCTTTTGGCCGGTCGCCGACCTCGGCCATGGCTGGCGACCGGCCAAAGAAAAAAAGGAAAGAAAAAAAGAAGAAGAAAAGAAGAAAAAAAGAAGAAGAAAAAAGAAGAAGAAAAGAGAGAGAATAAAATGGAAAATGTTCCTAAATTTTGTTCCGAAACAAGAAACAACTTTTTTTTTGTTTCTTGTTTCCCAGATGTGTTTCTGGGAACAAAAATAATTTTAGAACAAAAACGCAAACAAACGTGTTTACTGTTCCTTTTTGTTTCCAGAACAAAAAAAAAAAAAAATTGTTTAAAAACAGAAAAAAAGAAATCAAAACAAACGCAGCCTTAAACTCCTCTCTTCCTATTAATTACTGCCTATTTTGTGTTTTCAGTTACTAGCGAAAATCTGAGCGTCCTGCCTACATCCCCTACTCTTAGGTAAGGCTTTAACATATGGTGAAATTGGAGATGCACATTACCTAGGCATAGGCATAGCATGTCAGTCAAATCTTCAGGTGCAAGGTCTTGTTGGCTGACATAACTCAAATTCCGCGGCTCGGGGTGGGAATCACCATGTGGAAAGAGTTGTAAGCAGGTTAATTTGTCTTCATCTGGCATCGCGGTTTCATCAATAGAAGGACTCCTACGAAGGGGTAGAAAAAAGCAAAAAGAGCTCGAGATTTCAACATCATCAGGAGATCCCCCTGTAGCTGCATTGATTTCTAGAGTATTACAACTGGAATCATTCCAAAGATCTTCATCGTTCGTGCGGGCCCTCTTCGCACCGACATGGCTGTTGGTTGATTTAACCGCTCTTTTACCCCCAACGTTGCGTGGGCTTCATCAATAGAAGGACTCCTACGAAGGGGTGGAACAATGCAAAAAGAGCTCGAGATTTCAACATCATCAGGAGATCCCCCCATAGCTGCAATGATTTCTAGAGTATTACAACTGGAATCACTGCAAGGATCTTCATCGTTCATGCGGACCCTCTTCGCTTCCGACGTGGCTGTTGGTTGATTTAACCGCTCTTTTACCCCCAACGTTGCGTGGGCTTCATCAATAGAAGGACTCCTACGAAGGGGTGGAACAATGCAAAAAGAGCTCGAGATTTCAACATCATCGGAGATCCCCCATAGCTGCATTGATTTCTAGAGTATTACAACTGGAATCACTCCAAGGATCTTCATCGTTCGTGCGGGCCCTCTTCCGCACCGACATGGCTGTTGGTTGATTTAACCGCTCTTTTACCCCAACGTTGCGTGGGCTTCATCAATAGAAGGACTCCTACGAAGGGGTGGAACAATGCAAAAAGAGCTCGAGATTTCAACATCATCGAGATCCCCCCATAGCTGCATTGATTTCTAGAGTATTACAACTGGAATCACTCCAAGGATCTTCATCGTTCGTGCGGGCCCTCTTTTGCACTGACATGGCTGTTGGTTGATTTAACCGCTCTTTTACCCCCAACGTTGCGTGGGCTTCATCAATAGAAGGACTCCTACGAAGGTGTGGAACAATGCAAAAAGAGCTCGAGATTTCAACATCATCAGGAGATCCCCCCATAGCTGCATTGATTTCTAGAGTATTACAACTGGAATCACTGCAAGGATCTTCATCGTTCATGCGGACCCTCTTCTGCTCTGACGTGGCTGTTGGTTGATTTAACCGCTCTTTTACCCCCAACGTTGCGTGGGCTTCATCAATAGAAGGACTCCTACGAAGGGGTGGAACAATGCAAAAAGAGCTCGAGATTTCAACATCATCAGGAGATCCCCCCATAGCTGCATTGATTTCTAGAGTATTACAACTGGAATCACTCCAAGGATCTTCATCGTTCGTGCGGGCCCTCTTCTGCACTGACATGGCTGTTGGTTGATTTAACCGCTCTTTTACCCCCAACGTTGCGTGGGCTTCATCAATAGAAGGACTCCTACGAAGGGGTGGAACAATGCAAAAAGAGCTCGAGATTTCAACATCATCAGGAGATCCCCCCATAGCTGTAATGACATCTAGAGTACTACAACTGGAATCACTCCAAGGATCTTCATCGTTCATGCGGGCCCTGTTCTGCTCTGACATGGCTTTTGGTTGATTTAACCGCTCTTTTACCCCAACGTTGCGTGGGCTTCTGATCTCACTTGGCTATCAACGCGCTTGCAGCCATGAATCTCATATCCCGCAACTCCAGCAAGGGAGGCCCTAATCCTTGTCGTGCTTCCGCCGTACTTACTCCCACGGAACCTACAAATCCAGTCGTTGTTAGAAGCTCTACAGATCTGCGAAAGGGGTCCAGCTCTCCGGGAATTCCCTGGATCTCACAGTAATCAGATATGTTTCAAGGAAGACCTTGGATCCTACCAGGAGATTCAATTAACCCTTTCTTTTTTTATTTATCGGGCAAGTTTTCAGGATACTTCATCGGAAAGAAAAGAGATGAATCTTCATCCAAGAAGACGAAGACTTACATGGACCAGAAAAAGAGAAGGAAAGGAAATGGTGGGGGTTTTGGATGACTTTAGAAAAAGAGAATACATTCGGCGGGTCTTACTTTCCACGTGGGCAATGGACAGTCCACTCATTGTCCGCCACGTGCCTCGGCGGACCCACCCCGTCAGAATTTTTTAAACTCCCTCGCGCTCTCTCTCTCCGTTACTTCTCCGTTAGTCGTCATGTTATCTCTGCGCGCGCACGCGCTCTCTCTCTCTCTCGAGAATTTTCTCCTCTCTCTCTCTCTCTGCCTCTTCGTTTCCCGACTTCTCCTCCTTTCCTCCAATGAGCTCGACTTCAACTTCAACCTTCCGTGCACTTCACTCCCGACCACGCCTCCGCCTCCGCCGTCACCTGCCGAAGCCCCATTGGTGGCTCCGACTCGACGTCCGCGTCCGACGAGCTCAGCTTAGGCTTTTCGCCTTGCTCTGCTCTGCTCTATCTCTCTCCATCCCTCTTCACGACTTCCCTTCATTCACGGCCTCTGCTCCCTCTTTTCATTTTGAATCCAAATCTTCGTCTCTCCTAAATCTTCTGCGCGCTTCCCTCCCCTTACTGCGGAGGCCTCTTTCCATTCGCTCTCTACTCTGACGCCGCCTCCGCCTCCGTCCACGAACCCCATTGGCGGCTCCGATTTGTCCTCTGCGTCCGACGAGTAGCGAATATATTCCACTGAGCTAGAAGTAGTTCCGGGTTGTGGGGTTCTCCAATCGGGGACGGGAAGCGGGTCATTAACCACGTCGCTCGCGAAAACTGTGGCTCCTACTGGCCGTGGGTATACATTTGATTTCCATGAGCAAAGAGCTGCATCTAAACTGAGGCTTCCTCCCGGTTATGTCTTGGCATGTTCAACAATTCACGAGATATTGTGGTCAAGATGATGCAACTTTGTTTTGAAGATTCTAGCTTGTGCTTATTCCAACATATCATAGACATATATGGGTGGTATGTATGTGCGTATGTTCTCGTGTTGTCTTCTCTGAAGCTGAGTTAAGGCTTCAGCTTAGCCTGAATGAGAGAGTGTTTGTAACAGTTTTTAATGATGGAGGACCACTAAACCACTGGGTTTTACCGCAGCTGAACGGCTGCTCACTGATTCTGCATAGGTATATTCCTAACTTAAACAAATATAATGATCTCAGGGAGACTTTTATGGACACTCAGTCTCAGATGATGTTATAGAGAGAATTCGCACTACGGTGCAGCTATTTAAATGACTACGACAGATGAGAATGTCCAAATCGGGGGTAGGAGAACTTTTCTGCGGTGGTCATTGTAGATTCTCGAGATTTTGAGATGAAACTTTCCCACTGTGCTGGTCCTAAGGCTATGCATATTTCGATGTCCTTCGTCTGCATGAAAATTTCAAAATGAAGTAAACTCTAAATCTGCTTTTTTTGGTTGGCTCAGCTTGTCCCAGCACTTGGAATCCGTCTCTCTTCCTAGTGTAAGTGCGCTCCTCCTTAATCTCTGCTGCTCAAAATAAGAATTAGTTTGATATCAGCAGGCTTATACATCTAGGGAAAATATTCCTCAAGCAGATTAAATTGATCTATCCAACTGCTCCCATCCAGACCATGGCTTTGTTAGGTGGATTTCCTCGTACTGCATGTAAGATGATTAGTCTATTCCTATCTTTTCTTTCTTCCAATATGATCGATTCATGCATATTGTAATTTAAAAGTATGTTTTGATGCATGCTTCCGGGGTTTGATGTTGGAGAGATTTCAGAAGATAGTCCAGATGACTGGGAACGCTTATATGCTTGGCAGTGCATATTGCCAATCTTTTGTCAACAGAACCAGCTGATGATAATTAAGACCAGGAGAAAATTTTCTAGAAGGAGCATTTCTCTAATATGTGCAATCTTTAACTTTTTCTATTCTGAATTACCTTCTGGAACTAATTTCCAGACTCTGGTTGTCAATTAAGCAAAAAGTTGGGATAAGAACTTCACATTTTCACGGCTTTTGAAGTAGGAAAGACTACTGATAGATTGTCCTTATACCCAAGGCAATCACAGCAGTTTGCAACACCACTCGTCTTTTTGGCTGATAGTATGCTTAATTGTATGTGCCATGTGCTTCTCTGATATTTACTAGTAAAAAAATTGCTGATCAATCAACAATTTCATCTCGAATAACATTTTGTCATTTAGCAACTGCTTGTCATGTTTTTGCAGGGAAAGTCGGCATCGGAGGCTTCAGTATGGGTGCTGCCACAGCTCTTGACTCAGCAACTTGTTTTGCCCTGGGTAAATACGCAATTGGAAGTCCATACCCCTATCAACTTAAGGGCAGTTATCGGTTTGAGTGGTTGGTTTCCAGGCTCAAGGTAATTATTCAAACCATTTTATATTTTTCATGTAAACAGTCAGTCCACACTCTTTTTCTCCATAAGTTCTGTTTAGAAAAGAAAAAAAAAAGAATTTGGGGAGCAATCGCATCGAGTGGTCTCTTTTGGTTTACGAGACTCTGCGTCTATTGTTGTGAAAAGGATATCACGAAGTCGCTAGTAGCCATAGTTCTGTATAGTTCACACCAAACCACCTTTTCAGGAGAGAATTAGCCTGTGGTGAAACCAAGTCTCCTAAGCTCTTCATCATTGACGCCATCAGGAATGACTTCCACCAAAATTTTTTGCAGAGATACATGAAGTAGTTGTTTAAAGCTAAGAAGCTTCCAGAAAAGGTATGTATCTTATTTGTGAGAACTTGCAAATTGCTTGTATTTGGATTATCTTGTGCAAGCAGCAATGTGAAGTCTAATTCTCAGATATGAATTTTCCTTTCCACCGCACTTCTTATTCCTGGACTTTGAAGAGGGAGCGAGCAGAGGTCGTGAATGAAGGGAAGAGGGGTGGTGAAGGGGGATGGAGAGAGAGAGCAGAGCGAGGCGAAAAACCTAACCTGAGCTCGTTGGATGCAGACATCGAATCAGAGCTGCCAATAGGGCTCCAGGAGGCGACGGCGGAGGCGGAGGTGGAGGCGTGGTCGGGAGTGAAGCGCATGGGAAGTTGAAGCCGAGCCTGTTGGAGGAAAGGAGAAGTTGGGAAACGAAGAGGGCGAGGGAGAGAGAGAGAGAGAGAGAGAGAGAGAGAGAGAGAGAGAGAGATGTACTACCTTTTTTTGTCATAAAACCATAATCGTAATTAGAGGCAAATTTCTACTTCAGTTCACAGATTCCAATCTTAGACTTTTTAATTGGTTCAATGCACTACTAATCTCATATGTGAAATTTAACATGGTCATTTCGGTCAATTATTGTCTGAAATTGCTGATGTGATCATCCAGTCATCTTGATTATCTTTTGTGACATAGGCAATGACCTAACGTGAACAGATTTAATAAAAAGATATCGTTTTTTGTTTCATCAAATCTAACAAAAAAACAAAGCAGAAGCCATAAAACCCCCAAATTCAATTCCCTTAGTTTGCTAGAAACCCCAAAATTGACCTCTAACCCTAATTCACGAAAAGAATCCCCAATTTCCACTTTGCCATATTAAAATCCATGAAGAGATAAGCGAATTTGTCGCAATCAGTGATTGTGATTCCTCTGATAAGAATGATACCTCAATGTTTTGCTCTTGTGACTTGAAATCTCCTTTGCAAACAGCAAGACCAAAGGAGTACGGGGAAAGAAGATTTCATAACTACCCAAGATATCAATTTGGAGGAAGTTATAGTTTTTTTAGTTAGGTTGACACATAAATCAGTCAACTGATGAGTGTGTTAAATTTTTTTCAAGGGAGCAATATTGATGAAGAAACAAAATCAACCCATCATGAGGATTATGGCAACTCGATGGAAGCCAAGGCAAAGCTCTTAATGTAAGATATTTTATTTTATTTTTTTAATATGGGCTACATTAATTGATATTGTAGTTTACTGTTTACAAAATTAGTCTATTAAGGTGAAACATAAAAATTCTTAATTAGTCCAACATGGAACTAGCTATTATGGAATGAGTAAAGCCCGACCTCTAATGAAAGGTTTGTAGCTTAAAACTATATAGATAGAGCTCAAGTCTCTTATTTAATCTTGATGCACAAATAACCTCACATAATGAGTGTTTACTGAATGATAAATGTGAGAGGCAGTCCCACATAACTAGCTACCAATCTTGGTTAGATTCAAAGATGGAATGACCAAATTAGTGAACATGCAATTGAAAAATAAAGGATGGAATGCCCTAATCGACTTGATTCAACTTGATCCATTTTAAACGAACATCCAATTTGATCAATTGAATTTCAATTTGGCTAATGGAACCTCAATTGTACACATTGGTCTAGTTCATGGTGCAATTTTAATAGAATTTGGGGGAATTTACGGCATTTCATGTCGAATTAATCCAATCAAGTCAAGTCAATTCAGTCCAATTGCATTCAATTTGACCCAATTCATTTGGGAATTTTCAATTTAAGTTAGATTAGACAAAATTAAGAAAAATGGAAACCAAATTGGAGCCTAATTGAGCCGGCCAAGGCCCAAGTCAATCCGGTCCGACTGGCTCAACCCAGTTCGGTTGATTTTGACCGGTCGAGGCCAATTAGCCATCTCTGACTATTTTGCATCCAAGTTTCTAGTGTTCGGCAAGTTTATTCCGACTAGACAAGCACTGAAGCCCCTCCCATATGTCAAATTTACAAAAATGCCCTCACGTGGCAAAAATTACCCAATTGTCAGTGATTCTAGTCAACTTGAATGAACCAATGGGAGCTTCTTTTAGCTTTTTTTAATAGCGAAGCAAGTGATATTGGCCATTCATCATGAGATCATCCAAGCCACACCCATTGTGCTAAGTCATCAATCCATGTGAATTGAAATGGGCCAATGAGAAGCTTGCTTAATCAAGAATTTTTAACAAAGGGAGAGAAATTTAAAAAGGAAAAAAAAAAACAAGAACCAATTCGGTGGGGTGGCAGATTCCATTCCATTGCCCCCTTCCCCGTAAATTGGGTGGTTTATCACTGTGGCATTTTTTTTTTTTGGTCAGAAATGATAGTTTCTTTCATTCATAACATACAAGACTTACAAAAAAACGATAGATAATATTCCAAATATAAAATTTCTGAAAGAACTGGTAGAGAAAAGGACTTCCAATTTTGAGGTAGATATTTTGTTCTGTGCGCTTTCGCAAGCCAATCTGCAGCTTTATTGGCTTCCCGCGAGCAGTGAACCAACTTCATCAAATATGACAGGGATAATATGCCTTTGCATTGTTCAATAATGGACTTCACATTCCAAGGAGATTCGGCCTGGCCCATAATACTTTCCTCTGCAGTTAAACAATCGGTCTCACACTCCACTTTTCCTTTTTGTTCTTGTCTTGTTGCTTCTTCAACGACGTGCGGTTCTTTTCTAAACTGCAGAAACTCCAGCCCGTGCAAGATTGCTAGGGTTTCGACTTGAACAACCCTATTTTATGCAACGCATATATGGTCCGAGTGTAGAAAAGTTGACATCGTGAGACCAATTGTTAACTAACAAGTGGCGAATCCCGGTAGTTGAGATGCATGGCCTCCTGAAAATTTGTTATTGTGGAACTTCAACTTCAACTTTTATGTTTGAGGTTCGCTAAGCTTTGTGTGGTGAATGTGATCAGAAACCATTTGGAAATGAAATTATACCATGCTCTATAATCACGATTATGTGATGACTAAGGTCAAATTATAAAATGGAAGAAAGCTTTTTAAGCTAGAAAATGAAAACGTGTTAATGACTGTGGTGCCTACATTAGAACTTTTTTTTTTTTTGGGTCGAACTATATTAGAACCTCTCACACACAACAATTTCAAAGTGACTTAATGATTGATGATAGTTTTGGATGGATTGGTTGCGAATAAATGTTGGTGTGATTTGTTTGATAATAATATTATTTATATTTCTGCAACCTTTTTTCCTGCACTCTCGAGATACTCTCATTCATTATATGTGGTTAGAATAAAACAAAACAAAATAAAATACTTGCAACATCTGAAGCAATCTAAGAGAGAGAGAGAGAGAGAGAGAGAGAGAGATACTCTCATTCATTACATGTGGTTAGAATAAAACAAAACAAAATAAAATAAAATATTTGCAACATCTGAAGCAATCTAAGAGAGAGAGAGAGAGAGAGAGAGAGAGAGAGAGCCTAACACGCTCCTGTAATCATAGGAAATCCAATCTTATTCTTATCCGGACCACGCTAAAATCCTATCTCTCCAAACAAACGAAATATTGTGAATACCTATCTATGATGAAAGTAAAATTATAAAGCCAAATACAAAAAAAGAAAAGAAAAGAAATTATAAGCCAAATCATCTTATGTCGGAAGTGAAAAATAATAAAGTATATAAGTGCTTGCATAAAAAAGAAAGGCACATCGACGATCCCCGCAAGAGCCAAATATTATTTTACAAAAACTTTTACTTTTCATCCTTATCCTTTCATTTTTACTTTGTTTTCTAATCAAATTATTTTAATTTATCTAATGATATCCTTCTATTTTTTTCACAATTTTTTTAGTTGAGTCCCTTTAACAAGAAATGCGGAAAAATCCAGCTAACATGACCGTCGAGTGATATCGTAATGACTATGACATGATTAAATTTTTTCCAATGTACACGTCCACACAAGTGTCAACATTGGGTAACAAGTCATAGTTTAATATTGTCTATACCAGCTATTTTTTTCATACGCACATCTATATATATATATTTCACATCATACTTTGGGGTCATTTGATACCATGTTTGCAAATTTGATCTGATTTTGTGTCGGATAGACTTGAGCTGACATTTATAAAACTAGAACAGCTTGATTGGATGAACTAAATGTACATAAATTTGATTAGAAAATGCATGGAGTATGTAGACAATACACGAGTGTTATTTTTTATATATATTTTAATTACATGTGGATTCATACTTTCAATTTCCAAAGCCATTAGCTCCAATGAGAGAAAATTATCAACTACGAGATATGTTAGAAATTACACAGAAAAATCGTTGACCATGTGGGTAAATACTTCAAAATAATAGAGTGATGTCTATTTCATACGTAAAGTAGAGTGACATTTCTTTCATAACTGAGAATGTTACCTAGTCCATTGAGATTTATTTAACCTAAATATTTTTCGTTAGATATTTAGACTGCATATGGAAAAAGTTACTAGCTAGGGGAAGAAGTTGCCAAACTACTAACAGGCGGAAAGGTACCTTTTGTTGATGAAAAGTGTTGGCCCAAGCGTGTACCTGGGCCTTTTTTTTTTTTTTTTTGTTCTGAACTCTAAAAATAAACTTTTGAAATAAAGTACAAGAGTTGGATAAAAAAAAAGTACAAGAGTTAAATTTAAAAATTGCGATATTTAAAAAAAATTGCACGAAATTGACATATAATATTTGTTTATGCAATATAAAGAACAATATATCAAGCAATTAAAGTATGCGGCAACAGTATACTATAAAATTATTTAAAAACTCGATATTCAATGGGAATAGAGTCCTACGCCCGTCCAACTTGATCCTCGTAACCAAGACAGCGAACACAACAAAAAGACACATGGAATATCCGTGACATTCTTGGCCATCCCTGCTGGCTTGAAGAAGGAATCGTCGTGGGAAGTGGCCGGAGGTTCAAAAGCACATTACTTAGAAAGTACTCCTGCAAGCAATTTCTCCTTTTTGCAGTTCTGGGACACCACTTTGTATGACTCAATCAAGAGTCTGGGGAATCGTTTAGTGAAGTAAGCATCCAAATCATTAGGATCCGATCCGTGGATCGCCTGCCAAAATCATCAAAGCAATAACAGATATAAGCCTTGTATGCATGCGGTTGTAGATATCACCATTGTTCCAGAGAGAGAGCAAGAGCGTACCTTAACTTTTTCTGGAGCATGCCCTAGGTGGTTAAACTTATTCCGCACAACTCTCAATAAGTCTCTGACACGGCTACCATCATAGGGCATACGTCTGTGTTGACGTAGGTCGTCCATAACATCTTTATCTATTTTCTCATCCCAATTCCCATCAAAAACCAATTGCACAATGTTCTCCAATGCATTCAGAAGATCTAAATTGCCTTTCCTTGCTTCTTCTACTTCATCGCTGATGTCATGAAGAAAGGTCAGTCTCATCTTTGAACTCCAGAAAAATGGATGGTGAAGCACCTCTGATGCCTTTGGCCTGCTAGCCACAAAAAGTAATTTACTATTGACCTGACATGCTCAAAGAAATCAATTACAAGAACGATATTGAAATGGATCGACTTCCCGAGTTCAAAAGCATCGCAAGTTTGGCGTTCGTGCAATCTCTAAAACAATTAAAATTGCATTAACTTGATAAAAGAGTAAGCAAAATGTCTAAAAACTTCCGTACACTTCATAACTCATGAGTATGGGATGAAGGGAGTTGTTTGACCACAACAAGAACTCAGGAATAATTTACTCCAAGTACCTTAAATTAGAAATCTAATCACCCAATCCCTAGGATTGTTATTTCATAGTGAGCGTCGTATGCTAAAACCCTTGGAATGTTCGTATGAAATCCTCTTCGGTGTATGCATAGCAAATCTAATATTGCGCTAGGAATGATTGGAATTTATTTGTTCGTGTGTGGGTAACAAACTTATAGCCCTAATAACTAGGCCTCCCACAATGATCATCTTCCATTTGAATACCACAATTGTCAAAGACATTTAGGCTATCACATGGTCAACCTTTTCCCCGGCTACTATTGTCGATTGCCAAAAGAAATGAGTGGGATCTACACGTTTTTGCTCATTAAGTAGAGCCCCACCAGCAGGACAGATATTTAAGCCATGTTGGACGAATTTGAAGCCACCTTTAGTACTCACAAGATTAAGTGATGTTGAAAATCAATCAACTAGCAATGGCTATAAAATATATCAAATGGCAGACTGAAAATGGTAGTGATGCAAATAAAGGATGACAATACACTCACCTCAATTTGGGGTCTTGGTTTAGTAAACACGAAAATAGATCATGAGCTTCTGGTATGTCCACAAAGGATAGGTCCATTTTGTTGCAAGCAATTTTGTGGTCACGTTCTAGATTTTCACCAAATGGATGTCTTCCACGAGTGAAGCAAAAGCACAAGACACAACCTAAACTAAACACATCCATTGCCGGCGTTTGGCGCCCACCATGAAGAAGCAGTTCAGGTGCTCGCCATCCTGAGGTTCCACAACTTGCAAGACAAACATCTAAGATCAATATAACAGTCTTCATCACTTGGACGATATATAGATGAATACGATAGATTCATTAGTCAATGAAGGGAGGCCATGGCAAGGACTACTAAATCTTCACAAACTTTACCACAACAAAAGAAGCAATACAACGCAACTTGACTTCCAACTCAACGATTTTCTTTAAAAGAAGAGATTTCTCTAACAAGTAAATTACTAGAGGTGTCAAAACGGGTCTTAAACCCATATATGACCCATTTAAATCATAAATGGTTTATATATGGGTTACTTACATTTTGAAATGGGCCATATATGGGTCACTTATATTTTAAAGAGACTAGTTAAATGGGCCTTAAATGGATTGGACTTAAAAACCCATTTCCAACCCAAGTCCCACACTCTCTCTTTCCCCCTTTAACTTTATAAAAATGTTTTATTTTTTAAATAAAAATCGAAATTAGAATTATTTTTTATATTTCTTTTTTCTTTTCTTTTTTCTTTCTTCTTCCTCCTTCCTTAGCCGGTGGTTGGCACGATGACGGTTAGCGATCGGCCAGGTGAGGCTGGAGCTCATCGACGACTAGCGAGGCTTGAGCTCATCGATTTTTTTTTTCTTTCTTTCTTCTTCCTCTTTCCTTAGCTGATGACTAACATGATGACGGCTCGAGACTAGCCAGTTGAGGCTCGAGCTCATCGGCCCCTAAGGTTGTTGACGATTGGCAAGGCTCAAGCTTACCGGCCTCGGGTGAGCTCGATCTCGCAAATCTAGAGAGGCTTGAGCCTCACCAACAATGGGCGAGGCTCGAGCTCGCCAACGTTTGGCGAGGCTCGAGCTCGCCAACGTTTGGCAAGGCTCATGCCTCGCCGATCTAGTGAGATCGGTGTCGAGCGAGCTCGATCTCACTGATTTGGCGAGGCTTGAGTTCGTCGGTGTTAGGCGAGCTCTAGCTTGCCTGTGGCTAGTCCTCGGCCACTACTGTGGTCGGTGGCCGGTCGAAGAAGAAGAAAAAGAAAAAAGAAAAATAATTAAAATTATAAAATTTTCCATTATATTTGTATTGCATTAAAGTGTTTTAGCAATACCATTTTTTTTAAATATCATAAGAAATAATCTTTCTAAGGTTTAGTTAAAGGTTTTTCACATTTTTTATTTTATTTACTAATATTTATTGTTTAATTTACTTTTTAAATTTGATGTGAAGTTTTTATTCAAGCAACATATATGTGAAGAGCTTAAAGTGAATCAAATGGGTGGGAGTAGATTCACCTAAATTGAGTTAAATATCAATGTGTTCCAATAATATGGGTTGGGTCGGGTATGGATCGTGTATGAGTTGGGTCGAGTATGGGTCATCAAATTTATATTGCATGAAAATGGATCAAAACAAATTAAATGGGTCAATACGGATCATATCATTTTCGACTTGACCTAAACCCGACTCGACCCACCCATTTGATGGCCCTTTACCACTATATAGATTTAAATTATGCATGGATCAATCTTGAGGAAAAGAAAATCAAAGATCTAGGTAAAGCTGTCATGAGCACTTACCAGTGGCATGATATCCCAATGAAGATTTACCTTCAGGAAGGCATTTGCTAATGCCCATATCAGATAGTTGAGCACAAAATGGTCGATTCTTAGTAATCAAGACATTTTGAGGCTTTAAGTCCCGATGAATTATTCTCAAGTAATGCAAATGGCTGAGTCCCGATACCACATTTCTGTATCATAATATAGAGAAGACATCATGACTTAAATCGACAATCTATTTGGAACCAAATAGTATTCGGGCCACTTGAAGGCCTCCTATATATATATATATATATACTAAGCCATATCTTATTCGAAATTAAGGACTTTCTCTAACATCCTAAGACCCAGTAAGGATGTCAGAAGTATACTGGAGAAAAAAAACTGTTATAGGTTCTTTACGTAAACTCTACAATGAAAAACCCGCTATAGAATCTAATTGCCATATTAATCACATCAACATTTACCGATTTGAGTGCATGAGGATTCTGCAGCATTCACGAATCAAAAGGAAAGAAGGCATACTGTTTTTACCAAGATGGGATAATCAATCTAATTATTACTACGTAACTGATAATACCTAATTAATTTCCTTGGAAAGAAAACTGAGAATTTAGCCTTGATGGTGAGATTGAACTTAATAGGCTCTAGAAAGGAAGCTGCAAGGTTCAAAACTTAGCCCACGATGGTGATTGCATTGGACTCACCACAGTCAAGGTAGTGACCTAATAATTCGCTGTATCATGCATCACTTGGAAGTTTTTGCAGGAGAGCTATTAAGTCCTTCAACTAGCACTTGATACCCCACATAAGCCAGCAAAGAAGAGTACATGAAGCTAGTGATCTCTATGAGATTCTTCTGAGTCATGTAAACAGATGTAAGCAAGCTCACTACAAATACAAATATGTGACAGTTGATTTTAGGAGTGCCGCAATAAGTAAGATACTGCATTTATCTTTCTATTCACATCCTTTTGACAAATCAAAACATAAAAATTACCTCATCAGTTTCTGTAACAAAGGTGAGGGATAACCATCTGCCCGCCACAAGTTAACATCTTGCATCATATCCCCAGCAGAATCCAATTTGATTTTATAATCATCCGTTGATGCTGGATCACCACGGAACGCAGAGTTATTTGAAGAATCTGAATGTGCTTGAATTAAATCATCTAAGCTACAAGCACAGCGCTCCAGAGCAAGATACACGAAATCCGAGTTGGACTCCACTCCATGATACCGAACGATATTTTTATGTCGGTCAGATGCCATCAAAATCTGAATCTCGTTGGAAGCAACATCACAATGAGCCCGAACAAGGCGTTTCACTGCAACGTGGATGCCCTCAAGGACAATGGTCCCATTACTTCCTTTAGCTATTTCTTTTCTTGATACGTGGATTTTACCAATTTTACGCCATCCAATGCCACCATTAGGAAGGCTATCCTTTCTGTCGAAACTTCTATAATAGATTTTCTTCCTGTGATCTCTTGATAAAGTGCCTACGTATACGTCAAAAAACAAAACCGTGAGACTTGATATGAAACAGGTTAAAACAAACAATACCTCAAGTGAATTAATCAAGGGGCAATGTGGCATGAAAGCAACAACCCCTCTAGTAGCTGTGTGATTTGAGGACGAACTACTTGGAAGCTGGCAAGCCTATAATGACCCAGTTCAATAGGGGCAGGGAGTAATTGTTAGGATGGGAAACAACTTAGTATGGGATGGGTCAAAGCAACAATACTTTGAGTGAATTAATCCAGGGTGTCACCCCTAAAGTAAACATAAATGAAATTTGAAATAACGGTTCACAACATTGGTACATGAGATTGAATTTAAGTTGATGCTTTATGTGTATTGATATAATTGTCCATCTCCAAGGTCAGCCCACCGACAAAGAAAGTTCACTAATCAAGTGAACTTATGTGCAAGACGCAATTCGTGCGAGTTTATTTTTTGCCTCAATCTTTGCATGTGATAGGTTGCATTTGAAATGAATTGACGAGTTATAATACTTTGATTTAAAGTTTTATATAACAGAAATAGCATATACTTTAATTTCTGTGAATGCACGGGTATACGCCTATGTCCCAGTCTCCAAAAATTTAGGTGGAGTCCTAGCTTCTGTGTTTCACATGACTCTTTTCATTTGTGATATGAGGGAATAGAGAGAGTTATGGCTTTTCAAGATTTGAATGTCACACCTAAAAAGCATTTGTTTGTTCCTATTTTCGAAAGAACTATTAGTTATCATTCATCGACTCCTAGACTCCTCTCTTCCTAGTAATTCCTTACCTATTTTGTGTTGTTAGTTACTATAGGAAATCTGAGCGTCCTACCTATATCCCCACTCTTAAAGTAAGAATCAGAAGACAAATTAAGCATGCTTCTTGAGCTTTAACATAAAAAGAATTTGGAGATGCACATCACCTTGTGGAACCTCGGTATTGGGTTCTTCCACTTCTGCGTTCACTGCGGATAGCATGTTAGTCAAATCTTCAGGTACAAGGTCTCGTTGGTTGATGAGATGACTCAAATTCCGCGGCTGAATGTAAGAATCAACCGCATGAGGTTGAGGGCGTCGTGGCCAGAATGGAAAGGCCCTGTGTGGGCTCACGTTTCGAGCAGGAAGAGACTGATTGCGCAAATTCGTCTTTGGAAGAAAGGTTGATGAACTTGCACCTACAGTGCTTATGACACTAGAACTCAGGTCCGACCAGGCATCGGGTAAAGTCACCGCCCAATGATCTTCAGGTAACGTCACCCAATCATCCGTCCAATCATCTTTATTGTTCACAGTCTCAGGCAATGGAGGAAAGGCTGATGAACTTGGACCTACAGTGCTTATGACGTCAGTGCTCAGGTTCGGCAAGGCAGCAAATGAAGTGACCATCCAATCATCCTCATCATTCAGAGTCTCAAGCGGATGCGCACACTCTTCAACATTGCCTTGGTTGTTGCTTGATTTCACCGCTCTTTTACCATTCACCGCTGTGAGGGCTTCTGATCTCACTTGGTCATCAACACGCTTGCAGCCCTGAATCCCATATCCCGCAACTCCAGCAAGGTGGGCCCTGATGGCCGTCTTGCTTCCGCGATGCTCATACCCACAGAAATTACAAATCCACTTGTTGTTGGGAAGGATGTGTACATGTATGCGGAAGGGGTCCCGCTCTCTCGACATTTCCCCTGTATTCCACTGGAGTAAACAGATGTTTCAAGGAAGACCTTGGATCGTCTCAGGAGTTTCAATCAACCCGTTCTTTTTATGATTTATCGGACAAGTTTTCAGGATACTTCATCGGAAAGAAAAGAGATGAATCTTCATCCAAGAAGATGAAGACTTAACATGGACCAGAAAGAGAAAAGGAAAGGAAATGGTGGGCTTTTGGATGACTTTAGTAAAAGAGAATCCTTTCGGTGGGTCTGACTTTCCACGTTGGCAATGGACAGTCCACTCATTGTGCGCCACGTGCCTCGGCGGACCCACCCTGTCAGAATTTTTGAAACTCCCTCGCGCTCTCTCTCTCTCCGTTACTTCTCCGTTGGCTCGTCATGTTGTCTCTGCGCGCGCTCTGTCTCTCTCTGCCTCTTCGTTTCCCGACTTCTCCTCCTTCCCTCCAACGAGATCGACTTCAACCTTCCGTGCGCTTCACTCCCGACCACGCCTCCGCCTCCTCCTCCACCTCCGCCGTCCGCGTCCGACGAGCTCAGGTTAGGTTTTTCGCCTTGCTCTGCTCTCTCCCTCTTTCCATCCCTCTTCACGAACCCTCTTCCCTTCATTAGCGACCTCTGCTCCCTCCTTCTTCACCACCGAAAGCTCCCTCTTTTCATTTTGAATCCAAATACTCGTCTCTCCTAAATCTTCTGCGCGCTTCCCTCCCCTTACTGCGGAGGCCTCTTTCCATTCACTCTCTACTCTGACGCCGCCTCCGCTTCCGTCGACGAGCCCCATTGGCGGCTTCGATTTATCCTCTGCGTCCGACGAGTTACGAATATGTTCCATTGAGCTAGAAGTAGTTCTGGGTTGTGGGGTTCTCCAATCGGGGACGGGAAGCGGGTCATTAACCACGTCGCTCGTGAAAACTGTGGGTCCTACCGGTCGTGGGTATACATTTGATTTCCATGCGCAAAGAGCTGCATCTGAACTGAGGCTTCCTACTGGTTATGTCTTGGCATGTTCAACAATTCACCGGATATTGTGGTCCAGATGATGCAACTTTGTTTTGAAGATTCTAGCTCGTGCTTTTTCCAACATATCATAGACATATATGGGTGGTATGTATGTGTGTTCTCGTGTTGTCTTATCTGAAGCTGAGCTAAGGCTTCAGCTTAGCCTGAATGAGAGAGTGTTTGAAGTAGTTTTTAATGATGGGGGACCACTAATCCACTGGGTTTCACTGCAGCTGAATGACTGCTCACTGATTTTGCATGAGTATATTCCTAACTTAAACAAATATAATGATCTTGGAGAGACTTTTATGGACACTGTCTCAGATGATGTTATAGAGAGAATTCACACTACGGTGTAGCTATTTAAATGACTACGACGGATGAGAATGTCCAAACTGGGGGTAGAAGAACTTTTCTGGGGTGGTCATTGTAGATTCTCGAGATTTTGAGATGAAACTTTCCCACTGTGTTGGTCCAAAGGCTATGCATATTTTGATGTCCTTTGTCTGCAAAAAAATTTCAAACTGAAGTAAACTCTAAATCTGCTTTCTTTGGCTGGCTCAGCTTGTTCCAGCACTTGGAATCCGTCTCTCTTCCTAGTGTGAGTGCGCTCCTCCTTAATCTCTGCTGCTCAAAAAAGAATTAGTTTGATATCAGCAGGCTTATAAATCTAGGGGAAATTTTCCTCAAGCAGATTAAATGGATCTGTAAAACTGCTCCCACCCTAACCATGGCTTTGTTAGGCAGATTTCCTCGTACTGCATGTAAGATGATTAATCTATTCCTATCTTTTCTTTTTTCCAATATGATCAATTCATGCATATTGTAATTTAAAAGTATGTTTTGATGCATGCTCCCAGGGTTCGATGTTGGAGAGATTTCAGAAGATAGTCCAGATGACTGGGAAGGGTTAGATGCTTTGCAGTGCATATTGCCAATCTTTTGTCAAACAGAACCAGCTGATGATAATTAATACCAGGAGAAAATTTTCTAGAAGAAGCATTTCTTTAATATGTGCAATCTTTAACTTTTTCTATTCTGAATTACCTTCTGGAACTAATTTCCAGACTGTGGTCGTCAATTAAGCAGAAAGTTGGGATAAGCACTTCTCATTTCACAACTTTTGAAGTTGGAAAGATTACTGATAGATAGTCCACATACCCAAGGCAGTCACAATCATTTGCAACACCACTCTTCTTGGCTGATAGTATGCTTAATTGTATGTGCCATGTGCTTCTCTGATATTTACTAGTAAAAAATTGCTGATCAATCAACAATTCCATCTCGAACAACATTTTGTGATTTAGCCACTGCTAGTCATGTTTTTGCAGTGAATGTTGGCATCAGAGGCTTCGGTACGGGTACAGCTCTTTACTCAGCAACTTGTTTTGCCCTGGGTAAATACACAATTGGAAGTCCATACCCCTATCAACTTAAGGGCAGTTATCGGTTTGAGTGGTTGGTTTCCAGGCTTAAGGTAATTATTCAAACCATTTTATATTTTTCATGTAAACAGTCAGCCCACGCTCTTTTTCTCCATAAGTTCTGTTCAGAAAAGAAAAAAGAAGAAGAAGAATTTGGGGAGCTATCGCATCAAGTGGTCTCTTTTGGTTTACGAGACTGCGTCTATTGTTGTGAAAAGGATATCACGAAGTCGCTAGTAGCCATAGTTCTGTATAGTTCACACCAAACCACCTTTTCAGGAGAGAATCAGCCTGTGGTGAAACCAAGTCTCCTAAGCGCTTCATCAATGACGCCATCAGGAATGACTTCCACCGAAAATTTTTGCAGAGATACATGAAGTAGAAAGCTAAGAAGCTTCCGGAAAAGGAATGTATCTTATTTGTGAGAACTTGCAAATTGCCTGTATTTGGATTATCTTGTGCAAGCAGCAATGAGAAATCTAATTCTCAGATATGAATTTTCCTTTCCACCGCACTTCTTAATCCTGGACTTTGAAGAGGGAGGGAGCAGAGGTCGTGATTGAAGGGAAGAGGGGTAGTGAAGGGGGATGGAGAGAGAGCGCAAAGTAAGGCGAAAAGCCTAACCTGAGCTCGTTGGACGCAGACGTCTAATCAGAGCTGCCAATGGGGCTCTGGGAGGCGACGGCGGAGGCGGAGGTGGAGGCGTGGTCGGGAGTGAAGCGCATGGGAAGTTGAAGCCGAGCTCGTTGGAGGAAAGGAGGAGAAGTTGGGAAACGAAGAAGGCGAGGGAAAGAGAGAGATGTACTACCTTTTTTGTTATGAAACCATAGTCGTGATTAGAGGAAGATTGCTACTTCAGTTCATAGATTCCAATCTTAGGCTTTTTGATTGGTTCAATGCACTACGAATCTCATATGTGAAATTTAATATGGTCATTTTGGTCAACTATCGTCTGAAATTGCTGATGTGACCATCCAGTCATTTTGATCATCTTTTGTGGCATGATCGGTAATCTAACGTGGACAAACTCAATAAAAAGATGTCGTTTTTTGTTTCATCAAATCTTACAAAAAAAAAAAAAAGGAGAAGCCATAAAGCCCTCAAGTTCAACTCCCTCAATTTGCTAGAAACCCCACAATTGACCTCTAACCCTAATTCACGAAGAGAACCCCCAATTTCCACTTTGCCATATCAAAATCCAATTTCCACTTTGCCATATCAAAATCCATGAAGAGATAAGCGAATTTGTCACAATCAGTGATTGTGGTTCCTCCGATCAAGAATGATACGTCAATGTTTTGCTCTTGTGACTTGAAATCTCATCTGCAAACAGCAAGACCAAAGGAGAACAGGGAAAGAAGATTTCATGATTGCCCAAGATATCAATTTGGAGGAAGTTATAGTTTTTTTAGTTAGGTTGACACATAAATCAGTCAACAGATGAGTGTGTTAAAATTTTTTCAAGGGAACAATATTGATGAAGAAACAAAATCAAACCCCTCATGAGGATTATGGAAACTCCATGGAAGCCAAGGCCAAAGCTCTTAATGTAAGTTTTTTTTTTTTTTTTTTTAATGTGGGCTACATTAATTGATATTGTAATTTGATGTTTATGGAATTAGTCTATTAAGGTGAAACATAAAAATTCTTAATTAATCTAACATGGAGCTAGCTATTGTGAAATGAGTACAACCCCTCTGATGAAAGGTTTGTAGCTTAAAACTTTATAGATATAGCTCAAGTCTTTTCTAATGCACAAATAACCTCCCATAATGAGTGTTTACTGAATGATAAAGGTGAGAGGCAGTCCCACATAACTAGCTACCAATCTTGGTTAGATTCAAAGATGGAATGACCAAATTAGTGAACATACAATTGAAAAATCAAAGATGGAATGCCCTAATCGACTTGATTCAACTTGATCCATTTTAAACTAACATCCAATTTGATCAATTGAATTTCAATTTGGCCAATGGAACCTCAAATGTACACATCGGTCTAGTTCATGGTGCAAATTTTAATAGAAATTAGGGGAATTTATGGCATTTCATGTTGAATTAATCAAATCAAGTCAGGTCAATTCAGTCCAATTGCATTTAATTTGATCCAATTCATTTGGGAATTTTCAATTTAACTTAGATTAGAAAAAAAATTAAGAAAAATGGGAACCAAATCAGAGCCTAATTGAGTCGGCCAAGGCCCAAGTCAATTTGGTCCGACTGGCTCAACCCAGTTCGGTTGATTTTGACAGGTCGAGGCCAATTAGGCTCTGTTTGGCAACTTGCCAAATAGTAATAATTTCTACTCTTTTGTTCCTATGAGTGGATTTGGAACAGAAATTTGTTTTGTAAAATTTTTGTTCTCGGAAATAAATTTCTATTTTTTTGTTCCCGAAAGTAGATTTGAAATATAATTGAGAAGTAAAAAAAAAGTTGATTCTTTATTCTCGAGAATAATTCTAGAATCAACCAACCTATTTTCTCTCTTTTCTTTTCTTTTGTCTTGTTCTTCCTCCCTCTTTCTTCTTCTTCTTCAACTACCGCTGTCGTTGCCATCCATCGCCGCTAGTTGTCGACGACCGGTTGGGTGAGGTCCGGCGAGCTCGTCGGAGGCTCGCCAGGCCACGATGAGGTCCGGCGAGCTTGCCGAAGGCTCACCCGCCATCGGTGAGGTGGAACTCACTCGGGCCTCCTTTGGCCACCGGCGAGGCTCGCCCGGCCAAGGCTTGGTCGACAAAGCGCCGCCTCGTTAAGGGCTAGTGATGCTTCAACGAGATCGTCGGCCTTCGTCTGGCCGGTCCATTGGTCATCCCAAGGCCGCCGACCGGCGACCTTGAAGGAGAAGAAGAGAAAGAAAAGAAAAAAAGAAAAAGAAAAAGTAATAAAATTATTTAAAAATTATAAAAAAAAATGATTTGGATTAGAAATTTTAAGAACGGTAGCAAACACAATTCTATTTCGTAAATTGAAATTTTGGACAGTTATCAAACAAATTAAAATATTTAGAAATTATTCTCGGGAATAGAATATCAAAGAATCATTTATGATCGAAATTCAGAAATGATTATGGAAACAGAAACGTTACCAAATGCGCCCTTAGCCATTTTTGACTATTTTCCATCCAGGTTTCTAGTGTTCGGCAAGTTTATTTCGACTAGACAAGCCTCAAAGCCCTTCCCATATGTGAAAATTACAAAAATGCCCTCATGTGGCAAAAATTACCATATTGCCAGTGACTCTTGTCAACTTGAATGGACCAATGGGAGCTTCTTTTAGCTTTTTTCAATAGCGAAGCAAGTGATATGGGCCATTCATCATGAGATCATCCAAGCCACCCATTGTGCTAAGTCATCAATCCATGTGAATTGAAATGGGCCATTGAGGAGCTTGCTTAATCAAGAATAGTAATTTTGACATTTTGTAAATAGTAAGCATTGTTGGCTAAATTATCATTTATTTCAACTAACAAAGTATGAAATAAAAATATGTGATGTCATGTGAAGTTCTCATTATATCATGATTGACAGCCGATTCAAAGATATTAACACTGTAACATTTGATGACAACATTAAAGGGGTGACTTCTTCTTTAAAGGTACAACGATTAAAATATTCTTAAATTTGATTTCAAGCAAATATTTAAGGATTAACTTGAATAAAATTAAAGTGAAAGTTAATTTTAAGCCTTAAAAAGGGACACGTAAATGAATCAATAAGGAAAAATAAAATAATATTTCATAATAATGTCACAATAGTACCTTTTATCTAAGACTTTAGAAACATGCGACAATTTGATTGTACTTGAATTTTACTAGAAAAAGGATTGATCGAGATAAATTTAAGTTGAAAAATAAACTTTAAGCTAACAAATGGACACGATTAATGGATTGAAAAGAAAGAAATAAAATATATAAAAGAGAAAAGTTTCTATGAAATCAGTGATAATTAAAATTTAAAAGTATACGAAAGATAACAAATACACGAATTTTTAAAAAAAAGGGAGAGAAATTTAAAAGGAAAAAAAAAAAATAACCAATTCGGAGGGGCGGCAGATTCCATTCCATCGCCCCCTTCCCCGTAAATTGGGTGGTTTATCAATGTGGCATGCATTGATTACCTATTTGGTTACAATTTGTAACCAGCTGCCATCATTTCAAAGATACTAGACTAGCAGTCGTCGAGAGGCTAGTGCAGCAGAGCTAGGATCAGGGCGAGGGGTGTTTCCAAATTTGGTTACAAATCCCTCCACGGTTAACCCTTCCGTTTTATTTACGTGGAACGGGGGCTCCAATAACCACGGCCTTTGTTTAAGGTCCTTAGGCTGGACCAATGCGATGTATATATGGTCCGTGTGTAGAAAAGTTGACATTGTGAGATCAATTGTTAAGTAACACGTGGCGAATCCGGGTAGTTGAAATGCACGCCCTCGTGAAAATTTGTTATTATGGAACTTCAACTTCAACTTCAACTTTTATGTTTGAGGCTCGCTAAGCTTTGCGTGGTGAATGTGATCAGAAATTATTTGGAAAAGAAATTATACCATGCTCTATAATCACGATTACGTGATGACGAAGGTCAAATTATAAAACGTAAGAAAGCTTTTTAAGTTGGAAATGAAAATGTGTTAATGACTGTTGTCCCCATATTAGAATTTTTTTAAGGGTCAAACTATATTAGAACTTCTCACACGCAGTAATTACAAAAGTGACTTAATGATTGATGATAGTTTTGGATGGGTCGGTTGGGAATAAATGTTGGCGTGATTTGTTTGATAATAATATTATTTATATGTCTTTAACCTTTTCCCTGGATTCGAGATATTCCCGCTTGTTATATATGGTTAGAATAAAACAAAATAAAATAATATATACTTACAACATCTGAAGCAACCTCAGACAGAGAGAGAGACTAACACGCTCCTGTAATCACGGAACATCCAATCTTATTATTATCTAGACCACACTAATCCTATCTCTCCAAACCAATAAATATCGTCAGTACCTACCTATCATGAAAGTAAAACCATAAAGCCAAATACCAATAAAAGTAAAAGAAATTATAAGCCAAATCATCGTACGTCGTATGTGAAAAATAATAAAGCATATAAGTGTATATAAAAAGATTGCCCAAATGACAATCCACGCAAGAGCCAAATAATATTTTACAAAACCTTTTACCTTTGGTCCTTATACTTTCATTTTTACTTTGTTTTCTTATCAAATTATTTTAATTTGTCTAATGATATCCTTCTACTTTTTTCATAAATTTTTGAGTCAAGTCCCTCTGACACCAAATGCAGCCATATCCAGCTGACTTGACCGTTGATTGATATCATATGTGTGTGAAAAAAATAAGAAGACAATATAGACAGTATTGAACTATGACTTGTTGCCCGATGTTGATGCTTGTGTGGACCTCTACATTGATGCCATGTTCGCGAATTTGGTCTGATTTTGTGTCGGATGGATTTGAGCTAAAATTTTATGAATCTAGAACAACTTGATTGGACGAACTAAGTGTACATAAATTTAATTAGAAAATGCATGGAATATGTAGACGATACATAAGATTTTTTGTCCATTCTTCATGAGGCTTAGAACCGTTAATGCATTTTCTTGTCATTTATTTCTTTATGAGGTTTTGAAATACATGAGTGTTATATATATTTTAATTACATGTGGATTCATACTTTCAATTCCCAAAGCCATTAGCTCCAACGAGGGAAAATTATCAACCATACGAGATATGTTAAAAATTATATAGAAAAATCATTAATCGTGTGGGTAAATACTTCAAAATAATAGAGTGATGTCTGTTTCATAGGTAAATACTTGCAAGTAGAGTGACATTTCTTTCATAACTGAGAGTGTTACTTACTTCATTGAGATTTACTTAGGCTGTGCATGTTTTTATTTCCCAAAACTGTTTATAAACACTTTTTTTGTTTTTTCGTTTTCGTTTAACAAAATTGAAACAGAAATCGAAACAACTTTTTGTTGTTTCTCTTCTCCGAAACACTTCTGGGAAACCGAAAAAGAACAGAAATAAAGAACACAATTGGAACAAAACGGGAACAAAGCGAAGCTCGTGCGAAGCCCTTCTCGTTCGTGCCCGTGCGGCTCGTTCTCTCCCCCGACGTCTCCCCTCTCCGGCGCCTCCCACTCGGGCGGACTCTCCGGCGACTCCCCCTCCGGCGACTCTCCGGCGCCTCTCCACTCCGCTCACTCTCCGGCCGACAGTGGTGCTCCGTCAACCGGCTGAAGCTTCCCAGTCCAGGTAGGCCTGCTGCTCCTCCATCTCCGTTCGAAGAAGTCGAGCTCGGCGACAACAACGTTTGCCGACCACCGCCAGATGCTCGCTCGAGCCTCAAACGAGCGTCGCTCGCCCGGATCTGCAAATCTAGGCGAGCAACGCTCGCTGCAGGCTCTGCCGAGCTCGAGCAGGCGTGTGGTCGCTCGGCGAGCGCTCGAGCGAGCGACGCCGACCCCAAAGGGAGCCGTCGGCCAAATCTGCTAGATCTGGGCGACGGTTGCTCGCCGGGCTGCTGCTCGCTCGCTGGGCAGCTGCTCCGCGAGCGAGCAAAGCGCGCAGCTCACTCGACCGTGGCTCGCTCGGCGCGGCGCAGCCCGGTCGTGCGGAGCTCCGAGCGGCGCAGCTCGGGCGAGCGAGCTGCGCCGCGAGCTCGGACGAGCGAGCTGCGCCGCCAGGCTCGGACGAGCGAGCTGCGCCGCCAGCTCGCTCGGAGTGGCGCAGCTCGGTCGTGCCGAGCTCCGAGCGGCCTGCTCGCCGAGCGAGCCAAGCAGCCACGCTCGGGCGAGCGAGCTGCGCCGCGAGCTTGGACGAGCGCGAGCTGCACCGCCAGCTCGGTCGAGCGAGCTGCTAGCTCGCTCGGAGCGGCGCAGGCTCGGTCGTGCCGAGCTCCGAGCGGCCTGCTGCCGAGCAAGCGAGCGCAGCCAGGCTCGGGCGAGCGAGCTGCGCCGCCAGCTCGGTCGAGCGAGCTGCTAGCTCACTCGACCGTGGCTCGCTCGGAGCGGCGCAGCTCGCTCGTGCCGAGCGCGGAGTAGCTGGCTCGGCCGAGCAGCCACGGTCATGGCTCGCGCGGCGCAGCCAAATTATGAGGTGCTTAAACATTCTGCGGTTATGCGAAGGGTTACACGGGCATTAGTGAAGCTGATGGCTTGGCAGGATACTGCAGTGGAAGAGGGGATGAGGTGTGCTTGGGGAGTTTGAAACCTTTATAGCTCTACATGGTTACTAGCATAATTCTAGAAGTTGGGTTTTGAGGGGTTGTGGAATATGTAATGTTTCAAATAACTTCTTGCAGGTAATTTTGAAGTTTGTCATTTGATATATGCATGAGAAATAATGATAATTCATGGATTTGGTTTGCATGATTCTACAACTCCTCCCTAAAATGCTCAAATCATATTTCATCATGGTCAAATGTGGCTTAGCTCAATGATAGATTCAGTTTCTCTAA
Organism: Eucalyptus sideroxylon; assembly: GCA_014182405.2. Lineage (NCBI taxonomy): Eukaryota > Viridiplantae > Streptophyta > Magnoliopsida > Myrtales > Myrtaceae > Eucalyptus > Eucalyptus sideroxylon. The sequence goes on from CM024550.2 coordinate 25,703,819, forward strand.
TCATGGTACAATGATGTGAAAAAAGATATGGAAAAGAAATTTTGGTGATTACATGTCAAATTTTAATGAGCTTTAGCTGTGGAACGAGCTCTTGATAAACACATTATTTCTTCATCCCCATCAAGTGGCTGATATAAAGTTCTCAACCCCTTTGCTGCGTATGGGCAGATTGCAGAAATTACTCGAGTGTTGAGAAGCGGTGGAGTTTTAGTTGGAACCACTTTCCTCCGGTACACGCCGTCCACTCCCTGGATAATATTGCCTTTCAGACAGGTACATCTATATGCACACAGCTCGGTACATTAGACCCATTTTTAGTCTTGTAATTTAACTTCTACAGCCATGTGAAACAATAGAGGGACCACTTTTGTACACTTTAACCTGCATATAATGGTACTCCACTTGGAACATGAAGAGATGAAACCACTTTTGTACACTTTAACCTGCATATAATGGTAGCTCTGGTTGTACCATATTTCCCCTTATATTTTTTTGTGTGACTATTTGCATGAACCACTTCACATCTGCCTTGTAAAATGTAACACGTCAACTTGAGTTATAGCAACAAAATTATATTGTATGTAGCATTACAATGAAATGCTCAGGCTGATCATTTCGCATTACATAGCTCAAAAATAGGTTGGAGAGAGACCATTCTGGTTGGTTGATCATTGCTAGTCATAGGTTGCATGTAGTTCAAGAATTATCGTTATTTAAAGTTAAGTCTTCTTGGCTTGCATCTCTTGATAATGCTTTTATGTATGGCATATATAGTATTATGTTATTGATTTAACTGATAACTCATATGCTGCTCAACCGATCAAAGATTAAATGGCATCAGAGTCACAAAAATTCAGTGCAAAGTGGACCAAGTCGGTGACCAACCTATTTATCGGTTTGTTGGTGGATGAGGTCAAAAAGGGAAATCGGACCTCTTCTACTTTCAACAAAGCAAGTTGGAGGAATATCCAAAATGAATTCTTTAGACAAACAGGGTGCCAATATACCATGGTCCAGCTGAGAAACAAGGTAAACAAACTAAGAAAACAGTATGGTAGTTTTCAGAAACTTATGTCCCAGTCTGGATTTGGTTGGGATAATGTCAATAAAAGAGTTACTGTTGACGATCCAAACGTCTGGGAAGATCACATCAAGGTATTTTTTTTTCTAATTTTTTAGTCATTTTGTTGTCATTATATATGTATGTTTTACATTGTATAATTACATTGCTGAAATTTAATTGCTGTGAAAATTGTAGGAGAATGTAGAGTGGGCCAAATTCAGGAAGGATGGATTTCCCCAGTATCCCGAGCTATGTATTATATTTGGTGGTACATATGCTACTGGGGAATATGGCCTTGGAAATGCTGAAAATGCGGCAATGTCGGAGGAAGCTGACAACGGTGATGGGAATGGAGGTGGTGCCAACAGTGGTTACAATGCATGCGGTGCCAACAGTGGTTACAATGCATGCGGTGGCAACAGTGGTGGCAATGCCTATGATGATGCTGGTGGTGGCCATACAGATGACTTCGGTGATCACCACACTAATGAGGGAGTCTTCCCATCAGACGATGCTGGAACTTCAATTCGTGGGAAACACAGATTGGATAGGACTCCAAACACTAAGAGGAGAAGGAGGACTACCCAAAATAGTATTGATGACACTTGCAAAGCCATACAAGACTTTTTGAAAGTTAAGTTAAGTCAATCTGGTAATGGCTCTGCGACTTCCGGCAGCATGCCATCACCCGTGGACCCTTTCTCCATAGAGGCTGTGATGGATATTCTATTAAGTATGCCCGAGATAGACCAAGAAGTTTACAACAAAGCAGTGGATCGAGCATGCGATAGTGCCTCATGGAGGGTGGCTTTCATTAAATCCACCCTTGAAAGGAGAAATGGACTTCTTTATCATCTTTAAAGATGTTTGGAAATATATTATGAATTGAAAGACCTTGCATAAGATTGTATAACTTTATGTTATGTATTAATATTTAGTTTTTAAAGACATTAGTGTTAAGACTTTTGCTACTTACGTATAATGGCATCTTCTATTATGTTATGACTTATGTTATTGATTGTTGCTGGATATACTTTCAAAATCTATATTGATGTTTGTATATTTTTTTGATCGTATAGGTACTATGGAAGAGGGATCGGATAGTATATGTAGTGAACAGGTAGGACAAGTTCAACAATTCTTGGATGATGATGATCTTCGCATATTTCTAGCGTGGTTGTGCACGGTTGCCATTGACAGGTCCGTGCATACAAGAGAACCTATTAGGGACAGCAAATTATTAGGATCCGAATGGATAATGGAGATGATTTTTGGACATTCAGATAGGATATATGAAGCCTTCAGGATGGAGAGGCATGTTTTTCTGAATTTATGTGATTTGATGAGAGTAAGAGGTTGGTTAAAAGATAGTCGATATATTCGAGTTGATGAACAAATTGGGATATTCTTATCTTTGGTTTGTCACGGTAGCTCAAACCGAGATTTATGTGAGAGATTTCAACATTCGGAGAAACGATCGGCAAGTATTTCAACAAAGTGTTGAAAGCAATTATCCAACTTGCAAAGGAGATAATCAAACCACCGTCCTTTGATGTCATCCCACAAGAAATTCTTATGGATCCTAGTCATAAACGCTACTTCAAGGTATGATTTCTATATCGACTTTATATCGTCAAATACATGTTATTCATAATCTTATATAATCTTATATTGGCAATAAATTGACAAGACTACGTAGGTGCTATGGATGGCACCCATATAAATGCTATTATCCCAAAGTGTCGAGCAGGTTCGATTTAGAGGCAGGAGAGGGAGTACCACCCAGAACGTGTTGTGTGTTTGCTCATTTGATATGAAATTTACTTTCGTCTATGTTGGATGGGAAGGATCTGCCAATGATTGTCAAGTGTTTTCGGCAGCACTTGAAAGTCCTCGATTGCAATTTCCTCGACCACCACCTGGTATTTATTTTGTTTATATAGACATTTGTGATTATATTATGGTTGAATATCACAACAAATTTATATATATCATGTTGTAGGGAAATACTACGTGTGTGATTCTGGTTATGCAGCACTTCCGGGATTTTTAACTCCATTTAGAAGGGAACGATACCATCTCAGCGAATATAGAGGGAGTGGGAGACGGCCAAGAACAGCAAAAGAGTTATTCAACTACAAGCACTATTCACTAAGAAATGTAATTGAGAGGTCATTTGGGGCACTAAAGAATCGCTTCACAATTTTGAGACATATGCCTGTATTTACAATTCGGAAGCAAGCACTTATTGTAATTTCATGTTGTGCTCTTCATAATTACATCCGTGATCAAGATAGGATGGATAGAAATTTTTCCATTTATGGAGATCCGGAGTATCCATTTGGATCTACAGAAGTGGAGGTTGTAGATCCTAGTCATGAGCAGGAATCTGGGATGAACATGCTTAGGATAAGTATTGCAAATAAAATGGCAATGGATCACAATATGCAGGAGATTTGTTGACTTTTGTAATATTGTTTTTAAGTATTCACTGTGATGAAGTTGAACAATGAACTATAATGCTTCATTATTGTGATGTCATGTATGGAAGGATTCATGTTGAGATGTACTCTTTTTTTTTTTTATTATATTTTCTTATTGTACGAACTTTACTTATAATTTTTTTTTTTTTTTAAGTATGCATATATGATTATGTGGGAAATATTTTTCTTCACTCACCATTATCAAAATTAAATTGATGACAATTTCATGAGAATGAGAATTCAATCAAGTTTAAATGTTATAAAAATCAAAAATAAAAAAAGCACTTGAAAAAAATTTGATTCTAACTCTACATTTTAAATTTTCTACCAAGTATGAAAAAATTTGTCTTCACTCACCATGAACAAAATAAAATTAATGAGCATTTCATGAGAATGATAATTCTCATCTCGTTTAAACTTTATTTAGAAAAAAGCATTTTTTTTTTAAAATTAAAAACAGAAATTTTGTACAGTTTTACCAAACATGTTTCTGTTCTTTTTTTTTTTTCAAGAACAGTTTTTTTTACACTTACCAAACGTGTTCTTTTGTTCAAAAACTGTTTCTGGAACAGAAACACTTTTTTTTGTTTCTGTTCCCTGGAACAAAAAAAGAACAGAAACGTTACCAAACGCAGCCTTAATCTAAATATTTTTCTTTAGATATTTAGAGTGCATATGGACAAAAATTACTAGCTAGGGAAAGAAGTTGCTGAACTACTAACGGGTTGAAAGGTACTTTTTGTTGATGAAAGTGTTGACAAGGGCTGATCACCGCAGCCTATTGGCCCAAGCGTGTGCCCGGGCTTTTTTTTTTTTTTTGAACTCTAAAAACAAAATTTTTGGAAAAAAAGTACGAGTTAAATTTAAAAATTGCGATATTGAAAAAATTGCACGAAATTGAAAGATAATATTTGTTCATGCAATATCAAGAACGAGACATAAAACATTTAAAGTATGTGGCAATAGTATACTACAAAATTATTTAAATCTTGATATTAGGAACAATACGAACAGTCCTAAGCCCGTCCAAATTTGATCCTCGTAACCAAGACAGCGGGGACAACAAAAAGACAGGTGGAATGAATTTCTGCTTCATGGCCAACCCCGCTGGCCGGAAGAAGGAACCACCGTGGGAAGTGGCCAAAGGGTCAAAAGCACATTACTTAGAAAGTACTCTCGCAAGCAATTCCTTCCTTATGCAGAATTGGGACACTACTCTGTATGACTCAATCAAGAGTCTGGGAAATCGTATAGCGAAGTAAGCATCCAAACCATCATCAACCGGTCTGAGGATCTCCTGCTAGAATCATTAAAGCAACGACACATTTAAGCCTTACATGCATGCTGCTGCAGATATTATTACCACAGTTTCATATAGAGAGAGAGAGAGCGCGCAAAAGAGTACCTTAACTTCTTTTGAAAATTCCATGTGGTGGCTATACACATTTCTCACGACTCTCAATAAGTGTCTGACAAGGCTACCGTTGTAGTGCCTCCGTCTCCGTAGTTCGGCCATAACTGGAGGCTCTATTTTGTCTTCCCAATTCCCAACAAAAACCGATTGCACAGTGCTCTCCAATGCATTGAGAAGATCTAGATTGCCTGCCCTGGTTTCCAATTCTACTGTATTGCTGACTTCACTAAGAAAGGACAGTCGTCTTCGAACTCCAAAAAAATGGATGGTGAAGCACCTCCGATGCCTCTGGCCTGCTAGTCATTAAAAATAATTTACTACTGAACCAATATGCTCAAAGAAATCAACTACACAAACAATTCTGAAATTGACCGACTTCCCGATTTTAAAAGTATCGCAAGTTCGGCATTCGTGCAATCTCTAAAACAATTAAAATTACATTAGCTCAATGAAAGAGCAACCAAAATGTCTAAAATCTCCCATGCACTTCACAACTCACGACAGGATGAAGGCGGTTGTTTGACTACGAAAAGAACCCAGCAATTATTTACTCCAAGTACCTTAAATTAGCAATCTAATCATCCAGTCTCTAGGATTCTTATTTCACAGTGACACTATATGCTAAACCCTTGGAATGTTCGTACGAAATCCTCTTCGGTGTATGTATAGCAAATCTAATATTGCGCTAGGAATGATTGGAATTTATTTGTTCGTGTGTGGGTAACAAACTTACCCTAATAACTAGGCCTCCCACAATGATCATCTTCCATTTGAATACCACAATTGTCAAAAACATTTAGGCTATCACATGGTCAACCTTTTTCCCGGCTACTGTTGTCGATTGTCAAAAGAAATGAGTGGGATCTACACTTTTTTGCTCATTAAGTAGAGCCTCACCGGCAGGACAGATATTTAAGCCATGTTGGATGAATTTGAAGCCACCTTTAGTACTCACGAGATTAAGTGATGTTGGAAATCAGTCAACTGGCAATGGTAGTGATGCAAATTAAGGATGACAATACACTCACCTCAGTTTGGGGTCTTGGTTTAGTAAACACAAAAATAGATCATGAGCTTCTGGTATTTCCACAAATGACAGGTCCATTTTGTTGTAAACAATGTTGTAGTCACGTTCTAGATTTTCACCAAATGGATGTCATCCGCGAGTGAAGAAAAAGCACAAGACACAACCTAAACTAAACACATCCATTGCCCGCATTTGGCGCCCACCATGACGTAGCAGTTCAGGTGCTTGCCATCCCGAGGTTCCACAACCTGCAAGACAGACATCTAAGATCAATAAAATGATCCTCATCACTTGGACCATATATAGATGAATACAATAGATTCATTAGTCAATGAAGGGAGGCCATGGCTAGGACTACTAAATCTCCACAAACTTTACCACTACATAAGAAGCGATACAATGCAGTATGGATCGTATATTGGTTGGGTCAAGTATGGGTCATCAAATTTACATTACATGAAAATGGATCAATATGAGTCTAACCATTTTTTACCCGACCCGCCCATTTGACAGCCTTTTACCACTGTATAAATTCAAATTATGCATGGATCAATCTTGAGGAAAAGAAGATTAAAGATCTCGATTAAGCTGTCATGAGCACTTACTGGTGTCATGATATCCCGGGAAGATTTATCTTCAGGAAGGTATTTGCTAATGCCCATATCAGATAGCTGAGCACAAAATGGTTGATTTCTAGTAATCAAGACATTTCGAGGCTTCAAGTCCCGATGGATTATTCTCGAGTCATGCAAATAGCTGAGTCCTTTCACCACATGTCTGTGTCATAAAATAGAGAAGACATCATGACTTAAATCAACAATGTATCTGGAACCAAGTAGCATCCGAGCCACTTGAAGGCATTATATACATATACTAAGCCATATCTTATTCGAAAATAATGAATTTCTTTAACATACTAAGACCCAATAAGGATGTCACAAGTACGCTGGAGAAAAAAACTGTTATAGGTTCTTTACATAAACTCTACAATGAAAACCCTGGTATAGAATTTGATCGCCGTATCAATCGCATCAGCATTTACCGATTTGAGTACGTGAGGATTCCACAGCATTCGCAAATCAAAAGGGAAGAAGGCATACTGTTTTTACCAAGATGGGAAAATCAATGGAATTATTACTAGGTAATTGAAAATACCTAATTGATTTCCATGGAAAGAAAACTGAGAATTTAGCCTTGATGGTGAGATTGAACTTAACAGACTCTAGAAAGGAAGCTGCAAGGTTCAAAACTTAGCCCACGATGGTGATTGCATTGGGCTCACCACAGTCAAGGTAGTGACCTAATAATTCCTCGTATCATGCATCACTTGGAAGTTTTTGCAGGAGAGCTATTATGTCCTTCAACTAGCACCTGATACCCACATAAGCCAGCAAGGAAGAGTACATGAAGCTAGTGATCTCTATGAGATGCTTCTGAGTCATGTAAAACATATGTAAGCAAGCTCACTACAAATACAAATATGTGACGGTTGATTTTAGGAGTGCCGCAATAAGATACTGCCGTTATCTCTCTATCCATACCCTTTTGGCAAATCAAAACATAGAAATTACCTCATCAGCTTCCGCAACAAAGGTGAGGGATAACCATCTTCCCGCCACAAGTTAACATCTTGCATCATACCCCTAATAGAATCCAATTTGATTTTATAATCGTCCGTTGATGCTGGATCACCGGGGAACACAGAGTTATTTGAAGAATCTGAATGTGCTTGAATTAATTCGTCTAAGCTGCAAGCACAGCGCTCCAGAGCAAGATACACGAATTCCGAGTTGGACTCCACTCCATGATATCGAACGATATTTTTATGTCCGTCATGTGCCCTCAAAATCTGAATCTCGTTGGAAGCAACATCACAATGAGCCCGAACTAGGCGTTTCACTGCAACAGGTCTACCTTCATAGATGCCCTCAAGGACAATGGTCCCATTGCTTCCTTTAGCTATTTCTTTTATTGAATAGTAGTCGATTTTACCAATTTTTTGCCATCCAATGCCACCATTAGGAAGGCTATCCTTTCTGTCAAAACTTCCATATTTGATTTTCTTCATGTGATCTCTTGATAAAGTGCCTACATATACATCGAAAAACAAAACTGTGAGACTTGATATGAAATGGGTCAAAACGAACAATACCTCAAGTGAATTAATCAAGGGGCAATGTGGCATGAAAGCAACAACCCCTCTAGTAGCCGTGTGATTTGAGGACGAACTACTCAGAAGCTGGCAGGCCTATAATGACCCAGTTCGACAGGGTCAGGGAGTAATTGTCGGGATGAGAAACAACTTAGTATGGCATGGGTCAAAGCAACAATACTCTGAGTGAATTAATCTGGGGTGTTGCTCCTAAGGTAAACATAGATGAAATTTGAAATGACGTTCACAACATTGGTACATGAGATCGAATTTAAGCTGATGCTTTATGTGTACTGATATAATTGTCCATCTCCAAGGTTAGCCCACCAACAAAGAAGGTTCCCTAATCAAGTGAACTTATGTGCAAGAAGCAATTCGTGCAAGTTTTTTTTTTTTTGCCTCAATCTTTGCATGTGATAGGTTGCATTTGAAATGAATTGACGAGTTATAATACTTTGATTTAAAGCATATACTTTAATTCCTGCGGAACGCACGGGCATACGCCTATGTCCCAGTCTCCAAAAGATTAGGTGGAGTTCTAGCTTCTGTGTTTCACATTTACTCTTTTCATTTGTGATATCAGGGAATAAAGAGGGCTATGGCTTTTCAAGATTTGAATGTCACATTTGTCTGTTCATGTTTTCTAGGAACTATTAGGGCGAGTTTGGCAACGATTCTGTTCCCGGGAACTGATTCTGACTAGAAATGATTTTTTTTTATTCTGTTCCCGAGAACTGATTATGAATAAAAAAGCGCGTTTGTAACTGTTCAAAATTTTTGATTCTAGAATAGAATTGCGTTTGGGACCGTATTAATTGATTGTGTTCCAAATTAATTTTTTTTTAATTTTTAAATAAAATTTAAATAATTTCTTTACTTTTTTTTTTTTTTTTTCTCTACTTTTTTTCTTTTTTTTTTTTTCCTATTCTTCTTCTTCTTCTTCTTCATTTGGCCGGTCGCCGGATGGCTACTAGCCGGACGAGGGTCGGCGACGCTCACCGGAGCGTCACCGGCCCTCGGCGAGGTCGGCCTTTGTCGGTCGAGCCTCGCCGCGGGAGCGAGGCTCGGCCTCCCTAGATCTAGCGAGGCCGAGCCTCGTCGGTGGCCGGCGAGCCTCACCGGCAGCGGGCGAGGCTCGCCTAGCCACCGGCGAGGCTCGTCGGTGGGCCGGGCTTGCCTCCGGCGAGCTCGCCGAACCTCACCACGGCCTAGCGAGCCTCCGGCGACCGGCGGGCGGTGGCGGGCGGTGGCGGACGGCGGCGGGCGATGGCGGATGGCAACCGAGATGATGAAAGAGAAGAACAATGGTTTTACCGTTTTAATTCTTTTCGATTCTCGGATGTAAAGTCAATTTTTTTTATTCTTAAATCTTGTCCAAAATTGTTCCTTTTAATAAAATTTTTACCAAACGCGATTCTCGTCCCAAACGATTCAGGAACAAAAAATCGGGAGATCGCGACTGTTTTGGCACGTTGCCAAATAGGCCCTTAGTTATCATTCACCGACTCTTAAACTCCTCTCTTCCTATTAATTACTGCCTATTTTGTGTTTTCAGTTACTAGAATCTGAGCGTCCTGCCTACATCCCCTACTCTTAGGTAAGGCTTTAACATATGGTGAAATTGGAGATGCACATTACCTTGTGGAAACTCGATATTGGGTTCCGCTTCCGCATTCACTGGGCATAGCTTGTCTGTCGAATCTTCAGGTGCAAGGTCTTGCTGGCTGACGTAGCTCAAATTCTGCGGCTCAGGGTAGGAATCACCATGTGTAAAGAGTCGTAAGCGGGTTAATTCGTCTTCATCTACCGTCGCGGTTTCATTAATAGAAGGACTCCTAAGAATGGGTGGAGAAATGCGAGAACGGCTCGAGGTTTCACCAAAATAAGTATATATAAGCGACCCTGCATCGAAACAAAACCAACCATCTTCATCGCCGGCCCCCTCCTGCACTGACATGAAATCATCCCAATTATCTTCATCGGTTGGGAACAGCCCTTGAATCCAACCATCTTCATCGTTCATGCCGGCCCCCTCCTGCTCTGACATGGCTGTTGGTTGATTTAACCGCTCTTTTACCCCCAACGTTGCGTGGGCTTCTGATCTCACTTGGCTATCAACGCGCTTGCAGCCATGAATCTCATATCCCGCAACTCCAGCAAGGGAGGCCCTAATCCTTGTCGTGCTTCCGCTGTACTTACTCCCACGGAACCTACAAATCCAGTTGTTGTTAGAAGCTCTACAGATCTGCGAAAGGGGTCCAGCTCTCCGGGAATTCCCCTGGATCTCACAGTAATCAGATATGTTTCAAGGAAGACCTTGGATCCTACCAGGAGATTCAATTAACCCTTTCTTTTTTTATTTATCGGGCAAATTTTCAGGATACTTCATCGGAAAGAAAAGAGATGAATCTTCATCCAAGAAGACGAAGACTTTACATGGACCAGAAAAAGAGAAGGAAAGGAAATGGTGGGGGTTTTGAATGACTTTAGAAAAAGAGAATACTTTCGGCGGGTCTGACTTTCCTTATGGACAGTCCACTCATTGTGCGCCACGTGCCTCGGCGGACCTACCCCGTCAGAATTTTTTAAACTCCCTCTCGCGCTCTCTCTCTCCGTTAGTTCTCCGTTTGCTCGCCATGTTATCTCGCGCGCGCGCTCTCTGTCTCTCTCTCCTCTTCGTTTCCCGACTTCTCCTCCTTCCCTCCAATAAGCTCGACTTCAACTTCAACCTTCCGTGCACTTCACTCCCGACCACGCCTCCGCCTCCGCCTCCGCCTCCGCCGTCACCTGCCGGAGCCCCATTGGTGGCTCCGATTCGACGTCCGCGTCCGACGAGCTCAGGTTAGGTTTTTCGCCTTGCTCTGCTCTCTCCCTCTTTCCATCCCTCTTCACGACCCCTCTTCCCTTCATTAGCGACCTCCACTCCCCCCTCTTCACCACCGAAAGCTCCCTCTTTTCATTTTGAATCCAGATCCCTCGTCTCTCCTAAATCTTCTGCGCGCTTCCCTCCCCTTACTGCGGAGGCCTCTTTCCATTCACTCTCTACTCTGACGCCGCCTCCGCCTCCGTCCACGAACCCCATTGGCGGCTCCGATTTGTCCTCTGCGTCCGACGAGTAGCGAATATATTCCACTGAGCTAGAAGTAGTTCCGGCTTGTGGGGTTCTCCAATCGGGGATGGGAAGCGGGTCATTAACCACGTCGCTCGCGAAAACTGTGGCTCCTACTGGCCGTGGGTATACATTTGATTTCCATGAGCAAAGAGCTGCATCTAAACTGAGGCTTCCTTCCGGTTATGTCTTGGCATGTTCAACAATTCACGAGATATTGTGGTCAAGATGATGCGACTTTGTTTTGAAGATTCTAGCTTGTACTTATTCCAACATATCATAGACATATATGGGTGTATGTACGTACGTATGTTCTCGTGTTGTCTTATCTGAAGCTGAGTTAAGGCTTCAGCTTAGCCTGAATGAGAGAGTGTTTGTAATAGTTTTTAATGATGGGGGACCACTAATCGACTGGGTTTCACTGCAGCTGAACGACTGCCCACTGATTTTTCATAAATACATTCCTAACTTAAACAAATATAATGATCTTGGGGAGATTTTTATGGACGCTCATTCTCAGATGATGTTATAGAGAGAATTCGCACTACGTTGTAGCTATTTAAATGATTATGACGGATGAGAATGTCCAAATCGGGGGCATAAGAACTTTTCTGGGGTGGTCATTGTAGATTCTCAAGTTTTTGAGATGAAACTTTCCCACTGTGTTGGTCCTAAGGCTATGCATATATCGATGTCCTTCGTCTGCAAAAAAATTTCAAACTGAAGTAAACTCTAAATCTGCTTTTTTTGGTTGGCTCAGCTTGTCCCAGCACTTGGAATCCGTCTCTCTTCCTAGTGTAAGTGCGCTCCTCCTTAGTCTCTGCTGCTCAAAATAAGAATTAGTTTGATATCAACAGTTATTACACCTAGGGAAAATTTTCCTCAAGCAGATTAAATGAATCTGTCCAACTGCTCCCACCTGTACCATGGCTTTGTTAGGCGGATTTCCTTGTACTGCATGTAAGATGATTAATCTATTCCTATCTTTTCATTTTTGCAATACGATCAATTCATGCATATTGGAATTCAAAATTATGTTTTGATGCATGCTCCCAGGGTTTGATGTTGCAGAGATTTCAGAAGATGGTGCTTAGATGCTTCGCAGTGCATGTTGCCAATCTTTTGTCAACAGAGCCAGCTGATGATAATTAAGACCAGGAGAAAATTTTCTAGAAGAAGCATTTCTTTAACATGGGCAATCTTTAACTTTTTCTATTCTGAATTACCTTCTGGGACTAATTTCTAGACTCCGGTTGTCAATGAAGCAGAAAGCTGGGATAAGAACTTCACATTTTCACGGCTTTTGAAGTAGGAAATATTACTGATAGATTGTCCTTATACCCAAGGCAATCACAGCAGTTTGCAACACCACTCGTCTTTTTGGCTGATAGTATGCTTAATTGTATGTGCCATGTGCTTCTCTGATATTCACCAGTAAAAAAATTGATGATCGATCAACAATTCCATCTCGAATGACATTTTGTGATTTAGCAACTGCTTGTCATGTTTTTGCAGGGAAAGTTGGCATCGGAGGCTTCAGTACGGGTACAGCTCTTTACTCAGCAACTTGTTTTGCCCTGGGTAAATTCGCAATTGGAAGTCCATACCCCTATCAACTTAGGGCAGTTATCCGTTTGAGTGGTTGGTTTCCAGGCTCAAGGTAATATTCAAACCATTTTATATTTTTCATGTAAACAGTCAGCCCACACTCTTTTTCTCCATAAGTTCTGTTTAGAAAAGAAAAAAAAAAGAATTTGGGGAGCTATCGCATCAAGTGGTCTCTTTTGGTTTACGAGACTGCGTCTATTGTTGTGAAAAGGATATCACGAAGTCGCTAGTAGCCATAGTTCTGTATAGTTCACACCAAACCACCTTTTCAGGAGAGAATCAGCCTGCGGTGAAACCAAGTCTCCTCAGCGCGCTTCATCATTGACGCCATGAGGAATGACTTCCACCAAAATTTTTTGCAGAGATGCATGAAGTAGTTGGTTAAAGCTAAGAAGCTTCCAGAAAAGGTATGTATATTATTTGTAAGAACTTGCAAATTGCATGTATTTGGATTATCTTGTGCAAGCAGCAATGTGAAATCTAATTCTCAGATATGAATTTTCCTTTCCACCGCACTTCTTAATCCTGGACTTTGAAGAGGGAGGGAGCAGAGGTCGTGATTGAAGGGAAGAGGGGTAGTGAAGGGGGATGGAGAGAGAGCGCAGAGTAAGGCGAAAAGCCTAACCTGAGTTCGTTGGACGCAGACATCAAATCGGAGCTGCAAATGGGGCTCTGGGAGGCGACGGCGGAGGCGGAGGTAGAGGCGTGGTCGGGAGTGAAGCGCATGGGAAGTTGAAGCCGAGCTTGTTGGAGGAAAGGAGAAGTTGGGAAACGAAGAGGGCGAGGGAAAGAGAGAGATGTACTACCTTTTTTGTTATGAAATCGTAATCGTAATTAGAGGAAAATTTCTACTTCAGTTCACGGATTCCAATCTTAGACTTCTTAATTGGTTCAATGCACTACTTATCTCATATGTGCAATTTAATATGGTTATTTCGGTCAATTATTGTCTAAAATTGTTGAGTGATCATCCAGTCATCTTGATCATCTTTTGTAACATGATCAGTGACCTAACGTGGACAGACTCAATAAAAAGACATCGTTTTTTGTTTCATCAAATCTAACAAAAAAACAAAGCAGAAGCCATCAAACCCTCAAAATTCAATTCCCTCAGTTTGCTAGAAACCCCAAAATTGACCTCTAACCCTAATTCACGAAAAGAATCCCAATTTCCACTTTGCCATATTAAAATCCATGAAGAGATAAGCGAATTTGTCGCAATCAGTGATTGTGGTTCCTCTGATCAAGAATGATACCTCAATGTTTTGCTCTTGTGACTTGAAATCTCCTCTGTAAACAGCAGGACCAAAGGAGTACGGGGAAAGAAGATTTCATAACTGCCCAAGATATCAATTTGGAGGAAGTTGTAGTTTTTTAAGTTAGGTTGACACATAAATCAGTCAACTGACGAGTGTGTTAAAATTTTTTCAACGGAGCAATATTGATGAAGAAACAAAATCAACCCATCATGAGGATTATGGCAACTCAATGGAAGCCAAGGCCAAAGCTCTTAATGTAAGATCTTTTATTTTTATTTTTTAATGTGGGTTACATTAATTGATATTGTAATTTACCGTTTACAAAATTAGTCTATTAACATGAAACATAAAAATTCTTAATTAGTCTAACATGGAACTAGCTATTATAGAATGAGTAAAGCCCGGCCTTTAATGAAAGGTTTGTAACTTAAAACCTATGTAGCACGGACACGGCGACACGGACACGTAATACGACATGACACGACACGCGACACGTGATTTCTAATAAAGTAGAGAATTTCGACACGTTCGACACGTTAAAACATTAAATAAATATTTTTATTTTTAATTAATTTGATTCAAATTCACAAATAAATAAATAAATAAAGAGTTTATAATGAATTTATACTAATAATATTAATAAATCTTACACTTTTTTTTTATTTCATTATCCCAAATTTATATTTATTTTTCGAAATCCCCCCCCCCAAATTTACTTTTATTTTTTAATCTCATTTAATTATTTTTCTAATTAAAAAAATTCCCATTGGAGTCCACCCCACTCTTCTTTTCCTTATGCATTTCCCCCTCCCCTGCCCCCCCCGCCCAAATTTATTTTGCTTTCCCTCCCCAATCCCCACCATCATCCATTCCCCCACCCAAATTTATTTTTTTTCCTTTCCCTCCCACAATCGTCTATTTCCCCCATCTGTCCATCACTTTCCCTCCCCCAAAATAGGTACCCATAGACTTTCATTTTTTTAATTACTTTTGAGTTTCTCAAAACCCTAGCTCTTTTACTCCTCCTTGCTGCTCGCGACCCTTCCTCTTCTCCTCCTCCCTCCTTGCCGCTCGCCACATGACCTCCTTCCTTGCCGCACTCACGACCCCCTTCCGCGCCGCTCGCCGCTCGCTGCTCCTCGCCGCACGACCCCCTTCCTCATCGCTCACCGCACGCACGATCCCCTTCCTCGTTGCTCGCCGCTCGCCACACGACCGCCTTCCTCTCCTCTTCCTCTCACCTTTGGTCCTTTCTCCCTCGCAGCTGCAGCCTCGTCGGATCCATCACAGCATCACAGGGCCGGCCCTCGCCTCAGTCTATGCTCGATTGTCTCTCACCGTCACTCGCCGTCTGCTCCCTCCCGGACACGCGTGTCGAAACGTGTTGGGCAAAGGTTGACACCGTGTCCGACCGTGTCCGAGCGTGTCGACGTGTCCGACACGCTCCGACACGTGTCGGACACAACACGGAAGCACGGACAACGTGTCCGTGCTTCATAGCTTAAAACTGTATAGATAAAGATCAAGTTTCTTATCTAATATTGATGCACAAATAACCTCACATAATGAGTGTTTACTGGATGATAAAGGTGAGAGGCAGTCCCACATAACTAGCTACCAATCTTGGTTAGATTCAAACATGAAATGACCAAATTAGTGAACATGCAATTGAAAAATCAAAGATGGAATGCCCTAATCAACTCGATCCATTTTAAGCTAACATCCAATTTGATCAATTGAATTTCAATTTGGCCAATGGAACCTCAATTGTACACATTGGTCTAGTTCATGGTGCAATTTTAATAGAAATTGGGCAAATTTATGGCATTTCTTGTCGAATTAATCAAATCAAGTCAAGTCAATTCAGTCTAATTGCATTTAATTTGACCCAATTCATTTGGGAATTTTCAATTTAACTTAGATTAGACAAAATTAAGAAAAATGGGAACCAAATCGGAGCCTAATTGAGCGGGCCAAGGCCCAAGTCAACTCGGTTCGACTGGCTCAACCCAGTTCAGTTGATTTTGACCGGTGGTGGCCTATTAGCCATCTCTGACTATTTTTCATCCAAGTTTCCAGCGTTCGGCAAGTTTATTCCGACTAGACAAGCCTTGAAGCCCTTCG
This sequence comes from Eucalyptus sideroxylon, assembly GCA_014182405.2. Taxonomy (NCBI): domain Eukaryota; kingdom Viridiplantae; phylum Streptophyta; class Magnoliopsida; order Myrtales; family Myrtaceae; genus Eucalyptus; species Eucalyptus sideroxylon. Next base: position 25,720,058 of record CM024550.2, read on the forward strand.
CATATGTGAAAATTACAAAAATGCCCTCATGTGGCAAAAATTTCCAAATGGCCAGTGATTCTTGTCAACTTGAACGAACCGATGGGAGCTTCTTTTAGCTTTTCTTAATAGCGAAGCTAGTGATATAATTGATATTGGTCATTCATCATGAGATCATCCAAGCCACCCATTGTGCTAAGTCATCAATCCATGTGAATTGAAATGGGCCAATGAAAAGCTTGCTTAACCAAGAATAGTAATTTTGACATTTTTTAAATAGTAAGCATTGTTGGCTAAATTATCATTTATTTCAACTAACAAAGTATGAAATAAAAATATGTGATGTCATGTGAAGTTCTCATTATATCATGATTGATGACTGATTCAAAGATATTAACATTGTAACATTTGATGACAACATTGAAGGGGTGACCTCTTCTTTTAAGGTACAACGATGTAAATATTTTTAAATTTGATTTCAAGCAAATATTTAAGTATAATCTTGAATAAAATTAAAGTGAAAAATTAATTTTAAGCCTTAAAAAGGGACACGTAAATGAATCAATAAGGAAAAATAAAATAACATCCGATAATAAACAATAGTACCTTTTATCTAAGACTTTTGAAACATGTGACAATTTGATTGCACTTGAATTTTACTAGAAAAAGGATTGATCGAGATAAATTTAAGTTGAAAAATAAACTTTAAGCTAATGAATGGACACGATTAATGGATTGAAAAGAAAGAAATAAAATATATAAAAGAGAAAAGTTTCTATAAAATCGGTGATAATTATAATTTAAAAGTATACGAAAGATAACAAATACACGAATAAAAAAAAAGGGAGAGAAATTTAAAAAGGAAGAAAAAAGAACCAATTTGGTGGGGTGGCAGATTTCATTCCATCGCCTCCTTCCCCGTAAATTGGGTGGTTTATCACTGTGGCATGCATTGATTTCCTTATTTTATGCGACGTATATATGGTCCGTGTGTAGAAAAGTTGACATTGTGAGATCAATTGCTAACTAACACGTGGCGAATCCGGGTAGTTGAAATGCACGCCCTCGTGAAAATTTGTTATTATGGAACTTCAACTTCAACCTCAACTTTTATGTTTGAGGCTCGCTAAGCTTTGCATGGTGAATGTGATCAGAAATTATTTGGAAAAGAAATTATACCATGCTCTATAATCACGATTACGTGATGACGAAGGTCAAATTATAAAATGTAAGAAAGCTTTTTAAGTTGGAAAATGACAATGTGTTAATGACTGTTGTCCTTATATTAGAATTTTTTTAAGGATCAAATTATATTAGAACTTCTCACACGCAATAATTTCAAAAGTTACTTAATGATTGATGATAGTTTTGGATGGCTCGGTTGGGAATAAATGTTGGCGTGATTTGTTTGATAATAATATTATTTATATGTCTTTAACCTTTTTCTTGGATTTGAGATATTCCCGCCTGTTATATATGGTTAGGAAAAAACAAAACAAAATAATATACTTACAACATCTTAAGCAACCTCAGTCACAGAGAGAGAGAGAGAGAGACTAACATGCTCCTGTAATCACGGAAAATCCAATCTTATTATTATTTAGACCACACTAATCCTATCTCTCCAAACCAATAAATATGGTGAGTACCTACCTATCATGAAAGTAAAATCATAAAGCCAAATACCAATAAAAGAAAAGAAATTATAAGCCAAATCATTGTACGTCGGAAGTTAAAAATAATAAAGCATATAAGTGTCTATATAAAAAGATTGCCCAAATGACAGTCCACGAGGGAGCCAAATATTATTTTACAAAACCTTTTACTTTTGGTCCTTATACTATCATTTTTACTTTATTTTCCACTTTTTTCATAAATTTTTTAGTCAAGTCCCTCTTACACCAAATGCAGCCATATCCAACTGACATGACTGTTGATTGATATCATAGTGAGTATGACATGATTAATTTTTTTCCAATGTAGATGTCCACACAAGCATCAACATCGAGCAAGAAGTCATAGTTCAACACTGTCTATATTGCCCTTTTTTTTTCACACACATCCATGTGTGCATTCATATATATTTTTCACATCATCCTTTGGGGTCATTTGATGCCACGTTCGCGAATTTGGTCTCATTTTGTGTCAGATAGATTTGAGCCGAAATTTTATGAATCTAGAACAACTTGATTGGACAAACTAAGTGTACATAAATTTGATTAGAAAATGCATGGAGTATGTAGACGATACATAAGATTTTTCCTCCATTCTTTATGAGGTTTAGAACCATTAATGCATTTTCTTGCCATTTATTTCTTTATGAGGTTTTGAAATACACGAGTGTTATATATATTTTAATTACATGTGGATGCATACTTTCAATTCCCAAAGCCATTAGCTTCAATGAGGGCAAATTATCAACCTACGAGATATGTTAGAAATTATATAGAAAAATTATTCATCGTGTGGGTAAATACTTCAAAATAATAGAGTGATGTCTATTACATAGGTAAATACTTGCAAGTAGAGTGACATTTCTTTCATAACTGAGAATGTTACCTACTCCATTGAGATTTATTTAACCTAAATATTTTTCTTTAGATATTTAGATTGCATGTGGAAAAAATTTACTAGCTAGGGCAAGAAGTTGCCAAACTACTAACGGGTTGAAAGCTAATTTTGTTGATGAGAAGTGTCTACATGGGCTGACCACCGGGCCGTGTTGGCCCAAGCGTGTACCTGGGCTTTTTTTTTTTTTTTTCTGAAATCTAAAACAAAAACTTTTTGAAATAAAGTACAAGAGTTAAATTTAAAAATTGCGATATTGAAAAAAAAATGAACGAAATTGAAATATAATATTTGTTTATGCAATATCAAGAACAATACATTACACAATTAAAGTATGCGGCAATAGTATACTATAAAATTATTTAAAACTTGATATTAGGAACAATGGGAATAGAGTCCAACGCCCGTCCAACTTGATTCTTGTAACCAAGACAGCGAATGCAATAAAAAAGACGGATGGAATGTCCTATAGTATTCATGGCCAACCCTGCTGGCTTGAAGAAGGAATCATCGTGGGAAGTGGCCGTAGGGTCAAAAGCACATTACTTAGAAAGTACTCCCGCAAGCAATTTCTCCCTTTTGTAGTTTTGGGACACCACTTTGTATGACTCCATCAAGAGTTTGGGGAATCGTTTAGCAAAGTAAGCATCCAAACCATTAGGATCCGATCCGAGGATATCCTGCCAGAATCAAGCAATAATAGACATGAGCCTTGTATGCATGCGGTTGTAGATATTGCCAGTCTTCTAGAGAGAGAGAGAGAGAGAGAGAGAGAGAGAGAGAGAGAGAGAGAGCGAGAGTGTACCTTAACTTTTTCTGGAGCAGTCGTGAGGTGGTTAAACTTATTTCGCACGACTCTCAATAAGTCTCTAACACTACTTCCATCATACGGCTTACGTCTGTGTTGATGTAGGTCGTCCATAACATCTTTGTCTATTTTCTCTATCCAATTCCCATCAAAAGCCAATTGTGCAATGTTATCCAATGCTTTGAGAAGATCTGAATTGCCTTTCCCAGCTTCGATTCTACTTCATCGCTGACGTCATGAAGAAAGGTCAGTCTCATCTTTGAACTCCAAAAAAATGGATGGTGAAGCACCTCCGATGTCTTCGGCCTGCTAGTCATAAAAAGTAATTTACCATTGACCCAACATGCTCAAAGAAATCAATTATATGAACGATACTGAAATGGACCAACTTCCTGAGTTCAAAAGCATTGCAATTGGCATTCATGCAATCTTTAAAATAATTAAAATTGCATTAACTCAATGAAAGAGTAAGCAAAATGTCTGAAAACTTAAATACACTTCACAACTCACAAGTCCGGGATGAAGGGAGTTGTTTGACTACAACAAGAACTTAGGAATTACTTACTCCAAGTACCTTAAAATAGAAATCTCCAATCCCTAGGATTCTTATTTCATATTGAGCGTCATATGCTAAATCCTTGGAATCTTTGCATGAAATCCTCTTCAGTGTATGTATAGCAAATCTAATAATACGTAGGAATGATTGGAATTTATTTGTTTGTGGGTGGGTAACAAACTTATCTCCCTAATAACTAGGCCTCCCACAATGATCATCTTCCATTTGAATATCACAATTGTCAAAGGCATTTAGGCTATCGCATGGTCAACCTTTTTTCCGGCTACTGTTGTCGATTGCCAAAAGAAATGAGTGGGATCTACACTTTTTTTGCTCATGAAGTAGAGCCCCATTAGCAGGACTGACATTTAAGCCATGTTGGACGAATTTGAGGGCTCCTTTAGTACTTGTGAGATTAAGTGATGTTGGAAATCAGTCAACTAGCAATGGTTATAAAATCTATCAGATGGAAGAACGAAAATGGTAGTGATGCAAATTAAGGATGACAATACACTCACCTCAATTTGGGATCTTGGTTTAGTAAACACGAAAACAGATCATGAGCTTCTGGTATGTCCACAAAGGATAGGTCCATTTTGTTCCAAGCAATGTTGTGGTCACGTTCTAGATTTTTACCAAATGGATGTCTTCCACGAGTGAAGCAAAAGCACAAGACACAACCTAAACTAAACACATCCATTGCCGGCGTTTGGCGCCCATCGTGAAGCAGCAGTTCAGGTGCTCGCCATCCCGAGGTTCCACAACCTGCAAGACAGACATCTAAGATCAATAGAAGAATCCATCACTTGGACCATATATAGATGAATACGATAGATTCATTAGTTAATGAAGGGAGGCCATGGCTAGGACTACTAAATCTTCACAAACTTTACCACTACATAAGAAGCAATACAATGCCGCCTGACTTCCAACTCAATAGTCTTCTTTAAAAGAAGAGATTTCTTTAACAAGTAAGGGTGTACATGACAAAATTTCTGTTTCTCAATTTCCTTATTTTTATGTTCCTCAAAATAGGTTTGGAATATAAATTCATTTATTAACACAATTTCATTTTTCTATTTTTGGAACAGATTTTTATCACAAAAATAGATATGGAGCAGAAATCAGAAATTAAATTTTTAGCTTTTCTATTTTTGGAACAAAAGTGAGAAACAAAAACTTTTCTCATCGTTCACTTTCGTCATTGCCCGTCACCGGACGCCGGATGCTGCACGCCACACGCCCCCATATCGGATGCTAGATGCCGGCTGCTGTCCCCCTAGAAATAGAAATTTTATTTTGTTATCAAACAAATTTATGTTCTAGAAACAAAAATTTTGTATGACATTCTGAAACATCATCTGACATGTGTTTTTTATATTATTACTCTCTTTTAACTTGCGGAAGCATAATCAAATATTTACGAATATTCTTTTAACAATTAAAGAATTACAATTATAACCAGTGTACTTAAGTGTATTTTATTTATACCACATTTGAGTTCACATCTTCATTCCATTACAAGTAACAAACATTAGTCTGGGTAGTGTAGGGAGACCTATCTCTAGACTATATTGTACTTCCAAAAATCTGTCTATAAAAACGGGTAGACTGAAATCACAGGTTGATAACTTCTCCATATATTGCATTTTCATCGTCCAAATCAAAGCCACACGACTGACCGACTAACTCACCGTCAAGGTTCTGGTACCAAGCAACGAGTTGAAAAGGAACCTACTCCGCGAAACCTCCTATATCAACTCATATTGTAGAACTACATTTGGTATATATTATTCCAAACTCTGGTTCAAGTACACTTTCATAAAAAGCTTCATTATACATAGGGACTCCATAACGCAAGGGTTGAGGGGTGCTCATCCTATACGTCTGAAAAATAAAAGGGATGAGTTGAAACTCGGTAAATGAAATCTCTAGTGTTAAGTTAAAAAAAAAAATTCTTGCCACTTCGCCTAGAATACACAAAATAAATGCATAAACATCCAGTAAGTGTGATAAAACTTAAGTAGACTTTACTTTTCCCATTTTCATTTATCACAGAAATTGGCAACCAACGAAACGTCCATTCAAACTAATGCATATACACGCCGTGTTTCACACAAACAAACACTTTAAGTAATGTTTAGTTCTACACATGGCAATGAATTTTATTCATTAATGTTTTCATCTGCTCGAATACTATTGGGGCATCTCAATTACTGGGGGAATCTCAACTTCAAGGTATTTTGCAAACTTTCACCACATGGAATCTCGTCATAAGGACATCTTGACTCCCGAGACATCTCGAAACACTCCCTAAGGCATCCCAACCACTGAGATATCCTGCAAACTTCTCCTATGGGGTATGGTCACTTACCGTTATATGGGTGACGAAATTACATTAATCTCATTCGAGTCATGATATATGCATATTTATAAGTATATCGCACATATCTCAACTCAGTTTAATGTATTAGTCAAATAACTGCAAATGAAGTAAGATACAATCATATTCCGATTGTTAAAGTCTAGACATTCAAGTGAATATTGAGCAAGTTTTGGACATTAAAATCTGGGAAATCAAATGGATATATTCTGAGTCTAAACATTGAACATATTCTATACATTAAAATCTGGTAAATCAAATGGGTATATTCAGAGTATGAACATTGAGTAGATTCTAGACATTAAAAATTGGTAAATCAAATGGGTATATTCTAAGTCTGGTAAAACAAATACATTCTAATTGTAAAGTCTGAACAATCGAAAGAGTAAATTTTGGCTTGATAAAAGCTAATAGAATAAAAGAACAGATCCAACGATGAACAAATATACAAATGGACAAATTAAATAATGGACATAGTCAAGAAATGAACGGATTCAACAAGAAGTAGATTCATATTTAGTAAAATTTATCTGAATCGATAAATAGACTTATCACCGAACAGATTCACAAGTTGGTAAATTCAGGAAGTGAACAGACTCTCTAATGAACATATTCGAGCAGATCCACGAATGGACAAATTCTATCACAGAAAATTCTAGTAGAAACAAGTAAAACAAACAAATTCTAACTAGTAAAATTCTAGCAGAATGAACATGCAATTAGTTATCAAGACAAATATAGTAAAATGACCAGATTTTAAATATTCAGAATGAGGCACAATGGGTTATTAAGACGGATATAGTAGAATGACCAGATTCCAACTACTCAGAATGAGGCAGAAAGAGGCAAAACGAATATACAATAGTTTATCAAGACAAATATAACATAATGACTTGATTCTAACTACTCAGAATGAGGTAGAACGAACATGTAATGGGTCATCAAGCTAAATATGGCAGAACGATCATGTTTTGACTACCCAGAACCACATAGAACCACACAAAATGAATTAGGACAAATCAAAGCGAAGTAGAATGAGCTTGCAAGAAATTGTCAAGGCTAGTTAATAACTACCATAATCAAGACTTCACATCTCACCCAACAAACCAAGTTAGAAGTAGCCAAGTATATTTTAGCAAACTTAATACTAGAAACTTCACTTATCTCGATACAACCATAAATCACAAGCTACCAATTGCCTTTTTCGCCTTAATAGCGCTTGAATGTGAAGTTTGCGCTCCAAATTCTTAGATTGAAAAGCGGAATTAACACAATTAACACATACAGCTTCTATTTGACTTTTTGGAGGAATGAAAATGAGTTTTTTTGGCAAGATAGAATGAGTTTTGTTAAAATTGATTAAGATAATTTGATTTCTTATAGTACTAGGTGTAAATTTACATGTTAATCTTTAGCTTGATGTGGCACAAATGCAAGGCAAGGCACTTGCACGTGGCCAAGGGAAATTATAGAAGAAAATGAGTCATTTGAAAAAATCATCACTTAATTTATGTGTAAAAGAAATTAGCCACAAAATCCTATTTGTAAGAACACATGGCCGTGCAAAGTTTCGTACAAGGACATATGACAATTCTAATTTTACTTAATAAATTTTGCAAGGGGAAATGTAATAAGCAGAACGTAATCTTCTTCTTCTAGCACTATCAACACAAATTATTCACTATTATTATCAATTAATTAAAACTTACACAATTAATAACAACCGTTAACTAGTAAGACGATAGAAATTTAATTACGTTCTATTATTAGCACACACATAATCTGATTCACATGTTGCACCCAAAATGATTTACATTTACGAAAATTACCAGCCGCATCCCAAGAAATTTACGTTTCGATTAAATTTTCAGCGTGTTCATCCGAATACTAAGGCAAATAATACTTAGCTTAAAATCTAAGTATTATTATCACATACATGAATTTCCGAATATTACATAATTTCAAATACAGAAATTCTGGATGTCATATTTTGAGTCGTTATCAAACGCGTTCTGTTGCTCATAAACTTGTTAAGGGAACAGAAATTCAAAAATCAATTTTTTGTTCTAGAAATTTTGTCATACATACCCTAAATTGCCAAAGGTGTCAAAATACGTCTTAAACCATATATGACCCATTTAAATCATAAATGGGCCATATATGACTCACTTATAAATTGAAGAGACTAGTTAAATGGGTCTTAAATGGGTTGGACTTAAAACCATTTCCAACCCAAGCCTCACACTCTCTCTTTCCCCTTTAAATTTATAACAATTTTTTTTTTTCATAAAAATTGAAATTAGAATAACTTTTTGTATTTCTTTTTTCTTTTTTTTTTTAAAATTTTTGTCTTTCCTTTTTTTTTTTTTTTTTCTTCTTCCTCCTTCCTTAGTTGGTGGACGGCATGGCGATCAGCTAGGCAAGGCTCAAGCTCACTCTTTTTTTTTCCTTTCTTCTTCCTCCTTCCTTAGCCGGTGGTCGGTGACTGGCCAGGCAAGGCTCGATCTCACCAGCCCTTGAGGTCCTTAACGATTGGTAACGCTCGAGCTCGTTGGTTCTGGCAAGACTCAAGCTCGTTGGTGTCGGGCGAGCTCGATTTCGCCGATCTGGTGAGGCCTAGGTCTCGCCAATGATGGGCGAGGCCCGAGCCTCGCCGATTTGGTGAGACTCAAGCTTGTTGCCAACTGGCGAGGCGGAGGTCTCGTTGACATCTGGTGAGGCTTGAGCCTTAATGATTTGGTGAGACCCATGTCAGGCAAGCTCGATCTCACCGACGACTGGCGAGGCTAAAGCTTGCTAGCGTCGGGAGAGCTTGAGCTCTCTTGTGGCCAATAGATGGCCGTCATCATGGCCGACAACTAGTCAAAGAAAAAAAAAAAAAAAAAAAGAACAGAGAAAAAACAATTAAAAATTATAGAAATTGTCCATTAAATTTGTATTGCATTAAAGTGTTTTAGCAATACCATTTTTTTTAAATATCACAAGAAATAAGTTTTCTTAGGTTTAGTTAAAGGTTTTTCACATTTTTTTTATATTTTATTTACTATTTTTTATTGTTTAATTTACTTTTTAAATTTTTGATGTGAAATTTTTATTCAAGTAACATTTATGAATAGCTTAAAGTGAATTAAATGGGTGCAAGTGGATTAGCCTAAATTGAGTTAAATATCAATGTGTTTCGATAATATGGATTGAGTTGAGTATGGATAGTGTATTGGTTGGGTTGAGTATCAGTCATCAAATTTACATTGCATGAAAATGAATCAATATGGGTTGGACCATTTTCAACCCGACCTGCCCATTTGACGGCCCTTTACCACTGTATAGATTTAAATTATGCATATATCAATCTTGAGGAAAAGAAGATCAAAGATCTGGATAAAGCTATCATCAGCACTTACCGGTGGCATGATATCCCAGGGAAGATTTATCTTCAGGAAGGGGTTTGCTAATGCCCATATCAGATAGCTGAGCACAAAATGATCGATTCTTAGTAATCAAGACATTTTGAGGCTTTAAGTCCCGATGGATTATTCTCGAGTCATGCAAATAGCTGAGTCCTTTTACCACATGTCTGTGTCATAATATAGAGAAGATATCATGACTTAAATCAACAATGTATCTGGAACCAAGTAGCATGCCATTTGAAAGCATTATATACATATACTAAGCCATATCTTATTCAAAAATAATGAATTTCTTTAACATACTAAGATCCAATAAAGATGTCACAAGTACGCTGGAGAAAAAACTGTTATAGGTTCTTTACATAAACTCTACAATGAAAACCCTGGTATAGAATTTGATCGCCGTATCAATCACATCAACATTTACCGATTGGAGTGCGTAAGGATTCTACAGCATTCTTAAATCAAAAGGAAAGAAGGCATACTGTTTTTACCAAGATGGGAAAATCAATGGAATTATTACTAGGTAATTGATATTACCTAATTGATTTCCCCGGAAAGAAAACTGAGAATTTAGCCTTGATGGTGAGATTGAACTTAACAGACTCTAGAAAGGAAGCTGCAAGGTTCAAAACTTAGCCCACGATGGTGATTGCATTGGGCTCACCACAGTCAAGGTAGTGACCTAATAATTCCCCGTATCATGCATCACTTGGAAGTTTTTGCAGGAGAGCTATCAAGCCCTTCAACTAGTACCTGATACCCACATAAGCCAGCAAAGAAGAGTACATGAAGCTAGTGATCTCTATGAGATGCTTCTGAGTCATGTAAAACATATGTAAGCAAGCTCACTACAAATACAAATATGTGACGGTTGATTTTAGGAGTGCCGCAATAAGATACTGCAGTTATCTCTCTATTCATACCCTTTTGGCAAGTCAAAACATAAAAATTACCTCATCAGCTTCTGTAACAAAGGTGAGGGATGACCATCTCCCCGCCACAAGTCAACATCTTGCATCATACCCCTAACAGAATCCAATTTGATTTTATAATTATCCGTTGATGCTGGATCACCGGGGAACGCAGAGTTATTTGAAGAATCTGAGTGTACTTGAATTAAATCGTCTAAGCTACAAGCACAGCGCTCTAGAGCGAGATACACGAAATCCGGGTCATACTCCACTCCATGATAGCGAACGATATTTTTATGTCGGTCAGATGCCATCAAAATCTGAATCTCGTTGGAAGCAACATCACAATGGGCCCGAACAAGGCGTTTCACTGCAACAGGTCTATCTTCATAGATGCCCTCAAGAACAATGGTCCCATTACTTCCTTTAGCTATTTCTTTTCTTGATACGTAGATTTTACCAATTTTACGCCATCCAGTGCCACCATCAGGCAGGCTATTGAGTTTCATCAATTCGTCACTGTTGCTCCTGATATTGTCATTCCTGCCTTCAAAGACATATTTCACCATTCTGTCAAAAATTCTATAATTGATTTTCTTCTTGTGATCTCTTGAGAAAGTACCTACATGTAAGCCGAAAGACAAAACCGTGAGACTTGGTACGAGACAGATTAAACTGGACAATACCTCAAGTGAATTAATCAAGGGGCAATGTGGTATCAAAGCAACAACCCCTCTAGTAGCTGTGTGATTTGAGGACGAACTATTCAGAAGCTAGCAGGCCTATAACGACCCAGTTCGACAAGGGCAGGGAGTAATTGTCGGGATGAAAAACAACTTTGTATGGGATGTGTCAAAGCAACAATACTTTGAGTGAATTAATCCAGGGTGTCACCCCTAAGGTAAACATGGATGAAATTTGAAATGATGTTCACAACATTGGTACATGAGATTGAATTTAAACTGATGCTTTTATGTGTACTGATATAATTGTCCAATCAAGTGAACTTATGTGCAAGCAGCAATTTGTGCGAGTTTATTGTTTGCCTCAATCTTTGCATGTGATAGATTGCATTTGGATTGAATTGACAAGTTATAGTACTTTGATTTAAAGCTTTATATAACAGAAATAGCATACGCTTTAATTTCCGTGAACGCAAGGGGATACGCCTATGTCCCAGTCTCCAAAAATTTAGGTGTGAGTTCTAGCTTCTGTGTTTCACATTGCTCTTTTCATTTGTGATATGAGGCAATAGACAGAGCTATGGCTTTTCCAGATTTGAATGTCATTTGTTTGTTCCTACTTTTCAAAGAACTATTAGTTATCATTCACTAACTCCTAAACTGCTCTCTTCCTATTAATTCCTGCCTATTTCGTGTTGTTAGTTACTATAGGAAATCTGAGCGTCCTGCCTATATGCCTACTCTTAAAGTCAGAATTAGAAGACAAATTAAGCGTGCTGCGTGAGCTTTAACATATGAGGAATTTGGAGATGCACATTACCTTGTGGAACCTTGGTATTGGGTTCTTCCACTTCTGCATTCACTTTACCCTTCCACGCAGTGAGGGCTTTTGATCTCACTTGGCTATCGACGTTTTCACAGCCCTGAATCCCATATCCTGCAACTCCAGCAAGGTGCGCCCTGATCCTCGTCGTGTCTCCACTATACTCATACCCACAGAAATTACAAACCCACCTCTCGTTGGAAAGGATGTGTGCATGCATGCGAAAGGAGTTCTCCTCTCTGTACATTTCCCGTGTCCCACAGAAGAGTAAACAGATGTTTCGGAAGACCTTGGATCCTATCAGGAGTTTCAATCAATCCGTTCTTTTTTTTCACTTATCGGACAAGTTTACAGGATACTTCTTCGGAAAGAAAAGAGATGAATCTTCATCCAAGAAGACGAAGACTTAAATGGACCAGAAAAAGAAGAGGAAAGGAAATGGTGGGGGTTTTGGATGACTTTACAAAAAGAGAATACTTTCGGCGGGTCTGACTTTCCACGTGGGCAATGGATAATCCACTCATTGTGCGCCACCTGCCTAGGCGGACCCAACCTGTCAGAATTTTTGAAACTCCCCCGCGCTCTCTCTCTCCGTTACTTCTCCGTTAGCTCGTCGTGTTATCTCTGCGCGCGCTCTGCCTCTTCGTTTCCCGACTTCTCCTCCTTCCCTCCAATGAGCTCGACTTCAACCTTCCGTGCACTTCACTCCCGACCACGCCTCCCCCTCCGCCTCCGCCTCCGCCTCCGCCGTCACCTCCCATAGCCCCATTGGTGGCTCCGATTCGACATCAGCATCCCACGAGCTCAGCTTAGGCTTTTCGCCTCGCTCTGCTCTATCACTCTCCATCCCTCTTCACGACTTCCCTTCATTCACGGCCTCTGCTCCCTCTTTTCATTTTGAATCCAAATCTTCGTCTCTTCTATATCTTCTGCGCGCTTCCCTCCCCTTACTGCGGAGGCCTCTTTCCATTCACTCTCTACTCTGACGACGAGCCCCATTGGCGTGGGTATACATTTGATTTCCGTGAGCAAAGAGCGGCATCTAAACTGAGGCTTCCCACCGGTTATGTCTTGGCATGTTCAACAATTCACGGGATATTGTGGTCCAGATGATGCAGCTTTGTTTTGAAGATTCTAGCTTGTGCTTGTTCCAACATATCATAGACATATATGGGTGGTATGTATGTGCGTATGTTCTCGTGTTGTCTTCTCTGAAGCTGAGTTAAGGCTTCAGCTTAGCCTGAATGAGAGAGTGTTTGTAACAGTTTTTAATGATGGAGGACCACTAAACCACTGGGTTTTACCGCAGCTGAACGGCTGCTCACTGATTTTGCATAAGTATATTCCTAACTTAAAACAAATATAATGATCTCAGGGAGACTTTTATGGACACTCAGTCTCAGATGATGTTATAGAGAGAATTCGCACTACGGTGCAGCTATTTAAATGACTACGACAGATGAGAATGTCCAAATCGGGGGTAGGCGAACTTTTCTGCGGTGGTCATTGTAGATTCTCGAGATTTTGAGATGAAACTTTCCCACTGTGCTGGTCCTAAGGCTGTGCATATTTTGATGTCCTTCGTCTGCATGAAAATTTCAAAATGAAGTAAACTCTAAATCTGCTTTTTTTGGTTGGCAGCTTGTCCCAGCACTTGGAATCCGTCTCTCTTCCTAGTGTAAGTGCGCTCCTCCTTAGTCTCCGCTGCTCAAAATAAGAATTAGTTTGATATCAGCAGGCTTATACATCTAGGGAAAATTTTCCTCAAGCAGATTAATTTGATCTGTCCAACTGCTCCAATCCGTACCATGGCTTTGTTAGGCGAATTTCCTCATACTGCATGTAAGATGATTAGTCTATTCCTATCTTTTCTTTTTTCCAATATGATCGATTCATGCATATTGTAATTTAAAAGTATGTTTTGATGCATGCTTCCTGGGTTTGATGTTTGAGAGATTTCAAAAGATAGTCCAGATGACTGGGAAGGCTTATATGCTTGGCAGTGCATATTGCCAATCTTTTGTCAACAGAACCAGCTGATGATAATTAAGACCAGGAGAAAATTTTCTAGAAGAAGCATTTCTCTAATATGTGCAATCTTTAACTTTTTCTATTCTGAATTACCTTCTGGAACTAATTTCCAGACTCTGGTTGTCAATTAAGCAGAATGTTGGGATAAGAACTTCACATTTTCACGGCTTCTCAAGTAGGAAAGATTACTGACAGACTGTCCTTATACCCAAGGCAATCTTAGCAGTTTGCAACACCACTCGTCTTTTTGGCTGATGGTATGCTTAATTGTATGTGCCATTTGCTTCTCTGATATTTACTAGTAAAAAAATTGCTGATCAATCAACACTTCCATCTCGAATGACATTTTGTGATTTAGCAACTGCTTGTCATGTTTTTGCAGTGAAAGTTGGCATCGGAGGCTTCAGTACGGGTGCTGCCACAACTCTTTACTCAGCAACTTGTTTTGCCCTGGGTAAATACGCAATTGGAAGTCCATACCCCTATCAACTTAGGGCAGTTATCGGTTTGAGTGGTTGGTTTCCAGGCTCAAGGTAATTATTCAAACCATTTTATATTTTTCATGTAAACAGTCAGTCCACACTCTTTTTCTCCATAAGTTCTGTTTAGAAAAGAAAAAAAAAATTAGGGAGCAATCGCATCAAGTGGTCTCTTTTGGTTTACGAGACTCTGCGTCTATTGTTGTGAAAAGGATATCACCAAGTCGCGAGTAGCCATAGTTCTGTATAGTTCACACCAAACCACCTTTTCAGGAGAGAATCAGCCTGTGGTGAAACCAAGTCTCCCAAGCGCGCTTCATCATTGACGCCATGAGGAATGACTTCCACCAAAATTTTTTGCAGAGATACATGAAGTAGTTGTTTAAAGCTAAGAAGCTTCCAGAAAAGGTATGTATCTTATTTGTGAGAACTTGCAAATTGCTTGTATTTGGATTATCTTGTGCAAGCAGCAATCTGAAGTCTAATTCTCAGATATGAATTTTCCTTCCACCGCACTTCCTAATCTTGGACTTTGAAGAGGGAGGGAGCAGAGGTCGTGAATGAAGGGAAGAGAGGTAGTGAAGGGGGATGGAGAGAGAGAGCAGAGCAAGGCGAAAAGCCTAACCTGAGCTCGTTGGACGCAGACATCGAATAGGAGCTGCCAATGGGGCTCCATGAGGCGACAGCGGAGGCGGAGGTAGAGACGTGGTCGGGAGTGAAGCGCTTGGGAAGTTGAAGCCGAGCTTGTTGGAGGAAAGGAGGAGAAGTTGGGAAACGAAGAGGGTGAGGGAGAGAGAGAGAGAGAGAGAGAGATGTACTACCTTTTTTTTCATGAAACCATAATCGTAATTAGAGGCAAATTTCTACTTCAGTTCACAGATTCCAATCTTAGACTTTTTAATTGGTTCAATGCACTACTAATCTCATATGTGAAATTTAAATGGTCATTTTGGTCAATTATTATCTAAAATTGCTGACGTGATCATTTAGTCATCTTGATCATATTTTGTGATATGGTTGATGATAGACAGACTCAATAAAAAGATATCATTTTTTGTTTCATCAAATCAAACAAAAAAAAAAAAAAAAAAACAAAGCAAAAGCCATAAAACCCTCAAATTCAATTCCCTCAGTTTGCTAGAAACCCCAAAATTGACCTCTAACCCTAATTCACGAAAATAATCCCCAATTTCCACTTTGTCATATTAAAATCCATGAAGAGACAAGCGAATTTGTCACAATCAGTGATTGTGGTTCCTTCGATAAGAATGATACCTCAATGTTTTGCTCTTGTGACTTGAAATCTCCTCTGCAAACAGCAAGACCAAAGGAGTACAGGGAAAGAAGATTTCATAACTGCCTTCATAACTGCCTAATATATCAATTTGGAGGAAGTTATAGTTTTTTTAGTTAGGTTGGCACATAAATCAGTCAATTGACGAGTGTGTTAAAAAAATTTCAAGGGAGCAATATTGATGAAGGAACAAAATCAACCCATCATGAGGATTATGGCAACTCGATGGAAGCCATGGCCAAAGCTCTTAATGTAAGATATTTTATTTTTATTTTTTTAATGTGGGCTACATTAATTGATATTGTAATTTATACCGTTTACAAAATTAGTCTATTAAGGTGAAATATAATAATTCTTAATTAGTCTAACATGGAACTAGCTATTATGGAATGAGTAAAGCCCGGCCTCTAATGAAAGGTTTGTAGCTTAAAATTGTATAGATAGAGCTCTAGTCTCTTATCTAATCTTGATGCACAAATAACCTCACATAATGAGTGTTTACTGAATTATAAAGGTGAGAGGCAGTCCCACATAACTAGCTACCAATCTTGGATAGATTCAAAGATTTTTTTTTTTTTTGGTCGGAATATGTAGATACTTTCATTCATAACTACGAGAAATACAAGAAGGCGACAAGTAAGATTCCCAACATAAGATTTCCGAAAGAGCTGGAGGAGGACTAGATATCCAATTTTGAGGGAGTGATTTTGTTCTGTTTACCTTCGCTAACCAGTCGGCAGCTAAATTGGCTTCATGTGGGCAGTACACCACCTGCATCTCACTTGATTGGGCTAGTATTTTGTTGCATTGGTCAAGGATGGTCTTCATGTTCTAGGGGTGTTCGGCCCAGACCATAAGGCTGTGCACTGCAGTCAAACAGTCAGACTCACATTGCACTTTCCCTGTTTCGACTAGTTCAGATTCGGCTTCTTCCACGTGCGACTCCTTTCTTAGTTGCAGAAACTCCAGCCCTTGCAAAATCGCTAGGGTTTCAATTTGCACAGGTGAGGAGGCTCGAGTATCACGCATGAAGCCATCAACCACCTGTCCGGCATGGTTCCTCAGTATTCCGGCGACAGATCCAACCGGTTCTCCTGGTACCCACGAGCCATCAACGTTTAGTTTCAGCGTTCCTCTCTCCGGCGGTCTCCATCTTCTCGGTGAGTGCAGGTCTGTGGGTTTCTTAGCTTCATTTTTGTTGTGCCATCTTCTGAAATTTTGGAGGTGTGCTTGTGCGAGATCGACGATGGTGTTCGGGTCCAGCGATCTTGCTCTGAAGATGGTGCTGTTGCGGGCTTTCCATATGAACCAGAGGACCATCGCCACCAATTCCTTCTCGGGTGAGTGGTAGTTGCCTTCGAAGCTTTCCTTCAACCATTTATCAAACCTGGATATGTGCGTGGGTTTACACATGAGATTAATCTGTGGGTCTGTCCATATATTCTTTGTCCACTTACAGAGGAGGAACAAGTGCTTGGTGGTTTCCGGGTGTGCGTTGCAGAGCGAGCAGATTGGGTCAGGTAACACCTTTCTTTTATAAAGGTTTTCCCGTGCGGGTATTGCATTTTGACATATACTCCATGCAAATATGCGCATCTTCGGGGGGATAAATAACTTCCATAGCTGTGTCCATAATGTTCAAGGGGGCTAGAATGAACATGATGCTCTGTTTTGTTCGTTTCTGACATTCGCGCACACACTTTGTTGTAGGATAGATTCAAAGATGGAATGACCAAATTAGTGAACATGCAATTGAAAAATCAAAGATGGAATGCCCTAATTGACTTGATTCAACTTGATCCATTTTAAACTAACATCCAATTTGATCAATTGAATTTCAATTTGGCCAATGGAACCTCAATTGTACACATTGGTCTAGTTCATGGTGCAATTTTAATAGAAATTGGGGGAATTTATGGCATTTCATGTCAAATTAATCAAATCAAGTCAAGTCAATTCGGTCTAATTGCATTTAATTTGACCCAATTCATTTGGGAATTTTCAATTTAAGTTAGATTAGACAAAATTAAGAAAAATGGGAACCAAATCGGAGCCTAATTGAGCCGGCCAAGGCCCAAGTCAATCCGGTCCGACTGGCTCAACCTAGTTCGGTTGATTTTGACCGGTCGAGGCCAATTAGCCATCTCTGACTATTTTGCATCTAAGTTTCTAGTGTTCGGCAAGTTTATTCCGACTAGACAAGCATTGAAGCCCCTCCCATATGTCAAATTTACAAAAATAACCTCATGTGGCAAAAAATTCCAATTGTCAGTGATTCTTGTCAGCTTGAATGAACCAATGGGAGCTTCTTTTAGCTTTTTTTTTAATAGCGAAGCAAGTGATACTGGCCATTCATCATGAGATCATCCAAGCCACCCATTGTGCTAAGTCATCAATCCATGTGAATTGAAATGGGCCAATGAAGAGCTTGCTTAATCAAGAATAATAATTTTGACATTTTTTAAATAGTAAGCATTGTTGGCTAAATTATCATTTATTTCAACTAACAAAGTATGAAATAAAAATATGTGATGTCATGCAAAGTTCTCATTATATCATGATTGATGACTAATTCAAAAATATTAACATTGTAACATTTGACGACAACATTTAAGGGGTGACCTCTTCTTTTAAGGTACAACGATTTAAATATTCTTAAATTTGATTTCACGCAAATATTTAAGGATTAACTTGAATAAAATTAAAGTGAAAAATTAATTTTAAGCCTTAACAAGGGACACATAAATGAATCAATAAGGAAAAATAAAATAACATCCGATAATAATGTCACAGTAGTACCTTTTATCTAAGACTTTAGAAACATATGACAATTTGATTGTACTTGAATTTTACTAGAAAAAGGATTGATCGAGATAAATTTAAGTTGAAAAATAAACTTTAAGCTAACAAATGGACAAGATTAATGGATTGAAAAGAAAGAAATAAAATATATAAAAGAGAAAAGTTTCTATAAAATCAGTGATAATTAAAATTTAAAAGTATATGAAAGATAACAAATACACGGTTTTTTTTTTAAAAAAAAAAGGGAGAGAAATTTAAAAAGGAAAAATAAAAAAAAAGAAGAACCAATTCGGTGGGGTGGCAGATTCCATTCCATCGCCCCCTTCCCCGTAAATTGGGTGGTTTATCACTGTGGCATTGATTACCCTATTTTATGCGACGCATATACAGTCCGTGTGTAGAAAAGTTGACACCGTGAGACCAATTGTTAACTAACACGTGGCGAATCCCGGCAGTTGAGATGCATGGCCTCCTGAAAATTTGTTATTGTGGAACTTCAACTTCAACTTTTATGTTTGATGTTTGCTAAGCTTTGCATGGTGAATGTGATCAGAAACTATTTGGAAATGAAATTATACTATGCTCCATAATCATGATTTTATGTGATGACTAAGGTCAAATTATAAAATGGAAGAAAGCTTTTTAAGCTAGAAAATGAAAACGTGTTAATGACTGTGGTGCCTACATTAGAACTTTTTTTTTTTTTGGGTCGAGCTATATTAGAACCTCTCACACGCAACAATTTCAAAGTGACTTAATGATTGATGATAGTTTTGGATGGATTGGTTGCGAATAAATGTTGGTGTGATTTGTTTGATAATAATATTATTTATATATCTGCAACCTTCTTTCCTGCACTCTCGAGATACTCTCATTCATTATATATGGTTTTTTTTTTAACAGCATTATATATGGTTAGAATAAAACAAAACAAAATAAAATACTTGCAACATCTGAAGCAATCTGAGAGAACACGCTCCTGTAATCAGGAAATCCAATCTTATTCTTATCCGGACCACGCTAAAATACTATCTCTCCAAACCAACAAATACTGTGAATACCTTTCTATGATGAAAGTAAAATTATAAAGCTAAATACAAGAAAAGAAAAGAAATTATAAGCCAAATCATCTTATGTCGGAAGTGAAAAATAATAAAGTATATAAGTGCTTGCATAAAAAAGAATGGCATAGTGACGATCCCTGCAAGAGCCAAATATTATTTTACAAAAACTTTTACTTTTCTTCCTTATCCTTTCATTTTTACCTTGTTTTCTAATCAAATTATTTTAATTTGTCTAATGATATCCTTCTATTTTTTTCACAAATTTTTTAGTTGAGTCCCTTTGACAAGAAATGCGGAAAAATCTAGCTAATATGACCGTCGAGTGATATCGTAATGACTATGACATGATTAAATTTTTTCCAATGTAGACGTCCACACAAGTGTCAACATTGGGTAACAAGTCATAGTTTAATATTGTCTATACTGGCTATTTTTTTCATACGCACATCTATGTGTGCATCCATATATATATATATATATATTTCACACCATACTTTGGGGTTATTTGATACCACGTTCGCGAATTTGATCTGATTTTGTGTCGGATAGACTTGAGCTGAGATTTATAAAACTAGAACAGCTTGATTTGGATGAACTAAATGTACATAAATTTGATTAAAAAATGCATGGAGTGTGTAGACAATACTTGAGATTTTTTGTCCACTTTATATGAGATTTCTTTCATGCATTTTCTTGCAATTTATTTCTTTCTGAGGTTTCGAAATACACGAGTGTTATTTTTTATATATATTTTAATTACATGTGGATTCATACTTTCAATTTCCAAAGCCAATGAGAGAAAATTATCAACTACGAGATATGTTAGAAATTACACAGAAAAATCGTTGACTATGTGGGTAAATACTTCAAAATAATAGAGTGATGTCTATTTCATACGTAAAGTAGAGTGACATTTCTTTCATAACTGAGAATGTTACCTAGTCCATTGAGATTTATTTAACCTAAATATTTTTCTTTAGATATTTAGATTGCACATGGAAAAAGTTACTAGCTAGGGAAGAAGTTGCCAAACTACTAACAGGCGGAAAGGTACCTTTTGTTGAAGAAAAGTGTTGGCCCAAGCGGGTACCTGGGCCTTTTTTTTTTTGTTTTTTGTTTTTTTTGTTCTGAACTCTAAAAATAAACTTTTTGAAATAAAGTACAAGAGTTAAATTTAAAAATTGCGATATTTAAAAAAAAAAATTGCACGAAATTGACATATAATATTTGTTTATGCAATATAAAGAACAATATATCAAGCAATTAAAGTATGCGGCAACAGAATACTATAAAATTATTTAAAAACTCGATATTAGGAACAATGGGAATAGAGTCCTACGCCCGTCCAACTTGATCCTCGTAACCAAGACAGCGAACACAACAAAAGACACATGGAATATCCGTGACATTCTTGGCCATCCCTGCTGGCTTGAAGAAGGAATCATCGTGGGAAGTGGCCGAAGGTTCAAAAGCACATTACTTAGAAAGTACTCCTGCAAGCAATTTATCCTTTTTGCAGTTCAGGGACACCACTTTGTATGACTCAATCAAGAGTCTAGGGAATCGTTTAGCGAAGTAAGCATCCAAATCATTAGGATCTGATCCATGGATCGCCTGCCAGAATCATCAAAGCAATAACAGATATAAGCCTTGTATGCATGCGGTTGTAGATATCACCACTGTTCCAGAGAGAGACAAGAGAGTACCTTAACTTTTTCTGGAGCATGCCCTAGGTGGTTAAACTTATTCCGCACTACTCTCAATAAGTCTTTGACACGGCTACCGTCATAAGGCATACGTCTGTGTTGACGTAGGTCGTCCATAACATCTTTATCAATTTTCTCATCCCAATTCCCATCAAAAACCAACTGTGCAATGTTCTCCAATGCATTCACAAGATCTAAATTGCTTTTCCTTGCTTCTGATTCTACTTCATTGCTGATATCATGAAGAAAGGTCAGTCTCATCTTTGAACTCCAAAAAAATGGATGGTGAAGCACCTCCGATGCCTTTGGCCTGGGAGTCATTAAAAATAATTTACTATTGAACCAATATGCTCAAAGAAATTAATTACACGAACAAAACTGAAATGGACCGACTTCCCGAGTTTAAGCGCATTGCAAGTTTGGCATTCATGCAATCTCTAAAACAATTAAAATTGCATTAGCTTAATGAAAGAGCAACCAAAATGTCTAAAAACTTCCATGCACTTCATAACTCACGACAAGATGAAGATGGTTGTTTGATTACGAAAAGAACGACACCTGGACCCCTGGAGTACCAAAAGTTAGCACAAAGGGACACTTAAGTATCAAAAGTTACGAAAGTGACACTTAAATGCCAAAATCGGAGTAAAATGGATCACTTAAGTGTCAATCCGATCAAAATCCAGCCAAAATGCTGACTTGTCAATTTTCTAGCGAAGCAAGTGCAAAACGGCGTCGTTTTGATGCTGGCATGGTAAAAAATTAATTAAATTAAATTTAAAATTAATTTTATTAAAAATATTTATAGAAAAATACAAATTTTAAAATTTTAAAAATTTTTAAAAAAAATTTAAAAAAGGGAGGCAGCAAGGGCCGCCGACGGAGGAGGGAGGGTCGGCTGCGATTGCCGGGCCCTAGCTAGGGGTCGGCGACCTTGGCGACCAGCGACCCTCACCCAGATCTGGTGACGGTCGATGGCCCTCACCCAACCGGGCTAAGGGCCACCGCCCGTTGAGGCGACCCCCGGTGGGCGGCGGCCCTTGGCTCGGGCTGGGCAAGGGGGAAGGAGGAGGAGGGGAGGCAGCCGGCGGCGAGGAGGAAGGAAAAAGGGGGAGGAGGAGGAGGGAGGGAATCGGCGGGCCGAGGGCTTAGCCCTTGCCGCCGCCATCTCCCTCCGTTCTTTGGGAGGCGGCGAGGCAAGGGCTTAGCCCTCGGCCGTCGACCGCCTTCCTCCTCCGTTTTTTTTTTTTTAAAATAAATATAAATATAAATTATTATTATTTTATTTAATTAATTTTTATATTATATTAAAATTCAAATTATGCTAAAACGACGTCGTTTTGGCTGATTTAAGGGTTCTAATTTGGCCAACTATAGAAACGACGTCGTTTTTGGTGAATTAGAGCTGAGACAACTTTTCAACAAGCCACGTAGGCGAGAAATATTAATATTTAATTGCCACGTATGATTTCTAGCCGGCTTCGCCGGAGATGGCACTTAGGTGTCCCACTTTTCTTAAAATGTGGCACTTTAGTGTCACTTTCGTAACTTTTGACACTTAAGTGTTCATTTATACCAACTTTTGGCACTTGAAGCGATCTTTTGCCTGAAAAGAAACCATGAATTATTTACTCCAAGTACCTTAAATTAGCAATCTACTCATCCAGTCTCTAGGATTCTTATTTCATAGGGAGCACTATATGCTAAACCTTTGGAATCTTCGTATGAAATCCTCTTCAATGCATGTATAGCAAATCTAATAATGTGCTAGGAACGATTGGAATTTATTTGTTCGTGGGTGGCTAACAAACTTATAGCCCTAATAACTAGGTTTCCGACAATAATCATCTTCCTTTGGAATATCACAATTGTCAAACCCATTTAGGCAATCACATGGTCAACCTTTTCTCCGGCTTCTATCGTCAATTGCCAAAAGAAATTAGTGGGATTTACACTTTTTTTTGCTCATCAAATAGAGCCCCATCAGCCGGACAGATATTTAAGCCATGTTTGATGAATTTCGGGCAACCTTCAATACTCATGAGATTAAGTGATGTAGGAAAATGGAAATCAGTCAACTAACAATGGTTATAAAATCTATCAAATGGCAAAATGAAAATAGTAGTGATGCAAATTAAAGATTACAATACACTCACCTCAATTTGGGTTCTTGATTTAGCAAACGCAAAATCAGATCATGAGCTTCTGGTATGAATTCCACCCGAGACAGGTCCTTTTTGTCGTCAAGAATGTTGGAGTCACGTACTACGTTATCCCCAAATGGATGTTTTCCACGAGTGATGCAAAAGAAGAAGACACAACCTAAACTAAACAAATCCATTGCCAGCGTTTGGCGCCCACCAGAACGAAGCACTTCAGGTGCTCGCCATCCGGTGGTTCCACAACCTACAAGACAGACATCAAAGATCAATATAAGAGTCCTCATCACTTGGACCATATATATATATATATGGATATGATAGATTCATTAGTCAACGAAGTGAAGTGAAACCATGCCAAAGCAATCTACTTTACCATAACATAAGAAGCAATACAAAGCAATCTACTTCCAACATAACAGTCTTCTTTAAAAGAAAAGATTGCTCTAACAAGTAAATTAGTAGAATATAGATTTAGATTATGAATGGATCAATCTTGAGGAAAAGAAGATGAAAGGTCTGGATAAAGGTGTCATGCGCACTCACCTGTGTCATGACATCCCAAGGAAGATTTATCTTCAACAAGGCATCTGCTAATGCCCATATCAGATAGCTGAGCACCAAACCATCCATTGTCAGTAATCAAGACATTTCGAGGCTTTAAGTCGTGATGGATTATTCTCAAGTCATGCAAATGGCTGAGTCCTAATACCATATCCCTGTATCATAACATAGAGAAGACATCATGACTTAAATCAACAATGTATCTAGAATCAAATAGCATGCAGGCCACTAGAAGGCATCATATATATATGCTAAGCCATATCTTATTGGAAATTAAGGAAGTTCTCTAATACACTAAGACCCAGTAAGGATGTCAGGAGTACACCCGAGGAAAGAACGTTATAGGTTCTTTATATAGACTCTACAATGAAAAAACCAGTACAAAATCTGATTGCCGTATAAATGACATCAACATTGACCTATTTGAGTGCGTGAGGATTCCGCAGCATTCACGAATCGAAAGGAAAGAAGGCATACTGTTTTTACCAAGATGGGAAAATCAATGGAATTATCACTACGTAATTGATAACACCTAATTGATTTCCATAGGAAGAAAACAAAGAATTTAGCCTTGATAATGTGATTGAACTTAACCTATTACTTTAGAAAGGAAGCTGCAAGGTTCAAAACTTAGCCCACGATGTTGATTGCATTAGGCTCACCACAGTCAAGGCAGTTGCCTAATAATTCCCTGTATCATGAATCACTTGGAAGTTTTTGTAGAATAGCACCTGATACCCACATGGGCCAGCAAAGAAGAGTGCATGAAGGCTGTGATCTCTATGAGATGCTTATGAGTCATGTAAAACATACAAATATGTGACGGTTGATTTTTGGGAGTGCGGAAGTAAGTGAGACACTGCAGTTATCTCTCTATTCATACACTCTTGGCAAATCAAAACATAAAAAATTACCTCATCAGCTTCATTAACTGAGGTGAGGGATAATTATCTGCCCACCACAAGTTAACATCTTGCATCATACCCCTAACAGAATCCAATTTGATTTTATAATCACCTGTTGATGCTGGATCACGAGGGTACGCAGAGTTTGAAGAATCTAAACGTACTTGAATTAAATCATCTAAGCTGCAAGTACAAAGCTCTAGTGCAAGATACACAAAATGCCGGTCTTTCTCCACTCCATAATACCGAACAATATTTTCATGTCGGTCAGATTTTATCAAAATGTCAATCTCCTTGGAGACAACATCATCAAAACAATCCCGGACAAGGCGTTTCACTGCAGCAAGTCGTCCATCATATTTGCCCTCATAGACAATGGTCCCCTTACTTCCCTCACCAATTTTTTTACTTGATACGGCGATTTTACCAATTTCACTCCATCCACCAAGAAGGCTATTGAAGTTCGTCAATTGGTAATCGTTGCTCCTGATATTGTCAATCCTGCCTTCATTTCCTGAAAAGACATTCCACATTTCTATCAAAAACTCTATAATTGATTTACTTTCAAGTGATCTCTTGACAAAGTGCCTACATTTATGCCAAAAGACAAAATCACAAGGCTTGGTATGAGACATGTTAAAGCGGACAATACCTCAAGTGAATTAATCAAGGAGCAATGCAGTACCAAAGTGATAACCCCTTTAGTAGTTGTGTGATTGGAGGACCAACTACGCAGAAGCTAGTGGGCCTATAATGACTCAATTCGACAAGGGCAAGAAGTAATTGTCAGGACAGACAACTTAATATGGAATGGGTCCAAGCGACAACACCTTGAATGAATTAATCCAGGGTATCACCTCTAAGGTAAACATGGATGAAATTTGAAATGACGTCCACAACATTGGCACATAAGATCGAATTTAAACGGATGCTTTTATGTGTACTGATATAATTGTCCATCTCCAAAGTCAGCCCACCAACAAAGAAAGTTCACTAATCAAGTGAACTTATGTGCAAGAAGCAATTTGTGCAAGTTTATTTTTTGCCTCAATCTTTGCATGTGATAGGTTGCATTTGAAATGAATTGACAAGTTATAATTCTTTGATTTAAAGCTTTATATAACAGACATAGCATATACTTTAATTTCTGCGAAACGCATGGGTATACGCCTATGTCCCAGTCTCCAAAAATTTAGGTGTGAGTTCTAGCTTCTGTGTTTCACATGACTCTTTTCATTTGTGATATGAGGGAATAGAGAGAGCTATGGCTTTTCTAGATTTGAATGTCACACTTAAAAAGCATTTGTTTGTTCCTACTTTTCAAAGAACTATTAGTTATCATTCACCGATTCCTAAACTGCTCTCTTCCTATTAATTCCTGCCTATTTTGTGTTGTTAGTTACTAAAGGAAATCTGAGCGTCCTACCTATATGCCTACTCTTAAAGTAAGAATTAGAAGACAAATTAAGCGTGCTGCATGAGCTTCAACATATGAGGAATTTGGAGAGGCACGTTACCTTGTGGAACCTTGGTATTGGGTTCTTCCACTTCTGCATTCGCTAGGCGTAGCTTGTTAATCAAAACTTTAGATCCAAGGTCTGGTTGGCGGATGACGCGGATGAGATGAAGGTCTGGTTGGCGGATGACGCGGATGAGATTGAGGGCGTCGCGGCCAGAATCAACCGCATGAGATTGAGTCATACTCCGCGGCACATGGTAAGAATCAACCGCATGAGATTGAGGGCGTCGCGGCCAGAATGGAAAGTCCCTCTGAGGGTTCATGTTTTGAAGAGGAAGAGACCGATTGGGCAAATTTATCTTTGGCAATGGAAGAAAGGCTGATGAACTTGCATTTACAGTGCTCATGACACCAGAGCTAGGGTCCGGCCGGGCAACGGGTAAAGTCACCGTCCAATCATCTTCATTGTTCAGAGTCTCAGGCAATGGAAGAAAAGCCGATGAACTTGGAGCTACAGTGCTTATGACATCAGAGGTTAGGTCCGGCAAGGCAGCGAATGAAGTCACTATACAATCATCTTCATCGTTCGGAGTCGCACGCAGATGCGGACCCCCTCCAAGGTAGCGTTGCCTGTCGCTTGATTTCGCCGGTCTTTTACCCTTCCACGCAGTGAGGGCTTTTGATCTCACTTGGCTATCGACGTTTTCACAGCCCTGAATCCCATATCCTGCAACTCCAGCAAGGTGGGCCCTGATCCTCGTCGTGTCTCCACTATACTCATACCCACAGAAATTACAAACCCACTTGTTGTTGGGAAGGATGTGTACATGCTTGCGAAAGGAGTCCTCCTCTCTGGACATTTCCCCTGTATCCCACAGAAGAGTAAACAGATGTTTCAAGGAAGACCTTGGATCCTATCAGGAGTTTCAATCAATCCGTTCTTTTTTTTCATTTATCGGACAAGTTTGCAGGATACTTCTTCGGAAGGAAAATAGATGAATCTTCATCCAAGAAGACGAAGAGGAAAGGAAATGGCGACTCCAGCTGTCCAAATGGCGTTAGAAGAAAGCAAAGACAATCCTAAGAAGCGAGAAAATAATCTGTGGGTCTGACTTTCCACGTGAGCAATGGACAGTCCACTCATTTCGTGCTACGTGGATCGACGACCTGGCCGGTCAGAATTTTTGAAACTCCCCCTCCCCCCTCCCCCTCGTGCCTCTCTCCGATACTTCTCCGTTGGCTCGTCATGTTGTCTCTGCGCGCGCTCTGTCTCTCTCTGCCTCTTCGTTCCCGACTTCTCCTTCCCTCCAACGAGCTCGACTTCAACCTTCCGTGCACTTCACTCCCGACCACGCCTCCTTCTCCACCTCGGCCGTCACCTCCCGGAGCCCCATTGGTGGCTCCGATTCGACGTCCGCGTCCGACGAGCTCAGGTTAGGCTTTTCGCCTTGCTCTGCTCTCTCCCTCTGCTCCCTCCCTCTTCACAACCGAAAGCTCCCTCTTTTCACTTTGAATCCAGATCCTCGTCTCTCCTAAATCTTCTGCGCGCTTCCCTCCCATTACTGTGGAGGCCTCTTTCCATTCACTCTCTACTCCGATGCCGCCTCCGACCCCTCTTCCCTTCATAAGAACTTTTCTGGGGTGGTCATTGTAGATTCTTATGTTTTTGAGATAAAACTTTCCCACTGTGTTGGTCCTAAGGCTATGCGTATTTCGATGTCCTTGTCTGCAAATTTTTTTTTTTTTTAAAATGAAGTAAACTCTAAATCTGCTTTCTTTGGTTGGCTCAGCTTGTCCCAGCACTTAAAGCCGTCTCTCTTCCCAGTGCGAGTGCGCTCTCCTTAATCTCTGCTACTCAAGATAAGAATTAGTTTGATATCAGCAGGGTTATAAATCTAGGGGAAATTTTCCTCAAGCAGATTTCATGGATCTGTCCAACTGCTCCCACCCTTACCATGGCTTTGTTTGGCGGATTTCCTCGTACTGCATGTAAGATGATTAATCTAGTCCTATCTTTTTTCCAATATGATCAATTCATGGATGTTGTAATTTAAAAGTATGTTTTGATGCATGCTCCCAGGGTTCGATGTTGGAGAGATTTCAAAAGATAGTCCAGATGACTGGGAAGGCTTAGATGCTTCGCAGTGCATATTGCCAATCTTTTGTCAACAGAACCAGCTGATGATAATTAATACCGGGAGAAATTTTCTAGAAGAAGCATTTCTTTAATATGTGCAATCTTTAACTTTTTCTATTCTGAATTACCTTCTAGAACTAATTTCCAGACTGTGGTTGTCAATTAAGCAGAAAGTTGGGATAAGCACTTCACATTTTCACAACTTTTGAAGTTGGAAAGATTACTAATAGATAAGTCCACATACCCAAGGCATTCACAATCATTTGCAACACCGCTCGTCTTTTTGGCTGATAGTGTGCTTAATTGTATGTGCCATGTGCTTCTCTGATAGTTACTAGTAAAAAATTGCTAGTCATGTTTTTGCAATGAATGTTGGCATCAGAGGCTTCGGTACGGGTACAGCTCTTTACTCAGCAACTTGTTTTGCCCTGGGTAAATACGCAATTGGAAGTTCACACCCCTATCAACTTAAGGGCGGTTATCGGTTTGAGTGGTTGGTTTCCAGGCTTAAGGTAATTATTCAAACCATTTTATATTTTTCATGTAATCAGTCAGTCCACACTCTTTTTCTCCATAAGTTTTGTTTAGACAAAAAAGAAAAAAAAAGAAAAAGAAAAGAAAAGAAAAAAAGAAGAAGAAGAATTTGGGGAGCAATCGCATCAAGTAGACCTTTTGGTTTAGGGGACTCTGCTTCTATTGTTCTTAAAAGAATATCACGAAGTCCCTAGTAGCCAGAGTTCTGTATAGTTCACACCAAACCAACTTTTCAGGAGAGAATCAGCCTTTATTGAAGCCAAGTCTCCTAAGCGCTTCATCAACGACGCCATCAGGAATGACTTCCACCGAAATTTTTTGCAGGGATACATTAAGTAGTTGTTTAAAGCTAAGAAGCTTCTGGAAAAGGAATGTAGCTTATTTGTGAGAACTTGCAAATTGCCTGTCTTTGGATTATCTTGTGCAAGCAGCAATCTGAAGTCTAATTCTCAGATATGGATTTTCCGTTCCACCGCACTTCTTAATCCTGGACTGTGAAGAGGGAGGGAGCAGAGGTCGTGAATGAAGGGAAGAGCATTCGTGAAGGGGATGGAGAGAGAGAGAGGCCTGGTCGGGAGTGAAGAGGAAGGTTGAGTCGAGCTCGTTGGAGAGAGAGAGAGAAGAGCCAGAGAGAGAGAGAGAGAGCATAGCAAGACGAGCTAACGAAAAATGGAGAGAGAGGCACAACCTGAGCTTGTCTGTCTCATTGGTTTGTCAGGGCTGATGGGACTCAGTCTCTTTATGTTTTGATTTTGCCGGCTGTGGGATCTGTGCATAATAAATATGACCTTTAATCTAAGCAATGAATGATCACACGAACTAAGCAAATGTTAAATTGGGGTTTAAATTGAAACATTATAGTGATTGAAGTTCTTGAACTAATAAGTTGTTTTAGATTTTAGAGTAGGATACACAGAAAGAACCTCAACACAAATACTATGACATTCTGTTGATGACATGTAAAATATCCGACATTGCATGTTTCTTCATTTGAAGTATTTGATTGCTCATTAGTTTGGCATGGTACCGGTGTAAGATGAGCGTTATACTCAATTATTCATAGGACTCCAATTCCATATTTAATTTAACTCTTTTGAGACCTCGGTCGTTCCAATGGTGATGCATGAGCTTCTAGTTAGAGCAAACCATTACTTGACTTCCTTCAGTTATAAATTTTGGAGTCGGCATCATTTTCTATTAGCTCGAATTTTTCAAATTGCCAGTGGCGCGCTTGACTTCATATTGTTTCCGAGCGTATTTGGTAAATCACCGGACATTTGTTCTCTACACCGTCAACTATGTATCTATCGTTGGCATACATGGATGTGAGTTTCAAAGTTCTTACGTGAATTACATGCTCAAATTCCCAAAGTTCTGGTGAATTTGGCTGACTCTGAGTCTGACTCAATCAGCCTGAAGAAAGAGATGGGTCATTGTTCCTGCAAATTTCACAAAATTCTAAGCTGATTTCTTGAGAAAATACAGTAACATGAAAATTCTTAGTAAACTAGCTCTACTTTGGTTGAATTTCAAACACTCCTGTGTTGAGATCCGCCGAGAGAACCGTCTTCTCGATAAAGTAAGGCAGCCCCTAGTCACCCTACAATCCTTTGTTGGACTTTGCAGCGAGTTATGCAAACGGTAGTATGTCGGCACGACTTTTAGAGGCCGTCAGGCAGTATCAAAGATGGATTCTCCCCAATATTTGGCACTTTTATCTTGTAAAACATTATCTTGTAGAACATTCAGTTCTATATCATCCAGAGACGTAGGCGGAAAATCCGATAAAGGCGGAAAATCCGATAAACCACAAGAACGTATTATAACTCTTCCAATCAAAGCATCGAATTCAAACGCCGTGCTTTTCCAAGATCCTAGTGTTAAACTGATCCATCCGCCGATACCCATGGTGTATTTCTATGAAATCATCAATGTTCATCCCAATTTCTGCATGACATGGGACAGTCGCAAGACGCATAGGCAATATTGGCAGCAATGAACCTTTTTTTACAGATAATAAGAAAAACAGCCACTGTCATGGGTGTAAAACATAGAGATAAGGGCATTTTCTATTATAGTACAAATAGAAAAATCTGGAAATCCTTTTACAATCTTCAATAGGTAAAAGAAATCTAAGTTAACTTATATTTTGCGCGCGTAAATAATATTACTATAAATTTAGAAAAATTTGGAACTCTTGAATGATATATAACGTCGCTTCGGAACAAGGATAAGAGAAAGGGTCGTTCCAGATAACGGTGGAATATTTCCACGGTATCACTAAGTCAACAATAAACACCCGGATCGAGGTCACTAAAAATCTCAGCCGTCCATTCAACATCGCCACCTCGAGTAATACGATGGGAAACAAATAAAGGATTGGGGGCCCATGTAGAGGTTGGGGCGCATTTAGTGATAATTATATTCCTAAGGATAATTTTTTTTAATTCGATCCCCAAAAATAATTTCTAAGTAGAAGAATGGACTTAGAAACTGTCAACATTTCTATTCTCGGGATAGAAATGCATTTGGTAGGATTCTTAATTTTTTTATTTCTTTTAATTTTTTAATACTTATATTATATTTTTCTTATTTTTCTCTTATTTTTCTTTTTCATTTATTCTTCCTCCTTCTTTGTAGCTGGTCGCCGGCTACCGTCGTCACTGGCAACCGACTGGGCGAGACCTCGCTTGGCCGCTGACGAGGCTCAATCTCGTCTAACCAAGGTGAAGCCGAGCCAAGTCAGTACTAGATTTGGGCAAGCTCAACCTTGTCGTGGCTTGTCACCATTGGGCTGGGGACGCTCCAGCGAGTCACCGGCCCTCGTTTGATCGATCGTCGACCATAGCCGAGGTAGGCAACGGGCGCCTAGCCAAAAGAAAGAAGAAGAAAAGGGAAGAAAAGAAGAGAAAAGAGAAGAAAAAAAAAGGAGGAAAGAAACAAAAAATTATGAATTGATTATAGGAATTGCTCTTAAGACTAAGAAACGACTTTTTTCTACTTTTTATTATGTTCCTCTATTCTCAAGAACAAAAAAATATTTTTTGCTTGTTGAAACAAAAATTTTACTAAATGGGTTTCTGTTCTTTTTTTATTCTTTTTTTTTTTTTTGTTTTGAGAATCAAAAGAACAAAAATAGCTATTTCAGGGATGATTATCAAACAAGGCCTTAGTCATTAGATGTATTTATGATAGATTAATATATTTATTAGTGTTTTTGAATATGTACTTCTAGTCTTTCTTTAAGAAACTCCTTGTGTTTTGTTCTTGTTATACCAACTTTTTAATAAACGAATTAGTGGATATTCTTGAGGGTATCCTGTCACGCCCCGAATCTCGAGCGCGCCAACATCCC
Source organism: Eucalyptus sideroxylon (assembly GCA_014182405.2). NCBI lineage: Eukaryota > Viridiplantae > Streptophyta > Magnoliopsida > Myrtales > Myrtaceae > Eucalyptus > Eucalyptus sideroxylon. Next base: position 25,752,668 of record CM024550.2, read on the forward strand.
ACCATGGTCGATCAAATATGCGACATTCCCAAGTAGTGTCGTCGACCCCATTTATTTATTATTACGCAAGCGAAACGTATTATAAAACCCCTGACAATGAAATACGAGATAGAAAAGTAGGAAGCAAAACCACAACATAACACTTTCATAATTCAATAGAATTACAAACAGAGGACTACGGCCAAAAGTCTACAAAAGACCGGCTCTTAAAAAGGAACTGTCTTACGTCCTACAAGTCGGACACGTTCTCCAATCCTTATGACTTCACATTTGCAACTCCTCAAGGTCAATCAAAGCTATCTAGCCGCTCCGTCCACTAGGGACTTGAAATTGTAATCCCTAAACCGGGATGAGACAATGTCTCAACAAGTTCAAGCCCTAAACCCCTATTAGAAAGAAAATACACCCCGGGTGGCCTAGCCACATCACACAGAAGACTTACCTCGCCTCAGTTCCTTCCTGCAGGTTAGCACAATTCAAATCACTCAATCACAGATAGTAATAGGAACTTAAACAACCGGAACGCATTCACTTTCATATAACCAACAACCGCGAGGGTCCTGATTATAAGACTAAATCGTTATGACACGTCCCATTCCATGCCACACAATTCCGTCCCATAATCCAACACATCAACAACACTCAACATGAATTCTAATTGTTATTCACTACCACACAATGGCATAGCCTACTCGCAGTTTGGCTATCTACTGGCATATAGCCAGGCATCGCCTCCTCACTTTGGAGCGCGGCTTCGTCAGTATGTCGACGGCATTCCCGAGGAGCATGGGCCCATAATCTACTGCGACCCGCAACCACCGCGTGGGCATCCCATATAGGGGCAAGTCCGGCTCAACAGCCCAAGACGATTCCTCTTAATTATCACACAGCCAAATCATACTCGGCCCCAAGACACTTTGCATTTCACTCAACGCTTCCATTTAAAATAGTAATCCCGGCCATTTTTCTTCATATTAAAAATATTCTAGAAATTACTCACGTGTGTGGGGGCACACTAATTTCGAACCAGAAAGCCAATATCTCACTTTTTCAAACCCCACTATTTAATATAATATTGAAAATCTAATTTTTGCATTAAAACCCGACACTTGGGTTTTTATGAATAAAATCTCTATTTATCACAATCAACACTCAATTTGTCACATCCATTCATCAAATTCGAATTTTAAATGCACAGCGCGACCAGCACGAAATTATGAGAATTTAGGGTCCTAAAATGATTTTTCGGAATTAAATAATTAAATTTATTCCGAAAATTAATTAATAATAATATCCATATTTTTCACAATCCGCACTCAATTTATAATATCTAATCATCAATTTCAAAATCCAATTACACAGCAGCGACCGGCACGAAATTATGAGAATTTAGGGTCCTGACAAAATTTTCGGAATTTAATAAATAATTAATTTATTCCGAAAATAATTAAATAATAATATTTTAATAATTTCGAATAATAATATATTATTAAATTATTTAATAATTTCGAAATATTTAAATAAATCAAAGGTAAATTCATTTATGTCACATCAAAGCTTATATTAATATAACCACTCACTTAGCCTTAAATTAAACACAATTTAAGTTAATCAAACACTTTAATATAATCTACACTTAAATAAATTAAACTAACAACCTAATAACACTTAACATAAACTAAGCACCTCTAAAGCATCATTAACCCTCTAATAAAGGTTTAGTGAGCTAAACTCACCGGATTAGCGAGCCGAACAGACCAAAACGACGAGGACGACGCAATGATCGACTTTCCTCAAGGCGGGCCGAGCATCCGAGCTCGGGAAGGTGGCCAAAACGGGCCAAAACCGGGCTGCCATACCCATTTTTTCCAACTGCTGTCCATTGTGGTTTGAGGCCGAGGAAGGGTAGATCCGGCGCTGGTTCGGGCGGAGGAACGACGAAGGAGACCGGCGAGGGCTTAGACGAGCTGAAGGGGAGGTCGACGGCGGCAGAGGGAGCTCTGGCGAAGGCCCAAGTTGCTCGGACGAGCCGCTGGAACGCGGCCTGGCACGGACGAGGGCGACGAGCAGGTGAGCTGACCGACAGAGCGGCGTGCGGGCGACGCGAGGCGGCGGCGACGAGCGGATGGGCGGAGCTGCTGGCTTCAAACGGTCTTCGGCTTACTGGTTCTTCCTACCGCAGAACACGAGCAACAAGAAGAAGAAGATGGAGGAGAGAGGCGACAGGAGAGGAAGGGGGAAGACGGAGGGTGTGCGGCCAAGGCGAAGTGGCGACGGTGCACGGCGGTGTCAGGCTCCGGTGACGAGCGAGCTGACGGTTGAGCGGCGTGAGGAGCTGCTGCAACCGGATCTCTCCTGCTGGGCGTGCGAAGAAGGAGAAGAAGATGGAGAGGGGGGGTGCCGATGGAAGAGAGAGGAAGAAGAGAGGGAGGAGAGAGGAGGGGCCATTTCTTTTTATTTTTCTCTTTCTTTAATTCAACACAAATGGCCCACCATGACCTAAGATGACATCACACTCCACTACCTCCCACAACCTTATTGCAATTCCATTTTCCGCTGGGGTCCAATTCTTGTACCTCCAATTTCTTCAATTCCCATAAATTCTCTTCCAATTGAAATCCATAAAATTAATCCAATGTCACAACACTTCAATTCACATCTTCACTTGTCCGTAGAACTAACTTAAGTCCCAAAAGCGCGACCAAAGGCGAGCCTACTAATTTCTCGAGCCAAATTAGCCATTCTTTGATTTAATTGCTTAAAAATTCTGATTACATGAAAAATCTTCTACATATGAGTTAATATTCCCAAAATGATTTGTGACACACCCAGAATTTCAATTTCCAAATTCAATCTCAATTCCACGGTTAATTTCACTTTGGCACGATACTAGCGCTGCCCAACCTACTGGGTAGTCTTTAGAAATTTTCATGCGTTTGACCTATGGTTGATCATCTCAAGCCACAATGTACATCTTTGAAACATTGGCTATTTTCGATTGTCGGGGTAATCTCAAGGTTTCAAATACGAACACAGGGTACCCAATCGACAGAAAAGTCGGTCTAGTGCCGATCGACAAGAATTGTGCGATCTGGTGGAATCACCCACACCTAATCACATGCCTCTGTCGAGTCGACCTATCTCCGATCTCTAATCGATTTTTAATTATGCCGTAATGACCCTTACAGATTAGCTCGGTCGAAAGATCGCTTCCTGGTCAAATTCTCGAGTCGGATGCATTAGAATTTCTTAACGGCTTCACCTGATAGACTAGCTTTCACGTGAGTGGCCGACTCAAGGAAAAGAACTATATGCGTACCAACGAAATGCCCATCTCAATTTATTGAAAATAGAATTGGAAAATCGGAATGTCACAACTCTTCCTCTCTTATAAAAATTTCGTCCTCGAAATTTAAGCCTTTATCAATTCTTAAACAAAAAGGTGGGGGTACAGTCGTCTCATCTAGTCTTCTCTTTCTCAGGTTGCTCTTCCTATATCGGTGCTGCCAGAGCACTGCTATCTTGCCCAAACCACTTCGGATCCAAAATACTAAATACTTGCCCACTTAAAATTCCAAAGGTCTTCAACACAAAATCTGCGAAGCTAAACTGGTGATTCTGAGCAGTTTCTAAATTGTCTTTGATAATTGCGACTGAATCACTGATTTCTACACCAATTCTAGACCTGCATTTTTCTGATCTCCGATCTCATCTCAACCGACTGAAATCATGTACACTCTGCTATGCACTAATGAAAAAGAAACTATCTGACTGATATGCTGAAACTGGAACCCTCTGGTCAAGATCTAATATAACTCTGACACTGACCTTGGCAACTGCAATCACTGACTTTGTACTGACCTTAGCCTGTGATATTTCTTTCCTTGACTTCATCTCAGCAATTGAAATTCTACACTCTCTGCTATGCACTGCTTAAGAAAGAACCATCTGAAAGCTCTGCCAACTTGGAACATTTGATCTAGATTTGAATTACAATTCATTCCCGGCACTCCATGCAGATGAATTATATGATAGACACACACTTTGGTATACCTATTCTAATCGAAATCTTTTCATGCTGCACTAAGGCGAGCTAACTTTGTTCATCTGTCGACCACAACCCCAAAAGGAATTAATACTCTTCCCGACTCCTTAATAAGCTGTCATAACATTCTATCATGCTATACTTCTACTCCCACACATGACTCTCTCAAGTGCTTGAAAAAACTTTCCTGGTTTACATTACCAAATTCTCACTTACTGGTACATCCAACACTTACAACGTGTTCGGCGATATCTATCTTCATACTGATCTACCAATCCCGATGATGTAGGTTCCAACTCATCTTCATATTGTCTGGAAAACGTTGAAATTGCTATGATGAGCTTCCCATGAGATCTCTTCTTTAATCTCTGTATCGACAATTACACACAATCGTCCTCAGAACCTTAGCATTCTGCCTTCAGAAATCTGAAACTCAACCTCTCTCTCATTTGCATTCTCTTATAGAGTCTTATGAATTTCTAAATCTGTCCACTGAAGCGTTTTGATTCTGATATGAACTTTTAGCTCAATTCTGAAGGTAGTCATAAGATTCAAAAGGTGGCCTACTTTAGATTTGAAAACTGAATTTCGGACTTCCTTGAGTAAGATCCAATCATTGAGTACCAACTGTGCAACTAAGGACTCTCGACTCAGTGCATCTGCGATTTTGCTCACCTTTCCAGAGTAATACGAAATATCATAATCATAGTTCTTAATGAGTTCCATCCGACGATGCTGTCTCATTTTCAAATCCTGAGGTCTTAATTGATGGGACGCGCATGGGATAAGAACTTCACATTTTCACGGCTTTTGAAGTAGGAAAGATTACTGATAGATTGTCCTAATACCCAAGGCAATCACAGCAGTTTGCAACACCACTCGTCTTTTTGGCTGATAGTATGCTTAATTGTATGTGCCATGTGCTTCTCTGATATTTACTAGTAAAAAAATTGCTGATCAATCAACAATTCCATCTCGAAAAACATTTTGTGATTTAGCAACTGCTTGTCATGTTTTTGCAGTGAAAGTTGGCATCGGAGGCTTCAGTATGGGTGCTGCCACAGCTCTTTACTCAGCAACTTGTTTTGCCCTGGGTAAATACGCAATTGGAAGTCCATACCCCTATCAACTTAAGGGCAGTTATCGGTTTGAGTGGTTGGTTTCTAGGCTCAAGGTAATTATTCAAACCATTTTATATTTTTCATGTAAACAGTCAGTCCACACTCTTTTTCTCCATAAGTTCTGCTTAGAAAAGAAAAGAACAGAAAAAAAAAAAGAATTTGGGGAGCAATCGCATGAAGTGGTCTCTTTTGTTGTGAAAAGGATATCACGAAGTCACTAGTAGCCATAGTTCTGTATAGTTCACACCAAACCACCTTTTCAGGAGAGAATCAGCCTATGGTGAAACCAAGTCTCCGAAGCGCGCTTCATCATTGACGCCATGAGGAATGACTTCCACCAAATTTTTTTGCAGAGGTACATGAAGTAGTTGTTTAAAGCTAAGAAGCTTCCCGAAAAGGTATGTATCTTATTTGTGAGAACTTGCAAATTGCTTGTATTTGGATTATCTTGTGCAAGCAGCAATGTGAAGTCTAATTCTCAGATATGAATTTTCCTTTCCACCGCACTTCTTAATCCTGGACTTTGAAGAGGGAGGGAGCAGAGGTCGTGAATGAAGAGAAGAGGGGTGGTGAGGGGGATGGAGAGAGAGAGCAGAGCAAGGCGAAAAACCTAACCTAAGCTCGTTGGACGCAGACATCAAATCGGAGCTGCAAATGGGGCTCTGGGAGGCACAGCGGAGGCGGAGGTAGAGGCGTGGTCGGGAGTGAAGCGCATGGGAAGTTGAAGCCGAGCTTGTCGGAGGAAAGGAGGAGAAGTTGGGAAACGAAGAGGGTGAGGGAGAGAGAGAGATGTACTACCTTTTTGTCATGAAACCATAATCGTAATTAGAGGCAAATTTCTACTTCAGTTCACAGATTCCAATCTTAGACTTTTTAATTGGTTCAATGCACTACTAATCTCATATGTGAAATTTAATATGGTCATTTTGGTCAATTATTGTCTAAAATTGCTGACGTGATCATCCAGTCATCTTGATCATCTTTTGTGACATGGTTGATGATGGACAGACTCAATAAAAAGATATCATTTTTTGTTTCATCAAATCTAACAAAAAAACAAAGCAGAAGCCATAAAACCTTCAAATTCAATTCCCTTAGTTTGCTAGAAACCCCAAAATTGACCTCTAACCCTAATTCACAAAAAGAATCCCCAATTTCCACTTTGCCATGTTAAAATCCATGAAGAGATAAGCAAATTTGTCACAATCAGTGAGTGTGGTTCCTCTGACAAGAATGATACCTCAATGTTTTGCTCTTGTGACTTGAAATCTCCTCTGCAAACAGCAAGACCAAATGAGTACAGGGAAAGAAGATTTCATAACTGCCCAAGATATCAATTTGGAGGAAGTTATAGATTTTTTAGTTACAAGCGTGTTAAAATTTTTTCAAGGGAGCAATATTAATGAAGAAACAAAATCAACCCATCATGGGGATTATGGCAACTCGATGGAAGCCAAGGCCAAAGCTCTTAATGTAAGTTATTTTTATTTTATTTTTTTAATGTGGGCTACATTAATTGATATTGTAATTTACTATTTACAAAATTAGTCTATTAAGGTGAAACATAAAAATTCTTAATTAATCCAATATGAAACTGGTTATTATGGAATGAGTAAAGCCCGGCCTCTAATGAAAGGTTTGTAGCTTAAAACTGTATAGATAGAGCTCAAAATTCTTATCTAATCTTGATGCACAAATAACCTCAGATAATGAGTGTTTACTGAATGATAAAGGTGAGAGGCAGTCCCACATAACTAGCTACCAATCTTGGTTAGATTCAAAGATGGAATGACCAAATTAGTGAACATGCAATTGAAAAATCAAAGATGGAATGCCCTAATCAACTTGATTCAACTTGATCCGTTTTAAACTAACATCCAATTTGATCAATTGAATTTCAATTTGGCCAATGGAACCTCAATTGTACACATTGGTCTAGTTCATGGTGCAATTTTAATAGAAATTGGGGGAATTTATGGTATTTCATGTCAAATTAATCAAATAAAGTCAAGTCAATTCAATCTAATTGCATTTAATTTGACCCAATTCATTTGGGAATTTTCAATTTAAGTTAGTTTAGACAAAATTAAGAAAAATGGGAACCAAATCGGAGCCTAATTGAGCCGGCCTTGAACCAAATCGGAGCCTAATTGAGCCGGCCAAGGCCCAAGTCAATCCGGTCCGACTGGCTCAACCCAGTTCGGTTGATTTTGACCGGTCGAGGCCAATTAGTCATCTCTGACTATTTTCCATCCAAGTTTCTAGCGTTCGGCAAGTTTATTCTGATAGACAAGCCTTGAAGCCCTTCCCATATAAAATTACAAAAATGCCCTCATGTGGCAAAAATTACCAAATTGCCCGTGATTCTTGTCAGCTTGAACGAACCAATGGGAGCTTCTTTTAGCTTTTCTTAATAGTGAAGCTAGTGATATTGGCCATTCATCATGAAATCGTCCAGGCCACCCATTGTGCTAAGTCATCAATCCATGTGAATTGAAATGGGCCAATGAGGAGCTTGCTTAATCAAGAATAGTAAGATTCCATTTTTAAATAGTAAGCATTGTTGGCTAAATTATCATTTATTTCAACTAACAAAGGATGAAATAAAAATATGTAATGTCATGCAAAGTTCTCATTATATCATGATTGATGACTAGTGATATTGGCCATTCATCATGAGATCGTCCAGGCCACCCATTGTGCTAAGTCATCAATCCATGTGAATTGAAATGGGCCAATGAGGAGCTTGCTTAATCAAGAATAGTAATTTTGACATTTTTTAAATAGTAAGCATCGTTGGCTAAATTATCATTTATTTCAACTAACAAAGTATGAAATAAAAATGTTCCTTACCAAAAAAAGTATGAAATAAAAATGTGATGTCATGCAAAGTTCTCATTATATCATGATTGATGACTGATTCAAAGATATTAACACTATAACATTTGACGACATCATTAAAGGGGTGACCTCTTCTTTTAAGGTACAACAATTTGAATATTCTTAAATTTGATTTCTAGCAAATATTTATGGATTAACTTGAACAAAATTAAAGTGAAAAATTAATTTTAAGCCTTAACAAGGGACACGTAAATGAATCAATAATGAAAAATAAAATAACGTCCGATAATAATGTCACAATAGTACCTTTTATCTAAGACTTTAGAAACATGTGACAACTTGATTGTACTTGAATTTTACTAGAAAAAGGATTGATCGAGATAAATTTAAGTTGAAAAACAAACTTTAAGCTAACAAATGGACACGATTAATGGATTGAAAAGAAAGAAATAAAATATATAAAAGAGAAAAGTTTCTATAAAATCAGTGATAATTAAAATTTAAAAGTATACGAAAGATAACAAATACACGAATTTTTAAAAAAAAATGGAGAGAAATTTAAAAAGGAAAAAAAAAAGAACCAATTCGGTGGGGTGGCAGATTCCATTCCATCGCCCCCTTCCCCATAAATTGGGTGGTTTATCACTGTGGCATTGATTACCCTATTTTATGCGACGCATATACGGTCCGTGTGTAGAAGAGTTGACATCGTGAGACCAATTGTTAACTAACACGTGGCAAATCCTGGTAGTTGAGATGCACGGCCTCGTGAAAATTTGTTATTGTGGAACTTCAACTTCAACTTTCATGTTTGAGGTTTGCTAAGCTTTGCATGGTGAATGTGATCAGAAACTATTTGGAAATAAAATTATACCATGTTGTATAATCACGATTACGTGATGACTAAGGTCAAATTATAAAATGGAAGAAAGCTTTTTAAGCTAGAAAATGAAAATGTGTTAATGACTGTGGTGCCTATATTAGAACTTTTTTTTTTTGGGTTGAACTATATTAGAACCTCTCACACACAACAATTTCAAAGTGACTTAATGATTGATGATAGTTTTGGATGGATTGGATGCAAATAAATGTTGGTGTGATTTGTTTGATAATAATATTATTTATATGTCTGCAACCTTTTTTCCTGCACTCTCGAGATACTCTCATTCATTATATGTGGTTAGAATAAAACAAAACAAAATAAAATACTTGCAACATCTGAAGCAATATGAGAGAGAGAGAGAGAGAGCCTAACACGCTCCTGTAATCACAGGAAATCCAATCTTATTCTTATCCGGACCACGCTAAAATCCTATATTTCCAAACCAACAAATATTGTGAATACCTATCTATGATGAAAGTAAAATTATAAAGCCAAATACAAAAAAGAAAAGAAAATAAATTATAAGCCAAATCATCTTTTGTCGGAAGTGGAAAATAATAAAGTATATCAGTGCTTGCATAAAAAAGAATGGCACAACGACGATCCCCGCAACAGCCAAATATTATTTTACAAAAACTTTTACTTTTCATCCTTATCCTTTCATTTTTACTTTGTTTTCTAATCAAATTATTTTAATTTGTCTAATGCTATCCTTCTATTTTTTTTTTCACAATTTTTTTAGTTGAGTCCCTCTGACACCAAATGCGGCAAAATCCAGCTAACATGACCGTGATATCGTAATGACTATGACATGATTAAATTTTTTCCAATGTAGACGTCCACACAAGTGTCAACATTGGGTAACAAGTCATAGTTCAATATTGTCTATACCGGCTACTTTGTTCATATGCACATCTATGTGTGCATCCATATATATATATATATATATATATATATATATATATATATATATATATATATATATATATATATATATATATATTTTCACATTATACTTTGGAGTCATTTGATACTACATTCGCAAATTTGATATGATTTTGTGTCGGATAGACTTAAGCTGACATTTATAAAACCAACTTGATTGGATGAACTAAATGTACATAAATTTGATTAGAAAATGAATGGAGTATGTAGACAATACTTAAGATTTTTTGTCCACTTTATATGAGGTTTCTTTAATGCATTTTCTTGCCATTTATTTCTTTCCGAGGTTTTGAAACTCACGAGTGTTATTTTTTTTATATATATTTTAATTACATGTGGATTCATACTTTCAATTTCCAAAGCCATTAGCTCCAATGAGAGAAAATTATCAACTACACAAGATATGTTAGAAATTACACTAAAAAATCGTTAACCATGTGGGTAAATACTTCAAAATAATAGAGTTATGTCTATTTCATACGTAAAGTAGAGTGACATTTCTTTCATAACTGAGAATGTTACCTACTCCATTGAGATTTATTTAACCTAAATATTTTTCTTTAGATATTTAGATTGCATATGGAAAAAGTTATCAGGCAGGGGAAGAAGTTGTCAAACTATTAACAAGCGGAAAGGTCAAACTATTAACAAGCGGAAAGGTACTTTTTGTTGATGAAAAGTGTTGGCCCAAGCGTGTACCTGGGCCTTTTTTTTTGTTCTGAACTCTAAAAAAAAAACTTTTGAGATAAAGTACAAGAGTTAAATTTAAACATTGCGATATTGAAAAAATATTGCACGAAATTGAAATATAATATTTGTTTATGAAATATCAAGAACAATATATTAAGCAATTAAAGTATGCGGCAACAGTATACTATAAAATTATTTAAAAACTTGATATTAGGAACAATGGGAATAGAGTCCTACGCCCAACCAACTTGATCCTCGTAACCAAGACAGCGAACACAACAAAAAGACACATGGAATATCCGTGACATTCCTGGCCATCCCGGCTGGCTTGAAGAAGGAATCATCGTGAGAAGTGGCCGAAGGGTCTAAAGCACATTACTTAGAAAGTACTCCTGCAAGCAATTTCTCCTTTTTGCAGTTTTGGGACACCACTTTGTATGACTCAATCAAGAGTCTGGGGAATCGTTTAGCGAAGTAAGCATCCAAATCATTAGGATCGGATCCATGGATTGCCTGCCAAAATCATCAAAGCAATAACAGATATAAGCCTTGTATGCATGCGGTTGTAGATATCACCACTGTTCTAGAGAGAGCAAGAGAGTACCTTAACTATTTCTGGAGCATGCCCTAGGTGGTTAAACTTATTTTGCACCACTCTCAATAAGTCTGTGACACAGCTACCGTCATAGGGCATACGTTTGTGTCGACATAGGTCATCCATAACATCTTTATCTATTTTCTCATCCCAATTCCCATCAAAAACTAATTGCGCAATGTTCTCCAATGCATTCCGAAGATCTAAATTGCCTTTCCTTGCTTCTGATTCTACTTCATCGCTGATGTCATGAAGAAAGGTCAGTCTCATCTTTGAACTCCAGAAAAATGGATGCTGAAGCACCTCTGATGCCTTTGGCTTGCTAGCCAAAAATAGTAATTTACTATTGACCTGACATGCTCAAGGAAAGCAATTACATGAAAGATAAATGGATCAACCTCCCAAGTTCAAAAGCATCGCAAGTTTGGCGTTTGTGCAATCTCTAAAACAATTAAAATTGCATTAACTCAATAAAAGAGTAAGCAAAATGTCCGAAAACTTCCATAAACTTCGTAACTCATGAGTCTAGGATGAAGGGAGTTGTTTGACTACAACAAGAACTCGGGAATTATTTACTCCAAGTACCTTAAATTAAAAATCTAATCACCCAATCCCTTGGAATGTTCGTATGGAATCCTCTTTAGTGTATGTATAGCAGATCTAATATTGCGCTAGGAATGATTGGAATTTATTTGTTCGTGTGTGGGTAACAAACTTATAGTCCTGATAACTAGGCCTCCCACAATGATCATCTTCCATTTGAATACCACAGTTGTCAAAAGCATTTAGGCTATCACATGGTCAACCTTTTTCCCAGCTATTGTTGTCGATTGCCAAAGAAATGAGTGGGATCTACACTTTTTTGTTCATTAAGTAGAGCCCCACCAGCAAGACAGATATTTAAGCCATGTTGGACGAATTTGAAGTCACCTTTAATACTCACGAGAATAAATGATGTTGGAAATCAGTCAATTGGCAATGGCTATAAAATCCATCAAATGGCAGAATGAAAATGGTAGTGATGCAAATTAATGATGACAATACACTCACCTCAATTTGGGGTCTTGGTTTAGTAAACACGAAAATAGATCATGAGCTTCTGGTATGTCCACAAAGGACAGGTCCATTTTGTTGTAAACAATGTTGTAGTCACGTTCTAGATTTTCACCAAATGGATGTCTTCCGCGAGTGAAGGAAAAGCACAAGACACAACCTAAACTAAACACATCCAATGCCCGCGTTTGGCGCCCACCATGACGTAGCAGTTCAGGTGCTCGCCATCCCGAGGTTCCACAACCTGCAAGACAGACATCTAAGATCAATAAAATGATCCTCATCACTTGGACCATATATAGATGAATACGATAGATTCATTAGTCAATGAAGGGAGGCCATGGCTAAGACTACTAAATCTCCACAAACTTTACCACTACATAAGAAGCGATACAATGCAGTATGGATCGTATATTGATTGGGTCAAGTATGGGTCATCAAATTTACATTACATGAAAATGGATCAACATGAGTCTAACCATTTTTTACCCAACCCGCCCATTTGACAGCCTTTTACCACTGTATAAATTCAAATTATGCATGGATCAATCTTGAGGAAAAGAAGATTAAAGATCTCGATTAAGCTGTCATGAGCACTTACCGGTGTCATGATATCCCAGGGAAGATTTATCTTCAGGAAGGTATTTGCTAATGCCCATATCAGATAGCTGAGCACAAAATGGTTGATTTCTAGTAATCAAGACATTTCGAGGCTTCAAGTCCCGATGGATTATTCCCGAGTCATGCAAATAGCTGAGTCCTTTCACCACATGTCTGTGTCATAAAATAGAGAAGACATCATGACTTAAATCAACAATGTATCTAGAACCAAGTAGCATCCGAGCCACTTGAAGGCATTATATACATATACTAAGCCATATCTTATTCGAAAATAATGAATTTCTTTAACATACTAAGACCCAATAAGGATGTCACAAGTACGCTGGAGAAAAAAACTGTTATAGGTTCTTTACATAAACTCTACAATGAAAACCCTGGTATAGAATTTGATCGCCGTATCAATAGCATCAACATTTTCCGATTTGAGTGCGAGAGGATTCTACAGCATTCGCTAATCAAAAGGGAAGAAGGCATACTGTTTTTACCAAGATGGGAAAATTAATGGAATTATTACCACGTAATTGATAATACCTAAATGATTTCCATGGAAAGAAAACTGAGAATTTAGCCTTGATGGTGAGATTGAACTTAACAGACTCTAGAAAGGAAGCTGCAAGGTTCAAAACTTAGCCCACGATGGTGATTGCATTGGGCTCACCAGAGTCAAGGTAGTGACCTAATAATTCCCCCTATCATGCATCACTTGGAAGTTTTTGCAGGAGAGCTATTATGTCCTTCAACTAGCACCTGATACCCGCATAAGCCAGCAAGGAAGAGTACATGAAGCTAGTGATCTCTATGAGATGCTTCTGAGTCATGTAAAACATATGTAAGCAAGCTTACTACAAATACAAATATGTGACAGTTGATTTTAGGAGTGCCGCAATAAGATACTGCAGTTATCTCTCTATTCATACCCTTTTGGCAAATCAAAACATAGAAATTACCTCATCAGCTTCCGTAACAAAGGTGAGGGATAACCATCTGCCTGCCATAAGTTAACATCTTGCATCATACCCCTAATAGAATCCAATTTGATTTTATAATCGTCCGTTGATGCTGGATCACCGGGGAACACAGAGTTATTTGAAGAATCTGAATGTGCTTGAATTAATTCGTCTAAGCTGCAAGCACAGCGCTCCAGAGCAAGATACACGAATTCCGAGTTGGACTCCACTCCATGATACCGAACGATATTTTTATGCCCGTCATGTGCCGTCAAAATCTGAATCTCGTTGGAAGCAACATCACAATGAGCCCGAGCAAGGCGTTTCACTGCAACAGGTCTACCTTCATAGATGCCCTCAAGGACGATGGTCCCATTACTTCCTTTAGCTATTTCTTTTCTTGAACAGTAGTCGATTTTACCAATTTTTTGCCATCCAATGCCATCATTAGGAAGGCTATCCTTTCTGTCAAAACTTCCATACTCTATTTTCTTCGTGTGATCTCTTGATAAAGTGCCTACATATACGTCGAAAAATAAAACCGTGAGACTTGATATGAAACAAGTTAAAACAAACAATACCTCAAGTGAATTAATCAAGGGGCAATGTGGCATGAAAGCAACAACCCCTCTAGTAGCCGTGTGATTTGAGGACGAACTACTCGGAAGCTGGCAGGCCTATAATGACCCAGTTCAACAAGGGTAGGGAGTAATTGTCAGGATGAGAAACAACTTAGTATGGGATGGGTCAAAGCAACAATACTTTGAGTGAATTAATCCAGGGAGCCACCCCTAAAGTAAACATAAATGAAATTTGAAATGACAGTTCACAACATTGGTACATGAGATTGAATTTAAGTTGACGCTTTATGTGTACTGATATAATTGTCCATCTCCAAGGTCAGCCCACCAACAAAGAAAGTTCACTAATCAAGTGACCTTATGTAAGAAGCAATTCGTGCGAGTTTATTTTTTGTCTCTATCTTTGCATGTGATAGGTTGCATTTGAAATGAATTGACGAGTTATAATACTTTGATTTAAAGCTTTATAGAACAGAAATAGCATATACTTTAATTTCCGTGAATGCACGGGTATACGCCTATGTCCCAGTCTCCAAAAATTTAGGTGGAGTCCTAGCTTATGTGTTTCACATGACTCTTTTCATTTGTGATATGAGGAAATAGAGAGAGTTATGGCTTTTCAAGATTTGAATGTCACACCTAAAAACCATTTGTTTGTTCCTATTTTCCAAAGAACTATTAGTTATCATTCATCGACTCCTAGACTCCTCTCTTCCTATTAATTCCTTACCTATTTTGTGTTGTTAGTTACTACAGGAAATCTGAGCGTCCTACCTATATCCCCACTCTTAAAGTAAGAATCAGAAGACAAATTAAGCATGCTTCTTGAGCTTTAACATATGAGGAATTTGGAGATGCACATCACCTTGTGGAACCTCGGTATTGGGATCTTCCTGGACTTGGTTAGTGCCAAGCCAGGCCTGATCATTTTCCTGTAAAGCGTCCTGGGACATTTAACCAGGCGGCTTCATCGCGGGAATCACAGGAGGATTTCCAACCTCCAGAAGGAGTGGCCGGGAAATCCAGTGGGGTTTACCTTTCATTTACTGGGAAAGGAACCAATGGGAACAACAGGTTCTCCCTGCTTCCCAATTTAAGCCAGGAGCAGTTTAAGGTCCTGCTCAGGACCATTGAGCTTTAACATATGAGGAATTTGGAGATGCACATCACCTTGTGGAACCTCGGTATTGGGATCTTCCACTTCTGCGTTCACTGCGGATAGCATGTTAGTCAAATCTTCAGGTACAAGGTCTCGTTGGTTGATGAGATGACTCAAATTCCGCGGCTGAATGTAAGAATCAACCGCATGAGGTTGAGGGGGTCGTGGCCAGAATGGAGAGGCCCTGTGTGGGCTCACGTTTCGAGCAGGAGGAGACTGATTGCGCAAATTCGTCTTTGGAAGAAAGGTTGATGAACTTGCACCTACGGTGCTTATGACACTAGAACTCAGGTCCGACCAGGCATCGGGTAAAGTCACCGCCCAATGATCTTCAGGTAACGTCACCCAATCATCCGTCCAATCATCTTTATTGTTCACAGTCTCAGGCAGTGGAGGAAAGGCTGATGAACTTGGACCTACAGTGCTTATGACGTCAGTGCTCAGGTTCGGCAAGGCAGCAAATAAAGTGACCATCCAATCATCCTCATCATTCACAGTCTCAAGCGGATGCGGACACTCTTCAACATTGCCTTGGTTGGTGCTTGATTTCACAGCTCTTTTCCCATTCAACGCTGTGAGGGCTTCTGATCTCACTTGGTCACAAACACGCTTGCAGCCCTGAATCCCATATCCCGCAACTCCAGCAAGGTGGGCCCTGATGGCCGTCTTGCTTCCGTGATGCTCATACCCACAGAAATTACAAACCCACTTGTTGTTGGGAAGGATGTGTACATGTATGCGAAAGGGGTCCCGCTCTCTCGACATTTCCCCTGTATCCTACTGAAGAGTAAACATATGTTTCAAGGAAGACCTTGGATCCTATCAGGAGTTTCGATCAATCCGTTCTTTTTTTGATTTATCGGACAAGTTTTCAGGATACTTCTTCGGAAAGAAAAGAGATGAATCTTCATCCAAGAAGACGAAGACTTACACGGACCGGAACAAGAAAAGGAAAGGAAAATGGTGGGGGTTTTGGATGACTTTACTTTTAGTAAAAGAGAATCCTTTCGGTGGGTCTGACTTTCCACGTAGGCAATGGACAGCCCACTCATTGTCCGCCACGTGCCTCGGCGGACCCACCCTGTCAGAATTTTTGAAACTCCCTCGCGCTCTCTCTCTCCGTTACTTCTCCGTTGGCTCGTCATGTTGTCTCTGCGCGCGCTCTGTCTCTCTCTGCCTCTTCGTTTCCCGACTTCTCCTCCTTCCCTCCAACGAGCTCGACTTCAACCTTCCGTGCGCTTCACTCCCGACCACTTCTCCACCTCCCCCTCCGCCTCCGCCGTCGCCTCCGGGAGCCCCATCGGCGGCTCCGATTCGACGTCCGCGTCGGACGAGCTCAGGTTAGGCTTTTCGCCTTGCTCTGCTCTCTCCCTATCTCCATCCCTCTTCACGACCCCTCTTCCCTTCATTAGCAACCTCTGCTCCCTCCCTCTTCACCACCGAAAGCTCCCTCTTTTCATTTTGAACCCAGATCCTCGTCTCTCCTAAATCTTCTGCGCGCTTCCCTCCCCTTACTGCGGAGGCCTCTTTCCATTCACTCTCTACTCCGACCGCCTCCGCCTCCGTCGACGAGCCCCATTGGCGGCTCCGATTTGTCCTCTGCGTCCGACGAGTTGCGAATATATTCCATTGAGCTAGAAGTAGTTCCGGGTTGTGGGGTTCTCCAATCGGGGACGGGAAGCGGGTCATTAACCAAGTCGCTCGCGAAAACTGTGGTCCTACCGGTCGTGGGTATACATTTGATTTCCATGAGCAAAGAGCTGCATCTAAACTGAGGCTTCCTACCGTTTATGCCTTGGCATGTTCAACAATTCACGGGATATTGTGGTCCAGATGATGCGACTTTGTTTTGAAGATTCTAGCTTGTGCTTATTCCAACATATCATAGACGTATATGGGTGGTATGTAATATGTATGTATGTTCTCGTGTTGTCTTATCTGAAGCTGAGTTAAGGCTTCAGCTTCGCCCGAATGAGAGAGTGTTTGTAGTAGTTTTTAATGAGGGGGGACCACTGATCCCCTGGGTTTCACTGCAGCTGAACAACTGCTCACTGATTTTACCTAAGTATATTCCTAGCTTAAGGACGCTCAATCTCATATGATGTTATAGAGAGAATTCTCACTACGGTGCCGCTATTTAAATGATTACGGCGGATGAGAATGTCCAAATCGGGGTAGAAGAACTTTTCTGAGGTGGTCATTGTAGATTCTTGAGATTTTGAGATGAAATTTTCCCACTGTGTTGGTCCTAAGGCGAGGCATATTTCGATGTCCTTCATCTGCATGAAAATTTCAAAATGAAGTAAACTCTAAATCTGCCTTTTTTGGTTGGCTCAGCTTGTCCCAGCACTTGGAATCCGTCTATCTTCCTAGCGTAAGTGCGCTCCTCAGTCCCTGCTGCTCAAAATAAGAATTAGTTTGATATCAGCAGGCTTATACATCTAGGGAAAATTTTCCTCAAGCAGATTAAATGAATCTGTCCAACTGCTCCCACCTGTACCATGGCTTTGTTATGCGGATTTCCTCGTACCGCATGTAAGATGATTAGTCTATTCCTATCTTTTCATTTTTCCAATACGATCAATTCATGCATATTGGAATTCAAAATTATGTTTTGATGCATGCTCCCAGGGTTTGATGTTGCAGAGATTTCAGAAGATGGTCCAGATGACTGGGAAGGCTTAGATGCTTTGCAGTGCATGTTGCCAATTATTTGTCAACAGAACCAGCTGATGATAATTAAGACCAGGAGAAAATTTTCCAGAAGAAGCATTTCTCTAATATGTGCAGTCTTTAACATTTTCTATTCTGAATTACCTTCTGGAACTAATTTCCGGACTCTGGTTGTCAATTAAGCAGAAAGTTGGGATAAGAGCTTCACATTTTCACGGCAGTTTGCAACACCACTCGTCTTTTTGGCTGATAGTATGCTTAATTGTATGTGCCATGTGCTACTCTGATATTTACTAGTAAAAAAATTGCTGATCAATCAACAATTCCATCTCAAATAACATTTTGTGATTTAGCAACTGCTTGTCATGTTTTTGCAGGGAAAGTTGGCATCGGAGGCTTCAGTACGGGTGCTGCCACAGCTCTTTACTCAGCAACTTGTTTTGCCCTGGGTAAATACGCAATTGGAAGTCCATACCCCTATCCAGTTATCGGTTTGAGTGGTTGGTTTCCGGGCTCAAGGTAATTATTCAAACCATTTTATATTTTTCATGTAAACAGTCAGTCCACACTCTTTTTCTCCATAAGTTCTGCTTAGAAAAGAAAAGAAAAGAAAAGAAAAAAAAAGAATTTGGGGAGCAATCGCATCAAGTGGTCTCTTTTGGTTTACGAGACTCTGCGTCTATTGTTTTGAAAAGGATATCACGAAGTCGCTAGTAGCCATAGTTATGTATAGTTCACACCAAACCACATTTTTAGGAGAGAATCAGCCTATGGTGAAACCAAGTCTCCTAACCGCGCTTCATCATTGATGCCATGAGAAATGACTTCCACCAAATTTTTTTGCAGAGATACATGAAGTAGTTGTTTAAAACTAAGAAGCTTCCAGAAAAGGTATGTATCTTATTTGTGAGAACTTGCAAATTGCTTGTATTTGGATTATCTTGTGCAAGCAGCAATGTGAAGTCTAAATCTCAGATATGAATTTTCCTTTCCATCGCACTTCTTAATCCTGGACTTTGAAGAGGGAGGGAGCAGAGGTCGTGAATGAAGGGAAGAGGGGTGGTGAAGGGGGATGGAGAGAGAGAGCAGAGCAAGGCGAAAAACTTAACTTGAGTTCGTTGGACACAGACATCGAATCGGAGCTGCCAATGGGGCTCCAGGAGGCGACGGCGGAGGCTGAGGCGTGGTCAGGAGTGAAGCGCGTGGGAAGTTGAAGCCGAGCTTGTTGGAGGAAAGGAGAAGAAGTTGGGAAACGAAGAGGGCGAGGGGGAGAGAGATGTACTACCTCTTTTGTCATGAAACCATAAATCGTAATTATTGGAAAATTTCTACTTCAGTTCACAGATTCCAATCTTAGACTTTTTAATTGGTTCAATGCACTACTAATCTCATATGTGAAATTTAATATGATCATTTTTGGTCAATTATTGTCTGACGTGATCATCCAATCATCTTGATAGTCTTTTGTGACATGGTCAATGATCTAACGTGAACAGACTCAATAAAAAAATATCGTTTTTTGTTTCATCAAATCTAACAAAAAAACAAAGCAGAAGCCATAAAACCCTCAAATTCAATTCCCTCAGTTTGCTAGAAACCCCAAAATTGATCGCTAACCCTAATTCACGAAAAGAATCCCCAATTTCCACTTTGCCATATTAAAATCCATGAAGAGATAAGCGAATTTGTCACAATTAGTGATTGTGGTTCCTCCTATGAGAATGATACCTCAATGTTTTGCTCTTGTGACTTGAAATCTCCTCTACAAACAGCAAGACCGAAGGAGTACGGGGAAAGAAGATTTCATAACTGCCCAATATATCAATTTGGAGGAAGTTATAGTTTTTTTAGTTAGGTTGACACATAAATCAGTCAATTGACAAGTGTGTTAAAAAATTTTCAAGGGAGCAATATTGATGAAGGAACAAAATTAACCCATCATGAGGATTATGGCAACTCAATGGAAGCCAAGGCCAAAGCTCTTAATGTAATATATTTTATTTTATTTTATTTTAATGTGGACTACATTAATTGATATTGTAATTTACTGTTTACAAAATTAGTCTATTAAGATGAAATATAATAATTCTTAATTAGTCCAACATGGAACTAGCTATTATGGAATGAGTAAAGCCCAGCCTCTAATGAAAGGTTTGTAGCTTAAAACTATATAAATAGAGCTCAAGTCTCTTATTTAATTTTGATGCACAAATAACCTCACATAATGAGTGTTTACTAAATGATAAATGGGGTGTTTGGTTGGGCATTCCCAAAGCCCCTTTGACCCCCAAAGCCCATTGGGGGAAAATTTGAGTGTTTGGCAAATATTTTGAAAGCCCCTTTGCCTAAGTATGAGCATTCGGAATGCTCAATGCCCAATCTTTGGGGAGGGCAGCATTGGGCATTCGGCATTTGGGAAATCCCACGCCTACTGTTCATCATTTTTCTTCGTCGTCTTTTTCTTCTTCTTTCCGGCCACCGAGCTTCTCCGGCAGCCACCGCCGCTGCCGCCTGAGGGTCGTGCGTCGCTGGTGACCACCGTTTGGGGGTGCCGCGACGCGCAACCCAGGCGGCGCGGACCTCTCGCCTGGTTCCGCGCGACCTCGGGCGGCGTCGCCTGAGGTCCGCGCGACCTCGAGCCGCCGGATCTGGCCGTCCGGCGGCTAGATCTGGCCTCTACGACCTCGGGCGCCCGAGGTTGTGCCTCCCGAGCGGCAACGACGTCGCCGCCGAGGTCGCGCCGCGCGCCGCGGGGTCCGCGCGACCTCGGGCCGCCAGATTTGACCTCTGCGCCTCCAAGCGCCTGAGGTCGCGGCGACGGCGTCGCCTGAGGTCACGACCTCAGGTGGCCGAACGGCCAGATCTGGCCGTCCGGCATCGCCAGCGGCCGGATTTGATTTTCAGATTTTTTAAAAAAGAAAATTAAAAGCCAAAGCTCATTTGGAATAAATTTTTCCAAACGGTATTTTCGCACAAGCAACTTTTCAATGTGTAATTTGCCAAACGACCGAGCATTCCCGAAAACCCCTTTATCCTAAAGATATTTGCATTTGGCCCAAGACATTCCCCAAAAGCCGAACCAAACGGGCCAGGTGAGAGGTAGTCCTACATAACTAGCTTCAAAGATGGAATGACCAAATTAGTGAACATGCAATTGAAAAATCGAAGATGGAATGCCCTAATCGACTTGATTCGACTTGATTCAACTTGATCCATTTTAAACTAACATCCAATTTGATCAATTGAATTTCAATTTGGCCAATGGAACCTCAATTGTACACATTGGTCTAGTTCATGGTGCAATTTCAATAGAAATTGGGGGAATTTATGGCATTTCATGTCAAATTAATCAAATCAAGTCAAGTCAATTCAGTCTAATTGCATTTAATTTGACCCAATTCATTTGGGAATTTTCAATTTAAGTTAGATAAGACAAAATTAAGAAAAATGGGAACCAAATCGGAGCCTAATTGTGCCAGCCAAGGCCCAAGTCAATCCGGTCCGACTGGCTCAACCCAGTTCGGTTGATTTTGACCGGTCGAGGCCAATTAGCCACCTCTGACTATTTTGCATCCAAGTTTCTGGTGTTCGGCAAGTTTATTCCGACTAGACCAGCATTGAAGCCCCTCCCATATGTCAAATTTACAAAAATGCCCTCATGTGGCAAAAATTACCAAATTGTCAGTGATTCTTGTCAACTTGAATGAACCAATGGGAGCTTCTTTTAGCTTTTTTTTTTTTTAATAGCGAAGCAAGTGATATTGGCCATTCATCATGAGATCATCCAAGCCACCCATTGTGCTAAGTCATCGAGCCATGTGAATTGAAATGGGCCAATGAGGAGCTTGCTTAATCAAGAATAATAATTTTGAAATTTTTTAAATAGTAAGCATCGTTGGCTAAATTATCGTTTATTTCAACTAACAAAGTATGAAATAAAAATATGTGATGTCATGCAAAGTTCTCATTATATCATGATTGATGATTGATTCAAAGATATTAACACTGTAACATTTGATGACAACATTGAAGGGGTGACCTCTTCTTTTAAGGTACAACGATTTAAATATTCTTAAATTTGATTTCAAGCAAATATTTAAGGATTAAATTGAATAAAATTAAAGGGAAAAATTAATTTTAAGCCTTAACAAGGGACACGTAAATGAATCAATAAGGAAAAATAAAATAACATCCGATAATAATGTCACAATAGTACCTTTTATCTAAGACTTTAGAAACATGTGACAATTTGATTGTACTTGAATTTTACTAGAAAAGGATTGATCGAGATAAATTTAAGTTGAAAAATAAACTTTAAGCTAACAAATGGACACGATTAATGGATTGAAAAGAAAGAAAGAAAATATATAAAAGAGAAAAGTTTCTATAAAATCAGTGATAATTAAAATTTAAAAGTATACGAAAGATAACAAATACACGAATTTTTTTTTTTAAAAAAAGGAGAGAAATTTAAAAAGGAAAAAAAAAAAAAAGAAGAACCAATTCGGTGGGGTGGCAGATTCCATTCCATCACCCTCTTCCCTGTAAATTAGGTGGTCTATCATTGTGGCATTGATTACCCTATTTTATGCGACGCATATACGGTCTGTGTGTAGAAAAGTTGACACCGTGAGACCAATTGTTAACTAACATGGTGAATCCCGGCAGTTGAGATGCACGGCCTCCTGAAAATTTGTTATTGTGGAACTTCAACTTCAACTTTTATGTTTGATGTTCGCTAAGCTTTGCATGGTGAATGTGATCAGAAACTATTTGGAAATGAAATTATACTATGCTCTATAATCATGATTATGTGATGACTAAGGTCAAATTATAAAATGGAAGAAAGCTTTTTAAGCTAGAAAATGAAAACGTGGTAATGACTGTGGTGCCTACATTAGAACTTTTTTTTTTTTTTTTTTTGGGTCGAACTATATTAGAACCTTTCACACGCAACAATTTCAAAGTGACTTAATGATTGATGATAGTTTTGGATGAATTGATTGCGAATAAATGTTGGTGTGATTTGTTTGATAATAATATTATTTATATGTCTGCAATCTTTTTTCCTGCACTCTCGAGATACTCTCATTCATTATATGTGGTTAGAATAAAACAAAACAAAATAAAATACTTGCAACATCTGAAGCAATCAGAGAGAGAGAGAGAGAGAGAGAGAGTAACACACTCCTGTAATCACAGGAAATCCAATATTATTCTTATCCGGACCACGCTAAAATCCTATCTCTCCAAACCAACAAATATTGTGAATACCTATCTATGATGAAAGTAAAATTATAAAGCCAAATACAAAAAAAGAAAAGAAAAGAAATTATAAGCCAAATCATCTTATGTCGGAAGTGAAAAACTTCCGAAAAATAATAAAGTATATAAGTGCTTGCATAAAAAAGAATGGCACAACGACGATCCCCGCAAGAGCCAAATATTATTTTACAAAAAATTTTACTTTTCGTCCTTATCCTTTCATTTTTACTTTGTTTTCTAATCAAATTATTTTAATTTGTTTAAATCCTTCTATTTTTTTCACAAACTTTTTAGTTGAGTCCCTCTGACAAGAAATGCGGAAAAATCCAGCTAACATGACCATCGAGTGATATCGAATAATGACTATGACATGATTAAATTTTTTCCAATGTAGACGTCCACACAAGTGTCAACATTGGGTAACAAGTCATAGTTTAATATTGTCTATACCGGCTATTTTTTTCATACGCACATCTATGTGTGCATCCATATATATATATATATTTCACATCATACTTTGGGGTCATTTGATACCACGTTCGCGAATTTGATTTGATTTTGTGTCGGATAGACTTGAGATGACATTTATAAAACTAGAACAGCTTGATTGGATGAACTAAATATACATAAATTTGATTAGAAAATGCATGGAGTATGTAGACAATACTTAAGATTTTTTGTCCACTTTATATGAGATTTCTTTAATGCTTTTTCTTGCCATTTATGTCTTTCTGAGGTTTCGAAATACACGAGTGTTATTTTTTTTTATATATATTTTAATTACATGTGGATTCATACTTTCAATTTCCAAAGCCATTAGCTCCAATGAGAGAAAATTATCAACTACGAGATATGTTGGAAATTACATAGAAAAATCATTGACCATGTGGGTAAATACTTCAAAATAATAGAGTGATGTCTCTTTCATACGTAAAGTAGAGTGACATTTCTTTCATAACTGAGAATCTTACCTACTCCATTGAGATTTATTTAACCTAAATATTTTTCTTTAGATATTTAGATTGCATATGGAAAAGAATTACTAGCTAGGGGAAGAAGTTGCCAAACTACTAACAGGCGAAAAGGTAACTTTTGTTGATGAAAAGTGTTGGCCCAAGCGTGTACCTGGGCCTTTTTTTTTTTTTTTTTGTTCTGAACTCTAAAAATAAACTTTTTGAAATAAAGTACAAGAGTTAAATTTAAAAATTGCGACATTTAAAAAAAATTGCACGAAATTGACATATAATATTTGTTTATGCAATATAAAGAACAATATATCAAGCAATTAAAGTATGCGGCAACAGTATACTATAAAATTATTTAAAAACTCGATATTAGGAACAATGGGAATAGAGTCCTACGCCCGTCCAACTTGATCCTCGTAACCAAGACAGCGAACACAACAAAAAGACACATGGAATATCCGTGACATTCCTGGCCATCCCGGCTGGCTTGAAGAAGGAATCATCGTGAGAAGTGGCCGAAGGGTCAAAAGCACATTACTTGGAAAGTACTCCTGCAAGCAATTTCTCCTTTTTGCAGGTTTGGGACACCTTGTATGACTCAATCAAGAGTCTGGGGAATCGTTTAGCGAAGTAAGCATCCAAATCATTAGGATCCGATCCGTGGATCGCCTGCCAGAATCATCAAAGCAATAACAGATAACAGATATAAGCCTTGTATGCATGCGGTTGTAGATATCACCACTGTTCCAAAGAGAGAGCAAGAGCGTACCTTAACTTGTTCTGGAGCATGCCCTAGGTGGTTAAACTTATTCCGCACGACTCTCAATAAGTCTGTGACACGGCTACTATCATAGGGCATTCGTCTGTGTCGACGTAGGTCATCCATAACATCCTTTTCTATTTTCTCATCCCAATTCCCATCAAAAACTAATTGCGCAATGCTCTCCAATGCATTCAGAAGATCTAAATTGCCTTTCCTTGCTTCTGATTCTACTTCATCGCTGATGTCATGAAGAAAGGTCAGTCTCATCTTTGAACTCCAGAAAAATGGATGCTGAAGCACCTCTGATGCCTTTGGCCTGCTAGCCAAAAACAGTAATTTACTATTGACTTGACATGCTCAAGGAAAGCAATTACATGAATGATAAATGGATCAACCTCCCGAGTTCAAAAGCATCGCAAGTTTGGCGTTTGTGCAATCTCTAAAACAATTAAAATTGCATTAACTCAATAAAAGAGTAAGCAAAATGTCTGAAAACTTCCATAAACTTCGTAACTCATGAGTCTAGGATGAAGGGAGTTGTTTGACTACAAAAAGAACTCGGGAATTATTTACTCCAAGTACCTTAAATTAGAAATCTAATCACCCAATCCCTAGGATTCTTATTTCATAGTGAGCGTCATATACTAAACCCTTGGAATGTTCATATGAAATCCTCTTTAGTGTATGTATAGCAGATCTAATATTGCGCTAGGAATGATTGAAATTTATTTGTTCGTGTGTGGGTAACAAACTTATAGTCCTGATAACTAGGCCTCCCACAATGATCATCTTCCATTTGAATACCACAATTGTCAAAGGCATTTAGGCTATCACATGGTCAACCTTTTTCCCAGCTATTGTTGTCGATTGCCAAAGAAATGAGTGGGATCTACACTTTTTTGCTCATGAAGTAGAGCCCCACCAGCAGGACAGATATTTAAGCCACGTTGGACGAATTTGAAGTCACCTTTAATACTCACGAGAATAAATGATGTTGGAAATCAGTCAACTGGCAATGGCTATAAAATCCATCAAATGGCAAAATGAAAATGGTAGTGATGCAAATTAAGGATGACAATACACTCACCTCAATTTGGGGTCTTGGTTTAGTAACCACGAAAATAGATCATGAGCTTCTGGTATGTCCACAAAGGACAGGTCCATTTTGTTGTGAAAAATGTTGTAGTCACATTCTAGATTTTCACCAAATGGATGTCTTCCGCGAGTGAAGAAAAAGCACAAGACACAACCTAAACTAAACACATCCGTTGCTTGCGTTTGGCGCCCACCATGACGTAGCAGTTCAGGTGCTCGCCATCCCGAGGTTCCACAACCTGCAAGACAGACATCTAAGATCAATAAAACGATCCTCATCACTTGGACCATATATAGATGAATACGATAGATTCATTAGTCAATGAAGGGAGGCCATGGCTAAGACTACTAAATCTCCACAAACTTTACCACTACATAAGAAGCGATACAATGCAGTATGGATCGTATATTGATTGGGTCAAGTATGGGTCATCAAATTTACATTACATGAAAATGGATCAATATGAGTCTAACCATTTTTTACCCAACCCGCCCATTTGACAGCCTTTTACCACTGTATAAATTCAAATTATGCATGGATCAATCTTGAGGAAAAGAAGATTAAAGATCTCGATTAAGCTGTCATGAGCACTTACCGGTATCATGATATCCCAGGGACAATTTATCTTTAGGAAGGTATTTGCTAATGCCCATATCAGATAGCTGAGCACAAAATGGTTGATTTCTAGTAATCAAGACATTTCGAGGCTTCAAGTCCCGATGGATTATTCTCGAGTCATGCAAATAGCTGAGTCCTTTCACCACATGTCTGTGTCATAAAATAGAGAAGACATCACGACTTAAATCAACAATGTATCTGGAACCAAGTAGCATCCGAGCCACTTGAAGGCATTATATACATATACTAAGCCATATCTTATTCGAAAATAATGAATTTCTTTAACATACTAAGACCCAATAAGGATGTCACAAGTACGCTGGAGAAAAAAACTGTTATAGGTTCTTTACATAAACTCTACAATGAAAACCCTGGTATAGAATTTGATCGCCATATCAATCGCATCAACATTTACCGATTTGAGTGCGTGAGGATTCTACAGCATTCGCAAATCGAAAGGGAAGAAGGCATACTGTTTTTACCAAGATGGGAAAATTGATGGAATTATTACCACGTAATTGATAATACCTAAATGATTTCCATGGAAAGAACAGACTCTAGAAAGGAAGCTGCAAGGTTCAAAACTTAGCCGACGATGGTCCCACGATGGTGATTGCATTGGGCTCACCACAGTCAAGGTAGTGACCTAATAATTCCTCGTATCATGCATCACTTGGAAGTTTTTGCAGGAGAGCTATTATGTGCTTCAACTAGCACCTGATACCCACATAAGCCAGCAAGGAAGAGTACATGAAGCTAGTGATCTCTATGAGATGCTTCTGAGTCATGTAAAACATATGTAAGCAAGCTCACTACAAATACAAATATGTGACAGTTGATTTTAGGAGTGCCGCAATAAGATACTGCAGTTATCTCTCTATTCATACCCTTTTGGCAAATCAAAACCTAGAAATTACCTCATCAGCTTCCGTAACAAAGGTGAGGGATAACCATCTGCCCGCCACAAGTTAACATCTTGCATCATACCCCTAATAGAATCCAATTTGATTTTATAATCGTCCGTTGATGCTGGATCACCGGGGAACACAGAGTTATTTGAAGAATCTGAATGTGCTTGAATTAATTCGTCTAAGTTGCAAGCACAGCGCTCCAGAGCAAGATACACGAATTCCGAGTTGGACTCCACTCCATGATACCGAACGATATTTTTATGTCCGTCACGTTCCCTCAAAATCTGAATCTCGTTGGAAGCAACATCACAATGAGCCTGAACAAGGCGTTTCACTGCAACAGGTCTACCTTCATAGATGCCCTCAAGGACAATGGTCCCATTACTTCCTTTAGCTATTTCTTTTCTTGAATTGTAGTCGATTTTACCAATTTTTTGCCATCCAATGCCACCATTAGGAAGGCTATCCTTTCTGTCAAAACTTCCATATTTGATTTTCTTCATGTGATCTCTTGATAAAGTGCCTACATATACGTCAAAAAACAAAACTGTGAGACTTGATATGAAACGGGTTAAAACGAATAATACCTCAAGTGAATTAATCAAGGGGCAATATGGCGTGAAAGCAACAACCCCTCTAGTAGCCATGTGATTTGAGGACAAACTACTCGAAAGCTGGCGGGCCTATAATGACCCAGTTCGACAGGGGCAGGGAGTAATTGTCAGGATGAGAAACAACTTAGTATGGGATGGGTCAAAGCAACAATACTTTGAGTGAATTAATCCGGGGTGTCACTCCTAAGGTAAACATAGATGAAATTTGAAATGACGTTCACAACATTGGTACATGAGATTGAATTTAAGCTGATGCTTTATGTGTACTGATATAATTGTCCATCTCCAAGGTCAGCCCACCAACAAAGAAGGTTCACTAATCAAGTGAACTTATGTGCAAGAAGCAATTTGTGCAAGTTTTTTTTTTTTTTTTGCCTCAATCTTTGCATGTGATAGGTTGCATTTGAAATGAATTGACGAGTTATAATACTTTGATTTAAAGCATATACTTTAATTTCTGCGGAACGCACGGGCATACGCCTATGTCCCAATCTCCAAAAGATTAGGTGGAGTTCCAGCTTCTGTGTTTCACATTGACTCTTTTCATTTGCGATATGAGGGAATAAAGAGGGTTATGGCTTTTCAAGATTTGAATGTCACATTTGTCTATTCATGTTTTCTAGGAACTATTGGTTATCATTCACCGACTCTTAAACTCCTCTCTTCCTATTAATTACTGCCTATTTTGTGTTTTCAGTTACTAGCGAAAATCTGAGCGTCCTGCCTACATCCCCTACTCTTAGGTAAGGCTTTAACATATGGTGAAATTGGAGATGCACATTACCTTGTGGAAACTCCATGTTGGGTTCCGCTTGCGCATTCGCTAGGCATAGGCATGGTATGTCAGTCAAACCTTCAGGTGCAAGGTCTTGTTGGCTGACATAACTCAAATTCTGCGGCTCAGGGTAGGAATAACCATGTGGAAAGAGTTGTAAGCAGGTTAATTTGTGTCCATCTGACACCGCGGTTTCATCAATAGGACTCCTACGAAGAGGTGGAAAAATGCAAGAAGAGCTCGAGATTTCAACACCATCAGGAGATCCCCCCATAGCTGCAATCATTTCTAGAGCAGTACAACTGGAATCACTAGAAGGATCTTCATCATTCGTGCGGGCCCTCTTCTGCCCTGACATGGCTGTTGGTTGATTCGCCTTTTTACCCCCCTCGTTGCGTGGGCTTCATCAATAGAAGGACTCCTACGAAGGGGTGGAAAAATGCAAGAAGAGCTCGAGATTTCAACACCATCAGGAGATCCCCCCATAGCTAAAATCATTTCTAGAGTAGTACAACTGGAATCACTCCGAGGATCTTCATCGTTCGTGCGGGCCCTCTTCTGCCCTGACATGGCTGTTGGTTGATTTAACCGCTCTTTTACCCCCAACGTTGCGTGGGCTTCTGATCTCACTTGGCTATCAACGCGCTTGCAGCCGTGAATCTCATATCCCGCAACTCCAGCAAGGGAGGCCCTAATCCTTGTCGTGCTTCCGCCGTACTTACTCCCACGGAACCTACAAATCCCCAGTTGTTGTTAGAAGCTCTACAGATCTGCGAAAGGGGTCCAGCTCTCCGGGAATTCCCCTGGATCTCACCGTAATCAGATATGTTTCAAGGAAGACCTTGGATCCTACCAGGAGATTCAATTAACCCTTTCTTTTTTGATTTACAGGACAAGTTTTCAGGATACTTCATCGGAAAGAAAAGAGATGAATCTTCATCCAAGAAGACGAAGACTTACATGGACCAGAAAAAGAGAAGGAAAGGAAATGGTGGGGGTTTTGGATGACTTTAGAAAAAGAGAATACTTTCGGCGGGTCTTACTTTCCACGTGGGCAATGGACAGTCCACTCATTATCCGCCACGTGCCTCGGTGGACCCACCCCGTCAGAATTTTTTAAACTCCCTCGCTCTCTCTCTCTCTCCGTTAGTTCTCCGTTAGCTCGTCATGTTATCTCTGCTCTCTCTCTCTCTCTCTCTGGCTCTTCGTTTCCCGACTTCTCCTCCCCTCCAATGAGCTCGACTTCAACTTCAACCTTCCGTGCACTTCACTCCCGACCACGCCTCCGCCTCCGCCTCCGCCGTCACCTGCCGGAGCCCCATTGGTGGCTCCGATTCGACGTCCGCGACCGACGAGCTCAGCTTAGGCTTTTCGCCTTGCTCTGCTCTGCTCTATCTCTCTCCATCCCTCTTCACGACTTCCCTTCATTCACGGCCTCTGCTCCCTCTTTTCATTTTGAATCCAAATCTTCGTCTCTCCTAAATCTTCTGCGCGCTTCCCTCCCCTTACTGCGGAGGCCTCTTTCCATTCACTCTCTACCCTGACGCCGCCTCCGCCTCCGTCCACGAACCCCATTGGCGGCTCCGATTTGTCCTCTGCGTCCGACGAGTAGCGAATATATTCCACTGAGCTAGAAGTAGTTCCGGGTTGTGGGGTTCTCCAATCGGGGATGGGAAGCGGGTCATTAACCACGTCGCTCGCGAAAACTGTGGCTCCTACTGGCCGTGGGTATACATTTGATTTCCATGAGCAAAGAGCTGCATCTAAACTGAGGCTTCCTCCCGGTTATGTCTTGGAATGTTCAACAATTCACGAGATATTGTGGTCAAGATGATGCAACTTTGTTTTGAAGATTCTAGCTTGTGCTTATTCCAACATATCATAGACATATATGGGTGGTATGTATGTACGTACGTTCTCGTGTTGTCTTCTCTGAAGCTGAGTTAAGGCTTCAGCTTAGCCTGAATGAGAGAGTGTTTGTAACAGTTTTTAATGATGGAGGACCACTAAACCACTGGGTTTTACCGCAGCTGAACGGCTGCTCACTGATTCTGCATAAGTATATTCCTAACTTAAACAAATATAATGATCTCAGGGAGACTTTTATGGACCCTCAGTCTCAGATGATGTTATAGAGAGAATTCGCACTACGGTGCCGCTATTTAAATGACCACGACAGATGAGAATGTCCAAATCGGGGGTAGGAGAACTTTTCTGCAGTGGTCATTGTAGATTCTCGAGATTTTGAGATGGAACTTTCCCACTGTGCTGGCCCTAAGGCTATGCATATTTCGATGTCCTTCGTCTGCATGAAAATTTCAAAATGAAGTAAACTCTAAATCTGCCTTTTTGGGTTGGCTCAGCTTGTCCCAGCACTTGGAATCCGTCTCTCTTCCTAGTGTAAGTGCGCTCCTCCTTAATCTCTGCTGCTCAAAATAAGAATTAGTTTGATATCAGCAGGCTTTATACATCTAGGGAAAACATTCCTCAAGCAGATTAAATTGATCTATCCAACTGCTCCCATCCGGACCATGGCTTTGTTAGGTGGATTTCCTCGTACTGCATGTAAGATGATTAGTCTATTCCTATCTTTTCTTTCTTCCAATATGATCGATTCATGCATATTGTAATTTAAAAGTATGTTTTGATGCATGCTTCCAGGGTTTGATGTTGGAGAGATTTCAGAAGATAGTCCAGATGACTGGAAACGCTTATATGCTTGGCAGTGCATATTGCCAATCTTTTGTCAACAGAACCAGCTGATGATAATTAAGACAAGGAGAAAATTTTCTAGAAGGAGCATTTCTCTAATATGTGCAATCTTTAACTTTTTCTATTCTGAATTACCTTCTGGAACTAATTTCCAGACTCTGGTAAGTTGGGATAAGAACTTCACATTTTCACGGCTTTTGAAGTAGGAAAGATTACTGATAGATTGTCCTTATACCCAAGGCAATCACGGCAGTTTGCAAATCCACTCGTCTTTTTGGCTGATAGTATGCTTAATTGTATGTGCCATGTGCTTCTCTGATATTTACTAGTAAAAAAATTGCTGATCAATCAACAATTCCATCTCAAATAACATTTTGTGATTTAGCAACTGCTTGTCATGTTTTTGCAGGGAAAGTTGGCATCAGAGGCTTCAGTACGGGTGCTGCCACAGCTCTTTACTCAGCAACTTGTTTTGCCCTGGGTAAATACGCAATTGGAAGTCCATACCCCTATCCAGTTATCGGTTTGAGTGGTTGGTTTCCAGGCTCAAGGTAATTATTCAAACCATTTTATATTTTTCATGTAAACAGTCAGTCCACACTCTTTTTCTCCATAAGTTCTGCTTAGAAAAGAAAAGAAAAGAAAAGAAAAAAAAAGAATTTGGGGAGCAATCGCATCAAGTGGTCTCTTTTGGTTTACGAGACTCTGCGTCTATTGTTGTGAAAAGGATATCACGAAGTCGCTAGTAGCCATAGTTCTGTATAGTTCACACCAAACCACATTTTCACGAGAGAATCAGCCTATGGTGAAACCAAGTCTCCTAACCGCGCTTCATCATTGACGCCATGAGAAATGACTTCCACCAAATTTTTTTGCAGAGATACATGAAGTAGTTGTTTAAAACTAAGAAGCTTCCAGAAAAGGTATGTATCTTATTTGTGAGAACTTGCAAATTGCTTGTATTTGGATTATCTTGTGCAAGCAGCAATGTGAAGTCTAAATCTCAGATATGAATTTTCCTTTCCACCGCACTTCTTAATCCTGGACTTTGAAGAGGGAGGGAGCAGAGGTCGTGAATGAAGGGAAGAGGGGTGGTGAAGGGGGATGGAGAGAGAGAGAGCAGAGCAAGGCGAAAAACCTAACCTGAGCTCGTTGGATGCAGACATCGAATCGGAGCTGCCAATGGGGCTCCATGAGGCGACAGCGGAGGCGGAGGTAGAGGCGTGGTCGGGAGTGAAGCGCATGGGAAGTTGAAGCCGAGCTTGTTGGAGGAAAGGAGGAGAAGTTGGGAAACGAAGAGGGTGAGGGAGAGAGAGAGAGATGTACTACCTTTTTTGTCATGAAACCATAATCGTAATTAGAGGCAAATTTCTACTTCAGTTCACAGATTCCAATCTTAGACTTTTTAATTGGTTCAATGCACTACTAATCTCATATGTGAAATTTAATATGGTAATTTTGGTCAATTATTGTCTGAAATTGCTGACGTGATCATCCAGTCATCTTGATCATCTTTTGTGACATGGTCAATGACCTAACATGGACATATTCAATAAAAAGATATCGTTTTTTGTTTCATCAAATCTAACAAAAAAAAACAAAGCAAAAGCCATAAAACCCTCAAATTCAATTCCCTCAGTTTAAAATTGACCTCTAACCCTAATTCACAAAAAGAATCCCCAATTTCCACTTTGCCATATTAAAATCCATGAAGAGATAAGCGAATTTGTCGCAATTAGTGATTGTGGTTTCTCTTATAAGAATGATACCTCAATGTTTTGCTCTTGTGACTTGAAATCTCCTTTGCAAACAGCAAGACCAAAGGAGTACGGGGAAAGAAGATTTCATAACTACCCAAGATATCAATTTGGAGGAAGTTATAGTTTTTTAGTTAGGTTGACACATAAATTAGTCAACTAACGGGTGTGTTAAAATTTTTTCAAGGGAGCAATATTGATGAAGAAACAAAATCAACCCATCATAAGGATTATGGCAACTCAATGGAAGCCAAGGCCAAAGCTCTTAATGTAAGATATTTTATTTTATTGTTTTAATATGGGCTATATTAATTGATATTGTAATTTACTATTTACAAAATTAGTCTATTAAGGTGAAACATGAAAATTCTTAATTAGTCCAACATGGAACTAGCTATTATGGAATGAGTAAAGCCCAGCCTCTAATGAAAGGTTTGTAGCTTCAAACTGTATAGATAAAGCTCAAGTCTCTTATCTAATCTTGATGCACAAATAACCTCACATAATGAGTATTTACTGAATGATAAAGGTGAGAGGCAGTCCCACATAACTAGCTACCAATCTTGGTTAGATTCAAAGATGGAATGACCAAATCAGTGAACATGCAATTGAAAAATCAAAGATGGAATGCCCTAATCGACTTGATTCAACTTGATCCATTTTAAACTAACATCCAATTTGATCAATTGAATTTCAATTTGGCCAATGGAACCTCAATTGTACACATTGGTCTAGTTCATGTTGCAATTCTAATAGAAATTGAGGGAATTCATGGCATTTCATGTCAAATTAATCAAATCAAGTCAAGTCAATTCAGTCTAATTGCATTTAATTTGACCCAATTCATTTGGGAATTTTCATTTAAGTTAGATTAGACAAAAATTAAGAAAAATGGGAACCAAATCGGAGCCTAATTGTGCCGGCCAAGGCCCAAGTCAATCCGGTCCGAATGGCTCAACCCAGTTCAGTTGATTTTGACCGGTCGAGGCCAATTAGCCACCTCTGACTATTTTGCATCCAAGTTTCTGGTGTTCGGCAAGTTTATTCCGACTAGACCAGCATTGTGTTAGGAATATAAGACAGCAGCTTACTCAACAACAAAAACAAAAGCTAGCCGAAGTATAGATGATGCTTTGAGAAATGTGCAAAACAAAGAAGATCTACGGTTAAAAATAAAGAAAGGAAGGAAGAAGGATGATCTACGAGATCAAGAAATGGCATGAAGAAACGCTGAAGAAGAAAGGCTGCGAAGTTGGCCAAAATCGCTACTCTGTTCATTTACTCTGTTTTTCCTTCACTTTGTATCTTAGCTGTCATGACCGGTATTCGGTTATTCCTTGCAGTTAAGTAGTTAACCTTTTCTTTCAACTGACTTTGGGTAAACCAGATTTATTAAGAGAAATAGAATAGATATAAGAAGGAACTCTCATATACTGTAATCAAGTAAGGAAGTTGAAATCACAGACGATATACATTCTCTCTCTCTCTCTCTCTCTCTCTCTCTCTCTCTCTCTCTCTCTCTCTCTCTCTCTCTCTCTCTCTCTCTCGATTGCCTCCATCTCTGTTTCTGTTCGTAAAGTTCTTCATGGTATCAGAGCCGCCATCCTGGAGAAATCATCTCACATCTGTATAAAAATGGCTGATTCTACAGCAGATTGGAGTAAGGAATCGAAGCATCATTGATCCGTGAGTCGATATTCTTCATCTTCCTGCAAATCTCTATCATTAGAAATCGATTTACTGCATCATACTGCAAAAACCAGTAAAGATTGTATTCGAAACAAGTGGTATTCAAAGATCTGGAAAGTAGAATGGCAGCAAAAAGCTCGAGATATCCATTTCCTATTCATGTCAACATCTCGAACTTTGTTACAATCAGATTAACTGAGAATAACTTCCTCCTATGGCAAGCTCAGTTTCATAGATTTTTAAGAAGTCAAGATCTGTTCGGATTTGTGAATGGAGAAACTCCACCGCCTGTTAAAACACTGCAGGTAGAAGAAGGAGATCAAACACTTGATATCCCTAATCCTGACTATATTGATTGGATTAAAACGGATCAACTTATCTCCTCTTGGATCAGTGGTGCTGTTTCCGAAGACATACTTAGCCTAATAATTGGCTTAAACACAGCATATGAACTTTGGGAGACTCTACTTAATCGGTTCACCCAAAAATCTGTGGCAAAGGAGTTTGAACTAAGAGGAAAGTTGCAGGCCTGTCAGAAACGTGATAGAACTCTATCAACATATCTCAGAGAGTACAAGACAATATGTGATCAATTAAATGCCATAGGTAAACCAGTAGATGACATAACAAAACTGTTTGGCATTTTGGAAGGTTTGGGGTCCGAGTATGAGAGCTTTAAAACAACAATTTATTGTTTAAAGCCTCAACCGAATATGATGAAGTGATCTCTCATCTAGAAAGGTTTGAATCAAGGCTGCAAAACTATTCCTTAAGTCAGTTCAGTCCAAATCTAGCCTATTATGGTCAAAGGAAGACTGAAGCTATGCACAAAGATGAGTTTAATAGAAACTTTTTACAGCAAAACAACAATCTTGGCAATTCAAGGGGTTATAGTCATGGAGGAAGAAGTATTGGAAGAGGAAGACCATTCAACAGCAGATACAGCAATTTTGGAAGGCTTGGAAGAAATATGAATTACAGAACTAATAACTCGAGCTATGAACAGGGGAGTCAACATCTTAACCAGGCTAATACTCCCTCTACCTTGAGTCCTGGTCAGGGGTTCAGACCATATAATAGTTCAGCTCAGAAGTATACAGAAGCCAAGATGTATCCTCCATCAAACTTAACTTTTCATAAAGATATGCAGATGGAAAAAGCAACAACAAACACTCGACTGGAGTGCCAAATCTGCAGAAAACCAGGTCACGATGCATTGCATTGCTGGTATAGATTTGATAATTCTTACCAAGCTGAAGAAATACCTACAGCTCTATCGGCACTCCACATTGAGGATACTAATGGAAATGAATGGTATCCACGATCTTTGGAGCAACAGCTGCTCACATTTCGGCAAATCTTTGGTATTCTCCAAAACTTCTCTAAGAATGCTGGTAATCGATACTGGTAATGATTGGCAACGGTTCATGTTTACTTGTGAAATATATTGGGAATACAATGCTAACTACTGCTGCTTCTACCTTGCCTCTAAAAGACGTGTTAATTGTTCCAGCAATTAAGAAAAATCTTCTTTCAATCTCTAGACTAACCGATGATTATCCCTGTTCTTTTGTCTTTGACAAAATTGGGGTATACATAAAGGACAGCACCACCAACATAACCGGGATGATAGGGAAAAAGGAGAAAGGACTATACGAGAATTGATCCTTGCGCTGCAGAGTGTTCTTCACTCAAAGACGAAGATCACGGGAGAAAACATATGGCATCAAAGGCTAGCTCATACGAATCAAAATGTCCTGAAGCATTTGAAGAATCAAAAGTTCATCCAGTGTAATACAGAATCACAATCTATATGTAGAAGTTGTCAGCTTGCTAAGAACACAGCTTTACCCTTTCCTATGTCAAGATTTGTAGCGAATAAACCTCTAGAACAAGTCCATTGTGACATCTGGGGACCTTCTCCAGTCAACTCTTATCAGAATTTCAAGTATTATGTGATCTTTGTTGATAACTTTTCTCGGTTCAGCTGGATGTATCCATTGAAACTAAAATCAGACTTCTATGATATCTTTCTTAGGTTTCAGAAGTTAGTAGAAAACTAGCACAATTGTAAAATCAAGAGGTTTTAGTGCGATGGTGGGGGAGAGTTTGTCAGTCACAAGTTTAAAACTCACCTACAGAGTTGTGGCATTCAACAACTTATCTCTTGTCCATATACACCCGAACAGAATGGAATACCTGAGAGAAAACATCGACATATAGTTGAGCTTGGTCTGGCTATGTTATATCATGCAAAAGTCCCATTAAAATTTTGGGTTGATGCATTTATGACAGCAAACTATACTGTCAATATACTGCCTACTCCACAGTTAAGGATGCAATCTCCCTTTCTCAAACTATATAAGTATAAGCCAAGATATGATCATCTCAGAGTATTCGGGTGTGCTTGCTATCCCTGCCTTCGACCCTATGCACAACACAAGCTGGATCCACAATCACTTACCTGTGTATTTCTCGGTTACAGCACTCATCATAAAGGATACCGATGTTTGGTACCTACTACTGGTCATGTGTACATCAGTCGACATGTAATTTTTGATGAGAAGTTCTTCCCTTTCTCTAAAAGGCTGACAACACAGTCCTCAACATATACACGACTGCATAAACTATGGACAGAAGAAGAGAAATTCTTACAAGCTCCAACTATAGAGCCTATCAATACTTCATCATCTCATCAAACAAAGTATGTTCCAGCTGAGCAAGTTTGTGCAGAACATATAGATCCTATCCTTACAACTGTCTCATCAGATGATCAAGCTCCATCTCCTATTCAAAGTATTTCTCCACAAGAGAATATATCTGGAACCACCACAGTGATAATAATAGAACCAGCTATTGAACAAACACAACCTATACATCCTGTGCAAGGTACACAACCTACTCATCACATGCAAACCAGGTCTAAATCTGGTATAGTTAAAGCTAATCCTCGATATGCATGTCTTGCTCAATACCAGGTTCCTTCAGAACCAAAATCATTAAAATCTGCTCTAGCAGATCCAGGATGGTATAAGGCAATGCAAGAAGAAATGAGTGCATTACACCAGAATGAAACCTGGTCATTGGTTCCTCGTACTAATAACATGAATGTTATTGGTTGCAAATGGGTGTTCAAGACTAAACTTACTTCTACTGGTAATCTTGATCGATTAAAGGCTCGTCTAGTAGCCAAGGGATTTCATCAAGAAGAAGGAATCGACTTCACGAAACCTTTAGTCTGTGATAAAACATGCAAGCTGTTAGACTTGTTCTCTCTGTAGCAATGGTACAACACTTGGTCTATACACCAACTTGATGTCAAGAATGCCTTCTTACATGGCACCTTGAATGAAACTGTGTACATGGAACAACCTCTGGTTTTGTTCATCCACGTATTCACAATATGTATGTCTGCTTCAAAAGTCACTTTATGGACTGCGTCAAGCACCACGTGCCTGGTATGATAAATTCAGCAATTTCTTACTTGTTGGATTTTTCTGCAGTTCAACTGACCCATCTCTGTTCATACTTCATCAAGAACAAGAGACAACGTTGTTACTTCTATATGTAGACGATATAATCCTCACTGGTAGCTCAGAATCATTGCTACAGACTCTTATTCATTCACTCAGTATTCAATTCCATATGAAAGATCTTGGTCAGCTTCATTATTTTCTTGGAATTGAAGCCACACGAACGTCTACCGAACTATTCTTATGTCAAACCAAGTATGCTCTTGACTTACTGTCTCGTGCAAATATGATTGACTGTAAACCTATTGCTACACCTCTCTCTCTTAAACCAGTTATACTTGAAAGAGATGCTGTTCTTCTTCCAAATCCCATGAACTATCGAAGTCTCGTAGGAGGCCTACAATATCTCACTATTACCAGGCCTGATCTTGCCTTTGCAACAAATCTCCTATGTCAGAAACTACAACACCCCACTATTGGAGATCTTCTTCAACTAAAACGAGTTCTTCGATATGTAAAAGGAACAATTCACCTCGGTATGTCACTTCACTCTCACAGCTCTCTCCAATTATATGGCTTCTCTGATGCAGATTGGGCCGGCTGTCTTCAAACTAGACGTTCCACCACAGGCTTCTGTACCTACCTCGGTTCTAATCTCATCTCATGGACTGCTAAGAAACAATCAACTGTTTCCCGTTCCTCCACTAAAGCTGAATATAGAGCTCTTGCCTCAGCAACAGCTGATCTTACCTGGATTTCTTTTGTTCTCAGAGACATTAGAGTTTCTCTTCACTCACCAACCATACTATTCTATGACAATCAATCTGCCATATCTCTCACAGCGAATCCTATACTTCATGCTCGTACAAAACATATTGAGATTGATTTCCACTTTGTTTGAGAAAAAGTTGCATCTGGATCTTTGTGTGTTAAATATGTTCCTAGCCAGAATCAAGTTGCGGATATCTTTACCAAGCCACTATCTAAACTAACACACTCCTCTCTTCGGCTCAAATTGGGCATTGGTTCTTCACCCTTGCCCAATTTGCGGGGGGATGTTAGGAATATAAGACAGCAGCTTACTCAACAACAAAAACAAAAGCTAGCCGAAGTATAGATGATGCTGAGAAATGTGCGGGAACAAAGAAGATCTACGGTTAAAAATAAAGAAAGGAAGGAAGAAGGATGATCTACGAGATCAAGAAATGGCATGAAGAAACGCTGAAGAAGAAAGGCTGCGAAGTTGGCCAAAATCGCTACTCTGTTCATTTACTCTGTTTTCCTTCACTTTGTATCTTAGCTTTGTCATGACCGGTATTCGGTTATTCCTTGCGATTAAGTAGTTAACCTTTTCTTTCAAGCGACTTTGGGTAAACCCGGATTTATTAAGAGAAATAGAATAGATATAAGAAGGAACTCTCATATCTTGTAATCAAGTAAGGAAGTTGAAATCACAGACGATATACATTCTCTCTCTCTCTCTCTCTCTCTCTCTCTCTCTCTCTCTCTCTCTCTCTCTCTCTCTCTCGATTGCCTCCATCTCTGTTTCTGTTCGTAAAGTTCTTCACATTGAAGCCCCTCCCATATGTCAAATTTACAAAAATGCCCTCATGTGGCAAAAATTACCAAATTGTCAGTGATTCTTGTCAACTTGAATGAACCAATGGGAGCTTCTTTTAGCTTTTTTTTTTTTTTTTTTTTTTTAATAGCGAAGCAAGTGATATTGGCCATTCATCATGAGATCATCCAAGCCACCCATTGTGCTAAGTCATCGAGCCATGTGAATTGAAATGGGCCAATGAGGAGCTTGCTTAATCAAGAATAATAATTTTGAAATTTTTTAAATAGTAAGCATCGTTGGCTAAATTATCGTTTATTTCAACTAACAAAGTATGAAATAAAAATATGTGATGTCATGCAAAGTTCTCATTATATCATGATTGATGATTGATTCAAAGATATTAACACTGTAACATTTGATGACAACATTGAAGGGGTGACCTCTTCTTTTAAGGTACAACGATTTAAATATTCTTAAATTTGATTTCAAGCAAATATTTAAGGATTAAATTGAATAAAATTAAAGGGAAAAATTAATTTTAAGCCTTAACAAGGGACACGTAAATGAATCAATAAGGAAAAATAAAATAACATCCGATAATAATGTCACAATAGTACCTTTTATCTAAGACTTTAGAAACATGTGACAATTTGATTGTACTTGAATTTTACTAGAAAAGGATTGATCGAGATAAATTTAAGTTGAAAAATAAACTTTAAGCTAACAAATGGACACGATTAATGGATTGAAAAGAAAGAAAGAAAATATATAAAAGAGAAAAGTTTCTATAAAATCAGTGATAATTAAAATTTAAAAGTATACGAAAGATAACAAATACACGAATTTTTTTTTTAAAAAAGGAGAGAAATTTAAAAAGGAAAAAAAAAAAAGAAGAAGAACCAATTCGGTGGGGTGGCA
This sequence comes from Eucalyptus sideroxylon, assembly GCA_014182405.2. Classification (NCBI taxonomy): domain Eukaryota; kingdom Viridiplantae; phylum Streptophyta; class Magnoliopsida; order Myrtales; family Myrtaceae; genus Eucalyptus; species Eucalyptus sideroxylon. Next base: position 25,793,939 of record CM024550.2, read on the forward strand.
GATTCCATTCCATCACCCTCTTCCCTGTAAATTAGGTGGTCTATCACTGTGGCATTGATTACCCTATTTTATGCGACGCATATACGGTCTGTGTGTAGAAAAGTTGACACCGTGAGACCAATTGTTAACTAACACGGTGAATCCCGGCAGTTGAGATGCACGGCCTCCTGAAAATTTGTTATTGTGGAACTTCAACTTCAACTTTTATGTTTGATGTTCGCTAAGCTTTGCATGGTGAATGTGATCAGAAACTATTTGGAAATGAAATTATACTATGCTCTATAATCATGATTATGTGATGACTAAGGTCAAATTATAAAATGGAAGAAAGCTTTTTAAGCTAGAAAATGAAAACGTGGTAATGACTGTGGTGCCTACATCAGAACTTTTTTTTTTTGGGTCGAACTATATTAGAACCTTTCACACGCAACAATTTTAAAGTGACTTAATGATTGATGATAGTTTTGGATGGATTGGTTGCGAATAAATGTTGGTGTGATTTGTTTGATAATAATATTATTTATATGTCTACAACCTTTTTTCCTGCACTCTCGAGATACTCTCATTCATTATATGTGGTTAGAATAAAACAAAACAAAATAAAATACTTGCAACATCTGAAGCAATCTGAGAGAGAGAGCCTAACACGCTCCTGTAATCACAGGAAATCCAATCTTATTCTTATCCGAACCACGCTAAAATTCTATCTCTCCAAACCAACAAATATTGTGAATACCTATCTATGATGAAAGTAAAATTATAAAGCCAAATAAAAAAAAAGAAAAAGAAATTATAAGCCAAAATGTCGGAAGTGAAAAATAATAAAGTATATAAGTGCTTGCATAAAAAAGAATGGCACAGCGACGATCCCCGCAAGAGCCAAATATTATTTTACAAAAACTTTTACCTTTCGTGCTTATCCTTTCATTTTTACTTTGTTTTCTAATCAAATTATTTTAATTTGTTTAATGATATCCTCCTATTTTTTTCACAAATTTTTAAGTTGAGTCCCTCTGACAAGAAATGAGAAAAATCCAGCTAACATGACCGTCAAGTGATATCGTAATGACTATGACATGATTAAATTTTTTCCAATGTAGACATCCACACAAGTGTCAACATTGGGTAACAAGTCATAGTTTAATATTGTCTATACCGGCTATTTTTTTCATACGCACATCTATGTATGCATCCATATATTTCACATCATACTCTGGGGTCATTTGATACCACATTCGCAAATCTGATCTGATTTTGCGTTGGATACACTTGAGCTGACATTTATAAAACTAGAACAGCTTGATTGGATGAACTAAATGTACATAAATTTGATTAGAAAATGCATGGGGTATGTAGACAATACTTAAGAATTTTTTGTCCACTTTATATGAGATTTCTTTAATGCATTTTCTTGCCATTTATTTCTTTCTGAGGTTTCGAAATACATGAGTGTTATCTTTTATATATATTTTAATTACATGTGGATTCATACTTTCAATTTCCAAAGCCATTAGCTCCAATGAGAGAAAATTATCAACTACGAGATATGTTAGAAATTACACAGAAAAATCGTTGACCATGTGGGTAAATACTTCAAAATAATAGAGTGATGTCTATTTCATACGTAAAGTAGAGTGACATTTCTTTCATAACTGAGAATCTTACCTACTCCATTGAGATTTATTTAACATAAATATTTTTCTTTAGATATTTAGATTGCATATGGAAAAACTTACTAGCTAGGGGAAGAAGTTGCCAAACTACTAACAGGCGGAAAGGTACCTTTTGTTGATGAAAAGTGTTGGCCCAAGCGTGTACCTGGGCCCTTTTTTTTTTTTCCTGTTCTGAACTCTAAAAATAAACTTTTTGAAATAAAGTACAAGAGTTAAATTTAAAAATTGCGATATTTAAAAAAAAAAAATTGCACGAAATTGACATATAATATTTGTTTATGCAATATAAAGAACAATATATCAAGCAATTAAAGTATGCGACAACAGTATAATATAAAATTATTTAAAAAATCGATATTAGGAACAATGGGAATAGAGTCCTACGCCCGTCCAACTTGATCCTCGTAACCAAGACAGCGAACACAACAAAAAGACACATGGAATATCCGTGACATTCTTGGCCATCCCTGCTGGCTTGAAGAAGGAATCATCGTGGGAAGTGGCCGAAGGTTCAAAAGCACATTACTTAGAAAGTACTCCTGCAAGCAATTTCTCCTTTTTGCAGTTCTGGGACACCACTTTGTATGACTCAATCAAGAGTTTGGGGAATCGTTTAGCGAAGTAAGCATCCAAATCATTAGGATCCGATCCGTGGATCGCCTGCCAGAATCATCAAAGTAATAACAGATATAAGCCTTGTATGCATGCGGTTGTAGATATCACCACTGTTCCACACAGAGAGAGCGAGAGCGTACCTTAACTTTTTCTGGAGCATGCCCTAGGTGGTTAAACTTATTCCGCACGACTCTCAATAAGTCTCTGACACGGCTACCATCATAGGGCATACGTCTGTGTTGACGTAGGTCATCCATAACTTCTTTATCTATTTTCTCATCCCAATTCCCATCAAAAACCAATTGCACAATGTTCTCCAATGCATTCAGAAGATCTAAATTGCCTTTCCTTGCTTCTGATTCTAATTCATCGCTAATGTCATGAAGAAAGGTCAGTCTCATCTTTGAACTCCAGAAAAATGGATGGTAAAGCACCTCTGATGCCTTTGGCCTGCTAGCCACAAAAAGTAATTTACTATTGACCTGACATGCTTAAAGAAATCAATTACAAGAACGATATTGAAATGGATTGACTTCCCGAGTTCAAAAGGCATCGCAAGTTTGGCGTTCGTGCAATCTCTAAAACAATTAAAATTGCATTAACTCGATAAAAGAGTAAGCAAAATGTCTGAAAACTTCCATACACTTCATAACTCATGAGTCTGGGATGAAGGGAGTTGTTTGACCACAACAAGAACTCGGGAATAATTTACTCCAATTACCTTAAATTAGAAATCTAATCACCCAATCCCTAGGATTGTTATTTTATAGTGAGCATCATATGCTAAAACCCTTGGAATGTTCGTATGAAATCCTCTTCGGTGTATGCATAGCAAATCTAATATTGCGCTAGGAATGATTGAAATTTATTTGTTCGTGTGTGGGTAACAGACTTATAGCCCTAATAACTAGGCATCTCACAATGATTATCTTCCATTTGAATACCACAATTGTCAAAGGCATTTAGGCTATCACATGGTCAACCTTTTCCCCGGCTACTATTGTCGATTGCCAAAAGAAATGAGTGGGATCTACATGTTTTTGCTCATTAAGTAGAGCCCCACCAGTAGGAAAAATATTTAAGCCAGGTGGGACGAATTTGAAGCCACCTTTAGTACTCACGAGATTAAGTGATGTTGGAAATCAATCAACTAGCAATGACTATAAAATCTATCAAATGGCAGAATGAAAATGGTAGCGATGCAAATAAAGGATGACAATACGCTCACCTCAATTTGGGGTCTTGGTTTAGTAAACGCAAAAATAGATCATGAGCTTCTGGTATGTCCAAAAAAGACAGGTCCATTTTGTTGCAAGCAATGTTGTGGTCACGTTCTAGATTTTCACCAAATGGATGTCTTCCACGAGTGAAGCAAAAGCACAAGACACAACCTAAACTAAACACATCCATTGCTGGCGTTTGGCGCCCACCATGAAGAAGTAGTTCAGGTGCTCGCCATCCTGAGGTTCCACAACCTGCAAGACAACCATCTAAGATCAATATAACGGTCTTCGTCACTTGGACGATATATAGATGAATAAGATAGATTCATTAGTCAATGAAGGGAGGCCATGGCAAGGACTATTAAATCTTCACAAACTTTGCCCCAACATAAGAAGCAATACAACACAACTTGACTTCCAACTCAACGATTTTCTTTAAAAGAAGAGATTTCTCTAACAAGTAAATTACTAGAGGTGTCAAAACGGGTCTTAAACCAATATATGACCCATTTAAATCATAAATGGTTTATATATGGGTTACTTACATTTTGAAATGGGTCATATAGGGGTCACTTATATTTTAAAGAGACTAGTTAAATGGGCCTTAAATGGATTGGACTTAAAAACCCATTTCCAACCCAAGTCCCACACTCTCTCTTTCGCCCTTTAACTTTATTAAATTGTTTTTTTTAATAAAAATCAAAATTATAATCATTTTTTTTATATTCTTTTTCTTTTTCTTTCTTCTTCCTCCTTTCTTAGCCGATGGCCGACACGATGACGGTCAGCGATCGGCCAGGTGAGGCCGGAGCTCGTCGACGACTAGCGAGGCTTGAGCTCATCAGTTTTTTTCTTTCTTTCTTTCTTTCTTCTTCCTCTTTCCTTAGCTGATGACTAACATGATGACGGCCGGCGACCAGCTAGGTAAGGCTCCAGCTCATCGGCCCCTAAGGTTGTTTGACGATTGGCAAGGCTCGAGCTTGCGGCCTCGGGTGAGCTCGATCTTGCAGATCTGCGGGACCAAGCCTCACCAACAATGGGCAAGGCTCGAGCTCGCCAACGTTTGGCAAGGCTCATGCCTCGCCGATCTAGTGAGATCGATGACAAGCGAGCTCAATCTCACTGATTTGGCGAGGTGTGAGTTCATCGGTGTTAGGCGAGCTCTAGCTTGCCTGTGGCTAGTCCTCGACCACTGTCGTGGTCGGTGGCCAACCGAAGAAGAAGAAAAAGAAAAAAGAAAAATAATTAAAATTATAAAATTTTCCAATATATTTGTATTGCATTAAAGTGTTTTAGCAATACCATTTTTTTAAAAAAATATCATAAGATATAATCTTTCTCAGGTTTAGTTAAAGGTTTTTTCTCATTTTTTATTTTATTTACTAATATTTATTGTTTAATTTACTTTTTAAATTTGATGTGAAGTTTTTATTCAAGCAACATATATGTGAAGAGCTTAAAGTGAATCAAATGGGTGGGAGTAGATTCACTTAAATTGAGTTAAATATCAATGTGTTCCGATAATATGGGTTGTTCGACGTGACCTAAACCCGACACGACCCACCCATTTGACGGCCCTTTACCACTATATAGATTTAAATTATGCATGGATAAATCTTGAGGAAAAGAAAATCAAAGATCTAGATAAAGTTGTCATGAGCACTTACCAGTGGCATGATATCCCAATGAAGATTTACCTTCAGGAAGGCATTTGCTAATGCCCATATCAGATAGTTGAGCACAAAATGGTCGATTCTTAGTAATCAAGACATTTTGAGGCTTTAAGTCCCGATGAATTATTCTCAAGTAATGCAAATGGCTGAGTCCCGATACCACATTTCTGTATCATAATATAGAGAAGACATCATGACTTAAATCAACAATCTATCTAGAACCAAATAGTATTCGGGCCACTTGAAGGCCTCATATATATATATATATACTAAGCCATATCTTATTCGAAATTAAGGACTTTCTCTAACACACTAAGACCCAGTAAGGATGTCAGAGACTCAGAAGTATATTGGAGAAAAAAACTGTTATAGGTTCTTTACGTAAACTCTTCAATGAAAAACCCGCTATAGAATCTAATTGCCATATTAATCACATCAACATTTACCGATTTGAGTGCATGAGGATTCTGCAGCATTCACGAATCAAAAGGAAATAAGGCATACTATTTTTACCAAGATGGGATAATCAATCTAATTATTACTACGTAATTGATAATACCTAATTAATTTACTTGGAAAGAAAACTGAGAATTTAGCCTTGATGGTGAGATTGAACTTAATAGGCTCTAGAAAGGAAGCTGCAAGGTTCAAAACTTAGCCCACGATGGTGACTGCATTGGACTCACCACAGTCAAGGTAGTGACCTAATAATTCGCTGTATCATGCATCACTTGGAAGTTTTTGCAGGCGAGCTATTAAGTCCTTCAACTAGCACTTGATACCCACATAAGCCAGCAAAGAAGAGTACATGAAGCTAGTGATCTCTATGAGATTCTTCTGAGTCATGTAAAACAGATGTAAGCAAGCTCACTACAAATACAAATATGTGACAGTTGATTTTAGGAGTGCCGCAATAAGTAAGATACTACATTTATCTCTCTATTCACACCCTTTTGACAAATCAAAACATAAAAATTACCTCATCAGTTTCTGTAGCAAAGGTGAGGGATAACCATCTGCCCGCCACAAGTTAACATCTTGCATCATATCCCTAACAGAATCCAATTTGATTTTATAATCATCCGTTGATGCTGGATCGCCACGGAGCGCAGAGTTATTTGGAGAATGTGAATGTGCTTGAATTAAATCATCTAAGCTACAAGCACAGCGCTCCAGAGCAAGATACACGAAATCCCTGTTGGACTCCACTCCATGATACCGAACGATATTTTTATGTCGGTCAGATGCCATCAAAATCTTAATCTCGTTGGAAGCAACATCACAATGAGCCCGAACAAGGCGTTTCACTGCAACAGGTCTACCTTCATAGATGCCCTCAAGGACAATGGTCCCATTACTTCCTTTAGCTATTTCTTTTCTTGATACTTGGATTTTACCAATTTTACGCCATCCAATGCCACCATTAGGAAGGCTATCCTTTCTGTGGAAACTTCTATAATTGATTTTCTTCCTGTGATCTATTGATAAAGTGCCTACGTATACATCGAAAAATAAAACCGTGAGACTTGATATGAAACATGTTAAAACAAACAATACCTCAAGTGAATTAATCAAGGGGCAATATGGCATGAAAGCAACAACCCCTCTAGTAGCCGTGTGATTTGAGGACGAACTACTCGGAAGCTGGCAGGCCTATAATGACCCAGTTCAACAGGGGCAGTGAGTAATTGTCAGGATGAGAAACAACTTAGTATGGGATGGGTCAAAGCAACAATACTTTGAGTGAATTAATCCAGGGAGTCACCCCTAAAGTAAACATAAATGAAATTTGAAATTACAGTTCACAACATTGGTACATGAGATTGAATTTAAGTTGACGCTTTATGTTTACTGATATAATTGTCCATCTCCAAGGTCAGCCCACCAACAAAGAAAGTTCACTAATCAAGTGACCTCATGTGCAAGAAGCAATTCATGCGAGTTTATTTTTTGTCTCTATCTTTGCATGTGATAGGTTGCATTTGAAATGAATTGACGAGTTATAATACTTTGATTTAAAGCTTTATATAACAGAAATAGCATATACTTTAATTTCCGTGAATGCACGGGTATACGCCTATGTCCCAGTCTCCAAAAATTTAGGTGGAGTCCTAGCTTCTGTGTTTCACATGACTCTTTTCATTTGTGATATGAGGAAATAGAGAGAGAGTTATGGCTTTTCAAGATTTGAATGTCACACCTAAAAAGCATTTGTTTGTTCCTATTTTCCAAAGAACTATTAGTTATCATTCATCGACTCCTAGACTCCTCTCTTCCTATTAATTCCTTACCTATTTTGTGTTGTTAGTTACTATAGGAAATCTGAGCGTCCTACCTATATCCCCACTCTTAAAGTAAGAATCAGAAGTCAAATTAAGCATGCTTCTTGAGCTTTAACATATGAGGAATTTGGAGATGCACATCACCTTGTGGAACCTCGGTATTGGGTTCTTCCACTTCTGCGTTCACTGCGGATAGCATGTTAGTCAAATCTTCAGGTACAAGGTCTCGTTGGTTGATGAGATGACTCAAATTCCGCGGCTGAATGTAAGAATCAACCGCATGAGGTTGAGGGGGTCGTGGCCAGAATGGAAAGGCCCTGTGTGGGCTCACGTTTCGAGCAGGAAGAGACTGATTGCGCAAATTCGTCTTTGGAAGAAAGGTTGATGAACTTGCACCTACAGTGCTTATGACACTAGAACTCAGGTCCGACCAGGCATCGGGTAAAGTCACCGCCCAATGATCTTCAGGTAACGTCACCCAATCATCCGTCCAATCATCTTTATTGTTCACAGTATCAGGCAATGGAGGAAAGGCTGATGAACTTGGACCTACAGTGCTTATGACGTCAGTGCTCAGGTTCGGCAAGGCAGCAAATGAAGTGACCATCCAATCATCCTCATCATTCACAGTCTCAAGCGGATGGGAACACTCTTCAACATTGCCTTGGTTGTTGCTTGATTTCACCGCTCTTTTCCCATTCAACGCTGTGAGGGCTTCTGATCTCACTTGGTCACAAACACGCTTGCAGCCCTGAATGCCATATCCCGCAACTCCAGCAAGGTGGGCCCTGATGGCCGTCTTGCTTCCGCGATGCTCAAACCCACAGAAATTACAAACCCACTTGTTGTTGGGAAGGATGTGTACATGTATGCGAAAGGGGTCCCGCTCTCCCGACATTTCCCCTGTATCCCACTGAAGAGTAAACAGATGTTTCAAGGAAGACCTTGGATCCTATCAGGAGTTTCAATCAACCCGTTCTTTTCTTGATTTATCGGACAAGTTTGCAGGATACTTCTTCGGAAAGAAAAGAGATGAATCTTCATCCAAGGAGACGAAGACTTACATGGACCAGAACAAGAAAAGGAAAGGAAATGGTGGGGGTTTTGGATGACTTTAGTAAAAGAGAATCCTTTCGGTGGCTCTGACTTTCCACGTGGGCAAAGGACAGTCCACTCATTGTCCGCCACGTGCCTCGCAATACCCAAACTGTCAGAATTTTTGGAACTCTCTCGTGCCTCTCTCTCTCTCTCTCTCTCTCTCCGTTACTTCTCCGTTGGCTCGTCATGTTGTCTCAGAGCAAGGCGAAAAACCTAACCTGGAGCTCGTTGGATGCAGACGTAGGATCGGAGCTGCCAATGGGGCTCTGGGAGGCGATGGTGGAGGTGGAGGCGGAGGCGTGGTAAGGAGTGAAGCGCATGGAAAGTTGAAAGGAGGAGAAGTTGGGAAACGAAGAGGGCAAGGGAGAGAGATGTACTACCTTTTTTTGTTATGAAAACATAATCGTAATTAGTGGAAAATTGCTACTTCAGTTCAAAAATTCCAATCTTAGACTTAATTGGTTTAATGCACTACTAATCTCATATGTGAAATTTAATATGGTTATTTCGGTCAACTATCGTATGAAATTGCTGACGTGGCCATCCAGTCATCTTGATAAGTTTTTATTATATGGTCGTTGATTTAATGTGGACAAGCTCAATAAAAAGACGTCGTTTGTTTTGTCAAATCTAACAAAAAACAAAGCATAAGCCATACAACCCCTCTAATTCAACTGTCTCAATTTGCTAGAAACCCCAAAATTGACCTCTAACCCTAATTCACCTAAAGAATCCCCAATTTCCACTTTGCCATATCAAAATTCATGAGGAGAAGCGAATTTGTCGCAATTAGTGATTGTGGTTCCTCTGATCAAGAATGATACGTCAATGTTTTGCTCTTGTAACTTGAAATCTACTCTGCAAACAACAAGACAAAAGGAGTACCAAGAAAGAAGATTTCATGACTGCCCAAGATATCAATTTGGAGGAAGTTATAGTTTTTAGTTAGGTTGACAAATAAATCAATCAATTGATGAGCGTGTTAAAAATTTTTCAAGGGAGCATTATTGATGAAGAAACAAAATCAACCCATCATGAGGATTATGGCAACTTGATGGAAGCCAAGGCCTAAGCTCTTCATGTAAGGTTTTTTTTTTAATTATTTTTATTTTTTATTGTGGGCTACATTAATTGATATTGTAATTTTCCGTTTATGGAATTAGTCTATTAAGGTGACACAAAAATTCTTAATTAGTCTAACATGGAACTAGCTATTGTGGAATGAGTAAAGCCTGACCTCTAATGAAAGGTTTATAGCTTATCGGCGAAGTACACCATAAGTGTCAAAACTTAACACGGAAAGACACTTAAGTATCAAAAGTTTGGAAAGTGACACTTAAGTGTCAAAATCAAAGTAAAATGGATTATTTAAGTGCCACTCTGGCCAAAATGCTAACATGGCGATTTTCCGGCGAAGGAAGTGCAAAACGATGTTGTTTTGCACGCTAACGTGGCTAGACAATATAAAAACGACGTTGTTTTGATGCTGATGTGGAAAAAATTAATTAAATTAAATTTTAAAACATTTAAAAATAAAATAAAAATATTAAAAAAATAAAAATTAAAAAAAAAAGGGGTAGGCGACTTAGGGCCGAGCCCTCACTTGCCTCTACCTTCCCGCCACCACTAGCCTTTCGACGGCGGAGGGGGAGGGTCGGCCGGGTCGTGGGGCCTTGGCCGGGGTCGGTGACCCTGGCTGACGGTGGAGAGGGCCCGCGAGCCCTCACCCCAGATTTGGGCGAGGTCATGGCTCTTGCCCGGATCCGGCGAGGGTCGGCGGCCCTCGCTCGGCCAAGCCAAAGGCCACCGACCCTCGCTCGGCTGGTCCAAGGGCCGTCGACCCTCGCTCGGCTTGTCTAAGGGTCGCCGACCCTAGCCGGGGGCCTAGCGACTCGGATCGACCCTCCCCCATCCATCGTTGGCCCTTCCCGCAGCGGTAGGGAGGCGGCGGCGCCCTCAACCGCTGGCCCCTTTTTTTTTTTTAAATTTTATATATAGTTTTTAAAATATTTTTATTTTATTTTTAAATTTTTTGTTAATTTTAAATTAGATTTAATTAATTTTACATTAATTTTTTACGATGTCGTTTTTGTATTGTTTAGTCATGTCAGCATGTAAAACGGCGTCATTTTGCACTTCATTCGCTAGAAAATCGCCACGTCAGCATTTTGATCAGAGTGGCACTTAAGTGATCCATTTTGCTCTGATTTTCACACTTAAGTGTCACTTTCCAAACTTTTGACACTTAAATGTCCTTCCGTGCCAAGTTTTGGCACTCCAGGTGTTCGTACCTCCTTAAAACTCTATAGATAGAGCTCAACTCTCTTCTTTAACCTTGATGCACAAATTGTTGAAGAAAACTCTTTATTGTTTTGAAGCTAACAAAACCTTTTGTATAGTCTGAAGAACTCCAGACACAACTATCAAAGCCTAAAGATTGTTAGACTTTAATGTCAAAGTCTAACCTCACTGACAGATTCTAGACCGAAGAATGAAGACTTATCCAGAAGAATGTTTATCTTTAAGGATTCGGTTTGTTTGGTTCATGGAAGATCTTATGGCTGGACTTAGCATCTTATGATAATTTATTCTTATTGGAATCCTCTCCGATATGAAGATCTTTTGAAGAGTGAACAAACTTGGAATGTTTTACTTATGGAAACCAAGATTCTGATTGTATGGGCGAGCATGATTGATGGGCTATTATCACATTCCTTAAACGACTTGAGATCTCCCTAATTGATTATGTCCAACGGGTAGATTGGAAGAACTCATTTGGAAAGTGCTAATGGTCATAAAGGCATGGAGGAGTATATAAGAAAGACTCTTAAGTTGTTCGAGATTGTGCGTGAAAGAAAAATTTCAAAGTCTGAAGCTTCCTAGTTCTTCGCTACTTTAGTTGTTGAGCTAAAAGTTGTACTCAAGAGAGAGAGAGAGAGAGAGAGAGAGAGAGAGAGAGAGAGAGCAAACACCTGTGAGATTTCGTAAGAGTGTAGTAGAGGTTCTACACTGAGAAGTCAAGGACGTGAGACTGTAAAATCTCTTTTGATTCATAGTGAAATCTAGCAAGTGGGCTGTCAGTGCGGAAGAGTGGATGTATGCTTAATCTAAGTCGAACTACTATAAACTTTGAGTTTCATTTCCCTTTCCTTAACTCCTTATTTTTATTTGATGCTTTATATAAATATTTAAAGCTATTTATGTTCTTAGTTAATTATCTTTGAGAGGGATATTATTATTATTCAGTTTTCCAAGAAAATTATATTTACACCTATTTAACCCCCTAAGTGTTCTTACTAGCTCTTTTAATTGGTATCAAAATTTGTGTGCTCTTTTTATTGAAGTGTTTTTACTTTTGAGTTAAAGATCTATGACTAGTATTTTGGCTCCAGGTTTGGTTGAAGGTTAAAACAACACCAGACTTCCTTACTTTGATAGGAAGAAATATAATGTGTAGAAAAATAAGATGAAGGCATTCCTGAAATCGAAAGATCCCCTGGAATGGGACATAGTAGAAAGATGAATTATTCCCAAAACTACATTCACTTTAGAAAGAGAAGAAGTTGTAGACGCTGGCGAAATGGCACAAGAAGAAATAACCAAGAGACAAACTCTTGATGCTAAAGCCATTTACTCTTTATACTATGTTTTATCTCCTATTGAGTATAACAGAATTTCATCTTGTAAAACAGCCAAAGAAGTCTAGGATAGGTTGCACGTCACTTAAGAAGGAACTGATCGAGTTAAAGAAATAAAAATCAATATTTAACTTGGATAGTATGAAGTCTTCAAGATGAAACCAAGAGAATCTATCACTGACATGTTTATTCATTTCATAGAAATTGTAAATGGCCTAACATATCGGGACAGTCAATCTCAGGACTGATGAAGGTCAATAAACTACTACGTGGACTCTCCAAAGACTGGAATTACGTGAAGACTTCAATAAGAGAAACCCAGAGGATCATGCCGCTCTCTATAAACAAACTAGTCGGCACACTTCAATCATATGAAGTTGAGCAGATCAATGAGGAAGAAGATCTCAAAGGTAAGAAATTAATTGCTTTAAAATTTAACGATAATTCTGATAATACAGATTTTGAAGATGACTTGGACAATGAAGAGCCAGCACTCATGATAAGGAGGTTTAGGAAATTGAACAAAAATCGAAGAAGATTTAATTGGAAGAAGTAAGGCACTCAAAAATTTCAGAACAAACCAACTAAGGTTGAGGAAGTCAACAAAGATGTGGTCTGCTTTGAATGCAAGAAAAAAAGACACATCAGACCCAACTGCCCTTTGTTGAAGAAGAAGAAAGCAAGAACTGAGAAATTTAAGAAGGCACTCAAAGCAGAGACATAGAATGATACTGAATGCGAAGAAAGTGATGAAGAGTATGCCAACATATGTTTAATGGCAAACTCAAAATCAGACTCAGACTTTGGAACATATTCAAATTCAAACTTAGACAACAAAATCGAGGTTAGTAATTTAAAAATTTATGTTAAAGTCTCAAAGTACATAGATGAACTCTGTCTCAATCTCAAAGCCTCTTTTAAAAGTATTTCCAAATTGAAAATGGAGAATTATAAAATTAAGCAACATGAAATTTTATGGAAAGAAAAATTTGAAAATCTAGACAAAGTTTTGCTAATTTAAAAGAAAATGCAAATTCTCTTTCAAAAGAAAATATTGTTTTTAAAAAAGGACATTTCAAATATCACAAAAAGGTTTTCAAAAGGATTTGAGAAATTGGAAAAGATTCTTTCAATACAAAGACCTTATTTCAACAAATTTGGTTTGGGAATGACATCATAAAACATTCCTCTAATTGATTTTCCAAAAGTAAATGAAAGAATCAAACAAAGACCTACAAAAACGTTTTACAGAAATCATTTTCAAATAATTTTGTAAAACCTGCTGGTCGAAGTACTCTCAAATGTTCAAAGTGTAACAGCCCATAACATTTTGAGAAAGAATGTCCCATAGTTTGGAGACCTGTTAAGAAGGAATGGGTAAATATCGTATTTTGTACTAACTTCCCTAGACCCAAGAAGATATTGGTACCAAAGAAAGCTTGAGTTCTTTTTGTAATTGCAAGTCACTATCAAGAAAAAGATTAAGTGGTATTTGGATAGTGGCTGTTCGAGACACATGACTGGAGATTCAAGCTATTTCATTAAGCTTACGCAAATAAATGGTGGAAAAGTTTCTTTTGGTGGAAATAGCAAATGAAGAATTGTTGTATGTAGAACTGTGAAAATTGGAAGTCTCACAATCAACAATGTTTCCTTGGTGGAAGGATTAAATTACAATCTACTTAGCATTAGTCAATTGTGTGACACTGGATTCAAGATCAATTTCCAAGATGGAATTTGTTCGGGAATTAGTAAAGATCTATCTCAATCCTTCATGGGACGAAGACATGAGGAATATTTATCTTCTAGATATAAAACCAGAAAGCTCTCGGTGTCTAATATCCATTCAAGATTAAGCAAATCTCTGCATCGAAAGCTTGGCCATGTTAATATGAAGCAGATTGCCAAGATCTCCTTCAAGAAACTTGTTCATGGACTCCCCAATCTGAATTTTCAAAAGACCGATCTATGCACACCATGTGTTTTGGGAAAACATGTTAGAAGTTCTTTTAAACCTATAAATCAAGTTTCTACTAATCGTGTTTTGCAGCTTCTACATTTGGATCTCTTTGGACCAACCAAACTCAAAGTCTTGGTGGAAAAAATATTGTCTAGTAATTGTGGATGATTACTCTCGCTTTACATGGGTATACTTCTTGGCAAGTAAGTCTGAAACATTTCCTTACTTCTTAAAATACGCCAAGAAGGTACAAAATGAAAAAAAGTTATACTATATCAAGCATTTAGACAAACCATGAGGTGAGTTTGAAAATCAAGACTTTGCTAAATTCTGTGATGAATTTGGTATCCAGCATGTTTTCTCTTCTCCATATACTCCAGAGCAGAATGGAGTTGTGGAAAAAAAGAATAGATCTTTGCAGGAAATGGCAAGAACCCTTTTAATTGAAAGTAATATTTCTTCTCGATTTTGGGCTAAAATAGTTTCTACAACTTGCTATATTATTAACAGAGTGTTTTTAAGGCCTATTTTAGAGAAAACTCCTTATGAAGTTTTTAAAGGGAAAATGCCAAATGTTTCTTATTTTCATGTGTTTGGTTTTGTAAGTGTTTTATTTTGAAGAATGCAAATGATCGAACTGGTAAGTTTGAGGAAAAATCGGATGAAAGGAATTTTCCTTGGGTACTCAATCTCAAGCAAAGCCTATAGAGTATTCAACAAGAAGACTCAGTTTGTGAAAGAATCAATGAACGTCAAGTTTCAAGACTCTATGCAGATTCAACTAGATCAGACTCAACTTGAAGATTCTAAACCTGTTCTAGACCCTCCAAAGTCTACTTCCCCTAGAGTGGTTCAGACTCTTGAAGCTCAACTACAAGATGTTCCAAAGAATCAATTGAAGTAGAGGATTAGTAGACTCACAAACCAACTAGCAACTTGAAGCATAAGTCAAGTCATCCCAAAGAACTTATCATTGGCAACATTGATGAAGGAATTTGTACCAGATCCAAAAGGTGAGAAGAGTCTAGTGCTTTAGCACTTGTTTTTGAAATTGAACCCAAAACTAAAGAAGAAGCCTTGATTGATGAAAGCTGGATTGAAGCCATGCAAGAAGAGCTCAGACAGTTTAGCATCAACGATGTTTGGGAATTAATTCCTAAACCTAAAGGTAAATCCGTTATTGGAACTAAATGGGTTTTCAGGAACAAGGTGGACAAAAAAGGAAAAGTGGTCAAAAACAAAGCAAGACTCGTGGCCAAAGGATATATGCAAGAAGAAGGAATTGACTATGACGAGACCTATGCACTAGTAATGAGGTTAGAAGCAATTAGATTATTACTTGCATTTGCTTGCTATAAAAATTTCAGATTATTCTAAATGGACGTGAAAAGTGCATTTCAAAATGGATTTATCCAAGAAGAAGTTTATGTTGAACAACCACCTGGTTTTAAAGATCTCAAGAAAGCCAGATTCAGTTTATAAACTGAAAAATGCCCTATATGGACTAAAGTAGGCACCTCGAGCTTGGTATGAAAGGTTAAGTAAATTTCTAACTCAAAATGGTTTTGTTAAAGGAAAGGTGGACACTAGTTTGTTTATCAAAAGAGAAGGTAAAGATTTTTTACTTGTTCAGATTTATGTTGATGATATCATATTTGGATCACCTAATGAACATCTTTGCAAGAAATTTTCTAGATGTATGCATGATGAATTTGAGATGAGTATGATGAATGAGTTAACTTTCTTTCTGGGACTTACAAGTTAAACAATCAAAGGAAGGAATTTTCATTCACCAAGAAAAATATACAAATGATCTTATCAAGAAGTTTGGATTGGAGAATTGCAAAAGGATACAGACTCCTATGTCAAATTCTTCGACGCTGGATAAAGAAGGAGGGAAAAGTGTAGACCAGAAGCTATACAGGAGCATAATTGGTTCACTTCTTTACCTTATAGCATCTAGACCTAACATTTTGTTTAGTGTTTGTGTCTATGCTAGATTCCAATCAAATCCCAAAGAATCTCATCTAACTACTGTAAAGCGCATCATCAAATACGTTGCAACAACTCCAAAACTAGGTCTTGTGGTATTCCAAAGAAGAAGACTTTACTCTCCTTGGATATTTAGACGCAGATTTAGCAGGTTGCAAAGTGGACAAAAAGAGTACTTCTGGTACATGTCAATTGCTTGAAAACAAGCTGATATCATGGTTTTCAAGAAAACAAATTACCGTAGCTCTTTCAACTGCTGAAGTGGAATATGTAGCTCTTGGAAGTTGCTGCTCTCAAATCTTATGGATAAGACAATAGCTAAGAGACTTTGGAATTGAAGAATCTTGTACCAGATCAAATGCGACAACACCAACGCTATTAATCTCACAAAGAATCCAATTTTTCATTCAAGGGCAAAGCATATAGAGATTCAACATCATTTTATTAGAGATCATGTTCAGAACGGAGAAGTTATGATACAGTTTATAGACTTGAAGAATCAGCCGCAGACATATTTACAAAGCCACTAGAGAAAAGTCTTTTTGAGTCTATTTGCACTAGAACTGAACATTATACCCTTTATCAGTTAAAGTTTGAAGATGATCAGACTTAGAATAACCAAAAGTTGCGACTGTAAGTTATTTTTGTTCTAGTAATTTAATTTTTGGATAAAAACTTGAAAAGTATGTTTACTTTTTGAATTGTTATTTATTTTTAAAAGTTATCATTTTCAATTTTTGAATTTATGGCAGTTTTTCATTTTCAAAAAGGCAGTTTTTCATTTTCAAAATGGCAGTTTTTACTTTTTCCTTTATGACGATCCGTATACGTCGTTTCATCTGCTTTATGTATTGTTGATTTTCATCTTTTCATTTTCACTCTCAAACCCTAGAATATGAAATTCCCACTTGCTCTCACTTTCTCTCTAGTTTATTCCAAAAAGATCTCATCTTTTTCACGAACGAGTTTGAGAATTTTACCTAGAAAGCGACTATGTCTTCAAGAAAGTCTTTTAGAATCGCTAGTAGGGGACCATAACATATGCGTGAGGGTCCTACGCACTTCGATCTGACCGAGAAAGATGAGTCTCCTCAGCAACAATAGCAAAGTCAACAACAACATTCTCAACCGCGCTAGTCTTCTCAAAACAGGACACAAGATCCTCCACATAATCAACTAGAAGAAGAGATTGTGGAAGATGTAGAACCTATAAGAACGATGACTCCTGAAATTCTTTTCAAACTTTATTCTAAGTTGAAAGAAGGTGGTACTGCAATGACTTTGATCGATGAATTTCTGAGAGAGGGGGGTTACAAGAATGAAACCTTATTCGTGCGTGAGATGGAAAAGATGGACATTGCTTTGGCTAAACATTTGCCAACTTTCCGAGGGACCCATGTTTTGGTACTTTCAATCAGCCTGAAGGAAAAGACGATGATGAAAGGATATTCACACATTTTTAGCCTAGAATAGGAGTGGCTGCAAATATTCATGGTGAAGGAGCAAGTATTTTTCGTTCTAAGGATCATAAGAAGACCTACTCCATTTTGATTTTCTTGATTCGGTGAATGTCAATCTCACTCCTTCAAATGGAACGATTTCGCTTTGCGACAACAGTCGTCTATCCAGCACTCACAACATATTTCTATTCAAATCTATCATTTTTGGATGCGAATAGATTTTCCTTTACAGTTAGGGATAAGGAATTTGTGGTCGATGTAGACACTTTGGCTAATGTGATTGGGGTGGAAAGAGGGTGTTTCCAACCAATCAGTGTATTAGTTGCTCATGCTACACTGGAACTTGTATGAGACAAGTTTGTTGAAGGCAAAACTTCCTACACAAAGATGAATGCTTTCAACATCTTGCTTCATAAGATCGTGATCAACTGTATCCGGCCCAATTCTACGTCAAAGACTGATGTTTCTTGTTCAGAAGTAAAGCTGATATACACCATCAAAATTGGCTACAAATTCTCTCTGCCTCATACTATACTCATGCACATGTACAGGACAGTGGTGAAGGACAAGGGACAACTCCCTTAAGGACAAGGGACAACTACTTTACTCTGCTCTTATTATAAGACTCTTTAGACACTTTGATATTCATATTCCTACTCCTTTGTGTATGCAAAATATTGCTCCAATGGTGATTAGATTAAATATGGTCTCTAAGATGCGTTTGAAGGAGCTAAGAAAGGCTTTAGAGAGCATGAAGGAGAAGTCTTCTATTAAGGCAAAGCAAGACTCTATAGCAACAAAGTGGAAAGGTAAGGAACCAATGAATGAACCTATCAAGAAGAGGAGAGCACTTATCTTGGAAGATGAAGACGAAGAGGATGACATTACTCTCTTTGCTTTTGCCTTAAAGAATTTATAGAGTTTTATTAGCTTTCAAAAGAGAAGAGAGACAGCAGAAGAAGAAGAGATTGAGAAGAGAGATGAAGGAAGAGAAGAGATGAGAATAGAGGAAGAAGAAGGAAGAACAAAGGAAGAACAAAAAGAAGAAGAAGAAGAAGAAGAAGAAGAAGAAGAAGAAGAAGAAGAAGAAGTAGAAAAAGAGGGTCAAGAGGACTCTTTTGAACCAGCCTTAGCTGTATCTTTGTCAACTGATACTGAAAAGACAGAGTGGAACTGTTGGAAAAAGAGGAGAAATGACACATCACTCAAATGTTGAAGCTAAAGCAGAACAGGAAGAATAATTCTTTTCTCCACCTGAAGGCACACAAACAGGAGGAGTTGCTGAAAAACAAGGTATTTCTTCACCTGCTCCGGTATCTCCTACTAGTGATGTTAGTCGGTTTGCAGTAGATCCAGAGGATGTGTATGCCTCTCTTTACCTTGAAGCAAACATTTAGACATCCACCCCTAGTCATGGTGGACGAATTGTTGAAGATCTCTCCCATCTCAAGACTTCTGCAACTGACTTAACTAGACCCAGTGCTGCAATAGAACAAACATCATACTTTTCAAGATTGCTGGATATCCTATTGGATTTAAGGAGACAGCAATATGGCTTGGAGTTTGAGATAAAGGATTTGAAGAAAGCTTTCTTAATCACTTCACTTTCTCTGCAAGAACAACTACTTGCCCTGAAGACTCAAGTGCAAGATACTGTGAAGGATGAAGATTTACAACAACTGAAGGCAACCTTTGGAAAGCTTGAGGACACAGTCAAATCCATGGGAGAATTCCAGCTTGTTCGGATTCCAAAACAACCCTGATTTTCACACAACTCTTTCAATCTTTTTGCTTGTTTATCACTCACTCTTTTTGTTGTTGACAAAAAGGGGGAGAGTTATGTAGATTTGGCTTGCTTTTGCTTGACACTTTTTGATGACATTTCTGTTTGGTTTGTTTGGTTTTGGACTTTTGACTTTGGACTTACTTTTGGATTGTGGACTATTATTAGATTGTGAATCCTTTTAATGTTTGCAAATTCAAACTTTGTGATATAGATTGTGGCTGGATAAGATAGTCTAACTTTTTCTGTGGTTGCAGAATCCAAGTTATCCAGGTCCTAATCATCTTATTTTTATAAGAGATCACATTTTGTTTAAGTATTGTTTTGTAGGTCAAAATTTTTTAAATCCGCAAGAAAGTTTTTTCACCATAAAAAATGAGGAGATTGTTGGAGAAAACTTCTTATTGTTTTGAAGCTAACAAAACTTTTCCCATAGTCTGAAGAACTCTAGACGCAACTGTTAAAGTCTAAAGGCTGCTAGACTTTAATCTCAAATTTTGAAGACTGCTAGACTTTAATCTCAAATTCTGACCTCACTAATAGATTCCAAACGAAGAATGAAGACTTATCCAGAAGAATGTTTATCTTTAAGGATTCGGTTTGTTTGGTTCATGGAAGATCTTATGGCTGGACTTAGCATCTTATGATCATTTATTCTTATTGGAATCCCTCCGATATGAAGATCTTTTGAAGAGCGAACAAACTTGGAAGGTTCTACTTATAGAAACCAAGATCTTGATTGTTTGGGCAAGCAGAATTGATGGGCTATCATCACATTCCTTAAACGACTTGAGATCTCCCTAATTGATTCTCTTTTGGAAAGTGCTATTGGGTGAAATATGGAAAACTCATTTGTTCGAAAAAGAAAATTTTCAAAGTCGGTCTTTGCTATAAGAGAAAAGAAAGCAAACACCTGTGAGATTTCATAAGAGTGTAGTAGAGGTTCTACACTGAGAAGTCAACGATGTGAGACTATAAAATCTCTTTTGATTCATAGTGAAATCCAGCCAGTGGGTTGTCAGTGCTGGAGAATGGACGTAGGCTTAATTTAAGCCAAACCACTATAAACTTTGAGTCTCATTTCCCTTTCCTTAACTCTTTATTTTTATTTGATGCTTTATATAAATGTTTAAAGTTGTTTACATTCTTAGTTAATTATCTTTAAAAGAGGGAAATTGTTATTATTCAGTTTTGCAAAAGAAAATTATATTTACACCTATTCATCCCCCTCTAGGTGTTCTTACTAGCTCTTTCACAAATAACATCACATAATGAGTGTTTACTGAACGATAAAGGTGAGAGGTAGTCCTGCATAACTATCTACCAATCTTGGTTAGATTCAAAGATGGAATGACCAAATTAGTGAACATGCAATTGAAAAATCAAAGATGGAATGCCCTAATCGACTTGATTCAACTTGATCCATTTTAAACTAACATCCAATTTGATCGATTGAATTTCAATTTGGCCAATGGAACCTCAATTGTACACATTGGTCTAGTTCATGGTGCAATTTTAATAGAAATTGGGGAATTTATGGCATTTCATGTTGAATTAATCAAATCAAGTGAAGTCAATTCAATCTAATTGCATTTAATTTGACCCAATTCATTTGGGAATTTTCAATTTAACTTAGATTAGACAAAATTAAGAAAAATGGGAACCAAATCAAAGCCTAATTCTTTACCCAAAAAAAAAAAAAAATCAAAGCCTAATTGAGCCGGCCAAGGCCTAAGTCAATTCGGTCCAACTAGCTCAACCTAGTTCGATTGATTTTGATCGGTTGAGGCCAATTACGGCGCGTTTGGTAACAATTCTATTCCTGGGAACAGATTTTGATCATAAATGATTTTTTTTATTCTGTTCCCGAGAACAATTTATAAACATTTTAAACCGTTTGGTAATTGTCCAAAATTTTTTATTCTGGAATAGAATTGTGTTTGGTACCGTGCTCATTAATTATGTTCTAAATCAATTTATTTTAATTTTTAAATAAATTTTTTTACTTTACTTTTTTCTTTTTTTCTCTTATTCTTCTTATTCTTCTTCTTCTTGTGGCCGGTCGCCGGACCAACAATCGGTCAAATGAGGGCCAACAACCAAACCGAAGTGTCGCCGGCCCTCGTCGGCCTAGCCTTGCCAGATTTGGCAAGGCCGAGCCTCGTCGGTGGCCAGGCCAACCTCGCCAGGGCTGGGCAAGGCCTGTCCGTTCACCGGCGGGGCTGGGCGAGGCCCACTTGGCCACCGGTGGGGCCCGCCCGGCCACCGACAAGGCTTGCCTAGCCTCGGCGAGGCTCGCCGGTGGTTGGGCTTGCCTCTAACGAGCTTACCGAACCTCGCCCTAACCTCGGCAAGCCTCTGGCGAGCTTGCCGGATCAGTTGCCAGCGACCAGTGGACAGCGGATGGCGGCAGACGGAGGCGGATGGTCACAGAAGAGGGGAGAGAACACGTCAAGTAGAGGATTCTTCTTCCACTTTTTTGTTCCGGAAAAAGAATCAATTTTTTCTTTTATTCTTGATTCTACTCCAAATCAATTCCTAGGAACAAAAATTTTACCAAACGCAATTATGTTCCCAAACTGATCACCGGAACAAAAAATCAGGATTTGGCCCTATTTGGATGGTTACCAAATAGGGCCTTAGCCATCTCTGACTATTTTCCATCCAAGTTTCTAGCGTTCGGCAAATTTATTCCGACTAGACAAGCCTTGAAGCCCTTCCCATTTGAAAATTACAAAAATGCCCTCATGTGGCAAAAATTACCAAATTGCCAGTGATTCTGGTCAACTTGAACGAACCAATGGGAGCTTCTTTTAGCTTTTCTTAATAGTGAAGCTAGTGATATTGGCCATTCATCATGGGATTGTCCAAGCCACCCATTGAGCTAAGTCATCAATCCATGTGAATTGAAATGGGCCAATGAGGAGCTTGCTTAATCAAGAATAGTAATTTTGACATTTTTTAAATAGTAAGCATCATTGGCTAAATTATCATTTATTTCAACTAACAAAGCATGAAATAAAAAGATGTGATGTCATGCATAGTTCTCATTATATCATGATTGATGACTAGTGATATTAGTCATTCATCATGAGATCGTCTAGGCCATCCATTGTGCTAAGTCATCAATCCATGTGAATTGAAATGGGCTTATGAGGAGCTTGCTTAATCAAGAATAATAATTTTGACATTTTTTAAATATTAAGCATTGTTGGCTAAATTATCATTTATTTCAACTAACAAAGTATGAAATAAAAATGTGATGTCATGCGAAGTTCTCATTATATCATGATTGATGATTGATTCAAAGATATTAACACTGTAACATTTGACGACATCATTGAAGGGGTGACCTCTTCTTTTAAGGTACAACGATTTAAATACAACGATTTAAATATTCTTAAATTTTATTTCTAGCAAATATTTAAGGATTAACTTGAATAAAATTAAAGTGAAAAATTAATTTTAAGCCTTAACAAGGAACACGTAAATGAATAAATAAGGAAAAATAAAATAACATCCGGTAATAATGTCACAATAGTACCTTTTATCTAAGACTTTAGAAACATGTGACAATTTGATTGCACTTGAATTTTACTAGAAAAAGGATTGATTGAGATAAATTTAAGTTAAAAAATAAACTTTAAGCTAATAAATGGACACGATTAATGGATTGTAAAGAAAAAAAAATATATACAAAAGAGAAAAGTTTCAATAAAATCAGTGACAGTTAAAATTTAAAAGTATACGAAAGATAACAAATACACGATTTTTTTTTTTTTTTTAAGGGAGAGAAATTTAAAAGGAAAAAAAAAAAAAAAGAACCATTTTGGTGGGGTGGCAGATTCCATTCCATCGCCCCCTTCCCCGTAAATTGGGTGGTTTATCACTGTGGCATGCATTGATTACCTTCTTTATGCGATGTATATATGGTCCTTGTGTAGAAAGGTTGACATTCTTTTCCAAATAATTTCTGATCACATTCACCACGCAATAATTTCAAAAGTGACTTTAATAAATGATGATAGTTTTGGATGGGTAGGTTGCGAATAAATGTGGGTCCCATAGGGTGGCAGCCAGCTAAACTTGGAAAAGTGGGACTATTGAATGGATGATTGGTATTTAGTGAACTCGATCCAATGATGTATGCTGTCGACTTGTTGATGCCGTGGAAATGGTCCACGGGGTCTCCGAAAAACTCCCCAAGAGTAAAAAAAAAAAAGTGATTTTGCATTCATAGTAAACTTGTAACCAATATCTTCCGACTAAAGAAAAAAGAAAAACTCCTACCCAATTTCTAGCCGCCCCCCAAAAAAAAAAAAAGAAAAACTGGTACCCAATACAAGAACAAAAAAAAAAAAACTCATATCCAATTGAAACAAAAAAACCAAAAAATAAATATCGTACCCCATTGTGTCATTTTATGCATATGTTTTTTATCCTGATCGCTCGCTTCTTGCAATTTGACGTGGACGTAGAGAACGCCATCGGGTTCATGAATTATCATATCACTTTGACCGACGGGCCCCAGTTCACAAAGGCGAGTGGCCAATCTACTAACCTGGACTTCGTGGTAATTTCTCAATTTAAGCATAAATTTAAACACCTTTCGCTGATTTTGTTCTCTTTACCGTGTGCTTATCCGATCGTAACAAATTTCAAACGCGCAAATGGGAGACACGTGGTCCAACATCGTAAAAATCTAATTATATGCTAGTGTTCCATGTAGCCTCTAGCCTCTAGCACGATAAGAATAATAACATATGTAATTATCTTAACCGATTAAAAATTGAATCGTCAATAATCTATTAAGTAAACGTCTACAGCGAAGAAGATATATAAATAAAGAATTTATATTTAAAAAAAAAATGTACTTTTGCAAGGGTGTATCATCTTTTTTAAAAGCATCATTTTGCTATTTCATCTTTATTCAATGCAAATTTTATAATATGGTATGATACTCGAGATACCACTTAAATTGATAACCTATAGCTAATAACTTGCTTTTCAATTAGAATATCATTGTCAACTCACTTTATAACTCATGCATAAATATACGGACAAAGCTTCTTTATGAGCAGCCTTGACCTTCACGCACTCGGCATGAGGTGTAATATGCTTAGAAAATCAACATGCGTCAAGCATTAATCCCATTAGAATTAAACTTGTTAACAGAGTAATGTTTCTTTTAAAGATAACTACTTGTTAGCTAGCATATTGACATTTATTTCGTAATAGAGAAAGTTAACTGCTCCTTTGAGATCTACTTAGCCAAAATATATTTTTAGATATTGAGATTTCCATATTAAAAATTACTAGATAGGCAGAGCAGTTGTTAAGGATGTGAATAATAATCATTCTATTACAAAAATCAATTTCATCTTTGGACAAATATGTGTTTGATAACGACATAAAAAATTTCTATTTTTGGATAGAAATTCGCTTGATGATGACACAAATTTTCTCCTTCTTGGGCTAGCGGCAGGCGGTGGTAGTGGATGGTGGATGGCGGATGGCTAGCATGGAGGGCGAGCGATGAAAATATTTTTTATTTCTCATTTTTGTTCTAGAAATATAAAAGTAAAAGTTTTTTACATCTTATTTCCATTCCAAACTTATTTATGGACTAAAAATTTATTTCAAAAATAAAAAAAAAAAATGAATTGCATTGGATTTATATTTTAAACATGTTTCTAGGAGTACAAAAATAAAAAATCTGAAAAATAGAAAGATTATCATGCGTATCTTGAACGGATTGACAATTACTTTTTCTAGAAGAAAGTTGCTATTAGGCCTGGCCACCAGGCCTTTTTTCTGGTTGGCGTATCGGACAAGTCCACAAGTTATTTCTTCGGAAAGAAAAATTTGAATATTCATCCAAGAAGAACAAGACTTACATGGGCCAGAAAAAGGAAAGAAAAGGAAACGGCGAGGGAGTTTGGTTTACTTAGGGTGCGCATAACAAAATTTCTGGAATAGAAATTGATTTATGGCCAAAAATTGATTTATCAATTTCTATTTCAAAAATTGAAAAGTTAAAAATTTTAGTTTTTGATTTCTTTTTCAAATCTATTTTTGAAATAGAAATCTGTTCCAAAAATAAAAAAAAATCAAATTATGTTACCAAATGGATTTCTATTTCAAATCTTTTCCGGAGAATAGAGAAATAGAGAAATAGAGAAATATAAATTTTATCATACGCGCCCTTACTAGTCGATGCTAGCTTTGTACAAATGAAATGACTTTAGAAGGAAAGCAAAGAGAATAGTGAGAAGCGCGTTTGACGCCAATCCAGCACTATTGAATAAGCACTGAACGAATTTATGCTTTTGTATTTTCCAGGCAGCGGGATCTCTTTGTGGATCTGTGCATAATAAACATGATCTTTAATCTAAGCAGTGAATGATTACACGAACTAACCAAATGTGGGTTTTTTTTTTTTTTTTGGCTAAAACGAACTGACCAAATGATAGATTGGGGTTTAAAATGAAATGGACATTAAAGTCTATAGTGATTGAAGTTCTTGAACTAATAAGTTCTTTTGGATTTTAGAGTCGGATACACAGAAAGAGCCTCGACACAAGCATCATGACATTCTATTGATGATATGTAAAATATTCGACATTGCATGTTTCTTCATTTGAAGTGTTTGATTGCTTATTAGTTTGGCATGGTACCAGATTAAGATGAGCGTCAGATTCCCATTATTCATAGGACTCCAATTCCATATTCAATTTAACACTTTTGAGACCTCGGTCATTCCAATAGTGATGCACGAGCTTCTAGTTAGAGCATACCATTACTCGACTTTCTCAATTATAAATTTTGGAGTCAGCACCATTTACTATTTGCTAGAATTTTTGGAACTGCCGGTTGCACACTTGACTTCATATTGTTATGAGCGTTTTTAATAAATCACCATATATTGGTTTTCTACACCGTCAACTATGTATCTATTGTTGGCATACATGGATATGAGTTTCATAATTCGTACGTGAATTACATTCTCAAATTTCCAAAGTCTTGGTAAATTTGGCTGACTCTGAGTCTGACCCGATCAGCCTGAAGAAAGAGATGTTGTTCCTACAAATTTCACAAAACTCTAGGCTGATTTCTTGAGAAAATACAGTAACATGAAAATTCTTAGAGAACTAGCTCTACTTTGGTTGAATTACAAACACTCCTGTGTTGAGATCCGCTAAGAGAATCGTCTTCTCGACAAAGTAAGGCAGCCCCTATTTCAGCCATGGACACATCTTACAATACTTCGTTGGATTTTGCAGCGAGTGATTGCAAATGGTAGTATGTCGGCATGATTTTTAGACGCCGTCGAGCAGTATCAAAGATAGATTCTCCCCCATATTAGGCACTTTTATCTAGTAAAACATTTAGCAAGACATCGCCAATAAAGTTTTGCCGATAGTGTAATATGATCAGCTTTACACTAAGTGTTTGTATGGTAATGTTTCAATTTTTCCATTCTTTTATTTTTATTTTTATTTTTGTTCTTTGGAATAGAAAAAGAACAGAAATCCATTTTGTAACGTTAGCTAATTTTTCTATTTCCCGGATAGAAAAAGTGGACAATGAATAGATTTGGAATATAAACTAGAAGTAAAAAAATGTGACTTTTTGTTCCTAGGAACAATTTTTAGAATTAAGTCATTTTCTTTTTTTTTTTTTTTTTCTCCTTTTCTTCTTCTTTCTCTTCTAATCGGTTGGTGGAGACTCACCGTCCATCACTCGCCATCGTCTTTTGCCAACTGCAGGTCGCCACAGCCCTCTATTGGTGGTTGGTTGCCCCTAGCCGCCAATTGCCAGTGGCCGCTGACAATTAAAGGAGGAGAAAGAAGAGAAGAAAAAAAAAAAGAAAAAAGAAAAAAGATAAAAGAATTAAAAAATAAAAGATATTCTACAACACAAAAAAATTTGTGGGTCATACCAAATGCATTTATGTTTTATTTATTTATTTATTTATTTATTTATTTAAGGAATAGAAATTTTGTGTGTTATCAAACATGTTATTTTACTCAGAAATTGTTCCAAGGAATATAAATAAATAAATAAACTATTTTAAAAAAAAATTGTTTATTGGAATAGAAATATTATCAAACGCACTTTAATTAATTGCTAATATCAGTGAATCTAACCCACCTTACAAGAGGAGCTAAAAAGTCTTTTCTCTCTCCTCTCTCTTTTCTTTTCATCATCTTCTTCAATCATCAACCTTTTCCTCTTATTTATTTATTTATTATTTTTTTTTGCATTTTATTATTCTTTTCTTACTATTTTCTCTCTCTCTCTCTCTCTCTCTCTCTCTCTCTCTCTCTCTCTCTCTCTCTCTCTCTCTCTATTTAGATTTGGGAGCTCTTTTGTCTCAACCTACTTCTCAACTTAAGAGATTGAACTATCATGATCTATTTTGAGATTTGGGTGTTATTTTCTTCCGATATAGATCTTGAGAGTTTAATAAATACGTTGTGTATGTATAGAAGTTCTCCATTTCCAGTTGCAATGATGATCGCAAGAGTTTTGTCATATTTGTTCATCCATATGTTAGATTTGTGTTTGTTTAACTTATTTTGATAATCTCCATACAACGATGGTATAGAGAACGCCAAAACCTAGGTGCACACGACTTACTGGCAATGTCGTAGTTATTGGAGAAGAATTTTCCAATGTATACTCATCACTAACAGGGACACGAGATCTAGTGATCAATTGTTGATTTTGCTTGACAGATCCATTCCTTTGAAACAAGTATGCATTTAACTTTATTGGTGCCTCGTTGATCTTCCTTGTTTTCTGGATTGGGTTTTGCTTTTCAATATTCTTACTTTGTTTTGATTTGCCTTGTCACAATGATTATGTACTTTTGTATCCTTTTGAGTAATGAATATAATATTCTTTCAACCCCAAAAAAAAATTGCGAATATTGGCGAGATAAATATATTGCTCAAGATTCTTAGGTTAAATTTGGAGAGACATAACATGATGTAGAAGGGAAAACAAGTCTTTCATTAGAAGCATTGTTGCCATCCAAACTTTTCTAACGCAATCGGGGAAATGGATGAGTTTAGAGGTATTGCTCAAAGGTGTGTCGATGGTCCTCGATTATGCACAAATTCTCTCAAGTCCATACCTTACATAACGTTGAATTTTATTTTAAGTATGTTTTTAGCTTAATGGATTATAGGAGTTGCCATTAACCCTTCGAGATTGGCTAGAAACAAAATGAGATGAGGGAGTTTTGTCATGTTTTCTACGTGACCAGAGATTACTTAATTTCAGGAACCCGATTATGCTAATCATCTACAGAGTGATCAAATAATTTTATGATCCTAAAGGTCATATGAAGTCACTATGTGTTCAAGCAATATTCTCGAGATTTTATTATGATCCTAAAGGTGAGCCTAATCATTCTAGAAAAAAAAAAAAGAAGAAACAACCAATATAATTAAAAGCACAAGAATTAAACACTTAGGAATTGAGATGACTTGAAGTAAAAAGTGTGGAAATAAAAAATTAGTCGGGCAAAAAATATTATATCGCCTTGTTCTAAGTCTCGGGACATGAATCCTCACAAGCTTGACCCGATGCTAAGTTAGGCAAATATTAAACAATGACATATTATATGCCTTCGAACATGAATCCCCATAAGCTTGATATTAGAGACTAAGCCTAATCCCTTAAATTGAGTTAAATTGGAGTGAGCCTAATTCTACTCGTTTTTTTAGGCAAAAAGGCTAATCTAGACTAAACCAACCATTTATTAAAAGAGTGATCCTCACATCTAATTGTATTTTATTTTTGATTGTCTAGCTTTACTATATTACCTGAAGTCTAAGCTATTAATTCTTAGGGAAAAGTGCATTGAAAGCTTTAAAACTTATCACAAAAGTGCAATTGAGTCAAAAACTTAAAAAAATTGCAATTTAGTCCAAAATATTGCAAAAAGTGTAATGTAATCCTAAAACTTGTCAAGTTAGTATAATCAAGTCATTACTTTATCTCTATTCAACTTGGCTAATAGAAAATACTAACATGGCTTTTTTATTATTTTTCTCTCCTACACTGGGCTCATGTGGCTGAAACAACGCCGTTTTTACACACCCTAGTACTGTTCACAGAGCCAAAACCCGCAAGGTGCAGGTATTTATCTTTAAAAGAAGTAAAAATTACTTTTATTTCTCTTAAAAAGGAAGCATATGTTTTACACCCAACAAACAGCCATGTCGTCGATATGGGTAGAGACGTGACTAAAGCTTTGAATATAGTCAAGCACATGGCTCATTGTCAACGATTCACAATGATCAGTACTGATATTGACACACATTGGCTATTATTACCAACTAGTTGTCGATAAACAACCACGTATAGTTAACAATGATCGACAAGGGTGACATTGATAAGCTATCAAGGTGTTAGAAGAGAACTAAATGCATAAGGAGCATCAAAATACGGTTACAATTTTGAAGTTGATGGAGAACAAGGCAATTGAGATCGTGGAACAATTAGCATGTATTTTTTAAGGAAAAATTGTACAAGAACAACCATGGTATCGTAGGAGTATGGGCACAAAATTCTCGAAAATTGAGAAACATGGATACAATAGCTGGAAATTGCTCAGAAGCAGTCATGGTATCACCACTATAAATACCATTGCTCATCTGCTGAAGCCCCACTTTCAGTTATCTTTACTTTCTTACACTGTACTTTTATATTCCAAACTTGCATTGTCAATTAAATTTCGACTTGTATCTTTATCTTGAGTGTTGCGTCATCGATTAAATTCTAGTACAATATATTTCCGTTCTAAAGCTTTGTTGTCGATTATTCTAGCATGGTTTGCTTACATTCAGTTCTGTCATAGAGTTTGTATTTTCGAGGTCTATCGGTTAAAAAGTTCTGGCACGTTTTGTGTTTGTATAGTTCTATTTCAGTTGAAATTGTTGATTTCCTTGTTATACAGAACCTGTCTCATTTAATTACAGACTGAAAAATGACTCTTTAAGGAAAAACATATCTCGTCGTAGGAGAAATTCCAACCAATCAGCTTTCTTGCTAATAAAAGGTATGTCAGGCAGGCTTGAGATTGCTTTTCCACACGAGCAATCACCCGTGGCACCGGTGGCGTGTGTAGGATGAGACTATCTTGCTCATAGGGCAAACCGTGCGTGCTTCTAAAGTAGCCAGCCGTGGGTATGGTGAGACTGAGAAAGACAGGAGAAAATCAAAGGTCTTCCCAAAATTGCCAGCAAGTGTTCTGTAAGATCAAAGGGCATTTTCGTTGTGTACGTAAGTGTGATAGTCTGAGCGCGTGATTGCAATTTCAAGCAAGTTAAATACACAAGCATTATATGGAGCAATCTTGCTTATCGGGACTTCGAGGTTTTCTTTTCATTGCAAAAGATGAACAGCAGCTGCAAGCAATGTGCCACACTTCAAGCATAGAGAATATAACTTCGCTTCCCGCTGAGTACTTATACTACGTACTTAGGCCGCTTTTCCCTACCGACATCAAGAAGACAAAGGGACGATATTCTTAGCTAGCAACGTGTTTTCGTGTCCTGCTACTTATGCAGGTGTTTCCAGAGATCCCGATGAGCCTCTTGACATCGCCCTGCAACCGTGCTTTGTGGCTGCTTTGGTGGACGTCCTCGTGCACTTCGGCCACGCTTCCTCAGCCTACTAAATGGGGCACTTGAAATTTTCCTTTTGCAGGTTCTTTGCCACCCCCTGCAGCAGCCTTGATGCCACAACTTGAGGTGCATTTGGTTATACTTTTGGAGAAAGCCTTTAAGAAAATGTAAAGGATTTTAAATGGGTTTTTCAAAATACAAATTGTGTTTGTTAGATTGTAATATGAAAGTTTATTGTGAAGTACCTTTAAGAAAAATAGTGTTTGGAGAAATTATATTTACAAAAGACTTTTGTGATTAAAAAAAGAAAAAAATTGATCAAAAGAAAAAAAAAGTTGGCTGGTGAAGGGCAAGTGGCCACCGGTGATTGAAATCTATCTCCAAAGGTCAACATTTGAGGATGTAAGACCTCAAGCAGCCCCTAGAGATAATCGATGTTGGCCTCTCTCTAGCCCATCATTGACCCATTGTAGCCACGTGCAACCACGCCAGCTGACTTAGTGGAGAAGAAGATGAACAATGATATCACAAGGGCAAAAATGGAAAAACAAAAATTGATTGAGGATAGTTTTGGAACAAAATTTTTATATTAAACCTTGGAGAGGGCATGTCAAGAATGTTGAAAGCCTAAAGCACCCTAGAACCTATTTTGATCTTCTAGCCTTGTGATGGCCAACTTTTCCAAAATGGGATTGGCAAAATTTTTCCTAAACACTTAATATTTGGCCAAATGGGCCTCGGACACCCAAAGTCCCTTCCCAAGGCCTTTCCCAAACATTACTCTCCAACAAGCTCATCGTTGCTGCTTGTTTAGGGTCAGAGCCCCTCGTTGAGCCAAGCTGCTTTCCAATGCCGGGCAAGCTTCCATCGTATCTTCCCTTGGCAGCATCACCTCACCGACGGTCCTTCAAGTTGGCGGCCTCTCTTGCTCTCCTTGGTCCGTCTTGATATTGCCAGGTCAAATCTAGTTTAGGTAAGTCCAAGGTTGTTTGATTAACATATAACTTTTTGTTGCATATTATTAGATAAAATGACCTTATGTGTTTTGATTAGTTCTTGCATTAATAAGGAAGTGTTAAGGCTTCGGACCTTCGAAACAAAAGGTTGGACCCCTAACTTTCTGTTGCATATTTTAATGTTCGATTAAGTTTATTTATTGTCATGTGTGGCATGTCATGTCATTTGCTTGTTTAGGACTTACGTCCATGAGTTAGAGTTTTCATATTTAGTGTCACGGATAGAATTCATATGGACTTAAGATAGTTTATAGTTTTCATTAATATAAAAAAAAATAGAAAAATGTCATTTAGCTTGCATGTAAATTCAATATTAAGTAGTCTCGTGGCATGCACGTTATTTAAAGTAAGGCATTTGGAAGATCATACATTCTTAGAGTTTTCCATAACTAAGCCATATGGATAATGTTAGTAATTAATTGCATCACATATATTATCTGCATTCCATATAGTTTTTAACACTTAAATTATGGCACCCCATTTAATTATTCACTGCGAAGACAGGGTTTTGTTATAAATATGGATTGGAATTTTGGCCAAATTCAGGCCACCCATGAAGTGGTTACGGTCAAATTACTTGGTCAAAGCAAAGATGTTTAGTTTGACTTAAAACAAGAAATCCGAAGCGATGGAGATGGAGAGGGCGAGAGTTTCGGGGAATTTTCAGGAGTGTTCGGTGTTGGTTCCAAACGGAAGTTAGAAATGGAAAAAAAGAGATGACCTATGATTAGATGGAAGCATAAAAATAGGGCTTGGGATCGGGCGGTTGTTTCTGTTCTGTTCCTGCAGAGGTAATATGGGCAAATTCAAAGAAAGAGTTGAAAGCAAGAGACGCATAGCCAAAGAGATAGAGATAAAGATAAGAGCGCCCTTTTAGCTAAGGATGAGATCGAATAAACAAACGAAATCTGGGTTTTGAAATTTCGAAGCTTCAGGGACTCTTTCCTGGATAAGACGATCTCCTCGTGAATGTATACCTCACGTCTCATCAGATTCCCTCAGGCAGTCTGCAAGGAGTTCCAGCGATCAGCAGCCAGCTCTGGTGAGGCGTCAGGGGAGTCTAGCGAGCGGCCAGCTATCCCGGCGCGCTCTCGAAAACAGTCCCGACACCCCCGCGTCTTCAGCGTCCAGCGAATCCGGCGATTCCCCAGCATCTCAACCGCTCTTCAGCAGGTCCAACTCATTCATCCTAACCGAACCTGTACGTCGCTCTCCAGCTGCTACCAGTCGTTGATCGTACTCGGATTGTGGCCGGCCCTCAAGGACATCACTGACGGCTCCAGCAAGCGCCTTCCCGCAGCTCTGGCGATCCCTCCAGCTTGTGGCCTTCTTCCTACTTTGCCGTGACCTCTTTGGTGCCCTGGGTTAGTCTTAATCAAGGTAATATTGTCACCTCCAGCGGGCGTTGTCGAACTCCCTAATTGAAGGAATGGCTTCCCACAGAGGAGAAGGCCTGCACCTTCAAGGACTTCACAAAAAATTTCACGTACCCTACACTCCCAGAAAATCGATAGAGTAAACAAGGTGTGATTCAACAGGAAGTCTTTGTAAAAGCAAGGTGAAGCATTTTTCTCTCCCTGGTGGTCTTGCATTTTCCTCGGTGGTCTGCAGGAGTTCCTGGTGACGTCTTGCAGCAACAGTGAGTGCTCAACAACAGTCAGTGCCGAACGGACCTGACTAAGCATGCCATGTCTCTGCTAGCTGGTCCGTGACGTGAAGCAAGGAGTTCCCAGCGAGTCTCCAGCAGCGGTTCGGTCTGTCCAGCAACACTCTCAGTTCCTGCAGCCACCATCGCGCCCAGTTCACCCCGTAGTGCTTCGGCCCATCGTGTCCAGCCTGTTGTGTCCAGCCAGCATCCAGCGAGCTTCGGGTGGGGAAAGTCCGGGTGACCCAGCACCGAACCAAGCTCAGCCACTACTTTTCTGCACTCCCTACAGCGTCAGCCCATCAGCGCAGCTCCTCCTCCCAGCACAGGTAAGCCCAAAAACTGCTCATCCTGCGCCAGAATCTCGGTATCAAGTCGAAAAAATATTGGGTGGTCCGGGACCACCACGTCAGCGTGGTCCCGGACCACTCACACGGTGCCACGTGTATGGGGAAGCCAGAGAAAGGACGAAAACCGGGGTCCACTTCTCTGACGCTCTCTCTCCTCTTTCTCTCTTTTGTCCCCTCCCCTCATATGTGGCGCCGTGTGAGTGGTCCGGGACCACGCTGACATGGCGGTCCCAGACCACCCAATATTTTCTCGTATCAAGTTTGTTCAGCACCTTCCAGTTACGTCCCGGTGGCTTCCAGGAGGGCGTACAGCGAGCAAGTTTTTGCGTTGTTCTGACAATCCATCCTAGCAAACACTGGCAATTTCCTGCGAATCTTGCCGCGCGCCGACAGCCCCGGCGGTACCAGTCCAGCAATTCCAGAACCGACAAGCTTTCTTGACGCTCCTGTGCACTACTCGTTGCCGGCAATCCTCTTTGAGCCATCCGAATAAGTCAAGG
Source organism: Eucalyptus sideroxylon (assembly GCA_014182405.2). NCBI lineage: Eukaryota > Viridiplantae > Streptophyta > Magnoliopsida > Myrtales > Myrtaceae > Eucalyptus > Eucalyptus sideroxylon. The sequence continues at coordinate 25,828,489 of CM024550.2, forward strand.
TTGCTGATTTGCTCGTGCGGTGTTCAGGAATTAATTACAAAACTATTTTGAGGTTGGAGGCCCAAGTCCAACCCCGAGGGACGCGTGGACTTCCACGACACACAACGCATAAAAGGCGAGCACCGGACTGTCATGCGACACCTCCAACACGAACGAGCCTTGCTTTTACATTTTGCGGGCGTCCCAGACATTGCACTGCAGCACCAATTGTCGACGGAACGTCAATGCTTCCAGGCTTCTCGGTAACCCACCTGCAACGTCCACAGGTTAGTCCTCAGCCACCTCGCATTGTGGAGACCATTAAATCCAGCACCCTCGCCGGTGACCATCAAGTGACGGCCGCGTCCCTACCTCACATTAAATCTTTAGGTTAAACTTAAACAAGGTAGGTCAAGCTTTGTCCAATGTCCTTAGGTTTATTTTGATTATTCCTTGCATTGATTAAAGCCATTGAGACTAAAGAATGGAGCCTTAACCTTGTTTCTTGTCTTGTTGGTGACTAATCAGGTATCTTTTGCAATAGACTTAGATTGCTTTGAAATAATATGTCATTAAGTTTAATTAATTTTGAGTAAGAAACATATTTTAATGCTTCACGAGATTTATTAATCGTCACATATATATTGTAATGTTATATGGCACGTACATATGTGTAAAACTTAGGTGTATCCATGATTTAGAGATTCCATATTAGAATCATGCATTTAATTCATGTAGATTTAGGGTAATTTATATTTTTCACAATCAAATAAAATCAAATAAAAAATGTCGTTTTAGTTATACATAGATAGCATATAGGATTAGTTAGTCTCACAACATGCATGCATATTTCACATTATTATCTTCCTTTTAAGTTTGTATGTTGCAGAACCTTTCACATTGGATTGTAATGGAGCTGAGCTTTCAAGTTATTTAGCGCATCGAGGTTTTTCCTTTCCTTTAAGTAATTTATTATTATGTTTGATTATTGAGCGTTACACTAATTGTTTGTACACCCATATGATTACCTATGGCATGTTAATAGTTTAAAATTAAAATCGGCCAAGATTGCTTGCAAAATATTTTTTAAATAAAGAGAAAAGCTACCAAAAGGCCTAGTGTATTCAAGTCCCAAATTTATTAAATCTGTAGTTGCAAAGTAGAATGTACTCCCGCATTTTACGTGTTATTTAATCAACCGATAATTAATTATTGGTGACTCCAATAAGTAAGAAATTTGCTTGTTAAATCAAGTACCAAGTTGCTATGGGTGGAGACTTGGGAGAGTTTGCTAAACTCGAGTGAAGGCATCGTGAGAGGAACCTTTGTTCTCGTTGTCGTTATGGTTTAGTGGTCCATTAACTTTCCTTGTTGGTTTTACTCTGGGAAGGTTGTGACAGTAGTTCATACAACATGAAAGTAAGATAATGAGTTGCATCATTCAACTATTAGCCACTTAGTAATGGCTAGTTCATTAGGCCACACTAGAAGATTAAGGTTTAAATTTGTTGTTTTCAAAAAATAAAAATAAAAAGTAGCATTTCGTGTAGTTTGTACTTATAATATATGCTATATTGCACTTAGGATTTAGATTATATTTCACTAATCTTTTAGTACTTCAGGTCATGCATTTTTAATCAAATTCGTAGTTAGAATTGCTTATTGATTTAATTTGTAGACTTTTAGGGTCATTTGTCTTTTTGTTAAGTAACAAAAAAAAGAAAAACTGAATTAGGGAGTATCATGTAGATTGCATTAATTAGGAGAATTATTTTTAAAAAAAATTCATTCTGCATGTCATTTAGTAGGCTCATGTCATTTAGTTTTAATTTTAACTTGTATCTCATATAGATATCATTTAAAATTAATATAAGTTGAATCTCATATCAAATGATTGAGAATTCATTATGCATGTCACATAGATGACATTCCATCTTGATCAATTATATGCTCTTCATGATCATGTACAAGTATTTTCATACCAACAGGCAATTGTTTGATTGGCACAAAATACTACAGTGATACTTTCTCATATAATGAAATTCTAGCCAAAGACCGCATTCTTTGATCTGAAGTTAAGTCGGTTGCTTTATTTTCATTCAGGCCACAATTCTCTTCTTTTTTTTCCTTCTCATCGCAGTCATTTTTGTCTTTGTGTTATAAAAAAAGACACTCGAGGAAAAAATTACCAAGGAGTGGGCATTCAAAAGAAAGAGTGATGGCATGGCATGGGTTCAACTCAAGTGCACGAGCTGAACAATGCACTGCTACACTTGTCAGATCGTCAGGATAAGAGCCAACTCAAGTGGACGATCTGTCTCGAGGTGAACAGTGCACTGCTACACTTGTCAGATCGTCAGGACAAACTCACTTCAACTCCTTCTCTTCCTCACGGTAAAGTTGTAACATCCGCTAATTCTTCCACTAAAGTCGAATGCCTCACTTCGGATAAGATATGATGGATAAGATATGATGGATAAGATCCTGAAGTCGATAAGTTTGGGACAAACAAAGGTCAAATATGACTATTATGTCCTAAACTCCAAAATGGCAGGGCTATTAGTGATATCAACGATATCATTTTCATTGAATAGGATAAATCGATAAAACTATTTAAATAACTGGTAATATCATTTTCAACATTGATGAGCACTAATATGATTGGATGAGTTTGAATAACTTGGAGTACATGCATCTTCAATTATTCGCACATCTCTGAGTAGGAGAGTATTTCATGCTTTCTAGGATTATTACTTTTTTTTTTTTTTTTAAGGGTGAAATATTAGAAAGCAATCAAATTCTATAAAATCTAAAAAAAAAATCAAAAAATCGTAGAAAAGAGGAAAGACTTATACACAAAGAGAGTGTGTGAATAATTAAAGATGGTCCATTCTAAGCTATTCAAACTCATCCAATCATCTTGTTCCTCATTAATGGCAAAGGTGGTATCAGCAATTGCTTAGACAGTTTCATCATCCGCAAATCATTCATCCATTGGGCATGATGTCTTTGATATCAATATTAGTACTTGGCAGTTTGGTGTATAAGACACAGTAGTCATATTTGTCGTTTGGTTGTCCCAACGTATTGACTTTCTGATCACATTCTTTATACCTCTTCCAAACATTTGACTTCCACTTCTAGGAAGACTTAGCAGATGTTATAGTGAGCTCTACTCGACTCATTGCATGTGACTTTGGAGGAGGAGGTGGAGTCTGAATGAGCTTGTCTAAGCTATTTGACAGGTGTAGCAGAGGATTGTTCAGCTCGTCCACTTGACGTTGGGGCCGTGCCATCCTATCATCCTTTCCTTTGAGTGCCCACTTCTTGGTCGTTTCTTCTCTGAGTGTCATTTTTCTTGAACACAATGATGAAATGAGTGCGATGATAAAGGAAAAGGGAATTTATGCCTTCAATGATATTGTCCTTAGCAATGAAAACACAGCAACTGACTTATCTTCGGATCAAACGAGAATGTAATCTTTTGCTAAGGTTTCATTATAAGAGAAAGTATCGCTCAATGGGTATCTTGTGCCTTTCAAACAATGCCCCCTGAAAAGAACATATTTGTACATGAAGGGCATATCATTGACCAAGCTAGAATCGTTTGTGTTATGCAAAATTCTAAATTATATGATATGACATTCAACATTTATTAATTCAAAATGTCATCTTTATGAGATACCAATTAAAATTAATCCTAAATGACATGAGACCTACTCAATGACATGCGATATGAATTTTAACAAAATCAATTCTCCTAATTAATGCAATCTATATGATACTCTCTAAATCAATTGTTTTGTTCTTTTTCTTTGTTAATTGATAGAAAGACAAATGACCCAAAAAGTCCACAAATTAAATGAATAAGCAATCATTTCTAAACATAAATTAGATTAAATATGCATGACCTGAAGTACTACAAGATTAGTGACAAATGCAATTTAAATCAGAAAACATATTTTAAATGTGTGACATGTTAAATATGCAAATCCTAAGTCATTTAGCATATATCAAAATAACTATGGACCAATTCTATAATGGAAACTACATGAAATGCTATTTTTAATTTTTATTTTATGAAAACAGCAAATTTAAATCCTAGATATCAATATGATCTAATGAACTAGCCATTAAGATGCAACTAATTGTTGAATGATGCAATACTAACTCATTATTTTATTTTTCATGCTATATGATCTATATGCAATGCGGATGATGCATGTGAAATTAGTAACTAACATTATCTATATGACTTAATTATTATTAATTGACTCTAAGAGTGTATGGTTTTCCAATGTCTCGCATTAAATAACAAATGTCTTGGTTCGGACGCATTTTGTAGCCAAACGCGTTGCTCTACTTTTGGCCTCCGATCTTGCCTGAACTTTTAATTAATAATTGAAAATTTCCCTCGATTTTCTCTCCGTTCAGCCGTGATTTGCCCCCAGACATATCGAGATTCCCCTAATCTTGGCTAGATACAATTTGTTTCCCTCTTGGACTTGTTTCCGTCTCTATTTTGTCGTTTTCCTTCTGTCTTTGTTCGGACTGCTTGATCTCAGCCAAAACTTCCTGCTACATGAATTTTTCTATTACAAAAGAACATGATGCGAGCTTCTTCACCGCAAGCGCGCATGCGTGTTTATTGGCACTAGGGTTTTCGTGTGCTGTGAGTTCATACGTCCAATTGAGTTGTTCTATATGTAAAATGCTATAGGTCTGGGTGTAATATAGCTATGGAAAACGCTCGAGTGTATCAGTGATTATTGCTCTATGATCCTTTGATTATATAGTGAATTATTTATTGTTAGCTTTCCCTATAGAGTGGGTACTGATACTCTGACTGAACCATGGAAATCCCCGCTATTCTCTATTGTCTCTTGTTTAATTCTTTGGTTATTTTTGTTCATTTAATTGCAAGATCCGATAGTTTTCGTGTTAATCACAACAATTCTAACGCCGATTTAACTTGTGATTTAGTTGAACGCAAATCAACTTCTGGTTATGCTAAATAATGACGCCATAGTGGGGAGAAGCAAGAAGAAGCAGTATGCTGTATGCATAACAACAATGGAGTTTGAATTCGTTGTAGGTTGTCCTGCGGTGCAAAAAGCTGTTTGTTTGGTTGAGAAAGATTTCTGGATCATTTGGTGGTCGCCGAAAGTTCAAAGGCTCCAGTGATGACACATTGTGATATTAAAGCAGCATTTGCTTTTCTGAAATTCCCCTAAAATCACTCGAAGACCAAACACATCGACTGACTACCATTATTGCTTTGGGAGAGACGTTGCAGCAGACAGAGAAGTTGCAGAGAAATACACAGCTACGCATTATAAAATAGGAGATCCCTTCACAAAGCCTCTTCCCAAAGAAGTGCATGATAGGTACGCAAATGCTTTGGTATTGCGTATAATGTAAATTCTGTTCTATTTTGCATTGCAGTATGTAATATGCTCTGTTAGAGTAAATGAAAGACGTGAGCTGTCTTCGTTAGAATATGCTTTATGTTCTAGAGATGAACTGTAATCCTCTACGAATTGGAGGCGCCCACAAACATCAAAATGAGTGTAAAAAACATGGCAGGCAGGCTTGAGATTGCTTTTCCCACACGAGCAATCACCTCTGGCACTGGTGGCGTGCGTAGGATGAGACTCTCACGCTCAAAGGGCAAACTGTGCGTGCTTCTAAAGTAGTCAGGCCTGGATACGGTGAGACCGAGAGAAAGAGAGGACAAAAACAAAGGTCTTTCCAAAATTTGTTACGAAATCACACGTTGATTCCAAAAATAATGCTCGCAAACAATTCACCGGATATAATATAATAATAAAATAACAGAATCAGACAAAATATAATAATAAAATAACAGAATCGGAAGAACACACCAGAAAATTTGTTATCGAAGTTCACCAAAACCTGGGCTATGTCTCCACGTAGAGGCACTTTGCGAATCCACTAGAGTTCGGAAAAAGTTGGAATACAACGACGATCTTCTCTCAAGATCAGGGCACAAAGAGATTGAGAACTCTCGTAAAGAAAAAACTCACTTTTTTATTCTCTCTTTTTCTTGCCTCTCTATTTTTTCTTTCAGCATCTTGACGGCTAGTGTTTTGCCATCGCTAATATAAAGATACCACTTTTAACTTAAAAGTAAATCTGATAGAAAAAAACAAAAAAGCCCTTAAAAAATATTTGGTTTCATCTATAACAATCTTCCACTTGAAGATAAATATACCCAAGCACTAAGCAACTTTGCATCTATCTTCTTCAAAAAATAGTAGTTGAAAAACTTGTGTATTTGCGATACTCTTCATTAATCAACATGGAGTAATACCAATGGTAATAGTATAGAAAATATGCTTCTCTCTATCTACTACCTTGGTCAACATGTCAGCTAAGTTCTTTGAGCCATCAATCTTCTATAACTTTAACTCATTATCTTTCAATGCCGATCTAATAAAGTGATAACACTTCTTAACATGTCTAGTTCTTGAGTGATAAGTTGTATTCTTTGCTAAGTGCACTGCACTTTGACTATCACTCCACAGTGTACTGACTGGCTGTTTTCAATGTAGCTCCTTCATGTAATCTTTTAACCATATAATTTCCTTGGAGGCTTCTGTAATCGCCACGTATTCTGCCTCTATCGTCGATAAAGCCACTATTTTATAGTTGAGATACCCAACTCACTGTTGCACCTGCAACTGTAAAGACATATCCAGTGGTACTCTTACCACTATCTCGATCACCTGAATGATCTACGTCTACATAACCCTGCAACTCTAAAGATGTATTATCATAACAAAGTGAGTAATTGGAAGTACCTGCTAGATATCTCAATATCCATTTCACTACATTCCAATGCTCTCTACCTAGATTCTGCATATATCAACTCACAGCTCCCACTGCATGTGCAATATTTGGTCTTATGCTCACCATGGCATACATCAAACTTCCCACTACTAATGCATATGGAACTACCGCCATCTCATCTTTCAAAGCATGAGTGCTTGGACACATATTCTTGGAAAGTTTGAAGTGACCCGCTAGAGGAGTTGCAATTGGTTCTGCCTTGTCCATGTTAAATCTCTTTAACACCTCGTTCACATAGTCTTCCTATGACAATCATAATTTCTTATTTTTTTTGTCCTTGATGATTTTTATGCCTAAAATATTCTTGGCCTCTCCCAAGTCTTTCATAGCAAATTGTGATGATAACATCTTCTTCACTTCTATGATTCTCTTCCTATTGGAACTAGCCACCAGCATGTCATACACATATAAATAGATATACATGATGTCACCATCATCATACTTGTGAAAATAAACACAGTAATCAGATTAACGTGTGCAAATCATTTTTCATTCATGAAACTATCAAATTTTAGGTACCATTGCTGTGGAACTTGTTTCAAGCCATACAAGCTTTTTTTTTAAGCGACATACCATGTGCTCCTTACATTTGACTTCAAAACCCTTAGGTTATGCAATGTGTAATTTTTCATCTAAGTCACTGTGTAAAAATGTTGTTTTTAGGTCTAATTGCTCAAGATGAAGATCATCCACTACAACTATACTTAGCAGAACTTTTATTGATGTTATTTTCACTACAGGTGAAAATATCTCGGAGTAATCGATTCATTCTTTTTTAGAAAAGCCCTTGACTACAAACCTCGCTTTGTATCTAATATTACCATCTACTTCATTCTTAATTTTGTACACCCATTTGTTTAATAAAGCTTTTTTACTTGTAGGCAACTTGGTCAACTCCCAAGTTTTGTTCTAAAGTAACGAGCTCATCTCATCTTTCATAGCACACTCCCACTGCAAGTAAGATGTGTCACCCTTTGCCTCATTGTAAGTCTCCAGTTCTCCCAAATTTGTATATAAGACATGGTTCAGAACAGTATTAGCTAATGGATTAAAAATTACCTTTAACTTTCTCGTACGTGTAGACCTTCTCAAGACAGGTACTTCAGGGTCGTTCGCTTGCTCCGAATCACTGCATTCCTCTTGAACTACCTCTTCACTGATAATAGGCTCATCTTGAACCTCTCTTTCAAATGCACTTTGATTTATTGGAAACATCTTCACGGGCATTGTGTCTAATTCAACATATTCTAGTTGTTCTACCTTCTCATGCTCTATTTGACGATCTTTGTACATCTTTTATTCATGAAACACCGCATTCCGACTGTTGATGACTTTGCTATTTTCATAATCCCAAAGTCTATAGCCATACTCATCACCATCGTATCTGATAAATATGCACTTTTGGGACTTAGCATCAAGCTTTTTCCTATTCTCCTTGTCAATCAAAGCATATGCAATACAATCAAACACCTTTAGATGTGAAAAATTAATATTTTTACATGACCACCGTTCTTGTGGTATTTTTCCATCTAACGCACTAGATGGACTTCTATTGATAAGATAAACAGCCGCATCAACTGTGGCAGCCCATAAGTGTAGCGGGAGACCCGTGTGTAGCCTCATGCATCTCGCACGTTCTAGAATAGTCATGTTCATCCTTTCAGCTACACCGTTCTCTTGAGGAGTTCTAGGAACAGTCTTTAACCCGTGTATACTTTCTCAACTCAAATATTCTGCAAATTCCTTACTCGTGTATTCACTACCATTATCAGACTTTAGAGCTTTAATCTGATAACCTATTTCTTTTTCTACCATGGTCTTCCACATTCTGAACATCTCAAATACTTCTCTAAGAGCATAGACTCAAGTCTTCCTTGTTGCATCATCAATGAAGGTAACAAAATATCTCTTACCGCCATAAGAGAGTTCTTGAGTAGGTCCCCATACATCAGTAAGAACCAACTCTAGCTTCTGGCTTTTATTTTGTCCATTCAATTGAAAACTAACAACGTTCTATTTTCCATAAATGCAACTTTCGCAAAAATCTAACTCAACTTTTTGCAAACCTAGAAATAATTTCCTCGAGTGTAACTGCTTTACACCTTTTTCACCATGTTGTCCCAAACGATAATGCCAGAGAGTAGACAAATTACCTGTAACCATTGTAGTTGCAACCATATCACCAATATTGTCTCATTGGAGAAAGTAAAGTGTACCCGTACGCTTTCCCTTTGCTACTACTCTTGCCCCCGAGGTTATCTTCTACTCTTCGCATCCAAAGGTTATTACCAAACCTTCTTGGTCAAATTTACTAATTGAAATCAGATTTTTCTTTAATTCTGGAATATGCCTAGTTTCACGCAAAACTAGATATCTTCCACATGAAATGTTCATAGTCACAATTCATTTCCCAACAATGAGACACATGTGGCCGTTTTCCACAACTACTTGTCCGAAATCTCCACTGGCATAATCATCAAATATGTCTCTTTGCGTGGTACAATGAAAAGAAGCACCGGAATCAATAAACCATTTATTTGTTGTCAAGTCAAATCCTGCAAACAAATACAAGTTATAGCAAAGATTTATCGCTAACCACATTAGCTCATTGATTCTCATCTTGCTGCTTGTTTTTGTAGGCTTCACACTGAAACCTCTAGTGTCCAGTTTTGTGATAAAACCAACACTCATCTTTTGCAACCTATCTCTTACCCCTTGATTGTGATTTGCCACGCCCGCTGAATTTTCCTCTACTTTTACTTCTTCCACAGTTCTCCATTGTGAGTGCCACTGAAGATGTAGATGCAGAAAAAATTATCTCCACTTGAGACTTTCCTTTGCATCTTTTCATCCATGATACTACTCATAGCATCATCAAGAGTTAAATCATCCTTCATGGTGCTCGAAATTCCCTGCATTGCGATATTGTAGCTTTTTGGAAGAGAACATAAAAACAATAAAGCTTGAAACTTCATATCTAAATTTATGCCTGCGGATTCCAATTAACCCGTGACCTGCATGAAACTATTAATATGCTCTACTACAGAACCTCTATCAGATAACTTCATATTAACCAGTTTCTTCAGCAAAAGTACCTGATTTGATGTGGACAGCTTCTCATAAATATTCGTTAGAATATCCATGACTTCTTTTGTAGTTTTTGCTTTCGTGATGTGGTGCCCTGTCTTTTTTGTCAACCCTAGATGAATCGTTCCTAAAGCCTTTCGATCAAGAATTTTCCATCCGGCTTTTGCTATCGGATCCACTTCCACCATCTCGAGTTTCCAACCCTCAAGTGGTGCATAGAGATCTTTTTGATAAAGATAATCCTCAATTTGTAGTTTCCACCATCCGAAATCCTCCCCATCTAACTTATCGATTCTGATTTTATCTTTTGCCATACTGTTTGCTTTCAATCGAATGTCACCGAAAAACCCTCGATGTTCTCGATTAGCCAACCCAGGCTCTGATACTAATTGTTACGAAATCGCACGTCGATTCCAGAAAATAATGCTTGCAAACAATTCATCGGACAAAATATAATAATAAAATAACAGAATCATAAAAACATGCCAGAAAATTTGTTATCGAAGTTCACCCAAACCTGGATTACGTCTCCGCGCAGAGGCACTCTGTGAATCCACTAGACTTCGGAAAAAATTGGAATACAACGATGATATTCTCTCAAAATTAGGACACAAAAACATTGAGAACCCTTGTAAAGAAAAAACTCACTTTTTTCTTCTCTCTTTTTCTTGCCTCTCTATTTTCTTTTTCAGCGTCTTGACGGCTAGTGTCTTGCCATCGCTAATATAAAGATATCACTTTTAACCTAAAAGTAAATATGATAGAAAAGACAAAAAAGCCCCTAAAAAATATTTGGCTTCATCTTTAATAAAATTGCCAGCAAGTGTTCCATAAGATCAAAGGGAAATTTCGTTGTATACATATGTCTGATAGTCCATGCACGTGATTACTCAAGCATTACATGGAGCAATCTCGCTTCTCGGGAAGAACAGCAGCTACATGAAATGCGCCACCCCTCAAACATAGAGAATAATGTAACTTTGCTTCCCGGTGAACACTTAGACAAGGTACTCAGTCCACTTTTACCTACCGACATCAATAAGACAAAAGGACGATATTCTTAGCTAGCAACATGCTTTTGTGCCCGCTACTTGTTAATGAATCGAGTTCGTGTTGCGACCACGAATGATTAAAGCCATCCAGTCATGATATCGATTTTCAAATTAGTAGACCGGCTGCCTCAATGTCACATGTTTCTGAGCAAAGCATCCGCACTTTTCCTCCTGATCGCACGTTGATGTCCCTCTTGGAATAGCGGCTGGTGCAACCAGCTAATCAAGCTCATGATAGCCTTTGAGAAGTTTTGAAAAGAGAATGGCCGACGAGAAGAAGGAACAAAACAATGAGTAAAAAGTGTACCATCCAATTTCAATCTTGTTGATCTGTCGATCTCTCAACAGAGTCCATAATGATGTCCAATTATTCCTAACTTGAGAGGAAACCATCCTGGACAAAATAAATTACGTGCGTTTTCTGCCTGCCGAAATTTGGAAAATTTAGTTTCAATGGCTTCCTTAGTTATTGACCCTTATGTATTTGAAAGCTATTTTTCCGATTAACTATGATAACGTTTCAAGACAAACCGCAAAAGCAAAGTTCTCTACGTGCTCTGCATGAAATGAAGCTTCTTTTTAACAATTCTTCTATTTTCAGAAGTGTCAATCCATAAGTTGAAACTATTATATATCTTAGATGAAAGCAAACGACATCGTTCCTTTACATGTAATTAAAAGAGAATGGCGTGACGTGGAATTGATGCTTCAATAACCATACGCAAATTTGTAAGAGTACTGCCGATTCATTTAAAAGATTGAGCAAAATTGACATATGCTTTACCTTTTAAATGCTGTAATACTTACCCTCATATGCAGCTTGATGGTAGTTCAAATTGTGAAGTGCACAAAACATTTGTCGAAGTCCATTGAAATATCGTATTTAATTAATGTGGAGGTGTGCATATAAATTTATATGCTCTAGGCACTATCTCCTTCATTCGGTCTTTGCATAGTTTAATAACGTACCTTTGATAAATATTTCTTTTGATTTAATGTGACATTAGAGCACTTTTGATTATAATATTATCTTTAAGGCTGAGAATCATAGAAAGTGATGGAACTCCATGATCCTTCAGCTTCGCAAGATAAATGCAAAAAATTAAAGGTTGCTATGCCTTGGCTTGCTAGTAACGTTGCTTTTGGTCCTGGTAATTAACACTTCATCTTGGGTTGGCTGGCATGGGAGGACTATGTAATTACACGAAATTTGCGCATTATTAGTACACAAATATATAAAACTCCAACGTATTAAACTTAGTGAAAACTTTCGATACTTCCATGAAATTTCTCCTGATTAGGAGTGCAAACAAGAAGGAAAACATACGCACGATCAATTGGTTAACAATATGTAATGTGATCAACTCATATGCTAGGGTAAACGGAGATATTACTTGTCGAAGTCTAGTGAGGATTAACGAGAAGAACGTTTGATTACATCTTTTATCAAACAAATGATTAATAAATCAACCATGTAGTTTTACGGAGAAAATTATCCAAAAAGTCATAAACTTATTGTATGGAGGCCAATTCACTATTAAACATTTCAAATGTGCGAACTTAGTCCTAAAGGTTCTGATGATTTTGCCAATTTAGCTCCAAACATTTTTTTTTTTTTCGATTTGTCAATGTTATTTTTCTGATCAAATATCCAAATAATAGGTTTAGGATTAATTAATAAATTTTCAAAATTTTTACGATTAAATGACACAAAGAAGGTTTAGGATTAAATTGATATTTTATTAAAAAGTGTAAGACTTAATTGGTATAATTGAAAGATTTAAGACTAAATTGGCTGCTATACAATAGGTTTATGACTTTTCTGAAGTTTTTTTTTTTTTTTTCCCAATTTTATATGGCCTTTCATCATAAGTGCGTGCCCAAACAGCTTCATCTCTAGAACATAAATAGCAAGTTGATAGTGATTATGAGGATAGTGAAAATAGTGGAACTATAACAACTTAGACCGATGAGGGTGTGGAGTGGTCGCCAAGGCTAGAGAACCTAAACAATCGACGGCTCTTGGTAGAGAGGGTAGGAATAAACTAAACTATGCACCGAACAAGAGGAGAGTGATAATGAGATCTATTTATGAAAATTGGAATTAACTCACTAAAGCACTTTGGAACTCCAAAGTTAAGCATGCTCAGATTGGGAGCAATTCTAGGATGGATGACTTTCTTGGAAGGTGCTCACCTATATGTTAAAGGATAAAATCGTGAGGCTCGTATGGGATGGATGCAAACAATATTTCGAGTGAGTTAAATCCAAGGCGCAGGACCTCTCCAATAGGTGTGTGGTGCTTGGATGAACCACACAAAAGTTGGTAGGCTTGTAGTGGCCCAGTCTGATAAGGGTGGAGAGTGGTCATGAGAGCTAGAGGGCCTGGACAAGGAGCGATGCCTAAAAGATTTAAGGATGGCGAAGGAGTAGGAATAAACTAAACTATGCATTGAACATGGAAAAACGATTATGAGAGACATATAAAAACTGGACTTAATTTATAGAGGCGCATTTTGGCATAATTCTAATGCTTAATTGTGGAACTCCAAAATTTAGCATGCTCAGGTAGGGGAGCACTTCCAAGATGGTCGACATCTTGAGAAAGTGCCCACCTATACATCAGAGGACAAAACGGTGAGGCTAATGATGGGATAAGTCAAAGCGGACAATTTCTCAAGTAAGTTAAATAAAAGGCATCATATAAATCATGTAGAGTAATTATTGTCTATTCACATGATGAAGAACTACATATTAATACAGAAAACACTAGTTCCCTAGTGCTGACAATGTAATATCGTTTCCTCTTTACAAGATAGTAGACTTCGGCAAATTTTACTACATCAAAGCGAAAGTAGATAAATGTGGCCATCTGCTTCCAATAAGTACTCCGCCTCATTTGCCATTGATAGCGTCGTGCCATCATCATATGCACCCAAACTTTAACCTGTCTGCGCTGTTTTGATGGTTGGCCATTTTTGTCATCACATGTCGGAAAAAGGATGATACTCAAATCGCCCCGAATCCATAAGCCCAGGAGGCGAATCCGATGGGGTTTCTCGACTGAAAAAGATAAACTAATTACTTGAATGCCAAATGTTCATATTAATTTGCGCCATCTCCAAACCTTCCTCCACGTGATGTCCCTATATACTTATAGGAAGGTTAATTATATAAAGGCGCAAGCAGCGAAATTACATCTTATTTTCAATGTTTGCCCAAATAATGCATGAATAATACAATGAAAAGATCAAATAAAATTCGATGTACCATCTCCAGATTTCGATCCCAAGATGATGGATAAGAGAGAACATCATATCCGCTTTCATGAAAAGAAAGATTGCATTGCCTGCACAAAAATTGCGACTATGATTGCACCGCCTACTTTCTTTTATCTCTACACCCGTTGCTTTCAACGTAGGCTTTTTTATCATCTTTATGCTTTTACCCCCTCACAGAAAAAGCCGCAAGAGGGATTTGGAAGCACGTGAAGAGAGAGAGAGACAGAGAGAGAGAGAGAGAGAGAGAGAGAGTATGTAATGATCTTGCAGGATCAGTGCACACCTTTTTATCCCGTCATGTCCGGTTGATCGACGACCTTTCGGCAACTTGCAGAGAAACGTGAGACTCCCAAAAGCTTGTGCCGAAAAAGAGAAGATGGTTCTAGTTCCAGGGCCTCGCATGAGAAGAAGAGAGCTCAATGTAGCCAAGGACAAACTTGCCGAAAAAGGCGGAACCCGTCCTCTGGTCGGTTAACCAATTCCGGCAAGTCATCCTTGGCTGCATTAAACTCTCCGCCTCTTCATGCAAGGCACATCGACCTCGCAACAATAAATTGGCGAAACGTGACATCCCTGAAAATTTGCCCTCTTCGAACAAAGGGCGTTTCGAGCTCTCTAGTTTCTAGGTCTGTTATCGACAAGTCAGCCTCGCATGATAGAGAAAAGAGCCCTATGTAGCCAAGAACAACTTGCCGGAGCCGGAGGAATTCGAAACGCATCGAAGAAGGAAGTCTTATTTTTCAACAAATGCCGGCAAGTCATCCTTGGCTGCAGTGACCTCTATAGCTCTTCATGCGAGGCCTCTCATCGCATACAGCAAGCTACTCTCTTTGTTTTTCTGTGTGTAGAACTTGAAGATGGGGTGCGGTATTTATATTGATCGGATTGTGTAGTAGTGACTGGAGAATTATGACCGCTCATATTTTAGAAATTCCGAAAAAAGCAAGTGGCTGTAGCGACAGCCAAAGGCCACACTCGGCGAAAAAACCAACAAAAGCACCGAAAACATTCGTCGACTTTTGAATATATCTCGGTTTATTTTGAAAAAAAGGCATTTTGCTGAAATCTTGTCATTCACTGTCTTACTCAAATGGGTGTGGCAGAGTGGAGCCGAATTGCAAGATTTGAGGGGCCTGTTCTTCATTATTATTATTATTTTTTGCCATTATTTGACGTTTAAGAGGGTGGGGTGAATATTTGAATGGCTTTGCATGGAATAGAATCTTGACAGATGTGTGATATGGCCCCACAAATTGGCCAAGACCATTCCATGCCAACCATACCATCTGCATTTGTCAACCCTTTATGGGTTCGAATAATATGCACCAATTAGGCATTTTCCTTTTTGATTTCCCCAAAAGAATAAAGCATATTTCCCTTTGTGGTCCTTTTATATGTAAAAGCGGTGGAAAGGGATAATCAATGTGGGACGCCCTTCTTCTCGTTTTCTAAAGAGTTTCATACCCCCAGTTAGAATGCTCGGTTTCAATATAACTACTACCCATTCTAAGTGAGCCCGTAATCGTTATGCCAGCGACCGCAAGTTAAAGTAAAACCAAAATGATCCCTGTGCGTTGCACGCATAAAATCTACGACACAAAAAAAATCGTGATTTCTTGTAATTGAGAAAAAAAAAAAAAGGGGATTTAACACTATGATTGATGGAGTTGAAAACTACATGGAAATAAGTTATAACCAACTTAGCCAACCACCTCATTAGTCATTTTTTAATCACAGCGTTAATATATATGAGGAGCTCTTAGCCTAAGAATGATTAGTCTTGATGCAATGAAGGCTACATTTAGTGAGCCGGATAATTCTAAATACAACTAATTCATATCATCTATGGTGTTTAGGGTATACAAAATATGGATATGTGGGGATAGGACTCTAATTTGGATTAAAAAAAAAAGTCCATCTAGAGGGAGGGATATACCCAGGTAGGATATCTCCTATCTTGGAGTTTTTTTTTTTTTTAAAAAAATTTTAGAAAAGAAAATTGTGAGCCATGGTTGATTGACATCTTAGACTAGTGAGAGATCCCACATATTTGAACAAGTTCCATTGTGGCACAAGCTTCACATTCTCCAATTAGCGCTAGATCCACTATTTCAAACCTTGAATTTGAGATGTTTTGAGGTGCGGTATCGTAGAGTTTGCCACCTTAGGTAGGGCCTTGACCTCAGCGTTGGCCATGGGATAGGGGTGGTGATTAGACTAGTTGTTGTAGAAGACTGAAGGTTGGCAATTGAGATGGTGGAGGGATTGTGGTTGCTGAAGATCGTACAGGCCAATGGTTGCTGAAGATTTTGAATGTTGGTGATGCCCAGGTAGATTGGATGTTTGCAACGGCTCAGCATTCTAGGGAGATGCGAGGAGGATGAGACGGGATTTCTTGCGGTGGCCGCGCCTCAAGGAGATTGCAGGGACATGGCCCAATCAACGAGTACGGTTCTCATGTCGCAAACACCATATATCCACATTCATATTATGCCCGATGATTTACCGAAAACTGTATGATATATTAGAATTCCCAGACGACTTAAATTTCTTAGTCCTTACAGTTTTCTAAGGCCGCATATGTATTTTCAAACTTCGATTCGGTCCTTTGGAACATGGATCCTATAAATTTAGTTTATGAAATCATCCCCCCGAAGGACGCACCAATACATTGAGATGCATGATGCTTTCTTCGATCACTGGTTGGAGGAGAATTCGTCCAATCAAACCTCTGATTAGCAGACTAGAAAAAGGATTATGTCATTTTCACCTAAAGTTTCCTGAGAGGCAAATTTTTTTTTTCCCAAAGTAACTTCCACCTAAATAAAAACACACAAAACTCACCCGCGACCCACCTTGTCGCATCATCCCTCGCATCCACTTACGGGCGCCCACCTCCAACACACGTCAGCTTGCTGCCTCCCACTTCGCTCGCTCCCTGTCGCCATCAAATCGGCGCCAGCATCGAGGTTGCTGCGATCAATTTCGGTGTGCTTCAAACCGGACCAAATTCCTAGAGATCTCAATCGCGCTCTTTTGGCTAGAGCATCTAGATGTATATCCTTCTAAATGCCATTGCGTTGGATTAAATGGTTTTCTGGATATTAATTATGATTTGAAATTCAGTCGGTCATAATAGAGAACCCAAAAAAATAAAGAATTCCCAATTCGGATGTATGAATGCTCAATTCAAAAAATTTCACCTTTAGATGGGGGATTCTAATGTGCACAAAGCATTGCGAAACTTTGTATTCATGCAAAGGCCTTGAGGCTAAGCCTGGCCTAGTTTGCCCATATATATATCAAAAGAGATTATGAAATATGCTATAATAATAATAATTTTACTTTGTCATTAACATTTATAAACACTAATAAGATAAATTTAGCCCAAATTTCTAATATAGTAGAAAAATAGTATAAAACTCATATATAACGCAATAAAATAAAATAACACAAAACTCAAATTATTTTACACTTATTTTCCATTTCTACCTTTTTTTTTAGTTGATAACTCTTTTCTTTTGAAAAATAGAAAGGTGGCTCGATGGGTAGGCCTCAACAATTGCTCAAGGCTAGTTTAGGCCTGGGTCCTGCCTGGGTGGGACCTTAGGAGGTTTAGGCTTGAGGCAAGTCCACCTACCTAGAGCAATTTTACGCACCATATATGGGGTTTGAACATGTGACATTTAGCTCTTGAACTAGAAATCCCCCAACACCCCAACTAATTGTGCCAACTTTGAGTGATTGATGTGTGATTATATTAAAGCTGTAATTTCTTACACAACATGAAAACACAACTCGGACCCAACTCAAAAAGTTTACTAATAGTGTACAACATGACACGATTTGATTTGAAATTGACACGAATTGATATGTTTTTACTCTCTATTTTTTTTTTTTTGGTGAAAAACAATGTGTAATTACTTTGCAAAATTTTTGTAACAGTACAAAATAACCAAATAGTTGACACAAACGTGACATTCTAACACGAATTACCTGTCCTATATTATGTTGGACGGATAAAGATAACATAAATTTGTCTATGAGGTTTCAAGACAATAAAAATCGAGATTCTTTCTTATGCATGCAAATATAATATTTTGGAGCACCTATACAAGTAATTTATCACAAGCCTTGTCTTTTAGGTGATTAGATAATTCATCTTTTGCATTTTCTATTTTTCTATTTCTCAACTATATATGAAAGTGTAAAAAGATTATAGGTGAGGTGAGATTCTAGCAAAAGGTTAAATTTGTAGTCAATTCAGTCCCATCTAATTTGTGTATAGGTGGTTTAAGGATGGACGTGTGTTAGAGGATTACATATATACTACGAATTCGTTTTCTGTCTCCACCATATATTTTAATAATAGATCTATGAATGAAGTCCCATCAATGGAATCAAGTTCCCTGAAATTGGTTAAGAGGCGGACTTCATAAAAGGATTAGAAGTACGACACAGTTTTGATATGTCGCGAGTACAAATGCAGACTACTTCATCACTATACGAAGTTTTGCCCTTTAGCCATGAAATCGTTTCCTAGATAAAATCTTATTTATTTGTCATAACAGGAAATTATTCTCAACAAGCTTGTTGAGGTTATCCAATCGAATTTTGCTTGCCTGTCCCATGCTTTATGAGTTCAGTGAAGTACCCTCTCGAGTTGAAAAATTACTTACATAAAGTGATCTTCTTGGTTATTACAGAATAATTTCATAATATGTTTGTTTTCTTATAGGTTATTATTTACATTATTATCATCCCTTGAAAGTTAATTTAGTAATTTTTTTTCTCGTTGAAGTTAGTAAGGGATGACCAATGCTAGCAACACCCTTTGGGCATTATTGTAAAGGGTCTCACACCCACTACAAAGTATTCATTTTGAGTTGCAGGACTCATAGCTATTGCACTCCAGTACTTGAGACCCGAAGCTGAATATTGAGGTTCGCAAGTTCGTCCTTACCATCCCACCAACATGCTCGAAGCCGAGAAGTCCCTCGATACGTGTAATGTCGTAGTTAGGCGACACATCAAGAGCTATTTTGAGGTTCATTCATGAAGTAAGCCGGATCGTTATCTCATGATAGACAGCTGGCCCCTAGATAGCTGGGACCCTTTTCTCACTGGGCCAGTCAATTTGGTGGTCGACCGGTGGCTTATCAGCTTTACTTGTCATAAAGCAATCCAGGGGACAACGTATCGAGTCGTTGAGCCCCACGGCGAGGCTTTCTTGTCCTAAGTCAATTTGGTATGGAGGGAATGGTGGATTGTGGAATCAAATCCTAAGGGCATGCACGTATTCTTTGCATTGGGACCGATTCTTTTGGGACCATTTTACAGGCCGGCCAAAATAATATATTCAAATTCGTCAATCTCGAGGCACAACAAAAAGCTTTGTGCGCGTGAATGATGATATAAAGGAGGAAGGAGGAGCCCTTCTAAATATGGCAACTCTTGGGAATCTAATTAGAATCGCCCATCTTTCTATTGTCATATTCTCGATTACTATCCGAGTGACAAATATGCATACGGTCAAAGAAAATCATATCTTATTCCACAATGGGATTCGACAAAACAATCCACCACATTGCGAGCATATCTATAAATATTATATTTGTCAACTAACGGTGTCCGTATGCATATCCGAGTAATATTACTCGATAGTGGTTTCGATAGATCTATCGAGTAGACCAAGTAGAGAGGGCGATACCAATCAGATTGCAGACCTTATAGGGCTAAACTCTTCCTTAATTTTATGCTTCTTCTAAGTGGATTACATCGAGGAGAGATTAAAATATAGTCGACATTGCTACTGTCAAAAGTAATTTTCATCGGATATTTACAGGATTTATAAACTTTTTATGTGCACATGATCACCCTTCATTTATTAGCATAAATTTTTGGATTGGATATTCTAAAAACAACAATAGAAGAAAAACAAGACTTGGTCATGGTTTATATCAAGGAAAATTCAATCAATTCTAAATTTATTGTACGTATGCCAATTCAGTTTTAAACATTTTAATTTTATCATTTTAATCATAAAACTTGACTCAAAATTTCAATGTAGTTCTTTTGACCAAATTTTCCTGGAAATCACTGTCATGAAGGTGTGTCACATTAAATGGCCAGTGATAACTGGACCCGCTACATTAGCTTTTTTTTTTTTGGTGAAAAAATGACTAGAATGACTATATTGGAATTTTACTTAAATATATTAAATTAACAAAATTAAAAAAAATTAAGACTGCTTGGATAATTTTTCATTTTATATCAGATAGATTATTGGAACTAATAAGCCAAGAGGGAAAACTAGGCAGAATGACAAAGGTATTCATCACTGCAATTTCAAGGTTTCTAGTGCAAGTACTTAGATAACTTATGAAAATGCTTTTATGAAGGCCATACCGTCAAAGTTTTTCTGTGGAAAGCACTTGCGAAATGCTAGCGTGGGACTTTCTTAGCGCAACGCCTGACATGTCAAGTCCATGGCATTCGAAATGATTGGAAAACCTGAGGATGGCACAGTCGGCACACATCTATAAATGGATGAAGTACCAAAAGAGAGGGATCAATATGTCAAAGAAAACGAGAAGAGAAAAGTCGAGGTTGACAGTCATGTTACGTGGCTAAGTTAACAAGAGAAATCAATGAGTATTTTGCAAGATTTGCATCTCTAATCAAACATTAGATTGCACTCAACAATGGAGTTCCTCAAATAAATTTTGGTTAAGAAATGAATCATTTCTACTGAGAATCGGAACAAATCTTATGACAAAATGTGGGGCTCATACACGATTGAAGTGGATAAGAATGATGTAGCGGGGCATGGATTCGGGCGGTGCTTTCAACTTTTAACAGCCTTATTTTATATTTGGATGAAAGGGAGTCATGATGGGAAGGGATGGGCCGACTTTCTCTTTCGTTCGTCTTTTCTAGAGCACCGCCCTCTTATCCATTTCATCATTGTCATGTTTTTCCGCCTGGGGAAAACTAAATTTTGATGGGGGAAAGACTTTATGACGTAACTCCCGACATAGCTTGAAATTAGATGTGGTAGATAAGTAATCACTTCCAAAATGAATTATAGACCGCTGTCCCCCAGAGCCAATTGACCGGCTATATGTGATATCTATTGGAAAATAGAGAGGACTAGAAGAAGAAGAATAAACGTATTGGGGGAAGAATATATAATACCCTTGTTGTAAAATATTAATAATTTGAGAATATGATAACAATAGTAAATGGAAGTGAGGTACGGCTAATCGAATCTCCTTAAGATGATTAGTTCATGTCAACGTTGCTAAACAGCTTCACGAACTTCACCTTCCAATATACAACATCTCGAACTTGTTAATATCAACACTATATGAACATGACTCTATTGAACACTTCTTGAAATTGCCACATTTTGAAGAGAGGAGATGTAGGTTTTGCTGCTTCTTGGGATGAAGATTTTAAAGTTTATTTATAGAGTTTTAGAATTCATGTATAGAAGCGGTACATGAATCGTGAATTAAATAGATAGAAGAATCTAGAATTAAATGGATACAAGAATTCAGGAGATACATGAAATATGAATTAAGTAGATACACGAATTCAAGAGATACACGAACTCAAAAGATACATGAATTAAGGAGATATATAAATAAAGACAACATATCTCATTTTGCTCACTTTCGTTAATCCATTAACCCATCATAATTACAACAATATCAGCTCTCCGCTTTGGTGCATACTCTGGACCATGCTTTTTTTATGCCTTTTATCGTCCGAACAAGTTTGTTGAGTTTGCGGAAGAATGTCCATGATCATTGATTATGGGTATTTGCTTAGGCGCCAGCGGACACTTGTGGCCATGCATTGAAAATCTCCAGGTTCAATGCCACAACGGAATCCAAATCGATAAGAAAATTTTCAGCCGTTCATGAAGATATATATTCCACAATCTGTTTCGATATGCTGAGGGATTTCATTCAAATCTTTTTGTTTATTCTGTGCTATTCTTTTTTATTAGGTTTGAATGGACAATTGATGAAGGAATTAAGGATTGCTCTATGATAGTACTTTGGCCGGCTAAGCTTGCTCTCCACTAACTTAATCTCCAGCTTTTCGGAAAATCATTCAAAAAGTCCTAAATTTATTTTACAATGGCCAATTTAGTCATAAGACTTTTAATTGTGTCAATTTAGTTATTAATCTTTTGATGATTTGCCAATCTAGTCTTTTTGCCCAATTTTATTTGGCAATCATTGATGTGGATGCCAACCGTTCTCATGGCACAACCAACGCTAACGTGGTCAATTTTTTGCATTATTTAATCTTTTTCCTTTTTTCCCTTTTTTCTTTTCTTGTTTTTTCTTCTTCCTCCATTAGTTGCCATGACCAGTGATTAGCCACAAGTGAGGGTGAGCCTTGCCTAAGGCTAGCGAGTTTAGCCCTTGCCTATGGTTGGTCGTAGGCCATTGCCGAGGCTTAGTGACTAGCAAAGGAATAAGGAAAAAAAGAAAGAAAAGAAAAAAAATACAAAATACAAAAATACAAAAATATAAAAATACAAAAATAAAAAATACAAAAAATTGTGCATGTTAATGCCGATTGTCGCTATGTCATGTAGAATAGTTGGCATCCACATTGTCGATTTTGGCTAAATTAACTGGGATCACTATATTGACATATCATAACAAGACTTATGACTAATTTGATCAAAGTGATTGATTTATAATAATGGCGAGTTAGGTTTGGGTTGGGCTGGTCTAACACCTAACTTAGGGACTAATTTGCATAGTGTTGGTCCCTAATTTTTAGGGTTAGGAACCAACCCTATTGAGCTAGGACCAAAGATTGGACTGATCTTGTGGGTGTGAAACTCAAGATCAACTATTAATTTTTTGTTTCATTTTGTATTTCTTGAAAGGACAAACGTATTCTTTGAAATGACATATCCATCAACAACGTGATATTAAGCAACTAAACTATAAACACCAATACAAATCAAACAAAAATCTTAGATAATGCAACAACAA
Source organism: Eucalyptus sideroxylon (assembly GCA_014182405.2). Taxonomy (NCBI): domain Eukaryota; kingdom Viridiplantae; phylum Streptophyta; class Magnoliopsida; order Myrtales; family Myrtaceae; genus Eucalyptus; species Eucalyptus sideroxylon. The sequence continues at coordinate 25,851,787 of CM024550.2, forward strand.
AAATCTCCACTTGCCAAAAGTAACAAACATTGAAAGACAAATATGTGAAATAAAATTAAAAAGTTCAAAATATGTAACATAAACCATGAATTTTACAACTTCATATCATATTCGTTCTTAAAAGATTACTACAAATTATTAACACTAAAAAAAAACATAGTTAATACTTAATGATAGTTTTAAATTGAAACTACTATTAGTGAAATTGATGGAATATCCCACCATTTATATCATCTGTGTGAGTAGAGTTGAAAGCCCATAATGCCACAGACTTAGATCCCCAAATTTATCATCTATGTTTTGAGCATGAGAAGGGAAATTATGATATTAGAGATTGTGAGGGATTTAGTTACAAGCCTCATTTTATTATTATTTTCAAATGCTAAAATATTTGTTCAAGGTAATGGTATTTAATGTGGAAGCATCAAACATTAACAAATGGAAATTGTTAATATGATTGTCAACGAAGATGCAAAATAAACATTTCTCTAAGTTTAAGATGCAAGATGCACATGTTGATTACAAACAATGATCAATCTAAATTGCTAAGATCCTAGAGTCTTCTTTGCTGATGGTCATCACTGACGAAGAATAAATGAGCAGGGAGGGTTGTTGCTAAAGTGAGAGTGAAAGAGATTGAGCTGTTGAGAGGTCGAAAAGAATTTGAGATTGAGGATGAGAGTGAGAGTGAGATTTAGAGAGAGGGACCAATGAAGAGGGGAGATTAGGCACTTTAGGTTATACCTAGTATTTGAAAAAAAAAATATAGAGTTTGTTCGGGTTGGACCAACCTTAAACCTCAGATCAAAGATCAACTTGTACATTACAAATTTTAAGGGCCCCAAGACTATAGACTGATCTAATCTCCCTAGGAACTGGACTAGCACTAGAAGAATTGGCTGGTCTAGGGTCAGTCTAGGATTAACCCCAAAATGATGCTCATCCCAAGTTTATAATTGAATTGGCACTCATACAAAAATTCTAGGATTTTTTTGGTAATTTTTTCCTAACCTTTAGTGTGGTCTCTAAAAAAGATGTATGATTTATTATTTCTGCCTAGTGTTTTCATCCAAAGCCTTTGCTCATCACATGACATCAACCTTTAAAATTTTGTTGAGTAGGTGAAAAAGTCATCACATGAAATTAACCTTAGCATTTAACATCCTTATGCATTTTGAAGAGTCAATAATGTATGAGAAAGAATGCTCTCGATTCCATCAAAGTTAACACACTACTGAGAACTTTGGCAAAATTGATTTAGTATGGTTGCGGTTGCATTTGTCGTAAATTTAAGTGAGAGGCCTTGGCATGAGTTCAATTTTCTTTTTCCATTCGTGTTAAGATATCATACTATTGAAATGATTTGTTATCATCGAAAGAAGTGATTGTTGGATATGAAAAGTAGTGATTGTTGGATATGAATAGAAATAGTTGTTGACATGGAGAGTGATAATTGATCATGAAAAGTGGTGTTGCTAGGGATAAGGCACCTATTCTCAGGAGATACATTAATTTGGTTAATTATTAATAGGACTATATCATACATTATCCATCACAACTATTCATAACAATAATAATTCTATTTTCTTCAAACATTCTCTCTTCTTCTCTTTTCACCTAGAAGTTTAACAACACATAGTGAAATTCCAAGAGAAAAAATTGAGTAATTGTTGAGCACATTTTTCTGTGGTTTTGATATATATCCTAGAGGTATCTTTATTCTTTTAACTCGGTAGCAACAATAATAGGGCAATAATACTTTAAGGACCATGATCATCATCATGTGTCAAATTATCAGAAAACTATAAACCATTGCTCTATCTTCATCGGAAATCAATTTTTACTTAAGAATATTAAGGTATTAGTTTTTCATAGGGATGCCGATTGTGGTTGCATCAAAATTGAAATTTTTGTTTTTATTTATATGCTTGAGTCATCTTCTTTGTGGCAATAGATATTATCTCATTTTGGCAATAGAGATGATCTCATTTTGGCTATAGAACTTTGAAATTTATGAATAAAAGTGGTGTGATGTCATATGATAATCTAGATAAGAAAAATTATGAAATATGTTTACAAGTAAAGATAAATAAGAAGTCGTTCTCAAATATAGAAATATCTAGTAGTGGAAATCATTTTGTTATTATATTATTTATGATTACTCTAGATGTACTCATGTTTACCTTATAAAATCAAAATTTCAAGCTTTTAATGTGTTCAAGAAATGTAAGGTTGGAGTTGAAAAACAAAAGGATGCAAAAATCCAATAGTGATTGGGAAGGAGAATACTTTTAAGTAAGTGTACCTTATACACCACAACAAATTGGATTAGTATAAAGAAAGAATTGATGGTAGATTTGATTAAATCCTCGATCTACAAGAAAGCGTAGGTTTGTCCATTTGCACAAAGAGAGCGTCGCATGAAAAAAAAAGACAAAAGAGAGAAGCTGCACGTCAAAAGAAGCTGCATGAAGCCTTGAACAAGAACGTGAAGCCATATGTACATGGAGCAAAAGATGAATGTTGGAGTCTTTGTTTTTTGTGTACGTAGAGCATTTTGTTTGAGCTTGAATGTGTAGTGATTTTGTGCCGTGAGTGTCCAAGTGAATTGTTTATTTGTAAACACTTTGAATTTGAGCTTAAATTTAGGTGTGGGAAACATTTAAGCATTTGAGTAGTTGTAAACTCTGATTCTTCATGGATTATTTACTGTTGGCTCTCTCTATGGATATAGGCATTGATACTTGGACCGAACCATGTAAATATTTGGTGTTCTCATTATTCCTCATTTATTTCTCTGGTGATTTTGCATAATGTAAATTGCAAGATCCTATTATTTTTGCATATTATATTTCAATAGTTGGTATCAAAGTTTGAGATCAAATATCTTGATTGTGATTTGGGGCTTTTGTTTGTTTGATTATTATTTGAAAATTTTGTTATTGCAATTATGTCTAAGATGAAAGCTAAAAGTGAGAAGTTTAACGGAAGGAACAATTTTGGATTATGGAGCATCAAGATGTGGGCGTTATTGACAACCTAAGGTTTGGCTAAGATACTGGATGGTGAAGATGAGTTGTTGATTATAATGAAAGTCTCTGAGAGGGTAGAGCTAATGGAAAAAGCAAAGAGCACAATCTTGTTGTAGGATGAGGTTTTAATAGAGGTGATTGAGGAGAGGGATGCCACAGCGATATGGGCAAAACTTAAGGCTTTCTATGTAAATAAGGGTTTGAAAAAATCATTTATACGTGTTGAAGATAATGTTTCAGTTTAGATATACTAAAGATACATCTATCAAAACTCAAATGGATGAATTCAATAAACTCATGATGGATTTGGAGGACGCTCGTAAGATATTTGTTGATGAACTATAGGGCATGACATTGTAGCTTCTTTATTAGAGTTATTAGAGCACTTTACTGATTTACTGTTGTAGATGCGTACTATAATTACCTCGAAAAAGTAAAGTCTACTTTATTTCTAAGGAGTGGTAGAGAAAGTTGCAAGATGACGGTTTGGTGCAAGGGTAGTGCAAGCACTAATGATTCAGGTAAAGGGCAACATAGAGAGCTTAATGGCAATAGAGGTAAAAGCATATTGAAATCACATCATAGAAAGTCCAAAAGATGCGTGAAGTGCTTTAACTGTCATGAGGAGAGGCACATCAGTAGAGATTGTCCGAAATAGGGGAATAAATGTGATAAACAGAATGCCACAAGTAGTGCGGGGAATGTTGCTGATGGGAGCACTAGTGATGCATAAGTTGTTTTATGCGTGACTATTAATTCGTCATGAGACGAATGTGTGCCAAATTCAGGGTGTTCTTATTATATAATGTCTCATAAGAACTGATTTGCTACTTACCAAACTGTAGATGGTGAAAGAGTTTTTTTAGGGAATAATGTAGTCTATAGGGTCGTGGGGATAAGGACAATACAGATTTGGATACATGACGGGGTGTTGTACACATTGACAAGCGTGAGACATGTACCTGAGCTTAAGAAGAATTTTATTTCTCTAGTGACACTTAAAGACATTGGGTGTAGGTACAACATTGAAGATGGAGTATTGAAGATCTCTCGATGTGTCATAACAATGATGAACGAGAAAAAAGTGAATACTTTTTATCATCTTCTGGGAGAGACTATGCCCAGAATTGCTGTAGTTTCATTGGGTGAGTCAGATTCTAACTTGACTCAGTTATATGCATTTAAAGCACATGAGTGAGGCAAGTATGACGATACTGAGTGAAAAAAGGTTGTTAAAATGTCAAAAGATAGGAAAGTTGGACTTGTGTGAGTACTACATCTTTCGAAAGTAGAGCCGAGTTAAGTTTACCACAGCTATCATTTGACTAAGCGACTAATTGAATATATTTATTCAAACATCTGGGCCTTATCTTCGATTTTTTTGAAAAGAGGTGCTCGATATATGCTGACATTTATAGACGATTGATTATTCAAGGAAAGCATGTGTATACTATTTGAAGCACAAATATGATGTATTTGATCGATTTAAGAAATTTAAGGCATTAATTGACAAGTAGTTAGATAAACAGATCAAATACTTGAGAATCCATAATGGCATAGAGTTATGTGATAAAGATTTTATCGAGTTTTGTAAGAAAGAAATGATTATGAGACACCGCACAGTACTTAAAACATCACACAAGAATGGCGTGGTAGAAAGGAAGAATATAACTTTGTTTGAGTGAGCTCGATGCATACTTTCGCATGCAAGACTTGGTAATGAATTTTAGGTTGAAGTAATGAACATGGCATGTTATCTAGTTAATCGATTTCTATCATTTGCTTCCAAGTAGAAGACTTTTGAGAAAGTACGGTTGAGGAAACCTGTTGATTATTCTGGATTACGTATATTCGGATGTCTTGCATATGCTCATACGAATTATGGTAAGCTTGAACTGATGATGAAAAAATGCATATTTCTAGGTTATGCACATGAGGTGAAAGGCTACCAATTGTGGTGCACCGATCCTAAATCACTTGATTTTTAATCAGCAGTGATGTGATATTCAATGAGATTGCAATGCTTCAATAGAGGAGGTTTGAGACACGACAAGCAAAGTAGATAGATCATGGTGTCATTAGTGAAGTGGAGTTTTAGGTGAAGACTCTAGAGACTTCAGAGTGAAATTGTAGATGAAGCCGTAGTTCTTGAAGTTTGTGATAGTGGATAACTAGCACAGCTGCAGCACACTATAGCTATAGATAGATAAAGAAGGTAACTTAAATCACCGGTATGTTATGATTATATGGATATTACTTATGCATTAACTGTAGATGACGAAATGGAAACAAACAAGCCTTCGTCTTACTCTAAGGCAATGGCTAGCAGTGAGTCGTTGCGGTGGCTAGAGGCTATGAGTGAAGGGATTAAATCACTTTAATGAAATTAGACATGAGAGTTAGTCAAAGTACCCAAGAGCCAAAATATTGTTGGAAGTAAATGAATTTTTAAACGGAATGAGGGCATTCTCGATGTTGAGGGAGCGGGGTATAAGGTGAGATTACTAGTAAAGATCAATGTAAAGTTCATTGGGAAGCTATGAATTGCGTGAAATTTGAAGGGAACAATAGACGTGGGTTTAGTTGTGACATTTCAGAACCTCACCCGACACGTGTTTCTCATAGTATTACTTCCTTTTAATGTACATAAGTGGAAACAAATATTTATGAATATTTTTATAACGATTAAAGCCTCATAATTATAACATACTTTTGCTTCTTTTATTATCTTACATGTGAGTTTACAACTTCATTACATTTCGAGCAAAAAACAAAAGTTTGAGTAGGGGTAGGGGGACCTATCTTCAAACTATACTATACTTTTAAAAGTTTATTTATGTAAATGATTAGATCGAGTCATAGGTTAATAACTTTTCCTTTTGTAGTGTTTATAGTGTTTATATTGAAGCTACTCAACGGACTGACTAACTCTTTATCAAGACTCTGGGCGTAACAAACTAGAAAGGAACCTATTCCTCGAAGCCTCCTACATCAACTCATATCATAAAACTATACTTGGTATATATTATTCCAACATATGGTTTAAGCACACTTTCATAAAAAGCTTTATTATACACAGAGACTATCGTGCAAGGATTGATGGATGTCCCTCTTGTACATTTGAAAAAAAATAAAAGGGATGAGCTGAAGCTCAGTAAATGAAATCTTTAGTTTTGAATTAGAAAAATCATTTTACCACTTACCTAGAATACACAAAATGAACGCATAATCATCCGATAAGTATGATACAAACATAAACAAATTTTATATTTTATATTCATCTACCACATAAATTTTCAACTAATAAAACGTCAATTCGGACTCATGCATGTGCACACTAATCTTTACACAATGATTTGATTCCACACATAACAATATATTTTATTCATTAGTATTTCATCCTTTTGAACATTCTCGAGGCATTTCAACACATAAGGTATCTCGATACATCAAAAATCTTAATTTCGAGGCATCTTGTAAATTTCCATCATAAGGCATACCCACCACAGGGATCTTGACTCCCGAGGTATCCCAAAACACTCATCGGGGCATCTTGAAAACTTCCATCATGAGGCATCATCACTCATCGTTGTATGGGTGATGTAATTATATTAATCTCATTTATGTCATAGTATATGCATACTCACAAGCATATCATACATATTTCAACCCAATTTATGCATTAACCAACTAACCGCATATCTAATAACATGTAATCATATTCTGATTGTCAAAGTACGGGCATTTAATTAGTACATTCTGAATCTGGATGAATAAGTATTATGTTTGTAAAATTTGAACAATTAAAATGGTAAATTTTGATTTGATAAAAGCTTATAGAATGAAAGAACATATTCAACAATAAACTGATTTATAAATGAATAAATTCAGCAATAGATAGAATCAACAAATGAACAGATTCAATAAGGAATATATTCATATTTAATAAAGTTTGTCTAAACCAGTAAAAAGACTTAACACAATACAGATTCATAAAGAGACAGATTCACAAATAGATAGATTCTATCGTGGAAATTTCAACATAAAACAAATGAAATGAACAAATTTTGACTAGCAAAATTATAGCAGAAAGAAATAGAACAAATATGCAATGGATAACTAAGATAAATATATCATAATGACTTGATTCTAATTATCCATAATGAAATGGAAAGAAGTAAAACGAACGTTCAATGAATTTTCAAAGCAAATATAGCAAAATGACCATATTCTAACTATCTAGGATGAGGCAAAAATCGAACAAACACGCAATGAATTTTTAAGACAATTATAACAGAATGACTAGATTCTAATTATTCAGAATGAAGTAGAAAAAACATAATGAACATGCAATAGATTTTTGAGGCAAATATAATAGAATGACTAGAATTTAACTACCTAGAATGAGGAAGAAAGAAGCAGAACGAACATGCAATGAATTTTCAAGATAAATATAATAGAATAACTAGAATTTAACTATCTATAATGAGGCATAAAGAAATCAAACGAACATGTAATGGATTTTCAAGACATTTATAATAGAATAACCAGATTCTAATAACCCAGAATGAGAGAAAGAAATAGAATGAATATGAAATGGATAATGATGACAAATATAACAAAACGATTAGAATTTAATTACTCGGAATGAAGTAAAAAAAAGTAGACTGAACATGAAATAGGTTATCAAGACATGTATAGTAAAATGACTATATTTTTACTATTCAAAATGGGGCGGAAAGAAACAAAACAGATATGTAATAGATTTTTAAGATAATTATAACAGAATGACAGGATCTTAACTACTTATAATGATGCAGAAAAAAGCAGAACAAATATGCAATGGATTTTTAAGGCAAATATAACAGAATGACCATAATCTAATTATCCATAATGAGACGAAAATATGTAGAATGAATATGCAATGAAATTTTCAGGCAGATTGTAACATAATGACCATATTATAATTACCCAGAATAAGGAAAAAAAGAAACAGAACGAACATGCAATAAATTTTGGAGGCAATTATAATAGAATAATCATATTTTAACTATTTAGAATAATGTAGAAAGAAGCAAAACGAACATTTAATGGATTTTTGAGGCAATTATAACATAATGACCATATTCTAACTACTTAGAATGAGGTAGAAAAAAGCATAACGAACATTTAATGGATTTTTGAGGCAATTATAACATGATGACCTATTCTAACTACTCAAAATGAGGCAGAAAGAAGCAGAGCGAACATATAATGGATTTTCAAGGAAAATATAATAGAAGTACCAGAATTTAACTATTTAAAATGAGATAGAAAGAAGCAAAATAAATGTATAATGGATGTTCAATGCAAATATAACATAATAATCATATTCTAATTACCTATAATGAGATAGAAAGAAGCAGAATGAACATGCAATGGATTTTTGAGGCAAATATAACAGAATGACCAAAATTTAACTATGTAAAATTAGATAGAAAGAAGCAAAATTAACATACAATGGATAATTAAGACAGCGGAATGATAAGATTCTAACTACTCAAAATGATGTAGAAAGAAGTAGAACAAATATGCAATGAATTTTCTAGGTAAAAATAATAGAAGGATCATAATTTAACTACCTAGAATGTTACAGAAAGAAGTAAAATAAACATGCAATAGATTTTCAAGGTAAATTACCAGAATTTATTTACCCAGAAAGAGATAGAAGTAGATCAAACGTGCAATGGATTTTCAAGACAATTATAACAGAATGACTAGATTTTAACAATCTAGAATGAGGCAGAAAGAAGCAGAACGGATATGCAATGAATTTTTGAGGCAATTATTAATAGAATGACCATAATTTAATTACTCAAAATGAGTAGAAGGGAGTAGAATGAACATACAATGGATTTTCAAGACAAATATAATAGAATGACCTTAATCTAACTACCTAGAATGAGAGAGAAAGAAGCAAAACGAACATGTAACGGATTTTCAAGGTAATTATAACAGAATGACCATAATCTAACTACCTAGAATGAGACAGAAAGAAGTAAAATGAATATGTAATGGATTTTAAAGACAATTATAACAGAATGATCATATTATAATTATTTAGAATGAGACATAAAGAAGCAGAATGAATATGCAGTGGATTTTTGAAGCAATTATAACAAAATGACCTGATTTTAACTACCCAGAATGAGGCAGAAATCAGTAGAACGAACATGTAATAGATTTTCATGGCAATATAATAGAATGACTATAATCTAATTACTAGAATGAGGGAGAAAGAAGTAGAATGAACATGTTATAGATTTTCAAAGCAATTATAATAGAATGACTAGATTCTAATGACTCAGAATGAGACAGAAATAAGCAGAACGAACATAAACTGGGTTATCAAGATAACTATGATAGAATAACTAGGTTCTAGCTACCTAGAATGAGACAAAAAAAAAAAAAAAATGTAGAATGAACATGAAATTGATTATTAAGACAAATATAGTATAATTGCCATAATTTAACTATTCAAAATGAAGCAAAATGAAGCAAAACAAACATGAAATGGGTTATCATGATAGATATAGTAGAATGATCAAATTTTAACTTCCCAGAATGAGGCAAAAATACGCAGAACGAATATGCAATAAGTTATCAAGACAAAGATGGCATAATAACCAGATTTTAATTACCCATAATGATATAGAATGAACCCAAAGCGAAGCAGAACGAATTTGTAAGAAATTATCAGGCCATTCAACAACCACTATACCCACATCAAGACTTCATCTTTCATCCAATCAACCAAAATAGAAGTAATTAAGTAAATTTAAATTAACTTAACACTAGAAATTTCACTTATTTAGAACGAACGCAAACTATGAACTACTGATTGTCTTTACCACCTTAATTGCTTTTGAATACAAAGTTTTGTTCTCTAAATTCTTGGATTTAAAAGTGTAAAATAACACATGTAGCTTATATTTGGGTTTTTTTTTAAAGAACGAAAAAATGGGTCCTTGGCAAGATAAAATGAGTTTTGTTAAAATTAATTAAGATAATTTAATTCATTGCAATAATTGGTGTAAAATGACAGGTTAATCTTCAGTTTAATGTAACAATAATAAAAAGCAAGGCCTTTGCATGTGGTCAAATAAGATGCATGAAGAAAATGAGTCATCTTGCAATAACCATACTTAGTTTAAGTATAAAAGAATTAAACTACAAAAATTACATTCTAAGAGCACATGGCCATGCAAACCTTTGTTCAATGACATGTAGCACTTCTTATTTTAATTAATAAAATTTGCAATGGAAAATATAGCAAGCAAAACGTAGTCTCCTTCTACTAGTACTATTAATACAAATTATTCATCAATATTATTATCAATTAACTAAAATTTATGTGATTAATAATAACTATTACTTAGTAAGACTAATAATTTAATTAATAATATTCTATTATTAACAAACACATAATTTGATTCATATATCAAACTCGAGACGATTTAGGTTCACGAAAATTATCGGCCATGTCTCATAAAATTTATAAATTCGATTAAAGTCTATGCTTGTCCAAATATTAAAGCCAATAATACTTAACTCAAAATCTAAGTATCATTATCCAAATAGTACATAATTATAAATATGGAAATTTCAGATGTCACATCAATGTATTAGAGAGATAGTAATGGCAATGAGACAACTAGTTTTATGGATTCGGATCACGTTGATGATTTGGATGATTGTGGGTCTTTAGGAGGGTACATATTTATGCTAGTAGGTGGTATAGTTAGTTGAAAAGCGTTCTTATAGGATCACGTTGCCTTATATACGACTGATGTATATAGTACATGGCACTAACTTTTGAGCAAATGAGACGACAATGTTACAAAGTTTGCTCTTGGACTTTAGCTTAGATAAGAAAAGTGTCGATATATATTGTGATAACCAAGGTGTGATTTATTTTATGTATAACCCAGTTTATCATGAGCGAATGAAACATATCAAACATTAGATATAACTTCATATGAAATGTTTTAGTTAAGGATAATATTATTGCGAAAAAGATTGCTACAATAGATAACCCAGTAGACATGATGATTAAGTTTGTCCCTTTGGCAAAGCTCAAGCTCTGTTTGAGCTCAATTGACGTCTGTGGAGAGTGAGCGCCTATCAGGGCATTTGGAGAGCAACATGAATGATGAAAACTATAACTTAGCTTCAAACGTTGAGTTAAGTTAGAGAATTGTTAAATTAATGTCTCGAGTTTGAATTTGGATTATGATTTGTTAGAATGAATTTGTTGAGAAGAATTTCCCAAGCGTATTAGAAATTAGATGAAGAAGCAACTCCTTCTTGGACCTTCTTTTGGATGTACAAAAGAAAGCAAAGAAGATATGATCTGCCATTATAAGACAAACGGGGGTACACTATATTTTATTTTATCTATTTATCTTTTAAGGGCAAATGTATCTTTGTTAGGAGAGATAAAAGAAGGAAACTCTCTCCTACAAAAGCCAAATTCTTATTGGCATTATTTTTTGTTGAAAGCAGTGGGGCTCAAGGTCAATTTTGTTGACTTTTGGGCACCCATATAAAAAATGCCTAGGTTTTTCCTTCTACACATAGAGAACATCGCACAAAAAAAAAAAAAAAGAAAAAGAAAAGAGAAGCCGCACATTGGAAGAAGTTTCACGAAGCCTTAAACAAGAACGCGAAGCCATACGCATGTAGAGCAAAAGACAAATGCTCGAGTTTTTGCTTTTGGCATATGTAGAACATTTTGTTTGAGCTTGAATGTGCAATGATTTTGTGTCGTAAGTTTATGTCCAAGTGAATTTATTTGTAAACACTTTGGGTTTGAGATTAAATTTAGGTATGGCAAACACTCTAACATTTGAGCGATTGTAAACTCTAATTTTCCAATTATAATGGATTATTTGCTATTGGCTCTCCCTATGGACGTAGATACCAATACTCGGACCAAACAATGTAAATCTCCAATATCCTTATTATTCCTTATTTATTTCTTTGGTGATATTACGTCTATGTAAATTGTAATATCCTATCGTTTCCGCATACTATATTTCAATAGAAACAATAGTGATTTATAAGGTATGGATGGATTTATTACTTTGAAACATTTTGTGACACATTAAATTTGTTGATCCTAGAATTATGAGTGGACCGGTATGGGCTTGGAATATTAGAAGTGGGCCAAGTGACAAGTTGATGGGCTATAAGGAGACATGAGCTAGTGGACCATGTGAAAGCTACAAGTGTGGGCTCGATGGGCCAATACAGCTAGGGATGTATGCATAAGACTCGGTTTGAGCGAAAAAGATTTTTGCTCATTCGGCAATTTTTTTATTAACCATGTTTAATTTAATCTAGGAATTTATGTGTGAACATGGCATTAGTCTTAACACTTTCTTATGATTTCTCTTAGTGCCAATCTTAAACTTGATTTTCTTTTTTTATGGCCAAATTCTAGAGGGATAGAAATGGAATGGATAGAAATATTAAGGAACTAATGATTGAGTACAAGAGAAATCCCCAAATTAGCCCCCAAAACCTCATTGTACTGAATACATATGCAGGAAATTGTATGCAAGAAGCCACCTTTTTTTCTCTTGGCTTCTCCACCCACCCTTCAGTCACTATGACATGGGAATTGAAAAAGAAAAAAAATTCAATCATGAACTGCCTATGAACTCATGAAAATCTAGGGAACCTTTTCAAGAAAGTTAATCATTTCCTCTTTCCCCTCACTCTTTCCCTCCTATCTCTCTGCCCCCCCCTTTTCACTTCTTCTCCTTTCTTCTTCCTTTAGCTTAGCAAAAACCCTTTCTTTTTCTTCCACATTTTTTTGCAATTTCGAGCTCTAGAGGCCCAAGTTTTTAAAGAGTCGGCAAGCATGGGAAGGTAAGGATCAACATGGTAAGGAAATGGTGGGGTACTAAGCCAGGATAATCTATGGTTCACTGAGTGTAGTGCAGATTGTGTGGGTGTGTGGGTTTGGGGGAGAAAAACGACTCTTGATGGCTCTGTTTTGGGTTTATCTTGCTGGTCGTGGGGTTAGATAATCATTTTATGGCTTACATGCGGGTTTCATGGTGGGTGTAAGGAGAATAGGTGAAGAAGAAGAGTTATGGTTTGCTGTTGGGTTGGTAGAAGGTTTGTGATGCTGCAAGAATGTCTTGCATGTTGATCTATGTAGGCTGGTAGCTTGCTCACAAATTTGAAAGTTTTGTTCAAGTGTGGGAAGAACTTTGTGGGGTATAGATGCTATACATGTCTATGCTTGAGGCTTGAAGGAGGCATACATAAAGATTTGTAGAGTAATTGAGACAGAGTTTGTAGAATCCTAAAATTATTGGTGGTCTATCTAGAATTGCGCACTTGAGGACTCAATATTTTGTGAATTTCTTACCGAAGATTTTTGTGTGTGAATTTAGTCTTTTTTTTTCTTCATAAATTTATAGTAAAATGTGTATACTTTGTTATATATTTTCCTTAAATTTTTTGGAAGTAGTGCAAGTAGTGAAAATGTGAATACTTGCCATGGTAGTGAGCTGTGGAAGGGGTGCAAATAGGGGATGTTAATGCGTTTCTTGATTTTTCTGCCATTTTCGGAATAGATTCAAGTTATACTCTCTTCATGAAAGTTATAGGGTTTTTCTCATGTATAACATACTAAAATTTGGTGACAATTGGTTGTGTTTTGGGTATCGAAATGCCTTTTCTTAGTGTGTGACAATTCTGGAAAATTTTTACCTGTTTAAAGGTTAAGTCAGTGACTTATTGCTCTCTATACAATAAGAAATAGGTCTAGTGTCCTTCATGGAAAGTATTTATCATTATATTTTCCATAACGAATTAAAATCTCACAATTTTTCAAATTGATTTACTATAGTTTTTACTTAGATGTTCCAAACTACTCAAAACTGTCCACTTTATGCTCTCATTCGATTTTTACAAACATTTGTAGAAAACTGGTTTGAACCTTTTGGCGACCTTTCAAAAACCTTATGGTCTCTTATATTTTTTCAATTAATATATATCTCTCCCTTACATGTAATAAGGTGATATTGAGTTGGGATTGATCGAGTATCTTGTAAGATGGATGAAGCACACCATGAAGTTACATGTGTAACCACTTGAGTATTGGCTTTGGAATGATTTAATACACTAAATTTATGAGCATGTTGATGTGGTGTGACTAATCTAAGGTGTGAATGTTTGGACTGTGTGAAATAAATTAATTATAAGAGATTTCCATTGGTTTTGTGATACCGGTGATGTCTTGGGGAGTGGGTTGCCTATGCTATGTGATTGTGGATGCCTCGACTTATAAAACCTAGATACCTCAGAGTGAGATACCTTGTTGTGTGATTAGGATGCCTCGGTTGTGTGATATTGAGATACTTTGAAGTGAGATGCCCATAGTGGGGATTCCATGGAAGTCCGGATGAATGATTTGGAAGTGACTTGATCAGTCCTCTTTCCCAAGACTCCTATGATCAAGGACCTGGCAAAAATTCAATTTGAGGGTGGATATTGGACATATCATGAATTAAATATACTCAGTGTGTGTGTTCATGTGTAGTTTGCGTCTTATCTTGGCATTGGATGGTTAAATAAGAATTGTGTAATGAATTGTTGTGCTTCATTGGGGTGCATGTGAATGTGAATGTGTGTGACAACGGAGGGAATTATGTAATAACATGTTCTAGTCTATGTATGCTGCTTATTGTTGAATCATACATTTCTCTTAGTGACTGATGGATTTTCTACTTTAGAGCCCTATTGTTTCTTTACTAGGCATTGCCAATTTTTATCTTTTTCAGATTGTTAGAATGGATGTCCCTCCAATTGCTCGATACGTGGTCATTATCTAGGTTGACGTTACCTTTCATGATGTTTTCGACCCTAACATTAACCTGACCTACAAGCGATACGAAGCCACCCTATGGATGGATGAGGGGCATACTGATTGGATACCCATGTGATTCATGGCATGGTTCGTTAACCACGAGGGAGAATTGTTTGGGCCTCTTTGGTTTGGAGATGATGGACCTAGAGAGGGAGCGAGTGGTGCTTAGAGCACTTGGATCATGTGGAGGCCATTGTTTTTTGTTTTTTAGCAACACGGGTTAGTCTACGGGGTAGTGAAGTTAGGCTCATTTTGATGCTCTTCCTAGGCTTTTGATGCATACACTTTTGATTTATAACATGTAAATATTTCTATAGGTATGCGTGGTACAGTAGAAGCTCCCATGTCAATGTAAGTAAAATGGGTAAGAAAGGAAATTGAAATGGAACTGCTTTTTATGATGAACTATGTATGCTTGAGTTGAATTGTTCTATGATTGTGCCGTAGAGGATTCCAATTCCTTGTAATGCCTCTTGTGTATTAAGTCAGGTCCTGTAATTACATTAATAATTAGTTTTTGCTTACGATTAGTAAGTGACGCTAGTGGGATGTCACAGCTTTGTTCTTTGTGGTATCAAAGCATAGATTTATCTGGAGTGATGAGGTGCGCTAGTGATCAGAATGGATAGGATTAATGCACGCATTATGATATTAACTTTATTTGATTGTTGAAATTACCTTGAAGAGAACTAGTAACTTTTGTTACTTATGGGGTATTAATGACAATTGTGACAATTGTTACTTGTTAATTTTGTAAAGGTGCTCGACCGACTAATAATTAGTGATCGATGTGTAGAAATCAGGAGTTGCTAGAATGAGAGGAATTGGATGAGGAACGATTGTAGATGGGTCTTCCTTAAGGGCAGACCCTTGCATGGAAGGAATTTTACAAGCACTTGCTAATGTGACAGCCTTATTGGAAAGGCAAGCCCAACAATAGGTAGGCAAGGAATGTAGAATACAAGAGCTAGTGGAACAATTCTAAAGTTGAAGCCATCACAATTTGCTGGACCAATCATTCCATGGAAGCGGAGTTATGGATAGATGAAATGAAAAAGATATTTGTGTTGTTGAATTGCATAGACACGGAGAAGGTATCTTTAATAGAGTACTAGCTTCAGGGAAACTTTGATAATTGGTGAAGAGCGATGAAAAAATGATATTCCCTAAAGGTACGGAGGCAACTAGGGCTAGATTTGTTGGGGCCTTCTTTGGACAACAATTTTTATTTTTTATTTTTTTGATACCCAGGGAACTCTGTACAGAACATTTTTTAGACCGCGCTTGGGATAAAAAAGTGATGGAGTTCATGTAATTAAATCAGAACAACACGATGGTGGACTAGTATGAGGCAAGATTTGTGGAGCTCTCCAGGTTTGCCCCTAGATTAGTGGAAGATCGAGAAGACAAGGCTAAGAGGTTTTTAAATGGATTAAGGCTGGACATTAGAGGACGGTTGGTGCTCTTAAGCCTGAAAGATTATAATGAACTGTATTAATGGGCGCAACTAGTGAAATGAGACTTGATGTCAAGGGGACAAATATCGGCATATCAAGCAATGCCACAATCTCGAATGGTATTATAATATAGATTTGAGCATAACAATGTTGATAATTGCATTTATTCAAAGTCCACCAATGAATATGGAGTTGTAATATACTTATATGTAGATGATATGTCGATTATTGATACAAATATACATGTCATAAATGAAAATAAAAAGTATATTATCATCCTTAAAATGAAAGATTTGGGAGAAGTGGATATAATTTTACATATCAAAGTGATTAAACATACTGTGGCTATACTTTAAGTCAAGGCCATCATGTGGAAAAACTCATACAAAAATACCAGCTTTTGTGTATTAAAGAGCCATACTTACCATATGATGTGTTAATTATATCAATGGAAAATAGTGGGCAACCTTTAGCACAATTAGCATGTGCTAGTACAATCAAAAGTCTAATGTATGCTCTATGCATTACATTATACAAGATATAACAATTATTGTGTGTAAATTGTCTATATTTACTAGTAATCATGGTACTATGCATTGGTGGAGGCCATAAGTAAAATTCTTGGTTACTTTAAAAAATTTGCATTATGATCTATTTCACGAAGGACAACCAACAATCCTATAAGGATATTCAGAGGGTAGTTGGATAACTAGCACGATTTGGTTGGATTTTCAAGCTTGCATATGATGCAGTCTCTTGTGCAAATGATGTAGTCTCTTCAGCTTCAATAAGCAAATGGGTATAACTCATTTAAGATGGAATATAAATTTATAGCACTATCAAAGACTGGTCAAAAGAGGCTAAATGGCTCGAAATTTACTATTAGATAAAGAGTTGTGGCCACAACAAATGGTAACCATATCTTTACATTGCGATAGTAAGGCAATAATATCTATGGCATACACTAAATATGCAATGAAAAATCTAGACATTGGCTTGAGACATGAGTTTTTTTGGCAGTTAATTACTAATGGAATTATTTCATTAATTTATGTTTGGACAAATAATAACTTGGCCGATCCATTCACTAAGAATCTCAAGACGTTTAATTAGCACCACTATTAAAGGAATGGATCTTAGACCAATTGATAACAGTCAATCATGGTGGAAACCCAACTTCACAATTTCTAACAAAATTGTCAAAGTTCAATGAATAACAACAAGCTATTGTATTATTGACAGTGATCAAATACTAGGTACGAGATTAGTATTCATGGAAAGTTATAAGAGTGAGTGTAAGAAAACACTCTTAATGAAGTTCATGGATTTCGCAAGGTAACACTGAGGTAATAAGTTGACAATTTCACCTATATGAACATAAGAAATGGTGCCGCTTCTAACAAAAATTATATGAAGTTTTGTAAATGTTTATGAAATTTCTAATCGAATCTGTGTAAATTCACATATGTGATAATTTGATTAGCAAATGGATTATGGCTCAAAGATTTATCTACCACTGATTTCATTAATGAAATTATTTACACTAATTAAAAGTTCAAATTTGAATAAATACCTTTTTGTATATATGAATTTATGTAATATTACTACAAATAACAAATTAAGTAGGAGATTGTCAAAATTATTTGTCATCATCAAAAGAACTAATAGTTGGACATGAAAATAAGTGATCGTTCAATATGAGAAGAACTGATTGTTGACATGAAAAAAAAAATGATGGTCAATTATGAAAAGTGGTGATAACTAATCATGAAAAGTGGTGATGGTGGGCGATAATATACATATTCCCATAAGATGTATTGATTTGGTTGCCTATAAATAGGACCAAATCATACACGGTTCATTGCAATAATTTATACCAACAACAAATCTGTCTTTTTCACAACATTCTTTCTTCTTCTCTTTCCACGCATAAGTTTGAAAACATATTATAGATAAAGTTCCAAGAGAAAAATTGAGTGATTGTTGAACTCATTTCTCTGCAGTTTTGGTTTATATCTTAGAAGTGTATTTGTTTTTTTAACACAACATAACATTAGCATGGATAATTAATATCTTAATGACAATGATTATCATCACACATCAAAGCATCAAAGAACTATAAATTACTGTTCCATCTTCATCAACTATCAAAATTCCATAACAAGGACTAGACTCGATGCCAAATAGAAGATATTGATAGAGGTCACTCTGTCGAAGTCCATGTGTGGGTTGTATTGGACAATAAGGTGATCCATCGATTGGGATAGAGTATGTAACTATTGAAAGTATTAAATAAAGAGATTTACAAGCTCCCGTCAACCCCAATCTGCGTCAAACCTCTAGAAGAAAACATCATACCATTTTGTTATAAGCTTTGGGCATATTGAGCTAGGCTCCTCCCCATTTTCCTTGTCCCCGACACTATTTCCTTTCATGAATAAGCTTAGAGGAAATAACAACATTCGAAAATCCATTTGCTTGAAATAAATGCTGCTTGTTTATCGGAATAAATAAAATAGATGGCATTAGCTTGATTTGATTCACACACATTTTTTAAATGATTTTGCTTGTCACATTTCATAGGCTGATTGGTTGCCAATGTTCCACCTTCAAAGCTTCATCTAGCATTGGTTAATGTGATGAAAGTTCCATGCAACTCTTTGTGTAGGAAAAATAATTTGGCCATCTCATCCAGTTTGTGTGCTTTAGTCAGGTGGATGGAGACAAGACGGCTTCAATCTCCTTTAAGGTAGGGATCTACAAGATGGTCTTGCCATAAAATAAAAAAAAACATTTGACAAGTCAAAATTTTAGATTTTATATATAATGTAACTGAAAACGTTCCTAAAAGGATGTTGAAAATAATAACACATAATCGAGTATTCAAAAACTTGATTTAGTATGCAGCATTAATCAATGAGATAATGAGGACTAAGCCGTCCTAAGCATGACGTTAAAAGGCATCATCTCAGGCCTTGTATGGATCTTGGGATCTATGGGATGTAAAACTAGGGGAGGTATTGCTAGGTACAGAGCAAGAAAAAAGATACTGTAACAACGAAGGGGAATGGGGCATGCAAGGACTATCATACTGAATTTCACATGCAAACAAGAACTAAACTCTTGCAAGGATAAATTAGACAACTACTGGGAACTATAGAAGGACATTTTAAAAACAAGTGATGAAGCTTCCTATTGATTGTTGGGGTATGGTTCATACTCCCAATCGATAGGCAATCATGGAGGTCTTACTCCTTGGTGAGTGGCTAAGGGCTGCCCTGGTAGGAGTTGTAAGGGGCATTTATAATTTGGGCTTGTATATTATAGATAGTTTGGATTTGGGTTCATGAATAACTTGTGAGTATATAATCTCTTTCTGTTGTAATTGAGAGTTGTAAGGGTGGTGTTAATTTTAGTAGAATCCTCTATTGGATGCAGTGCTAGTTTAAGGATGAATCGAGAT
Organism: Eucalyptus sideroxylon; assembly: GCA_014182405.2. Taxonomy (NCBI): domain Eukaryota; kingdom Viridiplantae; phylum Streptophyta; class Magnoliopsida; order Myrtales; family Myrtaceae; genus Eucalyptus; species Eucalyptus sideroxylon. The sequence goes on from CM024550.2 coordinate 25,871,665, forward strand.
AAACCTTATGTCTCAATTTTTCTCTTGCTTTTACTCTTTATTGCATTGAGTTTGTGCGCCTCATCTTTGAAGAATTGTGTTGTTTGAGCTATGCACATAAAAAAGTACATAATGTTGGACCGTCAAAATAAAAAAAAAAAAATATTGGATATCCTTAATATATTGTAGCCTAAATCAATAGAAAAATTCCTTTTGGAGATTGATGAAAAAGATAAGGGCAAAATCTGTCATATATTGCTCAACCGGCCTGATTAACGAAAGCTTCTAGACGTGATATTGAAGAAATTTCCAGGGGACTTTTGACATGAAGACAAGTGGACATAATGGCTAGTGGGTTTATATTTAATGTTTGTTTTTGAAGACCTCTAAGAAGAAAAAACCATGAGAAGGATGGAGCTGGTCATCAAGTGCTTCAAAAAGAATAATTGAAAGATAACGAGTGTTCTTAATGTCTATCTATTCATAGCTTCGTTGCAGTTGATTGAGTGCTAATCCTAAGAGTTCGTCAAAGTGGCAAACTCATTTGTGAACACATGAGATAAATGGTTGTATTTAATGTTTAGATGTCTGTGTAACAAAGAGACCAAATATATGATGGACTCCTTGTAAACACTTAGAGGTTTGGTTTACAGTTAGGGGAGAGTGAGTCTACTATGCTGTATGTTTAAGGTGTGAAAATAATTTTTGGAAGTGCTACAATAGTTAGTTAGTCTATAGTAAGTAGCTATAGAAGGAGTCAATCCTTGTAAAAATGCATTATTTGCACCCAGTTTGGACTAAGTAAAATTGTTCAAAAAGTGTTGAACCTTCTATGATAGCCAATTCAATCTTAAATCTTTTAATTGTGCCAATTTAATTTTAGAAATTTTGATAATTTGCCAATTTAGTAATAAAGCTCTCAATTGAGTCAATTTAGTGCTAAACCTTTTGAAGATTTGTCAATGTAGTCATTTTGATTAATTTCACTTAGAAATCGTTGACGTGGATGCCAGCCGGCCTATGAGATATAGTTGGCACAATTGTGGAATTTTTTTGTATTTTTAAATATTTTCTAAAGTCCTTATTTTTTTCCTTTATTTTTCCTTTTGTTGATGGCTAGTACTTGGCCATGGTTGGCTACCGACCAAAGGTGAGGGTGTCGCAGCCCGCACTAGCTATGGCTGAGTATTGAACATAGGTGAAAGGAAAAATTTAGAATTTAAAAAAAAAAGAAAAAAGAATAGAGTTGTCTATGTTAAAAGATTTATCACTAAATTGGAAAATCTAAAGAGTTTAGGACTAAAATGACAATTGTTCAGAATGTATAAGATTACATTGACATAATTAAAATGTTTAGGACTGAATTGATCACTATATAATAGGTAGAATTGTAAATTAGGAGTGAACACATCCAAACAAAATCTCTATAAAAATCTCACTTTCGAATTAAAAATCAGTTTTAACGCATTTGAAAAACCAATTCAATCCTCTTTCGGCCGCTTAATAGGGCCTAGCATGAGTAAGCTCAAGCACCTCAAATTTAATCCAAGCCGTGTATTTATCATTGTGCTGTTATTTATATATATAATGTTAACCATTGTGATGTTCTCAGTTAAATCCTCGTCTACATTTTCCAAAAAGAAGGCCTGCATTTTGGTCGGTGTTTATTCTGCTCCTGCGCTTACATCTTACGACAACAAATTTAAGCACTCAATGTAACTTATTTGACGAATTTGGTATTCCATTATTTATGCATTCAACAATAACCTTTGAGTCGACACCAAACCTTGCCTCTGGTTTGGCATTAGTTTGTGCTGTCGTCGGGAAAGGTGCTAGTTTAGCCTATGCAGCCTTTGTCCAGTGGATTTGGTCTTTGCTGCTAAGCCTTCTAAAGGGTTATTGGGCCTTTTTCATTTCATGCTTTTCAGGAGGGTAGCCTTCCTCATAACAGAGGCTTACCATATTAGGCTTGTTGTATCACTTGTTCCCGAGTTTTGTCCTGCAAACTTGCCCTTTCAAGGTACTAGCTTAAACGTTAAATCGTACTCAACGCCTCTTCTTTTGGGTATTCATGGTGTTCACATGGAAAAGCCCAGTCAATGTGCTCTTTGAAGTAGTTATCTTTCTTCTCGAAGAGTTGTAGTCTTCCTCCGACACCTTGATAAGGAATTGTCCATCTTTCTGCCTTGGAGACTATGGGACAGTCTTTTTTTTTTGGTGATCAAGGAACTACTCGAGACTCCCTTTCGCTTACGCTAATCGGGGTCACACTACCCTCTATTGTCTTGTGGCACCATCGGACGTTGTTGCAAGTCACTATTTAGACGTAAATCTCGGGGAAGACTAGTCAAAGCAATCCACCGCCGGGGCCCCCACTTAAATTACGGAACTGTTCTGAAAGTTGTAGTAGACGTGAGTCAAATCCCTGGCTTCGGGATCAGGAGGCCAGTCCAGGCAGTCCTCAACTAGTGCAGTCATACGTGAGTGGGTACTATGGGACAGTCTTAATCGTTTATAACCACTGAAAGTGTTGACTGTCATTTGACTTCAGGGATAATTACTCCTTACAGATGTATGAAATTGGAGAGAACGATCCCACTAGGATTTCTCCTTAGTATTTGCTTCTTTTACATCAGTGCTCAAGAAGTGGAGCTCAGGTCTCCCTTGTCCAATGTGCTTGTAGTTGTTTTGAATCATTGCAATCTTCCTCATTAGAATGAGAATAACCACAAATCAAATTTTAGGTCAAATTAAATGTGATCTCGAATTTCTTTTGAGATTTTTAAGCACCACTTAAACTTCAGTCCAATCGTTGAAAGATCAGCCCAGCCCCAATTTATGGCATTTCAGTTTTGGGGACTAATAGCACTAAAAATTCAGACAATTGTTGACATTAATTTGTCAAATGATCACTAGTTAAGAAACACAATCATTAATGACGCATGCTTGTTTCATGACTTAATAATTAGTAATCAAAAAAGGCAACTAAACATCGCATGTTGTAAAATGTAAAATGAATTGCCATATACGACATTGTCCTCAACTGGGGGAACTGAGTCAACCTGTGATTGAGGATAGTGCCGTAAGGCGTGTCAACTGAGCTATGGGCATTTAACCCATCTTTACTTACTTCAAGCGCGTGGTGTCTACTTTTAGTATCGTGAAACTCTCTAATTTGTTATCTATATTTGTTTTCTCAATAAAGAGGGAATATGAGGATAGCGTGGGGTCTCTCACCTCAAGGCAGTTCTCCTGTCTATTTCCTCCGTGAACCTTTTAACGACTTGCTCAGGTCTGGTGTATATATGTATGTATGTAATGTATTCATATTTTCTCATTTGATAATTCTTTTATAAACGATAAATTTCAACTCTTAATAAAGAACATTTCTGAGTATTTCTATTACCCGATTTCAACGAGAGCTTAGACAAGCTCCCGCCTAGCCGCTCCTATGTTCTTTCGTATCTTTTTCTCTCCTCTTCTGCCCTGTGTATCTTCTCTCCGAGCGTTTCTTCGCGGTCGCGTCGAAGATTCTATACAGAGCATCTCCGCCGTCGCGCCGCAGTTCTTCCCTCCTCGAGCATTTCGGTCTCTGCAACTAAGAGGCACTGCCAGGCCTTTGTAAAATCCTTTATGGGTCGCTCATCGTCAGCTTTCGGTACATGATATTTTCTTTCCGATTGAATGCTTGCTACCCAACAAAGCGGGATTCTTTGACGGGACTTTTATCTCCAATTCGTTATCCACTCCAACGAAGGTCATGGGTGTGGAATAGGAACCGGTGTTGTAAGTGGGCATGCTGTGGAAGACGGGATAATTATGGTTTTCGCTCACAGACGAGACGAACCTCTGCATTGAAAGTGTGGCCGCAGCATTGTATGTCCCCATTGCTAAAGCGAGTGGATAGGCTGCAATGGTCCTCGCTGGTGTCCTACTACTCTGACCTCATAAATCAATGTCTGTCTTCGAAATCTCTTCATTATACCAAAGCCATCCATGCGCAGTTGATAAAAGTCGGACTTGCTCGCCACACGTTTCTGGGTAATCGATGTCTGGATTTGTACGCGTGCTTTGGCACGATGAAGGATGTCTTGAACGTGTTTGATGATATTCCTGGCAAGAACATGGTATCTTGGAATATTTACTTGAAAGGATTGCTGAAACGCAGCGACATTAGAAAGGCACGTGTAATGTTCGATGGAATGCCTCAAAGGGATGTTGTGAGTTGGAATTCCATGCTCTCGTGGTATGCATCTAATGGGTATGTTTATTATGCATTGGAGCTGTTTTGGGAAATGCAAACTGCTGGAGTTGAACCAAGTGAGTACACATACTCCATGGTGGCGTCGTTTGTCCAATGTGCTAATCATGGCAGGCAAATCCATGCTAGAATGATCAGGAGTGGCATGAATGCACACAATGTGGTGCTCGGAAATTCTTTGATTGACATGTATGGGAAGCTTGGTCTTGTTGACTATGCTCATAGAGTATTTATGACTATGGAAAAGGTTGACATCATTTCTTGGAACTCGCTGATTTCAGGGCTATGCAACTCGTGGCAAAGTCAATCTGCACTGGAGCAGTTCACCACAATGCTTCATGTAGGACAATCTCCAGATGAGTTTACAGTTTCATTGATTTTCACAATCTGTTGCAACTTGCAACAACTAGAGAAGGGTGAACAACTTTTCTGTTTGTCTACAAAGATGGGCTTTCTTTCCAATGCAATAGTTGCAAGTGCTATCATTGATCTATTCTCCCAGTGCAACAGATTGGAGGATTCGGTTCAGTTCTTTGACAAAGTAGAAAGATGGGATATAGCTCCGTGTAATTCCATGATTTCGAGCTACATTTGCCATGACCATTGGGAAATTGCTCTAAATCTTTTTGTTCTGGTTCTGAGGAAAGGCCTCAAGCCGACTGAGTTTACCTTGAGCAGTGTTCTGGGTGCTGTTTCTTTTCATCAGGCAGAGCAAGGAAATCAATTGCATTCCCTGGTTATTAAGACAGGTTTGGAATCAGATGTAGTTCTTGCTAGTTCTCTTTTGGATATGTACAACAGAGCTGGTTTAGTAAACTCATCCATGAAGGTCTTTCTTTATATGGTTGCAAAGGATTTGATCTCTTGGAATTGCATGATTATGGGTATGACTCGCAATGGAAAGGTAATTGAGGCACTAGGCTTATTCGCGAAATTGCTTCAAGTGGGTCTGCCACTGGATAGAATAACATTATATGCTGTGTTGCAAGCCTGTGACTATGGAGGATTTTTCGCTGAAGGAATGGCAACATTTTCATGCATGGAGGAAGAGTATGCAATAATTCCTGGGGAAGAACATTATACCTGTGTCTTGAACTTGTTGAGCCAATATGGAAAACTGCAAGAAATTGTTGATGTTGTAGAAAAGATGCCTTATGAGCCCAATTATGAGATGTGGGAATTGATGCTTCGGCTCTGTAGTTCGCTTGGAGATTTGGAACTCATGGAAGAAGTTGTAAGAAGGATGATGGAAGTGAAGCCTCAGTCATCAGTACCTTATTTGGTCCTAGCTAGGGAATATGAAATGAGGGGCAGATGGGAGGGCATTGTTCGAGTTAGGATGGCAATGAAAGATGGGGGTGTCAGAAAGACAATAGGATGTAGTTGGATTGGGATAAATAATCATGTATTCACTTTCAGGGAAGACCAGTTGCAATATCATGGAGGTGAAGATGTCTATGTCGTTCTAAGTTTACTTATGTGGGTGATGGAAAGACAAGATCCATGGCAGGATAGTCATCCAGGTAATGAAGATCATGTTGGTGCTTAAACATCTTTCACGTGGTCATGTTTCAATTTCAACCCAACATGGCCATGAATAATGCCTGCTTTTGTCTAGAGTGCCCTTTGGTATTGTATGCTGCATTAAGCTCCAGGTTCGTCCTTGATGTGGATGCTTCTTAATGATCATTGTCTATCATTGGCTTGATTAACGTTGCTGATGATTGAATGTTTCAGGTTGAAAAGCTACATCAATAACCAGCTCCCTGGGCATGGAGGTTCCATTTGTTTTTGCCATGACAGGTTGTGCTTATATTTGCTCATAGATTTCAGTTCAGGGTTTTTTTTAGAATTGCTATGGAATAGAAAGCTCTAGCTCATTCTAGTAAGATGACAAGAAAGGTATAGAAAGATAGGAAATAATTAGTTAACAATTGGGGATCAAGCATTTTAATATTCTTTTTGTCAAGATTTTAGTGTGCACACTCCATTGTTCCTTAACAGATTTCATGTTATTTGTGCGATTCCCAAATCTTTTGTGTTAGTTCAAGCTGTCATTAGAAAGTTAGGAAGTCAGATTTTGGTTACTGTTGTTGCTGTCTTTGTGGTTGTTGTTTGCATGTGGGATAACTTTTATGTTGATCTCTCAGAACTTCAAAGGAATAAGGCTATATGATTTAAACAATAAAAAAAAAAAAAAAAAAAACTTTTTCTGAATGCATTATTACATAAAAAACTTCAAAGAAAAACTTTTTCTGATTTAAACTATATGATTCAAAGATGGTGAGTTTACACTCTGTACTTTTTTTTTTAATTTCCAATCGCTTACATCTTTAATGAGACATTTCTCAAAGTCACAGCAAGGTATAACCTGTTTGTGCATTATTTGAATAATTTGTCTGTGTCTTTTGGTGACTGGGTCTTTTTTTCTTTAAATCGTTTCCTAATCCAGTTAAGGGACATGGGAGCTCTTACACCTGCGTGTTTAAATGATATTCATATTCTCCTTTCATCATCTTTGAAATCGAATTATACCCATAGAGTTGCTCTAATAGAGCTGCTGTTGCACTTTATACTCAAGTTCCCACTCCTTTTGTGCCCAAGCTGAACCATGAAAGTTTTCAGAAATACTCAAGGTTTTTTAACTTTTCTGTCCACTAACTATACCATTACATTAAAATTAGTTCATATAATCAGACAACTCAAACAACTTCTCCTGGACTTACATGGATGGCATGTGTGGGAGCAATAACTTCAATTAAATTTTTGATTTGGACCAGTTAGTTTCCTTCCTCTTAATGGAAAGTTCTGAGCACCCATACCATGCTTTTTCCTAGGGAATGCACTCGAATTCCTATACAAGTGATGATTTTTGTGTCCTAGACAAAAATCAGTTTAGGAACCATAGTATCCGGATCTGGGGTTATTTGATTTTGGAAATTTGATTTTTGTATGTCTGTTGCAGGTAGATATCAGCTTATTCAGTGCAGATGATCTGTTGTGACACTATTCTTTCACAACTTGACTTGCAGTTGCTAGTGATGCAGAGGGAATCAGAAAACTCTTGCTCAAAATTGACTTTTGAGGGAATACTAGTGTATGATGCATTTCAATTGACCTATCCAGCTTGCTCATGTTGAACAATCTGCAGCTGTGGGTGAGCTTATGGAAAAAAATTATTTAACTAAAGAAAGTGTTTGAACTTTGACAAAGAAACAAGGCAACTGGAGATCCCTGAACAATTGCAAAACAGTCAATCAGGTCCCTCAATTATTGTCCTTGTGCAATTGGGTTCCTGAAATATATACTTTTTTTCTCTTCAAGTTGGTTATTCTGTTAAAAGTATAAATGGAGATGCTGATGTGGCTATTAAATGTTGACATGTCACGTTATATGGCATCTTACATGGTAATTGAAAAATATTGATTTCAAGATTTTAGAAAAATAGAAATCTGGAAAAGAAAAGGAAAATTCAAACGGAGGAGAAGTTGAGCACAATGGTAGCTACAGTTAAGGCAGAAGCAGCACCGATGCCACCCATGCGTTGGTGGGGGAAGAGGCATTCCTTGCTGGGCTCAGGTGAAGTTGGTGCAGCCCTCACCAATAATTGTGTGCTCAAAAAAAAAAAAAAAAAAAAAAAAAGAGCTAGGTAAGGTTGTGGTCATCACTGGCTTTGCTAGTTGCCGGTCAGAGTTGCTGCCACCTTGCCACTAGCAGCCCTCGTTTCTCCAGCAGTGATGGCTGTGGCCTTTGCTGTGATCTGCAACCCTCACCCAGATTTGAGGCGAGGGTCATAGCCTCTGTCGTCAAAGAATATCAAAGTGGGTGGTAGTGCTCGACCTCGAGGTGGTGAACGTTGTGAAGGTCAGGGACTTGGAGAGGCGCACTTCTGTGGCAACCTGTGAAGAAGATCGAAGAATACAATCTGCAGATTCTCTGCAAGCTCGGTGAAAGACTGTAGAGGTGAGTGAAGAAATTGCAGGCAACAGTAAAAGATCTCCGGTAAAAAATTCACGAATTATTTTTTTAAGCAGAACCTATTTGTTAGAAAATGAATGCGAACTCTCCAGAATGCTGTTCAAACCTACTTGATGGAGATGGATGTACTTCGGTAGAATGATCTTTTGTTTGATTTTTTTTGTTATATATCTCTAAAATTTTGAAAACACTTTTGTATGTTTTAATTGCTATTTAAGGTGCCAGAAAAGGAAGAGCAGATGCATTGACCCATTACAAGAATGAAATGAGGCCCCATCTCAACTGCATTTGATGGCCATGTCAGCATCTCTGCCTATTTTTTTTCTCAAAAGGACCAATTTGAGTAGAAAAATAAAGTTTAAGGACTCAATTGCCAAAATAAAATAAAAAAGGTAAGAGAGAACTTTTTGAACATTTTGCAATAGTTCATGGACCTTCTGTGCCTTTAGTCCTTTGAGAATTCAATGATTCCCCACTGAGCCACTGGGGCTGCTAATTAAAGTTATGACTGAGAACCTTACAATGGATGATCATACTGGTACATGTTAGCTGGTGGTTCCAATTATAGAAACTTCAAATAGAGAAATGTAATAGTTTATTTGAAACCTGTTTTGATGAATTATTAAAAGAAATGTGAAAAAATGTCTCTTGAGGAAAACTTATGCCAAACCAAGAAGCTTTGGAGCAGATTATGATTTTTAGTTTTCTTGGTTTCCCTTTCGAGTGTAATTATGTTGGCTTTTGATTTGACACATTCTAACCATCCTTCTTGTTTTGCAGCCATTCGATCTCCTTGTTTGACTAGGAACCTGCAAACAGGTTGGATGAAGATCTGCAAAAGCTGGGATCTGAGGTTTACAACTATGCTTTGACTTTGCTAAACCAATGCTTTTGTTCTGTGAAAACATCGATTAAGATCTTGAAGTTCAAAAGCAGTCAATTGACTGGCATGCGCTTTAGGTAGGATTTCTTCAACCTTTATATTATTAAAGTTAGTCATGTTTATTCGCTCAATAGTCTGATTCTCCTATATCACATTGCTCATGTTCACACCATCTAATTTTGCTACTTGCTGGAATTTTTGGTTAATAAGACAGAGAAACAGCTGGCTTTTCTGTTGCTCCTAAAGGTTAAACAAGGCCTAGGCTCTTACCAAAAAAAAAAAAAAACAGGCCTAGGGTTGAGATGAGAGTGCACAGCAGGATCTATGTCTGAATTGGATCATCATATGCCATAGCAATTATCTGTTTCTGTGAAATATTCAAGAATTAAAACTCTCCCATATTCTTGTTCAACCTTTTCTATATACTTTTCATATCAGATTGCCTATTCATCCATGATCCATTGGTGTTGGTTGCAACTTAATGTGTGGATGACACCATCATTTTGATGGAAGGCTTTGCTTAATAAATGCATATAAAACATTTAGCAGATTAATGTAATTGATATCAGGGAAATTATAAAAGTTTAGCTAGGGTGGTTCTTCTTTTTCTTCTGTTAAGTGAGTGGGTGGGAGGGGTGACCAGCACCCTCTGGATGTCACCATAAGGGATTCATACCCATTACAAAATGTTAAGTTTGGGCTATAGCAACTCATTCCACCCCAAGTGTACGAGCTTGTCATTGGAACGTTACCAGCATGGCAGAATTTGTGAAGTCTCTCCACACGAGATAGCACATGCCTACGGCACATATTGACCAAAGAGTCACTCACAACGTAACTCAAATTTGTAGCCTCTTGGAAGACGGTAATTATTCTTTATGAGCACATTAAGTAGTACGAATGACTAAGCAAATCACTGTGCACCTACATTTGAAAGCTGACAATCATGTACTTTTATGTGTAACTAAGTTTTACATAGGAAGCTCTTCCCAATTGTTAATGTCATTGCATACTTGAAGATGGTTGCTTTTTGTTGTCGTAAATTACTTTAGCCGATCTGTGCAATTCCCCTAAGTCTCATTTGTTAACATGTTTTGAGCACAGTGCAGGTGCTTGGTTAAAAATTGAATTATGAAGATCACCGGGATCTATCAGGCTTAGGTTTGTTGAATGAAGTTCTCTCGCATGGCATCTCCATTAAATCTCTGCTCTGATTCCTGATATTGTTCTTTTGTTTGTTTGGAAGGTATAGACTTTAGTGTGATTAAATGGTTTTTATGTTGCTTCACTCTAGATATGATATTCTCGGAGATGGTTGTCAAATAGAAGGTAAGGCCAATGAAGCTTGTTGCTCGCTGAGCGGTGGGGACTTCAGAAGGTGATCGTTTCTATGATGACGACCACATCTCTAGTGATGGTGACAAGGAGATTGCATTCACTGAGTGTTGGCAAATGGTTCAACATTCTACATTGGCATGTTATATGGGTGAAAAATGGTAACATTGGTTATGATTTTTCTGCTGTCATCAAGGAAGCAAAGGCTTTCAAAGACAAGCCTATTTTGATTGAGGTTAGTTATCCACTGCCAAATGGGGGTTTTGTTGCACACCTGGGAAAAGTTTAAGGGAAAGAAGTTAGCTTTCTAGCTTTTACTACATGGAGAAATTGGGAGCCCCCCCTCGCTGTTCAAACTTAATCTGTTAACTGAGTACTTTACTGGTAAAAATACAAACATGAGACTCCGGATGGGCAACTCATGGAGGAGGAGAAAATCTGTTAGCATATTGCAATTATTGTTTTCATCTTATTTCTGAATGCAATGCCATTTTCCCAGGGTCTTTTGACTCTTTGATAATGGAAATATGACTGTAGGTTATGGTTAACCTAACTAGGCCAACTACTACAGTGTACATAGTAGTGCCAAGGAAATTGCAGCAATGAACCTCGGATGGCCAAATGTGCTTTCCATGTACCTGATGATAATAAAAAGTGAATAAATAACAGAAGAACATCTCTCTCTATTGTGTGAGGGAGACCAATTTGATATGGATAATCAACTTGTTAGAAATGGTTTTTTGCGCATGAATTTGTATACGGGCAGCTTCTATGTGAGGCCATGTTGTATAGGGGCAGTACCTCCTGGTTTCCCTCTAAATGAAATTGTACTGCTTTTGAAGCCGAGTGAAATGCAGAATTGCCTGAATTTAAAAGAAAATACAACGACGAAACTGCAGAGCTGAGACCTATCATTAAGGCTGAACTACCGCTGGTTGACACAGAGCATTCCCGGTGAGTATCTGTGTTCATAATTGATCAACCAAAGTAATTCCTTGTTAAAGTTTTGATGCATTCTCTACTATGCAGATGCCAATTTGTTCGAAAAACTTATACATTACCTCCTGTAAAAGTTATCATTGTTACATTTTGTTAGTTTTGGAGTGCAAATTCAGTGTAGATCTATATTAACAACCTTCAAGGTGTGCAGTTGCCCACCGGTTATGTTGAATATGTATTATAAACAGAAGTAGTGTGGCAAACACTTCACTTCATACAGAAGGCAGAGCTTATCTTTCTGAACAATTCTTGGGGAATTAACACCAAGAGTCTTAAAACTTGTGCTTCTTTAACTCTCGAGTCTCAAAAAAAGGAAAAAAAAATTATTTGTATTCAAGTCATAAAACTTATTCAGGTTCAGATTTTAAGTCCTTATATTATGTGGTATTTGTTTTACCAATCTTTCCCTTTCTTTTGCAAACATGTGGCGCTGATGTGGCGCAAAATAGATGCCACATTTGAAAAAGTGAAAAGTTAAACAAATAAATGGATAGAAAGAGACAAGAAAGAGAGGTTGTAGATTTGGGTGAAGGCCTCCTTCGTCAGTGAGGGCCCAAAGCACCCTAGTTGTGAGCAGGCCCTCGCCTGCTTGCCCTCGCTAGATCAGGGCGAGGATAAGGTCCCTCGCTTGCAAAGCGGTAAGCCACCGCTCGCCACTGCTCAGTGAGGGTCGACACACCCTTCGAATCTCTTTCTCTTTTTAGTTTTCAACTATTCTTTCAATATTCAGTTTTCTTTTTGAATTTCAAAATTTTTTATTCTAATGGGGCGCTAGGGAAACAATGCCATTTTGTATCTCAGGAACCTCCATCATGTAGGACAGAAGATGTAAAAGAAGCCATGTGAGATTTTCATTCCTAAAAGAAAAAACGACCGAACAGAAGTCTTGACAGGCATAGAGTGTGCAAGTTTTAAGACCTAAATGCACATAAAAAAGTCTTAGGAGCCTATTACTGGAAGGCACAGTTTTAGGTTTATTCCTGTAATTATCCCTATATTCTTTGTGGTGTTGGTGAAGTGTTCTTATTTTGATCCGTGGCTGAGCTGGGTGCCGGAGCCCTGTATATGCCCGATCAGAATTGCCTTGTATCAGTATTTCTCCCGAAGTACTTCCAAGAGGGTCTGGCAGATCGCACCAGGAACATGTTTCGACGATGCTTCGAACACCCTAGCTAAGATCTCACTTCGTCCTACACGACTGCCGAAAACATTCTGTCGTTTCCAAAAGGATATCTTTAAGGAATGTAATGCCGAACAGGTACGAATCAATATCTGCTAATAGTCGCTCGCACTGGTCGTGGAATTTCCGAGTGGAATCGACACAGGATAGAGACCACGCAAAGATTTCTGCTTTGCTCCTTTTAGTGAGCTCCTGTTAGTAACTAGCACGGGTTCGTCTTCACAGATTTGTATCCTAATGATGTGCACTGCTGCAGAAGAGCACGCTGAGGTGTTCAGTGTCATGGAAAAGCAATAGGGAGGCAAATGTAGAAGTGAGACCCAGCGTTCCTTTGTGCTAAACCCAACTACTTTTCACCAGTGTGCATGACATCCTTTACTCAAATAATTCCAATTGTAAAACTATTGTTGTCCACTTAATGTCAGTAGTCTTTTCGCCTCTTAGTGTTAGTCAGCCTAGCATTGTGCCTTTGCTGTTGGTGTTGTTTCCAATCTACAAGCATTTCACCGCTCCACCGGAAATTCCCTCTGCCCCTATCACACTCCCACTTAGTAGTTTTCAACGCCTATCCGGGGTTGAGCCCTTGGATTTTGATGGCGAACTTAAAAAGCCGAGGGTAATTAGATAGTTTCTAATTCAAGCCACACCAGTGTAAATTAAGAAGTTGCAACAAAATGTTTAAAATAATTGTTTAGCTATATATTCTATCAGAATTTCATCAAATGCAAGATAGTCCTTTTCTCAGTGAGAGATTGTAATTTAATGTCCACGATTACATGTAATACCTCCGTTTATACGACAACTTTTGATGTGAAGTAAAATTTCAGTATTTGGGATTACACTATTCACATGTGGATGGAGCATATGTTTTTTTTTTTTCTTTTTGGAGAAACGTACTTTGATTGACTGTGTTTGTTAGAAGTTATTGACAAAAGATGATTCATATAAACGTGCATTTGCATATGTAGTGATCATCAAGAAAAGAACTATCTATCTTTCCAAATTAATCGATAAGGTTGATATTGGAAATTAAGAGTAAAAGAAACAAAATTTACAATAATTTCATATTACAGGTGATAATTTTCTAATAACTTAACAGTACAAATGTACATTTTTTTCACCCTACATGAGCAATAATTAAATTCTCACCCAACGAAATGTTCTTTCGTGCAGATGACAATAGAGGCATATTTCGACTATGGTTTTTACTTCTCTCTGTCTCAATTCTAGCTCTACACCACATCAAAATCAAAACAAAATTCTTTTGACCTGCCTCAAAGGCTTTCAGCCGTAAAGAAACTCCAAGTCAGAACCACTAAACCTCTCCTTGCTTATTTTGTTTAGACTCTCCAGCATTGTAGGAGAGAGATGATTCCTCCAATCCCCAATCTGCCCTTTCCGAAAGAAATTGCTGTTTGGCACCTTGAACTGGGCAGTGAATTGCTGTACCCCACTCTTGTTCACTTCCAAGCTGCTCATATTCTCAAAGCTACACAAGCTCACCATCCTCTCCAACACTTCTCCACTCTCTTCCTCTGGGTCAAGAGGGTGGCCAATGAAGTCAGCCAATCTCTTGATATTGACTGTTGGATCCATCGTCATGGCTTCATAAGTCAAGACCAGTACCTTCTCGGGTGACTCTTGACTAGCCCTGTAATAGCCCAAGGCATGGTCCCAAAGGGGCCCAAAATGCGAGACCCCGTCACAGAACAATTCAAACGCGTCTTCGAGCGGCAAAGGCGGCATTTCTTTTGGCCTTAGCTTGTTAAAGTACTGCCATTGGGAAATGAGTGCATCTTTTGCGTCACGGCACACATACACTATTCGGCAACAGGAGGTTTTGACGGAATTCGGTAGCAAGGAATATGGCATATGAGTAGAAAGCAACCTTGGAGATGAAAAGCTGTTCTTAATGGGACTTGATGAGGGAGTTTGATCCATCATGGCTTCTATGAAGAGCACTAAATCATGGGGATTGGTGGTGAGTAGAGGGTGTGAAGAGAACTGATATTTTCTTCTGTTCATGATTGTGAAGAGAAGAGCCTTGAACCACGTGGTTCCGGCCTTCGGAGAAGTGGATAAGAGAATGTCTGTGGGTAGAGACTTGAAGTGGTCTCTTGCCAGCATGACTCCTTTTAGACCAGAAGGACTTAACCAAACTCCTTGGTATTGCACAAGATGATTGGTCATCCACCCTTTTTGCTTGGGCAATGTTGGTAGTATGGCCTCCCACTCCGTGCACGTGCTCTTGTGATCAAAATCTTGATCGGTTTCTTCATGATCTTTTCCTTCCTCTTTCATTTTCACCTCTCTGTTCGGTTTTGAAATGAGTAGTTTGCTGAACATTTCACGTCGTAGAGTCTGTCGGGTGAAAACACTACGACAAAAACAGGTAAAGCAGCGAGATGAGGGAGTGCTGAGATTCAAACATTTCACTTTTGCTATGATAACATGCAGCAATGCTTGGACAGAACGTGTTCCCTTGCGTTCATTAGAATACCCAAAGGAGTTTCTATGGTGTACACAAGCTAAACTAAAGAGGAAAATGAGCGAATGAAACAATCTTGCCAATTCTTTTTAGGCTAATATGCAAAACTATGAACCTGAATACTTTTTATGAATGTTACACTTCATTTAAAAGACTAAACCACCAGTAAATGCAAAACATACAGATTTCAGACGGTATAACTACAAAAGGATTATCTAATCGCGGCATCATATGACCCAGATGAAGTGGAACTGATGGTAGAAAATCTTAAGTACATGTTGGACACTTCATTCTTGTTGCATCACAACCAACCAGGTGGTTGGTCATGTTGTCCATGACTTGATTTGCAAAATATGGGTTCAACTTTCCAATTGATTTCAGCAAATCTTGGTTACTCTATGAAAGACAATCATGGACTTAGGTGTACCGCCAGTCTTGAGTTTTCCATTCGCATCCAATGGGACTGTGGTGATGGGCTCCTCCTTGGGTGGTTACTGCTTCGTTGGGGCCTCAAACGAAATATTCCAATGGCAAATGAGGTCGATGCCAGCCCTGTCCAAACCCTTTTTCTTAGCAAAAGGAAATCACAACCAACCTATGAGCAGGGTACCTATTAATTTCTACAACAGCCACAAAACCACTTTTCTTATACATCCCGAAGGGAATGAATCGGATTATCAGTAACTTCACGCCAGAAAGTACAATCTGGATCACAGCAGTAAATTCTATTTGACTCAGGAAATATTTATTAAGAAAGAGGAAATGAAATAAAAAAAATTAACATATATTAGCTTTTATTACACGCGTTCATCCATTTTTTCAAATAAACATACATGTCATCAACACCAATCCTTGAAGAAAGTATACTGGTCGATTCATATTCAGCTAAAATCACTTACAAGCTGCTCGAAGTCAAGATATGCAAATCGAGATTACCTTTTAAAAGCTTAGACCTGCTTCAAATGAATCCCCGGCAGATGAATTCCATGGCTAACTTTCCCCAGTTGCAGGCATCGCAAGGTTGAAGATGGTCCCGTGACGGTGTTTGCTTCTCAAAATGTTATCTTCAGATTGATGGCGAATACAATATATTTGTTCCCTTTTGAACCACAAAAAAAATAAATAAAAAAAAGAAAAAAAAAGAAAAAGAAAAAGAATTTGATTGTGATAAAATTATTTCAGCTAGTGGCATTGCAGGTTGTCAATAAAAAATGAATATTAAAATGCTTTGGCCAAATCAAGTTTTAATATTTATGCAATAAAATATGTCGAATTGGACTGGCTTTTGACAACGGCGGCTCGGGCGTTCGTCAGTACGAGACAATGCTTGTAGTTACATCGGTTGGACTTGTTTAAGCGCAAATTACGCTTGTCGCGAGACCTTCCCAAAGAGCCTAATACTTCTATGTAAAATCGAGAAATCAAGAGTCAGAAGTTTTGAGCATAAATCTTTATTTAGCATAAAGTAGAGGTCTGGAAACTTTGTTGGATTGTGAAATCTCCAGGTATGGTTTTGAGCTCTCCTACCTTTTTTGAGCTTCCGAAGATTTGACTGAAATTTGACTAGTGATTACTTTCTCATTCGACAACTCGTCGACCCAATTTTTATTGCATCGAAATGATTGCAATCCCTAAGTCCATAATGTGCAGTTGAAATCAGGAGATCATAAACTTCCTGACACTGCAAAAAAAAGGATAAAAATAAATCGACCATCGGATTTGGGTGGTAATATGGATATCAAAACAATCATTTTTATGAGCATAACCCATTTTTTGATCTTCTAAATGCGTTTTTTGCCTTGTACTTTATCGGTCAAACCTTGATCAACTATCAATTAAACTTGAAAACTTTCTAAAAAAACATATATAAAATTGGAGGTGTCAACAACCCGCACATCTTGTGGTTAGAGATGTTCCATTAAGATTTCAATTGCTTTGCTGTCTATGTGCGATATTTAACACGATAAGGAAAAGTGTAAAAAAAAAATCTTAAAATTATTGTATTTGTACCAGTTTGGTTCTAAACCTTTTAATAATATCAATTTAGTCATACTTTTTTTATTATTATTATCTAATACTAATTTAATCCATTCGGATAATTTTGACAGAATATTACCGACGTTGGTTAGCATATGTGGCATGACCAGCACTAATGTGGAAATTTTCAAATAATGTTTTAATAATTTTAACAATTTGTTTTTAATTTTTTTCTTTATTTTTTCCCTCTCTTTCTAGTGCCCGTGGTTGGGGCTAGTGAGGGCTGGCCTCTCCTAAGTGAGGGTGGTCCTTGCCGCCACAGGCGAGCATCGGCCTCCCTGTTCCAGCGAGGCCAGGTTCACCTGGGTGCTTCGGCTTTTTCATATGTTCTTTCGTCAACCCCGCCAACAATCTATAGTGCTTTTTGTTGCCATTTTGTTTTTGGGGGAAGACACGATCTACTGGCGGTGGTGGGTCTTTTGTTTGGGCTTTTGGGTCAATGCGAATTAGATTAGGCAGGTAATTTGCTCTTCCGACAGAACGCACTTTGGTGTGTCTAGTCATTTCGGGACTTCCTTATTTGTATCGTTTGATCCCGATAAAGCGTTCCTTGCAGAAGAGAAATGGAAGGAGCTTTTTGAGAAGGAAGAATAAAAGAAGGGTCTTTGGTCATGGCGGTAGCCAAGAATGCTAGGATAAGATGTTAATGAAATCTCTTATGATGTTTTAAATATTACAAAATAAATCAAAGGCTATTAACGTGTTTAATGGTTAAATAATAGACTATGTAGTAAAGGATATTATCAAAATCTATATTTAGAAGAATCAGAAGATAGTGCATTTGGTTCAGCATTTTGAAAATCCATTGGGAAAATGCAAAACAATTTAGCCTAAATGACTTTAGACAAATGTAAGGCAGTTTGGTAAACTATGCTTTGAGAAGTAACTTTGAGAAAAATGTCATTTGGTAAAAAAACACATTTGAAAAGCTCTTTGGGTGATTAATATTAGTTTTTTTTATTTACTTTTATTCATTTAAAATTGAAAAAAAATAATGTATACAAATTTTAGAATATAAATTTTAATAATAATACTAAAAAAATGAATACATATATTAATTTTTTTAAAAAGACCCAACCCTTCACTGGAATTTTATAATTTGTATTTGCTTAAAATTGAAAAAAAAAATGATGTATATAACTTTTTAAATATAAATTTTCTCAATAATGCTAAAACAATCAAATACATAGACATACATACATACATACATACATACATACATATATATATATATATATATATATATATATATATATGTGCATTTGATTTCTTAGTATTATTTTTTCAAATTTTTAAAAATTAAAATTAAAAATTTTCGACAAAAGATTTGGTCTTTTTTAATATATATAAGATTTTCTTTAGTATTATTGTCAATATTTATATTTAAAAGTTGCATACATTATTTTTTTCAATTTTAAACAATTAAAAATTTAAAAATTCTGATGAAGATTTTGTTCTTTTTTTAATTATATATATATATATATATATATTTCTAAAAAGACCAAACCCTTTGTGGGAATTTTTTAATTTTCACTTGTTTAAAATTAGAAAAATAATGTTTGAAACTTTTTAAATATAGTCTTTTGACAATAATGCTAAAAAAATCAAATATATAAATATTTTTTTAAAAATAAAAAATATATTTAATTTCTTTTAGCATTTATATATATTTGATTTTTTTAGCATTATTTTGGCATTTAAAAAAAAAAAAATAACTAGGGCAAAATCAAAAATTTGAAGAATGAGTGAGGATAATTTTGGAAGAAAAAGTAAGTTTCGACATTTGGTTAAATGTTGAAAGTTGAAAACTAGTCCCTACTAGCATTGGGCTTTCAGTCTTCCTAATGTTGACTTTCACTTGAAAGCTACTTCAAAATGGTTGCCAAATAGTCCAACATTTCTCCAAGGGGTTTTAGAGGTTGAAAGTTCCTTAGGAATGTTGAACCAAATGCACCCTCTATGCTGAAACTGAACTTATTTAAACTGTGTCCAGACCTTAAAGTTGAATGTTGAAAGCTGAAAAATTTGAAGAATGAGTGAGGATAATTTTAGAAGAAAAAAATAAAGTTTCTGCATTTGGTTAAATGTTGAAAGCTGATAACTAGTCTCTACTAGCATTGGGCTTTCAGCTTTCCTAATGTTGATTTTCACTTGAAAGCTATTTCAAAATGGTTGCCAAACAGTCCAACATTTCTCCAAGGGGCTTTAGAGGCTGAAAGTCCCTTAGGAATGCTGAACCAAATGCACCCTCTATGCTGAAGCTGAACTTATTTAGACTGTGTCCAGACCTTAAGGCTAAATATGTTCAGAAGCAGAATATGTTTAGACTTACGTTCAGATTGTTAAGTCTATTTCAATCTGAAGACACTTAAACTCTACTTCAGTCTAAAGACACTTAGGCTCTACTTCAGTTTGAAGACACTTAGACTCTATATCTAGAATGAGACACAAGTCCAGAACGTAAAATGTCCAGAACAAAACACAAGTTTAGAATGTAGCAGATTCGGAATGAAATAACTTGACAGAACGTAACAGAAGTCCCAAACATATAATGACTAGTCATCTAGTTTGGATTTCGTATTGAGATATATTTAATTGACTCAATCTAATTGATTGACAATTGAATCTTGAAGACAAGAATTTTCTAAACGAAGAAACTCTACTTGTGGAAACCAAGATTCTATTTATATGGGCGATCAGAATCAATTTGGGATTCTATTTCTATCGCTCAACAGCTACTAAATCTTTTAGATACAAATCTGTCCAATGGGTAGATTGGAAGACGATCTTCTAGATATTGTCCATTTGCTAGTTTGGAAGTGGAGGAGTATTTAAGGAGATCAAGGATTGATGAGTAAGTAAGAGACGGAGCATAGAATTTATAATTCCAAAGGCTGTTAGCATGAAAGAGTGGACATAAGCTTGATTTAAGCCGAACCACTATAATTTATATGTTCTTATTCTCTTTCCTGAATTTCTTTATTTTGTTCGTAGTTCTATTTAACTGCTAAAGTATGAATTCGTTCAAAGTCTGTTATTTTTTAGACTCAATTGCAAAAGTAAAATATCTTTATTGTTCTTTGCGAAAAATTGTATTCACACGTATTTATCCCTCTCTAGATGTTCATACTAGCACTTACATAAGATCCATGCATCAAGTCAGAATAGAACACCGTTGCTATGTTATCGGGCAAGAGTGCAACAAGTGATTTTGCGAGGCCGACCCTCACTTGTGGCGGCGAGGGCCACACTCGCTTAGTAGAGGCTAGCCTTTGCCAACCATGGCCATGTTGGTCATTGAAAAGAGGTGAAAAATAAAGGGAAGAGAAAGAAAAAAGAAATTAATAAAATTTTAAAAAGTACTAAAAATTATTAAAAAAAGTGCCTCGTTAGTGTTGGCCATGCTACATAGGCTTGCTGATGTCTATATTAGTAATATCCGACCAAAATTTGTCGAAAAAATTGAATTGACACTAAATCAAAAAAATTAGGACTCAATTAGCACATTTAAAAGATTTATGACTAAACAGGTATTCATGACTCTTTTCCCTAGCACAACATATATTGAATAACTAGAGCAATTATTCATACCAAGTTTGCTTACCACGTGCATTATGGAGCACAAAGAAATCTAATACCAAGCTAAAGAACTAATGAAAAATGTCTTGGCAGACGTTTAGTGCTGGTTTGGGTTTGGTTGTGGGGATAATTATTTAAAAAGTTCTAAATTTATTGTATAGATATTTACTCCTAAATTTTTTAATTTTGTCAACTTAATCAAAACCTTTGGGGTTAATAATGCAAAAATCCTCATACTATGCCTATTATAACACAATTATTTCAAAATTTTTTTTTTCATATTACTAAAATTCCTAAACTTATCTATTATGACATCAAAATCTCAAACTTTTTTTTGTCCTAAAAATCTCAAACTTATGCTAGTGTGACAAATAAATTGCCAACTTATGCTAGTATGACAAATATACATCGAATAGAATTGTGTATGTTACATATGTATAAGTTTGGATATTTTAGTGACATAAAAGTTGGGGGTATTTATGTCACAATAGGCAGGTTTATGATTTTTGGTGACACAAAAAAATTAGGGGTATTAGTATCATAATGGGTATAGTTTGGGGAGTTTTCAGTGATATTTGCTCTAAACCTTTTAATGATTTGTTATGTATTTATTCTGGTCAATTCTAATCAATAATCATTGAGTTATATGCTGGTTGCTTTATGTAACATGATCCATGTTGAAGTAGACAATTTCGACAAATTTTAGATAATTTTTATGAATTTTTATGAATTTTTCCTTTTCCCTTTGTTTTTTTTTCTTCTTTTGACTATGACCGGCAAGGGCTGCAATGCCTAAAGTTTGTGTCGACCATAGTGAGGGCATCATGACCCTCATCAACCATAGGGCGAGGGTGTTGCGGCCTTCATTGAATTTGGGTGAGGGCACGGCAGCCCTTGCTTGTCGCTTGCGAGACAACCTTCGCCATCCATTATCGAGGTCGTGGACTAGAGGAGGAAAATAACAACATAAGAGAAAAGAGAAGGGAAAGCAAATAAAAGAGAAGAAATATAAAAAAAGTTATTAAAAATTTGCAAAAGGTCTACTAGAGGAGTTTTCGGGCAAATAAAAATAAAAGTTATAAATTTATTACATTTATGTCAATTCATTTTTAAACATTTCGATTGCATTGATTGAGTCCTGAATCGTTTAATGATTTGCTATACTCCATCTAGTCAATTTTGACCAAAAACCGTCAAT
The DNA here is from genome assembly GCA_014182405.2 of Eucalyptus sideroxylon. Classification (NCBI taxonomy): domain Eukaryota; kingdom Viridiplantae; phylum Streptophyta; class Magnoliopsida; order Myrtales; family Myrtaceae; genus Eucalyptus; species Eucalyptus sideroxylon. The sequence continues at coordinate 25,893,582 of CM024550.2, forward strand.
ATGGCCGCTAGCGGTCCTATGTTACACAATTAGTGCTAAAGTTGATAATTTTTTTTTAAAAATCTTCTAAATTTTTAACTACTTATTTGTTTTTTTTTTTTTTGCTTTTTCTCTTCTTTTTCTTCTTTTCATCCCTTTCTTTTTTTTTTTCCCAACTATGGGCTGGCGATGGCGACATTGGCCGACATTCTCTAGCCATCAATAAGGTCTAGGCTAGGGCTTGACGCCCTTGCTTGTGGCTAGTGAGGGCCATGGCGCCCTTGCCTATAGTAGGGGAGGGTTGTTGGTCCTCACTTGTAGCCAACAACCTTGCTTGTCTAGAATTGTTAAAAAAGAAAAAGCAAAGAAAGAAAAGAAAAAAAATTCTTACAAAAATGATAAAATTTGTCATCGTTAGTATTGATCGTGCCATGTAGGACACTCAACGTCTATCTTGGCAATTTCTAGTCAAAATTGGTAGATGGACAATATTGGTAAATTATCAAAAGTTTTAGGACTCAATTAATATAATTAAAAGATTTAAGGCTTAATTGATATAAGTGTAACTGATTATAAGAACATTTTAGTACTTTTTCCGGAGGTTTTCAATAGTAGAATGCTCCATCTAAGCTCCAAAAGGTCCATGTCATCTTGACTTGCCTTCCAAAAGTTGCAAGTACGTTTGTCTAGCTAGAATTTTTTGGATTTTTCTGTTGTCATATGATATGATAGATCTTTATCTACATGAAGAATAAGGATGAACACACGATGCATCTGAACTAGTGTTCTAACCATTAACATAGCAAAAATTATTTGCTAATCTCAAGAATTGTCACTTGTTGACTGGAAAATTTTTCTTGGATACGTGGCGATTAGTGAAGGGATATGGATGGATTCCATAAGGCACTTTAAGCCCTTGAGTTCTCAACGGAAGTTTGATGGCTGACGAGCAGCTTGGAGTGAATTTTTGCAACGCTTTCCCTTTCTCCTTAAACATAAATCTGGCGCTCAAAATCTAGCGGCCAATGCTTTTGAGTCAAGGACATGCCCTTCTCTCTACTATACAAGTCAAGGTAATCGGATTTGAAGCAATGAAAGAGTCGTATGAAGAAGATCCAGATTTTATGGATCAAATTTCTAGGCATGGAAATTGTATAGCACCCTCATTCCGCCCTTTCGGTATCACCATCCCTGATTAAATTCTTTTATGTGATGTCACGTGATTTGCGAATTTCACATGCATATAATCTTTCTCTGCAATTTGAAAAATGAAAATTCCTTTGCCCGCCCTAAGATGTAAACCGACGCTTTAGGGGCAGGCTAACACCTGGCTCCGTGGTGTCGTGTGTCATCAGCTTCCTTTTCCGAAACAATCAATCAAACAACATGTGAAAAGTACGATGCATCTATACTCCAATCAATCAGCCTTACCTCCGATCAATCAAGCAAATGAGGACGAATCCAATCGCTATCGTTACATCATGTCACTCAATGGGCTTGTACCTTCACAACCACATTCTATTTCACTATAAAAGACATTCAACATAATGTGGCATTATTTGATCATCATGCAATTTTCAATCACCATGTAATTTTCTATTGGCATGCACGATGTCCAATTAGCATGCAATTTCAATCAAGAAGTGATTCGTAATTGACGTAGGAATTCAATTATCGTGTGAATTGCAGAATAATGTGCGAACTATTCATCGGTACTATTGACATGACTTACAAGTACTCCAATTTTTTTGATAATGCAAAAATGAATGACACAATACAAGAATTCACAACAAATGTATGACTTCAAATCCTAACTCCCGAAATTTCCAAAATAAAAAATATGGAGTCAATTATTTTTAAACAAATGTGTGTGTGTATACAAATATATATATATATATATATATATATATATTTGTGTAATAATTTCTAGATGCATAGTGAAATATTCTCGTGCGAGGGGCCTCGGTCGCAGACCAATGTCCTTCAAGGTTACCTCTCCGGACGATTATGGGTTCAGCCTATTGAATGGGGGTTTATCTAAATAAGCACAGACAACTCTCCAAATTAGTTTCAGCAGAATAAAGACCTAATTTTAAATCGGAATCTAATTTCGACGAATTTGAGATAGAAAGGCTTAGGTTTTACCTCACACTCGAATCAAGAGAAATTCAGTAAAGGGAGCTTTAGGGGAGACTACTTTGGGAGAAACCAACAAATGAGTGCTCTATACAGGGCTAAAGTGAAAGCAAGTGGGAAATACTTGCCAAGGGCCCCAAGAGGCTGGAAAAGGGTCGAATTTTGGTTGCAAGAAGCCAGAAATGGCTGAAGAAGGGATTCCAACTGGCTGGAATGTATAGGTTTGGCCCATTTTTGCGCACCCTTGGGCGAGTGCGCAAATGTTACTGGGTCAAGAGCAGGCTCACTGGGCCAAAGTTGGGCCTTGCATGGCCCAGAGACCGGTGGCCACTAAGAGGCCTGGATCAAGCCCAACGAAGGGTATGAGAAGTCATGATCTATTGAGAAGACGCTGACCGAAGTGGTTCTTGAGGCTTTGAAAAGTTTGCGACTGGATGTACATGATTTCATTGCTTGATCTGCGAAAATCATAATTTTCTTGACTCCTTGAGATTGACAACTTTGACTATAAGTTGCCAAGTTAAGCAATCCAGATGCTCGATTTGGGAAAATTAGGTGTCGTTATAAAGATCTTGCAGAGCAGGTCTTAATTGTACCCTTCTATCATGATTTTAACAAGGTTGAGTTTTGGTCAAGATCTAGTCAAATCTCTGTGAAAAATTAAGCGTGTACAAGGGTTTTATGTTCAACGCAATAATTTGTGTGCAACGTTCATTGCGGCAAGCTAAGTTTTTTGAACAATTATGGTGTGCTAGCTGGTCATTTTTGGTTGTAACAAACCATTATGCGGCATATTGAGCGATGCAAAATTTGCTACATTGGATGACAAGATGTGAGTACGGACCCTGTCATGGGTATTACAAAAACTCAATACAAGAAAGACCTGGTCATGGCTGTGGTCGATCAATTTTCTAAAATGACACATTTTATATTGTTAGAAATACTTTAGAAGATTCTATATAATTTCTTTCGATTCCACATATCTCTTAGGTTTGTGAGGGTTAGCCTTGCTCATGCCGAATATGGCGAGGGTGGCCTTTGCTCGGCCGACAGTTGGCGGGGCCACCCTAGCTTGGGTGAGGGCTGGCCTCGCTAGATTTGGCCTAGGCAAGGCTAATCCTAGTCAAGTCTAGGCTAGGTGAGGGTGAATCTCACAATTGTCTATTGTGCCTATACTGTGGAAGGCGAGGTTAGTCGACACGATTGTAGCCGGTGGCCGGCACAGGTAAAAGGAAGAAGGAAAAAAAAGAAAGAAAAGAATAAAATATAAATTCAAAAAAATATTATAAAAAATTATAGATGTAAATGCCGGTTGTCCACGTGGCACTGCTAGCATGCACATTAGTGATTTATGACCAAAATTAATCGGATGGACTCAATTGGTAAATTGTGAAGAGATTTATGATTGAATTGGCAAAATTGAAAGGTTTATGACTTTTTGGACAATTTTGCTATTGTAAATGATATTGTAACATCTTGTTACTTTAGATAATCATCTTGCAAAGCATATAATAGGGTCATTTACTCTTCATTATTAATTATAAAGGAATTAAAACACTCTCTTTTCTGTTTTATTCTTATCCTGGTATTAGATTAGGAAGTTTTGAGTTTGAATCTTTCAAAACCCTTTATTTGCCTCCCCATTATATGTTTTCACATCGAAGTGTTAAGCCAAAGTCTAGCCTTACACGTCAGGGGAAGTGTTAGAGTACATAAGTATCAAACGTCTTCCTTTAAAAATTTAAGCTTTTAGAAGACTGATCTCATAAAACCTCATGTGTAGTCTAGATGACATAGTTATTACTAGCAATAATCGTATTAGCATTACAAAGCATCTCAATCAATAGTTTGAAATTAAAGATCTCAAGTAAGTCACCCATTTTTTTTGCTTGGAGGTTAGTTCAGATTCTTAGCTGTCACGACCCCAACTCCATCTCTAGGGTCACAAGCGACAAAGGTTATTTTCATGACGTCCCGGGCTTGTCGCCATCCCAATTCTTTTTATCTTATTATCATGCACATGTGGAAACGTGAACAAATAACTCCCTAGACAAACAATAGCTGTAAGACTAGGACATACATCACACATAACACACTGATTTATATTATAATAAGATTATTAAAGCCCTTTCTCTGTGGCCCTTTTTTTTTTTTTTTTTTACATCACAGTACAAGTTTTCACATAGGCCAAGGGAAATCCTATCTCCTCTAGCATGATTGCAGCTCCCAAAACTAATGCGAAACTTCCATGCTTACAAGACTGAAAGATGAAGCATGAGTTTTGGGAAAACTCAATAAATAAAATTCCTGGTTTTCTACTAGGAAAGTATCTCATCGTTAAAGTCTAGCAAGTACAATACTCGTAAATAGTGTCGATGGCAGATCAATCACAAGTCCATTGTCACCTCTCAACTATCTGTATGTGATCCATTATCAACTTATCAAATAAACTATTTCACCAAACAAGTTTATCAACATCACACAATAACATGTTTAATAAGTTCATTAATCGTATAAATGATTCTTCCCATACTTTTAGGGGCTTTCAGCCATAGGTGGGGCATCCGGCCTTAAGTTAGGCATCCCATACTTTCAGGGGCTTCTTGACTCAACTAGGGCGTCCGGCTATCAAGCCAAGCATCCTATACTTTCAGGGGCTTCCTAGCTCAACTAGGGCATCCGGCCATTAAGGCATCTCATACTTTTAGGAGCTTCCAACGTAGATTGGGCATCTAGCCTCAAGTCAGCCATCTCATACTCTTAAGGGCTTCCTAGCTCAACCAAGGCATCCCGTTCAATGAACGAGGTATCACTGCCAAAGCTATGTGATGACAGTTGCTTTTTCCTCTTTAAGTGCACACACACAAGTGCATTACACAAGTCGGTTCTTATCTTTTCTCTTAGCCGACACATGCATGACTTGAAGGCGTGCTCATTTGGTTGTGTGTGCCATGAGTTCTTGTACTATACTAACAAACATGTCGGGAATGATCCTTGGTTCGTAACTTGAACCAATCACTTAGCATTGATCCCTACACCAGACAACGCTTGGAAACAGCACGCCTCAATGCCAATCCGTGACCTTAAGGCTTGGATACACCTCGCTTAGGTGAAGATTCTAAGCTTGACAGACCTTGGTTCGACCTGATGTGAACATACCACATGCCATGAATGATCCTTGGCTCTTGGTTTGATTCAACATCAAGCGCAAGGTCTCCATACCAAAGTGAACTCTAGAATCAGCACCTTTTTGTGCCTTATCAAGATCTCGTGGATTTAGGCGATTCTTGTACCAAACAAGGTTTAGAATTGATATGCCTCAATGTCAATCTAGGACCTTGCGGCCTTGGGTGATCCCCATACCAAGCGAGATTCGGAATCGGTACATTATTTATTCCAATTCAAGACCTTATGGTTTGGAAGGCCTTGCCTTGCGATGAACTCAATCTGAGCGAACCTCGGTTTCATTTTCAGATGTACATGACACAAGCACATGACCAAACACAATTGCAAGTAAAACCAAACAAAAGATATCATACACCATCCACGGCTTGATGGGTGAGCACTTAGCTAGCCTCAACAACGAAATTTACCTTCCAAGAGGAGAAAAAGAAACCTTACTTACCTTGGTAAACTTGAGAACCAACCTAGATAGTTTGGTGGGTTGAGGATGCGAGGCCGAGAGAAAGGAGAAGGGGGAAGAGGGTAGGCGTGAACGGCAAGGGCTGTAAAAAGTGGTGGAAATGAATGTGAGCCTCCCCTATTTATAGGCACCAGGCTAATCATTACTCATCCAAATGGTCCAATCACATTTCTTAGAGTGGCACGATTACAACATCAAGGTGGTAAGCCTATTTTGCAAGATGGTAGGGCTAGGGTCCTAAGGGAACACTTGTCATCTTCTTACTAGACCACCTATTGGCTTACTCTCTAAGGCTCAACTTAGGCTCAAGATGTGCCTATAGTCCTAAGGGAAACATAAGCCCTTTTGATGCCTAATGTTTTCTTCTAATTGGTTGGCTTTTGCCTTGTTCACCAAGACTATATTTTAGGGTCATTGCAGCCTAAGAGTCTAGAGGACACCTAAGCATGAATTACTAACTTCTTCTCCAAGGCAAATTTCAAGTCATTATTACCAAGCCAAATGGTCCACTCTAATTTTCCCAAGTGTCCCATCTAAAGTCCTTAGTTAGCAAGCCTACTTGTCCAATAATTGCACCTAAAAAAATGGGTTGGATGACTAAAAGGTCACACTTGGCAAATCTAGCTTGTAGGCATCATCGATGATGGCTTGCTTTTCACCTTTGGGTTTGCATTTAATGAGCATTTAATGAAGTTTGAGGATAAGGCCATCAAGGTTGCCAACTCGGCATCTAGATTTTTTGGTCATTAATGAGGGGTCCGTGTATTGTTCTCTGATTGGTCCATGTGTGTGCCGTCTTTCTCTTGAACATCCAAGATATTTTTTTACCACCATAATGAGGACATTCTAGAATTTTCTTCACTTTGTCATTTTCATCCTCAAAAAGACAATTTATAGAATTCTATCATCCAAGTTGGTTCCAGGGCCGGAGAATGGATCATTAAACACATCTCTAAAATCAAATCATGTACACTCGAGGTTCAGCTATCACGCCCATGCTCACCCGAACCGTTCCTTTGGACAGTCAGTCGGCCTAAAGGGTTGATTGTCCTTGGATCTGTTCAAGGCCAATCCTAAGGATGCCCATGGCCTAAAATTAAGCCAAGAAACTCATGGAGCTTAGAATTAGTGATGAAATAGTTTGATCTATCCCTAAGCTCATTTTGGTTGGCACTCGATCCATCCGTATGGCTCATGGTCAGTGCATTACTGATCCACAATCGGACATCACCAATTTGAGATTTATTTCCGATCACTAAGAATTAAATAGGGAATGATACATTTTTGGTTAGAAGATAATTGCATTTAATTAAGTCAGATCGTTTGTGTATGGTACATAGCTCGGGCGAAATCACCTGCAACTAGGCACTATGATCGGTTGGATCGACCCATGACCATCCACCGATCCAAAATCATCTTTGACCAATCCTCATGATAAAAAAGTCATCTTATGGTTATCCTATCCCATCGGTATGGTCAGAAAAAAATTCAAGGTTGACACCTCGACCATTTCGTGACTCGGTCGGTCGGTCGGTTGAACCATGACCGATTGAGCTGATTGATCCATGGCCAATGGCCCATGGTCGATTCATGTAGGACCTTATGGCTGATCCTCATGTGGTTGGTATCGAGGGTGTTAGATTAGCTATTATCATTCCCAAGAAAAATTCTCCACTAATCATTTTTCTTGAGTGGGACTCACTAATAACAAGATTGCTAAAAATCCCATCTAAACTAGCGCCAAATTTGATGATAAAAGATAGACTCTTTTTTTGAATCCAACATTTTATTAGCAGCTGGTTGGCAATCTTATATATTTCATTATTACTCATTCTAACATTGTCCATGATTTTCACATTGTCAATTAGTTCATGACTACACCGCATATGACTTACTTTGCTACTGTTATTTGATGTTTGATATATCAATGAAACCTTATTTGATGATCTTCATTGGTTTTGTTTTGTTTTATTTTGTTTTGTTTTTTTTTTTTTGGGCTCATTCTACATTAGAATTGACAGCTTATTTAGATGCCAACTAGGCTGGTGATGTTCTTGATTGTCATTCCACTACAAGCTGCTGCTTCTTTCTAAATAAATTACTTATCACGTGGAGTAGTAAGAAACAGTTTGCCGTCACTCAATGTAGCATGGAAGCTTAATACTATGCTCTTGTCGATCATATGAAATACGAGAGTTGCAATAAAAAATTAAAAACATGGGCACTTGTTGTAATGGTAGAACAAGAATTTATTATGATAACTAGAGTTCTAGCAAATAGTACATACTGATCTTTTTCATGGGCACACCAAGCATATTGAAATAGACTACCATTTCACACACTATCACATGTTTCATGACACCATTTGTCTTGTCTCCAGTTTATATGTTGATTAGATGTCTTTGCTAATAGGGGTGAGCAAAAGGATTGGACTAAACAGACATGCTTCATGACACTATTTGACTCATTTGCACTTCATCCGTTGATCAAATGTCTTTGCTAATAAGGGTGGCCAAAAACAACTAATCGGTTATCGGTAGTTCTCGATTTGGAACCGATGAATATTAGTTCAGTTGTTGGTTTTAGGTGTGGACCCACCTACTTAGACCATATTGATTTGTTTTTTTAACTCTTATTATTCCAAATTTCCAAAACCATAATTCCATTAATTCTTTGAGTTCAATTTCTAGTAATTTGAATTTAGAACCAATGTTGAGTGATCATCTATACTTATTGTTAATTTTTTTTTTTAGAGGGATTAGAACTTGGTGCTATCTTTTATGGATAAATGTTGAAGTTCTAAGTTGGAGATTGTGGCATCCTAGTCCGCCACCTTACTAACCCGTGTTATTTAAATATTTCATTTTGTTGTCTTTAATTTACATATATGGGTGATAACAAGGCCACATTGATATACTACTCCCACTAGCTATCCACTTAGCCACTATCTACACCCTCAAACCATCCACAAAATACCACCCATCCGCACAGTTCAATCTCAAAAAGTGTCAAGACTATGCCTCCAAAAATGAATCCTTACCACCATCCCTACCACTACCATCCTCATCGATGCTGCTATTGTTCTCTAGGAATGGTAGAGGACCTACTAGATGTCTTCCAATCTTGGTGTAGATCGCCATAAAGAGGTAGGTGATACGGCCAGGTTGTGAGCCTATAAATACCTAGAGTGTAGATGTGTAATGGACAAAAATCACAGAAGGGAAGTATGGGTTTGTGAACTCGTACAGTTGCCCCTCCAAATCTACTAGGGCACCATAATGGGAGATAGGGGTAGTAAGAATAGCAGCCATAACTATGGATTTGAAAAATTTAAACATTAACAAGGGTGAGCTAATGCCCAGCAAATGCAATATCCAAAGCTTTATACTACATAACCCACCTACCACACATGAAAAAAAAAAATCTAACTAAGACATGCAACTAGAATGATTAATCCCAAGAGACTATAATGAAAAAAATAACTATTATAAGCATCCTATACTCATGACAAAGAAACCGCAACCATATATGAGCATATGTTTCACATAGTTCTTTGCTCTCACTTTCAATCAATGTTTCCACTCCAAGAAATGTGGTAGGTGTGCTCGCCGGACCACACAAAGAGGAATACTCCTGTCTAATGGAATTCTAGTGCACCCTTTGGTTTGTTGCAGTGAATGCAGGTATGCTTTTCGGCCTGTGCACATGGCATACCAATCTCCGGGGCATCTAGGGTACATTCTCCTTAGGCTTTTAGGGTATGCTCTCTTTCGAATCCTGAATTTCTCTTCAATTCTGCAAGGCATCATTGGTAAGCTCTTTGATGGTATCCATTACATGGTATTTTAAGCATACAATCCATGTGAAATTGTCTTATTGTTAAACATGAGGACATCACCTCAAAAATGAATCTTAACTAGGATTGACAAATCACAAAGACTCAAGCCTAATGCATGCCTACCTCATTCTAATGATTGAAGACTAGTTTGACACAAAATCAATGACTATCAAGGACACTTTGGTTACACCAAGCACACCACCTAGCCAAACCTACCTTGCATTTTGTCACACAACTTCAAGTCAAGAATCACAAAACATTGACATCACTAAGACCTAACTGAACCATGCACTAGCTGAACCCCTTCCAAGGCTACATTGTCATACTATTTCAAACATAGAACATAAAATCATTTGTGGCTCCACAAATCGGAAACACCACTACCCTAGCTGAATCTCACTACATCCTTACCGCGACAAAAACTCAAATCTAAAATGACGATGCACTCAATTCACCCTAGCCGAACCTCACAACACCTTGCTGTCATATGCATGACCAAGATTAAACCCAAATCAATCTAATGGCATGACATGTGGCACCACCAACCACTACGACCTCCATACAACCTCACCACCACATGCAAGCACAAATCTGAACTCAAATTGACCGTCATAGTGTATCCATCATAGTTTGAGCACTCGAGAAATCTCTCTCTAGTGGCTTTAGTGAATTGTTTACCAAAATGAGACTTATAGTAATGTACATGAGGTTTGTGTTTTAACCTATCTTTTATTTTTAGAAACAGATTCTTCTCATCTTCATTTCCATCACGTCCCAAACCATTCTTGTTGTAGTGAGGAATTTAACTTGAGAGAATGTGCTACCAAGTTTCTGAACTAAGAGAAAATTTGATGCTAATTTTTGAAATTTCATCTCTAACATTCTCATTTTCGACTCGTAGAAGTTTTACTTCATTCACTTGAAGGTCAAGTTCCTTTTTGTGTTTGTCAATGAGAACTTTATAACGAAGTTTTAGTAGTAAGACCATGAACTTCATTTTTCAAGAAAAAAATTCTTTTAGAAACTTTTTGGTGTTCTTCAAACATTTCCCCTATGAAATCTTGTAACTCTTCATAAGATAGTTCAAAATCTTCTACCTCATCTTCTTCCTCTAGTTTTAAGTTAGCCATGAGACAAATATTTGCTTCCTCTTCATCGCTTCACTCACAATCATTGTCACTCCATGTTTTAGCTTTTGGCCTTGTTTTCTTCTTTTCAAACTTTCTTTTTTTTTTTTTTGATAGATGGGCAATTTGATTTTATGTGGCCTGGTTTTCTACATTCATAACTTATGATGTCCTTACCTTTGGATTTTTCCTTGTTCCTATAAGGCTTCTTGTCATTTGAATGCTTAGATTATATTTTTCCTTTGTAGTTTCCTCATTTCCTCATGAAATTCTTGAACCTTTTTGTTAATAGTGCCATATCTTTATCACTTTCTTCTTCTTTGCAGGACATTTCTCCACCTACATCAACATAAGTAGCTTTAAATGCAATAATGTTCTTACCTTTTGAGTTGCTTTCCTCATTTTGAAGCTCAACTTCATAGGACATGAAGGTTTTTATCAACTCATTTATTGAGATTGGTTGAATCCTCATTGTTTCTCCTAGTGAGGGCGTCATGGTGCTCCATTCTTCGGGTAAGACTTGCAACAACTTGTTCACCTTTTCACCATCGATGTAAACTTTTCCTTGAAGAGCAAGACCATTCACTATCTTAGTGAATCGAATGAACATTTATGTTATCGTTTCATCAGATTTCTTCTTGAATAGCTTGTAATTCCGGAGTAGGATGTTTAGCTTCGTTTCTTTCACTCTTTTTGTTCTTTCAAATGTCATCATGATGCAATTCTAGATTTCCTTAACTATATCATGAGAAGAAATTCTTGTTAAACTCAGTTCGTTACAAAGCATAATATAGGAGATGTTTGGCTTTGGCATTAAGAGCAACTCTTTTTCAAGCTTCTTCAATATTATTAATAGTGGCTGCTTCTCGACCGTCTTAGTGAGCAAGAGCTTGTGCAAGAGCTAGTACTTCTATACCATTTGTAGCCATATCTTACATATCCAAATTTGCAACTTCAATGTATGATTACATTCTTTGCTTCCAGTAGCCATAGTTACTTCCATTAAAGTATGGTGGCTTATTGGGAGCTTGAGTGTTGTTTATAAAGAAGCTGCCGAGGTTAGCTATAAGAGAAGATCTTTATACTCATGAGAAATACACTTCAAATAAAGAGTAATAGAGCTTTGATACCAATTATTTGTGACTAGTAATACAACCTAGAGGGCGTGAATAGGTTGTTTTTGAGATTTGACAATCTTTCGTGGAAATTAGCTAATTGCTAAGTAGAAAAATCGTGAAGCAACTTTATGCAAATATGAGTAAATAGATGCAAACAGTGGCACATAGAGAATTATAGTGGTTTGGCTTTATCCACAAGCTTATGTCAACTCTTTAAACTAACAGCCTTAAGGCGGGCTAGACTCTACTAGTAATGTGCTTGGAAAGTTACAATTGGCTTGCACTTATCTTTTACAAGATATATCTTTATTAGGACAATGACATCCCAAATTTTACCGACCCTATTAGTGTAATCAGATTGTTAAGAGATCGGATTATTTTAAATCGGGCCAGAAAGCAAACCCGATGGATCGGGAGTAATGTGTGGGCTTAAGAAGTTGGCGGGCCACACGAATTGGGCTTGATAAGCAGAATGAGAGATTATGGGCTTGGACTTGGCTTAGAGCGGGCCAAGACTTGGATATGTTAGAATAGTAAATTAAGTTTAGCGGGCCAAATTGTCATAGAATAAGCCTGTTGGGCCAGAGATGGGTATTTAGGCCCGAGTGTTTGCATTTCCGATTTAGTTTATAGATTATAATGATGATTATTTAATTAGCAATTGTAATGCTAATGTTGATTTCTAACTTTAACATTTCTTGTGATAAATTCTTCATAGATTAACACTAAATTGCTAATATGTCTTATGATTTCATAAATTTGTATAATTACAAGAAAATCGAAATTTAGTGGATTCGAAATAGAATTAAGTGAAAAACATTAGAAACTAATGAACTGACTAATGATACGAATTAGAGATTTATTGATATAGATCGACAGGTGTTGAAAGGAAGTCGTGCATGGAAGCCACAATCCTCTCTTCTCCCACGGTTTTTCTTTCTTAAAACCAAAACAACCAAGGAAGACATCATCATTAGCAAATCTAATGATTAAACTATGCTAGGGACTAGCTCTATTAGCTCTATTTCCCCTCATAACTCTCGTCATCTCTCTCTCTCCAAGGCAAAGCCAAAACTCTCTTTTTCTTCCCCTCTCTCTCTCTCAGTTGAGCAGCGAAGAACTAGTAGCAACTCCAGTGAATTTTCATCTTCTTACGCACTAATAGGTGCTGATCTTTGAAGAGTTTTGAGTGATCAAGTAGCTGAACGAAGGTAAGGAAAGATAAGTCTCTAAACTAGAAGTTATCCATTGATTTTGTCAAGGAACTTGTGGATCTAGCCGAATGGTGGAGGATTAGGTGTGATGTTGCTGTTTTGTGTTGGATTGAGCTAGATGAGTCCTAGATTGAAGCTACAACATGTTGCATTAAAGTCTTGCATGTTTCAAAATTTAAGAGTGAGCAAGCTGTAATTGTCGAGCAAGGTGGAGAGTTGACTGCCGAGTGAAGAGATGTGATGTATGTTGCAGTAAGTGAGCCAAGGTGTGAGTATTTGTTTTGTACCAAGCTGTGGAAGTTTCTATGTAAGTAAAGACCTACTGTGATTATCCTTAGATGCTGTGGAAGAGTGTCAAGATGTTGTAAGAGAGATTTGTAGAGAAACTAATGGTTTAGTTGAGCTAGAAATGAAGAAAATGGTGGAAAATGTTTATATTCTAGAGAAATATAGATGGAAAAGCCCTTTTGTTTTTGTGTCACCTTGATTTCTAATGATGAAGATAAGGAAAATAACAATTTTACTTGAGAGAACATCCATTAGATTAAGTTTGACTTCTAGTTATACCAATATATATGCGAAAACGTGTAGGTGGGAGTAATTCTCCTTGAAACAATATGTCGTATTGTAGAAAACAGCAAGACCTTTGATGATTCTATGAATTTTCTGTAATTTTATAGATAGAATTGGACCTTAAACCCTTGATTAAAGTTGTAGGAAACATCTTTAGGAATAACATATCAAAATTTGAGAACAAATGGACAAGGTTCGGGTAGTGAAACGATTTTTCCTCTGTAGGTACTAAATTTGGAAATTTTTGAAGAATTTAGGAAAGAAGACCGCAATTACTACCTTAATATAGTGAGATATAGACTTAGGTTTCTTCACGGAAAATGTTAATTCTATGTCTCTCCTATAACAAACTGAAATTTCATAATATTCTGCTATGATTAGTTATACTTTCTGTGTTTGTGATAGAAACTGCTCATTTTAGTTCATAAACTGCTTTGATTCGAGAATATGCAATAGTTGTTGTGTTTCTTGTACTTGACTCTCATGACACATATGGAGTCTAGTGATCTCATAATAGTGGTTAGTTTGTGCATGAGCATGCCTCATCTATCATTTGAAGTATGGTTATGGTATAGATACCAATGGTGGCATGCATGTGCAATGAGTGTGATGCATAGAGCTTGATTATGGAGTAAAAACTGTTAGGCATTGTATAGGACGTGCCGAAATGGGTTTTATCTTATAATTTGGACATGTACGTGTGTTTCATACATAAGAGTTAAGTGTATAGATTATACTTGAGATAGTTGTGTATTTTTGAGGTCTTTGGCATATGATGATTATATTAATCAAAGGTGTAATGTGTGAGATGTGTGCTAGAATGAGTAAGAGATTTCCATCGGTAATGAGTTGCTAGTGATGCCCCGGGAGTGAGATGCCCATGCTATATGATCTTGGATGCCTCGATTGAGTGAGATACCGGGATGCCTCGGAGTGAGATGCCCTTGTGTGTGATCAAGGATGCCCTAGTTATGGGATACTGGGATGCCTCGGAGTGAGATGCCCCATGCTGAGTGATATTGGGATGCCCTGGTTGTGTGATACTGAGATGCCTCGGAGTGAGATGCCCATGATAGAAATATTGTGGAAGTTCGGATGTGGGATTCCGAAAGTGACTCGATCAAGCCGGCAAAGTTCCGATGGGTAAACTGATCGAGGGTGGACTTGATATTCACACTAAATCATAATTTCTACTTGGCGTGTGAGTTGTGCATACTACTGTTGCATTTCATTTGGATAAAAGTTGAGATTATGATATGTATTTAGTTTGCTTAGCATAGAGTGATCATACATGTGATGTATCCATGTTCATTTAGTTATACCTGTGACAATCCTGTCGTAGTATCTTAAGTTATTTGGTTATGATTTTCTTGTACTCTTGATAGCTATGGATTGTCTAGGTTAGAGTCTTATTGTTTTTTTACTAGGCATAGTTTTTGCTCATTCCTTATATTTTTCATATTGATAGTATGGACATGCCGTTGGTAGCTCCTTACGGGGTGGTAGCATGCCTCAAGGTTTATTTCCATGATGTGTTTGACCTTGACGTTGAGATGACTTTCTTGAAGTATGAGGCTACGCTATGGATAGACAATGGTAGGGTTGAGATGATTTCGATGAGGCTCGTTGCGTGGTTCGTGAACCACGAAGGAGAGATATTTTGTCCTCTTCCTTTTGGTGCTGATGGACCTAGAGTTGGGACGAATGGCGCCTAGACACCTGTGATCATGTAGAAGCTGGAGGAATGTCTTTTGTTTTTTGATAGACGTGGGCCTGTGTGGGATAGTAGAGTTAGAACCCCCTCACCCGTTTTCCCTAGCTGTTTACTTGCATCTTCACTTTTGGAACTTGTAAATGCAATGTATATATAGGTGCAAGACTAGAAGTGATCCATGTTGATTTTTGTAAGCCTAGATGTTAATAAGGAAAGTAATGAAGCTTCTCATGATCCTTATCTATGATCTTGGTTGAATTGTCTATTTGTTAGATGACAAGACTATTATAGGACAACCTTGTATATGAAATTTAGATTTTAAAATATCCATGTTATACATGCTAACCTTTAAAGGTGAACACTATTTAAACCTTTGTAATGAATAAGTCTTGTAAAGAAAAGATAATCCATATAATTTTTGCTTGCGCTTAGTACATGATGCTACCGGGACGTCACAAAGACTTAGTTGCAACTCTTACTCTTATACACTTAATTCTTTGCACAATTATTAAATAGCATGAATATCAAATTGTATAACAAAGAGCGTACGATTAAGAGAAACGACAAGAAGTAAGCTTCTTGGCTTTTAAGTAGCACATACTCTCTCATGGCTTTTGAGGTTTTCTCTTTTATAGCAACCCTCAATCTATCCATTGTAAATGGATTGGAGAAGTAGATAGCCGTTGGAGAGTTTTTTTTTAGCTGCTGTTCATGGATGGAACTACCCATGCAGTTATTTTCTTTGAACATTTGTAGACTACCCAAAAATAACAACTAATGTTGTTTTCTTACTACAGTCTCGACAAACCTATCTGACAACCTAGTTACTTTGCTACATGTTTTATCTGGATTCTACTATTGTGCGAATCCAAGGCCACAACGGCTACTTAGCTAACCCAATTAACACCTACCTGATCTTTGTAGCTTCAATACAAATATCATTAACTGCTAATCTTTTAGGTTTACTAGTACCATTTGCCGTACCGGGACATTTTGCAAATTTCTTTCCAATGAATCACATCATGGATATTGTGTGGTCCTTTAGTCCAAATATCTGCATACACCATCGTAAATATTATATTAATGATAGTTTGGACATCATCAAGATCACTTGAAGATATTTCTCCAACATATTTAAGAAAATCAAATCAAGCTTTCCTTACCAAATGGCCAAAAATATTCCAATTCATTTTCATGTTTCATCCAAACATCCAAAAAAAAATATTTTTATTTTCCCAAAAAATTACTTTGTGAAAAACTTTATTAAAAAATTTCACATTTCCACTAAATAAAGAGAACTTTTAAGTAGGTTATGTTTTACTTATTTAGGTGTGACTAAAAGGGACCTTTTGCCTATATCCTTGGTATTGTTGTTGTAATGCATTTAATTAGAATTCTCCTGAGGATTTCTCTCCTACTATCTTCTCTTTGTTTTTACTCTTTCCTAATATTGATGAGGGGTCAAAATTTTATAGAGTAGTGTCTTGGAGTCACCAACCAAGGTGATGATTGGGTTAAAGGATAATTGGATTATGTGGTCTCTTCCTTCTATCCTTCATAGTGGGGTTTTTAACCTTACTAAGATTGGAAAATAATTTATTGTATTTATGGCTCGACATATCTCAACATGACATATCTTCTATTCTATCTAATCAAAATCTTGCTAGGACTTGAAATGACCCAATCTCAGGTATTAGGATTCTCAGCCATAAAATCTATCAAGAATCTTGTTTTTGTTTTTCTTTTTTGGTAAAGGTAAAAATACATTGAGCTTTAAACCAAACTATACAAGAGGGTTCACCCCAAAAACTTACACTCATAATGACAATAAGTCAGAACAAGTGGAAGGGAGCCGAAGAAAACAAGGAAGACCGCAAAACAAAGTGGAGCAAACAAACATAAGCAAAAACAGCCTAAACAGCAAGCAGTAACACCTAGCAAAAGAACGTCAGCTAGGGCAGCAACAAGGCTGGAAAGACGTAGGAGCAAGCAACCACAATATCGCATCCGCCAGCACAAGAAAACACTCAACCAGTCGCCAAAAGGGAGGAGCCACCAAGGAGAACCGCCACGGCCTAGAGCATATCGAAGCAGCCACTGATAACTAGACAGCCTCCACCATGCAATGAGGCAAAAACACAGGGAGAACAACCTCCAAGCATCCTTTAAACCAGCGAAAACTACAACCCTACGGAAGCAATAGAGTCTCAAGAGGAGATGATGATCAGATCAATACCCTAGCTTCGCTGCAATCTCTTGTTCCTTATAGTATCCTCCACACTCTCGAAAGTGATAGCCCTATCCCTAATGACTTTAAAAAGATAGTTCTTCATCGAGGAATAGTGAGGGACTCCTCCCTTAAAAGGATGCCATTCCTATGCTTCTAGATAATATGATAGAGAGCACCAAAAGAGAAATGGGCAATGCACTTATAAAAGTCTTTGCCCAAAAGAAGGGAAACAACCCAGCTGAGGTTCTCTAACCACGACCTATTCCACCACGGAAGATTACATTTGGCTGCCCAAAAGAAAGCTATGCCGACAGTGATGTGACATCCAAAAAATAGATGATCTATAGAATTCGGCACTTCATTGCAAAAAGGACACATAGCACTTTCTATCCTACCATAAGATAATAAAAGAGCTTGGGTAGGAAGTTTGCGCTTGGTAATAAGAGTAATTGAGTTGTTCCAAATGAACGCATGCCGGTAGACCGTAGCCTTCTTCCTCTTAGTGGACTCCCAAGCCAAAGCCACCGATAAGAGGCACGAGGCACTCTCATTCTAGCAAAAACAATCCGCGTTCTAGGCAAGGATCAATAGGGGGTGCTCCCATGAATCTAACACCGTCTTGACCGCTTGGCTAGGGTTGGTGAAAAGGTCAGCCACTGTCGCCTGCTTGGAAAGGCCAAAGCTATAGATGAGAGAATTTGAAAAAATTGAGTTCAAGGGACTCTTGGGGTGCCAATTATCAAACTAAAAAGACACCGAATGACCATCCCCTATCCCCCAATAAAAGGAGTTATGAAATCCAGTCCTGAGTTGTAGGATCTTCTTCCAAGCCCAAGAGTAGTAGATCAGCTTTTTAGCAATCCAAAAGTTCATCCTTTTTAAGAAGATCGAGTGGATCCATTTGCACCACAATAACTCCTTGTTAAAAAACAAAGTTAGATATGCTTGAGCATGACGGCCTTGTTACAATCCCAAAGCCTCCATATACCAAGACCACCCTCCTTTTTTGGCTGGCGAACATCCTCCCAAGACACCTTCGCACCCCCTCTACCCAATTCCAAGCCTTTCCAAAAAACTGTATGAGGATTTGTTCAATCTAATCCAACAAAGCTATAGGTAAAATGAAGACACTAGCCCAATAGGCTTGGATGGCATGAAGGACTGACCTGATCAGCTGTAGACAGCCGGCAAATGATAGAAAGTGATGGGTCCAACATTGTACCCTTGCTGTAATGCAGTTGACTAGAAAGCAACAATCTGCCTTGCTGAGCTTGGAAGTGATTATGGAATCTCCAAGTAATGAATCGGCAGGTTGCCTTCATGGAAACCAAGGGCAAGAACAATTTGAGTCTTTAAAGACGGCGTACCTCCTACAAGGAAAATCACACTCTTGTTTGTGTTTGGGTATAAACCACTCCACTCTGAGAAGATTTGGAGACCATCCTTGAGGAGCTCCACCAAAGGTAAATCGGCTTCACAGAAGAGGAAGACGTCATCCATGAAGAATAAGTATCCAGAATCTTGTTTACGTTTGGTAGACATGATAAAAGTTAGGATATGATAAAATTTATCCTATCCCGTGTTTAGTTCTTTTTCAAGATAGGATAAAGTCGGATATAAGTATGTATAGCTCGTATAAAATAATCCCATGGGGAGATGAGATAAAAGTTGATAGACTTTATTATATCCATGGCATAAAATAGATTTCTTTTGAATAACAAACTTCTTATGTTAAAAAAATTAAATATAATTAAATACAAAATAATATTTGGATTCTAAATAAAAAAAAAATCCAATATAACAAAATAATGATGGACAATATTCATTTTTTATTTATATTTATTTTTAGTATATATTTGAATATCTTTCTATTTGATAATATATATTATGCATATATGTATAGCATCTAAATTTATTTAGGTATAGTAGTATAGTTTATTCTTTAATAAAATATTTATTATATAGGAATGATGGAAGGGAATAAAAAAGAGAGGAAAAATAATTAAAAATAAGTTAATAAAAATAAAATAGCAAAAGCCCAATTAGCCCAATTTTAAATGAACAACTTCAAACTTAAAATGGATCCTTTTAATTCACTAAATCTCCTTCTTTTATGTATCTCTTGTTCTTGTTGAAGCTTCACGAATCTTCCGTAATTCTTTATTCATGTCAAAGTTTCGCAAAAACAATAAGAGGGTCAAAGTAACTTCTCCTTCATAACTCTTTGCTACATGTCAAAAGTCCACAAAAGCAACAAAAATCTTCTTTTCTGTAGCTCTATGATTCATGTTGAATTTCCATGAAAGTGGCTAGAGAGTCAAAACATTATACTTTTCGGAAATATGAAGTTGGATAATTAAGTTTTCTCTCTTTTACTAGATTTGGCATTCACTAACTAATCTACCTCATCAGTGTTATTGTAGCCCGTTTACATTTCTTATTATCAAACTAGTTTAAGATGTAGATCGGACAATAATTATGAATTGATTGATGGAGGTTATCTCTGTCGATGCATTTGTGATTTTTTTTTTTTTTTTAGTGAATCATGAGAAATGTTTACCATCTTTATTTTGCATTTTTAGGTTCATTTATGTTGATAAGCTGTTTATACCAAATAATGTATATAATAGGGTATGAAAATATCCGACTTTATTACTTTGATTCACCAAATAATGAATAAAATACAACAAAATCCACAGATTTTATACCCTATCTAATCCAATCCTATCATATCCTTATAAATGAGAATAATCCCATACCGATTTGAGCAGCAAATGAGAATAATAGATGAAATAAAAAAGGGCAATATGAGGGGTTTTTTTTTTTTTTTTGTTAAACAAACTTTCCTCCTTTCTATTTATCTATCCAAGCGGTGGAAGAGCAGTCGTCCCACTACCCAAAACCCATTCATCTTCTATTAGGGTTTGGGCGGGTCGAGTGCCCCTCTTCATCCCTAACTACGACTTGGAGAATCGCGCTAGACCAAATTTGAATCTTGGCTTCATAACAAACCACCTCACCCAGGGGACATGTATGAATCATGCGAAAAGAATTGAACCAATACATGGGGACCACGCACGATGTTCTAGCATATAAGAGGAGAGCGTAGAAGAAGGAACCAATGCCCAGGCATATCAGAGAAAGATTCACTCCTTTTTTCCTCTCTTAAAATCGGAAAGTCACTTCTTTTCACAGCAAGCACGAGGATTTTGTTCCGGGAGAGACGCGTGAAAAGTTGCATACATCGAGGCAAGAAGTGCAAAACAGTACAACGAAACAAAGCGACTTTTTGGGGTTCAACGAGGATGTGCTCGCGCAGAAAAACATGCGTAAGAGTGCGCCTTGCGGGAGACACGCTTCGATACAGTTGGATGAATAAAAAGGCACGTCCCTCGGTTATCCTAAGTAACAAAGCACAAGAAAATTTAGACCCCATGTTTTGCCATAGAAAGGAAAAAACATCTGCCTAGTGCTTGGCGAAAAGGATTAGACCAATTCGCTTTTTTGATAAATAAATAAAAAAGATAATACCCCATCTTATTATTCTATTTTCCTGATGGATACACAAAGCTCTATAAGGGACATGTGAGAAGTTGGGTTCCTTTGAGGTCCAGCATGGCAAAAATAAATAAATAAATTATCAGGCAAAAAAATGAGAAAATTACTCAATAAATGTTAAACTTATTAATTGAATGTTAATTCGATTGTAAATTTTTTTTTTTGTCTATTTAATTTTAAACATTCATCTGAAATTTAATGTGATCATTTCAGTTAATTTCGTCAATGACATGCCGGTTTAGTTATTGCCGATTTTCCTTTGTGGCCCACCACCACATTAGCATTTCTGGGAAAATTTGACTGGAAGAACTAATTAGAATTTCATGGAAAAGTTTATGAAAAATTTGGTAAAATTGAAAATTTTAAGATTGAATTAACATCCTTACAATAGATTTATAACTGATCAAACAAGTTTCATGCAAGAAAATAGTAGCGTCTATGTTGGCAAAGGAAAATAACGTCTCAACTTGATCAATATTAGAAGAATTTATTGCATGGTCTATAAAATCAAAATCACATGAAAAATAAGTATAATCTGAATCATTAATTATGTGAGTCTCATCATAGGCTCTCATAAATAGCTGTTCAAATGGCATTAATTTACATGGTCTGTAGATCATATGAAATATTTATTCCCGATATATGGAGTGAGCCCGAATTTTCTCGTTGACTTTGATTGCAAAATATGTTCATATATCACTGGCTAACATTTTTAAGCAAACATTGACCTACAAAGAAAACACAACAAAATCAAATTTAAACAACATGAAAACAATACTTGACGGTATGCTAATTACATATGTTAATCAGAACCAGGCGATTATCCGGAACCAATTCGATCTTCGGGGTTCAATGGCGCCGCAGTTCGATTCAAAGATCGCAAAGTCCTGATTGCAACTGGTGTGGGGACGTCGATGGTACCTTTTGTCCCCACTCGAGCAGCGGCAATGAAGAAATCTCAGCTATATTCAACTGGCTCGACAGCCTGGAAACCCTTCTCCATGGAGGCCTTCACTGTATCCATCACCAGCTGAGTCATTCTACTTATCTTTGCCCACTCCCAATCCGGCTTCAAACCCTCCCCTCTGATTTTCGCAACCGACTTTGCAAATTCGTTCACCATAAGCACCTCCTGAGGAACCTCTGATCCGACACGGTGCTCCTGCGGCATCGGCGCCCACCGGCCAGGCTCCAGCTGGGCAAAATCCGACTCAGAAACCAAGCTGAAAGACCCGTAACTTTCTTGGAACGGGCTGACGAGGTCGTTGACCCGGAGAGCCCCTTTGGATCCAAGGACGGTAAGGTCGAACGTCATGTGCGACAGGAAGGAGCAATAAAAAGTCGCCACTTTGCCATCTTCCCAGTATAGTGAAGCTCCTGTAGACAGAATCACTCCTAAATCGTTGTAGACGGGCTTGTGCATGGCCACCACCGTTTTGGGGAGCTCATAGTCAGCTGCCCAGAGGATTGACCTGATGCAATACCATCCAATGTCTCCTAGGGCTCCAAGAGCATCCAAGTCGGGTTTGACCCTAATGTCATTCTTTAGAAAGTCTGGACCGGCGTTGTAGCCAAGCACACTGTGTATCTGTTCAAAATTGAGAGGAAAAATAAGATAGAAATTACGAGTATGAAGACCATCTGAATAACTCTTCTTAGGGACATCGATCGAACATGATTACGTATGTATATTTACATCATAAGCAGGAGCAAGAAATGCAAATTGGAAATAGTTTTCTTGCTCGACGGGACCTTGAAATTTCAGAAAGAGTACCATTGTATGTTAGACAAATCAATAGTTAAAGCAGAGACAATCCAAGCATGTAAAACTTAAATTGATAAAAGTGAAGTCTCATCAAATATTTTATCTGTAATATATCGAAAACGAACTCGATAGGTATCAAATTATTTCGGTGCCCCAAAAAACCTCTCCTATGGGACAAAATGTAATTCCTAGAGCAAGAAGATTCACAATCAAAATAATTTCAGTTAACATCATAAAAAAGACAAAATAATTTCTGTTGACTCACAATATTTCCGTAGATTGGTTCCAGAAACACGTTTTTATTTATTTATTTATTTATCATCCTCTTTATGGACGGTGATGACTTGCACGTCGAGTCAAAAAATTAGTTTACAACCCAAAAGATTATAGCAGATTCTCTTAATCATAGACAAGGGTTCTAGTAAATATAATATTCCACATAAAGTGCTGGAATTATAAATTCGCATCCAAGTCAAAGATCAACATCAAAATTGATTTTCCTGGCAAAAACAACAAAACTGGCACACACCGGCTGTTCATCATGTGGGTTGAACTGGGATTTTTAGTAAAGTTTAGAGGAAATGAATCATTTCCTTGACAAAAGCACCCAACTTTCTATACGCATCTAACCAGGGATGGAGTAGACTTAGGTTGTCCCGTCAGGCGCAGTTGCTTCTCTCTCCAAAAACCAATAATTAGCCAGTTTCGTCATGAACAGTCGTGCCAGAACGATCATAAGAAATGGAAATAATCAAAACTTAGAATTTGAAAGAAAAGGGCTAAACAAAAACAAAAGTAGACGTCGCTAACGAAGTAACCATCATACAAGTCATATGTGTTTTCCCCAGAAAATTATTGTATACGCAAGATAAAATAATTCCACTCACAACATCAATCCACCATGCATGACCCAGAAGCGTGTTCAAGCACGTGTTCAAACAGTGTAAAGCACGTACCAACTTGAGTTGACCAAAGCTCCTCTCGTCCCTGAGCGCCTCCTTCATCCGCCCCGTCCGCGGGTGGTGCACCCACACCGTCCCGTCCATGAACTGCACGCCGTTTGATTCGCAGGCCTCGAGGATCTGGTCGAGCTCCGCCACGTCCAGTGCGACAGGCTTCTCCAGCAGCACATGCTTCTTCTTCTCGGCGGCTGCCACCGCCCACTTCATGTGCAAGGTGGTCGGCAGGGGGATGTAGACAGCGTCGATGTCCGGGTCGTCGAGGACCTCCCTGTACTCGCCATAGATCTTGACCGTCGAGGGAAGACTGTTGTCGGCCACGAATTTCTGGGCCTTCTCGACCGAGCGGCTGGCAACGGCACAGAGGGTGGTGTTCGACGACAGGGCAATGGCTCGGGAAAGCTGGCGCGCTATGTTGGCGCAGCCAAGAATACCGAAACGCACCGCCGTTTGAGCCATGTTTTGCTGTGGGAAAAGCTGTGGGAGGGGAGAGCCGACGGTACTTATGGAGTTAGTTAGCCGACATCGTGAAAATTGATAATGGCTTCATATTATTTAATAAAGAAGGGTGAGCTTTGTGATGTACACACATATTATAACAAAATTATGCTATGTTAATAAAAAATTTTGCACTTAAATTATAAAAAAATGTAGCAGGAATGCATTGACCTATTGTACCAATCCTCCAAATCGTGGGCTATGTTTTCCTTTAAACTGGATTGGAGGAAATTTTCTCCAACCGAACTCCTATTGGCAGATCGCAAACAGGCATGTCGCCAACACGTAAGTTCAATTGGAAAATCAATAAGCGCCTGCACCCAAAAATAAACTAATGTTTAGTCACCCTCGCCCATTCTCCTGCTATTAGGGTAGATAGGCTGCCATCTTAGAACTGGACCAAATTGAACTCATTTGGTTCCCAGGTGGGTCCAACAATCGATGGCGATATCTTTTCCTGTTTCCTATTTCATGTTGTTGCATAGTCTAAACTCTCATTTTTTTTAGTGCTTGGATATTTAATCAATAAAAATCTTAGTGGAAAGATGCTAAATGTGTAAAAAAATATGACATCAAGTATAACGAAAAATGAATGATTTGAAAAAAAAAATTCAAAAGATGATCGCTTGTATCGATTAAAAAAATGAATGAATGGAAATTTTTTTATTGTTCACAAAAATATTTAGACATAAATTGTTATTGATAATAAAAATATATTTCATTGACTTATTGTTTCAAGTGATATAGGTGATCAGTTTTAAGATGATACTTTCTTTGAATTATTCATTTTCTATGAAACAAACGGAGCCGTGGATTCAGAAAAGAACAACACTGACATCAAGCTGTAACTGAATTAGAACATAACCTGAGTACATGGAACTTAGGAATTTCTTACCTAGCGAATGCTGGGGATAAACACGGTCGACGGACGGAACCAGGTGATCGCCTATGGTACCTTGCGGTTCCTCCTCCTTCTCATTGTCCAAACGCAGCCTCCTCCCGCATCCTCACAGTTTTCACTCCACCTCTTGTTCCGATTTTCAGAGAATCTGTGCTAGTATGTGCTTAAGAGAGAGCGAATGCGAGTGTTTACGTCTTAGAAAATATGTATGCGTCCCCCTGAATGTGAATCCCCGAGCCCCTTTTCGAGCCGTCCCAAGATTGCTTTTAGGAAAGAAAATCCAACCATAAATCATCTCGAAATCCTGACTTAATTGCCTTTGATTTCCTTCTCTCTTTTGTTCTACTTGCGCACATGTTGTCGGTTTCCTTTGTGTCCACCAAATCGCTCGTTGCTTTTATTTCTTTATGTGTCTTTTCTTCATTGACCGAGGCTCCACTGGGGCACCAAGCCGAGCGGTTCTCCTTCCAACTGCCAAAAGAAAATCCCACGTTACCTAATAAAGGCCTCATTTCTCTCTTTCTCGTATTTTCTAATACAAAAAAGTATTTGAGCAAAAGTTTAGGTGTAAACAGTGAAAGAGATAAGGATCTGCAGAGACGAGATAGGGAGGCCGGAGGGGTCAACGGTTGCTCCACGAGATTAATCAGTGGCGGGCGGTGCGAGAGTGAGGAGAGAGAAAGAGAAGGAGTGGAGAAGGAGATGGAGATGGAGTTCTTTTTAATGAGTAATTTTCTATGAGTGGGAAACTCACCTATTTCTACAAATTTTAAAAATCAGATCAATCATGACCTATTGGTGGAAGATTTCTCCAACTGGGCTCCGGAAAAACCTAGTCCTCAAATTCTTACCGATGCCATATTTTTCGTTTCATCCCGATTGGAAGAAATTTCATCCAACTGAGTCCTTATTAATGGGTTATAAATTAGAAACGTCATCAACATACAAACTAAAGTAATCAAGAATATGGAAAAAAAAATTGTTTAAAAAATCCTAAACCTATTACATTTTCACTTTTCCCAATTCGGTCCTAAAACTTTTCATTTCGTCTATCAAGTAATAAACCTTTTTTAAATTGCATTGATTGAGTAAATATAATCAATTTTGGCAAGAAATCATTAACATAGATAAATTTTATTAATTTTTTAATTTTTTTCTTTCATCAAATTTTTTTTTTTTAAATTTTCCTTTAAAAAAAAATCAGTTCAAAGGGCCAACGAGGCCATTGACTAGGTGATGGCCACAAAGCCCTCGCCAACCGAGGGTGAGCGCTGCAACCCTCGCCAAATCTGGGGAGGATCGTGAGCCCTTGCTGTGGCCGACGCGGGCTTGCGATGCCCTTGCCAAATCTAGCAAGGCAAGGGCATGGTGGCCCTCTCTTATGCCCTCACTAGCCACAACAATGTTGGGTGAGGGCATGGTGGCATTTGTTAGCCACAATAAGGGTGGGCGAGGGCTATGGCACCCTCATTGTGGCTTACAAGGGCTCACAATGCCCTTGCTCAGGAGCCAACGAGGGTTCTCGGCCCTCGGTTAGTGGTTAGTAGAGGTCATTGGCCCTTTGCACCAAAAAAAGAAAATAATAAGAAAAGACAAATATTCAAAAAAATAACAAAAAAATTTAAAAAATATTAAAATATTATTAAAGACTGTCAATATTAGCACCAACCGTGTCATATTAGATGATTGATGTTGATTGGACTACCATGTCAATGATTTTTTTGTTAAAATTGGCTGGATGAACTCACTTGGTAAATTGAGATAAATGTGTGCTTAGTTCAATTTACCACGTCACAAAGTGCAAACAATTTCAGTTTGAGCCATTTAGTCAAGTTTTGCTTCACATTCGATATGCTCTATGGGGTTAGTGGATTATCTTAAGACTTAGAAGTTTAACCTTGTTATTAGAAAAATGATTATCATTTATCAAAGTCACATGGATGGAAACTCGCACGTCAATTCTTAGCAAGTGCACGTTTCAATGATTCCGTCCTTTGGCGTGTGATTTGAGAGGACGAAAAAAGGGCATTTCAACGTTGTTCAGTAGGTCTGCTTATTTTGACGCAAACCCGAAGTGATAGGTTTGCTTGTTTTTGGCTTGAGACTATAAATTCATATCAAAGGAGGGAAAGTAGAAGCCTCTTATATGAAACCAACTGATAAGCTGGTTTAGACTTGAGCGTGTGATACTCCGTTTCGAGTCCGGATGACACTGGCAGTGTTAGATTCAACGATTATTTGACGGGCAATTTTGTGAGGCTAAACAATGTGAAATTATTGGTGTAAGTGGGAGTTGAAAAATACTGAGATTATTTGAGTAACTTGAGTGTGATTATAATCTCCATAAGTTCCCACGATCTATAGTGGAATCTTGTTTTGTTCTCCCCATAAAGTAGGTCATATCGTCCAAATTATATAAATCCATTGTTCGATTTATTTCTTTGTTCTACTTGTTTTATGGTTAGATTGCTTATATTTGTAATAATCAGTATCAAAACCAAGCTTGGTTGACTTGAAACGAATCCATAGCAATAGAAGATGAAAAAGTGAAAAATCAACAGATTTGAAGGGAATGATTTAGCTTTCTAGAAAATGTAGATTGAGGATGACTTAATAAGTTAGACTTATACTACAGATTTCTACATTTATGCTTATTTAAGAAGGTGCCAAAGTTGATGAAGCAAACTGCTGGATAGACAAATGTTAGGTGTTATCAAGCTAATATTGTCTTGTAATGGCGCATTTAATATTGTGAAAATAAAGATCGCTACTTGACTAATGAATGCCTTGTCAAACATGTATGAGGAGTCTTTCAATCAACATAGATCAACTTTTTGCAATCCCTATTTCACTTAAAGATGGGCAAAGGTGTATTGGTTGCTCTGCATTTCTATGAATCTAATGTAGTTGTTAGCTAATTGAATTAAGTAGAAATTGACTGAGTTGAACTTTACTAAATACGACCCATCAAATGCTCTCTAGTGCTAATATGGCTAGGATAATGCATTTAGGGTGCGTTTAATTTAGCATTTTGAAAGCTTATTAGGGAAATGCAAAGTATTGTACCCTAAAGGATATTAGGGAAAATCTAAAGATTGTTTAATAAATTCTGCTTTGAGAAGTAATTTTGAGAGAAATACTATTTGGTAGAAAATACATTTGACAAGCCCATTTGATGATTAATCCAAGCTTTTTAATTTTATTTATTTAAAATTAAAAGAAATAATGTTTGTGACCTTTTTAATTTATATTTGACAACAATGTTAAAGATGTTTGTAAACAATTTTATTAAAAATGAAAATTTCTGTTTTTGCTAAAAAAATATATCAAATAAAAAAATTCACATGCTCTCTTTCTCAATTTTGAGGAGATTACTTTCATTATATTAAATATGATAACATATGATTGGAGGAAAGAAACTCATTATCCTTTAAAATTAGGGAAAAAGACTACTAAAAACCCTAAATTTTGCCTAAAGTGACAAATTTACCCCAATATTTTTTTTTGTGACATGAAAAATCGTGACCTTTGCCAACCGTGACACATTTACCCAAATTTTTTTTTTTTTGGTAACTCAGGGAACCCCGTAATCCGACAGCTGGCGAGTAAACTCTGGGGGAGCGACTGCAGGATCCACCACCATAGTACTCCACACAATACTCCAGAAAAGAATCCCTAACGACGCTTCTAGGATTCGAACTCCTCCCTTTCATGAGGGAGAGAGGTCCCAAGCCAACTGCGCCGCTAAGCGTGGTGGTTCCAAAACTTTTTTTCATGACACAAAAAACCCTAATTTTTTATCTGTATGACACATTTACCCAAAACTATAAGGCATTTTGGTCTTTTTATTTTTTAATTTTTTTTCTTTTTTTCTTCTTCTTCTCTCTTCCCTTCGCCGACCATGGCAAAGCTAGCAAATGGAAGCCAACATTCGGTGAGGGCTGCCCTCATCGACGTTGGGCAAGGTTCACCCTTGCTTAGGCTAGCTAGGACTGCCCTCGCTGGCATTGGGTGGGGCGGCCCTTGTTGGTGTCAGGCAAGGACGGCCCTGGCCTGACATTGGTGAGG
The DNA here is from genome assembly GCA_014182405.2 of Eucalyptus sideroxylon. NCBI lineage: Eukaryota > Viridiplantae > Streptophyta > Magnoliopsida > Myrtales > Myrtaceae > Eucalyptus > Eucalyptus sideroxylon. The sequence continues at coordinate 25,922,903 of CM024550.2, forward strand.
GTTTAGCGACAAGTGCCCTCGCCGACATCGAGTGAGGGGTGCCCTCGTCAGATCTAGCGAGGGAGGCCCTCGCTCGACCTAATTGGGCGAGGACAGCCCTCGCTAGATGCCACTTCCTTTGCCGGCTCTGCTATGGCTGATGGAGGGAAGAGAGAAGAAGAAAAGAAAAAGAAAAGGAAAAGGAAAAGGAAAAAACATAAAAAAAAAAGACAAAAATGCCATTGGTGGGGTAAATGTCTCACAGTTTGCAAAATTTGGGATTTTTCATGTCACAAAAAAAAAAGTTGAGGGTAAATTTGTTACTTTGGATAAAGTTTGGGATTTTTAATAGTCTTTTCCCTAAAAATTATAAACATCCTTAGCTATTTCCTAAATTCATAGCTATTTGATTACATAAACGTGCCATATCAAATGCTACATCATCATTTGAAGCACTATTTTCCTCATTTACATCATTGGAATCGATTGTATGTAAATTGGGATCCAAATCTACTATAGCAAAATGCATATCATTCATGGCATTTTTTTTTCTATATAATTGTGCAAAGTCATTACTACTATCACAATTTTCACTTGCTTTATAAATGGATAACTTGACATACGCTTTAGAGTCTTCTACTTTTTCTTTAATACAATGAAAGCTTGCTCAATTTCTGATCATAGCGAGAAGTGGGCACGATTGAACACTTCTTTATAACCTATCGATTAAGGACTTCATTAAAATTCAGGCAAATGATATTCAACTTCTTTGTATGACCCTAAATAACCGTGGGATTTAAAAATCCAACATTTACGAAATAATATTTACTTACACAAAAATGTTGTAAATTTTAATCAACATATAACACATACATATATTAATGTGTAAAAACCATTAATTAATGAACCTTTCAGAGGATGAAGAAATTGCAAATCGTATCTCTTAATGGCTTCATTAAATATACGAGTATCATGAGTTGTTCCCTTTCAACCAGCCCAAACATAAGTAAATTCCATATTAAAATTGCACACGCCCATAACATTTTGTGTTAGTGTTCCTTTTCGATCTATAAAACGAAGTTGATCACTCGATGGTACAATCGCTAGAATATGAGTACCATCTATAGTTTCAATACAATTCTAAAACAAGAACATAAATATTACTTGATTTATCTTTATTTATCTTTTCTATTGTATAACCATAAGTTACCTTAAAATGTAGAAAAAAATCTTGTATCATTCTTGATTTTTTTTGGAACTTTCCTAAATTGCCGATTGAATGGTTGGATCAAATCTACTCATATTTCACATACTTTATTCAAAACTAAGCTAAATAACTTGCATATGGTTTCCCCAAAATGTTGAAAGCACGCTTGTGCTAATCCGTGACCTATATTATGTCTTAAGATATGAAGAAACAATCCTAGCATTTCTGTAATGTCATTATTCCTAAATCCTTACAAACCATATCAAGTTACTAAATCATGTATTAAATTTTTTAAACATGATTCTATCCATCTAAGCATTTGATAAAAACTTTCAGGATTAGCATCCATGGCCATTGACTCTCTGAACCATGCATTTTCTATATATGATAAGATCATGCACGGTATTTTCTAACCATATGTTGCTTGATAAACAATATAAATATGTGCAGTTGCATAAAGTTGCCAATATTCCTCTTTCTCTTTTTCATAGTTTCCCTTTCAAGAAAATCATCCATAATTAGTTAAAGTAATAAAATATAATTAGAATAAGAGATATAACAAATTATCTAGATCATCCATCGACAAAAAAACATTTATCAATATCATATATATGCAAACTCCACTCAATAAAAAGAATAACAATTAGAAATAGGTTGTGAAAAATGTCTTACCAACTAGTATGAATAACTAGTCTAAGTATGTCTCATATTACAACAACGTTGCATATGAAAAAAATTCAAATAAGTAGCTAAGATCCTAGTGATGATTACCCTGTGTGAACTTATACTCGAGTCATGTGACCTTTTCTTGATCACCATCTAAGTCCATGAAGATTTGCCTATTGTCTTTTTTTTTTTTTTAAACTAATCTAGTGCAAAAAAGTATAGCTTTTGATCTTACTCAATCTTAGATATAGTTTTCAACGTCTTTATGAGTTCCTTGTAAGGATCACTCTCTCTAGCATAGCTCCTTTTTCAATAGTTGAACAAATTCTCTCTATCTACATTGCTAGCTTATTAGCTATACTCAATTTCTTTTGTTTCTTTTCTTGAGATTGCCTCACCGAACTTTGCAATGTTCTTTATCACATTGAGGTTGTTTATTAGTCTTTTCATCCACATTGCACTATATATTATCATCAGTAAATTTTGCATAACCACCAATGTCAAATTATATAGCCATAACATGCTCATCAATACATAAGTTTTGTGTAGGATTCCATGTGATGCTTTTAGTAGCAATAGTTTCTCTAAACATTCTATCCAATAGAACTTGAAGATTTGAATATATGCCTTTTGTTTAAAAATTTCTAACCTGAGGATTTTCCTATTATAGTAAACATTTTCGTGAGTTTTATAGAAAAATATGAACTTTAAAAAAATAAACAAAAGAATGGGAAAAAACCTAAATTTTCCTCTCCTACCAATCATCATTTGTATCAATGGTATTCTTTTTTGGATCCCATTCTAATCTCATTTCCTTTAGGACCAATGTCCTCAATCTTTTCCAATCTTTCTTAAGATTATCTCACTGACTCTTGATTTGATCTTTATCATATTGTTTCTCCCTTAGGTCCTCAAACTTCTTAATTATAACTATTCATCCACTCATTTTGTTGTTTGCAGGATGATTGGCATTGTCAATTTGTTCAATGCACAACTTACAAAATGTTTCAACATTTCTAGGGTTCCAAAATACATTTTTTCCTTTAATGAACTTACCATCTACTAATAAATGCAACATAAACAATTGCAATTTGAGTTTAAAGACAATCGACTTAAACGTTCACATGAGACAATGTCCTAGATATCTCTTCTCAAACTCAAGAGGTTGCTTTGTATTGCAATAAATTGGAATTGTAATTGGCAAACATAAGAAAACAATTGCTCCTAACAACTTTTTGAATATGCATGTCTTACATATGAAGAAAGCTAAAAGTAAAAAAAAACATGAATTACCATCGTACAAGTGATAGAAAGTACAACTATATATAAAGCAAGACAACCGAAGATAGATGCAATCCACACTGAGCAACCAAAGATAGATGCAATCCACATTGAGCTACTTTTTTTTTTTTAAATGCATTCATAACCTCATGCTAAATTCAAGAGTGAGCAATCAAGAGACAATAACTTTTAAAGGTGTCAATTTGAACTCATGAATCAACATTTGTCATGTAATAAGAGTCACAGAAGTTCCTTTGCCCCAAAATTTGGTATCTTATTCATAAGAAGGTATTAGCAAGACTAGGGTAATCTTCAGGATCCTTAACATTAAACAGAATCATAAAGAAATAACCTAGGCAAAGCTTTGTCAATCATGGGTTTTGCAAACAAGAGTTGAATATCGGTTGGTTTTCTCATAGTAATTGCTTATAACAAAAACTGGACATACATTTGTATTGCTTGGTCCCCACATAAATCAAATATTTCAACTGAAAGCAAAACTACAGGTAAATAAGTGGCAAAATAAGCTTTTATCTACTCACTAGTAAGTAACAATGGAAAAAAGATGATGTTTTACGACATTTGCTATTAAAAATTAGTTGCAAATTGTTGTGAAACTGCACATTCAGGCCACGAATTGAGTGAACTAATATTCTATAATCAAACAAACCCTTCCTTAAAACATATCCACATCAAAGCCCAAGGAAACAACTACTCTCAGAACAAAAGAAAAGGGACTTTGCAAAATTAAAATAATCCAAACCAAATGCAATCCAAGAAAAAGTCATTTTGCAAAAAGGGGAAATTCGAGAAATACAAAAACAAACTCAAGGATACTCTCGCATTCATGTTATGTTACTTGTCAAACCCATTGCATGAAATCTAGCAAACAAACCAATCGATAACGCTTGAACTCCCCCTTTCCATTTTAGCTCGTCATCCATTCCAAAAAGCAAGACTCGCTCGATACCCACAAAAAAAGTTTCCAAATTCATCTCATATAAGCATTACGTTAGCAATAAAAAGTAGCAACATAGTTAATTCCTATTGGTAAATGAATTCACAACCTAAAATCCAATATAAAAAAAAAAAACCCCACAAAAGAATGAGAAAAATAATACCTAACCAAGATTGCACTACTAGTAAAACTCCTCGACTTTTGCATCATAGAGTAACAAAAGGGAGATACAAAAAAATAAAACCCAATAAACCTTTTGTCACACCCTAAACCTCAAGTGCATGCACATCCATCGATGGTCGATAAAATTTGCAACGTCCCAGGACGCATCGCCAACCGTTTCATTTAATTGCACATGCGAAGGTGTATAATAAATTCCCAGACAACACGGATATGGGATAGAAAAGTAGGATACCATTTTCACAAAACACTTTTCATAAACAAGCTGAATTTATATACAACACTAGACTATAAACAAAGGTCTACTCCAAAAAGAAGAATCACCTAGCTAACTGGGCACGTGACTTCTCAGCCGAGACCTTTGAGACCTCCGGGGGATCTGGGTCTTCCATGACACCATCAAGGATGTCGGTGTTGAGGCGGCCAACCATCTCCTCACCCTCAATAATGGGTGCGTCAACCATCCAAGAGACTGTCCTGTTCTCCATTAGGCCCATGACAATATCACGCTCTGAATCAATGAGGTACAAACTCAAGTAAGCTCTCATCAACTAAGATCGTAGACACCATGAGCTCACGGAGCCAGGAAGTCCCTGGGATGGGGAAAAAGGTACTCTGCTCATTGAACCCCTTTGGCTGCCCAAAATATACTGGAGGTACCGCCATTTACGGACTTGAAAAGAATTGAGCCCACAATTGGGTGAGACAATGTCTCAACAAGTTCACCCCCATAAACCCCGATTAGAAATGAAATACGTCTAGGGGCATCCTAACCACACAACCATAGAGGCTTACCTCACCTCAGTTCCTCCCTACATGTTAGCATAGTTTATATACTCAACCATATGTAGTAATAAAACTCAATCAATTGGAACAACACATCTCAAATCTCAAACAACCATAGGAGTCCCGATTATAAGACCAAATCATTATGAATATCCCATAACGTGCCACACAATTTTGTCCCATAATCCGGTGCATCAATTTCACTTAATCATGCGTTCCAATTTTATCACGGCCTAATGGGCACGGCATACTTGATGTTCGGCGGTCTTCTGGCGTAACCATGTATTGTCTCACCCCATTGAGCACGGCAATCCCAAAGGAGCATTGATCCATAATCTACTACAACCAGCATCCATTGACAAGGGCATTATATATAGGGGCAACGTCCACCCGACTCATCTCGGGGATAGGTTCTCATAACCATTTATGCACCCATCAAATCCCGGTCAAGACATCGTGTTTTGCACTCAAATGTCCTACTAATGGGAATTTTGACACAAAATTTCTGCAATTGAGTGTTAAATTGTGCAAAACCCGACACCGGTAATTTGAATTAAGTACTCAAAATTTCAATCACCACTCCATTTGCACAATTTAACACTCAATTGCAAAAATTAAGTACATTACTATAATCAGCATGAAATTTCGGTCACCGGCTATCTCAGTAAAGTTTTTGAAAATTAATAAATATTTAAATAAATAGAAAAATAATTATATAAATACCAATAAATCCAATAAATGCTAACCTAGGCTGGAAATGCTAATCTAACCACCTAAACGGGCCTAGAAAAATAATGTACCTATCCATTTAAATAGTACAATCTATCTAGCTCTTAATTAATCTATTCTAACCACCTAACATGCATAATTTAAATAATTAAATTGCTAATCTAAACTAACTGACCACCTAACCTCATATGAAGCTAAGCTAATTATCTAATAAGCGTCATTAACTCCCTAAGTAGTGTTTAGCAAGTAAATCAACAGTTTAATGGGCCGGTGAGTCCATGGCAATAGCAACGCAGAGGCAAGCGACAAACAAGCTTGTGGCGATACCAATGGAGGTTCGGACGAGCCTTAAAATGGGCCTAGAAGTCCAAGAACCCTTGCTGGCCTTCGGTTTTGTCCAAGGACTAAAGGAGTTGGCTAAGCAATTTGTTGGCGCGGAAACAGCAAGGCAGGCGGCTAGGCGGTTGCAACAGTTGAGGGCAGTGGTTTTGGCTAGCTGGACGATGACCAGGCGAGCTGCAATGGCTAGAAGGGAGCTCAAGACAACAAATAGGTTCACGGGGACGTGTGCACGAGCGGGACACAAGCAAGAGCAGGCGAGCGACCCTAAGGGGCTCGGGTGGCAGCGACGGTGCTTGGACAGTGGCTAGGGGCTATTGATGGCAAGGGGGAGGAGTGCTTGCTGTTCTCTGGTTCTTTGAGCTCTCTAAACCCACAAAAATGGAGAAAGAAGCTGTAGAAGGAAGAAGGTGACTATTGCAAGAAGGGGCCACAAAAATATCAAAAGCTCTCAAGTTCATGCCCCCCACCCTTGGTTGTCATCCTTAGCCAATTTGTAGCATCCAAGCTTCCTTAGCAAGCCTCTAATGGGTCCAAATGTTGCTCAACCCCTTGGCCTACAAATTTGGACAATTGCCCCTCAATTTCAATTCAATTCTTTTCCAATTGAGCTCAATTTGGTACCCATAAAATCAGCCAATGTGCCATCGTCCATCTCATGATTTTTCCTCGTCAATTGAACCAACTTGACAGCCAAAATTACGACGAAAAACAGCCCTATAGTTTTCCCGGTCCAAAATAACCTTACTTTGAATTTTCACTAAAATCTTGGGTTTGTAGAAAAATCTTGGAAGGATGAGCTGACGTTCCAAAAATGAATCATGATATGATAGAACTTTCAATTTTGAAATCGGATTTAAATTTACGATTACTTTCAACCGGGCACGATTTTAGCATGACCTAACCTATCGGGTAGTTTTAGGAATTTTTAGTGCAATTGACCCGTGGTCAATTATTTTTGAGTCACATTATGCATCTTCGACTCATTGGCCACTCTCGGTTGTCATGAAAATCTCAAGGTTTCAAATATGAACATAGATTACATAAATGATAGAAAAATCGGTCTAGTGACATTCGACGAGAATTTTGTAATTAAGTGAAATCACCCACACTTTAATCACATACCTCAGTTGAACCGACCTATTTTCGACATCTAATCGATTTTGATAGTGTCATATTGACCATTGTAGATTAGCACGATTGAGCAGTCAATTTCTGGTCGAATTCTCAAGTTTATTGTGTTAAAATCCCTTAACGACTTCATAAGATAAACTAGTTATCTCGTGAGTGATAAGGTTAGAGAAAAGAACTATAGGCGCGTCGATAAAAAGCCCAAATCTTTTAATTAAAAACAGAATCAAAAAAATCAGGATGTCACACCTTTTGTTAGAAACTTGAAAATGCAATCCCAATATAGTGCAAATCCTCGAAGTTTCTCCAACCCATTTGATGACACATGATGTAAAAACTTGAAAATCATGCGTTGAAGGGATGGAAAAGAAACCCAAAAAGCAAAAATACAAGAGGAAGGGGCATACTAGTGGTGAACTTGTAGAGGAGTAATTGCAAGCACAATGGGACTTTGGGAGGATCCGCAAGGGAGCAAGGGAGAGCGAGCGTGAGAGGTGGTGAGCAAGATGTGAACAAGGGGGAACAAGCGCGATTTGTTTTCTGGAGGAGCCACGAGATAAACGAACCTTGGGTTTTGTTCTTTTAAAAATGGCTAAACTTGGATTTCTAATGATTTTTTGAGGACATAAAAGGAACTCCACAAAATTTCAATAATAGATTCCTTTAGTATTCTAAAAATGTTGAAAGCTCAATGCTAGTCCCTACTAACATTGAGCTTTCAGCCTTTCCAATGCCAACTTTCAACCTAAAACTCCTTAGGGAATGGTTGCCAAACACCCCCAAATTCTTTTCAAGGGGTTTCAAAATGCTAAACCAAACCCACCTGTAATATGGTGAGCTACTTAAATAGATCCCAATTAACTATGAATGGATGTTTTTGACTCTTGAAGAAGTGTGAAGGTAATATTGTTGATTATTCTATTCTTAGAGTATTTGGTTTCCTATATTTTGTTGGAATGAGTGATGGCATGCTTGATGGAAGAGAAGAAAGTGCATATTTTAAAACTAAAAGGTGAGCGGTGCTTACCAATTGTGGTTCCGATGATTAAATTTACCTATTGTCAGTAGAAAAGTTACATTTTACTACTCTCCAATACATCTCGGTAAGATTGATTTATTGTGGTAGTTTTTATATGGATCTAGCTAGTTTGACTCAATGTAGAGTTGCAATTGGAAACTATTGATATGATGGGTACTTGTAAGGTAATTGGCTCATATGGCACTCGCAACGAGATAGAGCTTGTGGAGCCAATAATTGTTGTAGCTACTTTGCTTGATAAGGTGCATGTTTGATCTCTTGAAAAGTATGGATGTAAAGCTAGTTTGGCTTTATTTGTGATAAAATTATATATGAGAATCTTTGGGGACTAGTGCAAATAAAGTTCATGTCTTGATACAATCCATGGTTTTGGCGAAGTTCAAGTCTTATGTATTCCATTGTGAGATTGAATGTTTGTTTTGCAAGGATTTCTAGGTAGAAATATTGGGGAGTTACTTGGTGTAATTGAAGATTATGAATCACAAAGAGTTTTTTACTCAAGTGTGGTAGTATTGTTTGATATATCGTGTGATTTATAATAGAACCCTAAAATATTCTCCCCCTAAAGTATGTCCCACAAATTAAATCAAGTAAATCCGGCATGCAATCTGTTTTTTTTTTTTTTTTTTTATGTTTACTATCATGTTTGATTGCTTGTATTCCCAACAATGCCTCTTTCCCTCCCTCCCTCTTGAGTCTATTAAAAAGACCTTTGCCAATGATGATGTTAATGAAGTTGCCAAAACTTGGAGCTGAGTACTTATCGCATCAACAATTACTTCAGAGTTTGACTGTTGACAAAGCATGACTAGACCATTGACTCGTCCCCTATGGTCTATGCTATGGAAATTTTCACATCCTAAGCATGACCCAACGAGAGAGAGGGAGGGAAGGAGGTAGAGCAGCTATATAGGGCAAGCAAGGATGGCTAACCTTTGGTGGTGATGACTATGAAGAGCGCGGAAAGAAGAACACTAAAAGTGTCATAAGTTATGTACGGCACAAACTTTAGTTTTCAAAGTCTTTGCCAAATCACTTAAGTACTAAATCAGATAAAAAAATAATCACTTAAATATAGATGGCAAGAAATTCCAGCCAAAATTAATATGTGGCTTTTTTTAATTATAATCTAAATATGAATCGGCACTTTTATAGAAAAAAAAAACATCTATGTGAAATTTTCATGTGGAAATTTCTCCTCCTCTCCCTCCATGTCATTTTATTCTTTTATTCTATTTTTTTCTTTCCTTTTCTCTTTCTGCACCCTCATTGCTCATGCGTTTTCTTCTTGTTGTGGCCAACCCCATACGCCAACAACCTTCACTAACTCACCTTTCTTGTGGCCAATCACAGGACCGTCACCACCAAAACATTATGTTGATCACCATTTTCGTTGGCTAATAGGGATCCAAAAATAACAGCCTCAAACGATGGGCATCATCAAAAAATGGGTAGGGACTCTAATATAGGTACTCATTTGTGGCTGGTGCCAAGAATCAAAGGACATGTCATAAAACCATAGAGAATCACGGATTCAAACATAGTTTTAGGTATCAAGGAAGAAATCATAATCAATCTTAACTCTGAACATCGACTTCATGAAAATAACTTTGTTAGCTCTATTAGGTAAATAGTCAAACACATGTTATCACAATTTGCTCATGAAACCCTTGAATGGTCATCCTCAAGCAAGACTACTAAAGAAGCACCAAAACCTCGCCAAAGAAACCAGTAGCCAATGCATATTCAAGTGCTCCAAGATCAAGCATAAGCAAATCTAGAAACTTTGCGAGCAAGAGAAGCATGAGCTCGAGGCCAAATCCCGTTGTAATCCTCCTTCTTCAATGTCACCTCCATGGTCAATCCTTCATCCTCCTTCATGTAATGTTACAAAGCTCATATGCAAAAATGGGAGGGAGGGAGGGAAGGGGGGGGGGGGGGATGATGCATTCAGCACAAAATTTCACCATGTTATTCTAGCAAATGACATCATTTTGGGTTGGACAAGTAGATGAAACTGGTTAATCAACGTCATTTTGTGCTTATTATGCTAATTCAGACCTTCAGTAAGCCACATTGGCTAAAGATATTAATCAAAAAAAGGCCACATCAAATTTCTAGTCAATAGATTAGAGTTGGCATTGAAAAGATCATTTTTCAAAACTTTAGTTATTCAAAAAAAGACTTTTAGCATTAAAGTGAGTGCCGTACATAACTTATTATACTTCTAGTGTCCTTCTCCAAAAGGGCTAGTGTTTCTCTCTTTCTATAAAAAGAACATGTGTTTTAGCTATTAGGGTTTTTACATGCATTTGATTTTCATGTGGATTTGGATAAATTAAGTGGACATGTCTATCTTCTAATGGAGATTCTAAGCTAAAGTTGGACATACATCACTCACTTTACTATCAAAACTTTTCGCTTAATCACTTTAGTGCCGTATTAGAGAAGAAAACGATCACTTAAGTGCTTTTGGTGACAAAATTTGACCCAAAGTCTTTGTGACTCGTAACATCCTTGATTACAAGCCATAAGAATAAGGTATGAGAGTCAATCATGGGAATCAATGACATAAATCTTGGATGGACCAAGGCATGGCATGTTCGGCCATGGACCCGGTCCACTAACCAAGACTCGGTTAGGGCAAATAACCAAGACTAACCACAAAGTTTATTTTAAGACATCCAATGGACCAATTCTAATTGAAAATGGTCAAGAACAAGTTTAAGAAGGCTACTGACTTAGTCACCCTCATTTGGTTAAAATTTAGTAAATTTTGGCATGAATCTCAATTCTCATAGAACTGTCGATCGTGTACAACTATGAATGACTTCCCTAATTAGGCGACACACTATGTTAGTCTCATGATTGCCTTGGATGAATTTTAACACAAATCAATTAATGCAGGGATAAGTCATTGGACAACTATCAAGATAACTAGGGGTTCTAGAATCTTCCATAACCTTTGACCATAGTCCATCCTTATCTATTATGTGCCACATGCCATTTGCAAGAAGAAGGAGAAAACTTGCATGTCAAGTAGTTGGCAAAAATATGACATGGATGAATCACCTACATAGGTGTCCTCTAGAATCTTAGGTGAATCTTAGGGCATGATGGCCTAGATTTATAGCCTTAATGAACAAGGCAAGAACCAACCAATTAGAAGAAGACATTAGGCATTAAATGGGCTTATGTGTCCCTTAGGCGCTATAGACAACAATGAGCCTAGAGTGAACCTCGGAAGATAAGTAAATAGGTGGACCAATCAAAATTAAACACAAATAAGCATAGGCGCCAACTAAGGAGGCTAGATAGACCAACTTGTATCTTAGGCTTAATCATGAGTTTGCATAAAATCTAAGAGGAAGAGGCCTATAAATAGGAGAATGCATCCTCACATTTTAAGAGTTAACCATTCTCTCCTTTCCTCTCCCTTTCTCTCCTCTCTTTCATGCTTTCCTCACCACGCCACCTTAGAGCCGTCCGGTCACCAAAGGAGCATCTTGGAGCAAGGTTCAAAAGTTATAAGCAGACTTCTCTAACTCTTCGATAGGGTGATGCACTACGTGTATTGGTTTAGGTTCTTGTCATCACTTGCTTGTGTTTACTTGTATATTGTGTTTGTTGTGTGTTGTCAATTACTTGTCTTTGTACCAAGTAAATCATGGTCTTGCGTGAGTGTCGAGCACACCTGGATGGCAAGGGAAGGTCTCGGCAAATTAGATGTGTGTTGAGGTGGGTGCACGGCCCACCCTTGATCTCGAGACAACATTGAAGCGTGTTGTTACTTGGGACAAGTATCGAGTTGATGCCCAAGCCAAGGCGAATGATTCCAAGTCAAGACCATGAGCTCGAATCGCATTTGGCATGAGTCTATTAATAGGGCACAAAAGTCATTGATTCACTTTGTATGTCACACCTTCAAGCCTTTTATTCGGCTAATAATTCAAGATAAAAATGGATTGATTGATGTTTGAATGCATGGATACATGATAGACTTTTACTATCGATGCTGGGGTATGTTGGGTTGTTGCTTGGGGTAAAGCCTTGGATGCTGTCTTGATAATGAGATCAGAACGATGCCGGTTGCCAAGGGAGTGATCGATGCCCGGTTGATACCGAAAGAGTCGATGGATTTCGACTAATTGAATTGATTGAAATAAACTAGAAGTCCACATGTGGTTCATGACTCATGCATGTGTGATGCTTGAATTGATGCTTGCACTAATACTAAAATTGAGACTTGCAAAAGTTGGGTTTGTTTGATATGCATTGTTGAGTCATTGCATCAATTTGAGCATATGTTTGCATCGGGTAACTTAGTGCTTGAATGAGTTTTATATGATGCACGCATCCCTCTTAGTGATTGAAATGATCGTAAGCCACGGATCTTTGGAGGGCCTATTTTTAAGCACTAACTCCTTGTCTTTGATGCTTGAAAGCACATAGCTAATTTAGAGCCCTTCATATGCATAAGCAAGGCAATGCACAAACCTTGTTATTAATTTTTCATCGATAAGTGGTGGTGATCTTGTATCCAAGGATTGATGGCGGGATGTCCTCCTATAAGAGAATTAGAGATTTCTACTTACTGAATCATCGACTCACTTTTGTTGTTTTCACCATTTTAGGTGTGGAATGGGTGAACCAACCTTACCCCGCATTCGTCCCGGTCTTCCAATTGATATGGTTACCACCATAACAAATGTAGTAGACTTAAAAGAGGACATCACCTACTAGAAGTATATTATCACTGTATCGGTCCAAGAAGGGTTAGACACCTTGGTTCCCCATGTGTAGGAGGCTGGGTGCCTCATTTTTTATGGGGACATTTTAGGTCCCATCCGAGGCCTCATCCTTCTAGTGGGTCCTACAAGAGCATGTAGAAGAAGGGCTTAGGATGGGGGCTATTTTTGGAGGAGCTTGATAGAGAAACTAGGCTACCCCAGTCTTTTAAACGTCGATGTGTGGTAATGAAAATAAGTAGCCCAAGACTAAAATGGGCATGTACTCATATTTTTTATTTATTTATATGTTGCTTTTGTTTTCTTGGCTTGTATACATGTTGCCCGACTTCCATATTTGTTTGTGTACAGGGATTCTTTTTAATTCTCTTCCACATGTCCTTAATAAAAAACAAGATATTTTTGGGATGATCAACCTGCTTGGGACGTCGATGCTGACTCATCCGGTCACGCTCTTGTAACAGAGGTGGGGCGGGAGTGTGACACGACTTTTTTAATTAACTTTTAGAAAAATGATATTAAAAGTGCCATAACTTTTATACAGCTCACTTTCACATTTTGTTGGATCACTTCATCTTGCCTCATTGAAGAAAAACCATTATTTAAGTGCCTCCGGTGATAAATTCTGGTAAAATTTTTACATTTTTCTTTTAAATATGCTAATACCTACGTGAGTTTTCTCTAAAAAAAAAAAAAAGGAAACAAAGTCCAATGTTGATGATAAGATAGCCCTTCATGGCAAAACGACACCGCATCTTCATAAGTCGATATCTCTTTTTTTGTTCCCTTTTGTCTTGGTCTTTCTCTGTCTCTCAAGACAACCCTCACTGAAACAAAACACAATCTCTCTTCCTTCCTTCCCATCCCAAGGCAACCTTTATGATCATCAAGTAAAGCTCAAGCTTCCCAGAACAAATTTTGACCACTTAAGTCGAAGGTTAAATGGCTCGCTACGATCTGGTAATAGTGGTGCTCCCACCGGATAGCCACTTGTTCCAGGTGGAGCACGCCCTCGAAGCCATTTGCGAGGGCGTTCCGTGGCTCCAACGTCATCTTCCTTGGCATTGTAAGAAATCCGTCGCTAAGCTCTAGGACTCCAACTTTATATAAATTTGAGTAATATTCACCTTCCTCTTGACTTGTTAACGCAAACTTCAGCCACTTGTCATGCTCAACTCTCAATTACAAAATTCAGCACTTGATTCTGCATCAAAATGCTTCAATCTGAATTAGGGTTTGAAGAAGTGGGGAAGATTAAGTTGATTCATTCCCATTTATATTTGACTCCTATGTTAAAATATTCACATTGTGTTTCCAGCATTCCAAATCAGAGTTGGCATTCAAATGATCATTTTTTACTAAAGTGATATTGAAGTGATCTATTAAGTAATTTTGACATTAAAATGAATGTCGTTAAAAAGTTATGACATTTTTAATATTCTTTTTTCATCAAATGTTAAAGCCTATGAGGATTTTTTTTATAAGAAAGAAAGTCCATGAGAAAAAAAATCAAATTATGTTTTGAAATTAATAGATAAATACAAGCATATGTTTTCCGCAAACACTTGTCTCTCGGTGAGTTGAGCTAGTGTCCCCAAGGAGAGAGAAAACTGAACTGAAACTTCTCACACGAAGAGAGAGAGAGAGAGAGAGAGAGAGAGAGAGAGAGAGAGTCACCGATGCTCTACGAATGGGAAAAAAATAAGCAGTAAAATCTGCAGCAACGACAGAGCGAGCACGAGGCACGCTTAATCCGAATTAAAGTTTGAAGAGGAGAAGGGTTGAAAAAATATCTCCAACTAATTTTAATGATTTTCAAATTATGTTTAGTATAATATTTACTATGAGATTGTATAATGACTATGTTGTGATTTAGGTGGTAAAGATCGCAATATTTCTCGATACAGTTTTTTCATAAATAGTACCAACAAACCTAAAGATCAATTGTTGTCAATGTCTATATCAACATTGCATACATTAGGTCATTGGTTTTGTGGCAACGGCGTTCATTTGATAATGCTTGTTGGTTCAACAAACTAGTTGTTGTGGAAGTGGATATGTGCAACAGTAGAATCCAAATGATAATAGAAAACTAGATGTTAGGTTGCTTGACAAGTCTGTTAAAAGCTGTAGTGAAGCAACAACGACATAAGTTATTTTTAGGTAGTCTGCGAATGTTAAAAAAAAAGGGATCGTATGGGCAGTTCTATATTTGGAAAGAAACATCAATAGTACATCTAATGGCTCTTTGCTTCTCCAATCTACCTCTAACAAATAGATGAAGATGAGTATAAAAGATAAAGATCTCAAAAGCCAAAAGTATGACACACACAAATATAGAGACTGAAAATTTGCTATACACTACATTCCATGCAAAACGTCCTCTTTTGATTGTTGCTTTGAGTGTTGTATTCGTGTTGCTTGTGAAAGATTAAGTGTATAAAAGTAAGAGCAGTAACTGAGTATTAATAGTGTGACCTATTTTGTAAAAGGATTTGTGTTTGCTAATTGCAACTTTATGAACAAATTAATAGTACAATGCAGCTCAACTTGTGATTGTTAATTGAGAAGTGGACATAGGTTTAGAGATAAAGGTGAACCACTATACATCTTTGTGTGTTACTGTTTCTCTCTTATTATTTCCACAAGCACACAATCCGCTCATGAGTTTTGAAACATCACATTGACCAAACATTTACTTAATATCGGCAGATTTTCCACCAAGATTGTCAAAGTTTTAAATCAACCCATTCCCACTTTAGGTTGTAATGTTAGCCTCCAACAAGAAGAAATGGCTTTATTTGTTTGAATTGGGGTTTAAATTTGGTGCAAACTTGTTGAAATATGCTGACTTAGAGTATTGACAAGATGTCATTTCGGAAAAATGATAAGATATTGCTACATTGGACTTCTAGCATCTCAATCCAATGATGGCATTTAAATGGTCTTTTTTTTTTTTTTTTAAGCAGAGCGGTGCTAAAGTGATTCGGTGAAATATTTTGATACTAAAGTGAACATTGTACGGAATTTGTAGCACTTGAGTGTCCTTTTCCCTTCGACATTTTCCTTAGGGATCTATACAAACCCTATGAGTCAAGTACACAGATGATTAGAAATCAAGGTTAAGCAATTTATCCCTTTCGGAGAAAATTCAGACACAGCACCAATGGCAATCTTCCTTCTCAAGAAGAATAAATTCCGAAGTGCTCAGCCACATCCTACGAACCTTGCATTAAATCAATACTTTTTTTAAATAGAGGCAAAAGCATCCGGCCATCAGAAAATGCAAAGTTCAGTGACACAAACTCATTGACAACGTATTTAAATTTGGACCATAAAAATTTGATGATTCCACGGACATCCATTCATCGCTTTATTTCTCTTTTCAAGGGTGAAATTAAGATCCCTTCACTGTATTCTTCTCGGGAATGTCTTGTCTTTCAGAATTCAGAGAGAGAGAGAGAGAGAGAGAGAAAGAGAGTTTTTTTAGAAGTCAACGCCCACATAGAAACTTATTTGCATACACGGAATGAATGCTATTCAAGTCTTTTCAGAAGGTGAGTTGCAGCAGAGTCCTAGCTGGCGTTAACGAATGATAAGACCCAAGAAGGCGAGCACATGCATAATTTAGGGCGCATCTGGTATTGATTTTGTTTTCAGGATAATTTCTTATAAAAAATTATTTTTTTTAATTTTATTCTCAAGAATAATTTCTAAAAAAACGCATTTGGTAACTATACAAAATTTTTATTCTTTGAATAGAAATATGTTTGGTAGAGTTCTTAAATTTTTTTGGTTGTTTTAATTTTTTGATACTTTCATTATATTTTTTTTCTTCTTTTTTTCCTCTTTTTTTTTTTTTATTTTTCTCTTCTTCAATCATCATCGGCCACCACTGTGGTGGGCGATCGGTTGGTGATGTTCGACAAGCTCGCCAGAACCTCGCCAAGCTAGGACAGTGTTCAATGAGCTAGCTGAGGCTTGCCTTGCCCTCCCTAGACCTAGGCAAGGTCAGCCTCGCCTTGCCATGGTGAAGGTAAGGTTGATGAGCCTCACCATGGCTTGATGTCACCATGGGCCGGTGATGTTTCAGCAAGGTCACCAACCAAGAGGAAGAGAAGAAGAGCAAGAAAAAGAAGAAGAGAAAATAAAAGAAAATATAAGAGAAAAGAAAAAAATTAAAATTATTTTCAGGAATAAAAAATAATTTTTTTTACTTCTTAATTTTATTTCAAATCTATTTTCGGAAATAAAAAATTTATCAAACAGATTTCTATTATTTGTTTACTCTCAATAACAAAAGAACAGAATCAATTGTTATCTGGAATGTTACCAAATAGGCCATTAATTGTGGGGAGAGATATCTTAATTCCTATCTGATTTGTGGGAGCTAAACTCGCATGCGTCATTGAATGCGATGGGCTCCATTTGAAATCCATTACTTTAACACTACATGTGAGTTGGGTTCACATGAACCGAACACTTGCAATGAATGCTTGATGGGAGGGTCCAAGACAAGCTTAAAAATTCAACTTTCTGATGGACTTATGGCTCGCCTTGGCACCGAAATTTGCGCTGTAAAAAGCCATGTAACAAGGATCTTGTCGCTCTTTGCTTCATAGAAAACCCTTAAAAACTGGCGACTTTGCACTCCATTTGGTTTCATGTTATTTTCAGAGACTTAGAAAAATGTCCACTTATTATTATTATTATTATTATTATTATTATTATTATTATTATTATTATTATTATTATTATTGGCGAATGAAAAATGTCCCCCCAAACCACTCTTTTCAAGCGGTATGTTTGAGTTCTGGGATTGATCCATTCTGAATTTCTTCACTGCACTAATTTGGTGTGCACATGTTTATATTCCATTGTCCTGCTTGCTGCATGTTCCCTTCACTAAAGTTATCTTACTCTTTTATGGACAAAGTACACTACGCAAGGCTGTTGAAGTATAAAGTGTCTAGTTTTGGCTTATCAATTCCTTAAAGTGCAACTAAATTTAGAAAATGCCCCTCAAGTATTACAACATTCATACGACATTAACGTGAGTACCATGACTTCTAAAAGATCTTGAGTGCCATTGCTTTCACTTGATCAATTTAATGTCATAACATTTAAAAAAACATTTACTAGAAGTACTGAAAATCCAACTTAGCATGACACTTATGGTGAATATTTTTTTAGAAGCTATGGGAGTCAAGTGCTTGATTAAAAAAAAAGATATTCAAGTGAACATTTTTAGAAGTCATGGCACTCAAGTGAATGTTTTTTTTTTTAAAAGTATTACAATCAAGTGAATTTCGTATGAAAGTTATGACACTTTTGGTGTCATCACCCCTCAGTTGAAGGCAACTATTTCTGATTTATGGTTTATGGTTTTCATATTATATGGAAGGCAACTATTTAGAATTTGAGGGATCAAAATATTCAAGACCCAATTGCATTTTGATTATATGGTTTTGAACTTCATTTTTTGGTGTGGTTTATATTCCCCATCAATAGGAAGACATGGGGTCCTACTCTCCTTGATGAGGAATGTAACAAAGAAATATGACGTGTTAATTATATTGGAATCCTCTACTAGATGTAGTCTTAGTTTAGGGTCGACCATGATAAAACCTTGTGTATCAAATTTCTTTTTTCTCATTTTTACTTTCTATTTCCTTGTTGTGCATTGAATTCAAACACTTCGAAGTGAACTTTTCTTATTTTATCACTTATAGAGTTGATGATGACATAAATTATACATTTAACAAAAAGGTAAGGCTGAAAATCATGCTTAATGTAACTCAAGCCAATAAAAAAGAGAGCGACCAATCTTGAGAAAAACGGTCTTTTTTTTTTATTTTATAGTTATAATCATAAGAGAATAAACTAAAAACATGCGAGTCGCACAAAATGTTTGAATATGGACAAGCATAGTTTACTCTAAATATCTTTATATATATATATAGTGATGATAAATGCGAATAAAAAAAGGGCAGTCTTTTTCCACTCTTCGAATTAAGAAATGGTATTTTCAGAAAAATTTCATACTGCATCTCAAGCATGTGATGGGAGATCAATTGTTCGTTGACTTGTTAATTTAAACTCGTGATTGTGATGGAATATTTCCAAAATACTAAGTTGGCGTCTCTTTATCTATCACTGAAAACGTTTGTTTTAGTTAGTGCAAAAATGGTCAAACAAATGTTTATCGAAAACCCGTTCCATGGTTTTGTCACGAGCGTTGACCTTCGGCAGAACAGCTGTCACTCTGGATTTTCACGTTATCATATTTATTTAAATCAGATTCTGCTAATTGGGCGCGGTCACAATGGACAAACTTGGTGCAGTATTGCTAATACTGAATTGGCAACTTTGATCAAGAATGCTCAAATGAAATACCTTGATTTCTGATTTTTTTTTTTTTCTTCTTTTGTTTATTTTAGTGTTCTATGAGTTTGTTTTGTTACTATGACTTTTGATATTCCGTTTCATATATCAGTTTGGCAATGAATGGAAATTTCTTTTTGACCAAAAAAGAAATTGGCAACTTTGGTCACTTCGAGAGTAAGTTTGTCCATCCTTTACACAATAAATAAGGGAGCAATTACATCTTCGATTCAACAACAAAATTAATTGATGGGCATCGTTCTATCTTCGTTAAGAAATCAATAAGATTTAACCATTAATTTTCAAATATCATCAAATATCTTTCTGTTTCTATTTTCAGCATTTAACATTATAAGTAGCTAAAATTCAGTAATTAAATTTTCAATACTTATATTTTAGTTCTATAAACAAGCGCCAACACCGAAAGAGATTAAGTTCGTTTTATAGTCTTAAAAACCATGCACTTAAAATACTAGATCTTGTGATAAATTCACTTATTTTTGGTCGGAGAAGTAATTGATGGTAATTAAAATCTCACTAATGGTATAGTTGAAATCGATCAACAATATTTGTTGAGAAAACCCTTAAGACTTCGATTAATGACAAAATCATCTCATGTGATTTACTATTCGATGGACGTGGTTGTTATTTCTATTCAGGTATCTATTGATGACTCAACACCATTGAATCTATCCTTGACAATATGCGAAAGAATTTGAATGACTAGAAAGATCTTAAGGGTGAACAAGTCAAAGAGAATGAGGTTTTCCTGAAGATTTGAAAGATCAATAGGTGAACAGATCTAGGGGTCAAATTCACATGTGTGCTTGGGATAAATAAATGGAGTTTGATAAACACAAGAATTGTCAATTGGACCCAAGGAAAGCTGATAGAAGCTACAGCTTATACCAAACTTAGTATAACATTTCTACAAGAGTGATATAATGAAGACCTAGACATTCCTTGTTCATTGTTGGGCATTCAAGGAACCAAATAGCCAATCAGAAGTTTGGAATTCCAGATTAATTTGCTTTGACCAAATCTACTTTTTAATCATGTTGAGGGTATAACAATGCAACTTAAAGTGGAGTGAATAGGTTGTTTATAAATACTTTGATAGTTTGTGGAAATTGTTAACAACTTTGCAAAGATCGAGTCAAGTAGATATTACAAGCAGTGTGAATCAAGTTGTGTGCTAATGCAAGTAAGAGTAAAAAAACAAAATCACACAACAATATATATTGGTCCGGCTTTATCTCCAAGCTTATGTCCATTGTCTATACTAACAACCACAAGTAAGGGTTGGATTGCATTAGTAATATGCTAGGCAAGTTAAAACCAGCATGCATTGATCTTATCTCACAATAGATCACACTATTAGCAATCAGATGTTGCTATCACTTTGTACATTTGATCTTTTACACAATTACAAACCAACAAAAATGGGAGAAGGATACTAGAAGTACTAAAAGCTGTATACAGTACTCGCTTTAATGGCAAAATTCATTTTAGATCACTTAAGTACCACCTTTAAAAAAAAAAAAAAAAAAAACGAACACTTAAGTGCCAACTCTGATCTGGGTCACTAAAAATTAAACGTGACCATATTTTATTAATTTCTCAATCCTACGTAGCTTGTTGGCATGCCCACTCAGCATATGACCCCTAAAAAATGCTATCTAAAATTTATAAATAGTGATCGTTTGAGTGCCAAATTTTATTTAAAGTGATCACTTAAGTATCATCGTTGTTGAAAAAAAATCATTTTAAGTGCCAAGTAGATCATGTGGACTGGATTTTTTAAATAATACGCCAAGTTATATAAAAATTTTAATTGTAAAAGCCACGTATTATTGTTGGCTGGAATTTCTCACTGTTAGCGCTTCAGTGATCGTTTTTTTCTTGATTTGGTACTTAAGTGATTCAGCAAAAAATTTGATACTAAAGTGAGTGTCATACACAACTTTTGATACTTCAAGTGTTCTTCTACCCAACAAAAACGCTATAATCAAGATCTTTTAGAGAATGAAACACTCTCATAGCATGCAAATTTCTGAATTCTATGTATTGGGTGTCTAACATTTTGGCTTTAAGGATCTTCTCTTACATACACATCCTTAATCTTCCTGTTGGAGATGTTTCAAAGAAGGAAAGAGTTGTTTGAGATCTATTGGTGCTACTGTCTAGAGATAGAATTGCCCATTCAATTCTTTTCCTTAAACATTTCCAAGCTAGCCCCAAATAGCTTTTGTTGTCGTTATGCTCTAACATCACCATCGACATGATATCTCCAGCATCGACACAAACATTGTCATTAGTGTGTGTTTCCATTTCTCTAAATCACCATCACATGATTCTCTAGCATTTCGATGCCCATTCAATTCTTTTATTGAACATTCTGCAACAATCAGCTTTTGTTGGTCATTGCTCTAACATCACCATCGACATGATATCTCCAGCATCGACGCCCATTCATTTTCCTAAACTTTCAAGCTTAGCCCCTGTTAGCTTTTTTTCGTCAAGAAAACATCACATCGACATGATATCTTTGCAGCATCTTCACCCAATGGATCACACAATGGACATCACGTGTGTGTTGTGTGTGTCAAACATTTGTGTTAATCATGTGTATATATATAAACATTGTCCTTAGTGTGTGTGTGTGTGTGTGTGTGTGTACAAACATTGTCGTTAGTGTGTGTGTTATCAAAATCATTAAAGATGTTTCAAACATTGTTTTGTGTTTTTTATGATGACAAAAACTATTATGCATATTTGATTAGTTGATAATTGATAAAAATGCAATGAAATAAAGATCTACATTAGTGTTGATCTATCAAGAAAGTTACACTTGCAAATGTTGAAATATCCATAAAATTTTCAAGAAATGAGGAGACTAAGTTTGAAGGATCTTTTGGAAATATGAATGAATTTCTTGGATTCATAGTCTTATGATGATTCATAGGATATAAGATAAGTGAGAAATCGTCAAAAGATAGGTATTGAGAGACAACATGATATCAATTAGAAAACATTATCGATAATGCGCATGACTCTCTCCGTATAACTCCATGTAACTTTCCTTGTCTATCTCCCTCTATCTCGATGCTAATGGTATCAGACATAGGTCCAAACGTTATAATCACATCAAGCGTCCATATCTCCTTCCCTTTTTTCATCAGAAAAAAGATAATGATAACAATATTGGGGTAATGTGCAAAAAGATGAACTTCGTTGAATAAAAAACACAGGAGTACATCGAACATCAACATGAGCACAAAGGATAACAACATTTAAGAGGTGTGAGTGCATTTTCTTTGTTGGGAGGAGGGAGGGGGTTCTTGTGTCTCAATGTGGTAACTCATTTCCCTCACCCTAATGTCAAGGATGATCACCAATTGGGTTTCGGAAACGAATTTGCAGGTTTAATTAGGTTATGCAAGGGATGAAAGTGTGTATGATTGATAAACAAATGCTCTTCATCCCTAGGTACTCAAATTCTCGTTTGAGTTCATCTATAATAAGACCCTCGAAGATTGATTCAAATGAGAGAAAGAAAATTTTTTTTTTTTTTCATTTTCCTCACCTTATGTGCTATCTTTGCCTCCATTCTGCCCCAATGTGGGTGGTTCTTAACAGAATTAACTTGGAAAGAAATTATTCTAATATTTAGGCTAAAAAAGGTTAAGCAATGGTTTACTTGCACTGTTAATGATAAAGAAATGAAATACCTCTCCTCATATTGGTTTGTGTACTTTTCACGAGAAAACCTTTACCTTGAGAAATGAAAAATTTCCACTTGTCTCTCAGTGCATAAACAAGGGAATGCGTATAGAACAAGGGTTGACTTTAATTGTCTTGATACGTCTCATTTAGTATTCTCAAAATTTCACAACATTCATTGAATTGTCCATTTTGACAAATTCCGTATAAAACTGGAGAATCAAACAAGAAAAATTTTATGCAAAATCTTTATTCAAAAGATATGATCATTATGGACTTATCGTCTTCAAGTGTGATATTGTTTTTACCTTCAAAACAGATAATTTATAATACTAAAAAATATCATTAAAAGCATGCAAAACATAGTTTTGAGTATTCATTTAAAGAATTATTCCTACAAAAAGTGTCAAGTGTGCATGGCTAACAATATAATTTAGAGGGTGGTGAATAAATTATTTTAAAAACTTTGACAGTTTGCGGAAAGTGCTAACAACTTTGTAAAGATCGGGTCAGGCAAATATTTCAATCATCATGAATTAAGTTGTGTGCTAATGCAAGTAAGAGCAAGAGAGAAACATGAGCATACAACAATATATAGTAATTTGTCTTTATCCTCAAACCAACGTCCACTATCCACACTAATAGTCACAAGTCGGCTGGGATTGCACTAGTATTCTGCTAGACAAGTTATAATCAACACATACCAATGCTATCACATAATAGATCACACAATTATAAGCCAGCAAGAAAACAACAGTGAAGATTGTAAGAGAATGAAACGCATTTTGCTAGGAACACTGCTTTTAGCAGATGTTAAGATTTTGGTTTTTGTGCATCTAATATATGGCCTCGAGATCTTCTCTTTTATAGAAGCATCTTCAATCTTCCCGTTGAGGATGTCTTAGAAAAATAAGGAGTCGTTAGAGATCCATGGGTGCTGCTATCCATAGATAGAACAAGCTGTTCAGTCCTTTATCTTGAACATTTGCAAGCTATCTTGAAATAGGGTTTGCTATTGTCCCATCACTTATGGCTTTGATAGGTCTGTTAGAAAGCCTGTTTCTGTTACTCTAAGTCTTCCGGCTGTTCTGTTGCGCATCTCTAGGCGACAATAGCTGTATTGGACTTCTACAACAATTATCCAAAAGGTTGTTGCCCTAACATCACCAATGACATGATATTTTTAGCATTCGCAAAAACATCATCTCCAGTTGATCTTTAAGTTCGTTGGTGTTGTTTTATGATTTAACAGATTTGTAATAATTTTCCTTTTCGGATATCACTTCTATCTTTTATATATTAACATGAACTTCTACAAATATCATAGTAGTTATTATCCTAAGGATAATTTTGGGATCATCAAAATTCTTTGAGATGTTTCTCCAACAATCTCGCTTTTTATTTTTTTATTTTTTATGATGACAAAACTAATTTGCAGATGTGAGAAATTGATGTTTGATAGAATTGCAGTATAAGTAAAGAACTGCATTTGTGTTGATCTATTGAAGAGTTTAAGCATTGCGGATATTGTATGTAATATATGTTCATGCACAACGCCACACTACTTCACAAATAGTTATTTTTTTAAAAGGAAATTAGTAAGTCTGTTTTATCAAGCGAATATTGGCAGGACCTACAAAATTGACGGAACCATCCTATGAATACATAGCCCGCTTTATGATTTTATATCTGACAGTTTGATTCATTGGGTGTTGCAACAAATTTTCATGGGATTAATTTTAAAAAAATATATATGAAGGAAAACAAATGTCAAGGAATTTTTATGGGCTTGATAGAGAGATTCAAGGTTATTAAGAAACAACTTAAGATTTCTACAAGATAATCAATCAAACAAAGAAATTACAAAGAAAGAGAGTTGCTAAACGTACATTCCTGCGAGCACCCCTCTCCTCTTAAAAGCACTTCACGTTCTTTTTGGCTAGTGATGTGGTATAGATGAAGCACACTAGCATAAGGAGTAATGGTGCCTTTCGGACTACAAATTCCCTTTTCCGAATGATTGACAACTAGCTACAGTGGACAGTGTAATTAATTTTCTACAACTTAGTGATTTTGATATGTGAATTTCTTTCGCTAATTTCATATAAATTACAGATGACAAATTTTAGTGATTGCCTGAACTTTCGAGCTTCCTATGGTGCCCTCACTCGTATTGCTTCGGGCCACGCATCCCGTGGCGACCCTTGCGGCTGTTGCTGCTGCGTTGGAGGAGGAGGATGGGTGAGCGCCGGGGAGGGGATGCGAGGACGGTGGTGGTGATGGAGCCACGTAGGGAACGAGTTACATTGGCCTGTGTTGTGGTGGGCTGAGGTGGGGGCTCTGGGCTTCAGTTAGTGAAGCAAGATAGAGACTGACCTTGTTCTATTGATTAGTAAAAGAGAGAAATTGACTTCATCGAATCTCAGTGGCGTGGCCTTTTCTCATTTTTTTGGGAGCAAACCTTGTGAACGGGGAAGCCCAATGGGCTCGCTCAAGCCCGTCCATTATTTGAGCCCTGAGGGACGACACTCCCCAACACATTGGTGAGATCCGCCTCAAATGTTAATGAACCAGAACAATAAATAATCAATCTTGCAAAAAGAGAAACCATAATGACAAATGAATGAATCTCAATGTCAATTACTAATAATAGAAATTCGGCTTTTGCACCCAGGCATGGAAAAAGGGTTCACGCACCTAACAAAAATCCACATTTATACTTGAACTGAGTCTTAATTTGACGGCTTTATGGATTAAAGGCAAGCTGGATCATCAAAAAATTTACAAACGAAATGAAGTTGGATGATGTATAGTATCTGAATTTTTGCTCCTAAAAGTCTTCTTTGCATTTTAAGATATTTGGGAATGAATTTGTCGGCATCGTCATAATCAGACCCCTGACACAAATTATTTATACTCATATTCTCGCTTTCGTATTTCTTATTATATTTTCTCGAATTTAGGCGTTGAAAATTTTTCGGATCATTGATCATACATCAAGAACAAGTGTCGACGAGAATGTCAGGCTTACCTAAGCCTTGAGGGCCCAAACAACTCAGCCAATAGTATACAAAGCTTGCGGCTCAGCCATGGCGGAGCACAGGGATGATCATGTGAGCCTTCCTCTTGTGATGGTGTGGCCAAGGATGGCATGGGTACATGAAGACATGCCACAGATCACTCTCTTTCCTCTCGTTAGTCACAATTTGAATTACATTAGAAAAGGAAATCTTTAGATACCATCTAATCATTTTACTAATTTTACTTTTTTCTGCCATTTCTTTTCACAGGTAACTCACTGCTCTTTCGCTACTAATTTAAAAAAGAGGACTTTGTTCGACATTAACATGAAAGGTTTGTCATAAATAGACAATTGAGCGGACTGATATACTTTCAGAATCGAGAGCAAAAGTATCGATTTACGAAAAATTCGAATCAGGAACCTACCTGACTTGTTTTGGAGACGGCTCGAAATAGAGCTACTGACCCTAGTCCGACCTAGTCAGGTTGAAATGGTCATGGTGCTCGCCACTAATGTGTGCATGTATTATTTGACTCTTATACGTAAATTACGATATTTTCTTAATCAAATTGCAGTCCAGTAATTTTGTGTCAACTTTCTATGAGGAAAAGGGACTAAGGCCCAATATAAAGTCCTAAGCACGGGTAAGACGATGCTCATGTAAGGCCGTTTCAATTTATTCTGAAAATTTCAGATGTTTATCATCCTAGGAGTAAGCAACCGGGCTAGTTCCATTCAAGAATCTGCTCAAACAGGCATTACCCAGCTGATTCAATACTGCTTCAAAAGGGGACCGGTCTAGTTTCTAATTTCAAAATAAGGAATTGCCCTAAATTGGTTCGGTTTGAATTGATTGATTCTACCAAAAGACTAGAGCCTACAAAGCCTGTTCTAGGATAGAACATGGAAGCTACAAGACCGATTTTAAAGGTAGAACTTGGAAACAAGCTGGTTGATGTCTTATCTAATTATCTAAGTATGATATTGAACTCTTTTATAAAAATTGTGGAAATCAAATATGCTGGACATATTATCCCGAAGCAAAAAGAACTACATTTATGTCTGACACCATGATCATGACTAGTTTCAAGATTCCAAAGTCAATAGGGTCAAATTCTAATTCCAAAAACTAGAAACTGATCATGACACGCTAAGTTCCAAGTTCTAGAACTTATCCACCCTAGAATCGATCAACCTTACTTATTCTTTGCTTGATGTCGGACAGAAGTGACTTATGTGTTGTGGAAAGCTCTTGGCGTCTAGATTTTAAAGATGCATTGAATTATACTTATTAGTTATTAATTTTTTATGTTGAATTGAGTGTTAATTTGATGACTACATATTAAACTCAAGTCAATCATCAAAAATTATATATAAAAGAAAAGGTAAAGTCATAAAATTTTATAAACTTTTAGGCTTCGTTCGTTTCATTGAAAATAATTTCCAGAAAACGTTTCCCGAATTTTCCGACGTTTGTTTCATGAAAAATGAATTCCTTGGGAAAAATGTTTTCCATGAAAAGAAAAAGTCTTCTAGATTAGGGGAAAATGTTTTCCACTTTTGAAGAGTGGAAAACACTTTCCTCACTTAATCTCTCTTATCTCACACATCTACAAATCCCCACTTCCTCCTCCCCTTTCTTCTTCTTCTTTTCTTTTTTTATTCAAATTATTTTTATTTTTTTTCTTTTTTAATTCGAATTATTTTTAATTTCCTTTTTCTTTTCTATTTCTTTTCTTTTTTTTTCTTTTTTTTTTTTTTTTTCTTTCTTTTGTTTCCCATCTTCTTCTTTCTTGGTTAGTCCGACTGTTGCTAGGTGAATCTCTAACTCGTCGATCTCAAGCTCATGCTCTGTACTCTTGCTTATCATTTTCTTTATTTACTCTACCATACAGTTGTACATTGTTTAAGCAAAGGGCTCTAAATGCTTTGCTTCTTTTTTCTTTTGTTTATTAGAACACAAAAGATATAGGGGGAAAACATGCCACTCAACTGGAAGATTCTCATTAGGGCTATATATGCTTTGCTTATTTTCCCTTTTGCTTCTTTTAAAAATTCATACTAACATTTTTTAGAATAGATGAGCATTTAATGACAATGAGGGAACAAATATATGAAATAAATTTGCCTGGATTTAAAAGCAAGTTCATATTTGATAGATTTATAGCTTGGTAAGTGATTCATACCTAAGTGATGAAGTCTTAGAAAATATTTTCCTTACTGAACACCAGAAAATATTTTCTGAAACATTTTTAGGTTTTAACCAAATATTAAAAATATTGTCATTTTTCTGGAAGATGAATTCTAGAAAAATATTTTTTGAAAATGGTCAATTTTCCGCGAAATGAACAGACCCTTAGTATTGTTTACATCGTATCTCTGGCCTCAAAGGTCTCCTTTCCATTTTACAAAGTCAATGAATGAGTTTGTCCATATCGTTGAAATGCAACCCTTAACCCTAAAATATTCGTACTTGTCTTCCCGCACTTTGCACTTTTGATTGCATTTTCTCGTATTAGCAATTAGGCTACGCGCCGTAATTTTAGAAAGGATGTCTACGAGATTGTCAGGGCAGCCGAATCCGTCATTTCATTCTCGGGCCCTAGTCAAGCTTAGCTAACAGCCACTGGACCAAGGCAAGGCAAGGCCTACCTTAGTCTTGAAGACCCAAACGACTCAGCCAAGTAGGCTCCCCACAGCTTGAAGCTCGGCCATGGCCGAACCGGAGGGACGCTCATGTGATGGTAGTGGTAGCGGCACCCGGAGTGGCATTAGAAATTTCAGGACATGGAAAGTAATCGACAAGGGAATTGGTGGGCTGATTTCATGGGACTAAGAAGGAAAGACAAGGTATGATTTCCATCATTCCTCATTCCATGACCCGACCACATACGTTCACATACACGCACACCCCCAACCCAATCGTGTGTATGAGAGAGAGAGAGAGAGAGAGAGAGAGAGAGAGGCCACGGGAGGGGGAGAGGAAAAAAGTGCAGACGGATAGAATGCGGGAGCGAACGGCGCATTTTATGTGGGATTTAAGCTAAGGATACTCAGAGAAGTCGATTAGCAAAGAGCCCACGACCACGCATCATGAAACCGTAGGAATCTCAAGAAGCCGGCGCACTGCTTTACAATTCAGGGAAAACAGAGCTGTCCAACCTTTACGGAGGCCTACACCGTATCACAGGAGACTTCTGGAAACCTTCAGTCCATTCTGCCACTACTTATAGCATTATGATTTGTTCCCTCTCGCTCAAACTTACATGCGTTAACTATTGATAACGCGTAGCAAAAGGCGATACCTTCATTTGAAAAGATTGCCAAGAGGGAGTTTAAATCTAAATCCGTCAACATATCCAATTAGACCAAGTTTCCATAAGTTTACCTTCATTCGGAGAGATCGCCAAGAGGGGATTTAAGTCTGAGTCTGTTAACATATTCAATGGGACCGAGTTTCCGTAAGAAACTCAGTCAGCGAGTTATAACACAATTATGATATATTAACTGCTCAACAATCCATCAACAAATTCTCCAATGTTGAACTTTTCTAACATAACTTACGCATATATCCTAACAATCTCTACTTCATGTGTGAGCTCTAGTATTATATTATATCTCTCGTAATTCAGGTATCCTTCTATATCAACTTTTTTAAACTTAAATTTCTTAACGCCCAACTTCATCCTTGATCTCTTTCTTCGAACCAAACCATCAAAGTTTGCCATCGAGCTCACATTGCTACACCATGACACTTACCTATCTAGAAACTCACATTGGTTACTAAATTCATTCCTTGATATATTCGCCAAACACCAATACACATTGGGAGTGGACTATCAATTAACCATCGGCTTTGATACCAGATGTTAGGATTCAATGCACAAACACAATGAAATAGAAAGTAAAGCCCATATAGAGAAATCAATCCACAAAATTTATCTTAGTTCACAATTAAACTGGGTTACATCTGGTATAAAATTTTATTAGAATTAGCACATCACACCACTCTGTACAACCCTCAATTACAAGAGAAATATTATATATACCTAATAACTATTCATGAGCCTAAACCTACTTTATCAATAAAATATGGGCTCAAACTATAAAAACCCTCTAGCAATTCGAACTCAAAGGTGATACTCCACCAGGATGGCACTCGAACCTATGCTATAGTAGGAACTCCATGTATTTTTGTTAATAGGGAATATGAATCACTCCTCAACAAGAACATCGAGATTCAATCTAAAGTTTGATTTGCCATCTATTCAATTTTTGACATATCCACGATTTTGCTTTGTTGTTTAACTAAAATTTTCAAATAAAGCTACTTTCTTAGAAAGAAATACATCATAAGTGGTAAAACTTGGCATCAATGGATACATAACTACCAAGACTCCCAGAATATATATATTTAAGAGCCAATTCTAGCGAGATTTGCTGCAAATATGACGTAACATTATTTTATTAATAAAACTGTTTACATGGTTTGCTAGAATGTTCACTTAGCAATTCTTGTCCCAACACGATGTCGTTTTGCCATTTGATTTTTTATATTAATTAAATGAAATTAAAAAGGCTGAATTTAAATAAATAAATAAATAAATAAAGGGAAATTAGCTAGGGCCTCCGCAGCTCTCACCGTTGCTGCCTCACCATCATTGGAAAGGACTGGCGATTGTGGGTTGAGATTGGCCAGAGTCATCAAGCCCCGGCCAGTGATCGGCAGCCCTAGCCAACTATAGGTAAAGGCCGCGGCTCCTCGCCCCAGATCTAGGCAAGGGTGTGCAGGCCCTCACATGAAGTTAGCTAGCTCAATGGCACATGGCCAACTGTCACCCCATTGTCTTCGGCCCTTTCCAATGATGGTCAGGTGGCAATGGCAAGGGCCATGAAGGCCCTCATTAATTTCCTTTTTATTTAAAAAGATATTTTTTTAAAATCAAATTTATATCAAAATAACATAGTTTTGGGCTTATCTCGCCACATCAACACCACATAGATAATTTTTTTTTTTAAAAGAAATGCTACATCATTTATAATTCTTGCCAGAAAATACCACGCTAGTTGTTTGGCCGAAAATTCTTGCCGTTGATATTTAAGTAATAATTTCTTCTCCGATTGTGGTACTTAAGTATACCTTTTAAAAGTTTTGGCGCTTGGGTATCCGCACCTCATTTTTTATATTTTTATTAGAGACTATTTGTTTTATATTTGTACAACTCCCACAATCCCTCCAAACCCCTCCTACCAAACCAGGAAATTTGAGGCCGTAATCCCTCCAAATTCCATGATCTCGATCCCTCCTGTCAACGAGAAGTTCCTTTATATAATCGTTTCCTCTTCCTCCCTAATTCCTAATTTAGAATTTGATATCTCAACAATCCTATGTGGCATTATTGGCACTGACATTGACAATTTTATATTTTTTTAAAAATCTTTATGAATTTTTCCTTTTTTATTCTTCTTTTTTCCTTTTTTTCCTTTCGTTTCCTTTTCACTTAAGCAAGGGTCCCCAAAGTAAGATCAGGCAAGGGCTCCCCTCGTGGAATTTGACGAGGGCTCAACCCTTGCGGCTTGTGCAAGGGCCACCCTTGTCAAGTCAAGTGAGGATCACCCTCATCCATGTCGCAATGGTAACCCTCACTTGTGGTTGATTACTAGCCATGGCTACCCACAGACAAAAAGGAAAAGGAAAGGGAAAAAGAAGGAAAAATTCAGGATTTTTTTTTTTTTAAAATTGTCCACATCAAAGTTACGCCACACAGGATGGCTGATGGCCGATCGACATTCGGGTCAGCAAATCGTAGACAAAATTAGTTCAAAAAGTACTAAATTAACAAGTTATTGAAAATTTTTAAAACTAATTTGACATAATTGAAAGGTTTTAATTGAATTTGTCATGGTACAATATGTTTTTGATTTTTTGGACAATTATCGCAAAATTGTTATCTGAATATGTTTTTTATTTACCTAATGATAAAATTACTAAATCTTAAAAACAAGCAATGCCAAAAGTCTTTTTATGCAATGCGCATGAACGATTTTTATGATTTTTCTTTTATGATTAGACATACAATCTAAATGATTAAGGTACTATTTGGTAACGTTCCAGGGAACACTTGTTTTTATTCTTTTGTTCCTCAGAACAAAAATAGAATAGAAATGCGTTTGGTAATTTTTTTATTCCCGAGAACAATTTGTTCTGGGGAATAGATTTAGAACAGAAACAAGAAACCAAAAAAAAAAAAATTTGTTTATTGTTCCCGAGAACAACTCAAAAAACAAGTTTTTGTTTCTTTTATTTTCTTCATTTTATTTTCTTTAATTTTCTCTTTCTTTCTTATTCCCTAGCTAGTCACCGGCCTAGCGATGACCGACGACCAGCCAAACGAGGCCCGACAACCTCGCTTAAGCCTCGTTGGCCCCCGACAAGGTTGCCTTGAGCTCACCGGCCACCAATGAGGCTTGAGGGAGCCTTACCATGGCTAGGCGAGGCCCCCTGAAGCCTCGCTATGGCTAGGCAAGGCTCGACCTTGCCAAGATCTGGCGAGGCCCAGCCTCACTCAGGCACCACGAGGCCCAGGCAGGCGACGCTGGGCCTTGCGGTGGCTGGGTGAGGCTCGGCCTCGCCGGATCCGAGCGAGGTCGAGCCTCACCAAGCCTCACTCGGCCACCATGAGGCTCGACCTCACCCGGATCTAGTGAGGCTGAGCCTCGCAAGGCCAACCTCATGGTGGTTGGGTGAGGTTTGGGGGACCTCGCCAATGGTTGGCGAGGCTCCCTCGAGGCCAGCAACCTCGTTTGGCCGGTCGCTAGCCAGCCATGGCCAAGCCAATGACCGGCTAAGAGGAATGAGAAGGAAAAGAAAAAGGAAAGAAAAAAGAAAAAAAATTTGTAATAAAATTATTAATATATTAAAATACATTTTAACTCACAAAAATATTTGGGGTTGTACCAAACGTGTTTCTATTCCTGAAACATAAATTTTTTATAATTACCAAAAACCTTAAAATGTTCAAAAAGTGTTTCTGAGAACAGAACTAGAAAAAAATATTTATGAAAAGAAACCGTTCCTGAAAACAAAAACGTTACCAAACGAAAGTCTAATGTCCTGCAAAGACAGAAATAGTGAACAAAAGTTAATGCAAAGAAACGAAACTCCGCAAAGTGTGAACCGCACGACAACTCGATGTTTGCTAATTCAAGTGACATCCGCAAATTCTAACGAAGGACAAACGAAAGGATCCAAATAAAGCGATGTTACATCGAAAATCCAATCGAAGCGGCTCAAAATTATTTGTGAACGAGTTGACCTTTATATCAAACCTTGACATGCTCTGTCTTTTTACTTTAAAATTAAGGGATGAGTGCATTAAAAGCCTTAAAACCTATCATGAAAGTACAATTGAGTTCTTCAATTTTTAAAAGGTATAATTAAGTGCTAAAATATATCACGTAAGTTTAATTAAGTCCTAAAACTATCAAAAAACACAAACAAGTTTTGAACTTATTAAATTAATTCAAGTAAGTCTTCTGTTGATTGTATTTTTAAAAAGTCTTAAGACTCGATTTAATTTTCATGATAAGTTTTATAACTTAATTGTATTATTTGAAATTTTTAAAACTCAATTGCATTTTTATGACAAGTTTTAGAATTTTCAATGCACTTATTCCTAAAATTAAAGTATAACCTAATCAGGCCCTGATGGACCACATGACAAATGTCTATAGATAGGTGAATCGAAGAACCATGGATTAATCAAGCCACTGGCCCGACTGAAAACCGGTCTGATTAGTTGGAGCAAAGCTAAATTGGCAGAGGCCGCCCTCTCTGCGGTGTGCAAGTTGTGGCCTCATGGAGGAGGGACGGTTTAGAAGTAGAAAAGACAGGAAAGTGATAAAAGGAAAGAAAACCTGCTCTAGCTGATTGGTCAATATCTCAAGGGAATGATTTAGGGTTTTAAATGACTCCAATCCACGTCCAAAATTACGTACTTATATAAAACCAAATAATTTTACAGTTATAGATGGAAAACCTCAGGACATTAGCTGACCAGGGCTTCGTATCCACATTTTATCCCTCAGAAAGAACCTTTACTCTCACTGAAACCCCTTTCCATGCACTCCCTTCGCATCATACTAAGTCACCATTTCTCTTCCCCTCCTCCATCTGACAACACTTATTGCCACTCCCAATCACAAAATCCAGGTTGTACAGCACCAGAACCAACGCCGCCGAGCAAAGAAACACGAGAACCGGCCCGAAGATCCAGAGCAGAAGAGGGATCGCTGTGTAGAAAAGCCGGTTCCCCATGGTGTTGAGGACAAACCCTTTCTCCAGGAGCTCGGAGATGTACTGTGGAGTGACTTTGGACGCCATCTCAGGGTCCACTTGCTGCATCGGAGTGTTGATGAGAACGTTGACCTGGTTGATGAACCCAATGGAGAGGGAGTGGCAGAGGAAGGAGAAGAGAAAGACGGTGAGGAGGGTGACGTACTTCATGGCCAACATGAACTCGCCGTGCCCACCATACACGGAGTCGTTCAGGGGCTTCTTCACGCTGTAGGTGCTGCTTATCACCGCTGCAAGGCCCGAGCACAGGAGGATCGACGTGGTGGCCATCAGGGTCGACCCCATGATGGTGTTCCGGAGGGTTTGTACCGCCAAGATGTTCTTCTTGTCGTTGTCCTACAAATTCATCAGATATTAACCTTCAACTTGTTTCTTTCTTTTTACCATTTTCATAATGGTACGATAGAGAAATCCCAAAAATAAAATTGTCCATACAAGTCCTATACTTTGGGAAATTCAACAAATAG
Organism: Eucalyptus sideroxylon; assembly: GCA_014182405.2. Classification (NCBI taxonomy): domain Eukaryota; kingdom Viridiplantae; phylum Streptophyta; class Magnoliopsida; order Myrtales; family Myrtaceae; genus Eucalyptus; species Eucalyptus sideroxylon. The sequence continues at coordinate 25,957,898 of CM024550.2, forward strand.
CTTCCTGTACTTTGGATTTGATAGTACTACATATTCTACCTAATATATGTCAAAATTCACGTTCTATCAGTTGGAGAATATCCTAGTCAGGGTAGAGGATAAAACCATGCGACGTTTTCCCTCGTGTGGACAGAATATGTGGCAACTTCTAGAACATGCATCATAGTTGGTAGACATTCCCCGGTGGTTTCGTTTATTTGTCTAGTTATCTTGGCGAATCCCGCAAGCGGGAGTTGGAAGGTGGCTATTCCTATTCGAAGAATATTCTGAGCATATGATGTTTTCATTGGGGAGTTCATACAAAACAATCAAAACTATATTATCCTCGAAAACTCATTTAGAGTATGCTAATGTCTGCGCCTTTAAGTGTTTGCTTCCTATAGCTGAGAAGCGGTGCTATAGTAATGCTGCTTTTTAATTGTGTTGTAATTCATTCGCTTAGCTTCAAAGCCACGGTAATTCAAAATTAGGTGGTCGGACCTCTTTTTGTAGTTTTAATTCACAATTAGGTGGTAGAGGCCGACAATGAAGGAAGATGCAGGAGCAATAGTATAGGAAAAAGTTAGGTTGTCTTTTTGTGCATTTTTCTGTACAAGTTAGGGCACTTAGCCTTTTAGAAGGTAAATTTACCGAGGGAATGTCTACAATACATTGTTTTAATCCAATACAATTTGAAGGATTTTTTTGTAGATATATTGATCAGGGGTTAACAGAAGAACTTTATAAATTTCCAAAAAGTTGAAGATACTGATTAAGAAACTCCCATACTCCTGTGAGGGCGCTGCGATTATGAAGATATTGCTAATTACTTTATAAAAACTGCTCTATCCCTTTTTTCATAATTATGACTTTTGTGAAAGGATGCACGAAACAGGCTCTAATCGTGTTTCAATTGTTAAATGTGTTTTGTTTCATACGGTGGTCTGACCGTATCGTTTTATCAGTGATACGTCAGAACGAAGCATAGATTCACACCCTAATATATAAAGCAAAGCTAGGACGTGGAAACTCCGCATCGTCACGGGGCCATCACTTTAGCTTATGAGATCGTTTCATTATGCTTTGATGATTCTGAAACGCACTTCACTCACCGATCTGACTATACATTCTAAAACATTGGGCTGTGGATGATCACATGGAAAGCACTAACAAATATCAGATTTTATGCTCGGAAATGGCGGAGGACAACAACATCATGCCAGTCGCTGAAAAGTGCTTCCACAAGCAGGATAAAATCGTAGTTCTGCATATATCTTCAAAGTTCTCGAACTAGCTATTGTTGTCCTTCTCATTGATCAGACTAACTTTTGATTTTTTTTTTTTTTACCTTCTCTATGCTAGAAGAAAATTAGGCACCACATATTTTGATGGAGACACAAACTACAATGTTGGACAATGTTTCGCCAAGCACTTGTTCGTGTCAACTTGAATGGTAGCATTAGATCAAGAACTCTATCCCTATCAGCATTTTTTCTCTTCCATTTTCAAACACTTGTAAAGTAGTGGCTTTGCAATCAATCGAAACCAAATGAACCCACTGAAACTAAGAGTTCTTCTATCGTTGAGTCTAGCATATAAATGATGCTTATCTAAGAGTGCAATTGTTTCGTGAAAATGAATGATTTGGAAAACATTTTATTAAATTGATAATTCATATTATTTATATAAATGAATGAACAAAAAATATTTTTATTGTTCATGAAAATGTCTAGACATAAATATTGTCGTTTACTAATTATTTAAAGCGATCACTAAAATTTTTTTTTTCAAATAATTTATTTTTCTTGAAACAAGCAGAGCATAAAATACTTGGGAAGTTAATGTATGGGAATATTCCCTCAATGACATTTCATATACTTTCTAGAACCTTACTCTTAATAAAAATTAAAAAATAAAATAAATCGGAGTGTTTGTTGTGTTCATTTCTCGTGAAAGAAAATGGAGAGAAAAGGTTTGCATGAGACCTATGAACATATGTGTGATTCAATCATTCTATATAAAGATTCATATACTTACTACACGGACAGGCATAACAAAATATGTAGATGGAAAACTGCTTCTCTAACTAAAAATAGACAGAATAAAATTCCTCAACATCACTGCTGACTGTCGCGTTGTGAAGTTTAGGTGGTTGATGAATCAAGAAAGATCATTTCGAAGAAGAAGAAGAAGATCTGGGTGAGCTGTGTGGCAGTGGTAATAGGTATACTTGCCCAAGTATGTGTGCGTAAAGTGTATACATGACGAAAAGAAGTGTTAGAGATGAAGTACCTTCATTATGGCGGAGACCCAGAAGCGTCGTCCCCTTGTGTTTGTGCCTATGATAGTGGTGAGCGGTTCGGTCCGGACCTTATGCCATAGCCAAGCGTGATAGCCCAAGCTTATCATAAACCCTAATGGCACGAGTATGGCGTCAAGATAACACTTTCTCCATTCCATCTCTCTCTCTCTCTCTCTCTCTCTCTCTCTCTCTCTCTCTCTCTGTGATAGTAATGTCGTCTGATGCGCGCGCACACCACCTTTGGTCTTCCTATCGCGCTCTCTTATAGGACTTTTCGAGTTGTGCGTATTGCATCATCAGCAAGCAGTTATATATACAAATGAGAATGAACGTGGACTCGTTCCAATTCATAGTTCAGTGAACGAACAAACGAGGCTGCAAGAAAGGAAAAGCAAAAAGTATTATATCCTTTTTATACCATACTAAATATTAAACGAGCATGAGCCTAATATTTTCCCCGTGAGTTTTGTCCCATTTGGCCACTGACAATCTTTAATTTTAGCTTTTATGGGTCAGAATCCACTACCCATCCCTCTCTACTAGTACATACCACCAAGTATATTTTTTACGGTACTCTGTTTAGGTGCTGTGATAATAATCTATAGGGACAGTATTATTCTCCAGTCGGAATCCGAAAGCTTGCAGAAAAAAGGTATATAATAGAGAACAAATGCTCCTCATGACATGAATAAGTGCGCTGAAATGCAGGAATAGATAAGAGGAATATCCGAGCATGTTAATCCCCACTGATCTTATACAAGTTAATTGCGTGTCATCCTAAGTCACCATTTATTCGAACCCCATTAAAAGTTAGGACCTTACTTCTCCACATTCACGGATCATTATAAAATGTTTATCGTTTTTATTAGCATAAATGGCGTTTCATAGACCTCTAGGTAGCTGGATCTCGCTGGACAGGTGGAGAGTATAACCACCATGGACTCGGATCTTTCAAAAATAAAAGATGGAGTCACCATCAACCATTGAAAAGAACTATGATGATTGGACATTTAGGTGCATGTGTAAAGGCATTGGTCATTTGGGAAAAACTAGAGAAATCGTGGTGCAGGTTTCAAATATACATGGAGAGGGGTTAGGGTCCCCACGATAACCTTTCGGTACCACAATTTTCAATTAAATCCTTTGAATTCAAATTTAAAAATAATTTCCTAAAATTATGGATACAACTTTAACCTTTCCAGCAAAAATTTTTCATTATTTTCCGCTCTGGCATGATTGCCTGTGCCGCGTGTATTCATGTTTTGAAAATATGTAATGAATTTCAAAAGTATGCATGAGTCCTAATTTGCATTGTGTGTGTATGTGCATTTGACTAATGACGTGTTATTACGTATGAATGCTCAGTTTGGAAATTGACGCAACCATGTTATCATTTGGCTTACTTATATAGGGATATCGTTGTTCTTTCGACCATATATAATATTGGTTTTGAAAGCTAATGATATTGTTAAGGAAAATAACTGTGTTTCAAAAAAGGATTTTTATTAAATCAGGACATTGAAGAATCAAAACAGATATGATGACGGCCCAGAGAAATCATAAATTATAGCAGGTTTACTTTACGGTAACAGCAACTAGTGAAGACATATTTTCGTACATTTCAAGATAATCTCGACATAACGAGGGCCTTTTTACCACGAAAAGCCTAATTTAAAGCCAGCAGAGTAACGGCTATTTTATTTAATTTTATAACCTAATTCTTGTATTATGTCAATACTAATTCTATTTAAAATGTTTGGAATCCTTACTTGTCGATATGTTATTTACCTTGAATCTATGCCTTCTTGAGATCGCCTAAATTTCCTCAAGAATAAAATCAAGATGATTAGCTCCAAGAATTGAGAGAATGTAGTTGAAAGTGAAATAGGAGCAAATCTATTTATAGGGAAATTTTTTACACTAGGGCAACCCTTCGAATGCCAAATAACCCTCCATGAGACTAAACCGGTCCTTTAAAGGTCCAAATAGTTCTTCAAAAGACTAAATTAGTCATTTCAAATGTCCAAATCTTTGTGCGAAAGGCCAAAGTGGTCATTCGAAGTGGAAAAATGTCCACGAAAAGCTCATGACCCAGATTCTTTTAGAACACAGTTCAATTTTCTGAAAGGTGCCTAGATCAGATTTGCAAAATCTAGGTTGAGTTGGGTGAAGAGTTAATCTGATCAGCGTGATTTTCATAACGTCATAAAGTTTATGACCTGATCTTTAAGGGGAATTAATTGATTTGGTCAAATCATAAAGTTGCTGACTCCCTGCGATTCGACAGCCATGATCAAAGATAGAATATCTTGAAATACACGATGTTCGATTTTGGCAAATTGTGTACAGCCGCTTCTCTCCGTGGTTTTGGCCGATAAGAGTTTCACTACGAGGACAAAAGAAATGGACTTGCAAAACGGGAACAACGATAAGGAGCCAGCAACACGAGTTAGCACTTTGCGGAAGGGACAACTGCATATGGCACGGTAATGCTCCGGCTGCGGCTGGGTATGGAACGGACGGACGGATTTATCATTTCGTCCCTCGTTTTCGACTTTAAGAACAACAACGCTAAATATTATTTATATAATATGAATTGCAGCATATGATATATGGGCGTGCAGGTTATTGAGACAAAATTTGGGGAGATAAACGTCAGCAATTGATAGTGAAAGTCTTTTCACATCGTTTTTTTTTTTATTTTTTTTCAAACAAATTTCCTTCCCAAGAAGATGGTGGAAGTCTGACAAGGCCAAGAGCAAAGCAAACCTTGCCTGACGTTCATTTTTCTGGAAAGAGCCAAGACCTTCGACTTTTCGAGAGCCTGGGAATTTCCCATTTCAATTTTGCCACAGCTCTAACGCGACCTTCGAAAACGATCATCCTCCTAAGCTTTGATTTATTTGGAATTTTGCTTTAGCTGAGAAGCTTGAAGTTCACTTAGTTTCAAACGCCTCTCATCTGCAAAAACATAATGGACCAAACATTCATAGATGAATGCACTAATATAGTTTCAAAATTCAGGGATCATATTTTATCAATGCAGTTTTATTGTATTTGTAAAAGGGCAATATCTATCAAAAAGTCCATTCCAAAAGTTAAACTTGATGGATGAAAGATGACTACGTGTATAGAAAAAACATATAAATCCTATAATCAAGCAATGTGCGATACTTCAATATCTTATTTCAAGTGCACACAAAATAAATTAGTTGAACTGTCAAGGGATTTCTAGCTTAAGAACTGGAGGTCGGTTGTTCAACTCCCATCAACTAAGTCAAATCGCTCTGGGTTAGGATGTTTGCACAAGTTAAAAACTTAAAATTAACTGATTTGTAAGGCTTGTGGGATTTCCATGTGCTTTCAGACAACCTTGCCTCAACTTTCATGCCCCTGAATAATAATAATAATAATAATAATAATAATAATAATAATAATAATAATAATAATAATAATAATAATAATAATAATAATAGTTGATACCAATAATGATAAACTCTAATAATAATAATAATAATAATAATAATAAAATCTAACCTTTATTATTTTCTAATTAAATTTTAATAATCAAATTGCTGAATTATTTTCTGGATAACAAATTGTTTAACAATTGAACATGTGTACCAATTTAGGTTTTACCCTTTATTTGTTATAGGTGTACCAATTTTGCAGTTTTTTTAATATTAATTCAATCTAACAAAAACTAATATAGGGTAAATTAGCCACAAATATATCAGTTTGGAATAAATTTTCCATAAATGTATCGGTTTGGATTTTTTTGTAAACAAAAAATTAATTTGGAGTACATTGTCACAGGTCTACTAATTTAGGGCTTTTTATGAAATTAGTTCAAAAAAACAAGGCGTTCACTTATATTATAGACCAATATAGAATAATTGAGGAGGAGTGACAACAAACGGTTTCTAGAAAGGAAATTCTATCCACGTTCCTATAATTTGATTAGTGGAATATGAATCTGATTCTATTGCCAAACACATGATCTACTGTCTGCCGGCAAATTCCAATTTTCCATCTGAGGATAAGATTAGGAAGGTTGTGGTTACGGTTCATCGCACACTGTCGACAAAAATTAATTTAGGCCATTGTGATTTAAATTCCACAGATATTCAAAATATAGTCAACTCAAGGTGCAAATGCAATGACTATACGCTAACGACTGATCCGAGAAAGAGTCTAAGAAATTCAACGTTTGATCCTACAATCCGGCCAAAAAGGCATCGAATTTGTATCTAGAAAACTTTGGTTTATATAAAAAAAAAAGTTTAAAGTTAAATTAGTCTCCATCTTAGACAAGTTGACCTTTTACTTCATTTAAATCAAGTGACTTTGATGTGACGGAAAGTATGAGGTTGCAAAATCATACTTTAGCAGCTAGGAACTTTAAAAATGCATAGTACAACGACCATCATTTCGTCCATTGCACAATAGGGAATAATTGTTTCGATGTTCATTCATGCCAAACTGCTGAAAAGAAGAGCAAGACGTCCAACAAAAAAAAAAAAATGAAATGATCTGTATCGGTAATAGGAAAGAAAGGAACTTCACAAAAGTCAAAATATGAATAAATAGATATGTCTAGATATTTTATTCTATGTATAAAGGATCCAATAGATAGAAAAAGCACCCGTAAAGATTAATTAGCAAGGTTCTGGGCCAATATAATAAGAATTGCTTACTTAATTACTTATGTCATAATAGAAGAAAAAGGTTAGGAATCCATTTATGTAATAAAGTCGATCCCCTAAAGCATTGAGCAGTGATGTAGTATCGGATTCCAAATTCAGTAAGTCATTTCTTTATTAGGCAGAAAACACTTATGCTATTCTTATCATAGTGTTTGAGATGGGTAAGACTTTCCCATTGATTTTAGGTTTTGTTTTGTATAAGTCTTTCATATCAAGGATTTTTTTTTTTTTTACTTAAGATTCAGATCCTCTCTATTTGAGAGGTAAAATAACATCTTCAGCAATTCCTTGAAAAATCACATATCACAAATTATAAATACGTTGCCAGAATCCACGTGGACCAAACGCCTACAGGAGCACAAGGTGGTGACCATGATGGTATGGCATTTTAACCCACCTGGCATCTAGTCCTATATTTACCGTCAGTGCTTTGCTTCGATGCCATTCATAAGTACATTGTCGAGAGTCGTTTCCTTGGGTCACTATTGGCCGTCGGCCGGGAGTTTCGGACCATAGCATTGTTTAAAATAAGTTTAGGACATGACTCGCAACAGTTCAAATAACACACTTTGGCTGATGCATTTCTCCAATACTCTTTGTAAGGATCCAATTCGATTCACGTAATTAGCTAAGCCCTCAGAAAGGCATATTCGTAACAATGATCATTTAGGTTGGATCTCATTTGCAAATCACTTGGAAAAGTATCCATTGTTTGTTCCCCGCTATTGTTGTCAAAACGATTTGCTCCCTTATAAAGTCAAAGGAGGAAGTAGAAAGAAAGAGAAGTTGAACATGTCCAACTTCATCATTGCTCGTCATGAGTCGGCATTCTTTTGTGGTTGGCATCATTCTCTCGTGTAAAGCCATGCAATAAAAAGTGGGATGCAATGAAGTGAAGTCCATGGAAGCTGGCGTGGTGAAGCAAAAGTTTTGCAGAGTCATCCTTCAATTGGGCAACCTTGGAGTCCACAATACTTTGGGTTCGTTTCCTTTACGGACCCATCATGCATCCCTACTTTCATTAAAAAAAATGATATATATATATATAGTCAACATCATGGACTCAGTATGTTAGTGGGATTTGGGTGTGACCAATACCTAGTAGTGCTCCATTACGTGGTTGCACCGTTGGAATCTCATTTTATCGTCTTTGTTAGAAACCACTACGGTTGTGTAGTGCCTCAATTTACCTAACAAGGAGCGTCATGTCCCGGGTAGTGGTCGGCTCTCTATGGAGGATCATGACGAAAAAGAATAAGTTTTTTACTAAAAAGAATTGCTCAATAACCTATTTCGAGCCCCACGTTGTCTCTTATCTGCTCACGCATCTCGAGGACCTTCACAAAAAGTTAGCATCTCTCCCATTTATAAACATCCAAGACACGTTTGTCTGGCAACAGTTCAGCCGGCAACGGACCCAGATTGGGCGTGGACATTGCTTCTCCTCAACGCTCCCCACGAATTAAGGTTTGGAGTTTCCACTACGTCTATCTAGAACCTAGTATTCTAGAGGTGTGGCACAGTCAAAATAGATCGATGACAGTTAAATTGATCTTTATAGAGGATTGACATATACACAGTAAAGCCGATCGACCTAAACAACATAGAGATCATCTATGTTAGTCAAACCGGATGAGATTCCTAGCATTGGATAATTATGATTGATCGGTTATACTGCATCATATCGATTATACCGCATCAATGAAAGTGTATCCATTCATGCAATATATTTTCTTGAGTGTAAGCATTGCATGTCAACAACATGGCCAATATGGAGCCCACTGAAAGTAGGTTAAACGTCAGGCTTCCCCTAATAACGATCTCCTTGGCAAATGGGTCCCCCTTCCTGGGCCTTCTTTTGTGACATTAATTGGACTGAATCGATGCCCAAGCCTCCCCTCCCCCACCAATCAGCTCAGAAGCCTAGGCACGTGACCTAGCCCTTGATTTCCTCTTTTGAGAGCCATGGCATTAATTGTCTTTGCTCCTATTTAAGAAAAAATAATAATTTAAAACTAGGGATTATTTTGCAAAACTAGCTGAATTTTTTAAGGCTCACGCTATCTCCACCCTCTTATTGGCCCTTCACACCTCTTGTCACATTAAATTGACTGGATTATCCTTTAAAGGTTCCGCTCTTAATTTAAGATTACTTATTACCTTTTTCTTTTCTTTTCTTTTGTTTCAATTTTACTTAAAGATAAAACTATACATGTCCCTTCTAAACCACTTTTTTCACCCTTGCCATTTCTTCCACACTTATTACATCACGGCATTTCCTTCATGTATGTCTTCTTTTGAAGTGTCTCCATTGTTGTAAATTGAGCAAGCACTAATTATATATCGGAGTAACAAAATGTTAGCTCTCTTCACAAATTATTAATTTATTTCCCTACATTATCCTCCTATTGTAAATTTCGACTTCGATATTGTGATTGATGTATGCATTATACAAAATTTACTTATTTTTCATCGCACTGTTTTTTGAAGTAAATGTAGAAGACAATATTGTTTTTTTCTTAAATGTTTCTATTGATGATGAAACTGCAGAAGGAGAACATCAATCAATTATGTTTACAAATTCTTTCAAACTTTACCAAGTAAATATTTAGGGCAAGAGGATCTTTTAAGTATTGTATGGATGCTTCTTTTTGTTCAAGGTTATGTTGTCTCCATAAAAAAAGGTCAAATAGAGACAAATATGTTCTTTTTTGTTGTGATTGGAGAGGTAGTTATCATGATCGACATAATATTTCTATTGCAAATTAGAGAAGAAAGACCAGATCTCATTAAACTAACTATCCTCTTGAAGTTTGTTGCTATAAATAGAAAAATGTATTAGGTCATTCCAAATACCTAATGCATTACACAATAATTAATTAAAAATTTGACAAGTAGATTCACTGAAAGAAATGACAATTAAGTAGTTAAAAATACACTATCTATAACATAATGACGCATATTAAAGTTATAATTAAAAAAAATGCACACTAAAATTGGTTGATGGTTCTTTTCACACTTAATTGTGCTTAGGCAATTTTTCAATAATAGTTTCCTTGTGCAAAAAAAAGAAAAAGAAAAGAAATATACAACTTGTTAAAAAAATAATTAGATTTTTTTCAAGTAATTATTATCTATATACCATTTTTTTGGAAAAAAAAAAAAAAAAAAAAAAGGCAAGCAATAATTTTAAATCAATAATAGACCCCGCATTTTAATAAATGTTATTTGAGTTATGTATGGGTAATTTCGTCTCTACAAAAATTGAAACAAAAAAAAAAAGATGAAAAAGGTAAGAAATCATATTAAATCAAGTATGAGACCTAGAAAAGATAATGTAGTCAATTCAACATAAAAAAAAGGGTGTTAGAAGCCAATAAGGAGGTGGAAATAGCGCGAACCTTCTATAAGTAATAATCCTGTCTTTTGAACATGGATGAAAAAGTTGTTTGACAACAATTACAAATTGATAATTGCATATTACCGATCTCTTTCCAAGCAAACAAAGAAGATCACTATTGTCAAGTTTTATCGGTATATTTTGGCAAGATTCTAGCTATCATCAATTTTAAAAAAAAATAATAATTGAGTATCCCCTCTCTTACTTACTAGATTAAGTGATCTTTTTGACAATTGAATCATTTAGTCAATTATATTAAAGGTCATCAAACAAGCTTAATTTCATTAAGTGTTGAACTTTTATTTTTCGGTATTTAATTGGATATTTAAATAGGGTGTTAGTCTTTTTATTCATGATGATGCCAACACTAACTCATTACTTCATGCTAAGCAAGAACTCCACACCTCCAATAAGATTGTTTTCATGGTATTAGTCAGTAAATTAGATTTTGGTGTCTTGCAAAAGTAAGAAATCATAAAATAAAAATAAAAATAAAGGAATAAATCCAAATTCAGTCTTTTAACTTATTTGGCTTTTGCAATTGGGCCCTTGGACTTTTGGCGCAAATCGATTCCCATAATTGGAATTTTTCCAATGGGAGTCTTTTTTCCAGTTATTACGGTTAATTACCATGGCTTGGCTGGTTGATACGTCTATATTAAAACAAAAGGGAGGAACATATTTCAGAATTATTTAATTAGGGTCTTAACCAAAGAAGGGCATATCGTTAGACTCAAATTTAATATATAAATGATAGGCACATCATTAAGAAAGGATAGTACCTTTTCTGTAATTTTCGTTAATTAGACCGAGTTCTAAAAGTTTGAAAGTACTTGTCTCCCTTTCATTTAGCAGTCTTGGAAATAAGCATATTAAACAAGCACATTAACATTATTAAGTGTTTGACCAAAAAAAAAAAACATTATTAAGTGCAATAATTGGAGAAAGGACTTACTAGCACAAAAAGAAAACCTGAGGACTAACTAGCACAAAAAGAAAATTTGAGGACTCACAAGTTAGAGGACTAAATTTTGATAACTATAAGAGATTTACAAACTAGAAATTTAACATTACAATCGAAATTTAACATTACTATAATAGTTCGAGAATACTCACATTACTTGTTGGCTGTTGCTCAAGATAGACCTAAACAAATAAATTGCGTTCTTCGCCCTCACGCCCATTAATTGTAACATCCAACACTACGTCAAAACATGGCTTTTGCTGTACTCTTCTTTAAGGATCTTAATCTGACTTCCACTTTAACTTTGCTTGTTTTTTTTTTTTAGGCCTTTCATCTTTTCTTGTCTAGATTTATGTTATCCAATCATCATCCTGAAAAATTGAAGTATCTTATATAGTGAAAAATTCAAAAGTTTGATTGATCATTGTAGTGCATAAAACCATGACACCTTTTTGGTCATACGGTCTTCAATACTTCAGAAATTTTAACATGTTCATAGTTTTTTTTTTTCTTTCCCATTTGTGAATACGCACGCATTTGTTAGAAATAAAAAATGACTAAATTGTTAATTACAGCAGACATGGCTCCCACCAGAGAATCAGCAACTGAAAATTAACATCGACACGTCGATTCTGGAAGGAGCTACCACGGGTTTGATCTCCGGTGTGCTACGAGATGGCACAGGGACCCTTCTCGATGGCTTTACCAAGACGATTTCAGGATCATTGGCAATTCCGGTGGAGACGAGCACCCTGATCGAAACCCTTAATCGATTCAAGTCGAAGAGAGAGGGTGTAATTGAGGTAGAGTCTGATTGTGAAGAACTTGTCTGAGTGCTTCAAGAAGAGACGCACGTGCTGTGGGTAGAGGTGTTAAAATGGGTCATTGACCCATTTATGGACCCATTTATATTTAAATTGGTCAAGCCTTTTTTTTTTCTAAAGCACCCACAATGAATTTTAAAGTTAAAGAGAATGAGATATATGAGTCTTAAATGGGTCAGCTCTGCACCAATTTAAGACCCATTTATCAACCCATTTATTTTCACCCATAGCCAAAACCTCACAATCTCTCCTTCTCTATTTAACTTTACAAATTTTTTTAAACCGAAATTATAATTATTTTTTTATTATTCCTTCCTTCTATTTTTCTTTCTTCTTCATTCGGTCACCGGCACAGCAATGGCTGGCAACCAGCCAGGCAAGTCTCGAGCTTGCAAGCGTCGGGCGAGCTCAAGCTCACCCGACGCCGCGAGCTCGAGGCTCCCCAAATCCGGCGAGGCTCACGCCTCGCCCGACGCTAGCAAGCTCGAGGCTTGCCAAATCCGGCAAGGCAGAGGCCTCGCCAATGTTCCGACGAGGCTTGAGCCTTGCCAATTTGGCGAGACTCAAGCTCGCCGTCATCATGGTCGGCGCCCGGCCGAAGAAGAAGAAGAAGAAAAAAAAAAAAAAGAAAAGTTATATTTAAAAAATAAAAATAATTAAAAATCAATTTTTAAAAATAATTATTTTAAAAATTATAAAAATTGTCCATTAAATTTGTGTTGTATAAAATCATTTTAGTAATACTATTATATAAATATATATATATATATATATATATATAATAAATTAAGTTTAGTTAAATGGATTTAGTATGAAGTTGGGTATGAGTCAAAAATTTTGCATTACAATAAATGGGTTATAAATGGGTTAAATGGCTCAATTTGGGTCGGACAATTTATGACCCGATCCAAACCCGACCCGACCCACCCGTTTAATGGGTCTAGCTGTGGGAGATAGAGTGCTTTGTAGTGGAGGCCTAAGCTATTTTGACCCATCTCCCTCGCTTCTCCTTGGGCCACTGTAGTCGTATTGTAAATCGGGTAGCGAGTGACTCGCTAAAGGCCCAGCGCCAAAATATCCTATCCTTTTCATGGTTATCCCCCACTCTCCTCCCTAGGGATTTGCTTTGTTTGGTTACTCCTGGTTTGGGCTCTTCGCCTATGAACCTTTGATCTTCAATGATATCAGTCTCGTTTTCGACCAAAAAAAAGACTAAACCAGAATTGGCAAAATAACTAGATTAACTTCATGACCAACTGAGCCATATCTCAAGACAAAATATGCATTAAGAATTAATAATGTTGTTTTTTTGATAGATTTGGAAGGAAGTACATCTCAAGTACCAAAACTTGGTATGAATGAATACATAAATGCAAAAACTTCCGAAATATACACTTAATTATCACTTTTTTATATAAAAAAAATGCTTAAGTACCAACTCCGAAGAGATTTCTTAGATATTCAAGCATTATTTTATTAATAAAACTGCCTATGTGGCTTGTTAGAATGTTTATTAAGCAATCCTTGTCGTCTTTTCCCCTTAAATTTGATTTTAATACAAATATTAATTAAAGTTAATTAAGATTTATTTAATTTATATTATATTATATTAAAAAAATAAAATTGGATCAAAATGATGTCATTTTTTGCTTATCTAGCCACATCAGCACCATGTAGATAATTTTTTTTTTTTATAAAAGAAATGCCATATCATTTAAAATTCTCATCAAAAAATGTCATGTCAGTTGTTTGGCAAAAAATTATCGCCATTGCCATTTAATTGTTGATTTCTTCTCCGATTTTGGCACTTAAGTATATCATATTAGATCAAGCGAGATTGAGTAATGTAAAAGAAGATTGAATAATCTAATAAAAACCTTTGCGGGCAAATATTTACTCTTTCAATATATATTTTAGTTGTAGGGTTGGGTCATGAATTCTCCGAATAAATGAATTGGTCCCTAATTATTATGATTTATTTTTCAATAGAATCTTACATATTCACCATCGTTCCCCATCACTTCGCAATTAAATTAATGGTTAGGTTTATATTTTTTTTGAAATTTTGGCACTTATATACCCCAAGTTTGACACTTGGGGCGTCTGCACCTAGGTAGATACGTGGTCCCCAATCGTCGTCCTGTCTTTTTGACTAGTGATGGCACTCTTCCATGACTTCAGTTCACAAGCCTCTCGACGTGTCAAGTCTTTTTTGCCGTTCTAATGTCATGAACCGGTCTTTTCGTTGTTTCAATAGCCTTACGCACACGTTACCAACACGTTTAATACTTTGGAAAATAGATTCTCAAGAGAGCGACGTCGTATGATTTGACTTCCCTGTCCAGCAATTCGTAACATTTCGACCCATTGATTGAAGGACCCAGGACACTACTCATCGAAAACTTCATGCAAATGCAGCTCTCTGGTCCCCTCGGATTGCCATTAGATGGTATTCTGGACAAACTCAAAAAAGCCGATTAAGTCCACCTTTTCGTTTCGAGCAATCCCTTCTCCATGACTTTGTCCGACACGTTATGCCGTGTTGGAACTGTTCTTTGCACCTCGAGTTTCGAGAATTGCATGGTCAATCGCGAGCATAAGTGCCGGCGCCATCTCTCGGTTTCATAGTTGAATGCTTCAACCATGACAATAACATGTGTATTAAAAATAACATGTGTATTAAAAGAAAACCAATTTGGAAAAAGTGCTTTTCTTAACCATCATCATCAAAGAAGAAAAAACTCACTGAGCTCGGATCACTAACTAATACTAATATAATACTAATAGAATAAAAAAGAACTGTCTTTTCTATATACTTTCCCCAGTTCCTTTAGGATCACTAACTAATACTAATATAATACTAATAGAATAAATAAGAACTATCTTTTCTATATACCTTCCCTAGTTCCTTTGCTACCATGGGCTTTATGCAATCAATCAAATTATATGGATATCCCTTCAACACAACATAAGTCATCGAAAGGATCTTTCAGAAAATGGATTCCTATTCAAAAAGTGGATAATCGTATGGATAAGCTCACACTAACCCGTACTGGCATTCATTTCTAGATTTCCGTCACTAAGGATTGATTGTCCCAAGTAAACTATATATTGTCCATTATATATAAGTCAATTACACAAGTGCATCGAAGTGTGGACGGTGTTGTCTTTTATTTGAGGGAAATATGTCCAACCATTCTGTACAGTATTAGTACAAGTATTGGCAAAATCTCCTATAGATTTATTTAAATTAGATTGATACTCTAGATTCCTAGGATGACGGTTAAATTCTCACAGTACATTATCGATTAGACCCAATATTTTGAAATTATAAAGACACTAGTCAATAAGTAAGAAATTTGAACATTATTTCATCTGTTATTTAGTAGTTATATTAACATTATTGGTATTATTCATTTGTGGCGCATTAAGATGTATGCATCACGGAAGAAAAAAACTGTTGGAAAAATATTATATCACATAAAAATAATAATAATAATAATTAAAAATACATTAAAAAATATAAGATGATAAAAACAAATGTCCGGGCGTGCAAGTACCGTCCTTAAGGATAATTCCACCCCTCAAAATACGAAACCCAGCTCTCTTAAGACTTCAACAACTATCATGGATACAACAGATCTTTTTTTTATATTCCGCACAAAATACTAGAAGGAACAAAACAACTTTTTGTGTATAACCCAGTAAAGAAAGGAAAGATACGTAACAAGATAGGAAAAGTGAAATAAAAATATTTTGATTTTGATATTTTGATATCACTTCCAATTATGTTCGGAGTAACAATTTATAGAAAAAAGAAAGAGAGAGTTGTCAAGAAACGGTTATAAATAAATCGGCATTTAAAGAAGAAAATGATGTTGTATAGCCGTTATAAAATAATAAAGAGTTTTTGTAGAAATAGATGAAATGTTATAAAGCCGTGCATGACTGTTAAATAACCGCTATAAAACGTTATGAAATCGTTTTATATTAATGGCAGATAAAAATAGTTAGAAATTGATAATAGCAAAAAGTCGTTACAAAAATTATTAAATTTCAATATTTTCAAAACTGCCCAAATATCCAACAAGAACTGACATACTGAAAAAGGCTAGTAGTATCATTCTGCTCAATTGAAGGGACGATGTTCTGGTTGAAGTGGCAGATGAGACAAGAGCAATTGCAGTTTGGTCGAAATTTGAAGTGATGCATATGTCGAAATCACTCTCAAAGAAACATTTTTTCTTTCTAATCACGCTTCTTCGCTTTCAAGTTGATTGAGGGAACGTCGATCGGATCACCCGAATAAGTTAAATAAAATCATCACGATCTGAAGAATGTGGAGAAGGTAACTGATTAGTGGGAAGCTGTGGTTCTGCTTTGTTTCTTGCCCAGTAACGAGGAGTGAGATTATATCCGTGCAGGAAGTAAAATCCGCACGATTCTCATAAGAATGACAAAAGAAGCTGAAGGGCGACCATCATGAAAATGGCGGTGAGGGCTTGATGTTCATGGATTCTAGGAGCACAAACCACATGAAATCACATAGGGACTGATTATATCATCAATTGTTGAGAACGGTGCATTGTCTATGGGAAACAACGCCTAGTGCAGGGTCACTGGTGGTGGTTTATTGCGATTATGATGCCTGATGGGATCATCAGAATTTTGAAAGATGTTCCACACGTCATGGAATTAAGACTCCATTCGTTTAGCTGAAAATAACGCCCATGATAACGTTTTTCAGATTTTTCGATGTTTATTTCACGGAAAATAAATTAGTTTGGAAAACATTTTTCATAAAAGAGGAAAACATTTTCCTCACTTGTTTTCTCTTATCTCTCACCCATATCAACCTTTCCATATTTCTTTTTCTTTTTCTTTTTAAAAAATTAAAAAAAAAAAACCAATATTTTACTCATTTTTGTATTTTTGTATTTTTTTAGTTCTTTCTTGGCTGGGCAGCAACCAGCCATAGGTGAACCTCAAGCTTAATGACCTCGGACGAGCTCAAGGTTCACTGCTCGCCCAATGAATGGCAAGCTCATGCCTAGCTTGTCACTCGCTAGGGCTACAATTTCGCCAATCTAGCAAGCGGAGTGAGCGGTGAGCTGAAGCTTGCCTAAGAAGAAGACAAAAAGAAAGAAAAAGAAAAAGAAAAATATAGAAAATAATTTAAAATTTGATTTTTAAATATAAAAATAATTAAAAATTATATTTTGAAAAAAAAAATAATTAAAAAATTATTGAAAAAGAGTACATAGAGGAAAAGATTTTGCTTACTGAGAAATGAAGAATATTTTCCGCTTCTTTTCAGGTTTCAGCCAAACATCATAAAATAATTGTTGACACTTCAATTTTAATTAGGTTAATTTTATTTTATTAAGTTTTTATTTTATTTTGTCATTTCGAATAAATAAGATAATTAAAAAAACCAAAAACAAGCAAAACAAAGCAAAAGCAAAAAATTGGCAACCCCCTCTTTTTCTCCCTTTTCGGCCCAAGCCCAGTTTTCTTTTTTCTCTCGGCCCGGCCCCTCTCTTCCTTCTTCTTCCTTCTTCTTCTTCCTTGCGCCTTCCTTCTCCACCTCTGTACTTCACGAGCACAGAAGATGACGACGCACGCGAAGGACGGCCTACGGCCGATGGGAGTAGGCCGACGTCGGCTGAAGAAGATAACATCGCGAATGCCATCATTGCCGAGCATGCTTCGCTGGATGAGCTCGAATGGGACGCCGGTTCGGCCATGGGGGTCCGGTCGGCAAGCCAAAGACCAGCGGCCGAGCCTCTCTGTCGACTGGACCTCCTTGCCTATAAATAGCGGAGCATTTCCGTCGTTGAAGGGGACGCCAGAAGATCGCGAGCTTGGAAACTCCCTCCTAAGAGACTTCGGAGGAGGTTGAAGAGTGAGCGAGAGAGAAATCGGGTTGCGAACTAGGCCGACCTCCCACTGAGAGACTTCGGGGGAGGCCGCCGGCAAGCGAGTCTGTGGAGGTCAGATCCGGCCGGTGGAGGCTCGGATCTGACCAGAGTGAGAGAGAAACAAGGTCGAAGGAGGTGAAGAAGTTACGGATCCGCGAAGAGGGGCGAAAAGAAGAGGTCCCCCCCGACGCCGCTGCTGTGCCGAATCCCGCCGCAACATCGCCCCGACGCCCTCCAGATCTAAGGGCTGCCGTCGTCCCCACAGCCGCCTTGCCGTACCCTCGTCGCGAACAGGTAACGGCCGTGCTCATCCGTCTCGTCGTTGTTGCTCCGCCTCCCTCCCGAGAACCCTAGCCGCCGTCGCCATCTCCCCCTCCGTAGTCCAATCGTTGCTACCGTCGCTGTCGCCGCCGCCGCCGCCGTCATCCTCGCCGTTATGCCTCGGCCCTCTCCCACCTCGGCGCCACGATTCGGAAACCCTAGGGTTCCCGATTTTCCGGGTCGCGACCCCGGGTTGTCGGGTCGGACTCGGATCGGGAACCGGGTAGGGATTCTGCAAATCCCAGGGGAGCGGAAATTGGGTCAGCGAACCGGGTCGAGGAGCGACCCGCGGATCCGGGTCGTCGGGTCGGGCCGGGCGCCCCCAAACACCCGGCCACGGCGTCGTTTTCAGTAAAAATTAAAAAATAATAATAATAATAAGGAAAAAAATCTGAGTCGGGCCCGCAACGCGGCCCGTCCCTCATCGGATCGCTGGCCCGGTCGGACCCAACCCACGGATCCGACCCGGGTCGTTTTTATATTATTTCAATATTAAATAATATTTTAATAAAATAATTTATTTTCAAAAAATATTAAGAAATGTTTTAATTTCCAGAAAATCGAAAAATATTTAAAAAAATGTTGAAAAATGTTTATTTTCTAAATAATCAAAAATAATCAAAAATAATTTATTTTCCAAAAATATTTAAAATATTTAAAAAATATTTTATTTTCCGAAAAAAAAATCAAAAAATTTTCATATTTTCCAAAAATGCCAAAAATCCAAAAAAAGCCAAAAAATCATGAAAAAGCCAAAAAATTCATAAAAAGCCAAAAAGACTTGTATTTTTCCAAAAAAAAAAAATACCAAAAATCCATTTTGTGTCCAAAAATTAGAAAATGACTCAAAAATGTTTTTCCTCCCAAAATGCATGGAAAATCCCTCGAACATCCAAAAAAAAACCTTAGGGTTTAAACAAGATTAGGTACCGAAAGGGCATTAGTGATTAACTAATGTAATCAAGTCCCCGATCTTAATTTCTCTGGTTGCGCATGAGTGAGTATTTCTCTCGATACTTCACTTGGGTTTCTAATCAACCCACCCCAAATTGATTAGTGGCAACTCCATTTTAAAAATCAACTTACAGGTTAAAAAATTGAACCATTAAGTCGTGAATTGGTGGACTTGGGAGAGTCCGGGCATAATTAATTTCAGCCGAGCCATTAGCCTCCTTTAGGCATTCGTACCCGATTGCGGACGCCGAAAAAAAGAGGTCGCGACAGCTTGGCGACTTCGCTGGGGAGCTTGAGGACTTAGGCCATTTTATCTTTGTTTAAATGCTTTGTTGACTTGGGTTTTTTTTTCTTTTGTGCAGGGTAATAGCTTAAAGTTTTTCTGTCAAAATAAAATGTTTTGTGATTATAAACTGCTGTGCATGCTTTACTTGTTTTAAACACTACACATGGCACACACAACCCGGCCGCCGGACTCCGGGCCGCCATAGGATTTCTAGGATGGTGTTAAGAAAGATACGACCTCGAACGCGAGACTGCGATGTAGAGGTTGCCTTTCTTTTCCCCGAGTTTCTTAGCCAAGGTTAGGAGGGTATGCTGCTAACGCGAGACTGCGATGGGCGGATACCTTTTTAATTTCATCAAGCCTTCTGAGTTAGAAATCGAGCCGCACGTCCCATGCGCATGTCTTTGTGCTTGCCATTTTTCTTTAAAAGCAAAGTGATTTCTTTACTTTTACTCAGTCTTTTTATTTGGCCCATGGCAATGTAGGATAAACTTTTCAAGTCCCAGTTTATATGTGATGGGGAAAGACGATATCCAGTTCATTCCTGCTCCCAAGGTGGAGCTCTTCAGATGGTGGGGTCAATTAGATCAGTTTGCCCAGGAGCGCGTGAAGGCTAAAATTGGTCATCTCCTATCGTTGATCCAAATCACTGTTCGTCTTGAAGTCATACAAGCCATGGCACATTTTTGGTGCCCGAAGACAATTACTTTTATATTCGGTAGGTTTGAGCTAACCCCAACCCTGGAAGAATACAGATCATCACTGGAATGCCTCTTGAGAAAAAGCTTGTCAAGCCATCGATAGGCGCCCTCCCATGGCGCAGGTTAGCACGACTTTTAGGAACTGAAATCCATGTCATGAGACAAATTCTTGAAAGCAACCATAATACCTGCCCACTAGAATTTATGAATGCATGTTTCCAAAATCAGCCTATAACCCGAAAAGTGAGATTTTCCTCCTAGCCTTTTCGGGCTCATCATCTTCCCCATCAAAGAAATGCCATAACTCCCAAGATGGCATGGATAGTTGATCAGATCTTAAGAGGGGGAATTGTGTCAACATGATTTTAACTGAAACATTCTTGTCTTTTAATCGTTTTAAAGACAACTCGGAGAAAATCATGCGAGCCTCTCCTGAAATTTTACAAGTCTGGTTCTTTTCTCACCTAAGCGAATTTCGAGACTTCATGCGATCGCCCGAAACAAATGCTTTTGAAAATCCATTACAAAAATTTATGGTTTTAGGACCGTACATTCCCAATCAAAGCTGTTTAAATTGGGTAAGCTTCTTAAGAAACCCAGCTCCTGAGGCATTCCAATGGTGTGCTGGTTGGTTCCATGAAAAGATGGCCCGCTTTGCTTACATGCGCACCCGCCCAATTCCATTGCTCGGTCTCACCGGTGCCATTCCCTACTACCCGTATCGGGTAGCACGACAATATGGAGCCCTTCAGGAGATCCCACCGCCTTTCAAGATGATGGTCCCTTCAATTCTTTTCAACACAAGCCGTGACTATGAATTCGAAATTTCTACCGCTGAGGAAACCTGGGACAAGTGCCATCGTAAAAGGATTGTGATACCTGAAGGACTTGAGGGAGAAGAAAAAGCCCACCACGCCTCCATGTCCTACATCCACAACCACTGTATCCCGACAAGATGGAAGCCATTAGTCCCTCACTCAATCAGCGAGAGCAGCCAGCACGAGCAAGCAAAGCTCATGGAGAGAGATTTGGGAATGGACTGGATGCACACCTCGAAACTAGTTCAAGGAAGTAGGCGTCCTCGCAAGAACAAGGCTCCCCGTCGCATATAAATTAGCAATCATGTGCCCCTTAGTGTAAATAGTGTGAAAGTTTTGTCCCATTGTTTAGGGACTCTTGTTTAATATCTAGTATTTCATCCTGTCTTTTCAATTTCAAGTTCTAGATGTTAGGAGTTGGCAGTCTATAAATCCTCTTTTGATAAATAAAAAAGCAGTTAGACCATTGCCATGGGTCAATCTTTGTTTACTTTCATACTCATTCATTATTTTTGCAAACGGTAGGTAATTATGAATCGCCGGCCACTAGTAGCTCGTGCATGGCCTCATGCGCTAGGGCCCGATCAGAATGATATACAAAATCGCCTTATTAACATTGAAGACGGCGTAGGACAAATGTCCATTGTCCTTCAACAACTCTCAAAACAAATGGAACCCACTCAAGTCAAACCCAACTCTGTAGTTGCCTTAAACACTGTCATGATGCCCGCAAATTTGCCAGAAAATAGCCAGCACCATAGACAATTTGAAAAGATCATGAAAAAGTTAAACCAGCTGCAGGAGCAGAATCCCATGGACCTGTCCAATTACACCGGCATTGAGATCCCTGAAAGACTCAAAGCACCTGAATGCGAAAGGTATGCCGATACCTCCCGCCCAGAGACCTACTTGCAGGCCTACTTGGTCCGAAGGATGATTCAATCGTACCAATCAAACTTGACTGGCCCTGCCTTGCGATGGTACATTGTCAGGAAGATTAGTCCCCTTAAAACCTGGAGGGAACTAATTCATGTTTTTCACCAAGAGTATGATATTGACATCACCCCTGACATCACCTTGCCCTATGAAGAGCCAATGATCGCGGAGCACGAGGAGCTGTTAGTTGCTGAGATAGGGAAGGAACATGTCAATGAAGCCTTGCATAATAAATGGGCAGCTAAACAACACCCTATTATTGGAAAATTTCCCACTAGGAAAGGTAAGGAGCCTTTGTACGAGGTCATAGAATCAGAGCCTGTTCAAGAGCGGGGCACGACTGGACAACTCCCCAAGCTTACTCCAAGAGCTAGGGTCCAAAGAATACCAACCCCTATCAATCTAGAAAGTGAATCAGATAGTGAAACTCTAATGTCTCTCACTTCCCTTGACAGAATCAAGTTAGCAAAACGAAGGGCCTTATTCAAAAGGTCTGGACCAAAAGCCAAGAAAAGAACGCCTAAGCAAGTCGATTCAGCATCTACCGACGAGCCACTGCACCAAAGCTTCGAGCATTCCCAAGAATACAGCTTTAAAGGCCACCATCCTCTAGAGTACAACCTTGAAGACTTCCCGGCCCTAGAATACAATCCCAAGGACTTTCAGCGTTATTTCGACAATGAAACTGACGATTCATCGTATAACTGTTTCCTACTCTTATCCGGAGATGAAGGCCCGTCAGAAGAAGAAGCATACGTCTTTATCCGCTACGATCCTAACGAAGTACTAAGCTTGTCCTCTGACCATGAGGATAGCTTCAATACTTTATCCTCATTTGGAAATTTTGACCAAGAAGAAAGCAATGGGGTAATCTTGGTAGAATCCAACTTCCCTGAAACAGAAAAATTCACCACTACAACAGATATGCAGTGGGAAAACCAGCGGCCTAGCCAAGACATACCCGGCTCATCTTGCCCTCGTAGGATCATGACCCCCATAGAAATGTGGATACCCGATCTCTGCAAGTATAACGGCACAACTTGTCCTGTGGCCCACTTGCAATATCTCCATGCGGAAATGAGTCGGTACTATGGCCCGATGTCATTCACAACTCAGGCATTCCAAGAAACTCTTACGGGGTCTGCATTGCAATGGTTCATCACGGCAAATATTTATCTCTTAAAGGATTGGAATGAGCTGACTTCCACATTCTTACATCAGTACCAAAACCAGATTGGAACTGAATTGCCTTGTGAAAGTTTAGCTCACTTCACAAGAAGACCAATGGAGGATTTCCAAGCATACGCAGGGAGGTGGAGAGCTTTCATGATGCAAACCTACCATCAACTGGCTGAAGAGGAGTTAATGAAACAGTTCATAGAAGCTTTGTCCTGCAAGCATCGCTGTTGGTTGCATGGGTTACACTTCCATAGCTTCAACGAGGTAGTCATCGCATGCGAATACTTCGAGTCTACTGAAGGCGAAGAATTCAAAGATGCTTAGCTTCAAGGCCAGCACTATCAAAGCACTCCTTTACACAGGAGTTTTCATGGATTTTACTCGTTTTTATAATTTCATGTTTCTTATCTTGTCTGGTGTGCTACTGTTGTATTTTCCATTCCAAGTACTCTATTGTATAGTTCTAATGTTTTGTTTTAAGAGCATGAGGCGGTACTCCAAACCAACCCAGTGATGTTATCCAACCATGAAAAGAAAATATCATCCAAGGAAAATACTGAGGGCTGGGCTTCCTCATGTTTTTTCTCCCCCAAAGACGTATTTTGAAAATAAAAAATACTTCATCACCCAAAAGCTTTTGTTAAAATAAGATGATAAATTTAACCATGTTTGTCTTTCTGATCCATTCACTTCATGTCTCAGAAGACCATTCACATCCCCTTTGACTTAGTGTGACATGGGGCATTTGAAGCAAGCGCATCAGGCGAACTCACCAAATTCAAAGACACCCTGCCAAGAAAATAGGGGCAAATAGAAAGAATCATCCTACACCAAAAGAGGGTGAGTCTTATCATCTGAATATAATTTGGAAATGATGTCTTCTCTCTTCTATTTACAGGATACAAAAGATGAGACGTAATAGGTATAGGCATAGAGTTGAGATCGAAGCATCCATGACATACCTGACCCCTGCCCAGCTCCATCCTAAGCTAAAAGACTATCTTGTCGCACGACGTGCCCAAACGGCTAGATGTTACAGTATCAACTTCAACATAAGGAAGGAGTTCCTCCTCTTCCTTTTAAGTGATTACTGTCAACAGGGAGAAAATCTAGACAGTCAAGGCGATCTATAGCCCCACACCCTGGATAATGACTTTGGAATTTAGAAGCTTCACTCCAGACGCATATTCTCGCAAGAAGTAATTGCCATAAGAGAATTGGAGGTTTTGATTGTCCATCTCAGATTCCATAGAAGCTTGAAGTACATGACTTTGCTCAATGCTGCTAATGGTGATATAGTCAAAGACAGAAGGAGAAATTCCACAGAAGGAAGGCATTGAAGATGAATCAACGACCAGCAATCATGCATACATGGTCATAAATGAGGGAGGCCAATTGAAGGAAACATTGAACTATGCTAAGATAGAGAAGCCATCATCGACATTCAAATATCCTTAGGAATCAACAAATACAAACTCGGGAAAGGGTAACTTGGTATCGTTTCCAATACTCCCACTACTCGGACACTCGCTTTTGACATATTTTCCCTATTGAAAGGAAGCATCGGAATTCAAGAGCCCAACTTGATGGTTAGGTTTGGCAAATCGACATTGGCCAAGCTAGTACGTGGAAATGACCCACATCGAATTCACCTGATTTCGTGTAAAATGATGTGTCATCCAGGAGCCAATATTTGACCTAACGAAGCAAGGGATATAGGACTTCATGTCCCCCTCTCACCTCAGGTTCACCCAATCAGCTGCAAACCAGTGAAGGGTAAAATTGTATCGATTCCAGTTATTCGACTCTTGAAAGAGTTCATGACTAACACATTCCCTCTTGTTTGTTGCAGGACCACTTGACTGTCAAAAGCAAAGATAACAAATCAATGAGAGGCATGACAGACTCTCCCAAGCAAAATGGCGTCTCAAGTATTGCCAAAGCAAATGACAGAAATCCTCCAGGCCTTAATTCACCTTTAATTTTGGCCCTGTTGATTGATCCATTTTCAGCTTCTTCTCTGCAAAAAGCAAGAGTAGAAATTCCTGGTCAAATTCTCAATCCCTGGTTGATCCCTCATATGTCATGTCCCTAACCAATAAGAGCAACCTATTGACACTCATTTGTGAATCACCCTTTTGTAAATAGCTCTTTTAATGTTAGCTCTTTTAATGTTCAAGTTTCAACACATTTGTGAATACCGTTCCACCAAGTAAACACCCCTAAAGCTATTAATAAGTTCTTATTGAGTAAAAAGCCATTCATTTATTTTGAGAGTACAAACTCCATCACATCATACACTGCATGCATTTTTCTAGGTGAATTCTGCATGATGATTTTGTCTGTCTAAATCATTGATTTCATTGAGAATTATTAGAATAGACAGCTATTTGAAGAATACAAGATTGATTGAGCATGTCGGATGAGGTGCGTCAGAATGATGACAGGCAAGCCATATCCTACACATAATCCCCCATCTATACACTTGTGAGATAAAAAAAAAATTCCATGACTATAGGGTAAAGAGTTCTCTCGCGAATGGTACGATGATCAAAGCAGTGAGAGGCATTCCTTCACTCACTTTGAGCCCCATACACTGACAAATTTCTACTATACTCCCGACAAAGAACCACCCCACACCGGGGCAAGTCGAAAGCAAATCAACATCACAAGGTGAGAAAGGGGATAGAAATTTTCTTGCCTGCACTTGCATCAATCTTCGAGTGTCTTTATTGCATATGAACACTCGCGTTAATTTAAGTGCCCTAGAGTCGTGAAGAGCAATTCTTTATTTACGCACTTGTATACATGGTACAACTCAATTGAGTCTGTAAATTCACCCTCACATGAAGGCAAAGCAGAAGCCACTATCGTTGGAGCAGCATAATCAAAAGTGCCAACAAAAAATGAAAACTCCATAGTCTAACAAAGGCATTTGCTTCAACTTGTCAAGATCAGTTCCTCAAGCAACAAGAGCAAAAACTAGGGCATAAAAAAGCAGTGTACCTGGTAAGAGCAAGGTCAATGCCCATGAGAAATAGGGGCATGAAAAAAAGCAGTGTGCCTGGTAAAAACAAGGCCAATGCCCCAAACAAAAACACAGTCATTTGTATTCCTAAGAGAAATTGTTGTTGTGGTCCATAGAACCTTCATCGGATTGTGAGAAGAAAGACCGGTGACAAATGCCAAGGCAATCACCAGCTCTCACCCTTTTACACATGAGCCAAATCTACGTTGCATCCCATTGTAAAAGTCTCTTCAGACTAGGGGCACTTCAATTAACGTAAGATTTCATATGTCTATAAACCTCGCTCGAAGAAGTACGGGCAAGATTACTCTATCTCTTTTTGTAGGATTCATGACTTGCAAACCCGGAGACGATCGTGCGGCACTCTGTTCATAAGCCTTGACCTTGATGGTCCTCTTTGATGAGCTGCTAACCAAGACTTCATTACAGTTTCAACAAAGACCTCTCACATTGGTAAAGTCGTACTATTTGCGAGAATACTCGGACCCCTGTTGACATGATGATAGTGAGATAGTGTGATCCTTATAAATCCTGCATCAATGGTCAGGATAGCCTTTTCCATGAGAGTGAGTGAAAAGTCCTTTCAGACCAAAAGTCCCTCATTTGGCATGCTCAAGACATCTACATTCTAAATGAATGTTGTTTTTCAAAATCTTCCCCAATGGAAATCAAAAGATGCAAAACCGACAAAATTATCATGCATGAATCTCATTTGAGCTCATAGCGTATACAATCATGTGTGCATATTGTGCAAATAGCATACTCTCTTCTTGACACTCGACCTATTCGAGTGGTCCCTTGAGTTTGGGTGCTTGCAACTGTCTAAGTATCCCTCTTGTCTTTGAGTATCGGCCACTGTTTGGATACCCCTTTTTCTTGACACTCGACCTGTTTGAGTTGTCCCCAGAGTATTGATACTTGTGACTAACCAAGCATCTGTTTATCATTGAATACCTGTTGTTGTCTAGGTATCCCTCTTGTCTTTGAGCACCGGCCACTATTCGGATACTCCCTTTTCTTGACACTCGGCTTATTCGAGTTGTCCCCAGAGTATTGATGCTTGTGATTGACCAAATATCCATTTATTATTGAATACCTTCTGCTGTTTAGGTATCCCCATATCGTCAAGTACCCATCGTTGTCCAGGTACTTCCTTTTCATGACACTCAACCTGCCCGAGTTGTCCCCAAATAATATAACAGCTGTTCAAGCATTCCATTGCTTTGCTTGGCACCACCGTCCATATATGTTTTCTAGCACTTGGGCCAACCTGAGTGGTCCCAGATCATATCACTAAATACTTGTGTTCATCCAAGTATTCCAGTGCTTTGTACACCTGTGGCTATCCAGGTGTCCCACCTCTTTAAGTGCCTGCAGCAATCCAAGTAAACCTCATACCACAGTCAAGTTTATAATACCAGGAGGTGAGAGACCTTCATGAATATCCCAGTGCGTCCTCGATATTCCCAATTACCAGGAGGTGAGAGACCTTCGCGAATATGCGGGGCACGCCCTCGATATTCCCATTTACCAGGAGGTGAGAAACCTTCATGAATATGCGAGGCATGTCCTCAATATTCCCAATTACCGGAGGTGAGAGACCTTCACGAATATCCCAGTGCACGCCCTCGATATTCCCAATTACCGGGAGGTGAGAGACCTTCACGAATATCTCGAGATACGTCCTGATATTCCCAACTACCGGAGGTGAGAGACCTTCACGAATATGTGGGGCACGCCCTCGATATTCCCATTTACCAGGAGGTGAGAAACCTTCATGAATATTCGAGGCACGTCCTCAATATTCCCAATTACCAAGAGGTGAGAGACCTTCACGAATATCTCAGGTACATCCTTGATATTCCCAACTACTAGGAGGTGAGAGACCTTCACAAATATGTGAGGCACGTCCTCGATATTCCAACTACCAGGAGGTGAGAGACCTTCACAAATATCTCAGGTATGCCCTCGATATTTCCCAATTGCCAGGAGGTGGGACACCTTCACAAATATCCAAGGAATGTTCTCAGTATTTTCAATTATCAAGTACCCCTTCGATACCTGCGAATGCTAGGTATCCTTCAAGAGTTTGTACTTGTGATCATTCAAGTACTCTTTCAACACCTACAAGCAATCAGGTATCCTCTAAGAGTTTATGCTTATGATCAATCAAATGCCCCTTTTGACGCCTGTAAAGGCCCAAATATCCTTCAGGTTAGTGCTTGTGAATATCCAGGTACTCTTTGATATGCTTGTGAATGTTCAGGTATCTTCCAGAATTGATGCCCTGAGAAAGGTCGGGTTCCAACTGGTGTCTTCGACAGAAGTCAGACGCCCCACAAATCGATGCCCTGAGAAAGGTCGGCGCATCCTCCCGAGAAAGGTCGGGTTCCAACTGGTGTCCTCGATACAAATCAGGCACCCACAAATGAAATGCCCTGAGAAAGGTCGGTGCATCTCCCGTCAAGGCGACCGAAGAAAGGTTCGGGTCCTAGACAAATCATGGATTGTTTTAACAGGCGACCGAAGAATAGTTCGGGTCCTGAATAAGCAATTTCCCGTCACGGCGACCGAAGAATGGTTCGGGTCCGAGACAAACCACTGATTACTCCAACGGGCGACCGAAGAATGGTTCGGGTCCTAGAGGAGCAGTCTTCCGTCAAGGCGACCGAAGAAAGGTTCGGGTCCTAGACAAATCATGGATTGTTTTAACAGGCGCCGAAGAATGGTTCGGGTCCTGGAAAAGCAATTTCCCGTCACGGCAACCGAAGAATGGTTCGGGTCCTGAATAAGCAATTTCCCGTCACGGCGACCGAAGAATGGTTAAGGTCCGAGACAAACCACTGATTACTCCAACGGGTGACCGAAGAATGGTTCGGGTCCTAGAGGAGCAGTCTTCCGTCAAGGCGACCGAAGAAAGGTTCGGGTCCTAGACAAATCATGGATTGTTTTAACAGGTGACCGAAGAATGGTTCGGGTCCTGGAAAAGCAATTTCCCGTCACGGCAACCGAAGAATGGTTCGGGTCCGAGACAAACCACTGATTACTCTAACAGGCGACCGAAGAATGGTTCGGGTCCTGGAGGAGTAGTCTTCCGTCAAGGTGATCGAAGAAAGGTTCGGGTGCTAGACAAATTATTGATTGTTTTAACAGACGACCGAAGAATGGTTCGAGCCCTGGAAAAATAACCTCCTCATATCACCAGGTAAAATGGTGCCTTGATACTTGCCAAAACTCGGGGTTCACACCTTATCTCACTCATTCCCGGTAAGTAACTACAGGTATCTTCTTATCTGTCTTAGTATATTGCTCTTTATCCGCATAGAATAATAGGTCCCAAATAAAATATAATCTACTACGCATGCATGGATAAAATTGAGGCGTCAGTCTGTCTTTGAATGCAACCTCTGCGAGCTCACCTTCAAAGAGGGGCAGATGTTGACACCTCAATTTTAATTAGGTTAATTTTATTTTATTAAGTTTTTATTTTATTTTGTCATTTCGGATAAATAAGATAATTAAAAAAACCAAAAACAAGCAAAACAAAGCAAAAGCAAAAAATTGGCAACCCCCCTCTTTTTCTCCCTTTTCGCTGGCCCAAGCCCAGTTTTTCTTTTTTTCTCTGGCCCGGCCCCTCTCTTCCTTCTTCTTCCTTCTTCTTCTTCCTTGCGCCTTCCTTCTCCGCCTCTGTACTTCACGCGCACAAAAGATGACGACGCACGCGAAGGACGGCCTACGGCCGAGGGGAGTAGGCCGACGTCGGCTGAAGAAGATAAGATCGTGAACGCCATCATTGCCGAGCATGCTTCACTGGATGAGCTCGGATGGGACGCCGGTTCGGCCACGGGGGTCCGGTCGGCAAGCCAAAGACCCGCGGCCGAGCCTCTCCGTCGACCGGACCTCCCCGCCTATAAATAGCGGAGCATTTCCGTCGTTGAAGGGGACGCCAAAAGATCGCGAGCTTGGAAACTCCCTCCTGAGAGACTTCGGAGGAGGTTGAAGAGCGAGCGAGAGGAAGGCGAGCGAGAGAGAAATCGGGTCGCGAGCTAGGCCGACCTCCCACTGAGAGACTTCGGGGGAGGCCGCCGGCAAGCGAGTCCGTGGAGGTCAGATCCGGCCGGTGGAGGCTCGGATCTGACCGGAGTGAGAGAGAAACAAGGTCGAAGGAGGTGAAGAAGTTTTGGATCCGTGAAGAGGGGCGAAAAGAAGAGGTCCCCCCCCGACGTCGCTGCTGTGCCGAATCCCGCCGCAACATCGCCCCGACGCCCTCCGGATCTAAGGGCTGCCGTCGTCCCCACACACCGCCTTGCCGTACCCTCGTCGCGAACGAGTGCCTCCATAACGGCCGTGCTCATCCGTGTCGTCGCTGTTGCTCCACCTCCCTCCCGAGAATCCAGTAGCCGCCCGTCGTCGCTGAAACCCTAGCCGCCGTCGCCATCTCCCCCTCCGTAGTCCAATCGTTGCTACCGTCGCTGTCGCCGCCGCCGCCGCCGCCATCCTCGCCTTTGTGCCTCGGCCCTCTCCCACCTCGGTGCCACGATTCGGAAACCCTTGGGTTCCCGATTTTCCGGGTCGCGACCCTAGGTTGTCGGGTCGGACCCGGATCGAGGAACCGGGTAGGGATTTTGCAAATCCCGGGAGCGGAAATTGGGTCGTCCGAACCGGGTCGAGGAGCGACCCGCGGATCCGGGTCGTCGGGCGGGCCGGCGCCCCCAAACGCCCGCCACGGCGTCGTTTTCGAAAAATTAAAAATAATAATAATAATAAGGAAAAAAAAAAATCTGAGTCGGGCCCGCAACGCGGCCCGTCCTCATTCGGATCGCGGCCCGGTCGGACCCAACCCACGGATTCGACCCGGGTCGCTTTTATATTATTTAAATATTAAATAATATTTTAATAAAATAATTTATTTTCAAAAATATTAAGAAATGTTTTAATTTCCAAAAAATCGAAAAATATTTAAAAAATTTTGAAAAATGTTTTATTTTCTAAAAAATCAAAAATAATCAAAAATAATTTATTTTCCAAAAATATTTAAAATATTTTAAAAAATATTTTATTTTCCGAAAAAAAATCAAAAAATTTTCATATTTTCCAAAAATGCCAAAAATCCAAAAAAAGCCAAAAAATCATGAAAAAGCCAAAAAATTCAGAAAAAGCCAAAAAGACTTGTATTTTTCCAAAAAAAAAAAATACCAAAAATCCCTTTTGTGTCCAAAAATTAGAAAATGACTCAAAAAATGTTTTTCCTCCCAAAAATGCTTGGAAAATCCCTCGAACATCCAAAAAAACCTCGGGTTTAAACAAGATTAGGTACCGAAAGGGCATTAGTGATTAACTAATGTAATCAAGTCCCCGATCCTAATTTCTCTATTTGCGCAGAGTGAGTATTTCTCCCGATACTTCACTTGGGTTTCTAATCAACCCACCCCAAATTGATTAGTGGCGACTCCATTTTAAAAATCAACTTACAGTTTAAAAACTTGAACCATTAAGTCGTGAATTGGTGGACTTGGGAGAGTCCGGGCATAATTAATTTCAGCCGAGCCATTAGCCTCCTTTAGGCATTCATACCCGATTGCGGGCGCCGAAAAAAAGAGGTCGCGACAATAATTACATTTTTTATAAATGATATCCTAAAAAATATTTTTGAGAAACATCACATTTTTTGTGAAACGAATAAAGCCTAAGAAAGAATCTGATTTTTGTGAGTATGCTAGATTCTCTAGCTTGTAAATAGGGGTCAGAGATTAGGACTTCGAAAGTAATCAGGGATGCACTATTGGCTAAAAGGGTAATTGGACAAAGCGATCTCTACTAATGCCCAACTACTTCAATTTCATCCAAGTTGTCAAAGTAAGATCACAAAAGGTTAGGGCATATGGCTCGAAGTGGTATGTAAAGATGGAAATGATAAGGAAGAAAAGTGAAGGAGTGGAAAAAGAAAGTGAAAGTGTCCTTCGGATAAAGGAAAGAATGGAGAGAAAAAAAAATGCAAATACGATTTACAATAGGGTCTGAAAATGAAACGTCATCCCTCAAGCAATTATTAGGATTGACAATAGGGTGATAATATAAATATGCCTAACTCAAGCACTATAAACATGTCAATTTGTCTCGACACGAACCAACATTCCAAATAAAATGGTCTCACGACATGACTTGACTAGCATGAATATCAAACATGTCACTGTGCTAAATATCAAAATGACACAATACCATAACATGTAATATACATTAACATGTGTACATGTAAAACCAGTTATGATAACTTGTGTAAACACTTTAAACACGCTCTAGACCATAGAATCTATAAAGTGCTATTGAGTCAAATATATATATATCACCATCGTCGTCATCATTATCATCGTTGTATACTCTTTTACAATTAAGTCAATTCAATCCTAAATGGTTTTTCGGTCAATTCAATTCTTAATATTTTGCATTTGTAACATTCCAGTTCATCTAACCAATTAGTCGGTTGCCCAGCCAACGATGACAAGGACAATATTTTAATAATATTTATTTTTTTGGGTTGGTGGCGACCAGCTAGAGGAAGAAAGAAGGACAAGAAAAAAAAAAAAAAAAAAAAATAAATATAAAATATAAAATATAAAATTGAAAAAGTATATATTATTAACATGTCATTGTCAGCCGTCGGCTGGATTGATTGAAATTAACACAAATACAATAGATTTAGAACTAATTAACAAAAATAAAATAAAATTGAGGACTGAATTGATGCAATTACAACAGATTTAAGATTATTTTGGTAATTCTCCCCTCTTTTTGACATGGGTGTTGCTCATAAGTTTTTAAGGATAAAGTCTTTAAAAGTGAGGTGCAAATGTGTTAAAACATATCTAATTATGTCGTGTTGAACAAATGTCATTTTAACATGTTAATTTAAATGTGTTGGTTCGTGTCTAAACGGGTCAAGCGGGTTATCTAGCATAAGACACGATTTGAATGGTGCCATGACACGAACACACTTATGCCAACCCAAACCGGTTTAATTGCATATCTTGACGTATCGTGTAAATGCATCATGTCGAGAATTGCTGACCTAACAATGATGCACTGCAAATGTCATGAAGGCCCCAAAATTTCTTCCCCCTTTTTCGTCGCCTCTCATCTTTCACAAAGAAAGCGAACGTGCTATTTTGTCAACCTAAGCTAACCAAACCTTTGGACATAGCGTGGATGACCTTAAGCGTGAAAAGCTTCATATATGCATTGAGATGTACCTACACCTATTTTCCATTTTGCAAAAATCCAGTTTCCTATAAATTGCAAGAATCCGGTTTCCTATTTTCATATATGGATGACCTTAAGCATTAAAAGCTTCATATACGATCTGTCATTCTCAATATCAAGATCCGCTTCTCCTATAAATTGCAAGAATCCAGTTTCCTAGATTAGGACACATTGCAACCTGTCTTCTTGTTCTTCTTGTTCCCATTCTTCTTCTTGAGGAAGCCATGGAGTCCCCTAACAAGTCTAACAAGATCAGCGAAGTGGTTCGACTCTGGCGGCTCCTCAAGAAGTGGAGGAACTTTGCAAACTCGTCGAGAACCGCCACAATTGCCGCTACCATGAGCCCAAACAGCAGCGGCATTCACAAGAGCATCAGCTTCCTCAAAAGAACGATCTCTTCTCTATCATCAGACGACGACGACGGCAGCAACAAAATGAAGCACAGCAGCGGC
This sequence comes from Eucalyptus sideroxylon, assembly GCA_014182405.2. Taxonomy (NCBI): domain Eukaryota; kingdom Viridiplantae; phylum Streptophyta; class Magnoliopsida; order Myrtales; family Myrtaceae; genus Eucalyptus; species Eucalyptus sideroxylon. Next base: position 25,991,926 of record CM024550.2, read on the forward strand.
AATAGCAATCTTGTCCCAAAAGGCTACCTCGCAGTCTGCATTGGCGAAGAGCTCGAGAGGTTCATCATCCCAATGCACTACTTGGACCACCCAGCATTCAGGTTCTTGCTGCGAGAGGCCGAGAAGGAGTTCGGGTTTCAGCAGACGGGCGTCCTGAGAATCCCGTGCGATGTTCCGGTGTTCCAAAATGTTGTGAAGATGGTGGAGGGGAAGAAGAAGAAGGCGATAAACGATGGCGGGTTGGTGGTGAAAGAACAGTGCAGGCTCAGTGCAGACGAGACATGTGGAGGTCTCCTGTTGGACGGTGGTGAGATGGGTCATAGTCATCTTCATCCCTCTCGCCATCATCCTTGTAGCCCTTTATGCAGATGAATTGTCTTGCCCTCTTTGTTCTTGCTTAGGTCTTATATGTTTGTCCCAGTTGCTTTTTAAGAGAAAGAAGCTGCACTCTATATGGTATGTCCATAGATAGACAGAGACAGAAAGCATAGAAAAGAAGAGTTGCTTTTCAAGGGATATAGGCTACACTCTATATTATATGTCAATAGATAGACAGACAGAAAGCATAGAGAAGAAGGGGATGTAGTAGTAACCTGTTTTGATATGAAAATCTCGATCTTCTAAATTGGATGTATATCTTAAACTTGCTCCCACCAACTATCTTGACTCGTCCTAAAGTAAAATTGGTGCAAATTCTAACTTAAACACTTACGAAATTGAAAGTGGCCCTACATTTTGAAGAAAGAACGCACCCCCAAACCTAACAACCAAATCTCTCGTCCCCCAATAGACTAATAAATTGGAAATAATTCGGCATCAAAACCATTTGAATGTAGCGGATAACAGCGGGAGCCGATGATTAACGTGTCTTAGAGTCACCCCTCCCTGCCAGCACCATAATAACTCTCTCTCTCTCTCTCTCTCTCTCTCTCTCTCTCTCTCTCTCTCTCTCTCTCTCTCTCTCTCTCTTGAAATAGAGCCCACCAATTTTAGGTTACCAAACATCTCTTGAACATCTCTTGGTAATCTTATATGATCATGACCATGTGAATCCAGATCTTACTTATGAGTAACACAACATAGGACCTCACTCATCGGCTGGGAGAGAGTGTTTCTTAAACTCTCCCATTTCAACCACTAATGTCCTTACGAGTGTCAATCGTGCACTCTAGAGATACCCCTTTATTCAATGTGTGGTTCCATCCATTCTCAACCCCTTCACAGTCCTAAAAACTTGTCAAGAGGTACACCTTATTTGAACCTTCTCGCTCTGACAATCACTTCTGCCAACTGCTTTAAAACCAGCCCAATCGAAGAACCAGTAGTCCTAGTGGTTCATGGGTTGATTAGTTCAATCCGGCTTTGCCCTTTTCATACTGATTAATTTGATTTATTAGTTAAAATTATCTTCCTAGGAAGCATCCATGGCGTAGCTCAGATGATTGAGGCCCTATATTCGCAATTCGGAGGTCAGGATGTCGATCCCTTATCTTACTTATGCAAGTTCACTTGTTCAAATAATAAATAAAATAACTTGTAGCGCTACTAAACGATAAAGAGGTGTCCGCCCTGCCGACGAGGAGCCCACTAACCGTCGAAGTGTACAGAGGATCCAACCTTGCTCGTGCAAGATTGACATTTTTCTTTTCTTATAATGTCGAAAGAATCGGTCAAACCATTATCCGGTTCAACACCAAACCAATCGATTGAATCGGGCCAATGCTGGATTTGAGCAGCTCTTGACAATCTGGTTATTTCCTCAAAACCAAACTGTTGGTAATTTGTTTATAAAACAAATGAAAAGGTGCCTTGTCCCACATCGAAAAGATGTGAATGCGCACGTGAACGGAATTTGGCACTAACCAACGATCATTACTTTATTTATTGAAAATTCGGATTTATTTCTATAAAAAAATTAATTATAAAGTTTTGTTAAAACAGTGCGACTGTTCACGAAAAGTTACAATTATTTTTTATTTATTTAATTCCGAATTTCTTATGTCTTTTCAACGTAACATTTGAAACATACTTGTTCATTTTACAACCTTTCCCGAAAGGTTATCTTTGTTCTTTTGCAATCTTTTCAAGAGTTGCATTTATTTGAAAGACATATATAAGTACATTTGTTTTGAGATCAAATATATATCTTCTTCCATTTTTTCATTTTCTTTAGAGAGAAACTACAGCCATTGTTTCTAATTGTTTCCCATGAGAGACCCTGGAGAAATACTAGAATTGCTATCTAGTATTCTTATTTGAGATTTTGTTGTATCCTGGAGAAAATTTGCCGGTGACCATTAGCAACGTTGTGGGGCAAATAAATCCTTAAAGAAAGTGATATCACGCCTCAAAGTCCGACTTAATTACTCGATCCGACTTCATTGTTCTACCCAATTCGAAGCCACATTTTTCCAACACAAACTGGATCATTGTCCGATTTTGTTGAAATCTTAATTTTGACGACCCATTTATTGCATAGAAAAAGTAAGGATTGACCCCGATGTTGGAGAAAATTCTTTTACTGTTTTGAAGTTGACAAAACATTTCCAAAATGTAGTCTGAATACTTCTAGACTTTACTGTCAAAGTTTGAAAACTGCCAGATTTTAGATTCAAAGTCTGCCCACACTGACAGTTTCCAAACTGAAGAATAAAAACTTATCCAAATACGAGATTATCTTTATTTCTTCAAAGATTTGATTCATATGGTTTATGGATGACTTTATGGTAGGATTTAGCACCTACATGATTGATTATATTTATTAGAATCAATTCCAATATTCAAATATTTTGGAATGCGAGTAAAATTGGAAAGTTCTACTTATGGAAACAAAGATTCTAATGGTATGGATGAACAAAATTGATGGGCTTTCATCACAAACATTCAAACAACTCGAGGTCTCCTTAATTGATTATGTCTAATGGGTAGATTGAAAGAATTCATTTGGAAAGTGCCAACGGTCAAGAAGGTATGAATGAGTATTTAAGGCAGACTCTTTAGTTGTTCGATAGAGTGCATGAAAGAAAATTTTTAAAGTTTGAAGCTTCCTAATTTCTTGTTATTCCATTCACTGAGCTCAAAGTTGTAAACAAAAGAGAGAAACTCATAGTGAGACTTTGTAAGAGACTAATAGAGACTCTTCACTAAGAAGTTGAGATCACCAAGTTGTAAAATCTCTTTTGATTCTTAGTAGAATTCAGCTAGTGGACTGTCAGTGCGGGAGAGTAGACGTAAGCTTGATCTAAGCCGAACCACTATAAACCTTGTGTTCTTATTCTCTTCCCTAAACTTCTTTATTTTGATTCGTAACTCTAATTAACTGTTCAAGTTTAAACTTCTTTATTTTGTTTGAAGTTTTATCTAATCGCTAAAATCTAAATTCGATTGTGATTTTCTAAAAGCAAATTATTCCTTCTAAACTTTGCGAAGATTTTTTTTTCCACATATTTACCTCCCTCTAGGTGTTCATACTAGCCCTTTCACCTTGGACAAAAATATTGTTAAATTACAATTGCATATAGGAGCATGTTGCATTGATAGTAATAAACTCATATAAACTTTATTTTAATTGGCCTATATAAATTTTAATTAATAGCCTCGGGCAAGGGTGTTTGGAGTTGCATTAGATTAACTAGACTATACCCGCGTGAATTAATGTTTGGTCAAAGCCCATTAAAGAGCCATAGGGTGGTAAATACGTTCACGAGGGAAATATGGATTGAAGACATATGATTCTTAGTAAGGAAAGGGGAGTGAGCACAGGTTTAATTTTGAAAAGATTAATTGACGCAAGGGTGATAATTTACACATATATAAAGTCAAGATGAAAGGGAAGCAAAAGAAAGATATATGCACAATCATCCATAAAAGGGAAGGATGAATAGCAATCTATGCTAGAATGGTTGGGAAAGTTCTGGTTGCTCGGTCAACAAACGAGAAAAAAGTAATTGGTTGAGGAAATAAAGGAAGGAAAGTATTGAAATAAAAAAGAAATTATAAAAGCAAGAGAGTCACACCACCGGACGGACACACTACACAAAGAAAAACTAGAGGAGATAACTGCCGCCTTCACGTCCACGGCACACCTCCACCGCTAGATGAAAAAGAGGACATATTGAAAGAAGAATAAGTAACACTGTTTGTTATAACAAAAAAATAATAAATTCGAGAAAGTTATAACAAAAATATATAATAAAGGTATGACTAACCAAATCTTTTTTATTCTATTAGAGCCTACCAATGGTGTAAGTGGGGGGCCATGGTATTGAAGTCCTATGCTAGTCACCCCCGAGATATAATCATCGATACTAGGCGTTCCATGCGTTGTAGGGCCTTGTGACCACGTAAGGGGGCTTAGGCAGATTCCTCGGTTATTAAAAAAAAAAACATTGTTAAGTAGTTTCACAAACTATGCCTCACAAAATACAATATCTCGAACATGATCAATACCTTACAAACAAGATTCCATCAAACACTTCTTGAAATTGACACACTTAAAGAAAAACGAAGAGATGAGATGTAGGTGTTTTTGGTTCTCCTTGAAATGAAGATTCTCAAGTCTATTAATAGAGTTTTAAAATTCTTGTACATAAGCCATACATAAACCATGAATTAAATAGATACAAGAATATAGGAGATACGAGAATATAATAGAAATACATCAATTAATTATATGCATGAATTCAAGAGATACATGAACTCGATAAATACATGAATTAATGAGATGCATAAACAAAAACAATGTGTCTCATTTTGCTCATTTTTGTTGATCCATTAACCCACCATAATTACAATGCTAGTAGACACTCACAGCAGTTCGGGCAAAGCAGTCCAGCCCCATTGGTACTTTAGCAAAGATTGCCGGTGATATTTGGTGTACCCAGCCCTCACCGTCGCAACTAAGTCCCTTCATCGCCGGCCTTGCCGCCTTGTCTATTCACTTGCAGGTTTTCCAGACTGGTCCCACTGCCATACCAACACAGCAGCACCTTCAAGTGATCAGTGACCTTGCTGTGTAAAGTCCAGCTCTCGCCCTTCAGTGTCCCCACCGTGACAACACGAGTCGCTGCCCCATTGTTCAATGAATATAACGAAGTCAACAAAAGTCATTGTGCCTAGTTTGTGTTATTTTTATTTATTTATTTATTTATTTATTTATTCTGTAACCGAGGATTTTACCATGGGTCCCCATACCCAAACAGCACCAAAGGACTAGACCCCTATATTTCAGGGGAAACTAGCACAGGACCCCACCACCATAACTCCCCACTTAAGATGCTAGCACCTGGAGATTCAAACTTGCGACCTCGGCGATGAGGAGCAAGCCTTGAACCATCACAGTTGCCTAACGGTGGGTGTGCCCAATTTGTGTTATTTGCGGCTGGGAAAACCAATTTTTTTTCAATTTAGGTGATCTATTAAACTAAATCCAATGCAAATATTCGATTGCTCAATTTGATTTCTAGCGGTGATTTGATGTAAGGTTGCAGACGTATCACAAATGGGCAACTTCCTCAGTTGAGATGTTATGTGTTCATCATAATCGAGAATTGGTTTCTAAAACCTAAGATTGGATCCCGGTTAATTTTATTTCCTATATTGGTCGTGATGTAGGCTTATATATTGCATGTCACTAATTTAGGAATCAGTCTTTTTATAAAAATAGACTTGAAAATTTGATTGGATAGAAAGATATTAAATGTGCCAAAAGTTATATATAATATCATTTTGGGGCCAAAATTTTGCCACCTCACTTAAGTATTTAATAGAAGAAAAACAATCAACTTAGGTGTTTCCGTAAAAAACTCTAACTAAAATGATTTGAAAACGATTTTTTATCTGACTTGGCACTTTTTAAATATTTGAAAACGATTCCACGTCATATGTTTATATTAAAAATTGAGTAGCCAATCTCCTCGTCCTCGGTCGTACTTCCGTCGTTCTCAATCGCAGAGTTGAACTTCGGTCCCCCAGATCTCGCCGATCCACTCTAATCAACGTCACATCTGGCAACCTTGTCTTCTCTCCTAATGGCAACAGCACATCCTCGAACCCTCAGTTCCTGTAGCGGCATCGAATTGAGTCTCCCAAGGGTACGAGGAAATGTACTCTAAAGATTTACTCGGGCGAAGGTACACGGCAAGTGCTAAACTTGACATGAGTGGACATTTAAGTGTCCAAATTTCCAAAATATACATTTAAGTATCATTTTTAAAAAATGAAATAAAATTGGACACATAAATGTCAATCCGCTAAGACTTACCAGAAATCTAATGTGGCATCATTTTAATAATAAAGCTGGTCTATGTGGCTCATCGAAATGTCTACTTAGCAATGCTTGTCCCAAAACGACGTCATTTTGCCTCCAAATGTGAATTTCAATATAAATATTAATTGAAAAAACACACATACAACAAGGGCAACAAATTAGCAAGGGCTTTTACGGCCCTTGTCACTATCCCCACCATCGCTAGAAAGGCTGGCAACAGTAGGGTGAGGGTCACCCGTGGTTGTTTGGCCCTAGCAAGTGTCTGGCCCAAATCTCAAGCAAGGGGTTGTGGCCCTCCCCTAGATCATGCGAGAGTTGCCAGCCCAACCTGGGCAAGGGTTGATGACTCAACCAATCTAGGGAAGGGTCGATGACTCACCCAATTTAAGGGAAGGCTGCGACACCTCACTCCAAATCTAGGCAAGGGTTGCCATTGGCCTTTGCCTGCAATTGGCCAAGGTTGCCAGCAATCAACCCACACTCCACCATTGCTGGCTCTTTCTAGCATTGGTGGTGTCACGCCCCGAACCCCGAGTGCGAGCACATCCCACTACGGTCAATCAAATGCGACATTCCCAGGTAGTGTCGCCGACCCCATTAATTTATTATTGCGCAAGCGGAACGTATTATAAAACCCATGACAATAAAATACGGGATAGAAAAGCAGGAAACAAAATCACAACATAACACTTTCATAATTCAACAGAATTACAAATAGAGGTATACGGCCAAAAGTCTACAAAAGACCGATCCTTAAAAATGAATTGTCCTACGACCTACAAGTCGGACACGATCTCTAATCCTTATGACTTCACCTCTCCAACTCCTCAAGGCCAACCAAAGCTATCTGGCCGCTCCGTCCACCAGGGACCTGAAATGGTTATTCAATAACCACTGAGATAACGTCTCAGCAAGTTCAAACCCCTAAACCCCTATTAGAAAGAAAATACGCCCAAGGGTGGCTTAGCCACATCACACAGAGAACTTACCTCGCCTCAATTCCTTCCTGCAGGTTAGCACAATTTGAATCACACAATCTCAGGTAGTAATAATAATTCAAACAATTGAAACGCCATTACTTTTATATAAATCACGATCGCACTTAGCACGCATTCTAATTATTATTCACTGCCACACAAGGGCATAGCCTACTCGCAGGTGGATATTTACTAACATTATGGCATTTCTAGAAGAATAAAGGTCCAGTCGATCCCACCACTACTGCGACCAAGCCACGTCATTCTATCGACGGCATTTCTAGAAGAATAAAGGTCCAGTCGGTCCCGCCACTACTGCGACCAAGCCACGTCATTCTATCGACGGCATTTCTAGAAGAATAAAGGTCCAATCGGTCCCGCCACTCACTGCGACCAAGCCACGTCATTCTATCGACGGCATTTCTAGAAGAATAAAGGTCCGGTCGGTCCCGCCACTCTCACGACCCAAGCCACGTCACTCTCTTGACGGCATTTCTAGCAGAATAAGGATCCAGTCGGCTTAGCCACTACTGCGACCCGAGCCTTACAACTAGCACATGACAATTTGATACCGATCCTTGGAAACTTTACATTTCACTCACATAATCCAATTACGATATTAGCCATTAATAATCCAATTTCAATGCCGAACTCGACACTTGGGATTTTATGAATAAAATTCATATTTATCACAATTAACACTCAATTTGCCACAATCAATTATCAAATTCAAATTCTAAATACACAAGCGATCGGCACGAAATTCGAGAGTTTAGGGTCTCGACAAAATTTTCGAATTTTAATAAATAATAAATAATAAATTTTATTCCAAAAATTAATTAAATAATAATATCCATATTTTTCGCAATCCACACTCAATTTATAATATCCAACCATCAATTTCCAAATCCAAATACACAGGCAGCGATCGACACGAAATTCGAGCAACCGGGGTCAAAAATAATTTTTTCGTTTTTTCTAAATAATAATATTTTAATAATTTCGGATTATAAAATAATATTATATTTTCTAGAATTTCAAGCATTTAAATAATTCAAAACTAAAATCCTTTTATGTCACATCAAGGCTTAACTTTAAATAAGTTCTTTTAACTTTTAATTTAAACACACTTAACATAAACCAACCTCTTAATCCAATTTATAATTAAATACACTAATCCACCCACATAAACTTACTTAATTTAAACTAAGCACACTTAGGGCATCATTAACACTCTAATCAAGATTTAGTGAGTTAAACTCACCGGATTAGCGAGCTGAGCGAACCAAAATGACGAGGACGACGAGGGGATCGACTTTCTCCAAAGCGGGCCAAGCATCCAGGGTCGGGAAGCCAACCAAAACGGCCCAACACTTGCTGCCATACCCATTTTCTGCAGCTGCTGTCCACTGCTCGTTGAGGCCGAGAATGGGCGGATCAGGGGCTTGGATGAGATGGAAAAGGACCGGGGAAGGTTGAGGGGTCGAACTGGACCAAAGCGGGACCCGAACGGTGGCCGGAGGTGGCCGAATGGCTTCGGCATGAGCTATTGCAGTAGCTGCGACGCGAGCTAAGGCGGAGTGGGAGGCGGAGGCGGCGCAACGGCGAGCTGGCGAGCGCGCACGAGCGGCGCGGGGCAAACGCACGGCGGCGGCGGTGAAGGAGGCGGACGGCGAGGGACTGCTTCAGCTTCTTCCTCTGCAATTTTCTGGTCTTTTTGCACAAAGAAGATGGAGGAAAAACCAACGAAAGGGAGGGAGGAAGGAGGAGGGCCATTTTCTTTTCTTTTTCCTTTTCTTTAATCCAAAAAATTGGCCCACCATCATCACTTGATGATGTCATACTCCACTCACTCAAAACTCCCACAACCTTATTCCAATGGGTCCATTTTATTTTTCCGTCGGGGCATAAAACTTTGTGCAACAATTTCTTCAATTCCACTTAATTCTCTTCCAATTGAATCTTAATCCCACTTGAATTAAATCAAATTGACCCCCATTAATTCATTCAACACCTCATCAATCAAATTTGTATTTTTTTCTTACCACTATGGCGTACTTGCATCCCAATTTCACAATCTCTGGCTTCAACTGAACGAAAACGGCTCTATTTATCCAGTCGAAATTAAAACCCGAAAATATGGATGTCACAACTCTTCCCCTCTTATAAAAATTTCGTCCTCGAAATTTAAACCTTTACCAGATTTTGAACAAAAAGGTGGGGGTACAATCGTCTCATATAATCTTCTCTTTCTCAGGTTGCTCTTTCTGTACCAATGCTGTTAGATCATTGCTATCTTGCCAAAATTACTTTGGATTCAAAATACTAAACACTTGCCCACTTAAAATTTCAAAGGTCTTCAACACAAAATTTGCAAAGCTAAACTGGCGATTCTGAGCGGTCTCAAAATTGTCTCTACTAACTGCGACTGAATCACTGATTTCTGAACCAACTCTGGACCTGCGATTTTCTGATCTCTGATCTCATCTCAACAACTGAAGTTCTGAACACTCTGCTTTGCACTAATTAAAAGAAACTATCTGACTAATCTGCTGAAACTGGGAACCTCTGGTCAAGATCTGATATAACTCTGACACTAATCTTAGCAACTACAATCACTGACTACTGTACAGACCTTGGCCTGTGATCTTTCTTTCCTTGACTTCATCTCTGCAATTGAAATTCTACACTTTCTGCTATGCATTGATTAAGAAAGAATCCTCTAAAAATTCTACCAATCTTATAATCTATGATATGGATCCGAAATATAATTCATCCCCGGCACTCCATGTTGGTGAATTATCTAATGCTCACACACTTCGGTATACCCACTTTGTGACAAGACAGAATCCTCAATTTCTGAAATTGAATTTAGATTGGCGGTTAATTTCACTCCGACACGCTTTTAGTGTGACCTAGGCTATTGGGTAGTGTTCAGAGATTTTTAAGACAAATGACTTGTGGTCGATTTTCTTCGAACCACGATGAACCCACTCGACACATTGGCGACTCTCAATTGTCGTGAAAATCTCAAAGATTCAAATACAGACACAGGGTACCAAACCGACAGTAAAGTCAAATTAGTGCCAGTCGACGAGAGTTTTCCAATTTAGTGGGGTCACCCACGATTGGTCATTCATCTCAGTCGAGCCGACCTATCTTTGATTTTAATTCGATCTTTAACTGTGCCGTAATGATCTCTAAAGATGAGCACGGTCGAGAAGTCGATTCCTGGTCGAATTCTTAGTCTATCTGCCTTAAAGTCCTTAATAACTCACCCAGCTAGTCTAGTTATCTCGTAAGTGGCCAACTCAGAGAAAAACACTGTAATCGCGTCGATGAAATGCCCAATTTAACCAATCGAAATCAGAGTTTGAAAATTAGGATGTCACACGCTCAAAACAAGATCTATTCATACTGTACCAAAGTGGACCAACTCCATCTATCGATCGACTATTATTCTCAAATGGTATCAGTAATCCCCTGAATCCTTAGTAAGCTCGTCACAATGTCCCATTGTGATATATTTTCATTCTTACTTAGGACTCTCAAGTGATGGTAAAAGTCATCCTGGTTTGCATTACTGAACTTCTACTTACTGACATCTCTGATACTTGCAACTTGTTCAACGATATTTATCTTCATACAGATCTACCAATCTCGATGATGTAGATTCTGACTCATCTTCGTACTGTCTGGACAATGCTGAAGTTACTATGATGGGCTTCCCATAAGATTTCTTCTTTAATCTTTGTATCGTTACTTACACACAATCGTCCTCAGAACCTTAGCATCCTATCCTTAGAAATATGAAAATCAACATCTCTCTCATCTGCATTCTCTTATAGAATCTTCTGAATTTCTAAATATGTCCATTGAAGCATCTTGATTCTGATTAGTACTCTCGGCTCAATTCTTTCTAGAGTGATATAAAATATCATAGTCATAATCCTTAATGAGTTCCGTCCAGCGACGCTGTTTCATACTCAACTCCCGAGGTCTCAACTAATGGGACACATATGCAACACGAGTCATCCAAAACTCGCATCTACTAAGCTTATTGAAAAATCCAAGAGTACTCAAGGTCTGAAGTACCATCCTCAAACGTCTCTTGTGCCCCTCGGCACTCTTCGAACACACCAGGATAACTTCAATGAACACGATCACTATTGATTCAAGTACCCTTAAACATTCCGCTCATTAGACCCAAACAAACAGCTAAGTTGTCCATCAAACCACACGGTATTACAATGAACTCATAATTGCCATATCGAGTACGAGATGCTAACTTCGGTGTGTCTTTCTTCTTGATTCTCAACTAATGATACCTTGACCTCCAGTCGATCTTGAAGAATATCGATGCACAGACACAAATGAACCAACTTTCCTCTTCACTAATAGAATGGGTGTTCCCCAAGGTGATACACTAGAACGTATGAATCCCCTATTCAACACTTCCTGCATCTACACCTTTAGTTCCTTTAACTCGGGTAACACCATCCAGTAAGGAGCCTTAGGGACTGGCTCTGTTCCGGGTACTAATTCAATCACGAATTCTATTCCTCTTTCTGACAGCAAACTTGATGATTCTTCAGAATAACTTAGAAAACTTATGTACCACAATTATATTCTCCATATTCGGGTCAGTTGACGCATCCATTACAGTTGCCATGAAGATTCAATAACCAACAACCGGAATCAGGTCATCTTCAGTGATGAATAACAAGGATCGAAGTTCCTCTTCGACTTTTAGTAATTCAAAACTTTCACACGCTAACTGAACAAACTGAATTATATCACTGTCACGATTCAAAACAACAGAAAACTCCTTGAGCCAAACCTTTCTATAAATGATTTCCAAGTCATATTTAAGCAAACTCCCTTCAGGTACAACTATAGTCAGAAATTCATCTTTCTATCACTTTATTACAACAACGGAAACTCCACAACCTTCACTCAAAATTCTGTTGCGCTACTATGATAAAACACCTCAAATATTCTTCCCTTGATCGATGCATGGTTAGTCCATTATTATTCCTTTCGCCATCCTAGTGGCGTTCTATCTGCAGTAACGGTAATTACGCTCTCCTGATCTTACGCGGACAGTTACTAATCTGTCGGCCGTGCTGGCCATATTCAAATCGTGCTCCATTTTTACTTTGACATTGGGCTGACTCATGCCTCCTTTCCACAAACTCGGCACATAATCGGTGAATTCTCTATCTCCTATCAAGGAACATCATACACCCATCGATCGAGTTAAGCACTAACTTTTCAATTCTACTCTTCTGGTTGGGTGAAACAGGGCACCTTTCTTCTGACATCGGCCTTTCTCCCCAATCAATTTCCATATCTTTTTAAACTGAATCTCGACTCAGATACGGTGGCTTGATCCTCGATCACAACTCCAAATTGGGCCTTAACAAGTGCGGCAACAACAACGGTCACAACACTGGCAACGGTAGAGACAACGGCAACAGCGGTGGCTCGATCCTAAGCTTACGAACCCAAAAATACTTCACAAAGACTTTGGCGCCTGAACAATCCCAATGAACCTAGGATCATTCGATGCTACTACACCCACAGTACCGACTTGCAGCGATACTCTCACACTCGTGCTGGTCTAAGCCTGCGCTTTACCTCGGGTACCAACTCTTGTCAGCATCCTACCCCGAGGTATAGGTCCTACCGACCTTCTCCAAGGAGTTCTCCACTCCTGGTCACTCATCCTACAGGTTCTTTATAGACACCTGTTTTCCAATTCCAACACCAAGTTAGAATCTGAGTGACCCCACAAACATACTACCAATCAACTATCAACCACACGCAGCAGCATATTAAAAGCCTTTCCTACTAACTATCCTATGACTCATCACACCTTATCACTCCATACACAGACCATGCTCTGATACCACTTAAACGGGAATGTCACGCCCCGAACCCCGAGTGCGAGCACATCCCACTGCGGTCGATCAAACGCGACATTCCCAGGTAGTGTCGCCGACCCCATTAATTTATTATTGCTCAAGCGGAACGTATTATAAAACCCCTGACAATAAAATACGGGATAGAAAAGCAGGAAACAAAATCACAACATAACACTTTCATAATTCAACAGAATTACAAATAGAGGTCTACGGCCAAAAGTCTACAAAAGACCGGCCCTTAAAAATGAATTGTCCTACGACCTACAAGTCGGACACGATCTCCAATCCTTATGACTTCACCTCTCCAACTCCTCAAGGCCAACCAAAGCTATCTGGCCGCTCCGTCCACTAGGGACCTGAAATGGTTATTCAATAACCACTGAGACAACGTCTCAGCAAGTTCAACCCCCTAAACCCCTATTAGAAAGAAAATACGCTCAAAGGTGGCTTAGCCACATCACACAGAGAACTTACCTCGCCTCAATTCCTTCCTGCAGGTTAGCACAATTTGAATCACACAATCTCATGTAGTAATAATAATTCAAACAATTGGAACGCCGTTACTTTTATATAAATCACGATCGCACTTAGCACGCATTCTAATTATTATTCACTGCCACACAAGGGCATAGCCTACTCACAGGTGGATATTTACTAACATTATGGCATTTCTAGAAGAATAAAGGTCCAGTCGTTCCCGCCACTACTGCGACCAAGCCACGTCATTCTATCAACGGCATTTCTAGAAGAATAAAGGTCCAGTCGGTCCCGCCACTACTGCGACCAAGCCACGTCATTCTATCGACGGCATTTCTAGAAGAATAAAGGTCCAGTCGGTCCCGCCACTACTGCGACCAAGCCACGTCATTCTATCGACGGCATTTCCAGAAGAATAAAGGTCCAGTCGGTCCCGCCACTACTGCGACCCAAGCCACGTCACTATCTTGACGGCATTTCTAGCAGAATAAAGATCCAATCGGCTTAGCCACTACTGCGACCCAAGCCTTACAACTAGCACATGACAATTCGATACCGATCCTTAGAAACTTTACATTTCACTCACATAATCCAATTACGATATTAGCCATTAATAATCCAATTTCAATGCCGAACTCGACACTTGGGATTTTATGAATAAAATTCATATTTATCACAATTAACACTCAATTTGCCACAATCAATTATCAAATTCAAATTCCAAATACACAACAGCGATCGGCATGAAATTCTGAGAGTTTAGGGTCTCGACGAAATTTTTGAATTTTAATAAATAATAAATTTTATTCCAAAAATTAATTAAATAATAATATCCATATTTTTCGCGATACACACTCAATTTATAATATCCAACCATCAATTTCCAAATCCGAATACACAAAGAAATGATCGACACGAAATTCGAGCAAACCGATGTCAAAAATAATTTTTTCGTTTTTTTTTAAATAATAATATTTTAATAATTTCGGATTATAAAATAATATTATATTTTCTAGAATTTCGAAGCATTTAAATAATTCAAAACTAAAATCCTTTTATATCACATCAAGGCTTAACTTTAAATAAGTTCTTTTAACCTTTAATTTAAACACACTTAACATAAACCAACCTCTTAATCCAATTTATAATTAAATACAATAATCCACCCACATAAACTTACTTAATTTAAACTAAGTACACTTAGGGCATCATTAACACTCTAATCAAGATTTAGTGAGTTAAACTCACCGGATTAGCGAGCCGAGCTAACCAAAACGACGAGGACGACGAGGGGATCGACTTTCTCCAAAGCGGGCCAAGCATTCGGGATTGGGAAGCCAACCAAAACGGCCCAACACTTGCTGCCATACCCATTTTCTGCAGCTGCTGTCCACTGCTCGTTGAGGCCGAGAATGGGCGGATCCGGGGCTTGGATGAGATGGAAAAGGACCGGGGAAGGTTGAGGGGTCGAACCAGACCAAGGCGGGACCCGAACGGTGGCCGGAGGTGGCCGAATGGCTTCGGCATGAGCTGTTGCAGCAGCTGCGACGCGAGCTAAGGCGGAGTGGGAGGCGGCGCGACGGCGGGCCGGTGAGTGCGCACGGGCGGCGCGAGGCAAACGCACGGCGGCGGCGGCGGCGGCGACGACGGCGAAGGAGGCGGACGGCGAGGGACTACTTCGGCTTCTTCCTCTACAATTTTCTGGTCTTTTTGCACAAAGAAGATGGAGGAAAAACCAACGAAAGGGAGGGAGGAAGGAGAGAGAAGGAGAGAGAAGGAGGGGGGCCATTTTCTTTTCTTTTTCCTTTTCTTTAATCCAACAAATTGGCCCACCATGACATCACTTGATGATGTCATACTCCACTCACTCAAAACTCCCACAACCTTATTCCAATGGGTTCATTTTATTTTTCCGCCGGGGCATAAAACTTTGTGCAACAATTTCTTCAATTCCACTTAATTCTCTTCCAATTGAATCTTAATCCCACTTGAATTAAATCAAATTGACCCCCATTAATTCATTCAACACCTCATCAATCAAATTTGTATTTTTTTTCTTACCACTGTGGCGTACTTGCATCCCAATTTCATAATCTCTGGCTTCAACTGAACGAAAACAGCTCTATTTATTCAGTCGAAATTAAAACCCGAAAATCTGGATGTCACAGGTGGGGCGGCAGCGACGAGGGCCATAGAGGGCCTCGTTCTTATTCTTTCTTCTTCTTTTTTTCAATTTTGTTTTTAAATTTAATTTGATTAATATTTATATTAGAAATCAAATTTGGACCAAACGATGTCATTATGGGCTATCTAGCCATGTCAACAACACGTGGATAAATTTGTTTTAAAGAAATGCCACATCATTTAAATTTTTACAGGAAAAAGTCAAGTCAGCAGTTTTGCCAAAAATTCTCACCATTGACACTTAGGGTGCGTTTGGTTACACCTTGTTTCTGTTCCCAGGAACAAAAATTTATGCTTTTTGTTCCTGGGAACAAAAAGGAACAAAAACCCGTTTGGGTGCGTTTCTGTTCCTTTTTGTTCTTTTGTTCCCAGAAACAAAAAAGAAACAGAAATAAGAAACAACAAATTTGTGTTTCTTATTTCTAAAACAAAACCTAGAAACACTTTTTTTATTTTCTTCTTATTTTTTCTTTCTTTTTTCTTTCGCCGGTCGCCGGCCTCGACCATGGCCGGCGACCGGCCGATGAGGTCGAGCTCGCCTAGCCAAGGCGAGGCCGCCGGCCCTCTTCGGCCGGTCACGGCCATGGCCGAGGCGGACGATCGGCCAAAAGAAGAAAAAAAGAAAAAGGAAAAATAAGAAAAAAATAGAAAAAAATAAAAGAAATAAAAAAATTATACAAATTTACCAAACGTGTTTCTGTTTATTTTTTATTCCCGGAACAAGTTTACCAAACGCATTTTTTTGTTCAAAAATTGTTCCCCGGAACAGAAACACTTTTTTCTATTTCTATTTCCTTGAACAATTTTTAAATAGAAACGCAAACAAACGGACCCTTAGTGTTCCGTTTTTCTGTGATTTTTGCACTTAAGTGTATATTTTTAAAGTTTTGACACTTAAGTGTCCATTTATGCCAAGTTTTGGCATTTGAAGTGTGCGGTACTCAATTTACTTGATTTAGAGGATAGTGTAATGACAGACTTGTTCCCCATTGATGTTCAGAAAGGCGATCCTTCAAGAAGCACCAATGATTAAGGTTGCTAATTCTGCTTCTTGAAGTGTTGATTTTTACGGTTTCGGCACTGTCCCCGTGGATGGGTCGATGTTGGTGTGCAATACCCTTTGTAGCACCAATTATTCTCCAATACACACTAAGACTGCTACCACTAAGGTTTGCTTCTTAGTGTGTCCAACCATCTAGCGATTTCCGACTCTTCATTCTCACTCGTTTTCTCTCACAACACTACTCACCAATTTGAGTCTAGTTGGAGCTAGTATGATCATCAATGAACACCATCAACGCCCTAAATGTCCCCTGTTTCACTTTGTCTTCCGATCGAGAGGACTCTCGGTGTTGCACTCTTAATAAAGGTTTCATTGCTAGTTTTCATCATCATCGGCAATGAGCTCAAAATCTCTTGATGTTAGAGTAAATAATGTCGGAAGTTTGTTTATAAAATAAATTAAACGTATGTTTCTTTGTCCCACATAAGAAAAGTGAGAGGAGGTTGGCTAGTTAATAAATGTGGAGTTTCTTTAGTATATCTAAAGAAAAGATTAGGTGTGGGCTAGACCCCACTATACCTGCGGGTGCACAAATAACTGTGTGATTATTAGGCTCACTTAGCACTTGGCACGCTTGTACGCCTGCGATTTAATTAGCACTAACCCATTTAATTTTTATTTTATTTCATAAGGTTATCTTAATAAATTTAATAAGTTCAAAGGTTGTTTTTGTTTATTGAGAATTTTCGGAAATTATGAAAATTCGAAATTTTATTTATTAAAAAATAATATTTTTATTTTTTATTATTCCGAATTTTTTATATTTGTGTCTTTTAAAAACAACTTTTGGAAATGATACCCATTCAACTTGCAACATTTCCCGAAGGGTTGCTTTTGTTCATTTTTCAACTTTTTCCGAATGGACACCTTTGTTCATTTTGCAACTTCTTTCGAAATGATACATTCGTTCACTTTGCAATCTTTCACGAAGAGTCGACTATGTTTAAGATCAATTTATATATATATTTCTTAGTTTTCCTTATGAACAAAATAAGATCATTTTCTTGAGTCTTCTTGTCAAAATTATAGCCATATTTTCAATTGTTTCCTAGAAAGACTTAGGAGAAATACTAGAATTGTTATATAGTATTTCATTTTGAGGCTTTATTATGTCCTGAAGAATATTTTCCAGTAACCATTAGCAACTTTATAGGGCAAATAAATACTCAAAGAAAGTGATATCATGTCTCAAAGTCCGACTTGATTGCTCTATTTATTTGAAGTCATGTTTTTCCAACAAACAACAATTGTAACTAGTTAGGAAGCACCAACATGACACTCTTCGAGAGCCTTCGTATCGTGTCGGACATTCCAACACATGTTTGACACTATTTGATATTTGGTCAACAGGTGTTGGAAAATCTGACACCTAGTCAATTGTTCTAATACATTAGTCCATATTTATGACATGGGAATTCGGAATTTTGATATGTGATTCTGATGCGCACGGGGTCAAATTTAAAATTTTTTTTAATAAATGATGGGTTAAAATATAAATATGTAAAATAATAATAGTGAAATAAATAAACGGAGAAAGAAGAAAAATCCAGTCTTCTCTTCTCTTCCAACTCTCACTTTTTGTGACACACAATTCACCTTCCAAGTTTGTTTTTTTCTCTTCTCTTCCAATACATCTAACACACGAGTTTAGAACGTGAATTGTTTTTTCCCCTCCAAGTTTGATGGATTATGAGAATGGAGTTAAATTTGTCAAATTAAAACAATAAATAATATTGACAAATGATGCATTAATATCTTAAGTATAAATTTATTCTAGACTCTCTTTTTTTTTATTATTTATTGATTTACGAATTTGAATCAAATTAATTTGATTAGTATCATATATATAAATTTTCATTTAATATATGATGTGTTCCAATATGTTAGAATTCTTTATTTTTTTATAAATGATGTGTTGCGTGTCGTGTTATGTCGCGTGTCGCATGTCAATGTCAGTGTTACTTAGGTAACTAGAATCCCTTCTTGATAAGGTAAGATTCGAAAGTACCCATCTTGGTTCATCCATTGTTGAAAATAAAGACTAGCATCCTGGTTCTCTTGGTGTGAAAACTGAATAGAGTTGAATTAGTTATTGACGATTTGGTCTAGATTTCTACTAACGTGGTATTATGGAATTCAAACCTTGCTCTAATTTTGCATATAAGACCCTCACCTTAGATGCTCATCATGTGTTCAACAAAATGCCAAAACCAAATTTGCATAAGTTTGTCTAAGATTCTAGATTAATTGGAGCGTGTTTCAGCATGTCGTGTGGTTAATGCTTCTCATTAACTTGAGTGCAATTCTGCTTTCTCCCGTTGTTACCTAGCAAAAGATGAAACTGGCTTTGTTTTGTTTGTTAGCTATATTCTCTAAACTAGATGATCTTCCATGGAGAGCATTGGCGAGAAAACTAAATGGAGGTCACATATGTGCACATCATCAAACATCCAAGTGATATGATATAATGATTTTTAGGGGTGGGTGGTTAATGCTGGTGATCAACTTCTTCTAAGCCCCCACAAACCTCGCGTTGGCCATCTATGGCATCGAGACATCCCCAGAGAAGGGGCGGGACAAGCCCCTTGCGACGGCGAAGGTTAATACAGCTCGGTGGAGCAACTTCTTTGTGGCTTGTTAGAACATGGCCGATTGAGGTGGGCGTTCGCTCATCAAAGGGATTGAAGAAGAGGGGTTTGAAACATTAGGGTTTGAAGAAACTTGATTTGTCAAAATTAAGGTTTATAATTTTGGGTAAACATGTTAACCGACGTCGTTTTGGGCCACTAATGCTAACTAGGCATACCGGGAGGCCACATAAGTTTGAAAAATTAATAAAATGTCCATGACGGATTTTTGATAACCGAGACTGAAACTTGGTGATCATTTTTTTTTTTTTTAAAGTTGAACTAAAGAGATCCAAGAAAAACTTTAGGTACTAAAGTAAATATCATACACAACTTTTAGCACTTTTATTTTCCTATTTGGCATTGCATATTTAGAAATCATGTAGTAATTTAGGAAATTACCTAATTTAGATTAAGATTTAATATAAATTATTTCCTAATTTAAATTAGGCCATTATATAATTTAAGTAGTTTCCTATTTTAGCTCTAAAAAATCATGAAAAAATAACACCCATATCATATAAATTAGTTTCATAAATTCCAAGTCATGCATTACATTTGGTCCTTACACGTCTTAGTGCCACATCATCATATTGCCACGTCATCATAATTTGCATGTCATTACACATCATATTATATTAATTCACAATAGTTTTGCCCGTCATTAGAATTAGGTTTTATATAAATTGCATTTAAGTTCATGTCACGTATCCTCAATTTAAAGTAGAATTGCATCTCATGAATGGCATATAACTTGATTTTTTTTCAAAAAAAAAAAAAAATTAGAAATTATGTTTAGATCCTGTTATATTTCATTGGTTCGTCTATGATAGGATGCAATTAAGATGCATCGATTCATCTTGATGTGATGTGATAGAGAGACACCTTTACAAGAGGTATGAAGGGTTATCTATATAAGGGGAAGTTATTTAACTTCGCAAATATAATAACTTCTTGAGATAACCACCCTTGTCAATAGTAGAAAGAATGTTCTAAAAGAGAATGATTTTCTCTTCTCTTCTTCTCTCCATCAAAGAACAATGTACAAAAGACTTCCATTACTACTTTGAGAAGACAATTGATATTAACGCTGTGGAACATGAATACCCACCTTGTGATTGTATTCAGACTATCTTGAAGTCATGCCATCTATCGTTCATCGGTTGTTCAACTTATATTTCTAGATAATCGCTTTTGTTGTGCAACGAAAGGTTAGTTGTTTACTTTCGCTGACTTTTTTCCTTCATTGGTATCAAAAGCCCGTGTTATAATCTTTACCTTGTTTTTCCATCAAAATTTTTTACTTGTTGTTTGATGTAAAGATCGCAAGGTTGAACTTCATATTGTCTGCATATTTATTGCTCAGAAATTGCAAAATGAATGATTAGTACAAATTGAAGTGAAGAACAGGGTTGGAGGATGCGAGCGACCGTTCTATTCAGCTGAATTTCAAAAAAAAAAATTACGATAAAAATTGTTTTTAAATATACAAGGTGAAAAATCTCATTGAGACAAACAGAACGGTAGGTCGCTGCCACTAGCCAACACTAGATGCGCCACCACAACCTGCAGCGCCGTCAGCCACACACACGTCGCTTGCGCAAAATGGCATCTAAAGGCTGAACATCATTGAATGACGTCAGCAAACTGTCAATAACCAACCCACTGACATCATCTACCCAACCTACCTATCAACCCAACCCATCGATTTGACCTAACTTGGTTGATTGGTCAATCAATCGGACAAATCGACCTAGCTCAATAGAGCCGGATTGATCTGGCACGTGCATCATACACATCACGCACTCAGGCGGCGCGTGTAGGCATGTGAGAGCTCCGATTGGAGTGTCATTAGTGGCACTGTGTTTGTATTGAAGTGCTCTACATTGTGATATAGTTATTTTACATGTTAGATGTTTTTAAAAGTATAAAAATGCGTACGGAACCCTAAGTGTGCGTGTGTTTTGGATTAAGTACATTATTTAGTCCTTATTACTCATATTTCCCTATGGTTTGGAAATATGAAAGCTAGCATATATGTAAATGACCACATACATGTGTGTGTAGAGCTTGGTTTAATGATAACATGTATATGGTTTAACATGCTTACAATTTCCTAGTTACGAGCAAACTCAAACAATAGCTGGAGATCTTTATTTTTTTTTTATTACATCTTGAATTCTACATATGATTATACTTGATGTATGAATGTTTTATATGTTGGTTCACATCATGCTATGTATTTTGATATTTAATAGCAAATGTGATAATTATAAGAAGTCATGTAATCAATTTTTCAAGTAGGAGTTCGTAGATTGGTATAATGCAAAAAAATTCTCACCTATAACTTAAAATTTGCGCAAATTGAACAAATTAATGATAGTAGGATAATCATACATGGAAGCTGATTGGAAACATAGTGAACTTTCATTTCAGTATATTTTGTTGAATTCTCATTAATTTAGTTTGTCTTTGCTACAAGTTAACTATGTACGTTAATGTGAAAAATGTGCTAGTACTTATTCTGTGTTTATTATGTCAATGTGAAGTAGTAATCGATCATGGCCTCGGCATCCAAAACCATTATGGCAAACCTCAAAAAGGGTAAGAAGCTATACGGTGACAATTATGACATTTGGTATCGAAAGGTTCAGTATATCCTTGAAGAGCAAAAGGGTTTGGAAACTCGCAATCACATCATAGATGAAACTAAGCATTGAACTTTTGCTCAATACACAGGAGATCAAAAAAACTTATAAAACTTGAAATAAGAAAAACAGCATTGCTCGCATTTTGTTGCTAAGTTGTATGTAGGATGATCTTATATGTGAGTTTAAAAGTTATGACAAAACTTAAGCTACCTAGACTATCTTGAAAGATAAATTTGAGGCTACATATGCCATTAAATTGAAGAGGCTCACCATCAAGTTTGACACATACTGAAAGCATCAAAATCAAATTATGAGGTAGTATTTTTAGGAGACGTCAAATATGATATGTGAGCTGAAAACGACAAGATATATCCCTATCGATGAACAACAAATTCAAGTTGTTATAAAATCCCTTTCTAATAGTTGAGAGCATATGAAAATTAATATGGCGCGCAATGAGAATATTATCACTTTTGATGATATAATGCATCATTTTAAATTAAAGGATGAGCACATAGAGGCTGCCAAATCCTTTACACATGCTTATGTTACTAAATCTAGTTCACACAAAGTTTCAAACTTCAAGCACAAGAGGAACTATACATTTAACAACAAAGAAAATGAGACTGGTCAGGCAATCAAGAGATCTAAACTCCTCTGACACAAGAAGCATAGTGGAAAGAATGACAATGTCAACATAAAGTACTATAACTATGGCAAGCTGGGCCGCTTTGCTCATGAATGCATTTAGCCAAAAAAGATATCACATTATTCCATTATTTTAAGTGATGCTTATAATTCTAGCACTGCAATGATTGCTAAATGTTATACTATGTGAGCTGTAAATTCAAGAGTAGCAAACCATGTAGTTAGAGACCAAAGAGTATTTGTGGAGTATCGTCGAATGCAGCTTGGAAAAAAAATGAATAAATGTTAGAAATAACTCTAGAGTTGAAATGAGGGGTATCGGCACATGTAAATTGATTTTACGTGGGAGCCAAAGCCTATTCATATATGATGTTCTCTATACTCTAAATATTCGGCAGAACTTAATTTCTATAATTGTTCTTCTAAGTTTAGGTTATGTATTAAATTTCAATGGTGATTGTGTTGATATTATATTTAGAACAGTTTATTATGGTTCTGATCACGTAATGAATGGTTTTATGATATTAGACATTGATTATGATGTGTCAATGCTAATGTTGATTGTTATTTTTATTTAATTGCATCTTTTAATAATGTGAAAATCGATGTAAGTATTTCACATGCTACACTAGGTCACATTGGGTTATAAAAAATGCAATTTAGTTAGAGTATGTCTTTTACAGTCGCTCGCTAAAATTGATCTACCCATATGTGAGTATTATCTAATAGGAAAAACAACTAGAAAACCATTTAGTAAATGAACCAAAGCTGAACTTTTATTATAACTCACACATTCTGACATTTACAGTCCATTAAACGTGAGCACGAGACATAGAGCCTCATATTTCATCATTTTTACAAATGATTTCATGCGTTTTGGTTATATCTTTCTAATCTACCATAAATCAAAAACATTAGATTGCTTTAGATGATATTTAGTATTAGTAGAGAATCAATTAAGAAAAACGATAAAGGCATTAAGAACCGACCGCAGACATAAGTATCTATTTAAGCAATTCAAGACTCTTTGTGATGAAAAAGGTAATTGAAAGACAATTGACTATTTCTGGTAAGTAGCAACAAAATGGAATTACTAAGAGAATAAATAGAACCATATTTGAAATGATTAAGTCTATGATGACACAAGCAAATATACATTTTTTGTGTTAGCGATATGCATTATTGATTATTGCATATATACTTAATCGTGTGCCATATAAGTCGGTCACTTCTACCCTTATGAATTATGAAATGGTAGGAAACCATACTTAAATAATCAACGACCTTAGGGGTGTGCAGCATATATTTATGATTTTTCTAATAAATATGGTAAATACGATTTACAATAGGGTGTGAAAGTGAAATGTCACCCCAAGCAATATAAAATTGTGTTGTGTTGAAAGAAGGTAATGATTCGAATATGTCTAAGTCAAACATGACACATTTAACAAACATGTCGAAATTTCTTGACATGAACACAACACACTTAATAAAACCATCTCATGACACGCCTAAACTAGCGCGATTAACAAACGCGTCATTGTATTGTGCAACGAAACGACAAATTACAAAAATTTATATTAACGAGTGTACACATAAAACACTGCTATACATGACGACTCGTGTTAATACCTTTTAACCCGCTCTAGACAATATATTCTAGAGATCAGTTTTTTTTTTTTTTTTTCATATCTAATAACTTTTGTATCCCTAAATATGTTTTCACTTTTATCATTTGCTCCTTTTGACATGGGTGTATTTCAAAAGTTTTTAAGGAAAAAAAAAAGTCTCTTAGAGTGAGGTCACAACGATGAATATTAAATGTGTTAAAATGTGCCTAATTGTATCATATTGAAACAAATGGCATCTTAACATGTTTAAACAACTAAGACATGAATTCAATAGTGTCATAACACGAACCTGTTTATGCCAATCGAACCTATTTAATTGCGTATCTTGTCATATAGTGCAAATGGATCAGGTTGAGAATTGCCCGCCCTAACAATGATGCAATATAAAAATGTCATAAGGGGTCCCAAAATTTCTTCTCACAAAGTTCTCCTCTAATCTTTTTCCTCTTCCTCAAAGAAAGTTTGAGTGTGTTATTTTGTCAACGTTGTCAACTTAGCCAACCAAACTTGTGGAAATAGTGAGGACGATCTTAAGAATTAATAGCTTCATATATCTATCGAGATGTATCTACGGATATTTCCCGTCATGTTAGTAAATCATAATTGGGGTAAATTTCCTAGAAATTCTATATATGTTACCCAACAAACCCTCTGCACCTGCCGTATGTTGATTTTTGTCCACGCACTCCATAATTGGGTCGATTAAGTCTCTCCAACCAATATTAGCTAATGTTCTCATTGAGTTTCGATGATTTACTATTATATTTTTGTCAAACCAACCGGGACAATCTCATGGAGTTTCAGACGTGGATTATTATTATTTTATTTTATTGGTACATCTATGACTTAGACAAAGTTTGATTTTGCAAACTTTTTCAGAGCGTGTGACAAATATGCATTCGAATTCAATTTTGGATGGTGGATTTTGATTTTATATGGGATCATGTTCCAAAACTATATCTTTCCCGAGCTGGTATTATTTTGCATCGCGACCCTAGACCCAAAGCTATAGTGTAATTGCTTAACTTTTACGATCTGTCATTGTCAATCTTAAAATACACAACTCCTACAAATTACAAGAGCCCCCTTTCTTAGGTTAGGACAGACTGCAACCTTTCTTATTCTTCTGCTTCTTCTTCTCACGCTTTCTTTTTCTTGAGGAAGCCATGAAGTCCCCTAAAAAGTCTAACAAGATCATTGAAGTGGGTGGACTCCAGTGGCTCCTCAAGAAGTGGAGGAACTTCGCAAATTCGTCAAGAACTGTCACAACTGCCGCTGCCGTGAGCCCAAATAGTGGCGTCATTAACCAGAGCATCAGCTTCCTCAAAAGAACGATCTCTTCTCTATCATCTGAGGACAATGACTGCAACAATTACAACAAGCACAGCAGTGGCAACAGCAACGTTGTCCCGAAAGGCTACCTCGCGGTCTGCGTTGGTGAAGAGCTCGAGAGGTTCCTCATCCCGACACACTACTTGTGCCACCCGGTGTTCAGGTTCTTGCTGCGTGAGGCTGAAGAGGAGTTCGGGTTTCAGCAGACGGGTGTCCTGAGAATCCCATGCGACGTTTCAGTGTTCCAAAGTGTTCTGGAGATGGTGGAGGGGAAGAAGAAGGCGGTCAAGAAGTGGGGTTTGGTGGTGAAAGAGCGGTGCAGGCTAAGTGCAGACGAGACATTTGTAGATCTCCTGTTAGACGGTGGTGAGATGGGTTATAGTCATCTTCATCACTGTCGTCATCATCCTTGGAGCCCTCTATGCAATTGAATTATCTTTCTCCCCTGCGTTGTTGCTCAGGTCTTATATGTAATGCCAGAGACGTTGCTTCCTAAGAGATATAGGCTGTACTGTATATTCTATGTCAATAGATGCAAAATACAGAAAGCTTTGACAAAAATACAAAGACTCAGAATGATTTACATGGACCGCTACTAACTTTCATTTCCCTTCGTTTTTTTTTTTTACCTCCATCTTTTCTTTGACAAGAACCATATTATCAATTTTTTGTTTAATAAAGTCAAATTGCATTTCATACGAAAAATCCAGAAGTTCGATTGATTATTGGAGTGCATAACACGTATGAACCCTATGAACACCTTTTTGTTCATACGTGTATCAAACAATTTTTAGGGTTTCTAGCTTCATCACCAATGACCTCACTTCAAGTTCCCAAAGCAATTTTTTTCAAAAAGTTCCGTTGAAATAGGAAAAGCCCAAGATGTTGATATTTCGATCGATTCTAGTATTAGAATTGTTCCCTTTTCTTTGATTTATTGACAACGATGACTGACAAATTCTTCCACGACCCATTTTTTCTACGACCCACCCATGGCACATTATAAAATGTGTTTGATTTGAACTTAATTGTATCAATGTCATATATAGATCGTCATTTTTGTACAAGCTAAGAAGTATATAATTTGCTAGTTGACCCTTTCAATTTGTCATCCGACGATGATTAAAATAAATTCAATATCCCTCATTCTGACTGCTACTATATCTAATATTTCATTTTGTTTTTAAGGCATGCCATCCTTTCTTGATGAGATTTATATTATCAATTTGTATTTTAAAATATTCAATTACCATTGCACGAAAATCTTCAAAGTAGGTACCCACCCTGCTGTGGACGCGTTGGTTCGGGCGTCCCCCTCTTCCAGTTGGGGGAAGTTCGAGTCACTGCAGTTGCATTTGTGCAACTTAAGTGTGGCGCCGTGGGAGGTGAGTCCTCGCGCTAGCGTCGCCTCAGGTTTACGTCACCGGCTGCCAGCTGTACAGTGGTTCCTGAGTGATCAAAAAAAAAAAAAAAAAAACTTCAAAGTAGGTTATTGGAGTGCATAAGACCATGGACGATCTTTTTTGTTCGTATGGTCATCGATACTTCAGAAATTTAAAAATAGTTCATTGTTTTTTCGTTAAATTTAGAAATTATCTGTTGATCTTTCCATACATGTTCATTAATAACAAAATTGACTTGATTGTTAAGCCGAGATGAAAATCCACACTCCCACTCCAACCTTGAGGTTTTTAGCTCTGTCACTGGTGACATCACATCGAGTCTGCCAAAGCAAAATTTTACACCAAACTGTTAAAATAGGAACGACAACAGATCTTGACATTTTCAGTTCACTAATCTTTGATGCCATATATCTGATTCATTTGGAAGGAGGACAAACATTTTTTGCACAAGTTATTTATACAATATGTACACGACACATAGTTAACCATGCCTTTTTTAACTTAATCATGTTCATCTCATAAACAGTTCAAAAGTAAGAAATCATCATAAATATAAAGGATAAGTCCCGAATTAGTTCTGTGATTTATTCTGCCTCTGCGATTGGGCCAGTGGACTTTTTTTGGCGCGAATCAATCCCTTGACTCTATTTTTCCAATGGAATTCCTTTTTCTAGTTATCATAGATAAATACGTCAACTATAAAATAAAATAAAATAAAAAGGAAGGAAGGAACATATTTTAAAAATTATTAGGTTTATTCCAATGGAGAAAAATAGCATATCATCGGGCCCAAATTCAATTCAGAAATTGTAACCACGTAAAAAGACTAAGTTCTAAAATTTGAAATTACTTTTATCCCTCTCGTTTTTCAGTATTGAAAACAGCCATATTAAACAAACATATTAAGATAAATTAAGTGTGAATAATGATTGGAGAAAGGACTTACATGGAAAAAAAATCAAGTTAGAGGACTAACTAGCAAAAAAATTGTTGGACATTTGTATGTTGGGCCGATCTTGGGCCCAGAAGCATCTACGCAGGATGATTAACCCTAAACCACCTTTAACCCGACAAAAATTCAACCCAAAATAGTTTAGACTTACCATTCCAACAAGTGACCAAAAAAAAAAAAAAAAAAAAACCATCCCGACTAAACTTTAAACATGTAATTTATGAAAGAAATTCATTTTTAGATAAAAACAACCTATTGTATATTCTACAATTCTTTGTTTTATGTCGATTAATGTTGTTTTAAAAGATTATGGTAGTGTTTGTGAGATAAATGACCTTACCGGTGTAACGAATTTATTAGAATATCTTATTTTAATTACTTTGTGATTAACTTTTAGGAATTTTAAAGGTTCATTGTTTGTGAGTTTGTCAATAAACACATATTCATTAATCACAAAAATTGGCTAAAAATTGTTAAGCTAAGGCCAAAATTCTACCTACTCCCCCAAAGTCTTGAGATTTCTAGCTCTTTCATCGATGACTTCACTTCGAGTCCATTAAAACAAAATTCTCTATAAAAAAAACATTTTGAAATAGGAACTACCCAAGAATTGACTTTTCTCTCAATTCAATAATCTAGACTTTGAAATTATGCCTTTCCCTTGATTCATCTGGAATTAGAACTACCAATTTTTTACATGTGTCCATACGACGTGTACATGACACATAGCTAAGTGTGATCGCTTTGAGTTTAATAATGTTAGTGTCATTAACCATGACCTGATATGCATGCGTGTGTATGAATAATAAATGTGTCATCCTCAAGTAGACCTTTTAATTGTCATCAGACAATTATTATTTATTAATTATTCGAATTAAAGGATCCTTAATTTGGTTGATATGAATCATTAGGTCAAGAGGAAATTTCATTTGGAGTTTCATTGACAATTTGCTTGTGTAGCTACGACCGGGTTGGATAAACCTCGAACGATCTCCGAGGACAGCTACTCACCCAGCATTTCCTTTTGTTTTTCAGACCTATCATCTTTCCTTTGACGGGAACTAATATCACCAATTTATCATGGAAAGAGTTAAATTATCTTTTATACGAAAAAATCAAAAGTACGACACTTAAAAATTTAAGTCAAGACGAAAATCCACGCTCCTCACCTTTTATTGAAATGCATAAGACCATGGACACCTTTTTGTTTAAACGGTATCAAATATGTTAAAGAATTTACAAATTTTAATTTTTTTTAATTTGCAAATTATCCTGTCTATCTTGCCAAACATGTTGTTTAGAACAAAATTTCACTAAATTGTTAAGTCAAAACAAAAATTCATGCTCCTCACCTTTTATCTTGAGATATCTAGTTTCGTCACTGATGATGTCACGTCAAGTCTTTTTTTTGGTCGAAAATACTTCATTGATTGATACTAAGATGTTGGATTACAACTAGTAGGAAAATCTAAGCATACGATAAGATAGAGCGCATGAGGGCCAATTACTAGGAAGAGAACCGGTATTGTGGGATTTGGCGATCCAATCCGCAACTCAGTTTGATTGGCGCGGTTCAAACCGCAGAAAGACGTTCTGCATTTGGGCCATCAGTTGTCTGCAGTCAAGAACGTAAGGCCGCAAGGCCCAGGGGATTTCAATTCGGCCCAAGATGGTGTTCATGACCGGGAGACAGTCGCTGGAGATGTACACAAGTGAGTCAATTCATGTGTTTGAAGTGGTTCTTGTCAGAGTAGTTCGCAACTCCCTCAGCCACGCGAGCGCCTGTTGAATAGCTAGGGTTTCACCCATTTATGCCAATTGAGCTCGGATCTTCTGTGCAAAACCAGTGATACACAGCCCATCAGCTCCTCTACATATTCTGGCTATGGAGCCCTCCGATCTGTTCTCCTGCCATGAACAATTGACGTTTATCTCAAGGCGCTCGGCTCAGGAGGCACCCATATGTTTGGTCTAAGGTAATCTCTTTCCTTCGTGGATGCCACTTCTCATATAGCTGCTGGGAAAGAAGAGCTTCAATGATTAGTTGGTGTTGTTTTATTTTCCGGCCTTGAAAGAGCAAAGCATTGCGTGCCGTCCATATTTGCCAAAGAGTAGTCACAAAGATCGCCTTTTGGCTTGCCGATTTGCCAGAGAAAAGGTAGTCGCATACCCATTTATCTGTTCTTGTAATTGATGTTGGGGAAATGTCTATGTCGACACTATAATTCAGCCATATTCTTTTGTCCACTGACACGGGATGAACAGATGCTCGAACGACTCTGGAAACTAGTGACAAAAGGTGCATGTAGGCTCAGGTATTATTCTTCTCCAGCATAGGTTGATTCTTGTAGGGAGACCTTCATTACATAAACTCCACATGAAGTGCTTGATTCTGGGGTTAGTTTGTAGATGCCATATTTCTGTCCATAGTCGTTTTGGGTCTTGATATGAAGAGGATGTGTGGTTTCCTGTGGTGGTTATGTTTGTTGTTTGTAGTCTATGATATCCACTTTTGATTTTGTAGTTCCCCAAGTAATGCCCTGTCCATATTAAACAATACGGTCTGGTAATTATGCTGAGTGTGGTTTGCTAAATCTCCTATGAGATGTTGCTGTCAAATAGCTCATTGATAAGTTGAGTGTTCCATGTGCGCATATTTGTGTCAGTAATATCTACCACAAGCTTAGGGTTGTTTAGATGCGCTGATCCTCCAATTTTGACTGACATTAGCCAACAATCCTCTCTCAAATTGATAGATTTGCCATCCCCGACCTCCCATTTCAAATCAGGCTTTAGGGCATCTCAGCCAAGTAGGAGACTCTACCAACCCCAAGATGGTCTGGCACCCCTTGTAGCAGTCCATAGATTACCATGAGGGAAGTAGAGGCCTTTAAAAGATTATGCTCCATAAGGCCTTTGGAGCTTGATGTAGTCTCTAGGCTTGTTTCCCCAGCATCACCTTGTTAAATTCTACTAAATCTTTGAACCCCATTCCCCGCTCCTTTCTCATCTTTAAAACATCCCAATTCTTCCGGTGAATACCTTTTTGTGCTGCATTCTGCTTCCACCAGAAAGCTGAGATTTTCCTTTCAATCGCTCGGCAAATGGGTTTGAATCTATTCGCCATGACTTTAGTAATAACTTTATAGTTAAAGTTGCACAAGCTAATGGGTCTGAATTCTGTTATGCTCTTAGGGTTTGCCACCTTGGGGATAAGTGTTATAAGGGTCTCGTTTAGTTTTGGACCAAAGGTGCCTTCTTTGAAAAAAGAGTCCACAAGCTAGAATATGTCTTAATGGATAATATGCCACTGACTTTGATAGAAAAGGCCACTCAAACCATCTGGTCATGGGGTCTTAGTTGCCCCCATTTGAAAAACAACATGCTGCACGTCTTCCTCGGTTATTTGTCTTGGTAACATCTCATTCATTTCCTCATAAACAACAAGTGGACACTACTCTAAGACTGGTTGATAGTATCGGGGCCCCACAGATTTATATAGATCTTTATAATAACTTGCAATGTGTTGTTTGATAACTTGAGGCTCAAGGCTCCATACATTCTCCTCAAGCCTTAGCATGTTGATTTTGTTTCTTTGTCTCCTCTGAATGGTTGTTACATGGAAAAATTTCGTATTCCAATCACGTCACGTCAAGTCTACCGAAGCAAAATTTTCTAAAACGGTGTGTTGAAATTGTAACAACAAAGATCTTGACATTGTTCTTAGGTCACTAATCTAGGGAGTCCAAAGAGTCTTAAACATATTGCACTTTTACTAAATCCTAAATCTTTTAATCTTGCAAATTAAATCCAAGCATTTTTATGTTTTGCCAATTGATTTCATCTAATCAATTTTAGCCAAAAATCGATGACATAGATATCAATCACCTTATATGGCACGACTGACATTGATATTGACAGTTTTTAATAATATTTTTCTAATGTTTTTATTAATTTTTTATAATTTTCTTTTCTTTTTCTTTTTTGTTTCAAATGGCCACTATTTTCACTATCATTTTCATTAAAATTGAAAAGAACTAGCTGGGCCACTGGTGAGGATTGACGACCCTGCTGGCCCTTGGGCGTGGGCCACAAAGCCCTCACTGGCTACGAGCTAGGGCTTACAAATTGCTAGTTGACTCTCTAATTGTCATTTGACAATGATTAAAATATATTTCATATTACACATTAAGTATTATAGTGCAAGATCCTTATATCTTTCTACTTATAAGCCTTCCATCTTTTCTTGACGAGATCTATTTCAATTTGTAATATTTCAAAAAGTCATTTATCTTTAAGCGAATAAATTTGAAGTTATTTATTGAAGTGCATAAGACCATGGACACCGTTTTGCTCAAACGGTCTCAAATATTTTAAGAATGTAAAGATTTTTATTGTTTTTAATTTGCAAATTATCTTGTCGATCTTGCCAAACATGTTGCTTATAACAAAATTTGACTAAATTGTTAAACCAATACGAAAATTCACTATCCCCATCTTTTATCTTGAAATTTCTGGCTCCGTCGTTGATGACATCACATCAAATCTACCACACCAAGGAAAATTTTTCTAAAATAATGTGTTGAAATAGGAACACCCAAGATCTTGACATTTTTTTTCTCAATTCACTACTCTTGGGAGAACTAACCAATTAGTCCTAAACCTATTATACGGATGCTAATTTAGTCCTAAAGCTTTTCTATTTTGCCAATTTTTTAGCCCCAAACCTTTGCATGGAATTGCAATGAAGTCCTTCTGATCGATTTTCAGTAGAAATCACTACTATGGCAGGCCAATTATCGCTAGCCAACTTACGTTGCACACCACTACATTAGGGAATTTCAACGAAATTGGCCAAAAAACACTACATTGCAATTTTGCATAGATGTTTATGATTAGAAAATGGACAAGATTTAAAAGTTTATGACTGAATTAATATCCATAAAATAGGTTTAAAATTGACCGCTCCGCCACTAAAGTTTGATGCCTTCTATTTGATTCATTTAGAATTAGGACTAACACATTTTTACAAGACCCAAGTACACAATATGTACACGACACATAGTTAAGCATGTTTTGTTTGAGCTTAATCATGTTCTTCTCATAGGTAAGTACATTTTTTTTTTTGTCAGTTTTACTCTATTCTTACTCTATTACTTACTCTCAAACTTTTGACCTACCTCCTTGTAAGGCGTGGGAGTCGAAACTCACTCTTGAAACTAAATCATCCCCACCCCAACTCTCCTGAAAAGTTGGGGATTCGAACCCCACCTCCCCCTTCCAAGTTGGAAAGGTGGCTACTAGAACAAACCCCAGTGGTTATAGGTAAGTACCTCATTTAGACATAAATAATATATCAGCCTATTTATTACATGCTGAGACATGTTTAATTAAATAGGTTGATACATTGCTCATATCAACATGATCCATTTAAAAACGTTTATGTAATTTAGAATACGTAAGCTTCATGTAAGAGATCAATATTTTGCACATGGTAAATGTTTTTGGTCTTTTGACCCGTTCAGTAAATTGTCATATGTGGGATTCAAGAATGCGATCAAATTAACAAACATATTGTGTCAAACTTATCTAAAGTTAATACGGCATGACTAGGAAACTGAAATGGGAATTGCCAACTCTAAGAGTAGTCCGATATCCGACCGTTAGGTCTTATATAACCTTTCTAGTGAATTTGGAGATGTATTATGATTATCCATCCAAAAGGGTTTGTTGCAAAGCTTTGGAAAGAAAGCATGTGATTGATTAAGTATATATTTCACAGGTTCGACTCCCTACTTTACCAAAGGCGTGTCATCTCATTATCTTATCACTTGTTTAGTTCATCCAATCGAGTTTACCCTTTGTGGCTTACTGGGTGAGGCTTTTCACTCCCACAGAATTAACGGAAGGTCTTTTCCCTGAACAAACCGTTTATGGAGCTTGTAACTGTTAGATCAACAAAAGAAAAATAGGATCGCGTTGGGTCATTAAAAATGAGCCAAGTATTTGTATCTTAAAACCCTTTTGTATTTGAAATTCCACAAAACTTACATCATTGCTTCGTGTTACAACTTGAAAGATCATATTCCTGAGCTTTACTTATCTAAGACAGGTTTTTCCGACCTAATGAGAAAAAATTAAATGTATCTTAATCGTACTAACCTAGCTTTATCTCATGCAAAAACATGCATTATAAAATAATGATACTGTGTCCTGATAGAGATGATGTCCCCAGTCAACGTCCTGTCTTTGACTAGTGATTGCATACATGCTGATGTCGCATGATTTGAGTTCACACGCCTCTCCACAGGTAGTCTTTTTCTTCGTGCAAATGTCTTTTTTTTTAACATTTCTTCGTGCAAATGTCAAGAATCGATCTTTTTCCCCCGGCCAATAACAGTTGACTTTTTTCCTAAAAAACCCTAGGGCCTGCGAGGCCGCCGCACGCACGATACTTTGGAAAATAGATTCTCGAGAGAGCGACGTCGTTTGTAGCATTTTGACCAATTGATCGGAGGACACAAGACACAGCTTCTTGAAAACTACATGTAAATTCTATCAGAAGGTACTTTATACAAGTTTTCACTCTAAGAAGTCGACTAAGTCCACCTTTTCGGTTTGAGCAATTCCTTCTCTATGACTTAGATTGATTTTCGGGATTTGCATAGTCATTCGTTAGCATAAGTGCCGGGGTAATTAATCTCTTGGGGTTGAAAACTATATGCTTTATCCAAAAATATGTTTCGAACATTGCAACACACTATTGATCCTATTTTCCTTTATTTGAATCCCAACTAGTGTCCACATCTAATTTGGTCAACCATGTCAATACCATGTGAATTTGTTATGTTGAAATTTGTCCTATGATAAAATATCTTTTATCGAAAGTCGTTCATCGAATTTTATTAGGGAAAATGGGTTCTGCATTAACACCGAACAAAAGATATCTAGCCAAATAAAGAAATCAACAGCTTTACTTTGAACCAAATTATACAAGCGCAAGCCATGCCGAAATTCAATCGACGACAAGATTTGGAAGGTACAGCTTATACAAATGAACCAAATGTGAACAAACCCTACCAGCATTCAATCAAAAACACAGCCTAAGCACACCATGATAAAGATACATGCCAAAATTTAATCAACAATGTGAGCCTAAGAAGTGAAAGTACAATGTAGGAAAGTAAAAATACTAAAAGATAATAAATTTGATTGATTTGGGCACGGAGGGAAGGGTTTTCAGTAGGTGACCAGTGGTGTTTACAATGGCTATGTGGTAACTACTTCCTAATGGTTTCCAATGGTTGCATTCTTTTCCGACGATTTCCATCAACTACCTTTGTGCTCTTCCATTTTCAAAAGTTTTACGCCCATACTTTCACAATCTGTTTGATATTGTTTTGTTCTCAAGTGGTTATTACTTTAAAACGAGTGTTAATTGCCTCATGATTTTACTAGCGAGTGGTTGTTCTTTCGTTCTTTCATTCCGAAAGTTTTGTGCCTAGATTCATAATCCCGCAATCTTGTTCTCGAACTATTGTTTTATTGAAACATTTATGTTAGCTACTCCACAATCTCAGTTGCCCATACAATGGTCTCGAGCTTTGAATTATATCTCAACACTTCTCATGCATTCAATGAATCATACACTATCCTTTGTTTATCAACACACCTATTGATTGTCATTTGTCATTGTGTATCGACAATTGATTGATAGTACCCATCAACATGTGTCACTAATGTGTGCTAATATCAACATGGTCATCAACAATCTGTCACATGCATGCCAATGTCCACATATTAGTCATGCGTTAGTCATGAAATACCCTACCAGTCACGTATTCATTTCTACTTTACTATTTTGTGATATTGTTCTATATGTCTTGCTAAATAGAGCTATGTTTGGCTTCATTAGATATCATGGATGTTCCTTTACCAATCTAGTTGCTCCCTATGGGTCAAGTTGTTAATTCAATATCTTCTCCTGCTACCTTAGGTGATGGTTCCAACTTTGCCATCGTAGCGATTCATGACCCTTCATCAACATCTCCCCCTGCTCCTGGGATCCAATCGACACCTCTTCCTTCAACTCAACAGTCAGATTAAGTTTGTGTAAGAGTTTTCCTAATGTGGACTAAATTAATTGATATTGTAATTTACTGTTTTTATGGTTACCATAAAACGGGGTTGGTCTAAGGTGAGATAGAAGGTTTCTTAATTAATCTAATATGGCTTGGCTAGTGTGGGCTGAGTTGAGCCTGGCCCGTAATGAGGGGCCAGGCTCTATAAATAGTGCTCAAGTCTCTCCTCTAACCCTAATTCTCACATGTATCATCATCTAAGGGGCGTTTACCTAATACTAAATGTGAGGGGGGCCGCCTCATTGAGCCAGTGATACGGAGGACAATAGAGGAGAAGGACTTGCGCGTGGAACATTGTGTTTTTGCTTCCACTTCAAGAACAATTGATCCCAAAACAAATGCATTAATCTTTCTACTCAATTATGCATGTTCTTGTTCTAGTTATGGAGATCTTGGGATTACGCAATTTGCGTCCAACATGTGGTATCAAAGCCTCCATAATCCTAGAACTCGAACGCATAGGATTTTGCCATAATTTGAGATTTTCGAGATTTTTTATTTAATAAAAATAAAATTAAATCATAAATTCGGATTGGGCTCAATGAGACGAGCAAGACGGTTGGCGGCGCATCGCCGGAGGAGGCCGCACGCGCCCCCACGCGCAACCACGCGCCACCTGGGCATCGAACGCGCGCCGCGCGCTCATGTGGCACGTGTGGGCACGGGGAGCCTCTGTTTGACACGTGGATGGTGGCGTTAGGTTTGTATGATCATCCTCTACGTTGTGATATATTTATTTTACATATTTGATGATTTTATGGATGTGAAAATACATACAAAGCCCTAAATACGTGTATTTTTAGTGTATTTTTACGTATTATTCTTGTATTTTCTGTGATTTTGGAAATACAGATGATGGGTTACTAATATGTTATCACATAAACATTATGAAGTTGTGATTCATTAATTGATGGGTTACTAGTATGTTATCACATAAACATTATGAAGTTGTGATTCATTAATA
Organism: Eucalyptus sideroxylon; assembly: GCA_014182405.2. Taxonomy (NCBI): domain Eukaryota; kingdom Viridiplantae; phylum Streptophyta; class Magnoliopsida; order Myrtales; family Myrtaceae; genus Eucalyptus; species Eucalyptus sideroxylon. The sequence goes on from CM024550.2 coordinate 26,029,171, forward strand.
AAATCATACTTTATTATAAATTGAAACTGGTTTAATGAGATACAATCATTGTGGGATAGTATTTAAGTTGTGTATTGAGGTGATGAGAAATAATAAAAGTTATAAAATTTTTGTTTCTCAAGCATACTCCTTGACATGCTGGTAACTTTTGAATGATGGACGTCTTAAGAACCTGTGACCAAATTGATTATATTAATTAACACATCTGCTGAATGTGGGTAATGCATGTCAATTAAGTTATTGCATATTGTATCTAAACCCATCTGGTCGCTGGTTAATGTCTATCAAGTTGAATATTTTTTATGGTTAAGAAGTATGACAGCATTTACACAGAACAATTGTATCTATTATTATAGTTTAGATCTTTGGTTCTGTGTTTTGACTCAATTTATAGGCAATTGGTTGATGCAATGATAATTTGTTACTTAAAATTGGCTAATAAATCAGCTATTGGTCTTGGAGTCATGTTTTGCCTTATGAAACTCATAATCAGTAATTGGGGTGCATAAGAGATGCTTACTTCTATGTTATGAGAATTTTTTGTTGTTGTGATCGGTGATCTCATTGGAATCTATCTTTTAGGTTCGCTATATATATATATATATGTGATTATTTTTTATTAATAGACAAAGCAATATAATTAGTATGATATGTGATTTTACTGATAACATGTCCCTATCACTAAACTTAAAATCACATGTATATGATGTATATGAGTAAAGTTTATATCACTGGTATGAGAGAGTTTCAATGATTCAATTGAGTAGTGACCGCCAAAGTGGCACACTTGATTGGGTTTGAGAAATTTCGGTCTCGTATGCTAATTGGGATGTCTCTTGGTCCAATGCGTGGCCATACTCCCAAATGAAATGATTGTGTATTAATTCATGGAGGGATATATGATGGTGTGGTAGAGGATTGACTGATCCTAGTGGTTCATCTACCCAAAGGTGATGAATTCACGAAAATTAGAATATATTCTCATAACCGATATCATGTGGGGAGTGTACAACTGCATGTCATGTATTATGCCCAAAGGTGATTATATGATTATGCATGTAACTCTCTCGATGTGTATTTATATGTCAAGTTACACGGTGCTCACATTATACTAATATATATATATTGCTTATATTTCAGTCACATTTGCTGTAACTAATAACTCCACTATTATTGAGGTTTTAATTGCTTCAAATTTTTAAGTAATGGACATATGATTTGCTGCTTAGGAAAAGAGCAAGAGAATTTACTTACTGTCCATGAAGTGTTCCATATATGAACACTTGAAAAGATGATTGTTTGTGGACTACACTACTATAAGATGATGGAAGTCTTAGTTGCTTGAAATTATGTCTTATTTGATATTAAAATTATGACGCATTTACAAAGATTGTGTTTAACTCCTAATGACATATACATCTCGTATATGATTAAAATGTTGTTTATGAAAGTTTTCTATTTAAGAAAAATGACCGAGATAAAGAGTAAAACAATTATAATTAGTCTTAAAAGGTTGTTAGGTTTAACAGTGATCATGAGTATTTTGGTAAGTATGATAATATGAAATAGCTTAAATGATCATTTGTTAAATACTTGGTAGATTCTTGGGTGGTAATTTAATTATTATACCTGAAAGTTCTGACAAAAAGATTTGGCTGAAAAGCATAAATACACCATATTGAACATGGTGATGAGTTTGATTAGTAAGACCAATTTATTTGGTTTTTTGTAGGCTGATATTATGAAAGCAATTTTTTCACATACAAAATGTGTCTCTTATTAAAGTTGTTTCTTAAACTTCTTTTGAGTTATAGAGTGGACATAAATTACTTGAATCATATGGAATTTAGAGGTGTCATGCAAAAATAAGGTTATCTAATCTAATATTAAGTGCGTTAGAATTCAGATTCACTCGGAATTATTTTGTATCTTATATAGATTATTAAAGGGGTATTGATTTTATGATCCTAAAGAAGGTGCAAGAATTATGAAATCACATACTCTAAAGTTTCTAAAGATTGACGTAATTATAGATGATAACTGCTCTCAGACTATTAAAGATAATAGTATGATGGAGGTTACTATATTTTTGTCTTTACCTATATAGATAATTATGGAATCTCCTGTACCATAGACTAAACTTGTTGAGGTTTAAGATATTATTCTTGATATAGTTTATAATGAAATTTCTTAAACTTCTCAAGTGCATAATGAAATGGTTGCAGCTTTATTAAGGAGATTTGTTAGGGGAAGATGATCAGTTATACCATCAGACTATATAATCTATTTGTGAGAGTATGGTTACAATATCTACTATATAGTTGATGTAATGGCATATTTATAAATGTCGTTTCTTGTTCTCAATTAAGTATGTGATTAGATGCCAGAAAAAGCGATATACAATCTATGAAACATCATAGTATTTGGAAACTAACTTACTTGCTTAAAGATCATAAGTTCATTAATTGCAAATTGGTGTATAAAACTAAAAAAATTTCAAAGAAAGATTGTGGAATTTAAAGCCAAATTGGTAACTAAAGTTTTTATTCTGAAAGAAGGGTGGATTGTTTATAGTGAAAAAATAATAATTTCTTTAAATACTCTTTCAGAGTAAACGTAGTATTAATAATTTATTTTGATATAAAGTTATGCCAAATATATACAAAATCTATATAGTGTAACTAAACGATTTTACAGCAGATTCAAGTCAACTTGTGTGTAGATTGAAAAGTTTTATTCATAGTTTTAAGCATGTTTCTAGACAATATTATTAAAGTTTCATAGTGTTATTATCTTGTTCAATTGGAAACAAAATAATTCAATACACTGGGACTTTGATATTTTGACAAGTTGGGACTTTGAGACATATTATATTCTTTGTATTGAGGTCTGTAATGATTGTTTTTGTCATATTATATTAGATTTTCTCGAAGGATATTTGCTAATTGTATATTAGAAATATTCAATATACATCATTGCAAGCTAGGAATTGCTCATGTTGTTAAGGGTGATGGACTAAATCTATTACATTATCCTTATTTAGATATTGAGAAAATCTAACTAAATAGTGTACCTTGTGTTAGTGCACTTAAAAGTATAATGTATGCTCGAATTTGCACTAAATTAAATATTGTCTTTGTGATGGGACTTTTAAGCAAATATCGGTCAAATCTAGGACGTTATCACCGAGTTGCTGTCAAGAAGGTTTTAAGGTACTTAAAAAAGACATGAGATTATATATTAATTTACAGACATGTTCAATTATTACAGTTAGTAGAGTATTTAAATGTAAACTTTGCTAGCTGTTCTAATGACATGTAATCAATAACGGAATACATATTTATGTTAGCAGGAAGTGTAGTAATTAAAGTTCTATGTTATCTTCTACTATGTAAGCAATGTTAGTAACATTTTTTTAGGATGTTACTTTGGCTATTAGGCTCCAGAACCTCATGAAGGAGTTAATCGTTTCAACTTTATGGATAGACCCATACAATTGCATTGAGATAATAAATTTGTAGTATTATTTATTTACTACAAAGGTCTCAAGGGGTCTAAATATATAGTAGTCAAAGTTTTTGACCAAAAGGAAACGGTACAGAAATGTGACGTAATAATATAACATATTTGCACAGATGATATAGTTGCAAATCCATTGATTAAAAGCCTACGCCCATGTGTATTTAAGCGACATATCATTAGTATGGGCCTAGGAGTATCATGAGATGCTGTTGTTTATTGGAAGTTATTTTGGCTTTACTCTAATAAAGGTTTCACCTATGTTCGTTACACTTTGTAACAGTTTGATATGTATCAACTTTTGCATTCAATCAAATATTTTTGAATGTGCTGTTATTATGTTGAATACATATTGATAAAGTTTCAAGGGATTGTATAAACTTTGAGTGAAGGCTAAGGGTATTCAGGCATCCGGTTATTAGCCTTGTGCATATGTCTTGTGATGCATAAAGAAAGGTTAATCGTAAGGACAATACATATGTGGGTTCATTGGAATCATAAAGCATTCTCTAGTGGCACAAGTTTTTGTGAGGCATAAGGTAAGAGAATGGTGACTGACGAATGGGATCTCTCTATGAGAGATGTTATCCATTTGCCACACTATAATATTGAATCTATGTCAATAAAGTTGAGAAAATTTGTGACCATGGAAGCCTCTATGTGTATACATGCAGTTACCGCCATGATTTAGTGTTTAAGACTTTATGGGATATGATTGACTATTAAGAATTATCTCTTGACCAAATGTATGCACATATGGTACGATTTCAATTAATATAGTCCAAGTGGGAGAATGTAAGAATTTTCCTATTGTGGACTAAATTAATTGATATTGTAATTTATTGTTTTTACAGTTACCGTAAAACAAGGTTGGTCTAAGGTGAGAAAGAAGGTTTATTAATTAGTCTAATATGGGCTAGCTTGTGGGCCGAGTTGAGCTTGGCCTATAATGAGAGGGATTGACTGGAAATTCTATAAATAGTGCTTAAGTCTCTCCTATAATCCTAATTCTCACATGTATTATCACCTAATGGGCGTTTACCTAACGCTAAACGTGAGGGGGGCCTCATTGAACTAGTGATACGGAGGGCAATAGAGGAGAAGGACTTGCGCATGAAACATTGTGTTTCCACTTTCACTTCAAGAACAATGGATCCCAAAACAGATGCGTTAATCTTTCTACTCAATTATGCATGTTCTTTTCTTTCGATAAAAAAAAAAAATTATGCATGTTCTTGTTCTAGTTATGGAGATCTTGGGATTACGCAATTTGCATCTAACAGTTGGTACTAAAAATCCTCTAGATTCCTCTATTAAGGCCAAGTTTATACTAAAGCATACTACAAGGCTTCTTACTCCTGACAACTTGGCTTCCGAGGCATTACTTGCTCACAATACTACGAATAAGGTGGTGAAGGCTAAATGGCTTGAGTTCCTTGATCTTCTCAATGGTGGCTTCTCGATAATTGCAAATACTCAATCAATTTTCTTAAGACTTAAGGACTTGCTTAATGAATTATATAAAGGGGATATCCGTTTCACCAAGACTCCAAGGCTCATGAGACAATTTGAAGACTTTCTAGATGGTTTCCTTACTAGGGTAGAAAGTTACCAATGAAATTGCGAGGCCACTATTTCTTTAACCCTTTCAAAGACAAATCATCACCACTCATGCCACACCATTGAGGAAGCCATCCAAAATTTGACAGTGCGCATATAACGATTTTTTTTCTTTTATTTTTCTATTTTTCTGTTTCCGAGAATAAGTTTGGAACAGAAAATCCATTTGGAATAGAAAATCCGTCTGGTAAAGCAATTTTATATTTTATTTTTGGAATGAATCTTTAGTCAAAAAAGTAGATTCGAAATGGAAATAAGAAGTAAAAAATTTTCCAAATCTTTTTATTTCTGAAACAAAAATGATAAATAAAAACTCTTATCATCGCTCACCCTCGCTACTAGCTCGCCGTCCACCCGCCACTGCCGCCGCCCGCCGCTCACCCACTACTATCTACCCGTTGCTACCCTCTAGCCGGCCATGCGAGAGGGTGAGAAAAGTATTGTGTTGTTATCAAACAAACGCGTTTTTTTACTTAGAAAATCATTCAAAAAATAAGTCAGAAATTAATTTCTAAAACAAAATAGTTATCATTCATGCCCTGAAAGCCAATCACCTGAAAGTCGATCAAGCTACCTTACCTGTGACATCCTTGATTCAAACCTTTATTTAGATCGCGAGAAATGAACTAAGGATCGGTACATCAGTAATGAAGATAGGCCGTGACTCGATCCTAGGAATTGTTCACGAGCTAACTAGCTAATTAGGGGCAAGGCAACTTAGGATCAAGATTATGATGGATCGAAGCAATTGATCTTGAAAGGATCGTTCGACTATAGGGATCGATGTGGGCAATGATCAAATGCCATCACGTATCAATTGATGGACAAAATCTATTTAACTTGAGTATATACTTATCGTCAGTGACGCTGCACGGTTAATATACTGCTCGTGAATTACCCTAATCAAATCCAAAACAACTATGAGTCAGGGTAAGCTGATCAATCCTACTTGATTACATGACAATCAATGGTCATTCATGGATCAACCAAGCTCAACTAAAAGTCATGCGTAAAACCCTGGACAAGCGTCGAACTCAGTTCAAGTCTAGTCCTGCGAGTTCTGCCAATGCCATCTAAATTTGCATTGGTCACGTTAAAGTTGTTTCTGATTGAAACTTAGCCATGAATCCCAATCCAATTACGGTTATCAACTGTAGATGTTATCAAGGCATTCTATTCCAATTGAAATAGGTTTAGTGAACCCGTTAGTGCATTAATCAAAGAACTGCACTAATTTGAGGACATAGACTTTACTAGATCTAGAGGAGAGACTAATTTAGCCTATTAAGATTTAAATTGAAATGAGATAAATTTTGGAAGGCCATGGAAAGGGTGTGGGCGCCACTTTGGGGTAGACAAGGGGAAATGGACCATTTTACCCTTTTTGAAACTAACCAATAATTGAGAAGTCAAGAAGAAATATTGGCCCTTGATCTTGGGTGATGGACTTAGCAAGATAGAGAGCTAGGGTTGCATCTTGCCCTTCAAATTTAGAGCCATCATGACTTAGGACAATAATGCAATGTGCATTTAATGTGATTGACCACTTCCTCTTGAATGCTTCTCCTTCCTCTCTAAGTTTCCCCTCTCTCCTCTCCCCCATCGACCGAACCCCACCTCTCTTCCCTCTCTCTTTTTTTTTCTCTCCAATAGACCTGTGCGCTCACTTGGTCACCATCATCCGCCCATCCGCTAATTGTCACCATTACACACCCATTTGCCGTCCGTTGTTCGCCAAATGCCGCCGTCGCTGTCCTCACGTCGTTCTGCCGAGCCGTGCCACCCTCGAGCTACCATCCCTCTGCCATTATTGGGCAGAAGTACAGCCCAAGTGCCATAACTTGGCACGGAGGGACACTTAGGTGTCATAACTTTAAAATGGTACACTTGAGTGTCAATTTTAAAGTTAAATGGGACACTTAAGTGCCACTCCGGCAAAAATCTGGCCAAACGGCTGACGTGGCGACTTTCCGGCGAGTTTGGCCCAAAACGGTGTCGTTTTGCACTCTAATGTGGCGGAGAAAATGCAAAAACGACTCGGTTTCGTGTCTACGTGTAAATAATAATATAAAAATTAATTTAATTTAATTTAAAATATTCAAAAATTTTAAAACTTTTAAAAAATTTTAAAATTTTAAAATTTTAAAAATTAAGAAAAATTTAAAAATTTAAAAAAAATAAAAAATAAAGAAAATTTTAAAAATTTTAAAAAATTAAGAAAGATAATTAAAAAAAAAAAAAGGGGGAGGGGGAAGGTTGAAGGGGCGGGCGGGGGCCGAGCCCTTGCCGTCAACACCTCCCCGCCGTCGCCGGAAGGAACGACAACGGAGGGGGAGGGTCGGCGGGGTCGCCGACCCCGGCCGACCGACGGCGAGGGTCGCGAGCCTTCGCCGGATCGCGGTGAGGGCCCACGAGCCCTCGCCCGGGCGAGGGCTCGCGGCCCTCGCCACCGATCGGCCAAAGATCGCCGGCCCCTAGCCAAGGGCCGCCCAGGCCGGCCGACCCTCCCCACTCCGTCGCCGGCCCTTCCGGCGATGGCGAGGACGGCGAGGGCCCACGAGCCCTCGCCGGATCCGGGCAAGGGCCGCGACCCTCGCCCTAGATCCGGGCGCGGGCTGCAACCCTCGCCTAGATCCGGCGAGGGCTCGCGGGCCCTTGCCACCTCCTCGCCGCCACCGGGAAGGGCCGGCGACAAAGTGGGAAGGGTCGGCCGGCGATGATGACCGATTGGCGGCGAGGGCCCGCGAGCCCTCGCCCAAATCTGGGGCGAGGGTCACGGCCCTCACCGCGATCCGGCGAGGGCTTGCGACCCTCCCCCTCCGTCGCCGACCCTTCCCGGTGACAGCGGGAGGCGGCGGCAATGAGGGCTCAACCCTCGCCTACCCCTTCGACCTCCCCCTCCCTTTTTTTTTTTTTTTTAAATTTTTAAGTTTTTTAAAATTTTCTTTATTTCTTAAAATTTTTAAAATTTTTAAAATCTTCTTAATTTTTTAAAATTTTTGAATATTTTAAACTAATTTAGTTAATTTTATATTATTATTTATACGTAAACACGAAACGGCATAGTTTTTTCATTTTCTCCGCCACGTCAGCGTGCAAAACGACGCTGTTTTGAACCAAACTCGCCGGAAAATTGCCATGTCAGCCATTTGGCCGGATTTTCGCCGGAGTGGCACTTAAGTGTCCCATTTTACTCCAATATTGGCACTCAAGTGTACCATTTAAAAGTTATGGCACTTAAGTGTCCCTCCATGCCAAGTTATGGCACTCCAGGTGTCCCAACCTCGCCATTATTGTATCTAATGCCCTGGTTGTCGTAAGTAGATTTAAACGTCAATTAGGTCGTTGCATTATGAGACTCGAATTTAGGTCCGTCTCTAGTGTCGTAGGACTACCCTAAGTTGAAGAGCTCATGTGATTAATTTTATATGGTTTGCTCCTGATATGCTTGGACTATAAGGCTTGGGGATGAGCGAGGAGTGAGGATGTGTTCGTCAAGATTGTTTATGTTGGCGTGGTTCATGGAAATAGTTTGTTTAGGTTTAGGTTATTACTTGAGTTAGGAGGTTTACCGTGATTGTTGAATGATAATTTTTTTGTTAATGTTACATAGGCTTAATCTTCATGTCTGATTGTCTTGGTTGGTTGTATAAGGTTATGTGATGTGGTTTATTGTATGTTATGATTATCATGGTTGAATCATCCATCTATGTTGTCGTGAGATTATATATTTGAGCATTATGATTGCAATATGGATGTGGCTTTCGCATATAAAAGTCCATTACTCACGGTCGATGCTTGAGTTCACATCGAGCCTCTGAATCTAGAACGGCATTGGTTATTGGATGTGCATGGAAGAAAGCCGAGTTGGGCCACTTTGTTGGTTTGATGATATTGAAGTGTATCATTCGATTCGAGTTTGACCTAGGCTGGTACTCAAATGTCAAGTTTGAAGCCACGATTTGTGCTCAACATACTTTATTGACACATTTATGATAGGTCATAAGTTTCACATCACTTGGCACATTCTTGGGGCATTCATACTTGGACTAATATGAAAGACAAAACTAGTTGCCTATGTGCTTCATTTGTGTGGTCACACGAGCAATTCCGTCATTGAGGTTTCAAGGGACAATGCCACCACCAAGAGACATTGGAGGTTGATGCCCGGAGGGTTCTGAATGCCGTCATGGGAGTGTTATATCTGAACGATGCCTAAATGCAAAGCATAGGCTTTATTATTGATCTACCGTTAACATATTTTGGTCAAATAATTATGAGGCTCTAATGCGAGGCATTCGCCTATACAAGGTTTACGATTTTTTATTTGTTATGGTTTAACATTTTTCAAGCCAAAAAGATATGGATCCCCTGCCTCACCGCTCCATGCGCTTCAATGTCCCTATGAGCATGGAGGTCACAGTTATGAACATGTGTAGGGAGGTCACGGTTGTGAACATAAAGCGAAAAGTCAAACATATCTTAATCGTACTTACCAAATAGACAGTCATGAATAAACTAGGTTTCCACAAGTGAAAAGCTAAACCAGAATTGGCAAAATAGCTAAGTTAACTCCATCGCTAACCTAGCCATGTCTCATGCAAAAACTGCACAAAAAAATAATGATAGTGTGTTCTGATAGAGATGCCGTCCGCAATCAACGTCCTAACTTTGACTAGTGATGGCACCCTTGCTGACGTCGCGTGATTTGAGTTCACACGCTTCTCGAGCAGCCTTTTTCGTCGTTCAAATGTCATGAACCGGCCTCTTTCCCGGTCATTTCTTCGGGACAACCCGATGCACAAGTTATCAACCGCCGCCGCGCGCACGATACTTTAGAAAATGGATCCTCAAGAGAGCGACGACGCGTGTGACACTTCGCCATCACTGCTCAACGAAAACTACGTTTAAGATGGTATTTTATAGTAGTTTCCTCTCAGAAAAGCCGATTGAGTCCCCCTTTTCGTCTAGAGGAATCCCTTCTCCTTGACTTGGTTGCACTTCAAGATTGGAATAATTATTAAAAAGTTCATGAATCTCTTATATGGCAACTAAATGAATTTTAAATCTTTAGATGACTTATCGATGTAATCTTAAATATTTTAAAGATTTGTCAATGTAGTTCTACAAATTAACTTTAGCTAGAAATCAATGATGCAGACAATTTTTATAATTTTTTTAAAAGGTGTGAGTTTTTTTCTCTTTTCTTAGCTTTTTTCTTTATTTTCTTTCGCCAGTCACCCACCATTGGTGAGGGTCGCCAAAATCTAGCGAGAGCCTCTCATGCCCATGCAAGGGTCCCCTAGCAAGGACGAACCTTGCTGGTAGTTGGCAACCAGCAAAGAGAAATAGGAAAAAATGTAGAAAAAGAAAAGAAACGAAAAAAAAAATACATAAAATTTTAAAAAGTTGCAAAAATCATTGACGTTAGTGTCTTGTGCCACATAGGATTGCCGGTCGACCGGCATTCATGTTAACGATTTTTGGCCAAAATTATCAAAAAGTTAACGGGTAAATTGGCACAATTGAAAGATTTAGGATTAAATTGGCCGCCCATAATTTAGAACTTTTTTTTGGGCAATATTCCCTTTGAGATGTCCATAGTCAATCGCTAGCATAAGTTCCAACGCAATTAATGCTTTATCTGGAGGCGAAAATATGTTATTCAGATTATTATTTGTAATTAAGCACACTATTGATTATTAATATTTTTTCCTTCTGCCAAATCCCCACTAGTGTCAGCATCTAGGTTGGTGAAACATGACGATAGCGTGTGCATCACAAGAAAACCAACTGAGAAAAGAGGTTTTCTTAGCCATCGCAATCAAATACCTAAGTGAGAAAATCAGGGTATCCTTGAGGACTTTACATGAAAATTGACGGGATTTGCATAACTTAAGGCAATTTTCAAGTTGCACCGTGAGAGAACCGTTGAGGACGTAATACCTTTTCTTTTCTTTTTTAATGGGCTCTCTAATCATCTCCACTCTAGAAGAGTCATTTGATCAATTCATCTTCATGAGATCCTGATTCTATCGCAGCTCAACGTATCTTCCTTTCTTCTTTGCCGAAGAGCTTTGGTGGGTGTTGATGTGTTATGACCTCTTGAGATAAATTGAGTCAATTAATTGAAAATATCTGTTACACAGACCTTTCTTCTAGCGTGCATCATTATCCGGTCATTTTTCTATAGTTTAGGATGGACTTTAACATCGCTTAGAACTTTAATACGCATCATCCTCCTAATATATGTTACAATATGATTGATTTTTCAAAATATGCACTTAATCAATCGGACTTTGTAAGGGTTGAAATGCCAGACACAAAGCAAATTAAGAAACGCAGAGAAAAAACCTAACATGAGAAGAGACGGTGGAATAACCACAAAGTAAGCCTTTTACTTAGGAAAAGTATCAAAAATGTCCTAAATCTATTGTATTGATACCAATTTGGCCCTAAACATTTAAATTAAACCACTTAGTCCAAAACATTTTTCCATTAGTATCAATCCACTCATCCAATTTAGGTTAGAAACTGCTAAAAGTGGCACAATCGGTGTTAATGTGTAGACTTTTTAATATTTTAGTAATTTCTTGAATTTTTATAATTTCTTTTCTTTTTCTTTTCCTTCATTTCATCAGTGGCCGGCACAAGCCGTGGCAGACAGACAAGAGGTGGCCTTGCTTGAACAAAGATCGCCCTTGCCAAGCCGGCCGTGGCATGCGTTGGCCACTAGTGGAAAGAGAAGGGAAAGGGGGAAAAAAAGAAGGAAAAAAATTCTAAAAAAATAATTTTAAAAAATCAACATCAACACCAATTGTGCCTCTTATGACCGTCAGCATAGACGTTAACAATCTATGACCTAAAGTGGCCAGATGGGCTGTCAATATGAAAAGATTTATAATCATATTTGTCTAATTATAAAGGTTTATGATTCAATTGATACTAATATAATAGATTTTTTTTTACTTTTTTGGTATTTTTTCCCTCTTACTTTCTAAGTCAATCATTTTACTTGTTCAACAAAAGTTGCCATTCTGACCAAATAAAAACAAAAAAAAAAAAGTTTCCATACTTTTGTGCTAATATTTGTGTACAAGAAACATATATAATAGTAGCATATATCGATTTTGGCATGCCGATGTGTCCACATTTATTATTAGAAGTACCAATAAGAAAAAAATTTCTTAGAAACAAGGTACAACATTTATAAATTTAGAAGAAATCATTCTATAATTTTTTATTATTAAGTAAATAATAAATAAATAAATAAATAAGTCACATATAAACAAAGAAGAGGGCCCCGAGGGGTGGGGTGGTGTTGTTTTGGTGGTGGGGTAGTTGAGAAGTGGCCCAGAACAACGTTGTCCCCGGAACAGGCTTCTACCACAGCCACACACGTGCTAGCCGAGGGTAGGACCACCCTCACTTAATGAGCCCTTATCTTATCTCCAGTAGAGATCATACCAAAAATTGTCAATAGCCGACACTAAGGGAGACCGACCCCAAAAAAAAAAAAAAAAAAAAAAAAAAATCACTAAGGAAGAGATTGCAATTAATTTCAGACATTGCAAAAATCGAAAAGCTAGGAGGCCACTTGCTACAAAGTGCCAAAATCCAAAGGGCAACATGTAATTTCCACATTGATAGATGAATTATCCTGCCTAAAGATGGTAAATTAATCAGCGGTATGTACGTGGCCAAATCTCCATCTAAAAGATAGTTGGAGTCAACATTGGGGGAGGGACTTTACAATCGATTTCAAGACTTCAATGAAGACGTTGCAAAATTCGAAAGGTTAGAGGATAATTTGTAACAAGTGCCAAAATCTAAGCATCAAAATGCAATTCCAGTCTATGTCATCTATTGTTCATCTTATTATTGCTCTATTTCCGTTCTAAATTGCCACTTCTTGATAGTTGCGCTCTTTTATTAAGGCTATAACAAGTCAAGATGAGATGGCCTGCAAATTATTTTTTTAAACTACGGAGGTATTAGAGACTTTACAATTGATTTTAAGACTTCAGTGGGGACGTAGCAAAATTCAAAAGGTTATAAGACAATTTGCATCACGTGGCAAAACCTAAGCAACAAAATGCAATTCCCGTCATCTATCGATCATCTTATTCTTACTCTATTTCCGTTCTAAATTGCCGCTTATTGATAGTTGCGCTCGCCTATTAGGGCTAGCAAGTCAAGACGAGAAGGGCCTGATAATTGTTTTTTTAATCTGCGGAGTCATCGGGGACGACCCTAATTGTCGTGTAGCACTCGCATTTCTAGAACCAAAGCATAGGATTCCCGTCAAACCACGTCTTGAAGATCCATTGATCACGTAGCTTCGTCGAACTTCGATGATCGGAGGCACGTGGAGGACTTATTTCACTTTGATCATACTTTAATCTTCCCGAGTAAAATATACGTGAAGTGCATTGAAGTGGGGATCGTGTTGTCCTTTATTTGGAGGGAATTATGCCCAATCGTTACGTACAGTACTAGTACAGATATCGGCAAAATCTCTCATCGATTCAATATTTGAAAATTATAAAGACTCTCGTCAAATAGTTCCATTGTAATTAGTGATGTATCTGTTATTTAGTGATAATATATGTTATCAGCTTCACTCATCTTCTAGCATATCGACATGCACTTCATTACAATTTTCGGGAAAGGTTTTAATTTAGAGATCTTTTAGATTTTATAGCATGAAGAGATTCAATGGTAGAAAACCATTTCTTTAAAGATTGAGTCAGAGAAATTTATCATCAGAAATGATTTTAATACGTTAGTACATGAAAATACGTGTGCTATTAACGACACAAATTGAATTTAGCATTGGAAGAAGATGATAAGTTTTCCCAAATTATGAGAACGGAAGAAAAGACTGATGCATTGAAAAATGCTAGGAGTATTATTTAGCCCAATTTAGGGGAAGATGTGGTAGATGAGACGAGTGCAATAGCGGTTTAGGCAAAACCTACAGCGTTGTATATGTTGAAGTCACTCTGGACAAACTTTTCTTGATCCATCGTTTCTTCAATTTCAAGATGTTTGAGAGAATGATCACTTGAATGAGTTAAATAAAGTCATTGACAATTTGGAAAATGTGGATGATAAGGTATTTGATTAGTGTTTGAAGAAAAAAAATGTCCAATTTTTTGTAGTTATTGACACATGATCTTGAAGAATCGACACCTTGGAGAAATCTACAAAACGTGAAATTGACAATCTCATATGCAAATATCAAAGAAATAACCATTGAGGTAATGAAATAAAACAGTAGTTAAGATAGTAAAGTCAATGTAAATCTTTGTAATCTTTATTTGTAATCTCTATTTGTAACCTCCACTGACAACCATTGATTGTAAGTTTTGAATAGCCACATAATACTCTTTGGAGCCCCTCTCTCCTGATACAAATCAAATAATTTTACTATCTTTCAATTATGTTACTTTCCTCTACTGCACTAGCAGAATATATGGTGTTAACCATGGCTACCAAGAAACCTATTTGCCTCAGAGATTTGCGCAGTGATTTGACTTTTCTTAGTCGTGATGCTCATACACCAATACATTGAATCTGAATAGGTTTTTCTTCGTGAGCAATTCCTGCAAAAAAAGATACTCATATGTTTTTATCAGATTCATAATAAAATAAGGTTTTGATAATTCAAAATCTGTTATGAGATTTTCTCAACAAATATATATATAAAATATGCGGGAGACACACAAAGTAAGAGAAACCTCCATTCTTGTGATTGATTATTCTGGGCTTGGGGTTGATCCAAGATTAGGAAACACTTGTGAGTATGCTTGATTGAGTAATTATAATCTAATCTTCTTTTCTTTTCTTTTTTCAATTGTAATCTCATCTTTACCAACCATCTTGTCACTCTCTCTTGGTAGATTAAAGACATCGATGAATCTCGTAAACCAGTGTGTTCAAATTTTATTTTTACAGATTATTTCTTACTTAAATCGTTTCATTTATTTACGCTCCCATATTAATTGTAATGTCATGAATGCTTGAATTATCTTACTCTAGCATGAGGTGTTTTTTCAAATACAGCATATGAGTCACATTAAATTATCGTGTCAGTATCCTAATACTTTAAAGTCCATTCACAAAAACCAAGACATACGGATCTAATCTTAATCTAAATTTAAAAAAAAAAACAATTAATGAATCTTAGTGGGAGGAGTTTCTTTTTCTTTTTCTTTTTATCGGTCTTAAAGGGAGGAGTTTGAATAGTACAATCAATTGGTACGAGGTCCTTGACCGTTCAAAGTACCGTCCGCATCAGAAACCATGCATGCAGGATCATGGCAATAAATACATTTAGTCAGTCGTACAATTAAAGATAAAATATATCTAGTTGTTGTAATCTCAATTTAAGTCTTGCCGTACTAAAAAAAATTTAAGCCATTCTTTTTTCCTAGAGGGAAGTTGGAAATGAAAAAGGAAGAAAACAGAAGGATAGGAAAAAGAGAGTAAAAGTGTACTTCTGACAAAGGAAAGAATGGAGAGAGAAAATACAAATTAAATTTAAATTGGGTGCGAAAATGACGAACCACCCACGAAATAATGAATAGTGACTGACAATTCGCATTGTGTCGAAGCAAAGAAACAAAAAAAACGTGTATACATATGTCGAATTGTCTCACTTCGTGTTGTAACAAATGATCAATTACTCATGATTTTAATAATGGCATGACACGAACCCATCTCTATCGAACCCAAACCTGTTTAATTCGGAATCATGTTGCATCGTGCAAATGAATCATATTGAGAACTTTGGGCCTAACAATGATTCAATGCAAATGTCCGGATGGGGCCCAAAAATTTCTTCCCATCTTTTATTGTCTCCCCTCATTTTTTTTTTCCTTTTCCATTAAAAAGAAAATGGATATGTGCCCTACAAGTCATAAAACTTATTGTGAAAAATGTAATCGAATCCTAAAACTTTCAATACAATTAAGTCATAAAATTTGTCAAATTTTTGCAATTAAATCATTCTATTAAGACCATCAATTTTTTCTAACGAAAAATGTTGACGTCGTATTTTTTAATTAATTTATTTTTCCTTCGTGGAATTTTTTATTATTTTGCTTTAAATATTATTAAAATAATAGTAAAAAAAAAAAAGATAAACTAATTTTTAAGAAATGGAAAAAAAAAAAAGAACAAAAAAAAAAAGGTGTAGGGATCATAGTTGCTAGCTTGTTGCAACCGCCGCCCATCGCCGAAGGGTGGCTAGCCATTTTCAACCCCGGATGAGGGCCAACGACCTTGCAAGGCCTAGGCAAGGCTCACCCAAATCTGAGTGACCCTAGCCCTCACTTAGGTTTGGCACTCACCCAGATCTAAGCAAACCTTGCTGGCCCTCGCTCGGGCCAACAATAGCCAACCTAACTCCATCGCCTAGGATCGGCAACCTTCACTAGCCACCCTTCAACAATAGGTGATGGTGGCAACGCTTAGCTAGCAACCATGATCCCTGCACCTTTTTTTTTTCTTTTTTTTCCAGTTTTTAAAATTATGTTAGCCTTTTCTAGTTATTTACTATTATTTAAATAATATTTAAAGAAAAAAAATTAAAAATGCCACATGGGAAAAATAAATTAATTTTAAAATACCATGTTAGCATTTTTTTCATTAAATAAATTGATGGTTTTCACAGAAAGGTTCGATTGTACCAATTTGATAAATTTTAAAACTTAATTGCACTTTTAAAAAGTTTTAGGACTCAATTGCATCTTTTGCAACAAATTTTAATACTTGTAGTGCACATATCCCAAAAGAAAAAGCCTAAAAGTTTTACTTTCTTTGTGGTATAATGAGGATGGCGTTGAGAATTATATATATATATATATATAGAGTTGTACCTACACATATTTTTCCTTTTTATAGGTAAGTAATAATTGGAGAAAATTACCTAGACACTCTGCATATTTCACCCAACGACCCTCTATAATTGCATTGTTTGTTTTGGTCCATGTAAATTAATGGGCGCATCTAGTCTCTCCTACCAATATTCGCCAATGTTCTACATATTTTTTTTTTATAAACTAAGATGATCACCAAAAAAGAAAAAATGATAGTACGATAAATGATAATGTGATTGTCTGGTTTATCATCACATTCCAAAGCGGTCCATGGTAGAACTTCTGACGTGGATTTTTCTCTCGTCTTTCTGGGTAAGTATATGACTTGGGGAAAGTTCACACCATGTCAATGCGTGTGCCAAATATGCATTCCAATTCAATTTTGGATGGTTGATTTTGATTTGAAAAAGTAAGCCTAAAGGGCACCTATCATTTGTTTGGAAGCATATTCCGAAACAAAATCTTGCACGGGGTGGTCAACGAAATGGAAATTGTGTTGCCAATAGGTATTATCTTGGATCGCGACCCTAGACACGAAACCATCGTGTGAATGCTTAGCTTTCACATCTGTCATCCTCAATCTCAAGATCCGCTTCTCCTATAAATTGCAAGACCCCAGTTTTTCTAATTAGGCCGGTTAGGGCATATTGTAACCCGTCTTCTTCTTCTTCTTCTTCTTCTTCTTCTTCTTCTTCTTCTTCTTCTTCTCTTTCTTTCTTCTTCTTCTTCTTCTTGAGGAAGCCATGGAGTCCCCTAAGAAGTCCAACAAGATCAGCGAAGTGGTTCGACTCCGGCAGCTCCTCAAGAAGTGGAGGAACTTCGCAAACTCATCGAAAACTGCCCCAGCTGCCACAGCACCAGCCACCGCTGCCGTGAGCCCAAACCGCGGTGGCATTCACAAGAGCATCAGCTTCCTCAAAAGAACGATCTCTTCTCTATCATCAGAAGACGATGATGGCAACAACAACAAGAAGCACAGCAGCGGCAACAGCAACGTTGTCCCGAAAGGCTTCCTTGCGGTCTGCATCGGCAAAGAGCTTGAGAGGTTCGTCATCCCAATGAACTACTTGGGCCACCCAGCGTTCAGGTACTTGCTGCGAGAGGCCGAGGAGGAGTTCGGGTTTCAGCAGACAGGCGTCCTGAGGATCCCATGCGACGTTCCGGTGTTCCAAACTGTTGTGAAGATGGTGGAGGGAAAGAAGAAGAAGAAGAAGGTCGTCAACAATGGCAGGTTGGTGGTGAAAGTACAGTGCAGGCTCGATGCAGACGAGATGTGTGGAGGTCTCCTGTTGGACGATGGTGAGATGGTTCACTCTCGCCATCATCCTTGGAGCCCTTTATGCAGATGAATCGTCTTCCCCTCTGTGTTCTTGCTTAGGTCTTTTATACCAGACATGTTGCTTCTTAGGAGATATAGGCTATACTTTATACTCTATGTGAATAGATAAACAGATACAGAAAGCATAGAGAAGGGGATGTAGTATTGACCTGTTTTTAAATGGAGATCTTGACCTTCTAAATGTAAATCATCTTAAACTTGCTCCCTCCGACTATCTTGACTCATCCTAAAGTTATAATTGGTGCAAATTATGTTACACAGACCTTCTTAACTTCAATATTTCCAAAATAGAAAATGGCCCTTCATCTTGAAAAAGAACGCACCCTCCAAACCTCTAACAACCAAAATCTTTCTGCCCCCACAGATTAAAAAATGATATGATTCGACCTGAAGCCATTTGAATGTAGCAGATAACAGCAGGGCTCAATAACTAATGTGTATTAGAATTGCGTCTCACTGCCCTTGTCACCCAGCATCATCACCACTTCCGTCGTTGTCATCGCTCATCTCTCTCCCTGCCTTGTCACCCAGCAGTTCATTAGCAGTTCATATGCAGAAGCAATTGTTCGATGCTTTAAAAGAAAGAGGTTTATAACGATCTCTCTCTCTCTCTCTCTCTCTCTCTCTCTCTCTCTCTCTCTCTCTCTCTCTCTCTCTCTCTCATTCATGACATACGAACACAAATCTTGCTTATTAATAACAGCACAAGGCCTCACTCATCCGCTGGGAGACCAAGGGTGTTTAAGACACTCTAACCCCTGACATCCTTATGAGTGTCAGCCGCACCGCTGGAGATACTCCCTTCATTCAATGTGTGGTTCAGTCCATTCTTACTCTCTCTGTCATCTCAAAAGCTTGTCTAGAGCTACACCTTAACTAAGCCTTCTTGTTCTGGTGATCGCTTCCTGCAACTGCTTCGAAACCGGCCCAGTTAAAGAATCAGCACGCCTGGCGGTTCATGGGTCGACCAGTTCAACCCAGTTGTGCACTTCTCGTTCCGGTTAATTTGATTTATTAATTATTATTATCTTCCTGAGACGCATCCATGGCGGAGCTTGGATGATTGAGGCCATGGATTCCATTTTGGAGGTCAGGATGTCGAGCCCCTCGTCTTTCTTATGCAATTTCACTTGTTTAAATAATAAATAACTTATAGCTCTTAAACGATAAAGAGGTGGCCGCCCTGTGGAAAAAGAACCCACTTGCTTTTCAAGTGTGCAGAGGATCCATCCTTGCTCGTGCAAGATTGACATTGTTTATCTCGTAATGTCTAAACAAACGGTCAAACCGTTCTCCCGTTCAACACCGGCTCGATAGGTTGAATCTGGCCCACGCTGGATTTGAGCAGCTCGACAATCCGGTTTTCTCCAAAACCAGACAGGATCATTGTCCGTTCTACCATTTGAATCGGATGGTTTGGTTCAGATTGGGTGTCCAGACCAAATCACTGTCGTACTCTACAGTTTGAACCAGCTAGTCCGGTCTGGATTTGAAAACGCTGCTTTCTGCTTATTGACGTTTAGAGTCGGAACGAAAAATAATGACAGTGTTTATAATAGTTCAACCCCAATTTAGGTTGTTTGATATGCATCTATAGGAGTGATTAATTATAGTCATGGTACAAATAGAAACATAATTATAGAAAGACATCATAATACATAAAAGTTGCTCATCAATACTCCTCCCCCCCCTCCCCCCCACGGCCCAAAAAAAAAAATCCGATAGGTGTAACAACAGAGAAATTGGATTTGTAATAGCATATGACAGGTAGGCCCTTGGTGAAGCTTTATGCAAGCCGATCTGTTGTAGCCACATGGTGAACTTGCACAAAAAGGCCATCAACATATTTGGCTTGAGATAAAAGCATTTCGTCAAAGTGGTGATGAGCCTCAATGCCAAGAAAATAGTGAAGTGGTTCAAGATCATTCATACCAAATTCATGTGAGAGTCAATTAATTAAAGACCTTAATAAATGAGCAGTATCACCGATGATAAGAATTTCATCAACATACTGTAAAAGATACGGACGGCCCCAAGAAGAAGCATAGAAGAATAACGAAGGATTAGCCTTACTCACCATGAAATCCAAAGAGAATAAGAAAAAAAAAACTACTAAAGTGATGAAACCGTGCAAGTGGAGCTTGTTTTATATCGTAGATGGGTTTCTGGAGACGACACGTGATTCGTTAAATCAAGATGAGAGAAACTAGAAGTTTGGCACATGTAAACTTCTTCACAAAGGATGTTGTGCAAGAAGGCATTCTTAACATCAAGTTGATGTATTGCCCATCCCAATGAATTCACAATAGTGGAAACAAGCCTAATTGTAGTGGGTTTAACCACTAAGCTAAAAATCTAGTAATAGCCCAATTCGGCCCGTTGCTTAAATTCTTGTGCAATAAGGCGAGTTTTAAATCGTTCGATAGTTCTATTGGATTTTCCTTAAGCTTAAAAACTCATTTACAACCGATTAAATTCTTAGAATAATCGGGTGATACAAGATCCCATGTGTAATTAGTGACTAAAGCATCAAATTCATCTACCATGGCCTCTTTCCAACATGGGTCAAGAATGGCCTTAGAGTAGCAAGTCAATGTCTCTTCTTGAAAAGAGTGAGAGATTAAAAAAAAAAAAAATTGGGTTTAGAAATTCTAGATTTGGCATGAGTCTGTATAGGATGGGTGGAAAGAGAAGAAACAGGAGTGGAGGAACTAGATGGAAATGTAGAGAGGATTTACGGGTTTAATGTCTATGGGATTTGGTCATGAGAGGAGTTAGGTTGGGACACAATGAGTAGGTTGAAAGGGAGGGGCAGTGAAAGCGAAAAAGAATTGGAAGCAAATTAGGAAGGCCAAGAGGAGGATAGAGGGGGGATAGGAGGTTGGACTAGAGAAGTTGAGAGAGGCGAACAAGGAGCTTGAGGGCTATAAGAGGTAGAAAGATTGATTGGAAGAAACAAAAAAGTGAAGGGGTTGAACTGGAACGTCGAATTATAGGATTAAGAGTTGAAGGATTTTGTGAAAAGGGAAAATTCTCATCATCAAACTAAACATGACTAATAGAAACACAACCACTTAATAGATCAAGGCAATGATAGCCTTTGTGATTCAGCGAGTATACAAAAAACACACATGGCATAGAATGAGGTTATGAGTGACACAAGACAAAAGAAAAGGATAACAAGCACACCCAAAATCCAAAAGAACAAGTGATCAAATCAAAATCCAAATAAACAGTGGAAAGGAAAAATATTAAATAGGACGAGAGGGGAAAGCCGATTAATAGTGTAAATAGCAAGGAAAAGAGCATCAACCCAATATGAATGAGGCATATGAGCATGGATCAATAAGGTTCGAGATATTCTAACTTAGGTGTTTGATTTTGTGTTCTGCCATATCAATACGAGATGAGGTGTCTAGATAAGAAAAGCATTGAATAATACCACTGTCACGTGACTATGTTGGAACGAATTACTAGTATATTCACCTCCCCCGTCAATATGTAAAAATTTAATTTTGGCGTTGCATGGATTTTCAACAAAATAGCAGAAGCGATGGAAGTGTGTAGGAACTTCAAATTTGTGGGAAAACATCAAGTAAATCGAGAGTAGTCATTAATGAATAACACAAAATATTTGAAACCAAAATAAGATAAAATTAGACTCATCCATACATTGGAATGAATTACAACTAAAGGAGAAGATGCATGATAACTAACAAAATCAAAAGGCAATCAATGAGATTTGCCCACAAGACTGGACTCAGAAGATACCGACTTAGAACTAGAATTGCAAACACAACTCAAATTTGTTTATTAGAATGGCCAAGATGAGCATGCCAACAAGTGTGTGAAGTAGGCGAAACCATAATAAGATGTGAGTGAGATAATAATAATGAGTTGGAAATCGAATAAAGACCATGACAAGGATAAGCTTAGAGGATAACTTTTCGGTTCATTGGTCCTTCAAAGAAAAATAAGAACCATTAAAATCAATTGTACAGGAATTTTTAGGGCAAAAATTGAGTAACTGAGAAAAGATTGTGAGCAAAACTAGGGATATGATAGATAAGAGATAACAGTGAAGATCGAAAATCAGTATGTAAAAAGGCTTTATTGACTTGCTTAATAGGCAATAAACAACCATCACCAATTGAGACTTTTGTTAAATCGTAAAATGGTCTAAGATTTAGAATTTTACCAATAGCACTAATCATGTGTGCCAACGCACCACCATCAAGATACCACATTAGATCATAGGTCTCACCAACTAAGAGAACTGAGAAGGAGTCCAACGGATTAGTGGCCGTAATTTCATGGTTGAGTCATTATCGACATAGTAGTGCATTGTGCCTGTTGAGAAGATCATCGCCCCTCTCTCTGGAGTTCTCCAGAACTCTCTCTCTTTTCCTCCGGTCTTTTCTCTCTCTCTCTCTCTCTCTCTCTCTCTCTCTCTCTCTCTCTCTCTCTAGACAATTCCAAGCCAATTTCCCTGTCAAAAGAGAAGCCGCAATTGTTGACAAATGGGTCAACAAGTTGCAATAAAATAATAGGAAGAAGAGATATTTGGTGTGGGAAGTTGGTGAATGTGCCGACTTTACACCCTATAAATAGGGGATCTTGTCTCTTGTGTGCGTGTAAGGGGTGTTGTGTAAAGTGTAGTGAGTGTAGAGTGTAGGGGGTAGAATGATAGGGAGTCTTGTACAGAGTGTGTTTTGTGTGGCGTGAAAAGAGAGTTGTATAAAGTGTGCAAGAGTGTTGTGTGGTGTGAGGTGTGGTGTGTGGCGTGAGTAAAAGAAATAAAGAGAGAAGAGAGTAGTCCATCCGTGAGAGTGAGAAAGAGAAAGTTGTTGGAGTCAAGGCACTCTGAGTATTGTAGGAGCTAATTTGCTTTGAGTATTGTATATGGTGTGAGAAAATATTGTACTAGTGAAAGTCATATTTTGTGAGTTATATTTGTACCACGTTTCCGTAAGATTCAACAAGTGGTATCAGAGCAGGTTGTTGGAGACCGTGCAAACATAGTGGTTGGAGACCATTGTAAGTGAGTAAGCGGTCGAGGATCGTCGTGCCAAGGAGCAGAGTACATCGGAGTTCTGCCAGTGCACAATTTGGGATTGTGAAGTCGGTTGGTCTGGGACCAGGCTTACTTGGTATAGTGCGGGGCATTATACTCAAGTCACGATGGCGGATTTCTTGAGTTCAATGAACGGCATGGAGAAGCTCAACAACTTCAATTATAATAATTGGAGTACCCGCATGCGGTATTATTTGCTTGGACAATATTTATGGGATATCGTTGGCGGCAACAACACCACACCACCCACAAATGATAGTGATTTAAGAAAGTGGAACGTCAAATTAGGTAAGGCTCTTTACGTTCTTGCCGTGACTGTTGAAGATGAATTATTGCAACACATAAAGAGTGCGAAGACCCCAAAGGAGGCCTGAGATAACTTGGCGATGCTGTTTGCAAGGACAAACAATGCCAAGTTACAATGCCTGGAGAACGAGCTTCTCTCAATCTCGCAACAAAGTATGATAGTAAGTCAATACTTTTCTAACGTTAAATCTATTTGTGAAGAAATTTCAAAATTAGATCCTGAAAATGCCATCTCTGAGACAAGAATGAGAAGAATAATAATTCACGGGTTAAGACCGGAGTATAACGGTATTGTTACGGCCACCCGTGGATGGGCAAATGAGCCAACTCTAACAGAGTTGGAAAATATATTGGCCAATCAAGAGGCCTCAGATAAACAAATCCCTAAGGTCACAATTAAATATGATGAAAGTGCCCTCTTCAATAATAAAAGAGGGTTCAAGGGCCAGAATAGAAATAGAGCAAGTGCAAGAGATGGCAAACCATGGAAAAGTCATGGAGATTGGCGAAGGCAACTAGAAGAGAAGGGTTATTAGCTAGGAGGAGCTCGTCAAGATCGTGACGACGACGACGATGAAGATAAGAGCAACAAAAGTCGCAGCAAACGGTGCTATGTTTGTGGCAAGGTAGGACATATTGCCAGAGTCTGTTGGTACAGGCAGGAAGAAGGAAATGTTGTCACTTCCTGCAAGAAGGAGATTGAAAGCGAAGAAGAATGGGACTTTCAAGCACCTGTTGCAGTGAAGGAACGAGAAGAGCTTGCAACCGCTTGTAGAATTGAGTTGGATAATTCGACAGGTTCTATCACGACCCCGAATAAGAGCAAGCCAAGGAAGAACTCGAAGAGGCGACTAACAACACCAACAAGCAGTCATGAAAAGAAACTGCAAGAGATGTAGGAGATGATAAAGAAACTGAAAGTTAAGAAGACAAAGATGGAGAATATGTTGAAAAAGAGGGACGAGATGCTGAGACAGAAGGATCAAGAGCTCAAGGCAAAAGAAAGGGAGCTAGAGAAGTTCCGATGTGAGTTTAAGAAGTTGAAAAAGCTTCAAGACCTCAAGCCCACTATGATGTTCCCAATTGGTCATACTGAGAGAGATATCAAACACATGAAAGAGAAAAAGGAAGGTTTCTTTGAGAAAAGGAGGCCATCCACACCTTACATCCCGTGGTGCAAGGATCGGTGGAATAAGATTGAGGAGAAGAAATTTTATGAGAAAAAGGATCAAGATATCTCCACTAAAGTGCTTCGGATGGGACTGAATCGGTTGAAACACGAAATGAAAGTCACAAATGAGAGGCTTGATCGAATGAGTTCCAATCTCAAAATTCTTATAGGAGATATGCTGAATACGAAGACTGAATTGAGTGAGAAGAAGGAAAAGGAGACTAAAGGGCAGAATGAATTGGTATTGCAAAAATTCAAGGATCACAAAACTATGTGGAAAGATGTAGCAGGAGAAGCAACTAAAGATGGAGTCATAGGGCCATCCACATATGAGGAAGCTTCGCAATATGCTGAATGGAGGAAGACAGTTGATGAGTCCAAAAGCAATATCGGCATGGCTACTATATCTAAATTAAGAGAGAGTAGTCGGTGAGGGGGAGTGTTGAGAAGATCACAGCCCCTCTCTCTAGAGCTCCATAACTCTCTCTCTCTCTATTCCTCCGGTCTTTTCTCTCTCTCTCTCTCTCTCTCTAGACAATTCCGAGCCAATTTCCCTGTTAGAAGAGAAGCCGCAATTGTTGACAAATGGGTCAACAAGTTGCAATAAAATAATAGGAAGAAGAGATATTTGGTGTGGGAAGTCGGTGGATGTGCCAACTTTGCACCCTATAAATAGGGGATCTTGTCTCTTGTGTGCGTGTAAGGGGTGTTGTGTAAAGTGTAGTGAGTGTAGAGTGTAGGGGGTAGAATGGTAGGGGGTCTTGTGCAGAGTGTGTTGTGTGTGGCGTGAAAAGAGAGTTGTATAAAGTGTGCAAGAGTGTTGTGTGGTGTGAGGTGTGGTGTGCGGCGTGAGTAAAAGAAATAAAGAGAGAAGAGAGTAGTCCATCCGTGAGAGTGAGAAAGAGAAAGTGGCACTCCGAGTATTGTAGGAGCTAATTTGCTCTGAGTATTGTATATGGTGTGAGAAAATATTGTGCTAGCGAAAGTCATATTTCGTGAGTTATATTTGTACCACGTTTCCGTAAGATTCAACAGTGCCCGACCACATTATAGATCTAACAAGAAAGATGAGGCCAAAATTTGAGAATGCCTTCCTAAGTAAATGGAGGAACATAGGGCCTTGAACCACCATGAGACCAACTAGAGGAGGGGGGGGGAGTGATAAGCATAGAGGACTGAGAATGACTATGAATTGAATCGATCATAGGATGATTGCCTACCCAATTAATCATGCGAGAACCATCCACCTTGTCCTAGAATGACGTCCACCCCGAAACCCTCAAAACGGTGGATTGGCTAAAGTTGCATGACTAATCAATGGATGATGGATATCGGATGAAGATGAGGCATTTGATTTTCATAGAATTTGTTCTCCTTGGATGAGGAGGCATGACCGCTAATCACTGAAGGAAAGAATTGTGGAGCTGTTGGTGACCATTGTGACGAATGGACCATACTCAAATGGGAGCCCATTGAGGGCTTGAATCACCAAGCCTTGATCAAAGACGGAGCAATTGATTGTGGTAAGAGAGTCCGCAATTGACTTCATATGCTGAAGATAGTCAAACATTGACCGATTGGGTTTCTTAACAATTTCTGAAAATCAAGTTTTAGTCCAATTTCCTTGACCACACAACGATTAGGAAAGTGTCATCTTAGATTGAGCTAAATCTCCCAACATGTCCGAAGGTCGTGAACTTCATGGAAAATTTCAATTTTACGAGGGTCGAATGTATAAAACTATGAATACATTGGTCTATCTTGATCCATGTGGAATAGGAGATATTGATTACCACAATGCCATTCCGATCATTGATAAGCTTTGACAGACACGAAAAAAACATATCCACATAGCCCAACAAATCATTGTAGATTAGAATAGGTTCAAACTAAGATTTCCATAGAAGATAATTGTCTACATCAATTTTCACGAAGATGATGAGACTTGTGATGTTTTTTTTTTTTTTTTTTTTTGGTCAAAAGTAGGAAGCTGAGCATTAAGTAACAAAATTACAACAGTCTAAAGCATCAATACATAACAAGTCGACTAAAAAGGAAGGGGGGAATTGAGGCCAATTGGAGGGAAGAAAATGAAGCCCGTGGGCCTTGGCGGCCCAATCAACCACGGCATTCAATTCCCGTCAACAGTGCTGCACAATTAGGGTTGGAAAAAGACGGAGGAGCGCAGCTGCTTCAGCAAAGAGAGCTCGATTTTCCCAAGGAGTTCGGCTAGGTTCATGAAGCATCAGCACCATCTCCTAGAAGTTCGACTCAAGAATAAGGTGATCTTTAGATCTTCCTCTTTGCAGCAGATAACGGAGTGAAAAAGTGAGGGCTTGAATTTCTGTTTGCAGGGCAGATGCAGATTTGATTGTGCGGGAGAAGCCATCGATCAGCTTTCCTAATGAGTCCCGACAAACACAGGCTATTGATCCTCCGTGAGAAGCCATAGGGAATGAACCATCAATGTTTACCTTCAACACACTCGGATCGGGGGGACGCCATCTCTAAAGCACGGGTTGAGGTCGTGGATGATGGATCAACGACGAAATTGATTGCATGGTCGTAATTTGAGCAACAGCAAAAATCGAAGCAACTAAGTAGAGGAAAGAAGAGGTGAAGATGGGCAAATAGTGCTAAGAGGTGATGGAAATTTTGGATTAATGGAAAAAGAAGATGATGGGTAAAGAGATGGTAGAGGAAGAAAATTTTGGAGATGTATCGAACATTGTTGAAATAGTAGTTGGAGCAAAGGAAGTGTTGATTTGAGGCAAAGATGTTGAAGAATTTAGGGAAAATGTCACAAATGGTCCCTATACTATTACTTAATGTGCAATTTCGTCCATGAACTTTCGATCGGCTCAATTTGGTCCCTGAACTATTGATAAATGCCCGATTTGGTCCCTGAATTTTCGATCGGCTCAATTTGGTCCCTGAACTATTGATAAATGTTCGATTTAGTCATTCGTTACTATTTTTCCTTTTTTTTTTTTTTTGCTTATAGTAACTAAATTGAAAAAATAAAAAAATAACGAAAAAAAGAAGAAAAAATAGTAACGAAAAAAAATAACAAAAAAATAGTAACGAAAAAGAAAAAAGAAACCCTAGTGGGTACTGTTCATCTTCCTCGCGGAAGCAGCCTTGCCTGCACCGGCCACTGCGCCGGCAGACCTCGACCGCGCCGGCGACCCACGAGCCCTCTCTGCTCCACCGGTCTCGCCCGCCGCCCATCGACCTTGCAACGCCTCAGTCGCCCGCAACTTCCAGATCCGGCAACCTCCGCGTCCCTACCGCACCTCAACGCTCTGCCCAACGACCAGCGATGACCCGACGCTTCGCTGCGAGCCGAGCCGATCCTTGCTGCCGCGACCCAGCGCTTGACGTCCCCCGCTCCAGCCTATGCCGACCTACAACGCCATCGTTGTCCCGATCTCGCTGCTCGAGTGTCCGACGCCAGCAGATCGAGAGCCCCGCAGAGCCACGACCCGAACGCCCCTACTCGCCTTCGCCCGACGCTCAACCGCTGCCGTGCCGCTGTCCCTGCCACGACCCGACGCCGCCGGAACCCACACCGCCGCTGCTCGCCTCTCCCCGATGTCCGACAGCAAGCCTCATGCCCTGCGACGCCCCTTGCCGATGCCCCGCCACGCCGGAGTCCCTCGCCGGTGTCAACCCTCGCTTTCCCGCGCCGGACGTGCTGCTCGCCGGAAACCCTCGCCGACCACTCCCCTCATCGGAGTTCCGAACCGACCAAGATTTCTTTTTTTTTTTTCAAAAAGAAAGAAGAAAAAAATTAAATTAGGTATATTTATTTTATTAGGCAAGTTTATTTTATTTTGTTTGAGATATTTCCCCATGCATAATTGGCTGGTGTGGGCAAGGCTGCTTCTGCGAGGAAGATAAACAGTACCCGCTAGGGTTTCTTTTTTTTTTTTCGTTACTATTTTTTTGGTTATTTTTTTCGTTACTATTTTTTCTTCTTTTTTTTTGTTATTTTTTTTATTTTTTCAATTTCGTTACTATAAGCAAAAAAAAAAAGGAAAAATAGTAACAAAGGATTAAATCGGACATTTATCAATAGTTCAGGGACCAAATTGAGCCGATCGAAAATTCAGAGATCAAATCGGACATTTATCAATAGTTCAGGGACCAAATTGAGCCGATCGAAAATTCAAGGACGAAATTGCACATTAAGTAATAGTATAGGGACCATTTGTGATATTTTCCCAAGAATTTAATATGTTTTCTAGCTCTGCTACCAAGTTGGTTTTTAGAGCCAAAAAGAAAATAATGATAAAGTGTTTATGGTGGCACCACCCTAATAAGATTGTATGATATGTATTTATAAGAGTGATCAATTACAATCAAGGTACAGATAAAAACATAAATGTAGAAAGACCCCAAATCACACATAAATTACTAATTTATACCACTCATCGGATCACATTGAGGCCAAGTTCATTCATGACGCAAGCCCAGTCCCAAAAAGAGTAGTCCAAGTAAAAACAAACAAGATGATTACGAATAATATCACAAGTCTCCAGTCATCTAATGTAGAATTTGGGTGTCGCATATCTTATTTATTAAATAATTCTGGATAGAGAGAGAGAGAGAGAGAGAGAGAGAGAGGAGATTAGTAGGCTTGCGAGTCTATCAATTTACGAGCTCGAACTCAATTCAACAAGATACTGAAGTAGCTCAAAAAAATAGTCCTTGGATCCACTAGCAACATGCTGCAAAGTACATATAAAGGAAGGACATGAATACCCACTTCAACAATCTGATTCCTAGTGTATAGCTAGTTATGGACAATGACTCAAGACATAAAACCATGCTTAGAAATATTTGGATAAACCGAACTGATGATGTCCCAAGTTACTTGAACAGGTTCGTGTCTCAACAGCTCCAAAGCAAATTTAACATAAGAAGACACCGGAAGAAAGAGGCTTCCAGCTAACATGATCAAGCACACTAGGATTCTAAAAGGTTATCTTACAAATGGTAGCTCAAATATCAACCTATCTTCTTATTTTTTTGCAGCAAGCCAAATCCAAGCTGCATCTCCCAATAGTATGTGAAACCTCGCTTTGACAATGGAAACGATAATTCTGCAGTACATTTTCAAAGAAAATATGCGATAAGGCACCTGAAATAGGCCTCAAACGGAAGCAACGTCACCCTTAGAAAACACCAGCACATCATTGGCAAAGTATCAATGCGTTGATAGGTCTTGAGCACGGATGCTGATAAGAGAGGGAATTTTCATGGAGTTAGCAAATACTCAATTGTCATGGAGTTCATGACGAAGAAGCTGGCGTGGCTGCAACACTATGGATCCGGACCATTGGTTATCCTTAGGGCTTCAAGGTTGACCTCCATGAATTGAAAGATTGTAGGCCTCCGTTAATGGTGGACTTGAAAGTTGTCTTTAGGGGAAAAAGGGTTTGCGACAAGAAGACCACCCTCTGTCCCTTGTCTTCTTATTTTGATTATTAGTGTTATCACTCTCTTATCACTTATCAGCCTCTGTGCTCTAAAAATAAATCATGTATTTGGCAATTTTCTTGACATTTGATGATGAACTATTCTTTGTAATTTGGGGGGACATTGTCAAATTGCTATCGAAATGCATCATTCGTTTTACTGAAGTATAGATTTTATCGAACTCCTCCATTTTTCTGATCCTAACTGTTACACCTTCCTAAGCGAAACCTCTATATTAGACATTTGACAACTCGATTTTGGTCAAAGACTTTACTAAAAGTCGAATTTTCTCTGAATTTTGAGCAAAGGTGAATTTGCTAGAACCCGTTTTCCTTTCCAATCCTCAAGCTGGATATGTTTGAGAAAACTGCTCTAGATGTCTTTATCTTATATATTATATGCAATCAAGTCATAAGATTTACAATTGGTATAAACTAGTCATACACCATTTATGAAAAGTACAATCGTAACCTAAAATCTTAGTTGCTACAATCAAGTCGTGAACTATAAAAGAAAAACACACATAATCAATTCTTAAATCTATCATGAAAAGTACAATTTAAAGCTCTTCAGTGTAGCACAATTTCAAAAGCTACAAAAGGACTTGATGATCACATTTTTTGCAAAAGATTTTGAACTTCATTGCATTTTTTTTTTCGGTCATAAAATACGGCTTTCATTACTAATCAAAGGATGGATAACGAGAGTTTCCGAAATCAAGACATAAAATCAACCAAAGGGGATGGGGAGGTTTTGGTCTCAATTGCTTTTCGTACGAGACTAGATCATTGGCTAGAGGCCGCCGAGCAACCCAAGCCACGCCTAAGCCAAATGGGCCTGAAGGACAACATGAGCAAGTTTGGACAGAGACATTTAATTAGAAAGTCCGACTTAACCCGAACAATTAGGCATTATTTTTATAAGATGGAAAGGCTTAAGTGACAAGCCAAGCCTGACCTTAAGTGTGACATCTTGAATTTCCAGTATTGTTTTCAATTGAATAAATCGAGCATTTCATCGACGTGTCTATAGTGCTATTCTCAGAGCCGATCACTCGTGAGATAACTAGACTATCTGGGGAAGTCATTAAGAGATTTTAATGCAATGGACTTGAGAATTCGACCAGAAGTCGACTGCTCGACCGTGCTAGTTTGCAAGGGTCATTACGGCATTGTCAAAATCGACCAAAGATCAGGGATAGGTCAATTCGACTGAGATGTGTGATCAAAGTGTGGGTGATTCCACCTGATGGCAAAATTCTCGTTGAACGGCACTAGACCGATTTTCTGTCGTTTTGGGTACCCTGTGCCCGTAATTGAAACCTTGAGATTTTCATGACCACCGAGAGTTGCCAATGTGTCGAGTGGTTTCATTGTGGCTCGAGGAAAATCGACCATGGGTCATTTGCACTAAAAATCTCTGAAAATTACCCAGTAGTCTAAGTCACGCTAAAAACGCACCCGAGTAAAATTAACCACGAATTTAAGTCCGATTTTAGAAATTAAAGATTCTATTATGTCACAATAAATTCTAGGAGCGTCGACTCAGTCTCAGAAGATTTTTCTGAAACACTAGACTTTTTGGGAAAAAAATCGACATATGACCGTTTTTGTTCAAAAAAAAAGGCCAGGATAGTTTTTGATCGCGTATTTGGAATGCAAGATGGATCCATAGGTGAGGAAAAATATCAATTGGAGCATTGAGATGTCAATTGAATTTATGAAGGCCATATGACATTGAATTGAAGATGAAACTATGGGTGCGTTTGGCATTAGCTTTGCCAAGTACCTTTAGGTACTCAAAGCCCATTTGCCCAAATATTGGGTGTTTGGGAAAAAATTTTACACCTGCCTTGAAGAAATGTTGGCCTTCCAAAGGCTGAAAGCCCAAGGCAGGTCCTAGGCTGCCTTGGGCTTTCAGCATTTTCGGAAGCTCGAAGCACTGTTCATCTTCCTCTTCGCCCAGCATTTTCGGAAGCCCGAAGCACTGTTCATCTTCCTCTTCATCGAAATCTGAGATGTTGGCAGGCGAGGTGGCGACTCGGTCGGCGACGGGTTGGAGAGAGGCCGGCGAGGTGGCGATGGGACGGCGACGATTTGGAGAGAGGCCGGCGACCGTCGCCGCACCCCGGCGACCGTCACCTACCAGTCGCGTGACCCAGATCTGGGTCGCGGAGGTCGCCCGGGTCGCGGCGAGGTCGGTTGCCGCGACCTCCGGCGACCTCCGCGACCCGATCCGGGTCGCGGAGGCGCTTGGGTCGCGGCGAGGTCCGTCGCCACGACCTCCGGCGACCACGACCTCGCCGCGACCCAGGACCTCGTCGTGGTGATCTTCGCGGCGCGGTGGGTTGCGCGAAGGCGCGGCGAGGGTTGCCGCAACCCTTGCCGGATTGCCTACCCTTCGCTGGCGCGAAGCCTCGGCCGGCGGTAACCGACGCGAAGCCTTGGCCGGCGGTCACCGGCGCGAAGCCTCGGCCGGCGGTAACCGGCGAAGCCTTGGCCGGCGGTCACCGGCGAAGCCTTAGCCGGCCAACTTTCCTTTTTTTTTTAATAATGAAAGTATTTTGCAAATTTAATTTACCCAAACACTATTTTGCACAAGTATACTTCACAATGGACTTTCATAAATAAATTTACCAAACACACTTTGCATTTTGAAAAACATCATTGACTCAAAGGTCTTTACATTTTCTCAAGGACTTTCCCCAAAAGTCTTCCCAAACGCACCCTATGTCCAATTGAAGCCAAAGCTCCTCAAATTCGTATGCCCCCCTTCCCCTAGCCATTTTGGACCAAATCAATGTTGCAAAGAGGGTCTTGGTGGCTCATTGAGAGCCAAGGAAAGTGTGCATAGCCATGGATGGAACAAGGGGACAAAGCATTAGAAGATAAGCAAGTGTGGAGCCTTTGTCTCCTTATCCTTCCAACTCCAACCTCATCTCTTCCTTCTCTCTCTCCCTCATTTCCATCCAAGCCACCTCTCTCTCCCTCCATCCTTGTTGCTCGAAGACCACCAGCAACCAAGGAATTCGCCGAAGCAGCCACACCACCGCTAGATCGTTTTCCCCTCTGTTTTCACTTCTGCCGGTTTTTGCTCCAGCTGACCTTTCGCTAAAGATTTGAGTTGAAAGTGGTCTTCCCGAACGAATTAACCAACGATCCACCCCTCACTGTGACCAGCACATCCAGACCATTCCAAAGAGCCCAACCTCGCCCCGAACGGAGCCGCCAACCGCCCTATATGGTCGTTGCAAGCCGCCGGTCATCGATCCGTAGGTCCCCTGCCCGCATGCATTGTTTCGCGTTTTTCGCGAGTTTCTCTCAATTTCGACCCTTCCTTTGCCCATTCCAACCACCAGCACATCCCTCCTGACCCCGGGAGCCATCGATTGCCGACCACCCACTCGCCAGAGTTCCGATCAACCAGTTTCTTCGCCATTTGGCCGCCGGTTACCTCTCCAAGCCATCCACCGGTCCACCGTCATCATTCCCTCGCCAAACCAGCTTTAGTTTCTCTGTATTGCAGCTTAAAACAAATAGGAATTTTGTGGGTTTCCAGCCGGCTTCCGGGCCCGTTTTGGAGGTGTTCCGGGTCTCGAAACCTAGGCCCGCTTTAAAAAGAAACGTCCCCTGCGACGTTCCCGTTGGTTGATCCGACCCGCTCGTTAAACAAGTGAGTTTTGCTCACTAATCCTTTTAGGATGCTAATGATGCTTAGGGGTTGATTAGATTTAATTAAGTGCAATTAGGTGAATAGATTATATTAGAATAATTAAAATTAGAGACTTATTGATGCATGTTAAGCAAATGGTTAGTGTAGTTAGTAAAGGAATATGACCTAATATTTATTGAACGAGTCTTGATAATTTTCCAGGCTCGTCTTGGCTTCCAATTAGGCATTACGGGCCTAAATTGGATTTATTGCATTTATTTAATATTTTCCATAATTATTTAATTATTTATTTATTTTCCGGAAATTAGGCTGGGATAGTCGATGACCGAAATTTTATACTGATTATTATGGTGCAATCCGTTTATTTATTTGAGCGTTAAATCGTGCTAAATTGATTTAAATATAATTTTAGGATTTTATTCCTAAATTAATTAAATTTGGTAATTGAGTGGAAAATTACCGAGTGTCGGTCTCAGCGCCAAAAATCTATTTTGGGACTGCTGAAAATAGTGGGAGATTCAAAAGTGAAAATCTTATATTTTGGCTAAGGCCGACCGTGTACCCATGCACGGGTATTTTTATCATGAAAGATAAAAATTGTGAATTGATTAAATGATCATTTATCAGCATACTATGAAAGTATGGCTGGCAGCTTCTGGCGAGCATATATAATATACTATATCAGAAATTGAGGTAGCTCTTGGCGAGCATATATATATAGTATATTATCTCATTATTTGAGGTAGCTTCTGGTGAGCTATACTACCTATTATCGGCTTATATTAAGCAGTCCTGAGTATGATCGGACTTATAGGTAGTTTTGATTGAAATGGCCGGGGAATGGTCATCGTTGACATGTAATCGACTAGATCGATTGATCAATGATTTGATCTGATGCGGTGAATTGATGTGATTCCTGTATATCTGATATATACTGACTTGCATGAAGGAACTAAGGCCAAGGTAAGTCCTTTGACTCGTGTTGTGCTTAGGCGGCTTCTTGAGTATACTGGCTTCATATTCGGGTCTTAGGGAGTAGAACTTGCTGAGACGTAGTCTCACTGGTTATTGAATAACCATTTTTAGGTCCTTAGATGGCTCTGGTGAAGGACCGAATGCCCGAAGTGTAGAAGGTGAAGCCTTAAGAATTGACGATCCTATTGGACTAGTTAGTCATAGGACAATTCTCTTTTGATGAGAGTCGATTCCCTTTTGCAGACCTTGTTTTATGAACTTGTGGTTTAAAACCTGACTTAACAATTCGCCTTGTATATATTTGCACTATGGTTTGTAATGTATATAAGGGTGGTTGCTTTTAAAGTGGAAATTTAGAGTCCTACTTTCCTATCCCATTATTTTATTATCTGTGGATTATTTATATGCTTTCGCACGCATATTAAAATGAATGGGTCGGCGATGCATCCTAGGACGTCGCTATTATATCGACCAGCTGAGGGATGGATGTGTGCCCGAGGATCGGGGCGTGACATCCCTGTTTTAGTAGTATTAGAGCAATGGTTAGGGATTGGAGTGATAAGGTGTGATGGACCATGGGATAGTGGTAGGAAAGACATTTAAATTCATGTCTGGTGCATGTCGATGCTAGATGATTGGTAAAATTTTTTGTCGTGTGTGTATCGCTCATCTTCTAATCCAGTGTGGATTCGGAAGACAGGTTTCAGTGGAAAAGGCTTAACCATGAGCGAGCCGGAGCAGAGGACTCCGAGTAAGAGAACCGTTAGGCTTACGGCTCGGGTTAGGTCGCCGACTAGGGTCGGTACCCGAGAAGGTCGCGGTAAAATGCCAGCACAAGTTAGCGCTAGTGGCGAAGCACCACCTCCTGTTAGTGTTGGGGTAGTAGCCCCTGATGATCCCAGGATTGAAGGGATCATGCGAGTGCTAGAAGTTATGGGTAACATAATGGATCAGCAAGCACTGAACCAAGCCGCCGCTGTTGAAGCCACCGCTTAGGCCGCTGCTACTGCTACCGTTGCCGCTACTGCTACCGTTGCCGCTACTGCTAAAGCCACCACTACTGCTGTACCCGTCGCCGCACCTATTGGAGGTTCGCTAGGAATTGTGGTCGCTGAAAGGCCAGTTCACAAGCTGGTGGAGCAATTCTTAAAATTTAACCCACCCCAGTTCACTGGGACAGGAGACCCCGAAGCTACTGCTTCATGGATCCAAAAATTGGAGAAAGCTTTTACACTACTGATATGCAATGAAATTGAGAAAGTAGTCCTTATAACTTACCAATTGGAGGGAGTTGCAAATACTTAATGGAGGACTACCCAAGGAGCAATATTTTCGGAAGGTATCATCCCAGAATAGAATGCCTTCCTAGAGGCTTTTAATGACAAATACCTCTTAGAGACTACCAGAGAAGTGAAAATGGCAGAATTTCAACGTATTTGCCAAGGTTCCCTAACAGTCGACCAATATGAGGCGAAGTTCGCTGAACTTTCGCAATATGCTCCTAAACTGATTGAGAATCCGACAAACTGAGCGAGAAGGTTTAGGGACGGATTCAGACCGGATTTGAGAAGCATACTGGTCTTTTTGGATCTGAGAACTTACAATAACCTTTATGGGAGAGCCCAAAAGATCGAGAAAGATCATAACGAAAGAACCGCCTCATCTGGGCCGAGGTTTAAGTTCCACAGAGAAGCAATCTGGCAGAGAAAAAGGCCCATGCCTAGAGGTAGATTTCAAGTTCCGCCCAACAGGAATGGTGGAATTGGAAAATCATGGCCAAATCAGAATGGCCTGTGTCGTTCCTGCAGAAGGCGACACGGTACAGTCCCATGCCTTAGAAGGACGGGCGCATATTTTGAATGTGGCCAGCAGGGTCACATGGCCAAAGATTATCCTAGGAGACCAAGAGGACAACCACAGTTGCCGCCGCCGCTACCAATTGGGCAGATCAGAGGTTTCATGCAGCAGAACGCACCACAAGGTAGACTAAACAGACCTCCAGAGCAGGGAAAAGTGTACGCCATCACCGGAGGACAGGACAAAGGGAAAGCACTACAGATAGAACACCACTAGGATGACGAAAGGAACATGAATGGATTCACTAGGCACCGAGCATAGGAAGAATGTTTTTGAGGTGTTTTTATCAGAGTAGCGCAGCAAGATTTTGAGTGAAGGTTGTAAAATTTCCGTTGTTGTAATAAAGTGATAGAAAGATGAATCTCTGACTATAGTTGTACTTGACGGGTTTGCCCATGTATAACTTTGATACCATATATAAAAAGGTTTGGCTCGATGAGCTTTTGTTGTAATGAATTGTTGTTGCAATGCGATACAGTTTAATCCGTCGACAGAGGAAAATTTTGAATTTTTCAGAAGTCGAGGAGGACCCTCGATTTCTCTAATCTCGTTGCTAGAGGCAACCCGTTTGTTAGATGGGGAATGTCAAGGTTACTTGGTGATTGTCATGGATACGACAGTTAAGGAACTGAAAATTGAAGATATTTCAATTGTGCAAGGATTTCCAGATGTAATCCTGAAGGAATTGTTGGATAAGGGATCCATACGTCCTAGTGCACCACCTTGAGGGACACCAGTTCTGTTTATAAAGAAGAAGGATGATTCGTTGAGTTTGTGCATCGATTATCGCCAACTCAATCAGGTGGCGATCAAGAGCAAGTGTTCATTGCTGAAGATCGACGAATTGTGTGACTAGTTATAAAGAATGTCGATGGTTTCAAGGATCGACTTAAGAACAGATTATCATTAGTTGAGAACCGAGAAGGAGGTTGTACTGAAAACAGCGTTTCATACTCGATATGGCTTTTATGATAATACTGTAATGCAATTTGATCTTACGAACGCTCCAGCTGCTGTCATGGATTTGATGAACCGAGTATTTGAGAAATACCTAGATCAGTCCATGATCATGTTCATCAATGATATTCTGATGTATTCGACTAGTGCTGATGAGCACGAGAGTCATCTGAGTATGGTATTTCAGACCCTAATTATCTATGGATTGGATGCTAAGTTTAGCAAATGCAAGTTGGGTTGACTCATGTCATGTTCTTAGGCGAAGGAATCTCCGTGGACCCAAGTAAGATTGCAGCAGTGATCAACTGGCCAAGACCAACAACGGTGACAAAAATCAAAAGTTTTCTGGGTTTGGCAGGTTATTACAGACGGTTTGTGGAAGGGTTCTCATCTTTAGCGTCGCCACTGACAAAACTTTTAAAGAAAGAAGAGAAATTTATGTGGACCGACAAGTGCGAGACTAGTTTCCAATAGCTTAAGGAAAAGCTTACTACCGCACCTGTGCTAACGATTCCATCTAGTCCTGGAGGATTTAAGATCTATAGTGATGCGTCATTTAGAGGATTGGGTTGTGTGTTGATGCAACAAGGTAAGGTTGTTGCATACACCTCCCGTCAGTTGAGACCTCATGAACTGAACTACCCGACGCATGACTTGGAACTCGCAGCAATCATTTTCGCATTGAAGATTTGGAGACATTACTCGTGTGGAGAAAGATTCCAGATCTTCACAGACCATCAAGTCTCAAGTATATATTCTCTCAAAATGAGTTGAATATGAGACAACGTTGTAAATTAGAAATTCTGAAGGACTAAGGTTGTGATATTTTATATCACCCTGGGAAGGAGAATTAAGTCACAGATGTGCCGAGTTAGGAATCTTCAGTTGCACATATGCTGGTTAAAGAATGGACCTTACTTGAGAAAGTTCGAGATTCGGTTTTCAAATTTGAGATGGGCTACCTTCCGAATCTTATAGCCGCTCTCAGAATTGAGCCGAATGCTCATATTAAAATCAAGACACAGCTTTGTAAGCCGAGAGGACTCTTATAACCTCTTGAGACCCCAGAGTGGAAATGAGTGCACATCACGATGGACTTTGTGACAGACTCACTAAGAAGTCAAAGGGGTAATGATTCCATTTGGATAGTGATCGACAAACTAATGAAGTTGGCTCACTTTATCGCCATATGAAATGATCTTGATTCATGC
This sequence comes from Eucalyptus sideroxylon, assembly GCA_014182405.2. NCBI lineage: Eukaryota > Viridiplantae > Streptophyta > Magnoliopsida > Myrtales > Myrtaceae > Eucalyptus > Eucalyptus sideroxylon. The sequence continues at coordinate 26,068,241 of CM024550.2, forward strand.
GGAAGTTTTTGTGCGACAGATAGTTCGTCTACATGAAGTGCCAATGACGATTATATCAGATCTAGAACTGAAGTTCCCAATTTCAGCAGAATAGTCAGATAGTTCCTTTTGAAGCATTGCATAGCAGAGTATTCAGAATTTCAGTTGTTGAGATGAAATCAGAGAATGAAAGATCGCAGCCCAGAATCTGTTTAGCAGTCAATGATTGCTGTTGCCGTGATCAGAGATAGATTCAAGACCGCTAAGAGCTGCCAAAATTGTTGTATTATTGAGCATCAAAGACCCTTAGAGTTCCAAATTGGTGATTACATCTTTCTGAAGGTGTCACCAATGAGGGATACCTTGCGCCTTGGCAAGGAGGGAAAAAAACTGAAACCGAGGTACGTAGGTCCATTTAAGATTCTAGAGAAAGAATTAGGATCATAATGTATCGTCTTGCATTGTCGCGGAGGTAGGCACAAGTGCATGACGTCTTTCACGTGTCGAGGTTGAGGACGTATGAACCTGACCTAACCCGCGTGCTAAATCTTGAAGAATTAGACGTGGACGACAAAGTGTCGTACGTGGAAAGCCCGGTTCATATTGTGGTTCAGAACATATTCTGTGTACCAAGATGGTCCCCTTGGTCAAAGTGGTCTAACAATACCACGCGACTGAAAAAGCAACCAGGAAAAGTCAGACTAGATGAGACAATGATACCCCCACCTTTTTGTTTAAGGATTGGTAAAGGTTTAAATTTCGAGGACGAAATTTTTATAAGAGAGGAAGAGTTGTGACATCCTAAATTTTCAGGTATGTTTTCAATTGAATAAATCGGGCATTTCATCAACGCGTCTATAGTGCTATTCTCATAGCCGATCACTCGTGAGATAATTAGACTATCTGAGAAAGTCATTAAGAGATTTAATGTAATGGACTTGAGAATTCGACCAGAAGTCGATTGCTCGACCGTGCTAGTCTGCAGGGGTCATTACGGCATTATCAAAATCGACCAGAGATTAGGGATAGGTCAATTACACTGAGATGTGTGATCAAAGTGTGGGTGATTCCACATGATGGCAAAATTCTCGTCGAACAACACTAGAACGATTTTCTGTTATTTTTGGTATCCTGTGCCCGTAATTGAAACCTTGAGATTTTCACGACCACCGAGAGTTGCCAATGTGTCGAGTGGTTTCATTGTGGCTCAAAGAAAATCGACCACGGGTCATTTGCATTAAAAATCTCTAAAATTACCCGGTAGCCTAGGTCACGCTAAAAACACGCCTGAGTGAAATTAACCGCGAATTTAAGTCCGATTTTAGAAATTGAAGATTCTATTATGTCACAATAAATTCTAGGAGCGTCGACTCAGTCTCAGAAGATTTTTCTGAAACACGAGACTTTTTGGAAAAAAAATCAGCATAAGACCGTTTTTGTTCCAAAAAAAAAGATCGGGATCGTTTTTGATCGCGTATTTGGAATGCAAGATGGATCCATAGCTGAGGAAAAATATCAATTGAAGCATTGAGATATCAATTGAATTTATAAAGGCCATATGAGTTGAATTGAAGATGAAACTATGTCCAATTGAAGCCAAAGCCCATCAAATTCGTATGCCCCCTTCCCCTAGCCATTTTGGACCAAATCAATGTTACAAAAAGGGCCTTGGTGGCTCATTGAGAGCCAAGGAAGGTGTGCGTGGCCATGGATGGGTCAAGGGGACAAAGCATTGGAAGATAAGCAAGTGTGGAGCCCTTGTTTCCTTATCCTTCCAACTCCAACCTCATCTCTTCCTTCTCTCTCTCCCTCATTGCCATCCAAGCCATCTCTCTCTCCCTCCATCCTTGTTGTTTGAAGACCACCAGCAGTCAAGGAAGTCGCCGAAGCAGCCACACCACCGCCGGACCGTTCTCCTCTCTGTTTTCACTTCTGCCGGTTTCTGCTCCAGCTGACCTTTCGCCAAAGATTTGAGTTGAAAGTGGTCTTCCCGAACGAATTAGCCAACGATCCACCCATCACCATGACCAACACATCTAGATCGTTCCAAAGAGCCCAACCTCGCCCTGAACGGAGCCGCTGGCCGCCCTGTACGGCTGTCGCAAGCTATCGATCGCTGGTCCGTCGGTCCCCTACCCGCCTGCACTGTTTCGCATTTTTCGCGAGTTTCTCTCAATTCCGACCCTTCCTTTGTTCGTTCCAACCACCAGCACATCCCCCCTTGACCCCGAGAGCCATCGGTTGCCGACCACCCACTCGCCAGAGCTCCGATCAACCTATTTCTTGACCGTTCGGCTGCTGGTTACCTCTCCAAGCCATCCACCGGTCCACCGTCGTCATTCCCTCACCAAACCAGCTTTTGTTTCTTTGTTTTGCAGCTTAAAACAAAGAGGAATTTTGTGGGTTTCCAACAAGCTTCCGGGCCCGTTTTGGAGGTGTTTCAGGCCTCGAAACCTAGGCCCGCTTTGAGAAGAAACGTCCCCCACGACGTTCCCGTCGATTTGATCGGACCCGCTCGTTAAACAAGTGAGTTTTGCTAACTAATCCCTTATTAGTATGCTAATGATGCTTAGGAGTTGATTAGATTTAATTAAGTGCAATTATGTGGATAGATTATATTAGAATAATTAAATTAAAGACTTATTAATGGAGGTTAGGCAAATGGTTAATGTAGTTAGCAAGGGAATAGGTCCTAGTATTTATTGAACAAATCTCGGTAATTTTCCGGGCTCATCTTGGCTTCCAATTAGACATTACGGGCCTAAATTGGATTTATTGCATTTATTTAATATTTTCTATAATTATTTATTTATTTATTTATTTTCCGAAAATTAGGCTGGATAGCCGACGACCGAAATTTTATACTGATTATTGTGGTGCAATCCGTTTATTTATTTGAGCATTAAATCGTGCTGAATTGATTTAAATATGATTTTATGATTTTATTCCTAAATTAATTAAATTTGATAATTAAGTGGAAAATTACCGGGTGTCCGTCTACAATGCCAAAAATCTTTTTGGGACTACTGAAAATAGTGGGAGGTTCAAAAGTGAAAATCTTATATTTTGGCCAAAAATCTTACGGGTATTTTTATAAGGAAAGATAAAAAATAGTGAATTGGTTAAATAATCATTTATCAGCATACTATGAAAGTATGGTTAGCAGCTTCTGGTGAACATATATACATTTATCACCATACTATGAAACTATGGCTAGCAGCTTATGGCGAGCATATATAATATACTACATTAGAAATTGAGGTAGCTCTTGGCGAGCATATATATATAGTATATTATCTCATTATTTGAGGCAGGTTCTATACTACCTATTATCGGCTCATATTAAGCAGTCCTGAGTATGATTGGACTTATAGGTAGTATTGATTGAAATGGCCGGGGAGTGGTCATCGTTGACATGTAATCGACTAGACCGATTGATCAATGATTTGATCTGATACGGTGAATTGATGTGATTCCTGTATATCTGATATTTACTGACTTGCAGGAAGGAACTAAGGCCAAGGTAAGTCCTCTGACTCGTATTGTGCTTAGGCAGCTTCTTGAGTGTATTGGCTTCTTAATCGAGTCTTAAGGGGTAGAACTTGTTGAGACGTTGTCTCACTTGTTATTGAATAACCATTTTCAAGTCCTTAAATGGTTGTGGTGAAGGATCGGAGGCCCGAAGTGTAGAAGGTGAAGCTTGAAGAATTGACGATCCTATTGGACTAGTTAGTCATAGGACAATTCTCTCTTGATGGGAGTCGATTCCCTTTTGCAGACCTTGTTTTATGAACTTGTGGTTTAAAACCTGACTTAACAATTCGCCTTGTATATATTTGCACTATGGTTTGCAATGTATATAAGGGTGGCTGCTTTTAAAGTGGAAATTTGGAGTCCTACTTTCATATCCCATTGTTTTATTGTCTGTGGATTATTTATATGCTTCCGCATGCATATTAAAATGAATGGGTCGGCGATGCGTCTTAGGACGTCGCTATTATATCGACCAGGTGAGGGATGGGTGGGTGCCCAAGGATCGAGACGTGACATTAAGAACTGGCCAGACCAAATCTAGCCCAATATCACCTCTATTCCTATCCTATTAACACTTAGTAAAATACAAAGTATGAGCTTCCCCAATGGACAATAATTGCTTAGGGCATGACAAAATTTCAGGAACAAAAATCAATTTTTAGTCCTTAAACGTGTTTTGAGCAAAGAAATATGTTTGATAACGATTCAAAATTTATATTTTTGGAATAGAAATTTATTTGATAACAGGATAAAATTTCTATTTTTGGGGAAGTGGCCAGTGGCGGGCTGCCGGCGTCCCGCCACCGGCGAGCATCCGGCATCCAGCGGTCGGCGAGTGGTGACAAGAGCGAATGATAAGAAAAGTTTCATTTCTCACTTTTATTCTAGAAATAGAAAAGTTAAAAATTTTAGTTTCTGATTTCTGCTCCAAATCTATTTTTGGAATAGAAATATGTTTCAAAAATAGAAAAATGAAATTAGGTTACCAAACGAATTTCTATTTCAAATCTATTCCGGTAGCAAAAAAAAAAAACAAAGAAATAGAGAAACAAAAATGTTGTCACACGCATCCTTAGTAGGACGTCCATAAAGAGGGAAATACTAGTTTTTTTTTTATTATTTATTTTGAGTAAATGGGAATACTAAAGGTTATACTTAAGTCAAATTCTTTACAAGCAAAGGATATGTACATATACCGAAGAACTTGTTTAAACTTTTGAGCCAACGTGGTTGATTTATACAAATAACACTAACTATTGAAAAAATTATGCAATATTTGCATTACTCCGATTATAGTCCAACTCACAGTGAATCCAAAGGACAAGCCATGCTAAAGATTATTCATGACCATTTTGGTCTCTAGTCATAGATAGCCGATCAATCATGATGAAAAATAACACTAACTATTGTAATCTCGTATATACAACCTAGCTATCAATGACTACCTTTGGGAAAATAAATACGTCAGTACCAAAATTCAGATCAGACTCAAGGTTGTAATTTTGCGATAAGGATTCCGTCTGTATTGTGGGAGAAGAATGGCTTTGAAAATGATTTCCTAAAAAGATAATGATTTCATCTTCACTAGGTCAAATTAACTGATGGAATATGCTTTTATTATTATAGCCTTTGTCTAAACATTTTCGTCAATAATGAAAATATCTCTTTTCTGTGCTCATAGCCGATTATATTCAAGAAAATATTTTGAGTGAGGCAACTTGCTAATACATGCATTTTCTTTTCGGCTTTCAAAGTGCCATCTAAATCTAAACCCTCTGTTTGGTGATTAATTAAACCTCTCACCAATTACTAAATAGAGTTTTTTTTTTTTTAACATGTATGTCGCTGATGTTCAAATTTCATCAACATTTCTTAGAGTCTATTTTAAATTTATAGTACTTCGATTATGTCTTTGGATTTTCTCCTTGGGCCCCCACATATGGCCCAAATTCTCCAAAAGTTGAGCCCAAGATAGGTCGGGTCGGAGTGAAAGCCCTAAAAGGGTGAGGAGATCAAGCTGATTGGGCCACCCCGATTTCTTGTATTTCCTTTGGCCCGAAATCATCACAAACAAATCAAATCAGCATACTTTTTCTTCTTTTTTTGCCACAAATCAAATTAGATATATAAAAATATCTGTTCTACGATACTCGGGTGAAGGTGCTTAGTTTAAAAAAAAAATTGTTACTCAATTAATAATGTATTGATGTATTGAAATCATGATTATATAGATAATTCATTTGTCTTTAGATAGTATTGATAGTAACAAAAATCAATTATCTCTTAAGATATTTTAATAAATTTACTGGATTTATACGGTTTGATACTGATACTCAAGCATTTATCACTTACAACACAGTTTCTAAATCCCATCATAAAAATGCCCAATTCTTTAAGCAAACTCTAACAAAATGATAATACATTTCAACCGTCCCTCACATACGCACAAAAATTGATTTTTGTGATAAGCCTTCAGCGGGTTGAATATATATTTCCCTCTCATATACGCACAATAATTGATTTTTGTGACAAGCCTTCAACTGGTTGATTATATATTTATATGCCAAACGACAAAGAATTGCACAATATTCTATCATAAATTTAACAAGAAATTTCAAATATATCAAATAAATACAGTGGATGTTTTACCACTAATACGACCTTTTGATTTGCCAAAAATATACACAATTTTTACAAATATCTTTGTGAACGATGAATATATAATTTTTAAAATAAACATTTTTTAAATTATTTATTTTTCACAAAACATAAATACTCATAATATTCATCATTTTCACTCAATTTCCGATCTTCAAATAAGGTACACTGCCATCTTAATTTTTATTTCATGATTTCTCACTATCCTTGAAATCACATCATAACAAATTTGCTTAGGTGAAGAAAGAGCTGTGCATCTTCCTGATAAAAATATGGTTAAAAAAATAAAAAAGATTCATCAGAAAATTACATTCGCACGGCATTCCGGGATAATTGAATTGCAAGAGAACCCAAGAAACAGCCCAAAAATATCTCCCGCAAACGAAAACCATATGCAGGGGCAAGTAATCCAGGAAGCGTTCCGCAGGAATCGCGAAATCCCAAATCGGAAAACTCAGATCGGAGATCCGGCAAGAAACTTTCGCATCCAGATCTCAGATGAAGGAGAGGAAAGTAAAAATCGAAACTTTTTCGACGAACAGGGGTCGGAAATTCCCAGGAAGAACGCCGGAACACGCAAGAACGGACCCATTCGATCGGCAAAACGTCGAACTGGGTCCGAGAAATGCAGCAGCTTTTATGCATATCGAGGATGTGCTTGGGCTTACTAGACCGGCTTCAGAGACGTGGCCGCCTCAGCGAGTCTGAAGAGCGAAAGGCATTGATGTCCGAGTGGTTAAACGCCCCTCTCGGCGCGAGGCCGTACCAGAGAGGCTGCCTGAATCACCGCTCGTGTTCGTTCCCCAAAACCCCAACCCAAAATCCCCAAAAAAAAAAAAAAAAAAAAAACCAACCAAACGAAACGAAATCCGAAGCAAAATAACAGAAATTCGTGGCCCTGTGCGTGCATGTCAGCCTTCTCCCCCGAGAAATCCGCCAGATCTGAGGAACAAATGATCATAGCGGAAGACGGTCAGGGGGTGCGAGGTTGTGTTCTTTCGGTTTAGGGAGCTGTATTCATCTCGAAGGCACTGGTCAGCCAAAGAGTCAAACTTCAGCCCCAGGGATAAAAGATTCGGGGCTGCCATCGATGCGGGATTTGCCCAAGAAAATGAAAAAGAATCGAGCGAATCGGCGAGAGCTTCGGAGCTCAGGCTCGAGCCGATCTTGAAGAGAGAGAGAGAGAATTCGGCTGGTTGCAGGAAACCCTAGAGAGAGCCGAGGAGTAGGAGGAGGAGGAGGAGGAATGAAAAGGAGAAGGACAAGGGCTTATTTATGTAGACGCTCGGGGGATCCGGGCCCGGCCCAACTGGGGCCGGGTCGGGTCGTGGACCGGAACTTCACATATTGGGTCGTTGGTTAGAAAAAGAAGGGGGGAAATCGAGATATATATGGAAAAAAAACAGAATTTTCTTGTTTATTACATGGCGTTTGGATTTATTTATTTATTTACTTATTTTTAGTGTTTTTAAGTGAAAATTTATGCTAGTTTTTTTGTTTGTCATCCATTCATTGTCAAAATGGTATATAATAGGAAATTTAAGAAGTTACAATGATAAAGCAGGCCCATAGAGCCTCAAAATTATCCAAAAATCAATGCGTATCATTAAAGCATGGTTGGTGGTTGATAGAGATGATCACATAACAGATATGTGATTGGTTAAATCATATAACATTATTATTGATAAGCATATGCTGAGATCTTCATACGTAATTATGGCGGTATGTGCCTAGGTTCATCATCTCCAACACCATTATCGTACGGAGACAACACAAACATGTTGAAGAAGCTCTAATGTGAAATGCCAAACTTTTGAACTAAAACACAATAAATGAATACAAATTTGACACAAGAACTACAGTTCTGCGAATATCATTAAATTAGAGGTGGAGTACTCATCAGTAAAACTTAAAAATCTATAATAAAATTGGAGAGAAAACTTCCAAATATAAAATTGGAAGAGCAAAACTTTCAGATCTAAAAATAGATTAGGAGAACAAGGAAAGAAACTAAAAAAATAAAATGAAATGAAAAGCACTTATAAGAAGAGGGACTGGGTCAAGTCTCTTTCCTCCGATTTGGAAAAGAGAAGAAAAGTTAGGAGAAAGAGAGGGGGTTTTAGAAGGAAAAGGTCCAAGAAGTAAATTTATGCTAAATTAATGCGGCGATTTTTAAATGAGCGAAAACAAATGTAGCCCGACATTAAATGACCGGTGAATCAAGCTTCCAATTGAAATTAGTACATGGTTTTTTTTATAAGATTTTAATTATTTCTTTATTACATGCATCATATAAAATAAAATATTGTTATTGGGTAAATTTATGATAGCATGTATTAGCACTTATGAGAGAGAACAATCTGATAGAATTGTCAATATCTAGTGCATTCGATATAAACAGACAAGACAAGTAAATTAGGCAGTAAAAATGTTTCTATCGAGGATACTATAAATCCATGGAAAATTACAGGATTGTGCACCTAAAATACAAACGAGCATGTAAATTTTAGAGTTTTTATTTTGAGATTTGCAGAGAAAGTACTTAAAATCGCAAATAATAAACATAATTTCTGTATTTAATAGACTTTCTTTGTTTCGCGGAAAACAAATTATTTAAAACATATTTTTCTAAAAATTATTCCTTGAATGACTTGAAATGATTAGTCAATGCAAAATGTTTTCATGGATGTTAAAAATATATTTTGTCCATTCACTTTAATGAACGATACAAGCAATCATTTATAGAAAAATATTTTTCAAATCATTTATTTTCTACAAAACGAATGCATTTTGGTTATATTTATTTTGGGGAAAATGATTGATTTGCAATCAAGACTTAAAATTTGTAAGATTTTTCTAATTAAGTCCCTTTGTCTCCAACTTTAGTAAATTAAACCCGGCATGTTAAGCCGTTGACATTAAACTGAAATGTGTATAGAATTATGGTAGTTGTGATTTTAAATCTCCCCAGTATGGTTGTCCATGATAGCACTAATTTTTTTACATGGGAACCTTGGCTATCGGAATAAGAGACACCATGGGACTTCAATGATCATAGCATGCAACCACGTTTGGTTCAACTCTGGGGAAATGCACCATTTCCCCAAGTATCTTTGAACAAAAGGGGATTTTGTAAAAGCAATAGTGTTTGGATAACTCAATTTGATGTCCGTTTTGTAAAGCAATTTTGAAGTGAAAAAGAAAAAAAAAAAAAATGGAAGAAAAATGAATCTAGGTGAGCAATGGCAAAGGCAAGGGATTGGGTGAGCTTCACCGATGTTGACCATACGCTGATATCGATGGCGACCATCGACCATCACAAGCATTGACCACAGGCCCCACTAGCAATTTGCAATGTCGATCTAGGGTTTTCTGAGGATGCATGATGCCAAGAATTTGCAACCATGATGTCTACAACCTCAACAAGGTGAAGTGTCCATGTGATTATAGATCTAGGGATTTCACCCCTAAAGACCCATGGCGATTTGCAACCCTGGCAAGATGAAAAGGCTTCATGCTCCAACCATTTGCAACCCAAAAGTCGGTCGCCAAGGATGCATGACATTGAATAGGAATGATCGGTTACCAGTTCAGTCTAGTTCCACCTAGAAACCAACAATTGGATCACAAGGACCAATTCCCAATTTTAGGAACTGAGCACTAGATCGGATGATCTTGGGATCAGAAACCGGTCATTTGGCCAAAATAATTTTTAAAAAAAATACTAGAGTTATTACTATTACAGTGTTCATTACTATTTTTAAGAAATAAAAAATATATATTTAAAAAAAGTTAGTTCGGTCTGATCCGACTTCCTCTTAAACTAAGAACCAGACCAAAAATCACCGCTTTCATCTTTATGGAACTAGGAACTGGATCGACGCCCTCGGGAACCAAACCTAACTGACCAGTTCAGCCCAGTTCGAACAGTTCCTAGTTCAGTAAATCCAATATGTTTACCTTTAACACTAAGGTCACGTGACCGTGGTTGAAGGGCCAAATATGGGTCCCTCAACCCATAGTAGCTTCGGTAAGCGGCTCGATAACATGTTCAACCTCAACTAAGGCCTGTCCTCAATGATGAACCAACGAGCCCAAGGAAGAAGATGAACAATACTTCTTGAGGGCTAAAATGGAGCACACAATTGTCAAAGAGGGCAATATTGAAAATAAAAATCATCAAACCCTCAAAATAGCATTTCGAAAATGCTAAAAGCCCACTTATCTTGGGCTTTCAGCTTTCGCAATCCTAACATTTAACTAATGGGTTCTCAAAAACACTTGCTAAACACTTCATATTTTTCCCAAGCTCCTTGAGAAGTTGAATTAAATTGGAGGTTTAGAGATATGATTGAGTAGATTTTAAGTTCAAGCATTAAAAAAAGTGCAAGTTTGACTAGCAAGCAACTTTTTCCGAAGCCTCTCTCTCTCTCTCTCTCTCTATGAACCATTTTTCATCTCTTCCACTTCTGAAGGGGAAGGATCTCTCTCTCTGTAAACCTTTTTTTCATCTCTTCCACTTCTAAAGGGAAGGGATTTGACCCAGATCTCTCCTTACCCTCCCAGTTCCTTTTCCCTTTTTGTTTTGTTTCTTTACTAATTCTTTCGATCTAGTTTTATATGTAAGAGCTTTGCTCTCTCAATCTTCTATCTAGGAGCTTTTCTCTCCGATATAATTCTAGATTTTGGAATTTTAATGAATAAGTATTCTACCTCCAATTTTAATGGTGTTTACAACAACTTGGATGTCAACTTTGTGCTTATTCAATGTATTTTCATTTAAAGTTTTGGTATTTTGCATTAGCTACAAGATTCGCTTTCACAAGTGTCAGATTTGAGATTTTGCAATATGTTTATGTTGTCCGACCACCCAAGTTCCATCAACCACCAGGACGTCCAAAAAAGAAAAGGTTATGTGCGGAGGAATTTAATTGCGAGAAACATATTGTCCATTGCAGTTGGTGTAATCAAATTGGACATTATAAGACCACTTGCAAAGAACGAAGAGTGACTAGTATAGAACAGTTTGAGGTTTCTAATCTTGTACTACTCACATGTTTTGTTGTTGTAAATTAGAAAATGTGCCATTCTTATAGGATTGTACTTATAACTTGAATTAATTAAGCAGTGGCTAGGTGAATATTCAATTACAACTTCTTGGTTGATTATTCCATCTTTGAATATAAATTAGTCTTATTACATTAAGGACTAGGATAATGAAATCTAACTTCTTTCGCAAATTTAGTCCTTTTACGTAGGATTTCTTTTGCCTGCAAATCAAGTTAAATGCTTGGATCTTTTGTTTTGACTTGTATATCTTCTTCTAGTAACCATGATATTCTCTCTCACCTCATTTATAAGATGCGGTGACATAGCCTATACTATTTCTCAATATATACACGAAATAATTAAATTCGTGTAGGGAAGATGTTTTAGTTATTTCTTTGTCTTTGGCTCTATTTTTCCGGTTGTCAGGGCTCTTCTTTTACTACAATTTCTTAACATTGTAGGAAGCCGATTTTCATAGATTTTGAAATTCTGCTCCGTTGATTCTCTTTTAGTTCAAAGATTCAGGCTTGCATTTCTCTTTCCTTTTGTTTTACTCTTAGATTTTTTTTTTATTGGTCCATTGGCTATATGTATCAACAGAGGAAGTTCAATTTCTTGTTTGAATGGAGACACTATGAACAAAGCCCGAGGCTTTGAAGTTGGGTTAGGCACAATATTGAAGAGAAGACAAGGATCAATTTCTCTTTTAATTTTATATTTATTTTGATATTAGATTTACTTTTCTTGTATGAGATTTTGAGCATGTTATGTAAGAGGCAAAACGTGCAATCCCATGATTTCCATAACTAAAACAAGAGCACAGATAATCGAGTAAAAAAATTAACGCACCTATTTTGGAATCCATCATTCTTAATGCAGAAGCGGAAAAGCGATAATTCACACACAAGTCTTTCTCCTTTATTGCCCTCTATATCACTAGCTCAATGAGACGGCTCCCCACTCTTTTGCGCTAGGTAAACGCTCATTTTATGAGGATACTTGTGAGAACTAGTGTTAGAGGAGAGACTTAAGTACTATTTATAAAGTTTTCAACCATGCCCTCTTATTACGGATTAGGCTCAACCCGTCCCACACTAGTCAACCCCATATTATACTAATAAAGAAACCTTCTATCTCATTTTAAATCAACCAACCCCACAAAACGATAAATTATAATATCAATTAATGTAACCCACATTAGAAAAACTCTTACATATTAGTTTGACAGTATTTAGGTCAAGTTGAATCCGACTTCAAGCATACCAAGTATCTTTCTAGAGCCAAGTTGAAGTCTAAAAACCATTAGAGTCGCAAGTTTGTTCATCAAGTTGAGTTCGAGCTTTACATATTATTTGTTTGACTTGATTTGATTACAACTCTATTGTTGAGCTTATAAGTAAATATATTATGATTAATACCCTGAAAAACCCTAAACTGATACACCTGTGACAATTTAACCAAAACTATTTTTCTTACCACCAAAAACCTCAAACTGGTATACCTTTGACAAATTTATCACAAACTGGTACACTTATGACAAATTTACCCTCTGTTAGTTTTCGTTAAGTTTTACTGTCAAATTATTAAGTTAAATGACACGTGACAGTTAACTGATATATTAATTTGAGATTTTACGCTCCGTTTGTCACAGTTTATAATTTTTATGATTTTTTGTGGTATTAATCCAATTTTGTTGAGGGTATATTTGTCTCAAATTTACCATTTTGGGGTTTTTTGTGGTCAAATAAATTAGTTTTGGGTAAATTTGTCATAAATGTATTAGTTTATGATTTTTTATAATCAATCGGGGTAAATTTGTCACAAGTATACCAGTTTTGGGTTTTTCAAGGTCAAAAAAATTGTTTTTGGTAAATTTGTCACAAGTGTACCAGTTTGAAGTTTTTCAAGGTATTAACCCAATGTATTAAAATGTAGAAACAGAATATCTGACATCATATATATTTGTGTATCTGAACTTGTATTTTTCTTTTTAAGGTATATTACAATGCCATTTAAGAAGCATGCAATTAGATAGAATGATGAAGATGTGAAAAGAGATGGCATTTTGCTTCTCTATCACGTGTTGCTATTATCAATTTATATAGTTACAACTAATGAATTTATCAATCTATTATCGCAGCCAATAAATCAATAATGTCATTCTCAGAGATATTTCTCGTTCCTTCTATTGAGGCCCTCTACGACTGTGTCATTGCATTTGCATGTTTTAATGTTTTTTAATCTTGCTATGGTGCTTTCTTTTTTCTCTGAGAATGGTGTCATCTCTTATTGTTGATGGAAGTAATATGAAAGCGAAATGCTTACAACTCACATAAGAATGAGAAAAAAAAAAAGATAGGCTTGTAGATTTATTTCACCTTAACAAAAAAACTATTACAAAATTTTCCTATTTGTAGATTTGTTACATGACATTTGCTCTTCCCTATAAAAATAACTAGCATTCCGGATAAAATCTAAAAACTACAAAAACAATCACCATTTCTCATCCTATCTCACCATATCTTATCATATCTTTAAAAACAATCACTACACCTAGAAATACGAATAGACTCATTAAAGATAACACGGAATTATAAATCTTCTTCAATACAGATAACAATCTTTAATATCAATTTTGGGATCTCAAAGTCAATGTATCAACATCAATGAATTTGGTTTAATTTCTAACACTCTCCCTTAAACCGGATTCTTTTCCATCAATCATTCTAAGTAGGTTCTTGAACTTTCAGAAAGCATCGATCTTGAGAGGTTTGGTAAAAATGTCTACTACTTGATCTCCCGTCTTCAAATGCTCATTTTCTTTAACATATTCTCGAATGAAGTGATATCGAATATCAATATGTTTGCTTCGTTCATAAAAAGCCAAATTTTTCACCAATTCAAATGCAAAAACATTATCAACAAAAATCTTAGTCGCTTTATTCTGCTCCATAAGAATATTTTTTAGTAATATACTCAACCATATTGCATGACAAATATCTGAGAATGCAACTACATATTCACCTTCACATGTCAATAGAGTGACACTGTGTTGCTTCTTTGAGGGCCACGTGAAAGCAGTGTCACACAAGAAAAATTCAAAACTTGTAATGTTTTTTCAATCATCAATATCTCTACCATAATTACTATCCAAATAAGCTACAAGTTGGAAGGATTCAAAGCAATAATAGTGTAGACTATGAGAAATAGTACATTTGATGTACCGAAGTATCCCATTTACAATTGTAAAATGAGATGACTTCGGCTTCTCCATATATCGACTCACAATTTCAAAACTATAAATAATGTCCAATCTCACACATGTTAAGTATCTCAAACTCCCAATCAAGTTTTTATAATAAATTGAATCAACATTGACACCATCATCAAACTTCGAAAGCTTGGTTCCACACTCCATTGGCGTATTAACCGGAGTACAATTCTTCACATTGAATTTTTCAAGGATATTTTCTGCATATCCTTTTAGGGAAATAAAAATCCCCTTGGCATTTTGTTTCACTTCGATCCCAAGAAAATAATTTATGAGACTATTATTGGTCATCTCAAATTCTTTTACCATTGACGCCTTAAAAGCATGAATCATCGCCAAATTATTTCCTATAAAAACAAGGTCATCAACAAATAAACACGTGAGTAGAACATCACCTTTTTTTTTGCTTCAAATAGAGTGCATGCTCGTATGAACATTGAAAAAACCATTCGCTTTGAAATATGTATCAATTATGGAATTCCATACTCTCGGTGCTTGTTTAAGTTCATATAAAACTTTTTTCAACTTCAACATTTTGTATTCATGACCTTTCACAATAAACCCCTTGGATTGTTCAATGTAAATCTCTTATTCAATTATGTCATTCAAAAATGTTGATTTAACATCCATTTGATAAATTCGCCAATCATTTTTAGCAACACTAGAAATAATCAATGTAATGGTTTCCATGTAGATGGCAATGGCAAAAATTTCATCATAGTCGATTCCGGCTTGTTGCTTGAACCCCTTCATGACTATTCTAGCCTTGTATCTTGTCATTTCACCTTTTTCATTCTTTTTGGCCTTGTACACCTATTTGACGCTAATTAATTTCTTGCTCTTTGGAAGATCGGCAAGCTCCCATTTGATTCTTCTCAATGGCATCAATTTCTTCTTCATGACTTTTCTTTATTTTTCTTCTTTGGCTGCATCATCATAGACAAGTAGTTCACAATTTACTAGAAGACATATAAGTTGAGGCTCATCGATAGCATTATAAATGTCAGTCAATCTCCTTGATCTTAGCACTAACGGTTCATCAACATAATTTGAAAAGGTAGGTGATGATGAACTTGAAGAAGATATTGGAGATGAGAGTGAAAAATGATCCTCCGACTTTCTTTGATCGAAACCATCATGAGCATTCGCTTCTTCTTTTTTATTGTCTTTCCACATGCCATCTTCATCAATTTGACATCTCTACTTATATACACTTTAAAGTGTTATGATCAAAAAATCAATGGACTTTGGATGATGAGTCATACACGATAAAGCTGAGCTTTTTACTCTCGTCTTCCAGCATCGATCTTTTCTAGTCCGGCACTTGAGCATATGTAATATTCTTGAAAATTCTCAAGTGTGAAACACTTAGTGTTCTTTCGGTCCATACTTCCTGTGGAGTTATGCCTTTGAGTCCATATGTGGAACATCTATTTTTAAGATGGACTACACACAAAATAGCTTTGGACTACACACAAAATAGCTTCGGCCCAAAATTCTTAGGGAAATTTTTGCTCTTCAACATGTTCTGAACCATGTTAAGAATGGTTCTATTTTTCCATTCAGCTATGCCATTTCGTTGAGAAAAATACGGAGCCGTTAAAAAAAGTTGAATACCTTGATACTCACAGAATTTGTTGAATATGGCTAAGGTGAATTCTCTGCCACAATCGGTTTTCAAAACTTTGATAAAACAACCGCTCTCATTTTTAGCCAGGTTTTTGAATTGTTTGAAAGTATCAAACGATTATGTTTTTTCTTTAAAAAAATATACCCAAGTTTTATGAGTAAAATCATCAATATAAGTAACAAAATATTGATGATTACCATATGAGTAAGGAGTGATTGGCTTAAGCGGCTTCTTCACTCAATAAGTTGCTTTCTTCGGAAAGCTAGTTCTGAAATGCTTACCAATAACATACCTTTCACATAATTGATCGGGATGATCAATATGTGGTAAATCATAAACCATCTTCTTGCAAGAAAGCAAATTGAGTTCGCCAAAATTGAGATGGCCAAACCTTAAATGCCACAACCATGAAGGATCATCCATGCACACCTTCAGATATCGTGACATATCATTTTTCATATTGAGAATAAATATCATGTTCTTCGACATCTTCACATTCCACTCAATTGATTATTCATGTCTCTTAGCACAAGACTAAGATCTTTTATATGAACAGTATAACCTTTCTCCAGAAGTTGTCTCAAGCTCAAAATATTGCTTGACATTTTTGGGGCATGATAAACATTACTAATAAATTGGCATGCATTATTCTTCAAGTAAATGATAATTGTACATTTGCCTTCAACAACAATTTTGGAGTTATCACTAGAAGAGACATTCCCTTTAATCTTATCTAACTCAGTAAACATCTCTATTTTCCTGCACATGTGGTTGCTTACACCAATATCCAAATACCACATATCATTTTGTCCTCATTCACCTTCTTTGAATGCCAATAAGAGAACTTGATCGGCATTATTTACTAACTTTGCATTTTTGTTTGCTCCACTACTCTTTTTGTTCTAGTAATCAGAATCATAGGGTGTGCATGGAAACACTCCAAAAAAGTGTTTTCGGAACACTTCTGTACGGAAAGTGTTCCCGGGAACAAAAAAAGAACAGAAACGCGTTTGGTTGCGTTTCTGTTCTTTTTTTGTTTTTTTGTTTCTGGAACGAAATAAGAACAAAAAAAAGAAACAACAATTTGTTGTTTCTTGTTTCTTGCTCCATAAACATTTCTTGAAGAAACATTTCTCTTCTCTCTCTTCTTCTTCTCTTCTTCTTTTCTTCTTTTTTTTTTTTTTTTTTTTTTTTGCCGGTCGCCGGCCTCGGCCATGGCCGGCGACCGGCCATCGAGGCTCGGCCTCACCCAGCCAAGGCGAGGCGAGGCGTCGCCCGCGCCGGCGACGCCGAGCCTCGCCCAACCACGGTGAGGCTCGGCCTCGCCGTGGGCCGGCGAGCCTCGCCGTGGCTGGGCGAGGCTGCCGCCCCGTCGGCCGGTCGCCGGAGGCTAGTGACCGGCCGAAAAAAAAAAAAAAAAAAAGAAATGAAAACATGAAAAATAAAATAAAAATGTTTAAAAAATTAAAAGAAACAAAAAAAAGAATAAAATTTACCAAACGTGTTTTTGTTCATTTTTTATTCCCGGACCAAATGTTACCAAACGCGTTTTTTGTTCAAAAATTGTTCCCCGAAACAAACACTTTTTTTTGTTTCTGTTCCCGGAACAGAAAATGAACAAAATTAATTCCATGCGCGCCTATAATGACCAAATTCATTGCAATGATAATATTGAATTTTAGATTTTTCATACCATTGGCCAATTGAGTTCTTTCTTCTTCCATAAACACCCATTTGATACTGATATCTATGTCACTTTGAGCAACATCTCCCCTACTTCTTCCATGACTTCTTCCTCGAAAGCAACCTTGGCGTTGACCATGATCACGATCTTGGCTTGTCCTGCAAGTTTGCATGGGATCTCTTCTTTGCTTCCTCTCATCTTGGATGGTTAGCTGTGTTTGAAGAACTCCCTCCACCGGTTCAATCTTTTTCTTTTTGAACCTTTCTTCATGGGCTTGTAATGAACCCAGAAGCTCATTGATCATCATAGCATCCAAATTAACCTAAAAGCTCATCGATCTTTAATTACAACAGTAATGTGGTCATACTTCTTGTCTAAGGACCGAAACATTTTCTTGACAACATGAACATCTAAAACATCTTTTCTGTTTATTTTCATCTAATTGACAATTACCAAAACTCTTGTGAAATAATCAGCAATTGATTCAAATTCTTTCATATGAATTATCTTGAATTCGCGTCTCAAGGTTTGAAGGTGAATATTCTGAACTTTTTTCTACTCCTTGATGTATGTTGTAAAGAATTTCCCATACCTCCTTAGCAGTAGTGGTGTTCAAAACTTTTTCGAACATGGAATCATTTAAAGCTTGATGGATGATTGACAAGGGATATTAATCTTTTTGGTCGAACCTTCTCCAAGGCATTCCTCCAATTTTGCTTCAAGGTATCTTCATCCTTTGACTCATCATAGCCAATGTTGACAAGTTCCCACACACCATAGGCATTAAGTAAATCTTTCATTCTAACGGTCTAATTACCATAATTTTCTTTGGTAAGATGAGGATATTGAAGAGGATGTTGATTTTATATTAAGGCCATGATCACAAACCGTGCGTTGTGATACCAATTTGATTGGAGTAATCTTTTTGAAGGCGAAACGCTCATAACTCACTCAAAGAAGAGAAGGAGATAGATATGCTTGTAGATTTTTTTTTCACCTCAACAAAAAAACAATTATAAGACTCCCTTATTTATAAACTTGTTACATGACCTTTACTTTTCCCCATAAAAATAGCTAGCATTTCAGATAAGATCTATAAACCAACGCTTAAGTGTTGAAATAATACCTAATCAAAATATATTGTGTGATACCTATTGTGAATGGAAGGGAGTGCAAATGCACAAATTTGAAGATCCATTCAAACAAAATAGCCGCTGTGTTTCATAAACCAAATGAGTTGTTACTAAAAATAATGGGGAGCAAATTTCATTCATTCACAGAGAATGTCAAACACTATTTACACGAAGCTTCATCTCCAGTAATTTTGCACCCACGAGTACCTACTAAAACATACGAAGCAAAAGCCCACAAATAACTTTGTTATTCAAGAAAGTTCTCATTTGGGAAGGTATGATTCTAGTATCGTCCCAGCTTTTGGACTTATAAGGTCCTTGATGCTTGAAGATCAGTCCATGCTACAAACACTAAATCGATTGTCTCCACTTATTTTTTGAGATGCTTGGTGAGGGGTGAATAAAAGAAACCACTCGGATCGGGAATCACTTGAAATGGACTGTGTTGGCCAATTCTAGGTGGTTGTTGGAGGCATTGATTCAACTCCCGGTTCCAAATGTCAACGTCTACCACCTCATCTAGTACGACATCTCCGACGTCCCCTTCAAATCTCACCTTGCCGGGCTCAACCACCATGCCTAGCTCATCCACCCCCCAAGGCGCCGCCGTAGATCTATGTTGTGCTCTTCATTGTTCGGTTTGGTTCTAGGACCAAATGGATCGATTTCACAAATCAGTAACCGGACCGGTTTGGTTCTTGATTTTAGGGTAGGAATCGACTCACTTGGGAACCAATTACCCCTAGTTAAAGACAGACCCCCAACGCATAGTTGGTACCTAATGCTGCAAATAATAAACCAATTCCCTTTCTTCATCCTCTTGATATCACCACGGTGTCGATCGTAATAAGTAACAACACTATTCTCGCTCACACGACCTCTTCTCACCATTTCTTTTTACGATACATCATGAAATATAAAAGAATCTCATCTTGAAATGGATTTAGATGCCAAATCATAGAACTTCTACCGATCATATGGCCATCCAAAGAAGACCTAGGCACATCATAAGAAATTACACCACATTAACCAGTTCCAAATCACAAGATCTCCCCCAATTCCTCATTGTCCAACCTCAATTCTCATATCTCCTATCTTCCCTCGATTGACCTTAGTCTTATCTTCACCTTCCCCTCCAATTGCCACATTGCCACAATTGACAAGTCCTATTTTAGCCCTCAGCCTCATCTGCCACCGGCCTCGATAGCAATTCTAGCACCTTCACCGTCAGATGGAGGCTAATCCAAGCATATAGATCTAGCATGAGCGAGTCGAGATTTCACGCATCTTGAGAAATTGAGAATTTCATCTTGAAGAAAATGATCGACGCAAATAATTGCAATTAGGCTTCTCATCGCCAAAATCAACAAGAGCCTGTATGAGGATGTGTCGCGACCAGATTTTCGCGTGGTGTACCACCTAGAATTTGGCTAATGGATTACTAAGTCTTTAAGCTTATCTCGAGCTCTCCCAAGCCCATACCAATTCGTGACTTAGGTTTGAATTTTTTACATGCAAATGATTTTCAATCAAGAGTCGCCACTAATCTATTTTTGGTGAGTCGATTAGAAACCCAAGTAAAGTAACGGGAGATTTACTTTACTCCTACCAACCAGAGATTTATGAGTTCGGGGACTTGGTTACACTAGACTATCATAGTGCCATTTCGATACCTTTCTATTTTATTTTTAAAAAAAAATTTGCAAACAATTTGGATTGATTTTAAATCTATCATTCTAACATGTGAGGTGATCATACATGTGTGCATACCACCAATTTAACACTCAAGAAAGTAATTAAATATTGCAAAACATACCTAGAAGCAACGAAAGCATCTGCATTGTTAAATCAAAATTCACATCAGCAACCCTAGATATGATTTCTAATTAACACGCAATTTCAATTTTTGTTTTCACTTTATTTAATGAAAATCATGCGATGCATGCTAATAATCTAATATGACGTGGCAGCATGATCTAAACTATATGACATGAAGAAATGCAACAATTAAATGCAATCTAAATGACCTAATTCTAATGACATGCAATGCAATGCAATGACATACAAAATTATTTAAACTAAGATGACATTTATTAAATGACTTAGTCTAATGACGAGGAAGTTCTAATTAAATGAATCTAATAAAAACTAAATGACGTGCATTTGATATTTCTATTAAAAATGCAAAAATGATCTAGCTAGATTAAAATTCTATCTAATTTAAGCTAAGGATTAAGTCACATTAAATCCTAATTTAAATTAAGATATTATCTTAATCTAACATGTAATTGATCTAATATGCAATGACGTGCGGAGCATGCCCTAATTCTACATGACATATGCATGATATTTTTTTTATTTTTTTTATTATTTATAAAATTCAAAATTTAAAATTGTCACGTAATTAAACATGCAACTAAAATCCTAAATTAATGCACTTTTTATATTTTTCGAACTAAAATCCCTATCCTAGCTATGCAAGATAACAAGAAATATTCTAAAATAAACTGAATCCTAATATAAATATTTTTTTTAGATTTTTTTAGAGGTTTTCAAAAACAAGCGATTATCAACTAAACATTAAATCTAAACAAACAAGATATTCAATCAAATAAAAGATTAAAATAATCGAAAAAATAACATGTTGTCTCACATGTCAAATTAACGGTTATTCTAACCCTAATTATCACAGCAAAGAGATAAAAATAATTACAAATCTGATCCGAAGCCTTACGAACCAAATTAAATAATTATTGTGATTTAACAATTAAAATCTCACTAAAAAGCCCAACAATTAAAATAATTATAAATCTGATCCGATGTCTCTCGGATCAAATTAATAATTATAATAATTTCAGACAAAATTCCTGCGGATAATGCATACTAAATTCACAAATATTAACATCAAATATTACAACTTAAATAGATAAACTAAAATGAGATAAAATAGAACAAAATAAATAAAAGAAAAAGCTAAACCACCTAAAGAAAGAGGGGCTTGCTGCAGCGTTGATGGGCGCCGGACGGGCGGTGGCCGGCGTCGGGTACTGCAGGTCAGTGACGGCAAGGTGGCGCGGGAGGTATAGGCACGGGCGTCGGGTCGAGCAGCGAGAGGGCTCGCGGGCGTTGCGGGTCGCAGGTTGCTGCACAGCGATGCTCGCGGGTGCTGGTGCGCGGAGCAGGGGCGGATGTCGAGGCAGAGACCGGCGGAGGGCGATTTGCAGAGGTGGGTCGCGTACGGATCGGGACCTGCTGTCTTCGGGGGGCCACGGCGTCAAGCACAGCGAGAACAGGGAGATCGGCGAGCAGCAGGGTCGCGGGTCACAGCGGTGGTGGTGAGCAGTGGCGTCGGGGTGAGCTCACGGGTGCAGAGACGCGGCGGCATCGGTTGCTGCAGAGGCGGAGTCACGCTGGCTGAGGCGCGGCGAGTGCCGGGCAGTCTGAGACCCGGTTGTCGAACTGCTGGCGTTGGGTCCGCAGATCGCGGTGGTGCTCGTGCCGAGGTGCGGTGGGCTTCGGAGCGAGGCGGATCTGGTGCGGCAGCCGGTGATCGATCGGCAGATCTCGGACCGGCGAGTAGAACCCAGACGGCTGCAGGGGTGTGTACGCGTCGGTATGGACAGCAAAGGTGTCGAGTGAGCTCGGATCATCCAGGGCGAGGCAAGAGCTCGGACTCTAGAGGCTGGGCGCGGGTTGTGCGGGGCGCAGGAGCAGCAGCAATGTCGTGGAGACGATAATCGGCAGGTGGTGGAGCGGCGACTTTGGGCGCGGTGGGCTCGCGGATGAGCGTTGCAGAGGGGCGGCGGGGCGCTGCACGAAGGAGAAGAAGACTCCTTTTTTCCTTTTCCTTTTTGTCTTTTCTCTTTCTCCCCCTCTCTCACGTCGCTTTCACTCTCTTTTTCATGTACTTTCTGCATAAGCTTTTCTTCACTTTTTCCTTTTGTTTTTTTTTTACCAAAGAGAAGTCCCTACAGACGGCTCCCCTCTCTCTCTTTCTGCCACTGTACCTTTTTCTTTTTTCTTGCGCTCGTCAACTTCTTCTCTTTATCAAAAAAAAAAAAAAAAAAACTTCTTTTCTCTTTCTCTTCAATTTACTTTTTTTTTTTTAGACGAACAATGAAGAGAAGCCCCCCCTTTTTCAAGGCTTCGTGCTCTTTATTTTATAGAAAAAGACTTGAGTTTTTTTTTTTTTTTTTTTTACGGATGAAGATTTTCCGATATATTTGCACATCCTCACTCAACTTCTCAACAACAAAGTGGCTCCAAAACATTTAGCTGTTGAGTTTTTGAATTCAATTTTTCAAATTTTTATTTTTTAAATTTCCCTCTAAACAAATATTATTTTCTATTTCTATTTTTTAAATTAGGTGTCAACAGGATGCGAACCTCACAAGCTCACCGATCAAAGGGCTAATGATGGGGTCGAAGATGGAGGTGATATAAAAGCAAAGTAGGCAACTTGAGGAGGATGCGACAAGGGAAAAAAAATAATCCTTACAAGAAATGCCCATAGTCGAGAATAGAATTCAACTAGCTAGTGAATCGCAATCTCTATTTGAGATTAAATCGGCCAATTCAGACCCTTCTTTAAAACAATGTCAACTTTGGGCTCTCTTTTTAGAAAATGATTTCACTTGAAGCTCTTATTTGAAATTTTCTCTAATTTAATTATCGAGCGGTCCGTAAGGATGATCAAATACAAACATAACCACAATAAATCTTTAATATTTTCAAATTTCCCCTTAGATCCTCAATTTCGGTACTTCATTTTTTTGTCAACCTAAAGCATACGTAGCTAGAACATTCAAACTATTTGAATGTTCTTTGGCGTCAAATTCACAAACATGAGGATATCGAGTGCGCCACTCTTTCGAAACTTTGTCTTTCAAGACCGGAGATTGAAATTTTTATTCTCCTATCCGTTGTCGATTGTTCGTTTAACCTATACATAAGGAATGAAGCCAACACCGCTGATTACTTGGTTATAAAATACTACAGTGCAATCAAATGGCAAGCTCCAAATCCATCAATTTCAACCATTTGTAAATTTTCAAAGCCGTAGAAAAGTCAAATACTCAAAAGCATGAACCCATTTTATTAAGAGCAGAAGTCCATTTATTTTTGCTTTCTCTCCATCCTCAGACACATGAACTCACATCCATCAATGGTCCTAATCTCTAACACATACACCTCTGCCATCTTGAATAATGAGACGAAACCCAGGAGGACACACCAGAAAATACTTTGGATCATCTACCGCATCAACTGAGACATCTTGGCCTTTTGTTGGAATTATTTCAGCATGTGAGACGACGAGACCTGAAATGAAGAAAAATATGAAAAACTAATTAGTTATGTTCTACATTTAGAAATGATAATGGTAGATGAGAGACGAGAGTAACCTACTGGATGCAAGCAACAATAGAATGGCCATTGCACTGAGCTTGGCTTCACCCTTCTCCATTTTCAAGTATATTACCTTGATTGTCTAAGGTATGGTTGTGCATCATGTGTCCCACTGAAGTGGGTTTATATAGATACCTAAAATCCAATATTAATTTTTTTTTTCGTGGGTATTGATACCCATGCCTACCTCACTAGGTAAGACAATAAGTACTTGTGGTGTATAATTAGGTAATTTGAGATTTTACTACCATAATTTGAGCATTTGTTGGAGTTAATATGATGGATTTACTTCTTCCTTTTTACAAAAATTAGGGCGAAGCCCTAAAATTAGATCATTACTCTCCTAAAAAAAATTGATCTTGTCTTATCTCCTCCTATCAACAAAGGAAATAAATTTCTCGATGGACTATCTAATGTTAGAGTGTCATTTACATTAGAAGATTAAAATATCTAATTTGTAACTGATATGCACATGAGTTTCCTTCCCTAAAAGTATGCACGATTTTGACTTGTTGGATATACTCTAACATTTTCCCAATCCGAGAAAGGAAAATGTCAACAAAATTGAGAGAGGGAGTTGATTTCTAAAAAAGTGAAATAGTTGCTTGCAAGTCTGACTCTAAATAAGTTTGTCAATGCCCAATGAGATGGCTATTTTGAGCCTTTAATCAATTGACTCTTGCTTAAAAATTAGCAATTTTGTATCGTACAGCAATGTTGTTGCAACAAACAACGGTTTCCATTTCGACAATGATTTTGCTTTATCAATTTCGAATTTAGGTTTGTCAATCTTGTGTGAATTTTATCTTTCAAAGCTCCCTATTAACATTTGATTTATAATCGACGAGTCCCACAAAGACAAAAAAAAAAAATTGAGATTAGAGATTTTTTATTGCAACTGGACCTGTTTCTCTATAGAAAAGAGTCATTTTATGGTCTGTTTGTTTCGCAGAAAATTGGCCATTTTTGGAAAATATTTTCCCATAAGTCATTTTCCAGGAAAACGATAGTATTTTCTGGTGTTCGGCTAAAACCTGAAGATGTTTCGGAAAATATTTTATGATGTTCGGTAAGGAAAATATATGAAAAATATTTTCTAAGATTTCACCACTTAGGCATGCTTATTGACCTATAAATCCATCAAATATGAACTTGCCTTTAAGCAGAGCAAACTTGCTTCATATTTTTGTTCCCTCATTGTTACCAAATGCTCATCTACTCTAAAAAATGTTCGTATGGATTTTAAAAGAAGCAAAAGAGAAAAGAAGCAAAGCATGTATAGCCCTCATGAGAATCTTTTAGTTGAGCGGCTTGTTCTCCCCCTGCGTCTTTTGTGTTCTAACAAACAAAAGAAAAGCAAACCATGTAGAGCCATTTGCTTGAATAATATACAACTGCATGGTAGAGTAAATAAAGAAAAGGATAAACAATAGTGCAAAGGCTTTAAGTTGAATGCAAAGTCCACAATTTGATCACTAGTCATAGAAATGCCAATACAAAACAACCTTATATCAAATTTCATCTCATGAAGCATTGACAATAACAACAAAGAAAGAAAGAACACGAGTCTTTTGGCAGTAAAGCTCAATACATTATATCACTGATGATGATCTCATTTACTTAGAAATTTATTAACCCATACTTTGCGAAGAGTCGCACTCTTCACCATGAATGCTTTTCCAATTTTTTCATTTTCAATTAGATGGTCAAAAATTGATCCAAGGGTAATTTCATCGTATCCATCCACTTTCATCACCTCATTATAGAGTTGAGAGTAATAGACTTAAGAGTGATCGACATCCCTTTGAGCCAATGACTTAATTGCTGAGGCCATCTCTCCAAGCTATGTTGAAAGTGCAACATACTTGTCATCATTGTCAGAACATTTTCGCCTTTTGTGAGACCTCTTTTCTAAATGCACTATAGAGGAAGATGTTTTTGAGCCCTTCATCAACTCATCAAAGTCATCGCCTAAGTCGGCAGGTGAGCAGTCAACTTCCGTTGCATCAATGTCCCCAAACTGCTTAGCAAAGCTTCCAGTGGCCATATCTCTCCCAACCACCACAGCCATCTCATCATACATGTCAATCATTTTATTCAGAAACTTTTCATGAGAATGATGGAAATGCACAATATTCATTCGATTATTAGTTCCACAGCTAGATATGAAAAGAAGCTATTAAGCATACAACACTTAGGCTTCAAGCTATGACAAAAACACGTCTGAAGCCCTTTGTTTGTTTGTTCTTTTAGTCCTTTTCCCTTCACAATTACGCCTGGATAGAAATTGAATTGTCAATCCATCTTTGGAAGAGATGCAAGATCGATAAGATCTAAAGCACAAGGTTTCAAAAATGCCTATCAATGTCAGAATTAGCAACTCATCTACGACAATGTTCTGAAGTGAAGTCATCAATGTGCTTTCTATATCAACATAGAATTAGATCAAAACAGACCAAAAAGCATAAGAGTCTTATTTCATAATATCTCATCATATCTCATATTATTTCATAATATCGCATCATATATCACCATATCTCATTATATCTCTAGAAACAATCATTACACGTAGAAATACGAACAGACTCATTAAAGATAACGCAGTAATTATGACTCTTTTTCAATATGAGTACTGAGTAGTTTTCGGTATTGTTTTTTTTTTTTTTTTTTTTTTTTTTTTTTTGTACTGGAGGAACCGGCTTGCAACCGACAACCGCGCCATAAACCCCCAGGTGACACTTAAGCAGGAGGACCTACCACCCTCGAGTCACACTTAATACACCTAGCGCCTCCCTTGGGTTTTGAACCCTTCATCTCTTTGTTGAGGATCAGCAGAACCTTATCCAGTGGAGCCACCACGGCCGGTGGTAGTTTTCGGTATTGTTGATGCTCAAAATATCGTTACAAGCATGTGCTGGTCATAATAAACAAAAAATTCTAAAATCACCATCGTTGTTGTATGTGGGCTGTAATTTACATCAGCCTAGCCCATAAGTGGTTACAAAAACAAGGGGTCGTCAAGGATTTCGAGAATTTACACGTAGAAATACGAACAGACTCATTAAAGATAATGCAATAATTATGACTCTTCTTCAATACGGGTACTGAGTAGTTTTCGGTATTGTTGACGCTCAAAATATCGTTACAAGCATGTGCTGGTCATAATAAACAAAAAAAATTCTAAAATCACCATTGTTGCTGTATGTGGGCTATAATTTACATTAGCCTAGCCCATAAGCGGTTACGAAAACAAGGGGTCATCAAGGATTTCGAGAATCCTTAGGCTGAATTTCAATGGACATTCAAGCAAAGATATGTAATTCCATGATGAAACAATTGGTTGCCACGTGTCAAAGCCAAGGGATGCTATTGAAAACATAATATTGATGGTGGAATTAGGTAGGAACAATTAAAAGGGTGTCAAACTCAAGAGGAGCAGTTAATCCTTACTGGACAAGCCATGAGAATGTTGTCAAACAAGTCAGAAACTAGATATAGATAAGGCAGTTTAACATAGAACATGGAGCAACTCTTGATGAGGAAATAACCGACCATTGATGATTGCCAAATTGGGCTATAAATATCACAAGTAATCCAATAAAGAGCCCCCAAATAACACACAAAAAATTACGTTATTTTGCTTTTATCCTTACTTAGTCTAGCTTAACTATAACTTAAGATTCTTGTCATAGATTCAATTTCGACGAGTGTCTATATTCCGAGCAATGCTGTTGATTAGATTTCAGTGCTAACCCACTGTCCAATGTTGTCAATTAAATTCCGACATTGTATCCTTATATGCATCTAGGAGTAGTGTTTGCTAGGTAATGTCACCACTGTTCAACGTCGTCGATTAGATTCTAACGTCGTGTCCTCACATTCATCTAGGAAGAGGGTTCAATAGGTGTTGTTACCACTGTCCAACATCGTTGATTAGATTTTGATGTTATATCCTCATAACCATCTAAGAGCATGTCTACTAGGTGTTATCTTCAATATCCAGTGTTGTCGATTAAATTCCATCATTATGTCCTCAAACTTACTAGAGAGCAATGCTTTTTAGGTATTTTGTTAATAGCCAGCATTGTCAAAGCATCTTCGATATTATATAAACCACTTTAATCGTAATGGACTTTCATTATCATGTTAAAGTGAGTTTATATGACATTTGATTAAGTTTCAACATTGATTATCGTTGGTATTAAGCTCATATTAAGTCGACTACTTCTTTAGATTCGGGATTATATGGTGTATAGTCTCTTTCTCATTTGACCATTTTTATCCAAAGTTAACATAGAACCCGAGTCTCTTTTAATAAAAACTAACATATAATACTTGATGAAAGATATTTTGTTGCGTGGTCCAAAACCAACGAAATATGTATCAATTCTGGGATTCAGGTGTCAAAGTATCAGCACTAATGAATTTGGTTTAGTTTTTAACAATTGTATTTGAGTACACATGGAACTTTTCTAGACAAGGCAAATGATGCCACTGGTGTGATGTGATTTCTCGCTATGTGGTTACTTTTCCTGCCTATTTGATTGTTAAAGCAAAGTTTGTGGGGACTGTGTTTAGCCCTGCTCTTTGTTCTATGAATTCTCCGGCATCTCTCCTTTGTAAAAATTAGCTTTTGTTTAGACTTCTGTTGATGTCTGCTCGAGTTCGTGACGTTTTGTCTGTTAGCCCATAAGGCTGTGGAAGTGAAATGAAATGCAACGACCGCGTTCAAAGAAGCCGGCTCAAAGGAAGGCTAAGAGACGAGAAAAGCAGCATAGTCAAGCATTGCGGAGGTGATGTAGGGTTCACTCGATGTGGATCGAGCAAGACATAGAACTTTAATATTTCGCGGACTACTTCTCGAGCTCTCAAGCATAATTTTCATCGAAACATCCTTATCAAGCCCATTTTCAAGGCCCTGATTACATTATCCGCATGAGTACAGAGGCATGGAGAGATGAGATGGCGATGATTGACATGACACCTGACCTAATTCCTTGAATCGAATGAATTCGTGCCTTGACGAAACGATGATACCCTTGAAAATGAAAAAGCCAAAGCTAACTAATGAATTGTTTGATCTCTTTTTGATTAATTGGAAAAAAAAAAAGGAATTGTCTAATCTGGGTAGATGTGATGCAAACTAAGAAGTTATATAGATTTTGAGAAATTGTCTAATCTGGGTCAATACATGCACCACGATTGGAAGATGAAGAGTTCCAGATATTTTCCTCACTTAGTACTTTTTTGTCGGAATTCTTTCTGGCACTTGAGATGTGACTTTTCACCCAAATCTTTCTGCGATGATGATAAAGATTTGAGAAAGAATTATTTTTGTACTATCAACAATTAAGCAATTAAACATATACTTTTTTATAAGATTAATGAGAAGAAAAACTTTAAATCAATACACTTATTACAAATTTATCTGAAACTTTAAATGAATACATTTATGATAAATTTATCATATGTTAATTTTCATTAAATAAAATTAATATTAAAAAACTACAAATTGACATACTTGTGATAAACATGAGATATAATTCAAATCAGTAATATACCCGTCAACTGTTACTTATCATTCAACTCAGTATTTTGACAATAAAATTTAATGAAAACTAATAGAAGGTAAATTTATCATAAGCATATTAATTTGAGGTTTTCGTGATATTATCCTTTCATTTATAATCATTCCTCACGAGGATTTATAACCGTCGGACCTCATAATAATATTTCTTAATCATAAATTTATGTTTTTGTGTTGTTGCGGTATTTTGTATAGGAATTCCCACAAAATACACATGATTATGGTGAGTTACAATATGAAAATCGATCTCTCAGGAACAATAAAAGTCCCTTGAGTAATCAATGTCATTATGGCTTTTGCCGGTCTATGCGAATGTCGGCTTTCTCCCTTTATAAGAGTTATATAAAAGCCTGATCAAATGTCTTCTTCGCTAGATAGAACATGACAATGTCACAAGTTCATCATGAACCTATGGTGTCTAGTATAAGAGTTATATAAAAGCCTGATCAAATGTCTTCTTCGCTAGATAGAACATGACAACGTCACAAGTTCATCATGAACCTATGGTGTATAGCATAAGAGTTATATAAAAGCCTGATCAAATGTCTTCTTCGCTAGATAGAACATGACAACGTCACAAGTTCATCATGAACCTGTGGTGTCTAGTATGGGATGACGTAGAGCAAGACGTGTGTGTAGACCTTCCATGTTATGCAGATGGGCGACTCAGGGGGTGCATGACAAACCTTAGTTTCTGTTCCAAAAATAATTTTTCTATTCTAGACTTAATTCTGAAATAGAAATCTATTTGATAAAATTATTTCATTTTTTTATTTCTAAAATAGATTTTTGTTCCATAAATAGGTTTGAAATAGAAATCGGAAGTAAATTTTTCTACTTTTATATTTTTGAAACAGAAATAAGAAATAAAAATTATTCTTATCGTTCGTCTTTACTATGAATCGATCGTCCATCTGTCAATGCCGACCACCGTCCACCGGTCGTCGGCCACTACTGCCGCCGTCAGCCATTGCTAGTTATTGCCATCGGTCACTGGCCGATCGCTAGCCATCATTCGCTGGTCGCCGTCCGCTAATCACCGCCATCTAAAAGAGAAAAAATTTGTGTCATTATCAAACGGATTTCTATTTTTATAGTAGAAATTTTGTGTCATTATCAAACGGGTATTTTTGCTTAGAAACTCATTTAAAAATGTAAATAGAAAAATCTATTTCTCTTCCAGAAATCAATTTCTGGCCAAAATGGTTATCATTCGCATCATCAGTATCACAACTTTAACGAAGTGTCAAAGAAGAATGCGATTGCATAAATTGAATAAAGAAAGAAAATTATCCAAAAATTTTAAACTTATTATATATTTTACAATTTAATTGTAAATATTTTAATTATAGCAATTAAATTTTAAACATCTTCATGTGTTGTTGATTGAGTCCATCCAGCCAATTTTGATTAAAATCATTGATGTCAACGCCAATCATCCTACATATCATGGCTGATGTTAAACATGAGTAATTTTTAATATTTTTAATATTTTATTTTCCTTTTTATTTTTCTTTTTCTTTTCCTTCTTTACTTTTTTTATTATATTATTAAGAGCTACAAAGGGCCGCTGGCAATAACCTTCATTTACAACCAGGCAAGGACTAAGACCCTTGCCCAACTATGAGCGAGGGTGTGCAAAAGCCACAATCCTCACCAACTGCAAGAGCTTCACGGGCCTCGACAAGTGGCCCGTGAAGCTACTTCAAAATGATTGCCAAATGGTTCAACATTTCACCAAGGGGCCTTAAAGGCTGAAAGCCCCTTGGGAATGCTGAACCAAACTCACCCTAACAATGCCAAAATCATGTGCTAAGTCTGGACGTGTACGTACCATTGCATTCATCAAGCTTCTTATGGCTAAAGCATATGGAACACTTTCTATGTCTTTCTTCTCTTTATCAGTCATAGGACTATGCTTTGCATTTAATTTAAAGTGGGCAGCAAGAGGAGTACTAACCACTTTAGCTTTATCCATATAAAATTTTTGAAAAATCTTCTCGATGTATTTTTTTTGCGACAAGAACAACTTCTTAGCATCTCCATCTTTAATAATTTTAATGCCAAAAATTTGCTTTGTTGCGCCTAAGTCTTTCATGGTAAAAGATTTGCTCAATTGCTTCTTCAACAACTCGATTCATGAAGCATTCCTGCCTTTAACAATTTCTTTCTAAATCAACAATTTCTTTGTCTGAAGATGGAGTTTTCTATGTACAAACGCTCTCTGCCTTTTTCTTATGCGAGGAAGGCAAAGAGACCCAAGACATGAGAGAACCCTTTCTAGTATTCACTTCACTTGAGAGGGGGATGGATGAGGTTTTGATGAGGATGCCCAACAAGTGTCAATGCCTTTATACATGGGAGGTTAGGTTTCTTATGAAGTGGTAATAAATAGGAAGGAGATCCTGCGAACTGCCCATGAGTTATACCCCTTCCTCTTAATATAAGGAGGTACTTGATTATTTAAGTAATAATTGATTCGTGGGCTTTGTTTCAACGACTTCTTGTGCTGTACATATGCACCACGGTCTTCCCTCTCAGTGTTTTTCCTACACAAGTCATTCATGCAGGATTTGGGGACTTGTCTTTTTCCATAAGAAAGAGAATATCTTCTCTATTTTTTCTCACAAGGCCATTTAATATCTGAACAAGGCTTATCTTTAAATCCCTCATAATGGGAGATGCTAGAAAAATTTAATCTACCCCCGTAAAATGTGGACACGCATTCATGTGTGCGAGAAATTGGCATTTGAAACATTAAAGAACACCATTTAACTGAAAAAAAATTAAAAATTTTATTAAACTTGCTTGCTAAAACCGTACAATTGACGTGTGCATGCTAATTTCATCACTTAATTATAACAAAACCCCTATTTTTTTATAACTTAATAAATCATATTTCTTCCGTGTTACTACCAGTTTTTATCATCTTTCATTGTGTAATAAAAATCTCATTCACTAAAAAAGATAAAAAAATTTATTAAACTTGCGTGCTAAAACTGTGCAATTGACATGTGCGCGCTAATTTCATCACTTAATTATAACAAAACCCTATTTTTTTATAACTTAATATATCATATTTTCTTCTATGTTACTACCAGTTTTTATCATCTTTCATTGTGTAATAAAAATCTCATTCGCTTAAAAAGATACAAATTTATTAAACTTGTGTGCTAAAACTGTGCAATTGACGTGTGCACACTAATTTCATCACTTAATTATAACAAAACCCCTATTTTTTTATAACTTAATAAATCATAATTTCTTCTATGTTACTACCAGTTTTTATCATCTTTCATTGTGTAATAAAAATCTCATTCACTAAAAAAGATAAAAATTTATTAAACTTGCATGCTAAAACTGTGCAATTGACGTGTGCGCACTAATTTCATCACTTAATTATAACAAAACCCCTATTTTTTTATAACTTAATAAATCATAATTCTTCTATGTTACTACCAGTTTTTATCATCTTTCATTGTGTAATAAAAATCTCATTCACTAAAAAAGATAAAAATTTATTAAACTTGCATGCTAAAACTGTGCAATTGACGTGTGCGCGCTAATTTCATCACTTAATTATAACAAAACCCCTATTTTTTATAACTTAACAAATCATAATTTCTTCTATGTTACTACCAGTTTTTATCATCTTTCATTGTGTAATAAAAATCTCATTCCCTAAAAAAGATAAAAATTTATTAAACTTATGTGCTAAAACCGTGCAATTGACGTGTAAGCGCTAATTTCAACACTTAATTATGACAAAACCCCTATTTTTTATAACTTAATAAATCATAATTTCTTCTATGTTACTACCAGTTTTTATCATCTTTCATTGTGTAATAAAAATCTCATTCACTAAAAAAGATAAAAATTTATTAAACTTGCGTGCTAAAATCGTGCAATTTACATGTGCACGCTAATTTCATTATTTAATTATAACAGAGCCCCTATTTTCTATTATTTAAAAATAATAATTTATTCTATGATACAACTGGCTTTTATCACCTTTCATTGGTTCCCTATGAAGTGGTGATAAGTAGGAAGGAAATCCCATAAAATTGCCCCATGAGTTATATCTCTATCCCTAAAAATGGTCGTGAGCTGTTGGACTATTAATGGATTCTTGGATTTTCCTTCAAAGTCCTTTATTATTCATTGTACATAAATCAAGTGCAGCAGACTTTCTCCCTCGCAGTGTTTTTTCTACACAAGTAATTCATGCAAGATCCCAAGAATTATCCTTTTTGGAACCCTTGCCCAACTGTGAGCAAGGGTGTGCAAAAGCTATAGGACTATGTTTTGCATTTAATTTAAAGTGGACAGCAAGAAAAATACTAACAACTTTAGCTTTATCCATATAAAATTTTTGAAGAATCTTCTCGATGTACTTTTTTTGCGACAAGAACAACTTCTTAGCATCTCCATCTTTAATAATTTTAATGCCAAAAATTTGCTTTGTTGCGCCTAAGTCTTTCATGGCAAAAGATTTGCTCAATTGTGTCTTCAACAACTCGATTCACGAAACATTCCTGCCTTTAACAATTTCTTTATAAATCAACAATTTTTTTGTCTGAAGATGGAGTCTTCTATGTACAAACGCTCTCTGCCTTTTTATTATGCGAGGAAGGCAGAGAGACCCAAGTATTCACTTCACTTGAGAGGGGAATGGATGAGGTTTTGATGAGGATGCCCAAACAAGTGTCAATGCCTTCATATATGGAAGGTTAGGTTTCCTATGAAGTGGTAATAAATAGGAAGGAGATCCTGCGGACTGCCCATGAGTTATACCTCTTCCTCTTAATATAAGGAGGTACTTGATTATTTAATTAATAATTGATTCATGGCCTTTGTTTCAACGACCTCTTGTGCTGTACATATGCACCACGGTCTTCCTTCTCAGTGTTTTTCCTACACAAGTCATTCATGCAGGATTTGGGGACTTGTCTTTTTCCATAAGAAAGAGAATATCTTCTCTTTTTTCTCACAAGGCCATTTAATATCTGAGCAAGGCTTATCTTTAAATCTCTCATAATGGGAGATGCTAGAAAAATTTAATCTACCCCGGTAAAATGTGGACACGCATTCATGTGTGCGAGAAATTGGCATTTAAAACATTAAAGAACACCATTTAACTGAAAAATAAATAAAATTTTATTAAACTTGCGTGCTAAAACCGTGCAATTGACGTGTGCGTGCTAATTTCATCGCTTAATTATAACAAAACCCCTATTTTTTTTATAACTTAATAAATCATATTTCTTCTATGTTACTACCAGTTTTTATCATCTTTCATTGTGTAATAAAAATCTCATTCACTAAAAAAGATAAAAATTTATTAAACTTGTGTGCCAAAACTGTGCAATTGACATGTGCACGCTAATTTCATCACTTAATTATAACAAAACCCCTATTTTTTATAACTTAATAAATCATAATTTCTTATATGTTACTACTAGTTTTTATCATCTTTCATTGTGTAATAAAAATCTCATTCGCTAAAAAGATAAAAAAATTATTAAATTTGTGTGCTAAAACCGTGCAATTGACGTGTGCACACTAATTTCATCACTTAATTATAACAAAACCCCTATTTTTTTATAACTTAATAAATCATAATTTCTTCTATGTTACTACCAGTTTTTATCATCTTTCATTGTGTAATA
This sequence comes from Eucalyptus sideroxylon, assembly GCA_014182405.2. Taxonomy (NCBI): domain Eukaryota; kingdom Viridiplantae; phylum Streptophyta; class Magnoliopsida; order Myrtales; family Myrtaceae; genus Eucalyptus; species Eucalyptus sideroxylon. The sequence goes on from CM024550.2 coordinate 26,103,841, forward strand.
AAAATTCACTAAAAAGATAAAAATTTATTAAACTTGCGTGCTAAAACCGTGCAATTGACGTGTGCGCGCTAATTTCATCACTTAATTATAAAAAAACCCCCTATTTTTTTTATAACTTAATAAATCATAATTTCTTCTATGTTACTACCAGTTTTTATCATCTTTCATTGTGTAATAAAAATCCATTCACTAAAAAAGATAAAAATTTATTAAACTTGCATGCTAAAACCGTGCAATTGACGTGTGCACGCTAATTTCATCATTTAATTATAACAAAACCCCTATTTTTTTATAAATCATAATTTCTTCTATGTTACTACCAGCTTTTATCATCTTTCATTGTGTAATAAAAATCTCATTCGCTTAAAAATATAAAAATTTATTAAACTTGCGTGCTAAAACCGTGCAATTGACTTGTGCGCACTAATTTCATCACTTAATTATAACAAAACCCTTATTTTTTATAACTTAACAAATCATAATTTCTTCTATGTTACTACCAGTTTTTATCATCTTTCATTGTGTAATAAAAATCTCATTCCCTAAAAAAGATAAAAATTTATTAAACTTATGTACTAAAACCATGCAATTGACGTGTGAGCGCTAATTTCAACACTTAATTATAACAAAACCCCTATTTTTTTATAACTTAATAAATCATAATTTCTTCTATGTTACTACCAGTTTTTATCATCTTTCATTGTGTAATAAAAATCTCATTCACTAAAAAAGATAAAAATTTATTAAACTTGCGTGCTAAAATCGTGCAATTTACGTGCGCATGCTAATTTCATTATTTAATTATAACAAAGCCCCTATTTTCTATTATTTAAAAATAATAATTTATTCTATGATACAAATGGCTTTTATCACCTTTCATTGGTTCCCTATGAAGTGGTGATAAGTAGGAAGGAAATCCCATAAAATTGCCCCATCAGTTATATCTCTATCCCTAAAAATGGTCATGAGCTGTTGGACTATTAATGGATTCTTGGATTTTCCTTCAAAGTCCTTTATTATTCATTGTACATAAATCAGTGCAGCAGACTTGTCCCTCGCAGTGTTTTTTCTACACAAGTAATTCATGCAAGATCCCGAGAATTATCCTTTTTGGTACCCTTGCCCAACTGTGAGCAAGGGTGTGCAAAAGCCACAATCATCGCCAGCTGCTAAAAAAAAAGCTTCGTAAAAAAAAACAAGAAAACAAAAGCCCCTAAACCCTTAAAAAAAAAAATATAAAATATATAAAATTCAAAAATATTACAAAATAGTATGAAAAAATTGTTTATGTCAACGCATGCCATGCCACGTATGATACTTGGTATTTGCATCAACGATTTTTCCAGCTAAAATTAACCAATTGGACTAAATTAGCAAAACGTGAAAATGTTTAGAACTCAATTAACGTAATTAAAAGGTTTAAGACTAATATCATGAGATTGCATAAATCGAATAAAAGTGTGGAGTAAACATTTTCCCTTTTCACAAATACATTGGTTATATATATATTAAATGAAATTTTGGATTATACATTGACCACATATCTGTTATTTTTACACAAGCACCCTAAAATCAAGGTACGTGTCTATTATCATGTTATATAAAAGTTTTATGTGTACATTCGATATCACTTGACGGATTCTTCTATATAAACTTTCAATTTTCCTATATAATGGATATCATATGTTTTTTTTTTCAGATATAATTGCTCAAAACCCCTTGAATTTTTTGAGATGTTGGGTATTAACCCTCGAAATATCAAAAGTTATAAACTATTACTCCCTTGGACTTTTAGCACCATAGCATAATAATCCCTCAATTTTGAAAAGTTGCAGATAAACCTCTCCCTCCTCTCCCCTTGCCCCAGAACTTTTATCTTTTGTTGCAAGTACTAATTTTTTCTATCTATATAATTACAAATGTTGCTTGAATAACCCTTATTTTATGAGAAATTAAAAAGAATTCATGATTAATGAAGCTACAAATATCTAGAGGTTATATTTTGTCCACAAACAATAGTTAGTCCATTTTCATGTAGACAGAAAGACTAGTGATTGCAACAAGAACTGTTAGGAGTAATATGTATCTTATCAAAATTAGGGACTATTTTACAACTGTTTTAAAGTTCATGGGGTCGGTCATCCATGATTTCTGAAAGATTGGGATTGATTGTGCAATAGTTATGAAATTCAAGAGAATTTTGAATAATTATATTTTCACTTTCTTTTCTATAGCCAAGCAATAATAGGGTCATTAAAGTGGAGGTAAGACAACGCGAGTGTCATAATTTTTGTATGATTTTTACTTGAGTGCCATAACTTTTTTTTACTTAATTGAGTGCCACAAATTTGAAAAATCATTTACTTAAATGCTATCTCTCAAAAAAATCTAACGTAGACGCTAGTCATCTTATGTTGCTTCATCGACACTGACGTTGCCTTTTTTTAAAATATTTTCAATATTTTTTATTTTTTTTTTTTTTTTTTTCCTTTTTCCAAGGCTAGCAAGGGGCCCTGAAAGAAAAAGGAAAAGGAAAAAGATAAAAAAAAAAAAAAAAAAAAACAAAAATAAAGTTCAAAAAAATAAATAAATCAAAAATTAAAAAATCCACGTCATATGGGAAATTAATAAAAAAATATCTAGGTAAGATTTTTAAAAATCGAAATGATTGATTTTACTCCGATATGACACTTAAGTGAGCGAAAAAAAAAAGTTACGATACTTAATTGACCATTGTACAAAGGTTATAATAGTTATGTTGTTCTTCTCTCATAAAAATGTAAAAAGATGAATCCGATTTACATGATCTATGATTAGAGTTGGCAATATGGGTGGTAGGCCTACTTTTTAACTCCTTTTCGGTGGCCAAGTGGGATGTGAGTTTCTTGAATTGGTTGTTGCATGTTTAAATGTGTTAAGAAAATAAGGGGGTTAAAGGGTTTGAAACAATACCCATTTTCTAACCCGTTTCAATAAAATGAGTGAGTCTGGGGTCCATTTGTCGTCATCATCCAAGGAAGGAAGTAAACAGCGATGCCTTTCTTTTCCTTTTTTCATTTTTATAATTTTCTGTTTGTTAAACTTTCAGAAATTGCGAATGCCAATTTAATTAATGAAAAAAAAATCTGATTGATCTTAGCCTTCAAAACTTACCATAAAAACACAAGCCAATTAATTTAGTGACGGAGTTGAGACGGGTCTATCAGATAGGTATGGATTTAATGATCGGTCAAGTCAAATAAGGGTTACAAATATAAATAGAGACATCAAGGTCAAAGGGTTCAAATGAATTGACCGTTTGCAACCCGGACCCTAATACAATCCTATCTTATCCATTTGATGCCTCTATTTGTTAGGTTTGAAGGTACTTGGCTATATAGAATTACGTACTACCTAGAGAAGTTACTATTATATGTTAATAATACATACGATAATATACTAGTTGCACAAGAGAAATTAGTTATTTTAGTTGAAAATTATTATTGTTCGTTTATCATTCTTCAAAAGAAGTTACATTTAACATGAATAAGATACTAAATTCACCAACACTTCAATACTTAATTTTCGACAAAGATACTGAGAAAATATCTTTTCCCCTAGCTCTTTATAAGTATTTCAATCTTTCAGGTCTTTCTTTTACCTTTTTTTATTTATTTTAATTACCAACATCTTTACACATTGTTAATTTAATTTTTCAACTTGATATATATATATATATACACACACATACATATATACATATTATCTTTAGGTGAATGACTTAGGCCCTGTTTGTTAACGTTCTTTATTTCTATTTATGAACAAAATTTCTGTTTTTTTGTTCTAGGGAACAAAAAAAGAACATAAACGCATTTGTTTGCGTTTTTATTCCAAATTTATTTTTTGTTAAAAACATTTTGGACATAAACAAAAAAAAAAACGTGTTTTTGTTTTTGGAACAATTTTTAAGAATAAATTTTCTCTCTCCTCTCTTTTTCTTTTCTCTTTTTTCTTCTTTTCTTTTTCTTTTTCCTTTGCCCGGCGACCTTGCCGGAACATTGCCGGCCCCCGGTGAGCCCGAGCTCGCCCAGCCAAGGCGAGGCCGAGCCTCATCCAACCACGGTAAGGCTCGGCCTCGCCAGGGGCCGGCGAGCCTCGCCTTGGGCCGGGCGAGGCCACCACCCTCGTCGGGCGATCGTCGGCCATGACCAAGGCTAGCAACTAGCCAAAAGAAGAAAAAAAAAAAAATAAAATAAAAACATTAAAAAATTAAAAGAAATAAAAAATAACATAAATTTACCAATTGAGTTTCGTTAATTTTTTATTCCCGAAACAATTTTATCAAATGCTTTTTTCTTCTTGAAAATTGTTTCTAGTAGAAATAGTTTTTTCTATTTACGTTAGAACGATTTTGAATAAAAACGTTACCAAACGCGTCCTTAAAAGCAAATTAAATGGGTGAGCACGGCTTTTCACAGATTGGGTTTAAATCTGGAAATTGCTTTAGTAAAGATAATGGATAGAGACACCGATCAATTCAGACCACATCAATTTTTTCCAGATAATTTTAAAACCTTATCCGATTCCCCTGTTCAAGAATCTAATTCCAAACGTCTAGGGAGGAAACGCTAGGGAGAGACAGAGAGAAGCCCCGCCCGCGCCCAAATATGGGAGGTCGCGCCGGCGTTGACGCGCATCTGCTCCATGCTGCTGACTCGATTCTGAAGCGCCATCCTCGTCCTCGTCCTCGTCCTCGTCCTCGTCCCTATCCAAACGACCGACGCGCGTACTTATACGCGACCGCGGCCTTCCCCTTTAGTCGCTCCTCAATTCCACCACTGTCGTCGTCGAAAAATCCTCCCAAGTATCCGTCCGTCCTCTCCCTGACCAGAAGAAGAAAGCCAAGAAAATGAGGCTGGAGCCGCAGCAGACCAGCGGCGGCGTGTCGTCGCCCCGTAACCGCCTCGTCTTCGCCTACTACGTCACCGGCCACGGCTTCGGCCACGCCACCCGCGTCGTCGAGGTCTCTCTCTCTCCTTCCCCGCTCTTTTCCCTCGCGATCGTCCTCCGATCGCCGCCGATCGCGGCCCCGATTCGCCGGCCCGGTGGCGTTCCCGGAGGTCGGTTTGGTGGTTTGACTCTCCCGTCTCCTGCTGCTGCTGCTGCTGCTACTTTTCTTTTTTTCTTTTTTTCTTTTTTGGTGATAATTTGCTTTGGATGTGCGGTTTGCGGCAGGTCCTGCGGCACCTGATCGTCGCCGGCCACTACGTGCACGTGGTGACGGGCGCTCCCGACTTCGTCTTCACTTCCGCAGTCCAGTCTCCCAGGCTCTCAATTCGCAAGGTACTCCGCTCTTCATCTGCGCGCGCGTTTAGGCGACGGGCGGGATGTTCGGGGGGAATGTTGTTGGAACGAAAAAAGAAAATTTTGTTTTTGAATGAAGAGAAGGGCTCCGGCATTTTCATTTTCCTTGATGAATACGAGACTGTAGAAGGCTGGCAACCCCGGGCTCCAGTCATTTTGCTTTACGAGATTTTAGAAGTAGCCATTGCGAGGATTTCTCTTTTCTCTTCGTGAATTGCGAGGCTAGTTTGCAAGTTCCTCTTCACGGGTTGTGTGTTTCCTGTTGTTTCCGTGATCCTTTTGAGCTTTTGGTATCGGCAAATTCATGGCTAGGCTAGTGGTCCTGCATTACCTCCGTTTCGAAGGAGCTGTCTCATTGAGCTTGTTGTTCTTAATCCGTGAAATTTTCAGGTTCTACTGGACTGTGGGGCAGTTCAAGCAGATGCGTTGACCGTGGATCGCCTCGCCTCCTTGGAAAAGGTACTAAAACTCACTGGGTTTGTCCTGAGGCGTGATGCTTTCTTAGTGATGTTCATCTATTCGGAGTTGATGCTAGTATTTTCTTGGGTCACTGTACTGGTGTAGATTTTAAGAATTGACGATATGTCAGTTTTTAGTTTTTACATTTCCGCCACTTACTCTTCTGTTATAATGTGGCTGCCTAGTACTCTCTGACGGCCGTGGTCCCTCGTGCTTCTATTCTGCAAACTGAAGTAGAGTGGCTGAACTCCATCAAAGCAGACTTAGTGGTAACCTGCTGACTTGTCTTCATCTATCCTCGAGTGTGAATTCAATCTCTGATCACTCAACTGATTACTAGAGCTTGAATGTTGACTGCTCTTGGACTGCTTGTTTTCTCTAAGGATAGTATTTGGTTTGGATCATCCACAAATCATGGAACAGTAACAATGAAATTTGGCTAATGAACAGGTCTCAGATGTTGTTCCAGTTGCATGCCGTGCTGCAGCAGATGCTGGAATTCGCTCTGTTTGCGTCACCAATTTCAGGTGACCCTGACTGCTACCTGCTTTACCTTGGATTGCAGTTGCTTTCTCGAGCATTCATCTATAATCGGTTTTAAAGTTTTTACATTACTGTTCTTGATTCTTTGTACTCTCTATCAGCTACTGGCCAATCTCAATGGGTGTGAGGTCACTTCAAATTATTAAGGACTTTCTGGAAAATTCAATGCTTATTTATCAGAGATTATTGGCTTATTTTTGTAATTTACGTAGTTTTCCTGTGAAACCTGTTTCTACATGTCTAAATATGCTAATTTATGATAAAGAATATGAACTTTGGATCTTGGAGTCCGTTTGATCTTTATCTGATGGGATCTGTGCAGTTGGGACTTCATCTATGCGGAATACGTAATGGCTGCAGGAAATCATCACCGTAAGATAGTTTGGCAGGTATTTATTTTATTACAAAATTTTCTTAGCACCTCTTTTTTGCTTGTTTGGAATCACCAATGTAGTGCGTATACAATCAGATTCTTTGCTTTACGCTCATCTTTTGTGGAGATCCCTGCTGAAAATTCTGCCCTTTTCATATTAGTGAGCTTTAGCGTCACACACACGCGGGCACATATAGAGAGAGAGAGAAATATGGTGCCACTACTTTTTTAATTTGAATGACAGGGTTAGTTAAATTGTACAGAAGAAAGTAAAAGTTGGAGGCATGGGCATCAAAATTACTCTTGACCTGTAACTTTGCAGAACCAATCCTATATAGTGATTCAATCATCCTCAGGCAGAATAACATTTCGCTAGTTAGTTAATTTCATAATTAAGCCTCTAATTACTTCGAAGAGAGAGGGAGATTGCCCTTCCATTTTTTGGGAATTCCTCTTCCTCCTCCTCCTCTTGCTGAAACAAAATTCATACACAGTAACCTTCTACTAACAATGATGGCTTTTTCTTACCAAGTTGAAAAACAAAGTGTACTAAATGTGGACTATATAGTTCTTTGTGAATTTCCATTCTTCAGTTAGAAGGCCCTAATTATATGAAACTGAAGGTAACGATTATATAACCTCCATGAAGTTTAATTATCTGCCTTTGGAATTTTGAGTCAGTGAGATAATTTAGTTCTGGAACTTGAAATTTTAATCTTCACTTAATTATGACTCTGTACAGATAGCAGAAGACTATTCACATTGTGAATTCTTAATCCGGCTCCCGGGATATTGCCCAAGTAAGTTATTAAATTGATCATTCATAGCGATGGGTGTTAATATTTATTTATCTCAGTTACAGCTGGACATTATCCACATTGTGATTTTTTCTTGACATAAACTATCATTTTACAGTGCCTGCTTTCCGTGATGTCATAGATGTACCATTGGTTGTCAGAAGGGTGCACAGATCGCGTAAGGAGGTTTGATCAGCAAAACTCAAATTGACCTCTTTTTTAGTTCAATATAGTGTATAATGCTGTATCTCAATGTAGGTGAGAAAGGAACTTGGGATTGGGGATGATGTGAAGCTAGTTATCCTCAATTTTGGCGGACAGGTGACTTTAGTTTGGGTGGTTGATAGTCTTGTATGTCTATTTTAATAGGTATGTGTTTGTGAGGTCATTGAAATTATCTTGCAGTGATTTGGGTAGCCATTTTTTAAGAAACTGCTCTCTCTCTCTCTCTCTCTCTCTCTCTCTCTCTCTCTCTCTCTCTCTCTCTCTCTCTCTGATGATACAATGATTGGTTTACTTTAAGAAGACAAAAGATACAATAATTGGAGACTGAAAAATTTCTCTAGCTTAAAGGGTGAAGTATTGATGGTTGTAGCTGGTCTGTTTCTTCAACTACGTGACAACAGTACTTCCAACTTGAGGTTTCATGTGATCTTATCATCTTTTAGCTGATGATTTTACATAGTCTGCATCATGTGTTCATTTAATAATAGTGTGAATATATTAGCAATTTATGCTTTGGAGAATGCTGATAAGTCACTAATTTTAAGTAGGAATTTTTACTTGTACCAGCAGCATTGTTTGTTTCCTGAACATTTGCTCTCTTATTCATTTTTGTCAAAATTTGCTTTGCCTGCAGCCATCAGGCTGGAAATTGGACGAAAAGTACTTGCCTCCCGGTTGGTTGTGCTTGGTATGTTCTGTAGCATTTCCTTTAGAGCCCACATTTTGCAAAAGCCACTTTCATTATGGCCCTAGTTCACCCTCTTATGACTGATAAGATGTTTAATTTAGGTTTGTGGTGCATCTGAGAGTGAAAATCTTCCACCGAACTTTGTAAAGCTTGCTAAAGATGCATACACACCTGATCTCATTGCAGCCTCTGATTGTATGCTTGGTGAGTGGGGAACTTGCATTGGCATCTGAAGTACATTATTTTCCATCTCTTAGTTATCTTATTTCTGTCATTATATCAGGAAAAATTGGATATGGTACTGTCAGTGAGTCTTTAGCATACAAGTGTCCATTTGTATTTGTGCGGCGTGATTACTTCAATGAAGAACCATTCTTGAGGAACATGCTGGAGGTACTTCTCACTGCATCTGTATATGTATATTTATCTGTAGTGGGAATGCTTTGATTTTTTTTTCACTTTTTGGATTGATTTCTGCAGTACTATCAATCTGGAGTAGAGATGATTAGGAGGGACTTGCTCACTGGCCATTGGAAACCTTACCTTGAACATGCGCTCAGTCTGAAACCATGCTATGAAGGTGGCGTTAATGGTGGCGAGGTAACATTTCTAGAACTTATGAGACTATCTCATAGGACATTACATCTTTGTAGGGAACTTGAAGGGAATTCACGACCACTCAAAAAATGTAAATCTCTTTAGGCATCATACCTTAACCTTCTAAAGCATCATGCTTAGGGTTCTTTTAAGCATCACAGTCAAGAGAAGGAGGAGGAATTAAGTGCCATCACTACCAAAGGGGTCAATTCAAAGCAAAACTTGCTAATGATCTTCATAAACTCTATCGATAGAAGAAAATACCAGTCTACATTAGACTCCTCTGAAAGAGCCTTACTCCTAGTTGAAGTATATATACAAGAAACAGTATATTCTACTCATAATGAGAGCAGGAAATAAGATAATATCCTAATAGTTCTCTAATCCTAAATGATAAGAGTATTAATTTAACAAACAGAAGAATCCTCATCCTTTTAGGACTCTTCTTTTAGTTGTGGATAAATGTAACACCCCTACTTACCAGAGTTTGATAAAGACAGTCATTTGTTTGAACAAATATGAACTTGTTAGCTGCATCAAAGTATTTGATTTCATCGAACTTTTTGTAGCTTCCATCATGTGTCGAGCTAAAAGAGCAAAACTATATTTATAATGCTGAATGCAATGATGCTTTTTAAGCATTTTAATCTGTTCAGCTGCACGCCAATGACATTCTATTAATTGAATTGGTTTCCAATCCTTTGTGATGCGATTATCCAGGTAGCAGCTTACATATTGCAGGAGACAGCCGCTGGGAGAAATTATGCATCAGATAAAGTAATCTTAATTGAACTGTTATATCTTAATCCTTGGTTATTCTTCTCTAGCACAGTATTAATCTTGCTGTTCTTGCTGTCACAATGTAGTTTAGTGGAGCAAGTAGACTGCGTGATGCTATAGTTCTTGGGTATCAGCTGCAAAGAATGCCTGGAAGAGACCTATGCATCCCAGATTGGTATGCAAATGCTGAAAATGAACTGGGCCTCAGCGCTGGATCCCCCGAAGTTGGAATGAATGAGAAAAATTCCCAAATGAATTTGTGAGTTGGTTTCAGCATTTGTCATATACTCAATGAATTTTGGACTGAGTTGGCAGTTGTTGACATGATTTTTCTACCTTTTGTAGATGGTCTGATGATTTTGAAATTCTTCATGGTGATCATCGTGAGCTCCCTGATACAGTGAGTTTCTTGAAGAGTTTGTCAGAAATTGTGAGTGAAGGTGGAAAGAGTCCAGAGAAGAGGCAGATGCGGGAGCGTAAAGCAGCTGCTGCACTCTTTAATTGGGAGGTCTGATTATCTTATTTGGATTAGTTTCTACATTTTTATTCCTCTTCCTGTTTGATAAATCGAACACTTGTCAGAGTTCTTAGGAGATTTCATTGGCGTGATGTGGGAGGTAATTGTTTGTGTATCAGTTCTTTTAAAAAGGTCTCCAATTGGGGCAAAAGTCATGAATCCTTCTGACTTTTGATTTTTTCGCAAAAGTCAGTGAGAGATGCACTGCAAAGGGTCCCGCTTTTAGTTCCAGTAATTTCTAAGTGATGCTTAGTTGCGTTTTTGTGTAGTGAGTGGAGCTGTATGCTGATCATGGCCATTTTTTGACATTTTTCTCACTTCTACTGTATATGTGGAGTGGGTTGGTACTTCCATATGAGATTTGGTGGCAAATGTTGTAATTTTGATTTGACTGTTTTTACAATAATTAAACAGGAAGAAATATTTGTCACAAGAGCACCTGGAAGGTTGGATGTAATGGGTGGAATTGCTGACTATTCAGGAAGCCTTGTGTTGCAGGTTAGAAAGTCCTTTTTTTACTACGTTTTTACAATCCGACAATGGATAAAGTCAATTATGTAAGCAGAGTCTCGCTAAAAGGAGAGCATTGGTCTTTGTTGTGTTCCTTTTGCATTATTTCAGGAACATCCTATTTCTCATATGATTTTTTTTTTAATGTTACATATGATCTTATCTTATTGTAAAAACTACTTCCAGATCTGTCATGGCAATCTAGACATTGATAACAGATAGACAATAGATGATCTAAATTGACGGATGCTGAAATTCTTTTCAATTATTCAGAATAATTGTGCTCAGATGACAACTATTAATTGGCTTTTAATCTGGCTGCTGCTTAGATGTTTATGAATGTTCAGTTATCACCAGTCGTAAGTGCATATATTTGAATTGCTCTAGTAATTGTACTTTACCCTTTTTTTTTCTTTCCTTCTTGCTTGTTTCAATCTTAGAAGGATGTTGTGGATCAGCCCATAGAGAAAATGCCAAATTGGGGCTAGACTTCATGATGATTCATAATCGTTATAAGGGTTCCAGTTGGGGCAGGACTTCATGAGCTTTCATAATTTTTTAAGGATTTCCATCAGAAGCATAGTTGTTCTATAGAGGGAGAGGCTATTTTGTGAATGAATTGCAGATTATCAAATTTCATGAGTAACAATTTGTGTGGTGAATTGCAGTTTAAGCAAGAAAGGATTTAGGCATTGTTCATCTGCTTGGCCTTCTAAATATCTTGATGTCCCTTGCATTTGCTTTCCATACTGCTAGTGTTTTTGGCTTTGCCTTGCCTTCTCAGGACATAACCCCCTTTCATAACTTAGGGATAGAGTTATGGAAGGCATCCCTTTGCCAAAGTTCCTTTGTTTATTGCTTTGACTTTCATTTTCTTAGGTTCAATTGAGTGGACATGAGTCAGATATAATTGCATTGATCCTTTTACCGCTGTCTTCTTTTCTTCTTTTATCACTGCCTTTCAGCATAGTATAGTTTCGTCAATCTATACCTGTAATTTGTATTGAATGTGACCATGTTTCCAAGATCATTTGCGCATGCATAATTGTTTAAGCCTTGTCACTTGATGTTCTCTATGCCCAGAATATGTTTTCCTTCTGTTCAGTCACAATTTCTTCATCTCCTATTGACATGTTTACCTACCAGTACCACTATTTCCCACCTAGAACTTGGAGCTCTCACTTGTAATTTCACATTCACCAGTTAAAGATTGTCATGGCATGAATAGTTTGGTCATGCTCCAAGGTGGTTGCTTTCTCATGGGTTTTTACTTCCTATGCCATCTATTTGTGACTTGCTGGGGAACTTTATCTTTTTGCCAAGGCATGAATGAATTTGGATGTTTTTGTATTCCTATCTTTTCTCACCTTTCTTTTTTATTTGACACTGCCATTTGCATTCTCGTAATTGAAGCCATTCTGCCATTCAATAAAACAGATCACTCCAAGTTTGAGAAGTATTAATTTCAGTTGCTACCCTTCTCTCTATTACTTAACTCCGTTAGAAATTGTAACTCTCTCGAGTCGAATTTCACTTTTAAAAACTTTCAAAATACAAGTTTTATGGGACTTTTTCCCCACTTCTGCAAGTTTTGCCAATGGAGTAGACTAGTGTGAGGCATTGTGTATATGTTATTTAGTCCAATAACATGCTTCTGCACTTCCTGCATTCAGATGCCTATTCGTGAAGCCTGTCATGTTGCTGTTCAGAGGAATCATCCAAGCAAGCACAGACTATGGAAACATGCTCTAGCTCGGCAACAAGCCAGAGAACCAACTCCTGTTCTTGAGATTGTATGTTTCCAGTTGACAATAAAAGCCTTTTTTCAAATTTCTACTTGTTGTTTAACATGTATCTTTACCTTTTATTTGAGGACCTGAAGGAGACTTGTATTTGTCTTATATAGGACAGTTGTTAGCCTTTTGGCACTTTATCTCTAATTGGAACAGAACAAGTATTGGCCTTTTAGGAATTTGTCTATAATTTTGAAGTGAATGACTCTTAAAGTAAGTGTTATTGTATCTAGGCAGTACCTGATTTAATCTTTTTCTTTTGAAAATGCTTTTCTTAGGTATCATATGGATCAGAATTAAGCAATCGTGGACCAACTTTTGACATGGATTTGTCTGACTTTATGGATGGTGGGAAACCAATTTCATATGAGAAGGCAAAGGAGTACTTTGCCCGTGATCCATCCCAAAAGTGAGTGTTAGATCCTATCTGATCTCTTCTTCTTTTTTCATCTTCTTTCTTTTTGGGTGTAAATCTGCATGGTACTCACATAAATTCCCATTTCAGGTGGGCAGCTTATGTTGCAGGCACTATTCTTGTTCTAATGACAGAGTTGGGTGTACGCTTTGAGGACAGTATCAGTTTGCTTGTAAGGAGTTTCTCCACATCTGTTCAAGATATATTTAGTCACATATGGTTTTTTGACCATTTGAGTGTTTTCTCGGCTAGTTTTTCTTTCTTCTACTCTTTATCTGTTCATGTCCATTTTCTTATTCTTTTGCTTTATTGAGCTATCTTTATAAGTGGAAGATCTGTCAGTCCTTCAAGTCCATGCATATGAACATGCCTGAGTTATTTATCAATTTCAAGTTCTGCAAACCTGACTCTTGGCATCTCAGGGCTTAAGCAAGATAATTAATTCAGCATAGCTAACTCTTTTTTATTTATCGCATTAGTTTGTTGGAATCAGCTTTATAATTCTGGACATAATTTATTGTCCATCATGGTTGTTGTCAACTTTCTTTCGAGCTTTCCTTGTTTGGAAGTTCTTTTTTTATTACTCCATGACCAAAAGCATTTCATTGGTGTAGCATGGATACTTAATCTTTTACTAAGAAGTATAGAGGCTACTGTGTTATTTTCTATAACACACTGTATCGTTGCAAATAGTTTTGACCATTAGAATTGTACATTTACTAGGGCATGTGTCAGATTTACATGCCTCTCCTGCGATGCTGTTTAGACTACTGTAGACTTTTACTACCTTTCAAGTGTTCTCGACTTAGTATTGCGCACATGACACATGTCAACTGTTTGTTCAGATTGTTATTAAGAGTCATTATTGTGGTAAATTTGTCTTATTTCCCTGATTTTCCTGGGATTTATGATTATGATACTGCTATTTGATAAATATTTTATCATCTATAAGTATATAATATTCTTACACAACACAATGCTGATTTCTTTATCCAGATACTGATTATTAGAATTTCACTTTCAGGTTTCATCTGCTGTTCCAGAGGGCAAAGGTGTATCTTCATCTGCCGCTGTTGAGGTTGCTAGCATGTCTGCTATAGCTGCCGCTTATGGTAAATTCCTCCAGTCAACATGTCATATATGATTACACTTAAAATGTTGATGATTTTATGTTTTCTCAATGGATGATTAGTTTGACAGCATCTCATTTGGATGAGAAATTTTTTCCCCTTATGATAGGTGAGGGGCGTAGAGGAACCAAATCCAAGACATCTTGGATCTTGGATGAAAATATGGATAAAAACAACTTTTAAAAATTTCTTTGAAGTGCCCATGTTTGCACATAACATTTTGGTGAAGAGTTCAACGTTTCTTTCCTAGGGGTTCATAGCAGGCCTAGAGACATGTGGTCTCCCCCATTTAATAGATTACTCTTGGGAAAAATGGTATGTCTTATATGGTAATAGAGTCACAGATCACATGTTTGAATCCCGATACTTCCCTGTTGAACTATGCTTGTTTTCCTGCTCCCTCTAGTCTGTTTAATATGTTGTTGGACTGTTACTTGAGGATAAAAGGACTAGGAAAGATACAGTTGTTTTTAAATGCTTCAATAAGAAGACACAACTATATGAGAATCAAAGGTTAAGGAACTATTCAAGGAGACATGGTCGAAAACATTGGGAGAATACTTGAATAATTGGATCTCACTGAGACTGGGAGTGATGGAGCAGAATTAAATTGAAAATTTTTTAGGATTTTGAGGAGAGAGGGAGAGAGAATCAATAAAGAAGGCAAGATAGCTTTGTGTAATCTGTGACATCACTCTTCAGCTTTTCCACAACTACTCATTATAACAAGGAGTCTTGACCATATTCCATTTTGAACTTTGTATGAATTAATGTATTTAATGATCTTCTAAAACATGGCAGGGTTAAACATAAGCCCACGGGATCTCGCTTTGCTTTGCCAGAAGGTGTGGCTCACAGAACAATCTTCTAAATAATTTGTTATTCAATTTCTTGATTTTAGTTAAGTCATTATTTCTGTTTCTTTTGGCTCCTCTTGTAATTTTGGAAAACATATGCAATAGGTAGAGAACCACATTGTTGGAGCTCCATGTGGTGTAATGGACCAGATGACTTCTGCTTGTGGTGAAGCAAACAAGCTTCTTGCCATGGTCTGCCAGGTAAGATTTTCAGGTCTGATTGAGAGGTCTTCTGTGCTTGTTGGATGAAAAGTGATCTGAGAATTATGCTGTGCAGCCTGCTGAGGTAATTGGACTTGTAGAAATTCCCGGTCATGTCCGATTCTGGGGAATTGATTCAGGAATTCGTCACAGGTATAATTTGTGTGGTTTTTTTTTATTCTCTCATTCTGGTTTATCACTCCCAGCCTCCTTGCTTGATGTAAGCATGTACTGTTTCTTGTCTGATCAGCCTGTTGTCTTTTAATTCAGTTCATAATTGTGGGTTTTGACAGCAGATCTGCTTTCTTATCACTGGTTCAGATTGTTTCAATTCTAGTTTTTTTCTTCTCTAGTGTTTTTGCTTTTTTCCTCATTAGATCAGGATTGAATTTTGCATTTAAATCATTCTTTCTTAAGCTAATTCACCCCCCCCGGCAAAAGGAAAAAAAAAACTTCAAATCCCATTTTCGGTTTCATTTTAGAATCTTTTATTTCTAAAAGATGTAGTGCTGAACTTGAAAAATATGTGCATGTTTTCCCTTCTTGCACGCACCTCGGTGCTTATGGTTGTCTGTAGCTTGTGTGAGTTTGCTCTCTGTTATGTTTTCTTTCTTTTCGTCTTTTAGTTGGCAATGTTTTAGCTTTGGATAAATTGGTCTTTTCTATTGGCAGTATCGGAGGTGCAGATTATGGATCTGTCAGAATTGGTGCCTTCATGGGTCGAAGGATGATAAAGTCCACAGCAAGAACGATGTTGTCTGGGACTCTGTCGAATGGGAATGGGACAAACCAAGATGAACTGGAGGAGGATGGTCTTGAACTTCTTGAATCTGAAGCTTCATTAGATTATCTATGCAACCTGTCACCTCACAGGTGTCCTTCAAATGTGATAACATGCTTATAGAATGAATAGAAACTTTGGTCACCATTGTTCCCTAATTTTTCAATCTTCTTTCTAAAATGCAGGTATGAAGCTCTGTACGTGAGTATGCTTCCTGAGTCCATTTTGGGGGAGACATTTGTGGAAAAATATGCTGATCACAATGATGCTGTCACTATTATCGATAACAAGCGTACTTATGGAGTGAGAGCCTCTACTAGACACCCCATTTATGAAAATTTCCGGGTCAAGGTAAGGATTTGACCTTTTCAGATGCATCTTTCCTCATTTATGAAGATTGATTGCACTAGTATCTTTCTTTCTGGTTTCTGCTATCAGCCAGACAAAGGGAGAAAAAGGAATTTGATTTCAACCCTCACTAATAAGGCACCACAATAAGAAGTTTCAAGATGATGTAAAACTCACCAATATCAGTTACACAAAAATTTGAAGTATGATAGATACTCGGCTGTTTCTCTACCTTGCATCACCCATAGTCACTAAAGGAAATCACTTGAAGAAGTTCTGTTGTTACTTTTTCCCTTGTTTATGCTTTTGCTTATGAGTGGATCTAAACCTGTCTGATAATTCGTGTATAGGCTTTCAAAGCTTTGCTGACATCTGCAAGTTCAGATGAGCAATTTACGGCACTTGGAGAACTACTATATCAGGTACATAAATAATGTCAAGATTGCATGGCTTGTTGATTATGTCCTTGACTGTTGAATTGCATTTAAACAAAGCTTGAAAAAAGAGAGAATGTGGTGATGTCTGTGAGGCTAATCAGTTTGTCTTTAAATGAAGACCCTCATACATGAATTTTCATGAAATAATAGAAGAGTTTGAATTCTGTTGTCAAGGTACTCAGTAGAATAAGGAATTCTCATTATTGAACAAGTATCATAAGCAAAATCACGATGCATATTTGAGGTAAAAGATGTCCTGTTTTGGAGATTGTGTTTTTATAGCCCCGTCTCTACAGCGTTAGATTGTTTCTTTGGTGACGGAATTTTTCTTCTAGCATTTCATACAAAACGAGGTTGCTTTACTCTGTTTTTTGTTTCTGGTGCATGATCTGACTACTTTCTAGAGTAATTGGATGGTATTGCTGCTAAAGAAGCAAATAAATCACCGTCAACATGGGACCTGTTAATTTGGTTTGAGTTCCAGATAGCAGTCGCATGCTCCTAGCTAGAGTTGCACTTCATCACCATGGTCAATGTGGTGTATGGTTCTTTGTGCGGGGACTGGCGTCAAATGACTTCACGTCATTTCTGGATTATGGAATTGCTTGATGCTTCCACTTGGTAATTTTTTAATCACATTCAGCAAGTATGTGGCTAACCCTGGAGCTTAATTTTTCTTTTGCAGTGTCATTATAGTTATAGTGCATGTGGACTTGGCTCAGATGGAACAGAGAGACTTGTGCAGGTTGGTCCAAGAGATGCAGCATAACAGACTAGCCAAACATGATGATGGAACCTTATATGGAGCAAAGATTACTGGTGGTGGTTCTGGTGGTACAGTCTGTGTAGTTGGCAGAAATTGTCTGAGAAGCAGTCAACAAATTCTCGAGGTAGTAATATTCCTTTTCCTTTTCGTCAAATATTATTATAGATTCTTTTGTTGTGCAAATTTGTGACATTTCAATGTGTCCATTAGTTGATTTTGAAGTTATAACCATGGTTGGAATCCTTTTTTCTGAACCTATGTAATTATCAGCTCCTGCTTTTTCACGTGGCCCGGAAATTCATAGTAAGGGCATCTCTTGGGTTGAAAAAGGCTGAGGTTATTTATAGTTCAATAATATGGACATTTTCCATTGAAAAATCATGTTTTTCGTTTGCTTTGCAATTGCATTTTCCACAAGATACCTGGAAATTTTAGTGCAAATCTTTCCCTATCTGTTATGAATCTGTGATGTATCGAAGCTCAGTTGACATGGTAACGTGATTTCGGTTGTCCAGATTCAACAGAAATACAAAAAGGCCACAGGATATCTGCCATTTCTTTTCGAGGGTTCATCGCCTGGTGCCGGGAAGTTTGGGTACCTGAAAATTCGCGGCGCAGCTCCGCCAAGTCAGTTGATTCTTGTTAGCCAATGGCTATATTAAAAGTTAAACAACCTCTACAAAATAGTTATATGCTGGCTGTGTGCTGGATGTCCATTGTGATGCTCGAAGTTGCATCCGGGGACATGTCCTCTGCCTTTGTGGACATCTCCACTAGTCAAATCGGTCACTGCTACAAAGTCATTTGATATGAACTTTAGCGTCTTCCAATCATATTTCATGTGAACAAGAGTTGAAGTGTCAGCTTAAAGATTGAATAGCTGCTCTTCAAGCAGGATATGGAATTTGCTTGGAGACTATAAAGTCAATAAAAGAGCGGCAAATTGCCGTTTCCATTTTTCTTCTTCTCTTTTACTTAAATGCTTCTCTTCTCTGCGCAATTTTACTTTACATTGCCACCCGCAGAGTCGGATTTTTCGGACCAGTTTGATGAAAGAAGCCCTCTCTCTTATCTTCAAGCGACGAAAGATGTCTCCTTTTTTCTAATCTTTTTTCTGTTTTAAATAGTAGCGTCCTCAATCGTTTCGTGCCAAAAAAAAAAAAAAAAATTAACTCTGATTTATTTTGTCATATCCCCGAAGTCGCTTACAGCATAAAGGAATTATAGAAGGGCTTTGACTTCTGTTGACATTGATTTGGTCAATGGGGTTTAAAGTCAACATGTTAAGGAGGAACAACTTGGTTGAATTCGTGTTAGTTTACCTCGACCTAAGGTGGTTTGGAGGATATATGGTACATCTTTAGGTAGTAAAAGACTGTCCAAAATATCTCGCGTAATTGTAGTGAAGATATATGGGTTCAAAATAAAGGAATTGAATTAATATGTATGTGAACAAATCTTTTTATATAATTTGTTTAGTGAAATTTGAAGGTTTTCTCAACTTTTTTTCCCTTTTTTTTTTTTTTTTTTGACATGGCACCATGGATTTCTAAAGTTCCTTATTTTACGTCATTCGTAATATGTTTTTTGGTTATACCCATAAATTATGAGTTTGCAATATATGGTATCGAGTTTATCATTATGCTAAAAGAATCAATGAAAGTGGTGAGGTTGGTAACAATGTTCAATGTTCCTGTTGCCTAGATATTGGCAAGAGATTTTTAAGGTGCACTATTGCACTGTACTACCTCATTTCTACGGCTATTACACAATTGATTACAATGAATCATCATAAATCAATTCTCTTTTAACTGCCAATGTTCTAACTGGGAATCCACCAAGTGATTGACACGGTGATTCAAGACTTTGTTTTCAAGTTGAAGGTCACAAATTTGAATTCGATTGCCCATGCTATTCTCAATCCCAGGAAATCTTAATTAGTCTGAAAAAGACGGACTTGGACTTAGATGTATTATTGGTATTAGGCTTCCTCACTTGTCCTTGATAGAGTTGCAATAATAGGCTCACCCACTCCAATAGTTGTCGAGGTAGGTCGCAATCCCGCTCGAACCCCTTTTTTGGGTAAAAATAGCATAATATGATGTGAAAAAATTGAATTATTTTTGCAAAATAATGATATATCTAATTATTGTGGTTTATATTAATGTCATTAGGATACTAGCCGAAAAATCAGTTGGATTATTGTCAAAAGTGCAACACTAAGGAAGAAAATTTTTGGTACATCGGATTATTGAAACTAAGTTTTAGTGACTTGACTTTAAAATTAACTATTATTTTTTTTTTATCAATTGAAGAAAAATTTGGTGCCAAAAGTTTACAAATCATTTCTATCTAAAAGCTCTTCCATTTCATTACAAAATTAATTGAGATTTCTTGAAATTATATTTGGTTAATATTATGAAAAATCTCAAACGGGTACATATGTAATTAATTTATCTAAAACTATTTTTTTATCATAAAAAATCTTAGATTAATACATTTATGGCAAATTTACCCCAAATGATTACAAAAAATCCCAAATAGGCACACTTGTAACAAATTTACCAAGACTAATTTTTGTAACTTAAACTAATACATTTGTGATAAATATACTCATTTAATACCACCAAAAATCATTAAATTTGATACAAATGTAACAAACGAAAAGTAAAATCCCAAACTAACATACTAACCAACTATCACGTGTTATTTAACTTAATAATTTAACAATAAAATTTAAACAAAACTAATATGAGATAAATTAGTCATAAATATATCAATTCATGAATGACTTATCAAATATGTACCAATTTAAGATTTTTAATGATCAAAGCATTAATTTATGGTAAATTTATTATAAATATACCACTTTAGAGCTTTCCATGATATTAACCCAAGTACATTCGACATCACTAAGAACCGCTTTGCTAGAATTTAAAAGCTGGCTCGTAAGTAACAAGCTTTTGATATTACCAAAAATTATGGATCCAGACTCTAATATCAATTTCATTAAAATTAACACAAATGTACTGATTCCCATAATTTTCTCCTTTCGATCTCGTCCTTCACATACCATGAAATGCATTGTTTAATTAAAGTGTCATAAAATTAAAAAAGATTGTTATGTTTTAACCAAGGATTGGTTTTCATCAGGAAAGGTTTGAATAAACTAAAAATAAGTAATATTTTCACTGTTCAACATATTCTAAGCCTAGAAATAATGAAACGTTCTAGACCATTCATTTGTCAGGAGAAATTAAATCCGGTCACGATGCCATTCATTTTACTTGATTCACTGATTCTCTTTTAGTCATCATAACCCACAAACAACAAAAGCCATCAGCAGCCAAGCAACTTGAATGGAGTTAATCATCAATGAGACTACACAGTAAAAGATATTCCATGCGCTAACGACACAGGTGCTGTATACAGTCTGCAAAGAGTTGCACAGAGATCCTGCTTTGGGAACAACAGGGAAAGAGAGATTCGACATAGGCTAAAACTTGCATCCTGCCAATTTAAGTGCTCATTGGCTCGGGACTAGGAGCACTCAGAATATCCAGCAGCGAGTTCTGGGCTGGCAGCTCCTCATGCCACAGCGGAAGGGTGTCACCAGGGTAGAAGTTTCTAGTCACTCCCTCAGAATTTATCTGAAAGTGCACCAACGAAAAGAAGGGTTCTTTAGCAAATGGGCCGCAGTCGCGTCACAAGAGTTGAGTTTAACTGGAAGGGTTGAAAGTACGAAGAAGAAATCTTACAGTAACAGTACGAACAACACCACCGCTAGCACCATCTCGTGCAATTGCAAGGGAAACAGCCTTGACCACCAGTTGCTGCAAAAGGGCAGTGCAAGGAACTAAGAGAGGATAAGGGCAGAAAATGAGGACAAATAAAAACGGCCTCATTATCTTTTGCTGACTCTTGTTTATTTACAGGCTACCCGCTTTTCCTTTATCCCTCATCAATTAAGATCATGAATACACAACTAAAAAACAGCTCTCAATAGCAATCTCAGTATTTGTTTGAAAAAAAAAACAGTAGCCAAATTAACTCTTAAAAAATTAGCTCTATGAGAATGTCCACGACAATGCTCTGTCAACATGCAATTCTGGATATGATTAACCAAATTTCAAGGCTTAGCTATGAACTGGTTCATCATCATCTACATACCTCAGCCTCCTCCTTGGTCATCCCTTCTTTCCAAGCTTGATCAAAGAATCCATACAAGTAGCTGGAGCCAGATCCTGAAGAAGTCATCTAGGTTATTATGCAGAGACAAAAGATAATAACTTCCATATATTGTACTCTTGAAATTTGACACTAGAGCATCCGCAATTCTTAGAAGTCTCTGCCACCAATGTAAGCGAGAATAAACGGCATAATTAAAGAAGTGAAGT
Organism: Eucalyptus sideroxylon; assembly: GCA_014182405.2. Lineage (NCBI taxonomy): Eukaryota > Viridiplantae > Streptophyta > Magnoliopsida > Myrtales > Myrtaceae > Eucalyptus > Eucalyptus sideroxylon. The sequence continues at coordinate 26,125,798 of CM024550.2, forward strand.
TCACTTCCTGAACTGCCAATAACAGGAAGATGGGACTCCATTGGATGCAGCAAAAAGAATCAAACTAGTGGATAAGCTATAAATCCAGAGCAGAATTTGAAGGACTTGTAGAGATGGCCATGTCACACTCAGTAAAAGTTTTTCTCATAGGTTTAGCAAACCAGAGAGATTGGGTCCACCAACACTGTCGCATTTTCATTGGCGATTTTAAGTTAAAAATAAGTCATTTCAATTATAGCTATTAAAGTACCTCCAATAGCAAAAGGCTGCTCTACAATTGTACCACCGAGAGGAATTCCGTAGATTTTACCACCTTCATACTTGTCCCATCCGCCAACTATGAGTCCAGTTTGCAACATGTTCTGCCATTTCCCAAAAGTTCAATCTTAGCATGTGTAGCTGCTCATGTTCAAATCAGGAATATCAAAGTCTAATGACAAAATCCACAAAGAGTTAAAACTAGTACAAATTATTTTCTTTTGTTTAAATACCTTCCACATGTATATCCATATTCAAAAATCAAAGAACTTAAAGTCATTCTCTGTTAAATCTGTACTATGTTTGGACTTCTGACGTCTTCATCCAAGGTGGTCCCCAAACTACATTGGAATCTAGTCAAACAACTTACGTAACGTCTTCAAACAACAACTCCAGTTAAGTAATACCAAAACCAGAGCTTTGTTACTGAAGTAGCTCAAAAGAATAGACTCAAGCATTTCAAGCATGTTTTAAGTTAACATTTGGAGGACACGGCCAACTACCAATGCATCCTAGATAACCTTTATAAATGATTTATCAGAAAAATAAGCTATCCTAGCATTCTCAAGCATAAAGTATTTCACAGCAGCTTAGCAAAACTGATCAAAGAATGCACTCATGAGCTGATGATGTCCTGTATGGCTATATGAAGTTGTGAAACATCTTCCCATCAACAAAATATGACTGCAATCCCATGCAGATGGCAAGATCCAAGGACCTCAATAATAACTCATGCCTTGAGCTCAGTTTGGCAGAGTCAGTGTCAAACTGAACTGGCTTAATCATCAAGAACTCCGAGTTTCTCCAAGCCCATGGAAATCATATTCCAATATGTTAATATGTGAAAAACCCAAATAAATTAATAGACTGAGAGTGTATATGAATTGACACTAATATTGATGCTAGTACCAGAAACCTCAAGATACAATAAGATCTAAAGTATGCACCTTGTTATTGTAAGATATCAGCCTGACAAGATTTGCAGCAACTTTGACAGTTGCAGGCTGACCCAGCTGTATACTGCATGGAAAGAAATATATCATTACAATGCAATAAAATCCATATCATAGATCATACAAATGAACTCAAACTGTCAAATAAATTAGGTATTGATGCATTTGTGGAAAACTTAAATTGATATACAATATCTCTGCATCATCAAACGAAACTGAAGGATGTTTACCAACTCGACACCCAAATAAAATGCAGCGAATTAACTGCTAGCCAACAAACATATCTCTATATCAGTAGATGAAACTGAAGAATTTTAATAACTTGACGTATGCAGAAAGTGACAGCTTGCCATTAAAATAACAACCGTATCTGGCTGGATTACCGCACCAAAAAAAAAATAAAAATAAAAAATAAAAACAATAAGGAAAATTCCAAGATGCCCATCAGTATCCCATCCACTTCAACATGAATATGTAGGAATGATTCATGACAAAGAGAAGAACTTCCATACTTCTACGTGAGGGTTTTTCAACTTAGCCTTATATGCAAGTACTGATTGATGACAATGGTCAAATGGTGTCAACGCCACAAAACCAGGAATGACTCATTTGAGAATAGTTAGTCAACGTTAACAACAAGGAAGGACATTTTGGGGAGGTATTTTAGGATGAGTAAATGATGACAGTAAACAAAATCAAGAACTCTGCAGTTCTATTGAAGTAAAAAGAACAAAAAAGCTCCCTCGATGAGCCATCCTGAAAATAAGTTGCATGCACCACACCATGACCAATAAACATCCTTCAATGCACATTCCAATACTTCATTACATATGCATCAAAGCATATCCGAATGTTCTACAGAAAGCCACAACTTTTAAGTCTTAAGGCGCCAATACCAACTTCTAAGGGCAAAAATGATGTACAGGAGAGCAAGCACAAAACGATAACTCACGTGTGTTGATGGAGGAAATAACGGACATAGTCCGAGAGAACCTGAGAATCTGCCGCCTGCAAAGAACAGAAACTGAATCTTTCAGATCATCTCCTCCCCATAAGCGGTCGTCGACCACAGCAACCAAAAGAGATAATTCTCCATTTATAAAGAGACGGAGCGATGATCAGCTTAAATTTCAGACCAATTGCGAATTCAGGGAAACAGGGAACAACCGCATTCAAAATTTCAACGCAAGATTTAATCTTTCTCCATAAGAAAGCACTTCAAGCCACTTTCCGACATCCGACGCAAAAGGGGTACCGCGAATCGACCCAAAAACCAACGCCCCGGAGAGAAAAAGGGGGGAAAAGAACAACCCACCGATCCGGAGCGGCAAACGTACACATTATCCGTCAGCTGGCTGATCTTGTCCGACGCCCGGTTGGCAACATACATCCCTACCAGAAAACACAAAAAACCCCCAAAACGAATCAGCAAAATCGAACGCGAGTTCGCCAGCACCGCCAGTCCAGTCCAGCCAAAAAAGCAATCGATTCGCATCAAGATCCATCAAGAGATCCTACGAACGACCCATCACCCAAGATTGCCCACCCGATACGGGGCGGGGAAGCGGCGAGGGGATTTACCGGTGCTGGTCCGAGAGTCGGCGCCGAGGACGACGCCGCCGTTGTAGGTGACGCCGATGATGGTGGTGCCCATCGAGTGGGGCTCGTTGAGGCTGGGCTCCATTGCCTTCGAGGGGGTCGAATCGGAAACCCTAGCGGAGGCGCGACGAGCTGGGATTGGAGGCTGTGCCTTCTTCTGCTGGTCGCTGAAGCTGGGGAGTTCTTGGAATGGAATGCAGAGTGAGAGAAGGAAGGAAGGAAGGAGGGGCAAAGGTGGAAGCTTTAACCCCTCTTTCTCGACTCGCGCTGGCGTTCTGCGCAAGTCAGATGGGTTGATTGCGAAAATGCATTTTCTTTCTTCTTTTTTTTCTTTTTTTGGGTGGGGTGGAAAAAAATAAGACTTTCGCATTTATTTAATTTATTTTCGCTCTTTTTTTTTTTTCTGGCAAAGGTAATTACATAAAATGAAAAAGTCCATATATAAGAATTTGGCACCAAGAACTTTCACTCATAAAGCGAACATGCAGGATGATTTTGAAGGAAGTCGGGTAAAAGAAAAAGAAAACAAGAACAAAAAACACAGCTAAAACATGTTTAAGTTGTTATTTTCGCTCCTTTTAAGCTGTTACTCTTACTATTTTTTTTTTGTTGTCCAACATCAAACTTTCAAACATGTTTAATGATGACATTTACCCTCGTGAAAATAATTTTTTTAAGAAAATATATGTTTTTCTTATGAAATCATAATTGGAAAAAAGCAATTCCTACTTTTATAAAAAAAAAAAAATTGATATCATAAAAACGTCACATTTGTGATAAAATTACTCCAAATTAATTTTTCTTGATTAAAAACTTCAAATTAATATATTTATGACAAGTTTTATCACGAAGAAACCATAAATTAATATAGCAACTACCATGTGTCAACGAACTTCAATTTGATTATAAAATTTAACGGTAGTTAATGGATGATAAATTTATCATAAATGTACTAGTTTAGGGCTTTTTATTTTATTAACCCCATAAAAAATATGAAAAAAATATGCATATTGATCCAATAAATTCATACTTACATGTTTTGAGAAAACTTAATTGTTTATAGAAGGAGTATGGTGGGAGTTGGAAAATTTAAACGAAAAAAAAAGTAAATTATAGTAAAGTAATATCATACGAAGAGAACATTTTAAGTTGCCCTAAGCAATTATACACGACCAATCTCTGAATTTTCTTTTTATCACTTTATTGTACCTGAGGTCCTTAGATCTTCTATTGCTAGATTAAGCATATTGATTAGAATGATTAAATTTTGTTAACAATCGTGCTAGAGATTCAATTGAACTGCAAGATGGAAGTACAAATTGACAGTAAATCTGTGGTAGAGAGCTTAATGGGCTTAGTATCGAGCCCATGGACGATGGAAGCAATTTTGGAGGATTGCAGAGTATTGCTGGCTCAACTCAAGAGAGTCTAGGTATCTTATGTATCTAGAGAAGCTAAGGGTGCGCATGGATTTGTTTTGTTGTTTTTTTTTGTTCGCAGGAACGAAAAAAAAAAAAATTTTGTTTTGGGAACAGTTTTTGAACAAAAGAACATGTTTGGTAACGTTTGGTCGAGAATAAAAAATGAACGTAAACATGTTTGGTAAATTTTATTATTTTTTTGTTTCTTTTAATTTTTTAAACTTTTTTTCCTTTCTTTTTATTTTTCTTTTTTTTTCGGCCGGCACCGCCTCCGGCGACGGCCGACGGGGCCGCCGGCCTCGCCCGGCCACGGCGAGGCTCGCCGCCCACCTGCGAGGCCGAGCTTGGCCGTGGTTGGGCGAGGCTCGGCCTCGCCCACGCCGGCGACGTCGAGCCTCGCCTTGGCTGGGCGAGCTCGGGCTCGCCCAGATCCGGCGACGCCGAGCCTCGCCGGATCTAGGCGAGGCTGAGCCTCGACGGCCAATCGCCGGCCATGGCCGAGGCCGGCGACCGGCCAAAGAAAAAAGAAGAAAAGAAGAAGAGAAGAAGAGAGAGAAGAGTGATTTTTGTTATTTTGTTCCTTCCGAGAAGTGTTCCTTTTCGGGAGAAACAACTTTTTTATGTTTCTTTTTTTGTTCTAACACTTTCCGTACGTAAGTGTTAAAACACTTTTTGGAGTGTTTCCATGCACCCCCTAATAAGCCCGCATATCCATGAGGACAACCGCCTTCCTCATAATTGGGTTTTATATCCCCTCACTCACTATGAATTTTATTATGTAATGATTCTGAATTTAGTTGTGTCTCAGCAACAAATTAGTAATGAAAGCTATCTTCCGACCAAAAAAAAAAAAAAAAAACCACATCTTGCCTCTAGATCTTGGCACGTGTTGTAAGTGTCCCCGTGGCCTATCAAGGTCCACAATATCCCTCTTGAATCATTAAAATCCGTCCTTATGTCCTCCTAACTTCAGCTTAGACTAATATTTCGTCAAAAGACCCGTCACTTGTTTCTCACGTGATTAATTTCCTCCTTCTATTGAGGGCAAATCTGTCCAGCAACAAAATATAAAATAAAATAAAGATGTAAAGATGTTATTAATAGAACCCTTGCACGATTGGGCCACCACGCAACCTCGCTAGCAACATAAGTTGGCAATGGTGGCTACCTCCATAAAGGGATAATTAACAAAAGAAAAGGTCTTAAATTTATTGTACAATTGCCAATTCAATCTTAGATATTTTAAATTGATCAATTTAATCTTAAATCTCTTATCAATTTGCCAATGTAATCATTTCAGTCAATTTTAGTTAAAAATCACTGACCTAAACATTAATTATCCTATGTGGCGTTGCTAATGTTAACAATGACCATTGTTGTAGACTTCCCAATTAATTTCAATGTTGGCTGAGGAGGGCTGGCTAGCACACCCCTCACTAGCCATAGGCGGGGGCTCAACCACAGGTAAGGATTGATGGCTAGTGTACATGTTGATGATTGTTTAGAAGGACTACATTAATAAATTGTCAAAATATTTTAGTATTAAATTAGCTAAATTGAAAAACTTATAGTGGAATTGGCATCCATATAATAGGTTTATGATTTTGTTTTCAATTTTCTCCCTGCATATATGGACACCATCCCGATCCCTGATGATGCCTTTCCACATGTTTTGTTCTTTTCTGTAATTTTCCTATCAAGTACTTTTTCTTTTTGAAATTTTCCCTTGTTGAAAAGTGTTGTGACATAACGTGGGTGGAGATTTGGTTAGAATTTGTTTGGACCATATAAAATTTAGAAATGATTGATTTCAGGGTGAGTAGATTTTAGGTCTGAAATTTGAGACCTGCCTAGTTATAATTGATTCATGGTTTTTGGAAACTAGAATTTACCCTATTTGTCTAGAACCTACGCGTTTGTCTAGTCTAGTTCCAAAGTTTATGTGGGAATGGGTTTCTACTTTTCTTTCTTTTTTCTTTTTTTTTTTCATTATTTTTTTTAATCAAGACAAATGGCAGTTACGGTAAAATAGCATTAGTAACAAAATCACTCAAAGTAAATACTGATACAAAATAAACAAAAATATAAAACAACAGGGAAGTTAAGCTTGTTAAAAAATAAATCTGTCTTATTCCAACTTCATAAAATGGGTTTTAACCAATTTTTGGGTGGGCTTAGTGCCCAAAACCTGTAAGTTGTAACCTTCCAAAACCTCTCTCCACTGGAAGCAGAAACCAGACCTATTTCCATGAGCGTCAGCCCGATTTTCGTCAGAATCGGACCGGTTGCACGACTCTAGTAGAAATGGAAGGCCATTTAGGTGATGTTGGGATTTTTTGTGTCCTTTTCCAAGGTATTAACTCTCGGGTCCATGGCACTCGCGATTTTATTCTGAAATGGGCCCTCGTTTGCAAAGGGCGGAGACTCTTTAATCAAATATCGGGGGTTGTCCCTTTGTTAACCCGAGATTCCCACATACGATTCCACCGACGTTAGGATGTCCGCTGGCGTCGGAATTTGCATGTTTCGTCACGAGATAATGCGAAGAGTTCCAGTAAATATGATGGTAATGAGGAGATTAGACATATTGCACAGTTGGGTATGTAAAATTTAGTGCAATACCTGGCAACACTAACAGACTTCCAGGATTGAAATGAAAATGAAGACACTCGCAATTCGCTTGAACAGAAACAGGACATTCCCGGCAGCATTACAACAAATTGTAACACTCTAAATGCGTACTCTATGAGACCACCATTTCTCTCCGTGGTCCATAATTTGAGATTATTGGATTCCTAAACCTCGGTACTCAGAAATTAGGCCTAACCTAGGCATGTTAACATAGTGGTAAGATTAAAAGTCTGATTTGAGTGCTGAAAAGAATACAAAAGAACAGTTTCAGAGTGTAGAAGAGTTGGTGAAGACATTAGTAATCGGGTTGAGAAAGCCTCTGAGCAACACTCATCTCCGATTGTCGGCTTTACTTCATGAGGAGTCTGTGGCTATGGCTTCCTGAAGCGGACGCAGTATCAGGGACGGAACATTGTCCTTTAATGGGATGTGGGACGGCCCGACCAACTTCTTATCAATCTTCCCAACGGTCCCGAGAACTTTCCTAACTTCGTTTGCGAGTTCAATAATATGATCATCTTCATGCCCTGTCCAACAGTTACCCAACATCAGTAAATTCGATCCTGCTAGGAACCATGGGTAATGCATAGCTGTTTGAGCTCAAGAATGTGCATGAATGCTCACCAATATCAAACAAGGCCTTCTCTAATAGGAACAGATAGTCTCTATTGTTTCCACAAGGTCCAAAGGCAGTGGCAATTTGCCTAAACAATACAATTAGAAAGGGATTAACAAAAATGTCGGAACCCTAACAGAAAGTAACATGTTAAACTTTGCCGTTTTAATTACCTTGCCATGTCCTCCAATGGAGCAGGACCCAGATAATATTTGTTTGATATCTTGTCAGGAGTGGACGTAAAGCTGCAAAAACATATGATTCTACGGTCATATAACTGTGACATATTTATTGCGTTTTGCTTCGAAGACTTATAGCATATAAGTTGAAACAAGACACATACTGCCCCAAGAATTGCATCTTCTTTAACTATAATAGAGATACTTACACTATAACTCCTTGCAAAGTTGGTTGTGACATATCCTCTCCCTGTTTCAAGAATCATGCTCCAGTGAGATATGTACTAGGAGAATCCAGATACAGAGAGCAGAGATTGTGCAACTTCAAAAAAAAATTCAGAAAAAAAACATGATAACAGTTGAAGTAAAACGCCCTCACCTTGTAAAAATCAACCAAAGTCTTCTTGTCGTACTCGCATTCTCTGCGCTCCAGATACTGTGAACAGAAAAGAAAAAAAAATGCTATTATTAGGGTGCTTCCAGATATAACCTGACTGACTAACATGCAACTCTATCTATTTCATCCTGCCCAACACACGTGCACGTATGCGCGTACACACACAGAATAAAAAAAATAAAACCATGATGACAACATGAGTGCGGAGATGGAAGTGTAAAAGGTGGTCTTCCATGGAGTACTTCATCGATCAACAAATTTTAAGGTCATAGCAATCACCAGTGTGAAGCAATTACATTGCAAATCATGGTAACGCTAAAAGGGGGAAAAACTGAATGATACGGAAGTTGTGAAGACAAACCTCCATTGCTGCTCTTTCCTTTTCAGGGTCACCTTTCACACAATATGCAATACCCCACTGAAAATAAGGGGAAACAGAAGGAAGGAGAGTTTATCAGAAAACATAGAAGGCAACTGCTTCCATAACCAGAATCAGTATTTATTCATATGAAAATGGCATGTGAGCACAGCATTTTCATTTTCCTTTTCATGTTGAGCTCTATATCGATTGTCACTTTAACTCCGTATGAGAATGCATTGGATTTTGTAGGGACAGTATACTTACGCAGATGGATCCTTCAGCTTCTTCCAAAGTGCATGTCCTAGCAGGATGGTCAGGTGTGCCTCTATGATCAATGCAGGCTGTTGCAACAAAATATCAAGAGTTCAAATTACTAACAATGCACAGTGGTATGTCAGCAGGTATACAAGTTAAAGCTCTTCTGAAAAGGATGCAATGGTTCTTTTGCAATCAACAAAGGCTTACCAAGATCAAACACACGCTTATAATTCTTGATAAAGCCTTTAATTTTCTCATCGAACTCAAATCCAGGGTTCCATACCAGTGAACCATAACCAAAAACCCAAAACACCATCCTTGCAGACCCTGCAAAAAAACTCCAGTCATTAATCCGTCAACAAACAACACTCAAGACAGAATGCTGAAACCATCAAACATTAAAGTCTGTTTTGGCAGACCGAAAGGGTAGGTCACCATTCTCTAAATAATCCCAAGGTCATTACACTGAAGACAAACTTCCAAACACCAAATGGGTTCGCAGAAAAATATTCCAATGCCAACATGGAAATCCGTGTGGAAACTTTAACTGCATCCTTAGGTCTTCTCAACTACGTGCAATAAACAAGATGAGGTCCTGTAAAAACTAATAGAGCTACGCCTACTATGGCAGTGACTACCCAAAGAAAGGTTTCTGTCAACCAGAGCCAAGATTAATTTCGAACATTACACCGATTCCTTGTAAAAAAGCCTTCAAGATTAATTTCTCGAGCGGTCATAACTAATAACATTGTCTGCAGCGTACTCCATGAACAGAAACAAGAATTTCAGCCTCGAGATTAATTGCCTAAATTTTTAGACTCAAAAGTTCGGTCGGTGAAACAAATAATTGGAAATGGCAATTTACTGGCTCATGAAAGCTCGAAAAGCCAAACAAACCCAGTAATCAACACATGCTCTGAGGACCACAGAATCGACAAACACATGAGACAAACGAAGGGAAAGCGTCAAATCTCACAAGCAACCAAAAACTAGATTTTTTTCAAGTATCAATGCAAGGTACAATCTCTAAGCTACTTGTCGCTTCACCCAGACAGAGCTTCACCACAAAAGGCCAGGATCCTGAGGAAAATACAGCTCAAAGAGAAAAAACCAATACGTTCTGCCTCAGATGTAGTCGAACGGCAGCCGTCGACTCATCGGGTGCAGCTCGATATCTCCCGTTCGAGCTCAAGCAATGTCTAATCTAATCTAGCCAGCGAAACGTAAAGAGCAGCGACCCAGAACAGCGCTTCGCAGGAAAACCACTACCGATCGACCACGGGAACAACCAACCCAGAACCCAAAAAAGCCGACCCGAATCGCGGGACCGAAGAAAACGCCACGGAGAAAGCAAAAGGGGTAACGGGTCCTTACGGGTCCGCCGGAAAATCACAGGGGGATCTCTCCTTCACAAGACGCAGAAGCCGAAGACGGCGACGGCGACGGCGACGGCGACGGTGGATAGAGAGAGAAGCGAAGAGAGAGATTCGGGGAAAGAGCTAGGCAGAGGGAATGCGCCTTAAGATTCACGGAAAAACTTGGAAATATCGGTCTGCGCTCTCCCTCTCTCGCTCTCTCTCGCTCTCTCTCTCTACTTTCTCTCACTTCGTGCGTGCGCTCTCGTCGCAGGAGGAGGGGGGGTGTTGGGAGAGAGAGAGGGATTGGCGAGGGGGAGAAGGAAGGCTATTTATACATGAGGTGGGGAAGGTCGCGCTTTGCATGCCATCATGCCATGCCCCCATGTGCCCCCATGTCATGTCATGTCATATTTGTCATGAATGATCCATAGAGCCATGGAGTTTTTTTTTTTTTTTTTTAAAGTTTTCTTTTTCCCTTTCTTTTTATTTTATTTTTCTCTTTTTACTATTTTCTCCCTATTTATTAAAAGCAATGCTAGTTTTGATGCTTGCGTTAAGTGCGCACGCCATCAGTTCTTAGTGCTAGTATATAATAAAAAGAATCTACAGACCTGAGCAGGTCTATAAACTACTCCCTCCTGAAATGACCATCCCGGGAGGACTCCTCCTCACAAGCCATTTACAGGCAAGTGAGGGGAAGTAGTATGGGATAATGGTCCCATTGGGTAACCCGGCCAAGCACTTAACGGGTTAGGGACCATCCTCTGATCCCCGTGAAGCCTTCCCTGGTTAACCAAACCAGGCGTGGTTCAGGGATATGACGAGGCTTGGGCAGTGGCAACGCTGCCTAGGGTGGCCGGCTGCTAACGAGTAGTGTTTTAAACCACTCAATAAGCATATGCATCGATGGTAGTGTCGCAAGTACAACGGATGTACCATAAAAATGCGATATTTTCTTATTTGTTATTTATGAGGTCCCCATGGATTTTTATTTATTTATTTATGATCTAAGAAATTCCGTAAGCTGACAACCTATGAGTAAAACCCGGTGAGCGACTGCAGGACCCACCACCACAGTACTCCAGGTAAGAATCCCTAGTGACGCTTCTGGAATTCAAACTCCTCCCCTCCGTGAGGGGAAGAGAACCCCAAGCCAACTACATTGCTGCGGGCGGTGATGGTCCCCATGGACTCTTTGTACCAAAATTTCCATAAAAATGTATAGATATAATTTCCTACTCTTCTGAAAACAATAGATATTTCAAGAAATTCTTCGATTTCTTCCGGAACAGATGAATCTCCATCTCCTTTTCACGTTCCATGAATAGCTGGGAATATCCACAAAGGCATTTAGATAATCGGTTTGATTTTAGCTCTATTCGTTCCATTTGAAAAATAACACAAATAATCCTTAAACTCTAATTTACTGTATAATATAATCCTTAAACTTTTAATATATTCAATGTGGTATTTGAAATTTAGTTGAATATGCAATATCGTTTTTTAACTTTTAATTCGTTTAATATGGTTTCTCAACTTTTGGTACATATTCGAACTAGTCTTTGGACTATATGAAATTGTTCAATATTATCCATGAACTAAATTGATGGTATCAGAACATGAGATATTTTCACATAGTTAGGAATTTATTTGACCATTTATCAGAAGTTTATGGATTATATTGAATAAATTAAAATTTTCAAGAGCAAAATTACACAATGTGCTAAAATTATGGACCACAATAAACAAATTAAAAGTTAGGGATTGTATTACAAAATGGGTCAAAATTTAAGGATCATTTATGTTATAATCCTTCATTTTTTTAATGGATGGTTGTGGATGATTAATTTTTGTTTTCAATCTTTTCAACTAGTGATGCTAGATAAAAACGTCGGCCCCCATACTTCAATGATCGATCATTATTTCTCAAAATCCACTTTTAGCTACACATCTCAAAGTCTTCACACTACTTTTGAAAAATGATTTTTTTAACCAATAGGCGGGGGATAGAAGAAAAACGTGCTTTTCATTTATGAGAATGTGAAAAGGACCACATAATAGATAAGGTAAGTTTTGGCATACTCTTTCTTCACTATGCTTTTGTTTGTGTTTGAAAAGAAACTGTATCAAGTTGTTGTAGGCTTGCAATAGCTTGGGAATAGAGGGAAAGAGGGGAAAAAATTGAAGAGAAAAGCAGAATTTTTTATGAGAAATAAGGGGAAGGAAATCTCGAAATCTCAAAATCTCAACCCTAATTTTCGTTCCCTTTCAATCATATATACGGTTGAAATTTGCAGGTGGCCTATTTACATAAATATAAAGAGTTATCCATGTCCTTGAGTTAAATATAAGAATATTGTTGAGAAACCAATCAGTGACCAAGATAAAGTGCGCCTCTTTTGCTTCCTTAGGTGCCCTAGACAGTAGATACCCATTTATAAATGTGGGCCTATATTGAAAAGGCAATTGCTTCTGTATAGACACCTAATTTTTTTATTAGGACTTGATCAAATTAGCATACTCTTTATTCTAACATGAACAGTATTAGACCCTACTCTGGCGTTAATGTTAGACTTTAATAGGCTTATAGTCCGAAGAAATTTGATCAGATTCTTTTTCGATGAAGAGCTACATCTTGCCCTCATCACTCTCAGGAGTTTGCCTCAATTCCTAGAAATGTGTTGTTCTAGATAAGAAAAACACGAAAGAGGGATTTAAGGAATCTATGTATAAGTCGATATATTTTAATGAACATTACATTAGCTTATAAGTAGGCTTTATGAGACAACTATCTAAAGTAACATATATCAATCAAGATATGCACAATTAAATGAGATATTCATGCAATCTTGATTAATATAAATAATCAACAATAATACCATACTTGTCTCTAACATAAAGGATAATATTTTATGGAAAATCTTAAGAATCTATAATATCGCTAACCGGTCTTTTCCTTTTGCTTCAGAAGTGATTAGCAATGGCTGCACTTGTAAATTTTCTTTTAGCACTTCGCTTTGCTTTGGTCTGTTCTTTTTTCCAAGGCGGAGGATCTTTTTCGTAAGAGCTTTTTCAGTGGATGCACAAACTCAGAGGTTTTGGGAACAAAATCTCGAAAATAGTTCACAATGGCAAACGAAAAAAAGACAAATGTTTCCATAGGCAATCGCAAAGGCCATTTTGCGAAAAGGAGTGCCCACGTTCTTAAGAAAGGGCAGGCACATCCTCGAAGCTACAAAGAAGAAATTAGGAGTACCCCTCCAACGACATGAACAAAATTCTCCCACGAAGACAAGCCCTCCTCAAAGACCATCTACAAAATACAAATTATTGCAGTGATAAATACACTAAGAGTGTTATAACTTTTATACAGCACTCTCTTGAGTGCTATTAACGATTTATTCAATGAAAAGCAGACTGACATTCATTTACAGTAGAAGTAAGCACTTGAGAAGGCAAATAATGTCACTTCCACGTATGATGTTGAAGGATAGCAAAAGTTTCAATAACTTCATATGTAGGCATTTCAGTGCCATAAATTTTTCAAAGTAAACACTTAGGGCCCGTTTGGTTCGACTTTTGGGGAATGCATTTGCGAAAATGCAAATACCTTTGGGTGAAGGAGGTTTTCCAAAATGCAAATATCGTTTGGTAAAATTTGCTTTGAAATACAACTTTGGCCAAAATACCGTTTGGTAAAATTTGCATTTGCAAATGACTTTTATTAAATTAAAAAAACAAAAAAAAATTCTAATTTCTTTTTTGAAGTCCGCCACCGGACCGCCGATCCGGCGGCCGGACCGTCGGATCCGGCGGCGGACGGCCGGATCTGGCCGCTGGGTCGCGCGACCCCGGGCGACGGTCGCCGGGTCGCGCCGGCGGCCGGATGGCCGATCGGCCGCTTGGGTCGCGCGACCCGGGCGACCGGGCGCGACGGCCACGCGCGACCCGGCGACCGGGCGACGGCCGCGCACGACCCAAGCGACGGCTGCGGGCGACCCAGGCGACCGTCGCTGCGGTCACCCGACCCGGCGACCGTCGCCCGGGTCGCCCGACCTCAGCGGCCGCCCGGGTCGCGAGATCCGAGCGTCGCTGAGGTCGGCGACGGTCGCGGGGGTCGGGCGACGGTCGCGGGGTCGGGCGACCCTCGGGCGGCGTTCGCCGACGCGCGCCATCCCTTCGCCGGTGGTCGTCAGCCTCCGATCAGCAACTTGGAGAGGTTGGATAAGATGAACAGTAACCGAGCTACTTGCCTTCCCAGGATGCAACTTGCCAATGCACCTCAAGAGCTCAATTGGGCTAAGGGCCTTTAGACTCCTTTGGAGATGCAATTGCATCTTGCCAAAGTCGCGCAAAAATACGAACCAAACGCATTTGCATTTGGCCAAGGGACTTTAGAGTCCCAAAGCCCATTCCCAAAGCTGAACCAAACGGGGCCGCACTTAGGCTCATCGGTTTTTTAAAGTGGCAACTTAAGCTTCTCAACTTTTTGTAAAAAGTAAGTTATTGGTTTCACTTTCTTAAACGCATCCTATAATAACTTAATCAAGATTTCATAGGTCTTTCTCATTCTTTGTTATCTAATAACAGTTTATAAGAATCATTATTCCACAACCTAAGCAAAATAATGACATCCTTACATCAATCGTCGGATGACGTTCTTGACATTTTAACCAAACAACATTGCAACTAAACATATCACCAGCTAAAATGTAGCAAGAACATCAAACACCTAACAACAAAAAATATAAAACAAACATGGTCACTCAGCAAAAGAAAAAAGAAAAAAAGATATAAACCCTCCCATTAGGTCCAATCAGTCAAGCTAAACAACATTTTCCTTTTCACTTCCTTTTTTTTTTTTTTTTTGATGGACTCTTGACTTGATTCGATCCTTGCTTTCTTCATAATCGCAACTGTGGGCACATCCTTCAATGTTTCTTTTGCTAGGAGATTCATGTCTTTTGGTGTTTGGTCTTGGCGCTGTGGCAGTACGCTGAAATCGATGTACAGTGATATCTTCGAGGGCATTTGATTGAGATGGACTCGATATTGGGGTCTTTATTGGTGTCTATCTCTGAACTACCCTATCTATCATCGGTTTTGGAGTTGCACTTGATTGCTTCCTCTTGGATTTCGCTCAAGTTACCATTGGTTGTTTATCTGTGCTTGCCCTTGACTTCTTGTTCTACATGCAACCGATTTCTGACTTGGTCACCTTAGACCTTCTCCTAGGCTGCAATCATATAACATTGATTGGTCACCATGTCAATCAAATGACATACATTAAATTAATAGCACGTTGAAAACTTACATTCAAAATTGTTGTGCTCGTATTCACGTCTGTGAAGCCACATTCCCTTAGCCTTTTGTCAATTGCACCATGTGTTTTTTTTTTTTTTGGTGAAGATTTAAATTTTATTTTTTTTGGTAAAGACACCATGTGTTTTTTGTAGTGCCAAACTTTGAGAAAATTCTTCAGTTGCTCTTCTTTTTCTAACCTACAAAATGACATGATATAAGTTAATTACTGAAATTGGCAAGAAGAGGACATAAAAAAGCAATGGCTACAACAGACGGTTTACTTGACCACGACATGAAATTGACTAAGCAATCGTCGATTTTGTCAGTTAGTGGACAAAACTTACCTCCAGTCTTTATCTTTCAAGCCGTCAAAAGCCCTAATTTTGGCCACCACGTTGTGCCTTTTTTAGTCTCTGTCTTGTGAGAGAGGATGATATAGAGCGAGCAAGTGCAAGTAATGGAAGAGAAGACAAAGCCTTGAATATTTAGAGAGAGAGAGAGAGAGAGAGAGAGAAGACATAAAACAATAGTGACCACAACAAATCATTTACTTGACCACGACATGAAATTGATGAAGCAATCATCGATTTTGTGGATAAAAGATAACAAATGTACTTTATGCAACACGACAAATCAATCCTTTAGTCTTCATCCTTCAAGATTGAACAAAAGGCCTAAATTCTGCTTTCACATTGTCACCTTTTGTAGTCTCTGTCTAGTGAGAGAGTATGTGTAAGAGAAGAGAAGAGTGTGCCTTTCCCAGTCTCATGCAAGACAACAAGTCAACTAACTTTAGTCTTTGTACTTCAAGATTCATCAAAGCCCTAATTTTTGTTTTCACGTTGTCTCCTTTTCTAGTCTCTATCTAGTGAGAGAGGATAATACTGAGCAAGTGAGTGCGTGTAAGAGAAGACCGTAAATTTAGAGAGAGAGTGAGAGAGAGAGAGAGAGATCACTTTGGTTCAACAAGAGCTTGCTGCTATTTTGTGGTGGTGTTGGAGTTTCAGACACAAAGCGTTGAACATGTCATCTAATTAGGGAAGATTTTAAAGAAATGGCAAGAAATAACAACGTTTGTTATACTTTTGCCATGTTAGACAAATTTTTCACATTAAACTTCAATTTATTTTCAAAAGTTCCACGTCAAAATGGAAAATTAAGAAAAATTAACATAAGATAGTTTGTTGGAAATGACATTCAAGTGATTGACTTTATACCAATATATTACTTAAATGAGTGACATGTGAAAAATATGACACTTCTAACATACTTATCTCCATTATAGCACTATCTAGTTTACATCGACTGTTCAATTAAAAATCCCAAATGGGTACCTCCATAACTAGTACCCATGGCTCAAATCTACCTTTATTATGGTTCCATGTCAAGAAGCGTAAATGTTGAGATATGACAGACGATCACAAGACGAATTTGACGTGAAAAATCTGCATGCATTGACATGTATGTTTTTAATGAAATACTAGCAAATGATAGATCTAGGTCGAGCGTAACAATTTGAGATTTTTTTGTCAAATAAAACTTAGTTTGGGATAAATATAGATAGAGTACCAATTTCAAATTGTTAATGATATTAATCCCTTTTCACATTGCATACATGATATTTCAGCTACAATTATTGCCTCCCTCCTCTCTTTAACTTCCAAAATCCTCAACCATAATTGCTCAACAACCATTAAATGAAAAATATATGGACATGGGGAATGTGATGGATGATGCCATGGTATGTGATCGGCATGGTCATCATGCATGGCACGTAGGTTTGGCCTAGGCAGGTACATTGAACGTGGACAAGTTTTTACCATTCAAGAAAGAGGAAAGAACTTGGACCAAGTTGTTGGGTACAGCGACATCGTTTTCCGCGTTGCAACTTGCGAGTTTCGAAAGCGTGGAGGCAGGTAATCCCCTTTTCTTTGCCCCCTTTTGGGAGGGAAACGAGGTTCATTGCATGTGGACGGAAAGTGGGTATTCATTCATTTTACTTGCGGTTTCATTAGGCAACGAAAAGAATTGTTCGGGCCTACTTTTTCACCAATTGAATTCTCAATTCCTACCTAAACGGAAAAAGGCAGCTGTCAATTGCCGGCTAATAAGATGATAGGACAACCCCGAATGCCGTCATTTTCATACTATGCTCAATCGAGAATCGTGTCGGTCACTTTAGTGCCGTGATTTCCGTATGTAGTTTGATTACTCGTGTATCATATTTTTTAGCAAAATCCGACTTAATATCAAACGTATAATAAAAGAATATTTTATTTGAAAGTTATAATATTCAAATTATCAATTGAACTCACCGGCGAGTAACTAAATTGATTCGGTTTTGGGCATTTTATCGAAGAGGTTTTAAGGTTAAAACTCTACAATTACTAACATATTTTAAGTGGGAGACATGGTGATGAGGTTCTATATTAATCTTCCCTGAAATATAGGGGCCTGGTCTTTCGTTGTCGTCCAGGCACAGAAGAGCCTATGGTGGAGTTCTTGGTTACGAAAAAAAAAAAATTATCGATTGAAAACTTACGTTGACCAAGTATCTCAAAGTTGAGGTGTTCTTATTCTCTGTTTTTTTGGTCAAACTCTTTGACTCGGACTTAAGATGCGCCAATTCTAGTGATTTATTATTAATTCACGATTTTCTATTAAATCACGATTTTGTTAGGTCGTGTCAACAACTGGCAACGTGCGGCCTGCCGTCGAAGAAATTGAGGTGGGTAGGTTGTCATAAATGACTGTCATCGATTCATTGTACATATACTATACATATTTATTACCGACCAAAACCAAAAATCCTAAATATATTTATCTATATATTACGTTTAGTGAATAAAAACTTACTATTCATGTATGTTGTTTCAAAAGTCTCTCGAAAATTGTGGCGTTCAAAGAAGTACAATCTGGCGCTTAGTCAGGACTCAGGCACGTGCCTTTGACGCAATAAAAAGAACGGACCAGATGTTTTCAACATAATATCCGTAATTTCATGTCATTTAAAACGCTTTATAGGATAAAATAAAATGGAAGATCAATATTACAAAATATTTCAAATTAATATATTTATCATAAATTTATCATGAACTAATATTTTTCATAAAAAAGTCCAAATTGATATATGTTTAACAAATTTATCCAAAACTAATTTTTTGATCATCAAAAACTCCAAATCAATACATTTATCTCTATGGTTAATTTATATTAAATTGGATTAATATTATGAAAATCAGAAACTGCTACATCTATAATAAACAAATGATAAAATACTAAATTGGTGTACATGTCATTTAACTCAGTACTTTAACAATAAAATTTTACAAAAATTAATAAAGTGTAAATTTGTTACAAGTGTATTAGTTTAGATTTTTTATGGTCAAAAAACTAGTTTTTGGTAAATTTGTCACGTGTGTACTAGGTTTAAGTCTTTCATGATATTAGCCCTAAAATGAAATGTGATTTAATTAGTTTGAATAGGTGAATTGTAACAATTTTGCTAATACTAGGAGGTATTTACTCTTTTTTTTTTTTTTTTTTTTTTTTTTGCGATAGACATCACGTTGTGCAAATTCGCTATGCTTCAAGTTATGATATTCTAATCGTGCATATGGGTTCCAAAAATAATTTTTTTGTTTAAATGTTTGAATTGCTTCTCTTATTTGTCCATTAGTTATTAATAAATTAAGTTATCAGATACTTAGGTAAGAAAATTATTGTGATATTGAGTCGGCTTTTGTTTTGTTTTTAATTAAAGAAAAAAATCTATCTATATATCATTTGTCTCTATTTTCCATTTAGCTCTTACATAGCTTAATTATTCTTATATAAAGCATAGAGGAAGGAAAAAAGAAGAAGTAAAATTGACCAAAGACAAAGGATGAAAGATAAAACAAAGAAATTGACTACCCACTTTTCTTGAGGTGAATCTGATAAATTTACTTAAAGTTCAACTCTATGTATCCAATTTCCAAAAAAAAATTCTAATTATTTAGAACTTTCTATTTTTTGAATAGAGTATTTATGGAATCCCCATCAATATAGGATCGAACCTTATTCTATAATATTTACATGAGATTCCTCTTTCTCATTGTTAAGTAAGCATAGGGTTTAGTTAATCCCTAATTTATGTTTCGCTTCCTTTTTGTTTGTTTTGATAAACATATAGATTAATTCTGATTCTTTCTTTTTCTATTGATTTTCTTCCGATTGAGATATAGGATCCTAGGATCTACATGTCTATACGAGATCATCTGTTTATGGGTTAACGAAAATCGGAAAATGCACAAAGGGTGTGTTAGGGAAGATTTTTGAGTTATGGGTGTTTTCCAAAATGCAAAATGTGTTTGGTAAATTTATTTGTGAAAGTCAATAGTGTTTGGGTAAAATAAATTTACAAAAGAATTTTATTATTAAAAAAAAAGAAAAAAAAAAAAGAAATTTGGTCGGCTAAGGCTTCATTGGTCACCGCCGGCGAAGGGTAGGCGATCCGGCGAGAGGGAGGCGACGTGACGAGGGTCGTAGCGAGGTCATGGGTCGCCTAGGTCGCCACGACCTCCGACGACCTACGCAACCTAGATTTGGGTTGCGGCGAGGTCGTCGGTCATCGGAGGTCACGGCGACAAACCTTGCTGCGACCTTCGCGACCCGGATCCGGGTCGCGCGACCGATCTGTGACGGTTGCCGAGGTGCCACAACCATGCCGGCCTCTCTCCAACCCATCGCCACCTTGCTGGTTGACATCTGAAGATCTGATGAAGAGGAAAATGAATAGTGCATCGGGCCTTCCGAAAATGCTGAAAGCCCAAGATAGCAAAGAACCTGCCTTGGGCTTTCAGCCTTTGGAGGGCCAGCATTTCTTTAAGGCAGGTTTAAAAAATGTTCCCAAACACCAAATATTTGGGCAAATGGGCTTGGTAAAGCTGGTGCCAAACGCACCCAAAAACTCTGTTTGCCACTACCATATAAAGAGTCTTCCTTTTCACGCAACAACCAATCTCATCCGTAATTTTACGTGAGAAACTTAGGCCCTGTTTGGTAATCATCCAAACAAATTTATTCCCGAAATTAGTTTCGGCCTAGAATTGCGTTTGGTAAAATTTTTGTTCTCGGAAACAAATTTGTTCATGGGAACAGATTGGGAATAGAATCAATAACAAAAAAAAAGTTGATTCTTATTCCGGGAACGAATTTGAGAATCAAAATCATCGGTCACCGCCGACAAGGGCTTCATCGGTCACCACCGGCCAAGGGCTTCATCGGTCACCGCCGGCGATGAGGTTTTGTGCTAAGTTGGTTCGGTTTTTGGTATTTTATTGCAGATGTCTTAGGGTCAAAATTCCGTAACTACTAACACACCTTAAGTGAGGGCATGGTGATGAGGTTTTGTGCTAGTCTCTCCTCAAACATAGGGGCCCACAGGTTTTGTGCTAAGTTGGTTCGGTTTTTGGTATTTTATTGCAGATGTCTTAAGGTCAAAATTCCGTAACTACTAACACACCTTAAGTGGGGGGCATGGTGATGAGGTTTTGTGCTAGTCTCTCCTCAAACATACGGTCCTTCGGTGCCGTGTGGGTAGAGGAGAGCCCGTGGTGGAGTTCTCGGTTACCAAAAAAAAAATTATCGATTGAAAAATTATGTTGACCAAGTATCTCAAAGTTGAGGTGTTCTTATTCCTTTTTTTTTTTTTGGGTCAAATTTTTGACTCGGACTTAATATGCGCGTATTCTAGTGATTTATTCTTAATTCACGATTTTCTATTAAATCACGATTTTGTTAGGTCATGTCAACAAGTGGCAACGTGCCGCCTGCCGTCGAAGAAATTGAGGTCGGTAGGTTGTCATATCTGTCATCCATTCACTGTACGTATACTATACATATTTATGACCGACCAAAAAAAAATAATAAATATATTTATCTATATATTACGTTTAGTGAATAAAAAATTATTATTCATGTATGTTGTTTCAAAAGTCTCTCGAAAATTGTGGCGTTCAAAGAAGTACAATCTGGCGCTTAGTCAGGCACGTGCCTTCGACGCAATAAAAGAACGGACCAGATGTTTTCAACATAATATCCGTAAATTCATGTCATTTAAAACGCTCTATAGAATAAAATAAAATGGAAGATCAATATTACGAAAAATAAATTAATATATCTACGATAAATTTATTATAAACTAATTTTTCATCATAAAAACTCCAAATTGATATATCTGTGATAAATTTATTCAAAATTAATTTTTTGATTACCAAAAACTCAAAATGGTATATTTATAATAAATTTACTTTCGATTAATTTATATTAAATTGTATTAATATCACGAAAATCACAAACCGCTACATTTATGATAAACAAATGATAAAACACCAAATTGGTATACATGTCATTTAACCAGTAATTTAACGGTAAAATTTTATAAAAATTAATAAAATGTAAATTTGTTAGATTTTTTATGGTAAAAAAACTAGTTTGAGGCAAATTTGTCACATGTGTATTAATTTTAAATCTTTCATGATATTAGCCCTGAAATGAAATGTGATTTAGTTAGTTTGAATAGGTGAAATGTAACAATTTTGTCGATACTAGGAGGTGTATTTACTTTTTTTTTTTTTTTTTTTTTGCGATAGGCATCACGATGTGCAGATTTGCTATCCTTCAAGTTATGATATTCTAATTGTGCATATGGGTTCCAAATATATATATATTAAATGTTTGAATTACTTCTCTTATTTGTCCATTAGTTATTATATAAATTAGGCTATCAGATACTAAGGTAAGAAAATTATTGTGATATTGAGTCGGCTTTTTTTTTTTAATTAAAGAAAAAAATCTATCTATATATCATTTGTCTCTATTTTCCATTTAGCTCTTACATAACTTAATTATTCTTATATAAAGCATAGAGGAAGGAAAAAAGAAGTAAAATTGACCAAAGACAAAGGATGAAAGATAAAACAAAGAAATTGACTACCCTCTTTTCTTCAGGTGAATCTGATAAATTTACTTAAAGTTACATCCAATTTCCAAAAAAAAAAAAAATTCCAATTATTTAGAACTTTCTATTTTTTGAATAGAGTATTTATGGAATCCCCATCAATATAGGATCGAACCTTATTCTATAATATTTACATGAGATTCCTCTTTCTCATTGTTAAGTAAGCTCTCAAGAGGGTTTAGTTAATCCCTAATTTATGTTTCGCTTCCTTTTTGTTTGTTTTGATAAACGTATAGATTAATTTTGATTCTTTCTTTTTCTATTGATTCTATTCCAATTGAGACATAGAATCCAAGGATGTATATGTCTATACAGATCATCTTTATATGGGTTAACGAAAATCGGAAAATGCACAAAAACTCTATTTGCCACTGCCATACAAAGAGTCTCTTCCTTTTCGCACAACAACCAATCTCATCCGTAATTTTACATGAGAAACTTAGAATGCATCTCTAATTTTCTTTTATTTTTTGAACTTCAAATAAATATTTGCTTCTAATTACTGAAAAATAGCAAAATGGTTGCGTAATAATTTATCACTACATTAAAATTACTAGAGTAGTAAAAAGAATGTGATGTCCACTATTTCATTTTTCCGTGTAATCAAAGACCGTCCCGCGGTGACGCAGTTGGCTTTGGGCTCTCCCCACCTCACGAAGGGGAGGAGTTCAAATCCCAGAGGTGTCACATTCATCCGAGTCACCTACGGCTGGGTTTGTGGTGGTGGCTTAGCCACCCGGGTTTACGCCGCCGGCTTGCCAGCTGTACGGTGGTTCCTGGGTCAAAAAAAAAAAAAAAAGTCATGACTTTTAATTAGGTTATGACTTTGCACCTGTGACTAAAACTCGATTACTCACGCGTACATGAAATCTAGTTAAGGAATCAAATAGAGGCCATTTTTTCAAAAAAAGGGTCACTTTTGAGGCGTGGGTTTTCTCCTAAACTTGAGCATCAGGCAAATCGCATCTCGCTTTATAAGCTTTACCTCGCGAATATAGAGGCGTAAGTTGCTCTTTTAAATAAGGCGTGATCAACACGATCGAACTCGATCCGATCTGTTCATTCCTCGAGAGATTATCTAGGTGATGGCTCGTTAGCTCTATTTGTGCCTTAACCCCATTGCGATAACTGGGCACTCTTTTGGATTTGGCGTGCCGACGGCCAAGCTCCGATGGGGTCGGGATATCCGCCATCATTATACGAGCAATCGCTCCACTGTTTGTGCGCGAGCTATCCATATGTCATGTGACATCGTGAATTTTTCCATATCTAATAATGATATTTAGAATCACAAAGCTAAGTATCATTTAGTTTAGAATTTGGGTGGACACAGAGAAAGGCCTTGTAAATATGCCACATCTAATTGGTAATCTACATGCACACCTCCAGCTAGCATGTTAACACCAAAGCGGTCACTTTTATCTTGGTTAGTTTTCTTTTTGGAACTCCTCTTATCTTGGCGGTAGAATTTTCTTTACCTCCCTAAAACTTCAGAAGAAACTATTTGCGCCTCTCAATCCTAGAAATGGAAATCTAAGCTTTCCTTGATGTGTGGGATGGATCTCCCACTACTTTTGCTTTCAGAAATTCTCATGTATTATGAGGATGTTAACGAGTGTGTTTGTATTTGATTCTAAAGTGGTATATATACCAAGTGTAGTTATATTATATGGGTTGACATGATTTTTATTGAATGGGTTATCTCTCAATTCATCGCATGGTACTTGACTAAGAATTGGTGGCTTGTTGAGGGGCTTCGATATTGATGATTTGGTGACGCAACAAAGGGTGAAGTTATCGATTTGTGAGGATAATATAGGCTTTTGTGTAGCCAATCTTTTAGAGCATAGTGTAATATGGAGATAGGCAACCTTAACCATTCCCAGAGCTTTTGTATTTTGTATTTTGCTCAAACAACGTAGCAAAGTTGTAAATATGAAATGTGATGTAAATAGAAGAAATAACATGAATGAACCTAGATCTAGAACTAGGGAAAATGGAGTTAGTTTCCTGCAGGTATGCCTTCCCATAGTGGGCGAACCTCTCCCGTTCAAGCTCTTTAGGGATAGTATTTTAACAAAAAACCACTCCGACCTTTAATTCAGAACTTAGAGCTACTTAGAGATGCCAAGATGGTGATGTTTCTAACTATTCGAGTTGTATTTCTTAGATGATCCGATCATGTTGGAGAAGGAGTTTAAAAAGCCATGGAGATAGTTTCACACAAAATATTCATTTTACTTCAAGGGATTCTGCCCAACACATTACATCTTTCTTCCATTTTATAGACATTAGAAGGTCACAAACAAATAAGGACCAAGCTCACAGGTCTTGAAACAAACAGAGGCTCTGAAAAGTTTTCTTGTAAAGGAATAATTGGATATTTGATAACGGTTCTGCATGCTATTACTTAAAAGAGGATGATATTACAAAAAAAAAAAAATAGCTGCGCGTGACGTTCTGGCACCTAAACAAAAATCCCAAACAAAAAGAAAAAAGAAAGAAAAAGAAAATATTGGGCCCGGTCCATCTTTCTTGACAACTTGAAGCCCATAAATCTTCGAAGTGGCCGGCATTAAAGCCCAACAAAGGCCCGAGCAAGCCAGACGACAGAACCGCCCTCGGACGCAGTTCGGGATTCGCGCGGATGTGTCGCTGCCAGCAGCGTCGGCACTCTCGAAACCCCGAAGGATTCTACAGAGGCTCGTCCCTTCTCCGTGCCGTCGCGTCTCAACTGGGTCGGCGCCAACTCGGTAATCTTCGTCCCCGAAACCCCACAATTTCGCTTCTTTTGATCGATCACCGTTTGCCGCGCTGCTCTCTCGCTTGGGTTCTTTGCATGTTCTGTTTCTTGAATGACGATGGCTCCGATCGCGCTGAGAAGTCGTCTTGTACGTGGAATTGGATATGCACTTTTGTTTTTCACGTTTCTTGTTCTTTTTTGGATGAACCCATTAGCGTTTAGATTATCGAAGTGGGCTGCGGAAGATGCTTGTGGGTTGGCTGTTTTCACAGATGTTTTCCTTGCTTGGTTCATGGGTTCTGTGTTTGATTGCGTCCGAGGCTTTGCTAGTTCGGTGAATTGCTGTTTGCATGTAATCATTTGATGTTGTGTCGGGTATGTGCATGTAGCCCGGGAGAGTTGATCTGTGGAGTCCTCGGAAGGAAGAGGCCGAGCATGTGATGAAGCAGGAAATGGGTTCGGGACCCCGGCGCACGCGATCTCAGGTGGCTCCGGACTGGAGTGCTGGCAATTTGCTAATTCTTGTGAATGAGATCGCAGCGGTCGAAGGGGATTGCTTGAATGCGCTCTCTTCTTACCAGAAATGGGAAATAATTGCGGAGAACTGCACTGTGCTGGATGTGGACAGGACTTCGAATCAGTGCCGCAGGAAATGGGAATCCCTGCTTGCTGAGTACAGAAGGGTTAAGCAGCACGAGTCACGGTCGGGTGTCAATTCATATTGGTCTCTGGGACGTGATAGAAAAAAGGTTTTGGGTCTTCCCGAGACTTTCGATAGGGAATTGTTTGAGGCCATCGATAATCTTCTTATGGCGCGGGAAGATAGAGCAGATACAGAGCCAGACAGTGATCCAGAAGCAGAAGGTGACAAACTTGAAGCCGCTGTCTGCAAATCTGGTAATTTTTTTTTTTTTGCTTTTTACGTAACTTTTAGAAGTAACATTAAAATCTGCTGATCATACTTTATGCTTTTGAAAAATTTGGTATAGTTTCTGGAGGTTCGTATTATAGTAGTGATTATAGTAGTGATTTTATTCCACAAAGATCTCATATGAGTCTTCAATTTGATTACCTCTAATATAACTTCATTCTTGGAGCTATAACGGTTACATCACGTGTGCAGCTTTCCCAACTGTCTGTATAAATAAGTTCGACTGTTTGATCCACGTGAGCCATTGTGCAGTTGCCTTTCTTCCCTTTGTCCTTCTATGTTTCTTTATTTTGGCTTAGGCTGTATCTCTTACTTCTTCAAAAGGGTCAAAGCGACTTCCAACTTTTAAACATTCCTTAATACTGATAATTTGCCTATCTTAAAGGTCAATTGAGAAATTCATAAATTTTAATCCAGAAGACAGTCTATGGCTGCACAAGAACTAGTTCCAAATCGTTATGTTTTCCTGTTAATTTGGTCAGAGTAGAATCTTTTCAGTTCAAGATGTTGATCGATAATGGACATTCACCATGAAGGTGAAGGTACTAATTTGTACATCCCGAGACACAGCACTACATCTTTACTAATTAATGTGTTATCTCGTCTAGTATCTGATATATTTTGGTGCAATAGTACGGTTGATTCTCTGTCATTTAAGTGTTTTTGGACTTGCATAAACTTGATCTATTTTCAACTTGACTCTATTTCATTGAGTCTAGATCCATTCCAAGTGGGAATCATTGATGTGCTCCACATTCATCGAACTTGTGAGAGGACTAAATGCGTATGTACATTCAATGTTGTTTGTAAGCAGAATCTGGGTCAATTGGTCATACTTTTAATCTGAAATGTTCTAGGGATGTAATGAAATTAACATGACTCTGTCACAGTGAGGTATGAATAGTTTATACAAATTAGAAAAATGTTTTTCTTATGAAACATTTTCAAAAGGCTGTAAATGCGTTGTGAAGTGACTGGACCTGCATGCTTGAGATTTCACATATATTGCATCATGCGGACTAATTTCTAGGTGAAATTGGTGGAGATTCTATGTGGTTGGTACTACCATAGATGGAAATAGCAGTGTGTAAAGAAGATTTGCATATACCAGGTTGTTGGGCCAGACACCATTCGGCCTTAGATTTTGGAAATAGCATTAGCTGAAGAATGAATTATACCATGTCCATTTACATTAATTGTTTAATTATCCCTTGCTTGCTGAAGCTTCCTGTCTTCAAGTTTGGTTAACTTGCTATGCCTCTTGTTTAATTTGAATATTTCTATCATATACATCAAGCGTTGATAATTGCAGTATGGATTGAAATTAATTTTCTGTTTTTGCACTATGTGATTATAATAATTTAACCAGATGTTCTGGAATTTTGTTCATAAAACATGTAACACAATAAGTACTTTTCTTGACAGTTCTTTTGCTGGCTCATTCTGACAGAATTATGATTAATAGGGGGTTTAAGTGATACAATTGGTGGATGTCCATATGATATCATATTGCCAAATGTCTATTAACTAGTGCATGTCTGTTCAATGCATAGGTGATAATAAATGTTGAAATTACTTGTGAGACTGTTTTTATATGAATCGCTGAACTTATGAGCCAACTTAAGTTTTGTGTTGCACTTGACATGATCATTTATGAACTATCTAATATGGTTGGTAGATGGACTTTAGAATGCGAAGTTTATTTGTACACTATTACATCTGTGAGTTAATATAATTTTTCTGATGGGTGTAATACTTGTGGTGGACATAGGGTACTCCAAAAATAGGCCCAAGCGACCCTTTAAATTTGCAGTGATGAATTTATGAGTCAAACTAAGTATTACGATGGATACAATCCAATGTATCTAGATTTATGGTGTATCTTGTTTACTCCATGGATATGCTGGTACATGTACGCCTAAGTGTCCCTGTGCCTGCACAACGTTAGATTTAATCATTGGATGATGTTTCAGCATCCATTATGTGGACATTCCAATTTGACACTCTACCCTAAACCGTTTTGCAAACTCAGCTGAACCACTCTCCGAAATGAGGGATTTTGTGCATCTTTACTATTGTTTTGGTCAAATTTTTACGTTAGGTCTATCTCGATTGTATTGAGCTGAAAAAGTCGAACTATTGTGTGTCTCATCTCAATTTTTGAATGTGGGTCACTCTTTCAAATATGTATGGATAATTTAAGCACATTAATGTGCTCTATTGCTGTCTACCTGAATTAATGATGTTCACATGCAATCCATGGATGAGCTTGTGTGGTGTGGTGCATCTACACTAGGTGAGATTGAATGATTTGAGAGTAAAATGTATTAATAGAACAGCTAAGTACTCTATGAATGAGCTCAAGGACTCAAATGTACACATATCATGGAATTTATAAGCTTACCTGAATTTTGATGAGTCCAATGAAATGAACTTAAAATTTATGGTGGTTTGATTTACTTTCTAGATAAGGTTAACAGACTTAGTGAATTTGCAGTGCTGCATTATTAGTTAACAAATATCTATGAAACCACGGTTTTTTTTTTTTAATATCTCTACTTCTATGAGATCATGTAGTTTTGATGATGCATGCACTAAATTTATGGGTCTTCAGTACTCTATGGACAGGCATGAGAGACGTCATGTATCTACATTGCTCAATTGATGAGTCAATTTAAGTATCACAATGTGTGATGTAATCTATCTAGATTTAGTTATAGCCGGTGTTGTTTACTCAATGGATGAGGTAGGATGAATGTCCTCGATTGAATTATGAGCTTGTATAAGTTTTTATAATGTGCCCCTTTGATCTATGTAAATTTGTAGCAAGTCCACGTCTTTTATAGATCATTTAATTATCCTGGTGTAATCGTATGCATCTTTTTTATGAAGTAATTTGTCTTTTAGAATGGGTTCAAATAATTGATTGAAACTTGTGGCGAACAAACTGTCTTTGTTATATATGCAAAAGCACTTGTGTGCTTGTAAATCTTATCTTCCTTTTTTTTTTCCAATTCAAAGTTGGTCTTGTTGGTCGACACATGCGAATTATTTAGGTGTAAAACATAGTTGACATTGATAAGTAGATTGAGATAACTCTCAGTTAGTTTATTTGTTAAATTAAAATTAAAGGTCAAAACGTTTTGAGCATGGCATGGGTGCAGTGCCATGTGTCAATGCATCATAGGATCTTTCTCTGGATACCTCAACTTTACTGTATACTGCAAGATTATAAGATTGTAAGATAAGATGCTAACTCGTGGCTCTTCTTAAGCCAAAGCTTTCTCCTATGTCTGTTTTGTTTAGCACATTTATAAGACAGAGCTGCTTAGATGATGTTATGAAATTGTTTGAATGAAGATAGAAAGTCAAGTTAGTCATACAAATTTACTTAATGGGGTGGTCATGTGGATTGAATTCAATTTGATTTACTGATTTCAGTAAAATGACGGCCTACCTGAGAGTTTATGTTGAATATGGTTTTGTGGGTTGAATAGAGGCAATTGCAGTAGGTCATGCAGGCTTATTTTTTACTCAAGCCAAACAAAACCGAAATTTGAGGAGCCTAATTTCTGAAATGGCTGATCTTGAAATACCTGGACTTTGGTGTTAGAATCGTTAACGAAAATTTCTGTTTTGTGACCTGAAAAATATTGTGACCTGAAAAATACTTCTTACCATGCCATTGCCACCAAACAAAGAAGTTAGGCTACACATTTTAAGTGACGCTACTGTCAGGTGATTAATGAATTTCCAGTTTACGTGTTATCACGGGTTTGGCCCTGCTGCGCCTTTGCTATTTATTTTGCCACAGTTATTGTCTTTTTTATTGCCTGACATGCCTCATCTTGATTTGGAAAGATTTTGCATGATGCTTTTGTTCTGATAACAATGCCAGCAATTGTTTAGTTATCTATCATTCTTCTGGTCAGTGCTTGGGAGTGTTGAGCCTCTACGCTCTTTTACTAGTTTTCCATTCTGATTTGTTGTGATAGTGACGTCATTTCTTTAATCTGGTGCCAATAGTTTCTAAAAGGAAAAGAAAAAAGTCTCGGCACGTCATTGTAATGCGGGAGCATCCACACCCCATCACGCATCACATTGTCCAAGGATTGCCCACAGCGAGCCCATTAAAGGATAAAAGTACGAAATCCAGTGTCCCCGGGGAGTGCAGTGAAAATATCTCAGGTGTGTGCTACCATGTCAAAGCCTTTGTGTCTTATTTGTTTCCTCATGTGTCGTGTGGTGTCATGTTATGGTAGTTCATTTCTTTAACTTGGTATGATCAGGTTCCAAAAGGAAAAGCGGGAGAAGCCTGAAAAGCAGGAGAAGCGTGAAAAGCAGGAGAAGCCTGAAAAGCAAGAGAAACAAGAAAAGCAAGGAGTCTACGTCCCCAAAAATCGTCGTGCAAGGACTGCCCACGATGAGCCCATTAAAAGATATCACTATGGCACTGCCAACTACGAGCCCATTGAAGGACGATGCTATGGAACTTGACGTTCCGGAGAAGTGCAGTGAAAATATACCGGAAGAAAGGCCTCAAACTTGTCGTGCGGATGCCAATGTGACGCCCGCGGAGAACCCCAAGGGAAAGAAGCTCAAGGAAAGCAGCTTTGAAGAATCGGGGAAAACGAGTGAAGACGAGCAGGAGCAGATGCTGGCCTCGACGTTGCGAGAGAATGCGGAGCTGATCCAACGGATCGCAAATGGGGGTCTGGCAGATCAAGAGTGCATCGAGAACTCGAGAACTGAGTTCATCAGAAGGCAAGGCGATGAGATTATTGCGTGCCTTGGAACTATCATAAGCAACCTTAACCAGCTCTGTGAAGTAGTTCGAGTCAAAGGATGCGACTAGTTGTTGCATGCCTGTGCCTGTACATAGTTTGGGATTCTGCATCTAGATGCTTGACATGTTGAAATGATTTAGAGGCAAGAATCTTGACGTCTAATATCTCAATTCTCTTTCAGATTCGACGGACAAAGAGTCTTCTCTGGACGTGGCGAGATCTTTACAAAAGGTCATGTCATGTTTTCTCCATCGTGTTGGAGGAACCTGTTTCTGGATAACCAAAATAAGCCCCCACCCCCTCCTCTCTTTCTTTGGCGGTTCGATCACTGTTGTCAAAACTCAGCTCTCCATCCTATCTTAAGTCGCGTCTGCACCGTCTCCGGCGGCGCTTGGCCTTGCTCTGTCCGGTAGCGTCTCGTGGAAATCGTTGACCACCTGACCATAGCTCGAGCTGCCTCTATTACGGTCCAGTCTCGACCTTAATGAACGATCGCACACAACAATAGGAAAAACTAACAAAAGAGTTTTTGTACGTCTTGTACACATGGCAATTTCATTTTTTTATATAAATAATTTAGCCAATTTAGCCATAAACTTTTGAGTAATTTTGCCAATACAGTCCTTTTAAGGGGAAAAGTTTACTTTAAAAGGTCATAAATTTGGGTTGTGCCTGCCTTTTGCCACCTAGATCAGGCCTTGCTAATTGCCCTCGAAGATTTCAGGCCTTGCTAATTGCCCTCGAAGATGAACAATTACAGGCCTTGCTAATTGCCCTCACATCTTACGAGTAAGGGACAAAATCGGAAAACTAAAGAATTCACGAGGGTAGTTTTGGAAGGAAAAATATTTTAATCCTAATTTTAACCTTCTGTAAATGCTACTTTGAAAGGTTAGATTAGAGCAGCATTGAACTTTTAGCATTTTGAAGGCTAGTTTTTGGTCAAAAAGCTATTTTAAAATGCTTGTCAAATGCTCGGCATTTCTGGTGTTGAAGATTGAAAGTCCCTTGAAAAAATTGAACAAAGGATGAAGTAGAAAAAAAGAAATATTGTTTTGACTAATGCAATCTCTAGGAGTCCTCCGCGAACCAATCGAAGAACTTACCGGTCCCGATAGGCGTAAGCAAGAATGGCACGTGTTTCTCAATGCAAAGCTCATTCACCTCCGCCGTAAAAGTGAAAAAAAAAAACAGCTACAAAGCTCGGTCCGAAAAACCTAACCAAAGTGATCTCTTGGACGTGCACTTGGGACGATCGAGAAAGCAACAAAAATTCCCCGCAAATACAAGAAAGCGACGGATACAATGCTCCTCGCACAACCCAGCAAAGAAAGAATCATTAAAAAAAACCATATACAAAAGAGAGATAACGAAAGTCCAGAAAATGGAGAAAATCTGAAGTTGTCAAGACTCTCGGCCGGCCGAGAACAGCTAAGCAGCAGCTCTCGTGGTTAGCAAAATGCATCGTCAGTCTCACCCCCTCCATTTGTCCCCTTCCGTCTGCTCTCCACGTCTTTAGCCCTCTCCCCCTTCGCCCCCTTCTCTCCTTTCATGACCATGGAGCGCAAGAAGCCCCGCCGGCTCTCGGTCGCCGCGGCGCTCGCGGCCCTCGTCCTGGCCGCCCAAGGCTTCGTCACCTGCGGCGCCGGCGAGACCCAGAGCCTGATCAAGTTCAGGGGCTCCCTCTCGAACGCCACCGCGCTGAGCAACTGGGACGGCTCCGCCGACTCCCCATGCACCGGCGCCAGCAGCAACTGGACCGGCGTGCGGTGCAATAACGGCAGCGTGTGGCAACTCAGGCTCGATGGGATGGGCCTCGGGGGCAGCCTCGACTTGGACGCGCTCGCCGAGCTGCCCAGCCTCCGTATCCTGAGCATCAAGGGCAACAGCTTCGAGGGGCCGATGCCGGAGGTGGGGAAGCTGCATGAGCTCAAGTCGGTGACGATGTCGAGCAACCGGTTCGCGGGGCCGATCCCGGACTACATGTTCGACGGGATGAGGGCGCTGAAGATGGTGTACCTGGAGGGCAACATGTTCACGGGGCCAATGCCGAAGTCGCTGGCGCAGCTGCCAAGGCTCGTGAACTTGAACCTCGCCGGGAATCAGATCGGAGGGAAGATACCAGATTTTCCGCAGATGGAGCTGCAGATGGTGAACTTGGCCGACAACCAGTTCGAGGGGAAGATACCTCGGGGGCTTAGCAACATGAACGCCTCCTACTTCGCAGGTGATCATCACTTTTTTCTCATTTTTGATGACTTTTATGGCATACACCGTCAACATATGATTGTAGACGAGGCCGTCGGTTAGGGTATTTGCGGATTTCCGACTTAGGAATTGATGTCTCCTGTTCGAGTATCATCATTTCGTTCGAACTTTACGTGTCAAGGTTACTTGCATAGTTCAATTGTCTGTCACGGGTTTTTCAGGATACTTCATGAGTTTCCAGATAGCCAAATCTCTGGCCTATGATCTTGGATTATCGAAAATGAAAAATCTCTAGTGTTTTAGTAACCGCTTTTGTCTTATCGACAGAAAATTATTCACGGTCTAGACTGTTTGTGTTATATATGACGATTACGTGAAAAGTTTTACAGAATCACTGCTACAGGACATGATTAAGATCACAGGGTGATCTTGGATAATATGTAACGCTTTCGCCAAATGCTCGCATGAAGCACGTCATGCATCGCACGTCATTCAATATATATATATAAATCTCTCTTTCTTTTTTATTGCTTATATAAATATCAATATTTATTTCATTGACAAAGTCGACAATTCACCTGACCAAGCTGCATTTCTTGTGGGCCTTATGACAATGATGTGGTGCGACTTGATCAAACTCGGTTTGCATTTTGACGGACCATTTGAAACTTTAGTATTTATTTCTTTGATTATATATATCGTGTAATAATTTTCTTTGGTATTTATTTTGTACACTGTCGGTGGAAACAAGATTATATTTCACAAGCTTTGACATACGGTCATGTGCACGGTTGAGATATGAGAAGTCTCAAAATCGATTTCAATTTCACACATGATTAGACGTAATGAATGAAGTGAAAACCAATTTCTTATTAGCTTAATGAGCGGAGACATCTAACGAACTCTTGTGTGATCAAGCAGGGAACAAGGACTTGTGCGGGAAGCCTCTTCCCCCGTGCAAATCATCGAGGAAGTTACTCTTCATCGCCATCGGAGTTGGCGTCGCACTCGCCGTGTTGCTCATCGTCGGCGTCATCCTATACAGGAAGAAATCGAACATCCATGAAGTTCATCCCATGAAGGACCAAAGGGGGTTCGGGGCCTACGATGCCGGCCTGACGGACGCCCAGATAAACAACCAGCAGCCGCAGATGAAGAAGAGAGGAGGAGATCACCAAGGGAAGTTGGTCTTTGTGAGGAGCGACCGGGGGAGATTCGAGTTGCAAGACCTGCTCCGGGCCTCGGCGGAGGTGCTGGGCAGCGGCAGCTTCGGGTCGTCATACAAGGCAGCACTGCTGGACGGGCCGGCGGTCGTTGTGAGGCGGTTCAGGCAAATGAACAAGCTCGGAAAGGAGGGGTTCTATGAGCACATGAGGAGGCTTGGGAGTTTGTCTCACCCTAACTTGCTCCCTCTAGTAGCTTTCTTTTACAGGAAAGAGGAAAAGCTTTTGATTTCGGATTTTGTTGAGAATGGAAGCTTGGCCAGTCATCTTCATGGTATGTGCTCGGTCGCATTAATCAGAATTCACTTATTAAATTCCTCTAGGAGAAACGTATTAATTAACTAGAAATTTATTTGACTTCTACTATGTACGGTGGAACCAAAGTTTTTTGTCTTCTTGGTTCTCGATGAACATCGGATTATCATTACATAGGCCACTCCGGACAGTTGATTTCTTCATGTACAGACGTATGTAGTCACTAAGAATGGTGCATTTTGAATAGACAGCGTTGAACATGTATTTTGTCCAATGAAATCTTGACAGAATTTGACTTTGGTTTATCGTAGCGAACCGTAGTCCGGGACAACCTGGGCTCGACTGGCCGACCCGTCTGAAGATCGTCAAGGGAGTCGCAAAGGGTCTCGAATACCTCTTCAAGGAGCTTCCTGTTCTCTCCTTGCCCCACGGTCACCTCAAGTCGTCTAACGTTCTTCTGGACCGGAACTTCACACCACTCCTGACCGACTACGGCCTCGTGCCCGTGATCAACAAGGACCACGCTCAACAGTTCATGGTGGGGTTCAAGTCTCCCGAGTTCAACCACAGCAACCGCACGACTAAGAAGACCGACGTGTGGAGTCTCGGGATACTGATCCTGGAGATCATCACGGGGAAGTTCCCGGCCAACTATCTGAAGCAAGGGAAGGGGGCGAACGCCGACCTGGCGACGTGGGTCAACTCGGTGGTGAGGGAGGAGTGGACGGGGGAGGTGTTCGACAAGGACATGAGAGGGACGAAGAGCGGGGAGGGGCAGATGCTGAAGCTCCTGAAGATCGGCATGTGTTGCTGCGAGTGGGACGTGGAGCGAAGGTGGAGCTTGAGGGAGGCCATGGAGAGGATCGAGGAGCTGAGGGAGAGGGATAGCGATGAAGAGTGCTCGTCTTACGGAAGCGAAGGAGATTTGCACTCTTCTAGGGCAATGACGGAGGATGGCTTCTCCTTCTCGGCTACCAACTGATGGGCTGACTACGCTGCTCGACACTACTCTTCAATCGTCTGTTGCCATGTTGTTGAAGATTTATATATTGACTCGAGACAATAGTCCGATATTTATAGAAGAGTAATTTCATAGAGAAATCAAACTAGATGAACTTTTTTACCAGTGTCTAAGTGCATTTGTCATTTAAATTTCGAGTTTGCTCCCAAAATCTCAAGCGTTTAAATTAGATTAGTTTTTTTGCTTTTTCAGATTTAGAAGTTGAGATTTTCATTTTTACTTGAGCCCTTTGCGAGCAACTCGCAACTCTCCGACTGCCGCATCTCGGCTGTGGCCATAGCAAAAAGGGGTCACCATTGTTGGCAGGACCTTGGCTAGCGCTGCTTCCGTTAGCTGAGCCGATTACTTTCGCCTCTCAACTTGGCTGAGAACAAGTTACTGGCATGCGCGACGACGACAACACTTGCCTAAAAAGTCGAACTGGATTGGCTATTGGCACAGTTAGCTCTCCCTCCATTCAAAATTTGCATTCTGTCTTGACTTTGTTAAATTGAACTTGAGTTGCTTATCCTGGCCGTGTTATTCATTACGAGATTCAACTCTTAATATAGCCCCAAATTGTCTCAGTTTGAATTAAGGTTTGAAGAAGGGGGGAAATGGCTCAATTTATCTGAATAGGGTTTAAATTTTGCACAAACATGTTGGAAACGACAGATTGAGAGTGCGGGAGCCACATCGGTCCCAAACAACGATAAAATATTAAGTAATCATTTTTAACAAAAGTGGCACGTAAGTGATATGTTGAAAAGTTTTGCCATTAAAATGAACATCCTACGAAAAGTTATGGCTATTTTTCCATCAATAATCAAAAGGAATATATTCAATAACTATCTATCATTTGGAATATATTGGTGTCGGATATACATGAAGTGCTTGCAATTATCAAGCGCAAGAGGCTAGATGCATGTGTTACGGATTGATAGATCTAATGTTCCCTAACCTGTGCGGCCTTAGGAATTTCTTCCTAAGTTAGTCTTATTTACACTTGACTCACTAGGATCATGGCAAAAGAACAGCCCAAGTACCATAATTTAGCACGGGGGATACTTAAGTGCCATAACTTCAAAACGGTACACTTAAGTGCCACTTTCTTTTTCTAGTGGGACACTTAAGTGCCACCTCCGGCGACCCTTGCCGGAAATCTTACGTGGCAATATTTTATTATTTTTTATTGCCTATGTGGCTCGCCGGAGAGCTGAGTCGGCTCTAACTCACCAGAAACGACGTCGTCTGCATAATAAAAGCCCCAAATCTTCTAAAAATCACGTCGTCTCCCCAAATGCCCCAAATCTAAAACCCTAAATCGGCCAAAATCCCTATTGAAGTGCTTGAATTCAAGTCTCAAACCCTAATTTTCATTTGCCCAAAATTCCTTCGTCAAATCTTGGAAATGGAGAGCAGGACTCGCAGAAGCGCCTCAATTTCCTCTCATCGAAGCGAAGGAGAAGGCTAGCGTTTCTGTTTTTGTGGGTTACCGAGTCCAAGAAGAACATCATGGACTCAAATCAATCCCAGGAGAAGATTTTATGGATCCGCCCGATATAAAGAAGTGTCGAAGTGCAAATACTTCAAATGGGTCGATGCGAAGTTCTCTGACTGAGCCATAGATGTGATATTGGATCTATTTCATAAAAGACAGCTATCTCCATCTGTGTTCGTGGACGACTTGGACGATGTTGACTCAATGCAAGCTCAAACATCTTTAGTTAAACTTTTCAAGAATGAAGTCTCAATAACGCTTAAGCATCTTCAACTAAACCTTTCAAGAATGAAGCTTCAATGATGAAAATTGAATGAAAGTGTTATCAAGCGTTTATTATGGTGTTGTTTTGTTGTCTATTGTACTTTATAATGAAATGTAAAGTACTTGAAAATGAGAAAAAGTTTCTTCGACCACCATAGTTAAAAATGGTGTTGTTCTGGATTAAACGTAGGCTTTTTTCTTTTTGAAATATGTGAAGAAGTTTGTGTTGTTCTACAAGATCATTGTGGCTTTGTTGTTGTTTGTGCTGTCATATGGAGTTGCCATAAGTTAAAGAATTACCATCATCTTTCTCTGTTTTGATGCAGAATCATCTTCTCTGTTTTGATGCAGACCAACATATACACGAGACAAACATGAGTGATTACCCGAGTGCCATAAGTTGTATTTAGTAATCACTTAAGTGTTAGTCGCGATGAAAAATGATCACTTAAGTGTCAAGTTATTATTAAAGTGATCGGTTAAATGTCACTTGTAGTTAAAAGTGCACAATTAAGTGCCAAGTTTTTTAGAATATGACCAGTTAAGTGCCAATTTTTTTGCAGGTTTTTTCTAAAAATTGCGCCAACCACCACCACCGGCTGCACCACCAACCATCACCACTAGCCACACTACACACTAGGCGCTCTAGCCACCACAATGCTGGTGGTGTTGCTGCACTAGGTACTAGTGCAAGCTGAGCCTTGCACTAGCTTGCACCAGTACACATGGTGTAAGATGTGCAAACTGCACACTTGTACCGGGTGTAGGTGTAACTGCTTAAGCCTATAACTCCCACCACAAACCCATAATCACCGGGCATCACCACCAGCCACACTAGCACCACAGCTACCACATTAGCACCCCAACAATAAACTCACTACCACCAAACATCACCATCCACCACCACCAGATACACCAGCTAGTGTTATCACCATAGAACACCAATAGCAGCAGTAACAAGTAAAAGCAGAATCCATGACAAACAACAACAACATAAATTGACAAGTAGTGCAAGATCATTTCATTGATATTGAAATTAAGTCTGACAACATCAATGAATGACAAACTAAAGAAAAAAAAGAAAAAAAATAACCATCCATAGCAAGTGTGTTATTATAACGTTAACGTTTACATAACTGTTTTGACTCCTAAGCTCCACAAATCTTATCTCATCTTATCTCATCAATCAATATACACGACACTCCCTATTCATGGTCCTTTCGATGGGCCTTTCACTTGATTCATAATTCTTGCACTCTTTCTAACTGGACGTGCAACTTCTTCTTCAACCTTCTCAGTATCCACTGACTCAGATGGAGTTGCAAATGTCCCAGGCCGAATTGATTCAAAAGGAGCTGGAGCTGGAGCTGCAATTGGGTTCTTTATCTTCTTTCTTGTTGGCACAGTTGATGTTTTCTTTTTTGTTGGTACAGCCGTTGATTCTTAAGTTGGGCCTAAGATAAGAACCTTTGAACTTCTCCCAGGCTACAAAAAAACAATAAATTGTCAGTCAAAGTCTACAGTATAAATTAAATTAAATGCAGCCAATAAAACTTACATTGAGAATAATTGTTCAAGTACGCTCATTTGTATAAAGGCTATAGCCATATTGTCTTAACCTCTTCCCAAGTGCCCCTATTGTTTGAATAGGGGCCTCACTTTCAGGAACTTGTGATTTGTTAGCTCTTTTTCTTGCTTTCTTGAGCCCTTCAGCTATAGTCGAAGCTTCTTCGACCAATTCTTCAATTGGGCGTCTTCTAGATGGCTTTTGTGTAGCTACCCCTTCACCTGGCCTTGTTCTAGTTGTCCTTTTGTGTAGCTCTTCAACTTTAGTGACACCTCCTTCTGTTGGGCTTTCTGGTGATACTGGTGGTGGTACTTGTGGTTCCCCTTGTAGTGATTCTTCTAGTGGCCCTTGTGATGATCCTTGAGGTGGCTCTTGTGATGGTCCTTCAGTTGGCAGTTGAGTTCCAACTTACTTTCTTCGAACCTGAGAAAGAGGCAAAATACACAATCGGGACATATAATAATATAAAGAAAATGAAGAAATGAATACAAATGGTTGAATTTACCACTGGGTATTTCTTTCGCTGCTGAAGAACAATCGACTGAACTGGCCGTGATGCTGCTTGGGCTAATCCTTCAGCTGGCCGTGATGTTGCTTGGGCCAATCCTTCACCTGGTTGTCTTCTACCTTGCCTTATTCGAATAGGCTGTTCAGTTTCATGACTTACTGGGGTTCTTCTTGTGACCTAACAAACACATTACATACAAGGCCAAATAAGATATTATGTACATTTTTATGATAAACGACAAAGCAACATAAATATAAAATAAATCTCATGACTTACCAGGGTTCTACTTGTTGACTGAAGAACAATCGACTCACTTGGCCCTGCTGTGTGCATTTCTCCAACTGTCTCTTCACTAGGCCCTTCACCTTGCCTCAATAATTGTTGTTGCTTCCTCAATTGACAACCTTTAATATTGTGGCCTGCTAGGCGACAATAAGAACACGTTATCTTTGCACCCTGCTTGCTCATTCTTTGTTGACCCAAGACCTCTCCTTCCGCCATTCTTCGTCTTCGTTTTGTCCTTCCAATTTTCTTCTTCAATGGCAAAGGTTGAGGTGCTTTATGATCCGTGGGCTCCCAAAACTTGCTACTTCTAATTGGCTGCATCATGAACTGATAGGAAGCAAGGTATTTTGATTTATGGTACCAATCATCGATGTAATCATCTGTATTGTCGCCCTTCAACTGGATGGCACATATGGCATGTCCACTTACTTGCTATGCTCTACATGAACACTTCCTACTTCCTAGATTGACAACATACTTATCAGCACCCTTCATTATCTCATATCCGTCATCTCCATTTCAAATGGGATGACAATGCCTACTTGCAGCCAAGTTCTCATCCAATTTCTTGGCAATCCTAAGACCATATTGTCTTGTCCACTTTGCAGCCTCATCTCTTTGTTTCTGCAGCCAAGTCATAACCGCAACTCGTATATCTTCAAGCATTGAGATAACTGGTTTGCATTTGGCATCTATTATCTTTGAATTAAATATTTCACAAATGTTATTGTTGACGTTATCGCACTAGAACTCCTCACTGAAGAATGCCCTGCACCAATGCCTCAGTTCTAGTTGAAATAGGGCAGCACATCCTTCCTTTGTCAACTGAAGCAGTCCTTCTTTGGCTATTCTAAAGTCAGTCATGTTTGTAGTCTTTGCAAATTGCCAAAATTGTAATTGCAGCTTATCCCCTTTGTAGGTCTTTGCCCAATTTCCGTATATGTGCCGCGCACACATTCGATGTTCAACATGGGGCAACAACTCGGCTACTACCGGAACCAATCCCTGCAATAATTCAAAATAAGAAATATTAGAGCAAATTACATGTTCATATTACAAAGCAAAACTATTGACCAAATTTTTCAAAAAGCAAGCATTACCTTTTGTTGGTTGCTCATGAATGCCCACCCTTCCCCGTTTGTTATCTCTAAGTCAGACATCAGATTTTTCAAGAAGCAGGACCAATTGTCCTTATTCTCAATCTTTACAATAGCCCAAGTTAGTGGGAACATTTGGTTATTCGCATCTCTTCCAATCGCCGCCAACAATTCTCTCTTGCACAAGCCCTTCAAGAAACAACCGTCCAATCCTATAATCTGTCTACAACCAGCTAAAAATCCTTGTCCGCATGCATCAAAGTACACATAGAACTTATCGAACTTGGTCCCATGATCAGGAAGCGGTTTCTCAACCACCTCTACATACACTCTACTTGTAGGGTTTTGCAACCTACACTCCCAATCATACTCCCACACCTACCCATATTCCTTAGCATATTGACCAATAAGTATCTTTATCACATTTTGCTTTGCTCTTTTGCACTGATTCCTAGATACATTGATGCCTACACGCTCCTTCACCAGCATCCTAAAGTTAGTAATTTTCATCTCCGGCATCAGCTTGATCAGATCGAAGAAGTGCTTGGACAACCATGCACTTGTTACCCTTTTGTTTTGAAAATTAATGGAACAAGTGTGTTCCTCTTGGTAGGCTCCAATTTGGAAAGACCCATTCTTC
This sequence comes from Eucalyptus sideroxylon, assembly GCA_014182405.2. NCBI lineage: Eukaryota > Viridiplantae > Streptophyta > Magnoliopsida > Myrtales > Myrtaceae > Eucalyptus > Eucalyptus sideroxylon. The sequence continues at coordinate 26,167,145 of CM024550.2, forward strand.
TTAACAAATGCGCCGTAAATCTTCCATGGATAGTTTTGCTGCGAACACCTAGCTCTTACAAATTTCTTGGTATTTCTAATGAAATCAATATTTCTTTGTGCAGTAATGGAGTTTTTTAGTATAGCTTCCCTAAATTGTATTGCATCATGGAATTTCATACCTACTGACAAAGTAGGAGAGGCAACAGATGGATAATAGGAATGAAACTTACTTTTCCTTCTATGCATAGCTCGTTGATTTTCTTCAACTTCGTCTTGAGAAGTTGCAGTGTTGATGCTTTCTTCATAATCTGTCTCCAGGACTTGGCCAGCAACACCAACATATTTCATTTCTGTTTGGAACTTCATTAGCTACATGCAAAGTTATAAATCTATCTGACAAAAAGTCCCTTTATTTTTTCCTTGACTGTGTAAGCTCCTCATCGTCGGCGTCACTTAAGATTAATAAATTTTCAACTTCAGTAGTCAACCCTTTATTGTCATCGTCATCTTCACCATCACTGGATTCAACTACTTCCCAATCTAATTCAGTGATGGTGACATCACCTATGTCACAATCGCTTTGGTGAACAGCATATGCGCCCCTCTCCTCCCCATCATGTCCATCATGCCCTACTTCATCCCTAACCTCAGTACTAGCTTGAATACCATCTCCTCCTTCTCCTACTGTGACATCCCAGATTTTCGACCCTGTTTTCTACTAAATAAATCGGGCATTTCATTGACGCGTCTATAGGGCTGTTCTCAGAGCTGATCACTCTCGAGATAACTAGACTATATGTGGAAGCCATTAAGAATTTTAAGGCAAATAGATTTGAGAATTCGACCAGGAATTGGCTTCTCGACCGTGTTCATCTGTCGAGACCATTACGGCACAAATATAAATCGATTTGAGATCAAATACAGGTTGGTTCGATTGAGATGTGTGGCTAATCGTGGGTGACACCACTAAATTGGAAAATTCTCGTCGACCAACACTAGGGCGATTTTCTTATCGTTTTGGTACCCTGTGTCCGTACTTGAATTCTCGAGATTTTCACGACAATCGAAAGTCGCCAATGAGTCGAGTGGGTTCATAGTGGCTCGAAGAAAATTGACCACGGGTCATTTGCACTGAAAAGTTCTGAAATTTACCCTGGTGAGTCTGCAGGTCACGCTAAAAACGCGTCGAATGGAAATTAACCGTGAATCGAGTCCGATTTCAAAATGGAAAGTTACGTGGTGTCGCGATCAATTCTAGGAACGTCGACTTAGCCTCAGAAGATTTTTCAGAGATTCCGAGATTTTTACGGAAAAATCGGTACGTACGTCGCGGAAAATTAATGTAAATTTTAGATGGACTCATTTGAAAGAAATTTGGACTTCCATACTGGGCCATGTGCTGATAGGGATTTGTATAAATTCTATGGGCTTTTTCCAAGATGAAATTTGGACGTCGATTTGAGAAATTTCACAAGATTTGAAGCTCAAATTGTGAAATTCGTATGATAGGATGAGGGCAGCAATTTTGCACTTTAAATTGGTTTATTTGTGAGTTAATAATGAGTTAATAAGTTTGAAAGTGATTGGGGGGGACAAAGAGGATAACATTGTGGGCTTGTGGGGCCAAAGTATTAATGTATTGGCTAAGGATTGAAGATTTTTATTTCATCTTAGCTGGCTTCCTTCCATCGCACGTCTTGACCGCTGCCCCATCTTCTACACGGCTCCTCTTCAATTTGTTCCTTAGGTTTCAACTTCTGCTTTAATTCTTTCGGTCGAAGTTCAGCCCAGCGAAGCCTCCCCGCGTGCAGTCTCTGCGGTTGCTATCTCCCTTCGCTCGTGTGTCTTCTTCAGCTGAATTGAACACCCAGCGAAGCTCCTCCTCCATGCGTCCGCGCCAGCTACTTCCTTGCTCCATCTTCGGCCACCCAATTCCCTCGAAGCCTCCATGCGCGTCCGTGTCTTCTCTCCTTCGCCGCACAAATCCAATCAACGTTGCAAATTCTCCAGCCGGTTTGTTGATCAACAATGTCCCAGCTCGGTCACGAATCCAGCCGCCCTTCTGTCAGCTGCCACCTGCGTCCGTGACTCCTCCATCTTTGACCAAAGCCCAGCCGTTTGCTGCCGCGTTCATCCCCTCCAGTCAACGACGCCAGCTGAAGGTGACTGAAATCCCATCCTATTGACTCCAGCTCGTGGCCACCGAAGGGAATCTAGCCACCAGCTCCCTTGCTCCTTTCGCTGCCACCGAAGATCAGCGAAGCCATCTCCACGGCCGAAGCTGCTTCCTTGTCGTGCAGCTCCATCCAGCGAATTTCGTGAGCCCATCTCCATCAAGCGTGGCCTAGCGTTCAGCCCTACATCTCCATGAATTTCAGGCCTAGCAAAGTCCATCAACAGCCCATTTACTCGTGAGCCATCTTCAGTCCAGTTTTCAAGCCCAAACAAGTTGCAGTTCAGCCCAGCAAATACTTGAAGCCCAAGCCTGCAATTCGGCTCTTGGTCCAGCCAATTGAAGCCCGCGAAGCCCAGGCCCAAGTTTAGCCCAAGTCCAAACCAAGCCCAGTAGTTGCTGTGGGCTTGTGAGGCTTTTAGGCCGGCCTAAGTGTCCACCGACGCCGCCGAAAGTTTGGAATTCGGCCACCGTCGTGTCGTCGTCGCGGTGTCCCGGTCCCCGCTTGTACCAAGTGAGTTTTACTCACTAATCTTTTATTAGTTTCTTAATTATCTTAGGGGTTGGTTAGATTTAATTAAATGCAATTAGGTGGTTAGATTAATCTAGATCAATTAAATTAGTGACTTAACGATGCATGTTAGGTGGTTAGACTTAGTCATTAACAAGTAGAGAGCTTCTAATATTTATTGAACGTATCTCAGGATTTTTCCCGATCCGATTTGGCTTCCAATCAGGCATTATGAGCCTAAATTGGATTTTTATAATTATTTATTTAATTTTCGAAATTAATTATTTAATTATTTATTTTTCCGGAAATTCAACCGGGATGGCCGGTGATCAGAATTTTATGCGGATTGTCGTGGTGCAGTCCGTTTATTTAATTGAGCTTTATTTTGTGCGGAAATGATTTATTTGTGAATTTAGGATTTATTCCCTAATTTAAATAATCTTGGAAAATTAATGAGAAATTAACCGGGCATCAGTTAATGATACCAAAACTGTTTTAGTGGACTACAGAAAATGTTGGGATTTATAAAAAGGAAACTATTATATTTTGGCTAGGGCCGATCGAGTACCCACTCATGGCATTTTATCGGGAAGGATAAAATTGGTTATTTGATTGTTTGTTTGGAATGGCATGTATACTGGCTCGATGACTCCACAGAGCATCTGGAGACAGTACGGTATGATAAATTGTGTGTATACCGGCTCGATGACTCCACGGAGCATCTTGAGATAGGACGGTATGATCTACTGGCTTGATGACTCCACGGAGCATCTGGAGACAGTACGGTATGATAAATTGTGTTTATATCGGCTCGATGACTCCACGGAGCATCTTGAGACAAGACGGTATGATCTACCGGCTCGATGACTCTACGGAGCATTTGGAGACAGTACGGTATGATTTGATAGCTCGATGACTTTATATGTTGGTTGGAGATAAGATAACATACTATATATTACCTAGGGTGAGTAGTCTTGGATGTTGATCAGACTTATAGAAAGCATGGAAGGGGTCAATCAAGAGATAATTTGGATGGCATGTAATCGACTAGGTCGATTGATTGATGATTCGATCTGATTGGGTGATGTGATGTGATTATGTATATTTGATATATATACTAACTTGCAGGAAGGAGCTGAGGCCAAGGTAAGTCCTCGACTCGTGATGTGCTTAGGCAGCCTAAGGTGTATTAGTTTACTATTCGGGTATTAGGGGTAGAATTCGGCGAGACGTTGTCTCATTGGTTATTGAATAACCATTTCGGGACCCCGAGGAGAAGTTGAAGAGGAGGAACCTGAAGGGGAGAAAGACTTTTGAAGAAGCAGATGATCCAGAGAGGGATCTTGAGTATAACCCGGATGTGGATTGAGATCCCATCCCTTTTATAAACTCTGTCTTGGTGTAGATAGGTGTGAGACAAGTATGCTGTGAATAGTATTGTAAATATACTATGAGTTGTGCTGTTAAGGAAAGTGTGGTTGTGAATTTCAATATGAAAAATATGGCATGCTTTTCTATCCCATTGTTTTATTGTCTGGGGATCTATAACTGCTTCCGCCTGCGTAATAAAATGAAAGGGTCGGCGATACTTAGTCCTGGGATATCGCACTTTAAAATCGACCAAATAAGAAGGATGGGCGCGTCCCCGAGGATCGGGGCATGACACCTACTTAGGTGTTATCTCTGTCATCATCTTCGTCCTCACTATCACTATTGTTTTCAACAAATACTTTCGCCTCTTCGCCATGAAGATAATGATATAAGACATCCCTAAAACCATTATCATCTTCCAAAACTCTCAAATCATCTCTCAAGCTTTTCCTAGGAACACAATACAGTAACTTTTGTACTATACAAGGCAAAAATATTGCTATATCCCTAACAAATTCAATATAAGATGCATTCTTTATATCTACAAAGATAGTACCCTCATTCCCTCCCTCATACTCCCACTCATCCTCCCCAATCACAAAATCCCCACCGTAGTAAACGATGACAGCAACATAGTCTTTATTACTTGCCATTTCTGCAACAAAAGAGGACAAATATACAATTAACTTTTGGGACCATATTCACAAAGGATAGACAATTGCAAGTGGAGGTCCCTACACTCTTTATTAAAGAAAAGAAGAACGAAAGAGGGAAGATGCATAGGTTAGACGACAGCTACAGCTTGAAAAGATGCCTTAGGACAAAGACAAATAGAGATGGGACCCGACAACTACTTTGATTGTGCCGTCGCATTCCTTTAAAATATAAAGAGATCCCTCAGCATGGGTCCTCAACAATACAATTTATTAAAAAAATACCTAGAAGTCCCCATCCCCATGACAATAAGAGATTCGATTCGAACGTGTCCAAAGTTCAATACTCTGAACCCTAACAATCACCAATCACCATCGCACATTTCACATCCGACCACTACAAATTACTTTCGCATATCACAATTCAACACTCTGAATGAATCACACATCACAGTGGATGAGGCGACGTCGAGTCCTACACCGAGCCCTACTTTTCCCCTCGCCAGCCCTACACCGAGCCTACATTTCAAGGCCGCTCCTAAACTGTCAATTCGAACCCCCCAATAGGATTGTAGCACTACATCTGAGCCATAAATCTCACACTAAGCCTGAGCTTTCCCAACCGACCCCTAAATTTCAAGTCCGAGCCCTAATAAATGAGTCCAAGCCCTAATTTCACCACAGGGGAGAGAAAGAAGAGAAAAAACCTGAGCAAATCGACGACCGTGAGCGATGACCGCGAGCGACGACCACGAGGGACGACAGCGAAAGACGACGGTGAGTGACGACGGTGAGCGATGACCTACGAACGGCAACTTGTGAACGGCGAGTTGTGAATGGCGATGGAGAGGACGTTAGATCTGGTGTGAACTAATGAAAGGTTAAAATCCAAATAAGCAAAATGACGTCGTTTAGCACTAAGGAAAAGCGACGTCGTTTAGTTTGGCCAAATGCACAGTGGATGGGGTGATGTCATTTTCCTCCTCCATGTGTGCTTTTTTTTTTTTTTTCTATAAAAAAATTGCCATGTCGGTTAAGCATGTCGCCGGAAAATGCCACGTTTGCATTTTGGCCTGGTTTTTGGCCGGATTGGCACTTAAGTGTTCCATTTTACTCCGATATTGGCAGTTAAGTGTACCATTTCAAAGTTATGGCTCTTAAGTGTCCCAACCTCCAAGGATCATAGAGAGGAACTTTAAGGAGAGAAGCTCTTCTTGTATTTCACTTGTGAATGTGATAATACATTTTAGGGGAAAGAGGCCCCTATATATACAAGTACGGGGCTAGCCATAGCCGTTGATCTCTTTGATCTAACGGTGGCGCAATCATTACGTAGATATACAATTAACACTTGAAAAAGCCCTAGAACTTCGGGAAGCTAGAGGGTCGCTTGCTCATGAAAGGGCCATGGCCCTCGTTTGGGAAACTTCTGGAACGCATCAATTCATCGAGCCCTGACACATGCTTGAATGCACATGAGTAATGCTAAACATAATGGAATTGATCTATTGGTTTAGTGTAATGCCTGTGGCTATTCATCCGCCAACAAAGATTTGGCCAATCAGTGAGATTGTGGTTTTCTTTGAGACTATAAATCGGCCACTTTAAGATATTATTTGAGACAAAGTCTATTTAAGCCTTTTTTTTTTTTTTTTGTAAAAATGACCCACTCCAAACCGTAATTTTTGCACACGAAAAAACCCTTGATTTGAAATCATTTCAAGAATAAGGGTCACTATGTAAAAGTTTCAAATAAAAGGAGTCAAATTTACAGAGGTTTTTCCATGATTAATAACTATTGGAGAGATCACCCGGTGATATATCTCACTAAAATAATGACTTTTTTCCAATGAATATTCATAATGCCCCTTTCTAAAGTTAATGTGCTTGATACTTAAACCCCTCTCTCTAATATTGCCATAGTGTCTATTCAACAAAATTTGATAGTGCACCTTATATTTATTTACATAGATATCATTTTAAGGTATCATTATAGTTCGCTGTTATGATCTTATTTGTAACTGGAATTGTAAAGTAATCTATTAAAGAATCGTATCATCATTTCCAGCTATATATAATATAAATGATCAAGGTTGAGGCCATTTCTGCCCATAAATTATATTGTACTATTACATGTATAAATAAATGCAATCGTGCGCCATTGGGATCACTAGCATCTCCAAGACTCGATCGGTTAAAGTGTAAAGTGGAGGGGCTTGGACAAGTCATTTCATTCTCGGGCTCAGCCCACCTAGTTAGGCTTGCTCAAAAGCCTAACTAGACCCGATCATGTTGATATTACAAATGTTTAATATCTTCATAATCGCGGATATGGTCATGGGGTATCATTTTGAGGCATAACCCCAGGCACAACGTACACAAGCCCTTCCCTTGATTAGTTCTATTTATAAACTTATACATCAGCGTTGAACACAAGATATAATTTTTTAGGTGCGAGATAACTTAAGGCAAGCCGGATGGAAAATCATGCTAAAAAATCGTTTATAAGAAGGGTACAAGAGCAATTTTCGGGTGAATTTTAGACACCATGGGAAAGGGAGCAGACCCCGTGGGAAAAAGGAGGAACACGTGAAAAAAAAGCGTGCATAATTTCACAGTGACATTTGATATTATGAGTATAGACAAAAATTTAATGGCTCCGTCCGTCCGTACCGAACAAACACTAAAAGAATGAACTATCATTTATTAAATTAGAAGATACTATGACTTCAGAATTTGTCTTTAGGCCCCATTTGATTTTTATAAAAATTAATATCATGAAAAATTTCAAACTAGTACAACTGTAACAAATTTACTCTAAATTAATATAGATAACAAAAAACTTCAAGCTGATACACTTATAGTAAATTTATTCAAAATTAATCTTTTGATGACAGGATCCCAAAATAGTATGTTTATGATAAATTTACTCTTTATTAGTTTTTGTTAAGGGTTAATATAATGAAAATCCTAAATTGGTACATTTGTGATAAATTTACTTTAAACTAATTTTTTGACTATCGAAAACCCCAAATTGGTACATATGTGACAAATTTATCTTATGTTAGTTTTCATTAAATTTTATCATCAAATTGTTAAGTTGGATGACACGTTACAGTTGATGAGTTTATTAATTTGGGGTTTTACTATCTATTTATCAAATGTGGTGATTTTTCGTGATTTTAAGCAAATTTAATTGATGGTAAATTTATTACAAATATATCAATTTAAGATTTTTTGTGGTCAGAAAAATCATAAACTAGTAGACATATAATAAGTGGAAGGTAAAATAACTAATATATTTATTAACCGTCATGTGTAATTCAATTCAGCAATTTGATTATAAAACTTAACAAAAACTAGGGTTTTTGGTGGTTAAAAAATCAGTTGGGAATAAGTGTACCAATTTGGGGTTTTTATGATATCAACCATTTTCCTCAAATTTCCTTAAACATTTCGTGGATGATGAAATTTTTTTTTGTTAAGTGATTATTTTTAAGAAAATATTCAAATCATTCATCTTTTTTTTTTAATGATAGTTTTTCCAAATTCTCTATGCTATATAATGAATTCAAGAATATACACACACACACATATCAAGTGCCATAACATTTGCGTAGCATTTAGTTTGGTGTCATAACTTTTCAATCGATTACTTAAGCGTCTTAACTTTTGAATTAACCATTTGAGTATAACTTCTAAAAATTGTTCAGCACAAATGCTGTCCATTTTGATGCCTTGTCACATTTTCCAGCTGCCTAAAATCTTTCTCGTGGGTACTCGAGTGATTGATTGAAAAATTATGACATTGAAGCCGGAAGTTATGACACTTTCATGGTGTCCATTTCTCGACCAGTGTCCAATCCTTTTTCCACCGAAAAAGGAAGAACCTTCCATAATTAAAGGAGCATCAAACCCTTGTGATTAAAAAGAAACAAAAGAAACAAGAATGAAGAAAATGTATCAACAATCTCAACCACGAACAACTTCAACGAAACATCAAACCCGCGAGTCACTAGCTATGAAGTCGCGTCAACTAAACGAGAGAAAAAAAGTTGTCACCCGAGGTTTGACCTACCGAAACATCGTAAGGGAATGCTTTGCTTTAATCCGGAGAACATGCAGCGTTAGCATGCAGCCGCTGATTGCACCTGAAACAGACCGAAATGCGTGCTCTCTCTCTCTCTCTCTCTGTGTGTCTCGATTGAGAAACAGGAGGTTAGATGGTTCTCTAATTTGAACTGATTAACGCCTCGGTTGCCTAATTCGAGGAGAGAGAGAGAAACGCGAGAGAAGAGGGAAAGAGAGAAAATGGGTGGTTCATCAATAAGAGGGAGGAGAAGGCGAGAGAACGTGGTGAAATCACAGGAGAAAGGTCGAGTTCGAACGTTGGTCGTCTCTCTTTCGCCTCTCCAGGAGGCGGAAAAGTGCCGTCGTCGCCGAGTCGAGAACGAGAAAGCACGTCGTGATCTGCTGGAGGTTCCACTTATTCGCCACGAGCGATACTTAATTCCTGTTTTGGTTTCTGCTCTGGTCTTCTTTCGATGCCAATCACGCGCCGATCTTCGTATTGCTGACATTCCAGGGTTTCAGACACAGAGAGAACAAATGTGGCTTGCGAGAGAACAGTCGGAGAGAAAGGGAGGGAGCGGGTTGGTGGCCGTGGCGATCGATAAGGATAAAGGAAGCCAGAGTGCTCTCAAATGGGCCATGGATAATCTTCTCCAGAGAGGCCAAGTCGTCATCCTCGTTCACGTCAAGGTCAAGCCCCTCCCCGCCGGGCCTTTGGGTCCTTCCTCTAGTAAGTCATCGAACTACTTTGAATTGCAACGATGAGTTTTCTAGCTGATGCATGTGCATGTCGAATTCGAGAGATCAATGTGTATAAGCCGAATGTACGCGGATTATGATTTTCAGTGCAATAATCACCTCTAATTATTCAATGTTTAGCGGGTATCTATGGGGTTCGGTTTCAACTATTTGATGCTAACAAGGCTCTTCATATGGCAGGACATGAGCTCGATCCTAAAGAACTCTTTCTTCCCTTCCGATGCTTCTGCACGCGCAAGGATGTAAGTTAAATGCTACTGCTTCAAAACATTCAACAGCAATGCACAATCTGTTTGGTTAGGTGTTCACACATTCATTTTGACGCCAGATACAATGCAAAGATATTTTGCTGGAAGACACGGAAGTAGCGACAGCATTGATTGAGTATGTTTCTCACAACTCCATTGAGAATCTAGTCCTCGGTTCCTCGTCGAAGTCCGGCTTTCTAAGGTTTGTATTGCTTGTTGATTGATCTCGTATGAATAATCAGCGGATCAGATAATTTGTTCACATACAATGACCCCTCGCATTTGTTTTGCACGCAAAATGCATCTTTTGTTGTTTTAAAATTCACTTATTTCCAGGCAAGACAAAAGCAACTTGGTGTGGCGTTTCGTCTGTGTTTTCATAGGCCTTCGTGAACTATAAGTTTCTCACAAGTTAAGAATATATAGCGATCTTTCTTTCAGAAACACAAAAGAAATATGCATTGGCATAAGCCTATGAAGTTCAAGATGGGATTGATTTAGTGCGATGATGATAAGTTATTTGCTAAAGCTTGCGACTCTACAACTACATCGAAACACTTTTAACAATGGCTACTAAGAAATGACAACACATGCTTGTGACATTGACACAAAGGTAACTGAATAAGTATACCAATGTTCATCTACATATGTGAGGTACGGATCTAAACGAAAAACCTACGCTCAAATACCCAGTTAAAATGATTTCGTAAGGTGATTATTTTAGGACTTAACTTGATAGCCTGATAAGTGCTTATCGACAGAACCTTCAAGGCGATAGATGTGCCGAGTATTGTGGCAAAAGGAGCACCGGACTTTTGTACGGTTTATGTCATAACGAAGGGAAAGATAACAACCATGCGGTCGGCCACCCGTCCAGCTCCGATGGCCTCGCCACTATCTAATCAAATTCACAATCAATTGGTTCCACGGGCACATCAATCAGAGCCGCGTGTCCCCCAAACTAATAGTATAAGAGGTAAGCGTTTTTGGCTTCGTTTCTGGTTCCCCTTCATCTCGCCTCTTTAGACATCTAAGGATGGACTCTTCATTAGGATTTGCAAGGGGAGTGAATGAGGTGCCTCATAAGTCGAATGACAGCTTAGACTTTATAAGGTAAGTCAATCTTATTTGAAACGACCATTTCCCAATTAGAGGAAAAAAAAAGACTAAAATCCTTTGCAAACAGATCACCATTCACAAGAGGAAAAGGTTCTAACGGCAGATTGTACGGGGAGGTTGGTACTCCGGATACTGATATATCCTTTGTCAGCTCTGGTAGACAGAGTGTCGACCGAATGTTCCCATCATTTTATGACAATCTGGACGGTGGCTACTCCCCGAGGTTGTCTAACACCTCCAGCACAGACTACAGACAGAGCTTTGATGCTGCTCTGCTGGCGCAGAGGTCAGTAGATAGCAGCACAGTTCGGGAAGTGTCGCTTATGTCACATTTTTCACAGGAGAGCGACAGGTCTTATTCATCTTCATCACCCAATATGGTAAGAACAAGATGAGTGTGACATGCTTATAGGATCTATTGAACGTTTCTCAGAAGAGAGATGTAGTCCAAAACATCTTGAAACAAAAGTGAAGGATTTTCAAATTTGCAGGATGATGTGGAAGCCGAGATGAAGAGGCTAAAACAAGAGCTTAAGCAGACAATGGAAATGTACAGCAAAGCTTGCAAAGATGCTCTCTCTGCTAAACAAAAGGTAAGGCAGATTGAGTTTCGCTGGAGGAATTACGTTTCCCTGTTCAAGACTTTAAAGTGATTGCCTTCCAGGCGACAGAGCTCCAGCATTGGAAACTAGAAGAAGAAAGGAGGGTCGAGGAGGCACGATTGGCTGAGGAAGCGGCTTTAGCACTTGCGGAAAAGGAGAAAGCCAAGTCCAGAGCAGCGATGGAGGCTGCTGAGGCTGCTCAGAGGATTGCCGAACTCGAAGCCCAGAAAAGGATTAATGCGGAAATGAAAGCCATCAAAGAAGCCGAGGAGAAGAAAAAGGTGCTCGATGCTCTTGCACAGTCAGATGTCAGGTACAGAAGATACTCGATTGAGGAGATCGAAAATGCCACAGATTTCTTTTTGGAGTCCCGCAAGATTGGTGAAGGAGGTTATGGCCCTGTGTACAAGTGCTACTTGGATCACACGTTAGTTGCAATCAAGGTCTTGCGACCAGATGCTGCTCAAGGCAGATCCCAGTTTTTGCAAGAGGTACGTCATCAGTAAAAACTATGCAGTGTGAATGCAAGAGTAAACAACAAGGGTTATATTTCCCATTATTGTATTTGGGTCTAGAAAATGTTATTTGGGAATACTTGGGGAGATGAACATCCAACTGATAGTGATTGAGTTTATTAAGCTAGAGATCGTTTAACTTTGAAGAGGCTTACATAATGTCAGTCAACCACTTTCAACTTCAACTACTGTGTTTACTTTTGATGAAGATCATTTAACTTTATCTATTCTGTGCCAATTATTGCAGGTTGAGGTGTTGAGCTGCATAAGGCATCCAAACATGGTTCTTCTCCTAGGAGCTTGTCCAGAATATGGATGCTTGGTGTACGAGTTCATGGCGAATGGAAGCTTAGATGACCGCCTCTTCTGTCGTGGAAACACCAGGCCGCTTTCTTGGCAACTCAGGTTCAAAATTGCAGCAGGAATCGGAACTGGCTTGCTGTTCCTCCACCAAGCGAAACCTGAACCCCTTGTGCATCGCGATTTAAAACCTGGAAACATTCTGCTCGATAGCAACTTCGTCTGCAAGATCAGTGATGTTGGTTTAGCTCGGCTGGTCCCGCCTTCTGTTGCTGACAGTGTGACACAATACCGCATGACGTCCACGGCTGGGACATTTTGCTACATAGATCCCGAGTACCAGCAGACGGGAATGCTGGGGGTCAAGTCTGATATATACTCTCTAGGGATCATCTTTTTGCAGCTATTAACCGCCAAACCTCCCATGGGATTGACCCACCATGTCGAGCGGGCAATCGAGAATGGGACTTTTGCTGAAATGCTAGATCCAGCCGTGCCTGATTGGCCCTATAATGAGGCTCTGGCCTTTGCCCAAATGGCACTTAAGTGTTCGGAGTTAAGACGGAAGGATAGACCAGATCTCGCAAAAGTCATTCTCCCCGAACTTGACAAACTGAGAGCATTGGCTGAGAGAAGCATTAATCCCTCGTGGCCTAGTTGTAACTGGAGCGACTCACCCAATGACAGCCAGGTTTCTTTGCAACTGGTAAGTTAAAAGACATTCCGACAAACAGCAAATCTCACACCAGCGCATGAAGTATCTCTTGATAGATTCTAGATGGTGGCATGAAAGATGACCAAACTCACCTTTTGTCATTCATTTTCTTAACATCTTTCTTATGCAACTTCCACCAGGGTTCAATGAGTCCTCCATCACTCGGGGAATCGCATTGCAGTTAAACTATCTCATGGTAGAGTACCTGGAGCAACGGAGACACAAAACATGAGAAGATTACGAGTTTTCGACCACTTGCAAAAGAAGAATATAGGGTAACCATATGATAAAATCGTTGCGGCCTGATGAAAGATAAACCGCTGCAGGACTTACATCTCTTCGCTTCCATTTCACCATCTCTACTCTTTAAGGTTGGCCAAGCTTCCTGGACTGAGGACTTCTATCTATTTGACGACCGATAAAATCAAGTGAACATAACTATTAGAAAAGAACACTGAAGAGCCTCATGGACCTCATGACGGTATTCGATCACGAAGGATGCTTCCCTCAATATTCGACATCGACCATTGATTGAATGAGATACCTCTTTGTAGGTTATGGTTATGTGCTGATACTAGAGTAACTCAGACTCTGAAGTTATAATGGACTTTGATTTCTTATCCATCATCCATACTGAGGTAGGCGTAAGCTGAAGCACAGAAATGATTAAAGTCCATGTTCTGAAGGCTGTGATATTGCTGCGTGAGTGTTGGCAAATAAAAAAGAATATAGTAAATAATGGCCGATTTTTATAAGTTGGACATATTTTATGAAGAACATTTTCATCACAATATGTGTTGCCGGTGATAATTTTTAAGACATGTCAACTGCTTTTTATATTTGGCTTTGATTGACAGTCTGCAGCACAATCGGTAGAGTCAGCATACAACCCGAAGTCAAGCCTGAATGCGAAGATTCGTACAAATGCCGGAGCGGCCATTTTTGTTCCGCATTACAAAGTCTTAATTGTATGTAAGGAGCTATCTGCGAGTACGTATGAAAGCAGGCATCACATCAGACAATTTCTGTCCTCAATTTTTGTGACTTTCCCTCAATTTACGCTTTCCTCTGCTGCATCTTCGTTTGAGTTAGTTCAATTAGTTTAGTTTGCCGGAATTTTTTTGACGGAAACTTCACAAATCCAGGATGAATTGGTGATTCCTTTCTCGATATTAATTGTCTTTTTCGTGAATTATCTTTTTCATGACGGACAAAGGCACCGGAGGTTTCTGAACTATTGTAAATCATTCAATAGGTCCTTAACTTTTTTTTTATACAATTATCCCCAAAATTTTTTTTGTTCAAATTATCCCTTTCATTGGGAAACAAACAATTATGCTAACATAGCTGCTAATTGATTTTTCAAATGCCAAAGTACCGGTAAAATGGTTTTTTTTTTATTTTTATTTTTAAATAAGGAAAATTGTTGAGGGTAACTATGCAACCTGAAGGTGTAAATATATTGTTTAAATATTATCAAAAAATTTTGTGGAAATCGACAGCCAACACTTGGAAATCAATTGAAACTGAAAATATCAAGTGTGTGTGATGCTATTGCTAGACATAGATGATAACCAACAAGTTAAGATTGATCACATCAAATTATACTTATCTCCAATTTTATCCATTCTTCATACTAGAAGCCTCAATGCGAGTTGGAACCCATTGGTAATCTCCTAGACAAGTCACAATCAGTAAGTATCAATCTTAATAGTGATAGACTACACTATTGGAACTCAAGTGCTGCTATCAATAATGTACACCTGATTTTATCACAATTTTTTTTTTTTGTATCATAAGTACAAAGCAGCAAAACACCACATTGGAAATTTTAGATAAACAGATATAATTTGATTAACACAAAGAGTAACAATGGACACTATCGGCTTTCTCTATTTTTTGTTGCAACTCTTTGAGCTTCATTGATCCTCCTTTACATAGACATCTTCAATATTCCCATAGGAGATGGTCTTGAGGAGCAATTGAGGAGCAAAGACCTGTTAAGAGTTGTTAGGAGTAGTTGTCCAAGAATAGGATCGTCCGTACAACCTTTTTCCTCAAACATCAGCACGGTTTCCCAAAATGGAGTTTGCTGGATCTGTCCCATCACTGGATACTCTAGCAGTCTAACTAAAAAGCTATCAACTATTCTCTAACGATTTTCACTCCTCCTGCGATGGTCTTCCCAAATGTCAATGGCTATAATTTTGTCTCTAATGGTCATCTTCATATGAACGTACTAACAACATCACCAACGACTCAATATTAGCATGATCTATTGCTTGTAATCGGCACGTGCACAATATAATTGATCTGTCATTATTGTCCATGGACAAGCCACATGAAATGACTTGCGATTCAATTTCCAATGATACTTATGAGCATATCAGTTTTCAAAGACTAAAGTGATATAGCTAGTATGAACAAAACAAATGAGTTAGGGAAGAAAATAAGAACACAAGATTTATAGTGGTTCGGCTTAATCCAAGCCTACGTCCACTCTCCCACGATAACAGCCTTCTTGGCTGGATTCCACTATGCAATCAACAAGAGATTACAACTTCGAGTGCAAACACTTAGTAGTAGATCACACTATCTCACTAAGTCACTCTTTTGGTATTTCTCTCATGATTACAAACGTTTAAGCTCTCCAAAGACAAGTGTATAATCGAATGTCGCTCAAACTTTGGAATTATGAATTCTACGCTCCGTCTCTTACTTGCTCATCGGTCATTTACCTCCTTAAATACTCCACTTCCAAATATACCCATTGGACAGCTCTGTATCTAGAAGATTAGGTAGCCGTTGAGTGACAAAGGTAGAATCCCAAATTGATTCCGATCGCCCATACAAACGAAATCTTGGTTTCCATAAGTAAAGCTTCTTCGTATATAAAGTTCTTGTCTTCAATCAAATCAATCTTGATGTGGAATCCAAACCAGATCACTAGCCGTTGTATGATTGGGCTTGAGTTACGATTCATCGAATTTGGATGTAAAGTTTGAGTCTTGAGACTTTACGATATGAGTCTTGAGACTTTACAACCTGGGTCTGTAGACTTTACAATTTGAGTCTGTAGACTTTACAATTTGAGTCTCGAGTCTGGCAATCTTCAGACTTTGACACAGAAGTCTGGAAATCTTCAGAATATACTTTGGACATATGTTACGTTCAGTCTTCTGGTCATCTTCTGACTTTGATAAAATCCTTTAGATGTTTTATCATCTGCATGATCTATTACTCAACCATTAAACATGTTAATAGCCTTTGATTTATTTTGTCATCTTCAAAACATCATAAGGGATTTCCCTAACAATCTCCCCATTTTTGATGATGACAAAACAATCTCTGAATATGCAGATTTGTAAACATACTTTTTAAATCAAAGGATATCAGAAGATAACAAATAGATTGAGCATAACAATATATAGAAAAATAATCACAGCTCAATATTATGCAATAAATAATATCAACCAATCAGCACATATGCATATTCATTTCTTCTCTCCCTTTTTGTCATAATCAAAAAGTGATAATACGAGATTCACGTAGAGAATGATAACAAATATTTTGCATGAATCACAATTTCCAAAAATCAGCTTTTATCGAATATTAAAGATATGCAATATAGCTCACTTCGATTATATCAGCAAATATCCAATAAAAATCACCGATGCATCATGAAATTCACGTACACTTTTTGTCATAATAAAATGATAATATCACTAAGAGATTTGTTAATGACAAAATGTAATAAAATATGCACTAACCGAATTTTGTAGGTCTTAACAATTCTAACACATTTACCTTCCTTCTTTTCATAACAAGATCACGATCAATCAAAAAAGATTTTTCCATAATTGATCAAAGCTCCCCCTCAATTTGTTGCCTTTTTGAGATGATCACGATTCTTTTCCTTTTCTTTTGGATTTGATTTCTCCCCCTGTCATCATGACAATATTTGCGAATAGAAACAATTGTTGCAATTGTCGCAGGAGATATTTTCTGATTGCACCAAAATCTGTGTAGATTTGTAATCATTCTTGCCTTATTGAATTTCCTGCAATCAACTCATTTCCCTTTTTGGTATCCATCAATTTGGATCCTTCCATACGTTAGAGCAAAATATATAATCATCAAATATTCTTTCTTAATTCATCATAACAGAGTACTCAAAGAAAGAATATTATGCACAATGATATTTTGAAAAATAAATTCTCACTTAGTCATAGTACGATAAAATCAGAGAGAATAAAATCCTCGAATATCTTAAAAAAAATATCTTGCAAAATTAGTATAACGTAGAATCGTATTTTTACTTTGCAAAATATGACAATTTAAGAGCATAAAATTAAACTAAATAATCTGAATTATCTCAAATAATCACACGTACTAAATCAAATCTTAACTCACAAATCACAAAAACAAATCATACGATTCTTTCTTCCATAAAGCAAAATATGATCATTATAAAATCTCAATCAACCAAGGATATATCGAATATCAAGCATAATGAGAAATTGAGAAAAAAAAATTCCTTACCAAATCCTCTTTCTTCTTTCTTCTTTAGATCCTGCAAAAATAACTTATCTTTTCTTTGGTACCCATTTTTTTTTTTTGGGTCCATGAGAGTTAGTAGAATATGTTGCTTTTATCCAATTTTTCTTAATAGGTCTCCAGACTTGAGAAAGATCTTGTTGCCTAAGTCGAGAATTCTCCTTTTTAAGTTCGAAAATCCTTTTAAGAGAAGATTTAAGATTTGAACAAAGCTCATTTATATATTTTGAAACTTTGAAAGGAATTGCTGAATGACTTACCTTGATTTCCTCATCGTATTCTGAGTCTGGTTCTGAATCAGACTCTGATTCTGAGTCTATGTCTGAGTTAGACTTTGATTCTGAGTCTGTGTCTGAATCAGACTTTGATTTTGAATGTGCCATCAAGCATATATTTTCTTGATCATCATCTTCTTTCATGATTCTTTTCTGGCCATTATGCTTGTATTGACTTCTTCCATCGAATTTCCTTCATTTTCTACTCAACTTTTTAAATTTCTCGACCATAAAGGCAAGTTCTTCATCGTCCATGTCATTTTCTGAGTCTGTTTCATCAAAAACAGCATTAGATATTAAAGCAATGGACTTCTTACCTTCGGGATCTTCGTCATTAAGTTGTTCAACTTCATAGGATTGAAGAGTGCCAATCAATTCATCAACGGAGAGTGGCATAATCCTCTGAGTCTCCCGGATTGAGGTCTTGACATGATTCCAATCTTTTGAGAGACCTCGCAAGAGTTTGTTGACCTTCATCGGGGCAGAAATTTGCTGACCTTGATATGCTAAACTATTTACAATTTCTGTAAAACGGCTAAACATATCTCCAATTGACTCTCCTTGCTTCATCTTGAAGGATTCATATTGGCCAAGCAAGAAGTTTACTTTTGTCTCTTTTACACGATCGGTCCCTTCATATGTAACATGAAGTTTATCCCAAACTTCTTTTGCTGTTTCACATGAAGAAATTCTGTTATATTCAGCAAGAGATAAAGCGCAATATAAAAAATAAATTGCTTTCGCATCAAGCGCTTCTCTTTTGGACATCTCCATCCGAGACATAGGAGCAGGGGGTTTGCTTTCTTTGTCTTTGCCATTCCTTTTTGATGTGGACGCAGCAATGGGATTGATTCCTCTTTCCACAACATCCCATTGTAAGAGATCTCTGGATCTTAGGAATGCTTTCATTTTGTTCTTCCATACGTCGTATTCCTTTCCATCAAAATATGGTGGCCTTGTGTTGCTTTGCCCTTCCATAAGTCCTGGTGCTAACATACTAGCCATGGATCTTTTACTCTGAAGTAAAACACTTCAAATAAAGTAAGAACATGAGCTCTGATACCAATTGATATAGCTAGTATGAACAAAACAAAGGAGTTAGGGAAGAAAATAAGAACACAAGATTTATAGTGGTTCGGCTTAATCCAAGCCTACGTCCACTCTCCCACGATAACAGCCTTCTTGGTTGGATTCCACTATGCAATCAACAAGAGATTACAACTTCGAGTGCAAACACTTAGTAGTAGATCACACTATCTCACTAAGTCACTCTTTTGGTATTTCTCTCACGATTACAAACGTTTAAGCTCTCCAAAGACAAGTGTATAATCGAAGGTCGCTCAGACTTTGGAATTATGAATTCTACGCTCCGTCTCTTACTTGCTCATCGGTCCTTCACCTCCTTAAATACTCCTCCACTTCCAAACTAGCCGTTGGACAGCATCCCGGAGAATCGTCTTCCAATATACCCATTGGACAGCTCTGTATCTAGAAGATTAGGTAGCCGTTGAGTGACAAAGGTAGAATCCCAAATTGATTCCGATCGCCCATACAAACGAAATCTTGGTTTCCATAAGTAAAGCTTCTTCGTATATAAAGTTCTTGTCTTCAATCAAATCAATCTTGATGTGGAATCCAAACCATATCACTAGCCGTTGTATGATTGGGCTTGAGTTACGATTAATCGAATCTGGATGTAAAGTTTGAGTCTTGAGACTTTACGATATGAGTCTTGAGACTTTACAACCTGGGTCTGTAGACTTTACAATTTGAGTCTCGAGTCTGGCAATCTTCAGACTTTGACACAGAAGTCTGGAAATCTTCAGAATATACTTTGGACATATGTTACGTTCAGTCTTCTGGTCATCTTCTGACTTTGATAAAATCCTTTAGATGTTTTATCATCTGCATGGTCTATTACTCAACCATCAAACATGTTAGTAGCCTTTGATTTATTTTGTCATCTTCAAAACATCATAAGGGATTTCCCTAACATAAAGAAATCAGCCATGGTCCTTCCAAGTTATCATGAAAACATCGTGATATCATATACCTTATGTTGGAATTATCACCATAGCTAGTCTTTGTCGAGCTCTTTAGATATCATGGATATCATCACAATCTTTTAGATACCACCACAAACATCTATATTTATCATACTAGATATTACATCAATGACAGTTTTGGAATCATAAAAAAATCATAGGGATGGTTATCAATAAGAATAACAAAATGAAAAAAAAAAATTACTAAAAATCAAATGAAAAAGAATTTTGAAAAAAAGAGGAAGAAAGAAGCTTGGATTTGTGGCCAGGAAAAAGAGACTATGAAGGTAGAGCAACGCGATATTGGGGGTTGTATGGTCCCAACTAGGTGTTAATGGTCATGCGACACCGGTGAGAGCTGTCATGCGGCATAATTAGCATAGTCAGTAGCTTAATGAGGTAGGTAATTCGCATATAGTTAGGCTAGAACGGTAATATTTTTTTATCTTAATTTAAACTGTAATTACGTGTAAGTGTCATGGACCGATACTTGAGATTGCAAACCGTGCAGCAATTTGGCTCCCTTTGGCTCTTGTGCGGATGACAGAAAGTATTTAGAAAAGAAGCTCTAGGAGAGAATGTACTTCTATTACTCAAATATTGGGTGATACAAATTAGGAGAACATTCCTATTTATACATAAGGCCTTCCAATTACTACCGTAGACCCCTTGATCAAATGGTGGAAATCCACTCACCCCAACTACCGTATATTCTATTAAATACAAGACTACCATCTACCTTATTAAGTACAAGAAATATCTTGAATACAGATATACATTTCCCATACCATCCCTAGGGTATTCTAAAATCCTCATGAAGACCCTAGAGCCCGAAGCACGTCAAGGCTTGCCGATCATTTAGGTTAACTCTTCGGCTAGTTAGGTCTGGAAACCTCCCGTCCATGACACAAGGATGTATATAAGTACGAATAAATAGTATCAGAAGGGGAAGAAAGGATAGCATATATCATATCACACAATTTCTCTTTCAATTCGTTAAAGCTTTCCCTATAATTTACGCTTGCCTTTACTGCAACTTTGTTTGATTTATTTCAACTAGTTTAGTTTGCCACAATTTCTAACATCAACTTCACGAATCCATAAATCAAGTGGCAAATCCTTTGTCGACCATCAATCTTCTTTTTTCACAAAGATTGCAATTGTCTGTTTCCAAGTTCTCTAAAAAATTTATATAGCAAACAATGAGAATGAGAATTTTTAAAATTTCCCTCTCATTTTCAAAAGAACTATGAAACAAATTGAGAAATTACATTTCGTAAACTTTTTAAGAAAGAATTTCAACATCTCTTTGTGATATACTATGAGGTTTCACTTTTTTTCTGAGACTAGTATAGCAAACCTTAAATCTTTTCTTTCTTGGTGCACCTAAAAGTTTGGGGCCCAGGAGACATTAGACTAACCTCATGGACTGAGACGGAGTTTCTATATATTGAGTGCTATCAATTGATTCCATCCAAATTTTAGTTCATGTATTACTGTAAATTCAACCTCAGATTAACTTCTAAACCATATTACAAGGAAAAGGAAGTTCATTAATCTAAATATAACTACAAATGTTTTTGTCTGACAAAAAAAAAGAAGAGATGAAAAGGACAATACTTATGCATGCTTAATTTTTAATGGAAAAAGGGCATACGAATTTTCTCCCTTCTCGGTTTTATTCAAAAGAGCCTCTAATGTAGATCTTAAGACACTTGGGAATGTGCCGACTTCGAGTTTGAAACCTTGAGGGTTGCTCAAGAGGTAACGTGTTTGCTTTATTCGTTCAAAGCTCGTGTTTGAATCCCAATGTTTTTGAATTCTATTGTAGCCACCTCATTAAGCATAGACCTCTTTGCCTTCGGGGATTAACCGGAATGTGCAGAATCATGGAACTATCGCATTCGGTTGGAATTAGGTGAGTGCTCAAAGAGTACTCGATATCTCATTATTAGTGAAAAAAAAAAAAATAGTTAAAGTACAAGTAAACACATCAGTTCGTGAAGCCAACTAGCCATATTAATTGGACAAATAGTGTGTTAACATGTATTTCTTGGTAGATGAGCTATGGATAGAAGAGATAAAAGAGATAAATTATTGGTAAAAAACTCAATAATTACACCATTTCCAGACTACTAGTAGACTTCTACTATGTCAGTATCTGCTGAAATGAGCTCTTTGAGACGAGTTTTGCATGGGTTGCATAAATAAATGTCTTCCAATCATACTTTTTTTTTTTCTAAACATGAAATGTAATTAATACATGATGTCTTAGATTGTCAATGTCAGTGCAAAATCATGAGCAAGGAGTAATCCGTTTTACCCGTGGCTATCGATTAAGTTAAAATATTCACCAAGATGTCAGTAGATATCCAGAGGATTTCAATGCCCTCTTTCTTTCATATATGTGAAATTCATAAGCAGACAAAGGGATAACAGAGATAAAAGTGACATAAATTGAATATTGCAATAGGCTGTTTTCAAATTCTCATTTTTTTTTCTCCTCAGTCAATGAATATCACGTCATTCATTATTTTATTTATTAAAGTAAATTCTAATTTTATATGCAAATATAGAAGTAAATAAAATAATAAATCAGTCATGCATGGTTGGTTTGTAAAAAGTTCTTGAGATGAGACAAGACGAATGAATGTGTTTTGAGAGAAAATAACTTGGGGATAGAAGAGTTCACCACCAAGAGATAAAACAGTGTTCCATTAGATAAAAATAAAGATCTTTAAGGTTCACCATGATAGTATTAGATTAAAAATGAAGAATTCAAATATATTGTGTCAACTAAAATCTTAATCCTTACAAATGAGAATACAATTCTCATGGCAAAAGATGCTTCAAGTGCCATAACTTTGTACAAATGGACACCTAAGTACCATAACTTACGAAATGTACACTTAAGTGCTACATTCAAAGAAAAACGGATTACTTGAGTGCCACTCCGGCTAAAGTCCGGCCAAAATGGCGACGTGGCATTTTTCCAGCGAAGTGCGCCTAAAACGATGCCGTTTTGTACGTTGATGTGGCCAAATAATGTAAAAACGATGTCGTTTTGGGCTGACATGGTAAAAAATTAATAAAATTAAATTTAGTTAAAATATTAAAAAATAATAATTTTAAAATTATAAAAAAATTATAAAAAATTATTAAAAAAAAGGAAAGGGGGAGGCGGGTGAGCCCTCGGCCACCACCGCCGCCGCCGCGAAGGGCCTGCGACGGCGAGGGCTCGCGAGCCCTCACCTCGATCTGGGGTGAGGGTCGCAGCCCTCACCTAGATCCGGCGAGGATCGGTGACCCTCACCTAGCTGGGCCAAGGGCCACGACCCTCGCCGGATTTGGGCGAGGGCTGCAACCCTCCCCAAATCGTGGCCGGTGGCAAAGGCTCGCGAGCCTTCACCACCGGTCGGTCGGAGTCGCCGGACCCTAGCCAGGACTCGGCGACCTTGGTCGACCCTCCTCCTACTGTCGCCGGCCCTTCCCGGTGGCGGCGGGCGGCGGCAACGATGGCGGTTGAGGGCTGATTCCTCACCTGCTCCCCCTTTCCTTTTTTTTTTTTTTTATAAAATTATTATTTTAAAAATATTTTAACTAAATTTAATTTTAAAATTATTATTTTTTTAGTATTTTAACTAAATTTACTTTTAAATTAAATTAAATTAAATTTATTATTATTTTTTGTCACGTCAGCCCAAAACGACGCCATTTTTGCATTATTTGGCCACGTTAGTGTGCAAAATAGCGTCGTTTTGGGCTCGATTCGTCGGAAAAATGCCACGTCGACGTTTTGGCCGGACTTTGGCCGGATTGGCACTCAAGTGATCCATTTTACTCCGATTTTGGCACTTAAGTGTACCTTTCGTAAATTATGGCACTTAAGTGTCACTTTGTGCAAAGTTATGGCACTCCAGGGCTCCGCACGTCCAATTCTCATATATTTCCAAATTCCTTTGGCAGAAAATCTGGAACCTCAACACCATGGCAAAAATTAAAATTTTCATTTGGAGCATGTGCCATAAAAACTTACCAACTTACAAGAACTTGAACAAGCGAACAATCGCGCCCGATCCTCTCTACCCTATTTGCCGCCAATTCCCATAGACCTTGGAGCACCTACCCTTGCTTTGCGACTGGACAAAAGCAGTTTGGTCAGATCATCAACTGCAACTATGGAATTTCTAGAATGAACAGATGGGTATTGGACACCATGCTATAAAGTACTAGCTTACCCTCAATCGAACTAATTGCCGGGATACTGTAGAAAATTTAGCTAGCTCGCAACGGCTTCATCTTCGAATCAAAATCCAAACTCGGATGAAGCATGTGCCATAGACAAGAACTTTAAGCTCGAACAAACGAGAGGGGCAAAAAACAAAAAAACACAGACCTGATTCGTAGACTCCTCCAAAAATTGGCGCCTTAAAGTTCAACATTGATGGTCAGTCGTTGAAGGGGAGAGGAAGGGAGCTTCTGCTAGTATTTGCCAAGGCTCATCTGAGAAAGTGGTTGCTGGTTTTGTTGAAAGAGTTTGTCGGAAAATAAAGAAAAGGAGAAGAAGAAGAAGACAAGTATTGGGGGAAGATACGTAACACTGTTTGTTGTAACTAGTAAATTTATCGAGAAAATGATAACAAAATAAACAAGAATTGGAGGTAAGGTACGGTTAACCGAATTTCCTTAAGACAATCAGTTTATACCAACGGTGCTAAGCAGCTTCACGAACTTCACCTCCCAAGATAAAACACCTTTATTAGCACTACATGAATTCGAGAAATACACGAATTAATGAGATATGTGAACGAAAACAACGTATCTCATTTTGCTTACATTCGTTGATATATTAACCTACCATAATTACGAATTAATGAGATACGTGAACATAAACAACGTATCTCATTTTGCTTACATTCATTGATATATTAACCTACCATAATTATAACAATCTCCCACATTAATGGATCAACAAAACATTTTGACTCGAGGAACTTTAAATATGCTTGTGGATATACACTAGATCAAGATAGGTAGTTTTCACTTTGAATATTCTTTAGTGAAAGCCTATCGGACATACTTAACCATTTGGTGGACTAGACCTTGAATCGCCAATTGTTGGTGTAAGTCCAGATAGTAGATCTCACACCTAGTATCTTTGAATCAAGATTGGTTTTTGGTTGCATTTATTCTTTCGGCCATGAATCTCTCAAGATTCATGCGTGCTTTAAAAAAATCAAGCCTTTAAAGTTTTCATAGAGTCGGCTAGCCCCACCATATAGGTGCATTCCTATCAAATGTATCTATCATACCTCATTAGATGTTGAAATCCAAGTTATATGAATCGTTAAACGCATAGCGTACCCTTAAAATGGTATAGGAAGCATTGTTGCATCATAGGATTGGGAGACAGTGCTCACACTAGAATTTCCAAATCTGCATTGTCCTATTGGACCTTGTCCATGGGATCTCCAATTAGTAGGTTAGGTTTCCACCATGGAACCTCTTTATCGAGTTAAGACTTTTAACCCCATTCGCCTTGATGTGCAATTTACATGCTCTATTGACAAACCTCTTGTCAGTAGATTCACAATATTTTCCTTTGACTTCACAAAGTCCAAAGAAATTATTTCATTCGAAAGCAACTGCCTTATGGTATTATGCCCACGATGCATGTATCTAGACTTACCATTGTTTATTACATTTTGTGTCCTTGTAATTGCTGCTTGATTGTCATAGTGAATGCATATCAGAGGCATAGGTTTTGGCCACAATCAAACATCCTTTAAAAATTGCCAAAGCCATTATGCTTCTTTAGCAACTTTATCCAAAACAACAAACTCTAATTCCATTATAGAGCACACTATCAGAGTTTGCGTTGAGGATTTTTACGATACTGTGGCACCTCCCAATGTGAAGACATATTCGCTAGTCAATTTCGATTCATCGGAATCTGAAATCTAGTTGGCATTATAATAGCCTTTCAAAATAGCTAGATATATGCCATATTGTAGAACATTGTCTTTAATTCTTAGAAAACAACCCAACACTCTCAAAAGCACATTCTAATGTTTATGACTAGGATTATTTGTATAGTGGCTTAGTTTCCTTATTGAGTGCGCAATATCTGGTCTAGTGCAATTTATGATGTACATGATGTTGCCAATCATTTAAGAATACTCCAACTGCTTGATGTTGATAACAGCCTTCTTGACTGGATTCCTCTATGCAATCAACAAGAGATTACAACTTCGAGTGCAAACACTTAGTAGTAGATCACACTATCTCACTAAGTCACTTTTTTGGTATTTCTCTCACGATTACAAACGTTTAAGCTCTCAAGAGACAAGTATATGATTGAAAGTCGCTCAGATTCTACGCTCCGTCTCTTACTTGCTCATCGGTCCATGATCTCCTTAAATACTCCTCCATTTCCAAACTACCCGTTGGCCAGTATCCCGGAGAATCGTCTTCCAATATACCCATTGGATAGCTCTGTATTT
This sequence comes from Eucalyptus sideroxylon, assembly GCA_014182405.2. Taxonomy (NCBI): domain Eukaryota; kingdom Viridiplantae; phylum Streptophyta; class Magnoliopsida; order Myrtales; family Myrtaceae; genus Eucalyptus; species Eucalyptus sideroxylon. The sequence goes on from CM024550.2 coordinate 26,193,543, forward strand.
AGAAGATTTGGTAGCCGTTGAGTGACAAAGGTAAAATCCCAAATTGATTCCGATCGCCCATACAAACGAAATCTCGGTTTCCATAAGTAAAGCTTCTTCGTATAGAAAGTTCTTGTTTTCAAGATCCAATCGTCAATCAATTAGATTGGTACAATCAAATCAATCTTGATGTGGAATCCAAACCAGATCACTAGCCGTTGTATGATTGGGCTTGAGTTACGACTCATCGAATCTGGATGTAAAGTCTGAGTCTGTAGACTTTACAATTTGGGTTTGTGGACTTTACAATCTGGGTTTGTACATATCTGCTTCTGAACAGATTTAGCTTTAAGGTCTGTACCCAGTTCAGCTTCAGCATAGAGTCTGTCTTCTGGTTCAGCTTCAGCATAGAATCTGTCTTCTGGTTCATCATTCACGTTCAGTCTAGAATTAGTCAGAGTGAGTAGACTTCTGATGTAGAACAGACTTTGACACTAAAGTTTGGCAGTCTTCAGACTTTGACACAGAAGTCTGGAAATCTTCATAATATACTTTGGACATATGTTGCGTTCAGTCTTCTGGTCGTCTTCACACTTTGACAATATCCTTTACATGTTCTATCATCTGCATGGTCTATTACTTAACCATTAAACATGTTAGTAGCCTTTGATTTATTTTGTCATCTTCAAAACATCATAAGGGATTTCCCTAACAATCTTCCCCTTTTTGATGATGACAAAACAATCTCTAAATATGCAGATTTGTAAACATACTTTTAAATCAAAGGATATCAGAAGATAGAAAATAAATTGAGCATAACAATATATAGAAAAATAATCGCAGCTCAATATTATGCCATAGATAATATAATATCAACCAATCAACACATATGCATATTCATATCTTCTCCCCCTTTTTGTCATAATCAAAAAGCGATAATAATGGATTCACGTAGAGAATGATAACAAATATATGCATGAATCACAATTTCCAAAAATCAGCTTTTATAAAGTAAGTCGAATATTAAAGATATGCAATATAACTCACTTCGATCGTATATATCAGCAAATATCCAATAAAAATCACAGATGCATCATGAAATTCACGTACCCTTTCATTCCATTCGTAATATGATCACAATCAATCCAAAAAGATTTTTCCATAATTGATCAAAGCTCCCCCTCAATTTGTTGCCTTTTTGAGATAATCACGATTCTTTTCATTTTCTTTTGGATTTGATTTCTCCCCCAATCTTCATAGGATAAATTTTCTGATAGCACCAAAATCTGCGTAGATTTGTAATCATTCTTGCCTTATTGAATTTCCTGCAATAAACTCATTTCCCTTTTTGGTATCCATCAATTTGGATCCTTCCTTGACGTTAGAGCAAAATATATAATCGCCAAATATTCTTTCTTAATTCATCATAACAAAGTACTCAAAGAAAGAATATTATGCACAAAGATATTTTGAAAAATAAATTCTCACTTAGTCAAAGCACAATAAAATCAGGGAGAATGAAATATTTGAATATCTAAGAATATCTTGCATCATCACGTAAAACAGATTTTCACTTTGCAAAATATGATTAAATCTGAGAGTATAAAATTAGACAAAATAATTTGAATTATCTCAAATAATCACACGTACTAAATCAAATCTTAACTCACAAATCACAAAAACAAATCACACGATTCTTTCTTCCACAAAGCAAAATATGATCATTATAAAATCTCAATCAACCAAGGATATATCGAATATCAAGTATAATGAGAATTATTGCCCAAATCAAATTGAGAATAAAAAATTCCTTACCAAATCCTCTTTCTTCTTTCTTCTTTATATCCTGCAAAAATAACTTATCTTTTCTTTGGTACCCATTTTTCTTGGGTCCATGAGAGTTAGCAGAATATGTTGCTTTTATCCAATTTTTCTTAATAGATCTCCAGACTTGAGAAAGATCTTGTTGCCTAAGTCGAGAATTCTCCTTTTTAAGTTCAAAAATCCTTTTAAGAGAAGATTTGAGATTTGAACAAAGCTCATTTATATACTTTAAAACTTTGAGAGGAATTTTTGAATTGCTTACCTCAATTTCCTCATTGGATTCTGAGTCGTGTCCGAGTCGACTTTGATTCGAGTCCGTGTCCGAATCGACCTTGATTCTGAGTCCGTGTCGAATCGGACTCAGATTTTGAATGTGCCATCAAGCATATATTTTCTTGATCATCTTCTTTCATGATTCTTTTATGGCCATTATGCTTGTATTGACTTCTTCCATCGAATTTCCTTCCTTTTCTACTCAGCTTTTTAAATTTCTCGACCATAAAGGCAAGTTCTTCATCGTCCGTGTCATTTTCTGAGTTTGTTTTATCAAAAACAACATTAGATATTAAAGCAATGGACTTCTTACCTTCGGGATCTTCGTCATTAAGTTGTTCCACTTCATAGGATTGAAGAGTGCCAATCAATTCAGCAACGGAGAGTGGCATAATCCTCTGAGTCTCCCGGATTGAGGTCTTGACATGATTCCAATCTTTTGAGAGACCTCGCAAGAGTTTGTTGACCTTCATTGGAGAAGAAATTTGCTGACCTTGATATGCTAAACCATTTACAATTTCTGTAAAACGGTTGAACATATCTCCAATTGACTCTCCTTGCTTCATCTTGAAGGATTCATATTTGCCGAGCAGGAAGTTTACTTTTGTATCTTTTACACGATCAATCCCTTCATATGTAACATGAAGTCTATCCCAAACTTCTTTTGCTGTTTTACATGAAGAGATTCTATTATATTCAGTAGGAGACAAAGCGCAATATAAAGAATAAATTGCTTTCGCATCAAGCGCTTCTCTTTTGGACATCTCCATCCGAGACATAGGAGCGGGGGGTTTGCTTTCTTTGTCTTTGCCATTCTTATTTGATGTAGACGGAACGATGGGGTTGATTCCTCTTTCCACAACATTCCATTATAAGAGATTTCTAGATCTTAGGAATGCTTTTATTTTGTTCTTCCATACGTCGTATTCCTTTCCATCAAAATATGGTGGCCTTGTGTTGCTTTGCCCTTCCATAAGTCTTGGAGCCAACATACTAGCCATGGATCTTTTACTCTGAAGTAAAACACTTCAAACAAAGTGAATACACGAGCTCTGATACCAATTGAGAGTGCTAGTATGAACAAAATAAAGGAGTTAGGGAAGAGAATAAGAACACAAGATTTATAGTGGTTCGGCTTAATCCAAGCCTACGTTCACTCTCCCACGATAACAGCCTTCTTGGCTGGATTCCACTATGCAATCAACAAGAGATTACAACTTCGAGTGCAAACACTTAGTAGTAGATCACACTATCTCACTAAGTCACTCTTTTGGTATTTCTCTCACGATTACAAACGTTTGAGCTCTCAAGAGACAAGTATATGATCGAAAGTTGCTCAGACTTTGGAATTATAAATTCTACGCTCCGTCTCTTACTTGCTCATCGGTCCATGATCTCCTTAAATACTCCTCCACTTCCAAACTACCCGTTGGACAGTATCCCGGAGAATCGTCTTCCAATATACCCATTGGATAGCTCTGTATCTAGAAGATTTGGTAGCCGTTGAGTGACAAAGGTAAAATCCCAAATTGATTCCGATCGCCCATACAAACGAAATCTCGGTTTCCATAAGTAAAACTTCTTCGTATAGAAAGTTCTTGTCTTCAAGATCCAATCGTCAATCAATTAGATTGGATAAATCAAATCAATCTTGATGTGGAATCCAAACCAGATCACTAACCGTTGTATGATTGAGCTTGAGTTACGATTCATCGAATCTGGATGTAAAGTCTGAGTCTATAGACTTTACAATCTGGGTCTGTAGACTTTACAATCTGGGTCTGTACATATCTGCTTCTGAACATATTTAGCTTTAAGGTCTGTACCCAGTTTAGCCTCGTATAGAGTCTGTCTTCTGGTTCAGCTTTAGCATAGAATCTGTCTTCTGGTTCATCATTCACGTTCAATCTAGAATTAGTCGAGTGAGCAAACTTCGATGTAGAACAGACTTTGACACTAAAGTCGCGGTCTTCGAGACTTTGACACGAAGTCTGGAAATCTTCATTATATACTTTGGACATATGTTGCGTTTAGTCTTCTGGCCGTCTTCACACTTTGACAATATCATTTACATGTTTTATCATCTGCATGGTCTATTACTTAACCATTAAACATGTTAGTAGCCTTTGATTTATTTTGTCATCTTCAAAACATCATAAGGGATTTCCCTAACAGATGTTATTTCCAGTATTCTTTCTTAAAGTTAGGTGTGGAAGAAAAAAGATTACTCGCATCTTTAATGTTGAATCCTTTAAGCTTCTCGATAACATTTTCAATGTAATGTGATTGTGTTAAACATAGACTGTCAGAATTCTTTAGAATTTTAATGCTAAGTATTATCGGCAACACCTAAGTCTTTCATCACAAAGTTCTTCTTAAGAATCCTCTTGGTGATTTTGATAACCTCAGTGTTATCTCCAAAGATCAGCAAGTCATTGATATATAGACAAATAAGCACATATCCAATTGACACGGATTTAGTGTACACATATTTGTCATACTCATTTATTCTATACTCATTTTGGTTCATCACACGGTCAAATTTCTCATGCCATTATTTAGGAGCTTGTTTAAGTCCAAACAATGATTTGACAAGTTACACACTTTGTGTGTTTGTCCTTTGATCTTGAATTCTTCTAGCTATTCGATATAAATCTCCTTGTTGAGATCACCTTCCAAGAGTGCAGTTTTCACATCCATATGATGTACTTGAAAATTGTATATCAATGCTACGACAATCAACATTCTAACTACTATTATTCTCATTACAGATGAGTAAGTATCAAAGTAGTCTAGACCTTCTTTTGATCTAAACCCTTTAGTAACAAGCCATGCTTTATACTTTTTTATGGAACTATTAGTTGTATGCCTCATTTTGAAGATCCATCTACATCCAATTGTTTTATTTCATGATAGAAGATCAACCAATTCCCAAGTGTGATTACTTAGGATAGAATCCATCTCATCGTCGATAGCTTCTTCCCAATAAGGAGTATATGGAGTTGGCATTGCTTTTTGAAACGTTTGAGGCTCACCTTCTAACATGTATGTGATCCGAAAGATTTTTCAATCTGTGACCTCTTGCTCCTTTGAAATTCGGCTTCTTCGACTTGAACTTCATCATTCTCAAATTCTGATTTTCTAGATCTCTTTTGAGAAGGTTCACCTTGAATTCCTTTTGCAGGATATATATCCTTAAAGAATTCTGCATCCCTTAATTCTAGAATAGTGTTTGCATGGATTCCACATTTTAGATTTGTGAACCAAGAATCTAAATGCATTGCTATTTTGAGCATAACTGATGAAAATGCAATCCACCGTTTTTGGCACCAATTGAGTTTGTTTTAGAGGAGAAATCGCCACTTTAGATAAGCACTCCCACACTTTTAAGAACTTGTAGGATGATAACATTCCATTTTGTAATTCATATGGAGTCTTACCTATCTTCTTATGGGGTACCTTATTAAGAATAAAGTTCGCAGTTAAAATTACTTCCCTCCATAAGTTTTGGGGTAAACTTGAACTCAAGAGCATGGCATTAACCATTTCTTTTAGAGTTCTATTCTTCCATTCAGCAACTCCATTTTACTATAGAGTGTAAGGTGCAGTTGTTTTGAGTACTATTCCTAAATTAAAACACCACCCTTTTAGGTTGCAAGAACTATATTCTCCTTTTCTATTAGACCTGAGCACTTGGATTCGTTTGTCAAGTTGGTTTTCAACCTCATTCTTAAACTTAATAAACATACTCATAGCCCCATCTTTGCTAGTTAGCAGATAAACATAGCAAAATCGAGTACAATTATCTATAAAAGTGATGTATAAAAGTGATGAGGTACTTCTTTCCACCTCTACTTTCTACAAACTTTCCATCACATAGGTCACTATGGATTAACTGTAGAGGTTCACTCGTTCTTTCAATAGATTTGAAAGATTTTTTAGCAAACTTAGCCTCAACACAAGTCTCACACTTGTAATGGCTGTCCAACTCAAACTTTGGAATTAACCCCAAGTTTGCTAATTTCTTCATTGTGCCTAGTTTACATATCATAATCTACCATGCCATTGATAAGGAGACACAACAATGTAAGTTGAAGATTTTTCTTCATCACTAGCTTTTGGGTACAAGAATTTTGCGTTTACATTAACATTAGCCACATTGGCCTTGAACAGATCATTGTACAAGTACCCTTTCCCCACATACATCCCCCTTTGGAAAGAACAAACTTGTCAAATTTAAATATAATTTTGAAACCTTTCTTGATAAGTATGAGGTCAGAAATGAGATTCCTCTGAATCTCCTATACACGTAGCACATTGAGCAGGGTGACTTCCTTACCAAAGGCGAATTTAAGGATCACCTTTTCTCTCTCGACAATATTTGATGTTGTAGAGTTAGCCACATAGAGTTTCTCTTCATCTTCAGCCTTCTCGTAAGATGAGAATAGATGTCTATTCACACAAATGTGATTTGTGGTACCTGTGTCCAACCATCAATCGGTATTGTTTGATACCAAAGATACCTCGGATATCACCATAGTAATTAGTCTCTTAGCATCTTCTTGCTCTGTCAGATGCAACTGCTTGACTACACCACCACCCTTGCCTTTGTCTGGGCACTTCTTGCAATCCTTAGTCGAATGACCAGGCTTGTTGTAGACAAAACATATTCCTTGGAATTTCTAGGATTGTTCCTTTTGCTTGCCTTTACCTAGTGAGGGCTTCTTCCTCTTCATATCTTGATTGGAATTGGAAAGCTCCACAGTGTTGGTTTTCAGCTCCATAGAAATGTTTGCATTTCTCCTATTGTTCTCCTCAATTCTAAGACGCAAAATAAGATCTTCTTGACTCATCTCTTTCCGTTTGATGCTTCAAATAATTTTTGAAGTCTGACTAGTCCGAAGGTAGCTTCTCAATAATAGCCGTCACTTGAAATGATTCACTAAGTTTCATTCCCTTAAAAATATGTCGTTCAAAATTATTTGTAATTCTTGGAGCTGGTTCATGACAGATTTAGAATTCACCATCTTGAATTCTAGAAATTTGGCAACCACGAATTTCTTGGTGCCTACATCCTTGGTTTTGTATTTCTTTTCTAAGGACTTCCATAACTGTTTAAAACTTTCAATGTTACAATAGACATTATATAGGGAATTCACTGAATAGTTAAGAATATAGTTTCGGCATTAGAAGTCTCTGTCCTTCCAAACCTCCAATGCTGCGAGGGTCGTGACATCTTGCTCATCTAGACTAACAATTGGGCACATCTTCGATAAGTATTTGGTTAGATTCAACGTAGTCAAATAGAAGAACATTTTCTTTTGCCACTTCTTAAAACCCACGTTGGTGAATGTTTCCGGTTTCTCATTTAGTATTAGTGGAGGTGGTAGCATCAAACTAGGCAAAGTCAATTAAACCATCCCTCCAGAAATTGCACCATACGTTATTTAGCTTGTACTATTTTGAAAAATAGTTTTGGGCATGTCAGTCAAGCGATTCGTACCCTGATATCCACTCTCCTCTAACCTATAGCTGGCTTGCTTTCTTGCCTTGTGAAAAGTGCTCTTGCTATATCTCTTGTTCGTCATAGCTGGTTTCAATAGCCGGAAGGCTTGCAACATTTGGTGCCACAACACTAGGAAACAAGGTTTGAACCTCTTAGGTCGAAACAACCATAGGAACGTCTCCAAGAATATTCTAGACATCATTGTTATCAGCTATCTCGAATTTTTGATAAAATCAACAAACAATGAGAACAATAATTGTCTTAAGATTGTTTTGAAAATAAAGAAGGGGAGGAGAAGAAGAAGACATGTATTGGGAGAAGATACGTAACATTGTTTGTTGTAACCAAAAAGTTTATGGAAAAAGTGACAACAAAATATACAAGAATCGGAGGTGAGGTACGGTTACTGAATTTTCTTAAGATAATTAGTTCATGCCAATGGTGCTAAGTAGCTTCATGAACTTTGCCTCCTAAGATACAACACCTCGAACCTGTTGGTATCAGCACTATATGAATAGGACTCTATCAAATACATTTTCAAACTGGTACACATAGAGGAAACTTGAAGAGAGGAAATGTTGGTGATTTTTGCTTCTTCTCATAATGAAGATTTTGAAATCTATTTATAGAGTTTTCAAATTCATGTATAGAAATGGTACATGAACTATGGAATAAATAGATATAAGAATCTAGTAGATACATAATTAAATAGATAGAGATACATGAATAAAAAATTAAGTAGATATATGAATCCAAGAAATACATAAACTCGAGAAATACACGAATTAATGAGATGCATGAATAGGAACTACGTATCTTATTTTGCTCATATTCATTGATTCATTAACCCATCATAGTTACAATAGAGTAGTCGCTGCATCGGCACTGGAAGTGGAAGCCCTAGCTCTGCGATCTGTCTTGCTATACTTGGAAGTCGATGGTGATTTTAGGAGGGGAACTGATCTGCACATGGAGATCGCCCCGGCTAGCTTATCATTAATGCATGTGGTTGTGGGCCAAGAGCCAAGCCCATGGGCGCTATGGCCCATCATTGAAAAATGCAAAGAGCAGCTTGCCCCAGTCCAATTTAGTTGTGTTGGTCTCTAGAACACATTAGTCAAATCAAGTAACAAGCTGGATCCCCAAAAATCATCCTAAGAGCCACCATTACCTTTATAGGATTTTTTATGTCTAGAAACCCATAACCTATATTATCCTTTTTAATGAATGAAATGCCTCGTTTTGAATGAACTAAAAAGGAAATTTGATCTTTTTAGTAAACTGAGTTGTCAGGACTACATCTATTCGCTTTGGAGATTCCCAGTTTAAACGATGGGCAATGGAATGAACGGTTCAAATTGAGTAATTGGATCCAATGTTGGGAGTTTCATGGCATAGAGCCCTTCAGAAGGACTTCACTCCATAAATAGGTGGAATACACACCCTGTCTGGTAGCTAAATCCATACTCTAAAGAAGAGTGCAGAAACTCTCTATGGCTTTAAAATTACTATTAGGGCATCTGATTTTTTGCAGCGTTTACACTGTATGTGGCAAGACCAGCATTTTCCAAGATGATTTGGAGTTAGAAAGACAACTGAAGACTATGAATAAGTCACCCATCAGGACGTTTGTGGTAATTATATACTTTTAAAATTTTTTTTATTGCAAATTGGCCAGCAAGATGATTTGGAGTTAGAAAGACAACTGAAGACTATGAATAAGTCACCCATCAGGACGTTTGTGGTAATTATATACTTTTAAAATTTTTTTTATTGCAAATTGGCCAGCTTGAACGTGTGTTAGTTGAATAATACCATAGGATTTATGCGTTTTTTTTTTTTTTAAATATTCAAAAATTGCTTCTTCGATCTTCTTTTTCTTAGCTATTTTGATGTTTTCTACGTATTATCCTCCTCAGCGATACATATGTTTTCCCAGATTGATGATTTTTCTTTTATAAATGGTAATAATTGGAGATTCAACTTTGATAATAACTTATCTTGTATTTGAAAAAGCAAAAAAGAAGAAGAGAGGGTTGGAGTTTGTGAGACTTATAATTTTTGTGAGATTACTGTTAGCTATTTACAAATTTAAGGTATTAGATGAAAGAAATAAATGATAAGATACTATGGAAACATCAATTTAGAAAAATGTGAAGGAAAGTCATATTTTGTTCAAAATCTCCAGCATCTTGCATTTTGAAGATTTTTACAAAGAAAAGTATTTTGGTTACGATTGATGGCTCTTGTTGAGTTTGAACACGTGAAGGATTTTTCCAAAATACTAATTTCTTGCACTTTTCCTTTGTGAAGACTAAGGAAGGGGAAACAATTGATTGTATCGATGGGAACAAGCAACCGTCGCTTGATCATCCTCTACTGAAGAATCATAGAATTCAGGTAAATGTGCATCTTTACTCTTCGATTGAAGGAATGTATGGATAATTGAGTGTTAAAATCAGAATAAATATGCTGAGGTATCTAATTCCTCTCTTATATTCCATAAACTTTCAAAAACCTTATTTTTTTTTTCATTGCTTGTATTACTCTAATTCCATAACCAACTGGAATTGTTACTTTTTCCCTCCTTTTAAATCATTTACTATGGCCCATGTCCTATTGACAAGTGTAACACATGCGAGATTGAACTGAGAAACCTCTTATTAGGCATTCATAAATGCTTTTCCCATTTTTCTCAATCATGGCTGTAGCATCCTCCTTGTCCGACATGTTCCAAGGGGCTATGATGTAAAAGTTAAGACTAGGTTTTGGAAAACATTGTTTTGAAAATCCGATGGATGTGATTTCCTGGGTGAATGGAAAATTTGTGACTTGATCTTAAATGTGAAATTAATCAATTAGATCAAACCAGAAAATTCCTAGCACTCACAATTGAAGGGCCACGTATAAAATTTTTAATATCTTGAGATTTGGCTGTTCGATTTGGGAAAATTGAGTATTAGGGGAAAGCTTTTGATTCCGACCCAATTATTTCCTTCCATTGAATTTTTAATGAAATTTTATTGCTAGTCAATTTTAGTCAAGTCTTAGATAAAGTAAAATAAAATAATTTGGTGTCTACAGTGACTAATTCCATATTTGGTGTCATAGATATTTCTTTTTTATAACTAGTTGTTTGGTTAAAAGTTTGACTCATTAACTCACTAGTTGAATAAATTTTGATAAGCACAATAGTCTTAAATATGCTGTCCGTTGATCGATTGAGTCCTTAACGCTCTATTTTGATCCATTATTTACCTAACTTTTCAATTCAGTCCATCAATTTATGGTCAAATCTTGTGTCCGACAAAAGTGATGTGAATTCTATGAAGTGGCCATTCGTCATTTTTCGACTGAAAATTCCACCAGCATTAAGTTTAGCACTTGATTGACCAGAATTAAAAATTTTTAGGACTTAATTGATCTTATTAAGCCATTAAGGATAGAACGAACTGTTGGAAAAAGATGCTTTGAAATGGGTTGAACAATGAAATCGGATCGAGTAAAACAACTCGGACTTTGATGCGTGATATCACTTTCTTTAAGGATTTATTTGCCCCACAATGTTGCTAATGGTCACTGGCAAAAATCCTCCAGGATACAACAAAGTCTCGGATGAGAATACTAGATAGCAATTTTAGTATTTCTCCAGGGTCTCTCTAAGAAACAATCGAACAATTGGCTGTAGTTTTTCAGAAAGAAGACTCGAAAAATGACCACACACCTCTTCCAAAAATCGACAAGTATATATATATGAAACAGTCTTGCAACTATTCGTGAAAAACTGTCAAATAATGAATAAACACGACATTTGAAAAATTGTTCGTATAAACAACCGCGACTTTTCGGAAGAAGTCGAAAAACGAACAATTGCAACCTTTCGGAAAATGTTGCAAAACCAAATTAGTAATTTTTTTTAAATAGAATTTCGAATTTTCATTTTATATTTCATTTCCGAAAATTCTCAAATTAAAAGGCAACCTTAGAATTAAAATAAAAAATAAAAAATAAAATAAATAGCAAGGGATTGATGCTAATTAAACCGAGGGCGCACAAGCGTGCAAATTGCAAAGTGCGCCAAAATCGCGCACCCAAGACGCGGGTATGGTGGGGTCCACCCCACCTAATCACTTCTTTAACTATAAAAGGAAATTCCACATATTTAAACCGACCCACTTGCTCCCACTTTTTCTATATGGGACAAAGTAAAAAGCACCCATTTTGTTTTAAACAAACAAAATTCCAACACGAACAGCTAGTTTATTACTACCAAATGGCGTGCGATGAAACCTGGGTTCACTCCTAAGTCACAGTTCTAAATAGAATTCTGACCATAGTTCAATAATTTTAGAAAAAGTTTTAAGGATGTGTTTGGTTGCAGAAAACACGTCCATTTTTTAAACTAAGGACATTGCGTAAGAAACCATTAGTTCTCTTAATTTCTCTTTCTTTCAGAGGATGTTTTTAGCATATTGTCTTAGAATATGAACATCTTGTATTTTTTCTCATTTTCTTCCAACCATGGTTTCCCGCTAGCAAACGCGAAAAAATTTGCATTTGATGTACGCCTTTTTTCCTGTAGAGAAAGCCGAGCGCGCATATTGTCAACTCGCCAACATCTTCCCCTATCGGCAAGCTCGTTGCGTTCGGATCGAGGGAACCATGTCCCGCTGGGACAGTGCCGATACCTCGAGTTCGAAAGGAAGACTTAATAAGGGCGAGATCTCTCCTTAATAACCCTTCTCCTTTTGTTAGCATGGACAATGATGTTCCGTCGCATCATGTAAGTTTGATGTCGTTTAATGTAAGTACATTGGCGTATGCTCACATAAATTGATCTAATTTCAATCAAAGTCAACCCTTCGTTTTGGCAGATGGTTTCTATACTGGTGGACGACCTGGACACCAAATACGGAGTCGATGCACATCTATCCGTCTATAATTTGACAGTCGTGGAAGATCAATTCAGTGGGCATAGAGTACACATTGAAAATGGTCCGTCGGATCATGTGAGCGCGATCTTTGCAGGATGGGCAGTAAGTTCAAGCTTTCATTGTGTTGGAATAGAGTTCAACAGTCAATGTAGATTTTTATGAAGACTTAAAAGTTTGCGAGAATAATCATTCAAAAAGTCCTAGACTTATTGTGCGGCAACTAATTCAATCCTTAACTTTTTAATTTGATCAATTTAGTCCTAAATTTTTTGATGATTTGCCAACTATACAATAGTTTTAGAACTTTTTGGACAATTATCTCAAAGTTTGTGCTACATGTATATTGTTTTTATTTTCATTTTCGACTTGTTCTGTTGCTTTCCTATCGAAGGTGAACAATCTTTTCCATGTCTTATCTGGTTAGGTTTATCCAAGCGTGAATGGTGATGGTCTCACACGGTTTATTACGTACTGGACGGTAAGATATCAAACCCCAAGAGTGCCATCATTGTGATTTCTTCTGTGAATAAAATTTTTGTGCAATAAGCTAAGTATGTCATGTGAATTTCTGAAATTAATCATATACTTACTTTGGGGGTAATAGGGGGATGGCTTTCGCAATGGGTGCTTCAACATCCTGTGTCCAGGGTTCGTGCAAATACATAGGACACTCACTCCCAACAGTCCCATCACTCCGACATCCACATACGGCGGACAACAGAACGAGATTAGAGTCCATGTTGAGCAGGACCCCGGTACCGGGAATTGGTGGCTCGTTGTGAACGGAGACATCGCCGTCGGGTATTGGCCAAAGGAGCTGTTCGTCAACTTAGGCGACGGTGGCAAGAGAGTGTCCTGGGGAGGAGAGGGATTCTCCGGGAAAACAAAAATTTGCCCTCCCTTGGGAAGCGGGCACACGCCGGACGGCAAGTACGACCACGCCGCGTTTTTCCGCCAGATCTATTACATGACGGGGTCCAACAGAAACCAAACTCCTCTGGCCGTGTTTGAGTGGGTGGACAAGTCGAAGGTTTATGGCCTAAAAAATGACATGTACATACCCAAAGAAGGATTTGGGTATAGCTTTACATATGGAGGTCCAGGGGGTACTTGTGACTAGTTGATGTCTAGCTAGTGAAGAGGCTGCATATTATATGAAGCTAGGTGTGTTAATCAATAATTTGTGAGTGAAAAGTTGTGTAGTGATGTAGAAATTAGTCAATGATCTAGAAGATTGGTCATTTTAGGGAGTTCCGGACATATGAAGTGCAAAAACTTAGCATAGGGAAATACTTAAGTGCCAAAATTAATATAGTAACACTTAAGTACTAAAATCGGAGTAAAATAGATCAGTTAACTGCCAATAGCAAAAAAAAAATCCACCCGAAATGCATACATGGTGGTGTTTTTTCAACGAAGCAAATGTAAAATGATGTCATTTCGCACGCTGACATGGCTAAACAAGTGCAAAAACGACGTCGTTTTGCTAATGTGGCTAGATAATCAATATAAATATAAATTAAATTAAAATTTAAAATAAATTTATTTATTTAAAAATATATAAATATATATTTTTAAAAGAAAAAAATGAAGAAGATAAGCTTTTGCAAGCGATTGAGAGCTTAGCCCTCTCCATTGCCTCCTCGGCATTATTGGGAAGGGTTAATGACAGTGGGGGGAGGGTCGACTAGGGTCACCTGGTCAACTAGTAGCAAGGGCTTGTGATAAAATACCATCGATATGTCAAGGGCTGATGACGGTTCTTTCCATGATGAAATTATATGATAAAATGCGGAATATGGAAAGGAATGTCATGTTTTGTTTGAAATGTGGGAAGCATCTTCTATATATTTTTGAAGATATAATTTTCTATTACAATCTATGGATTTCTACTGACGAGCGCATTTTTCTATCTAAAGACAAAAGAAGGAGAAACAATTGATTGTATTGACACAAACAAGCAACCATCACTTGATCATCCTTTATTGAAGAATCACAAAATTCAGGTGCATATGCAATCTTTATTCTCCAATTGAAGGAATGTCTGAATATTTGATGTAATAATTATAAATTATATTGCCTCATGACTTTCAAGGTATCTTATTTTTGCAAGACTTTGTAATACTCCCCGCAAAATTCCATGACCAATTTGACGTGTTTCCACGAAATATACGTTATCACTTTTCCTCCTTTGTTTTTTCGGCCTTTTTACAAGTGGACTAACACACGTTGCCCAATTGACAAATGTCCCACATGCGAGATTGACTGTAGATAACCTTTGAGGAGATATCCATAAATGCTTTTTCAGTGTTTTCAGTGACAATTAGATCAAGGTTGTATGTAATAAATGTAGAGCCCCCCTTGAAATTCGTCAAGGCCACATCTCGAATTTTGAGAAAATTACAAGTATGTGCTCTCATCGATTTTTAATTTTGTTATGTCCGCTATTTTTTCCGTTTCCATAACTTATAAGGGTTAATTAATTATGCACCAATTCAATTTTCTTGACAAAAATAATATCTAAATTTTCTTGACTATACTGACCGTGCATCAATATTTACAATCTTTCAATGTCACTAACCATAAAGTATACGTTATGTTGGTAAAGAAAAATGGTTTTGTCCATTTATGGATAATACTTAACTGAACTTTCATTTTTGTTATATCTGCTAACTTTTCCGTTTTCATAGCTCATAAAGGTTACCTAAATAGGGACCCAGTTCATTTTTCTCGACCAAAATAATCTCTACTTAATTTTCTTTGCTACATTAACCGTTGATCATTTTTCATGACCTTTTTACTTCACTAACCATATAGCATAGGTTGTTTTGATGGAGAAAAATGAAGTAATCTGTTTTCTGATAACACTTAACAATTATGCCCCCCAAAAGACTAGCATTTGCAACAAAAAAAAAAAAAAAAAATGAAAAGCTTCGGAGAAGGGGAAATTTGAAACTTGCGGGGAGTTACGATGCAACAAAAAAATTATCCCAAATGTTTTATTTTTTCTTCCACAATGAGCAGATAGACTGAAAGTGTCTCATGAACGAGATTGTATCACTTTTTGCTAAATACATGATCAACATTATGTATTTCTAGGGAGAGATCTTATTACTTTTTCTCCCTTTTTCTCCTTTTTTCTCCAACCTTTAACCATTGGACTTGTAAAATTCATCTTAGATACCTCTTAATAGGCACCCATGAATGTCTTTCCCATTTTATTTTTTTTTATCCCAATGATCATTAATTCTATGTTGGGTGTCATAATTGATTTTATGTTTATTTTTTCCGTGGCGAGTAGTTCGAGTGACATGGACTACTAACTTTATAAATTAGGAAAACTCAGGCTGGAAACAACCGAATTTAAGGAAAAGTGAAATAAATAGTCTTGAAAAGTCCTTAACGTTTCGTTTTGCAGTTAAATCCTTAAATTTTTTATTTCAGTTAATCAAGTCTTAAATAAAAGGTTTAGGACCAGCAACTAGTTTAGTACAACATAAACTTAATATCACCTTCTTCTTTTTTTCTGAAAAAAGTGCAAGCAAATAAATTGCCGAGCAAAATCTGGATGGTGAATATATTTTTTTCTATCTTAAAGTATTAAATCATGCATTTTAGTGACATAAATTTTTAAATAGATGCCAAGTATGAACTTTACGTAGATTGAATCTTCATAGATATGACATTTTTATTTCTCCAATTATGTCTTTATTTTCTCAATCTTCTCCCTTACAGAGAAGATTGAGCTCACATATCGTAAGATCACCGACATATCGCCCGACTAGCAAGTCCGTCACCTTCAGGTCGAGAGAACCATGTCCTATTGGGACTCTTCTGATACCTCAAGTTCGAAAGGAAGATCTGATAAAAGGCAAAATCCATTCTTAAGAACCCCCCTTCTCTTGTTGGCATGAATGGTGAATATCCAGGACGCCATGTAAGTTTTATATTATTTTCATCGATATAAATATTAAATAATGATGTTAATGGTCCATGAACTTTGACTTAATATGTAATGTGATTCTTGAATTTTACTCAATATGTCATGTGGTCCTGATTTTTTAATTCGTTCAATGTGCCTTTGATTTTTTTTTGTAAATATTCAATATAATTCCTAGATTATTATATCTTTGGATTTAATCTAGTCTTAGATTATTATTGCCTTGGATTTAATCCAATCATTGGATTATTTAATCTAATGACTAAATTGAACGTGTACCAAATATTTAGGGATCATATTGCATATTTAGTTAAAATTTAGAATCACAATGAACAAATAAAAAAACTTAGGATGGCTTTGCGCATTGAGTCAAAACTCAGCATAATCTTATATGATTTTCATAAATTATTTGTTCCTTAAATAATTTCATCAAAGTACCCACTCTTTCTCATGATGGATGGTGTTCGTACTAGTGGACGACACGGGCACCAAACATGGCGTTTGGATTTATTTATTTTTTAGTGTTTTTAAGTGAAAATTTATGCTAGTTTTTTTTTTTTTTTGTCATCCATTCATTGTCAAAATGGTATATAATAGGAAATTTGAGAAGTTACAATGATAAAGCAGGCCAATAGAGCCCCAAAATTATCCAAAAATCAATGCGTATCATTAAAGCATGGTTGGTGGTTGACAGAGATGATCACATAACAGATATGTGATTGGTTAAATCATATAACATTATTATTGATAAGCATATGCTGAGATCTTCATACGTAGTTATGGCGGTATGTGCCTAGGTTCATCATCTCCAACACCTTTATCATATGGAGACAACACAAACATGTTGAAGAAGCTCTAATGTGAAATGCCAAACTTTTGAACTAAAACACAATAAATGAATACAAATTTGACACAAGAACTACAGTTCTGTGAATATCATTAAATTGGAGGTGGAGTACTCATTCAGTAAAACTCAAAAATCTATAATTAAATTGGAGAGAAAACTTCCAAATATAAAATTGGAAGAGCAAAACTTTCAGATCTAAAAATAGATTAGGAGAACAAGGAAAGAAACTAAAAAAATGAAATGAAATGAAAAGCACTTATAAGAAGAGGGACTGGGTCAAGTCTCTTTCCTCCGATGTGGAAAAGAGAAGAAAAGTTAGGAGAAAGAGAGGGGTTTTAGGAGGAAAAGAACCAAGAAGTAAATTTATGCTAAATTAATGCGACGGTTTTTAAATGAGCGAAAACAAATGTAGCCCGACATTAAATGATCGGCGAATCAAGCTTCCAATTGAAATCAGTACATAGTTTTTTTTTTATAAGATTTTAATTATTTCTTTATTACATGCATCATATAAAAGAAAATATTGTTATTGGGTAAATTTATGATAGCATGTATTAGCACTTATGAGAGAGAACAATCTGATAGAATTGTCAATATCTAATGCATTCGATATAAACAGACAAGACAAGTAAATTAGGCAGTAAAAATGTTTCTATCGAGGATACTATAAATCCATGGAAAATTACAGGATTGTGCACCTAAAATACAAACGAGCATGTAAATTTTAGAGTTTTTATGTTGAGATTTGCAGAGAAAGTACTTAAAATCGCAAATAATAAACATAATTTCTGTATTTAATAGACTTTCTTTGTTTCGCAGAAAACAAATTATTTAAAACATATTTTTCTAAAAATTATTCCTTGAATGACTTGAAATGATTAGTCAATGCAAAATGTTTTCATGGATGTTAAAAATATATTTTGTCCATTCACTTTAATGAATGATACATGCAATCATTTATAGAAAAATATTTTTCAAATCATTTATTTTCTACAAAACGAATGCATTATGGTTATATTTATTTTGGGGAAAATGATTGATTTGCAATCAAGACTTAAAATTTGTAAGATTTTTCTAATTAAGTCCCTTTGTCTCCAACTTTAGTAAATTAAACCCGGCATGTTAAGCTGTTGACATTAAACTGAAATGTGTATAGAATTATGGTAGTTGTGATTTTTAAATCTCCCCAGTATGGTTGTCCATGATAGCACTAATTTTTTTACATGGGAACCTTGGCTATCGGAATAAGAGACCGACACCATGGGACTTCAATGATCATAGCATGCTACCCCGTTTGGTTCAACTCTGGGGAAATGCACCATTTCCCCAAGTATCTTTGAACAAAAGGGGATTTTGTAAAAGCAATAGTGTTTGGATAACTCAATTTGATGTCCGTTTTGTAAAGCAATTTTGAAGTGAAAAAGAAAAAAAAAAAAAAAAAAAAAAAAAAATGGAAGAAAAATGAATCTAGGTGAGCAATGGCAAAGGCAAGGGATTGGGTGAGCTTCACCGATGTTGACCATAGGCTGACATCGATGGCGATTGTCGACCATCACAAGCATTGACCATAGGCTCCACTAGCAATTTGCAATGTCGATCTAGGGTTTTCTGAGGATGCATGATGCCAAGAATTTGCAACCATGATGTCTACAACCTCAACAAGGTGAAGTGTCCACGTGATTATAGATCTAGGGATTTCACCCCTAAAGACCCATGGTGATTTGCAACCCTGGCAAGATGAAAAGGCATCATGCTCCAACCATTCGCAACCCAAGAGTCGGTCGCCAAGGATGCATGACATTGAATAGGAATGATCGGTTACCAGTTTAGTCTAGTTCCACCTAGAAACCAAGAATCGGATCACAAGGACCAATTCCCAATTTTAGGAACTGAGCACTAGATTAGATGATCTTGGGATCAGAAACCGGTCATTTGGCCAAAATAATTAAAAAATACTAAAGTTGTTACTATTACAGTGTTCATTACTATTTTTAAGAAATAAAAAATATATATTTAAAAAAAGTTAGTTCGGTCCGATCCGATTTTCTCTTAAACTAAGAACCAGACCAAAAATCACCACTTTCATCTTTATGGAACTGGGAACTGGATCGACGCCCTCGGGAATCGAACCCAACTGACCAGTTCAGCGTAGTTTGAATAGTTCCTAGTTCGGTAAATCCAATATGTTTACCTTTAACATTGAGGTCATGTGACCGTGGTTGAAGGGCCAAATATGGGTCCCTCAACTCATAGTAGCTTTGGTAAGCGGCTCGATAACATGTTCAACCTCAACTAAGGCATGTCTTCAACGATGAACCAACAAGCCCAAGGAAGAAGATGAACAATACTTCTTGAGGGCTAAAATGGAGCACACAATTGTCAAAGAGGGCAATATTGAAGATAAAAATCATCAAACCCTCAAAATAGCATTTCGAAAATGCTAAAAGCCCACTTATCTTGGGCTTTCAGCTTTCGCAATCCTAACATTTGACTAATGGGTTCTCAAAAACGCTTGCTAAACACTTCATATTTTTCCCAAGCGCCCTGATAAAGTTGAATTAAATTGGAGGTTTAGAGATATGATTGAGTAGATTTTAAGTTCAAGCATTAAAAAAAGTGCAAGTTCGACTAGCAAGCAACTTTTTCCGAAGCTCTCTCTCTCTCTCTCTCTCTCTCTCTCTATATGAACCATTTTTCATCTCTTCCACTTCTAAAGGGGAAGGATCTCTCTCTCTCTAAACCTTTTTTTTCATCTCTTCCACTTCTAAAGGGAAGGGATTTGACCCAAATCCCAAATCTCTCCCTACCCTCCCAGTTCCTTTTCCTTTTTTTTTTTTGGTTTCTTTCCTAATTCTTTTGATCTAGTTTTATATTTAAGAGCTTTGCTCTCTCAATCTTCTATTCAGGAGCTTTTCTCTCCGATATAATTCTAGATTTTGGAATTTTAATGAATAAGTATTCTGCCTCCAGTTTTAATGGTGTTTACAACAACTTGGATTGTGCTTATTCAATGTATTTTCATTTAAAGTTTTTGTATTTTGCATTAGCTACAAGATTCGCTTTCACAAGTGTCAGATCTGAGATTTTGCAATATGTTTATGTTGTCCAATCACCCAAGTTCCATCAACCACCAAGACGTCCAGAAAAGAAAAGGTTATGTGCGGAGGAATTTAATTGCGAAAACATACTGTCCATTGCAGTTGGTGTAACCAAATTGGACATTATAAGACCACTTGCAAAGAACGAAGAGTTACTAGTATAGAACAGTTTGAGGTTTCTAATCTTGTACTACTCACATGATTTGTTGTTGTAAATTAGAAAATGTGCCATTCTTATAGGATTGTACTTATAACTTGAATTAATTAAGTAGTGGCTAGGTGAATATTCAACTACAACTTCTCGGTTGATTATTCCATCTTTGAATATAAATTAGTCTTATTACATTAAGGGCCAGGATAATGAAATCTGGCCAGGATAATGAAATCTAACTTCTTTCACAAGTTTAGTCCTTTTACGTAGGATTTCTTTTGCCTGCAAATCAAGTTAAATGCTTGGATCTTTTGTTTTGACTTGTATATCTTCTTCTAGTAACCATGATATTCTCTCTCACCTCATTTATTAGATGTGGTGACATAGCCTATACTATTTCCCAATATACACATGAAATAATTAAATTCATGTAGGGAAGATGTTTTAGTTATTTCTTTGTCTTTGGCTCTATTTTTCCGGTTGTCAGGGCTCTTCTTTTACTACGATTTCTTAACATTGTAGGAAGCCAATTTTCATAGATTTTGAAATTATGCTCCGTTGATTCTCTTTTAGTTCAAAGATTCAGGCTTGCGTTTCTCTTTCCTTTTGTTTTACTCTTAGATTTGTTTTGATTGGTCCATTGGCTATATGTATCAACAGAGGAAGTTCAATTTCTTGTTTGAATGGAGACACTATGAACAAAGCCCGAGGCTTTGAAGTTGGGTTAGGCACAATATTGAAGAGAAGACAAGGATCAATTTATTTTTAAATTTTATATTTATTTTGAGATTAGATTTACTTTTCTTGTCTGAGATTTTGAGCATGTTATGTAAGAGGCAAAACGTGCAATCTCATGATTTCCATAACTAGAATAAGAGCACAGATAATCGAGTAAAAAGATTAACGCACCTGTTTTGGAATCCATCGTTCTTAATGCAAAAGCGGAAAAGCAACGATTCATGCACAAGTCTTTCTCCTCTATTGCCCTCTATATCACTAGCTCAATAAGACGGCTCCCCACTCTTTTACGCTGGGTAAACGCTCATTTTATAAAGATATTTGTGAGAATTAGTATTAGATGAGAGACTTGAGCACTATTTATAAAGTTTTCAACCATGCCCTTTTATTACGGGTTAGGCTCAACTCAGCCCACACTAGTCAACCCCATATTATACTAATTAAGAAACCTTCTATCTCATTTTATATCAACCAACCCCACAAAACGATAAATTATAGTATCAATTAATGTAGCCCACATTAGAAAAACTCTTACATATTAGTTTGACAATATTTATGTCAAGTTGAATCCGACTTCGAGCATACCAGGTATCTTTCCATAGCCAAGTTGAAGTCTAAAAACCATTAGAGTCGCAAGTTTGTTCATCAAGTTGAGTTCGAGCTTTACATATTATTTGCTCAACTTGATTTGATTACAACTCTATCGTTGAGCTTATAACTAAATGTATTAGGATTAATACCCTAAAAAACCCTAAACTGGTACACCTGTGAAAAATTTATTAAAAACTATTTTTCTTACCATCAAAAATCTCAAACTGGTATACCTTTGACAAATTTACCCAAAACCGGTACACTTGTGACAAATTTATCCTCCGTTAGTTTTTGTTAAATTTTACTGTCAAATTATTAAGTTAAATGACACGTGATGGTTAACTGGTATATTAATTTGGGATTTTACGTTCCGTTTGTCACAATTTATAATTTTTATGATTTTTTTGTGGTATTAATCCAATTTAGTTGAGGGTATATGTGTCTCAAATTTACCATTTTGGGGTTTTTTGCGGTCAAATAAATTAGTCTTGGGTAAATTTGTCATAAATGTATTAGTTTATGATTTTTTATAATCAATCGGGGTAAATTTGTCATAAGTGTATCGGTTTTGGGTTTTTCAAGGTTAAAAAAATAGTTTGGGGTAAATTTGTCACAAGTGTACCCGTTTGGAGTTTTTCAGGATATTAACCCAATGTATTAAAATGCAGAAGCATAATATCCGACATCATATACATTTGTGTATCTGAACTTGTATTTTTCTTTTTAAGGTATATTATAATGCCGTTTAAGAAGCGTGCAACTAGATAGAATGATGAAGATGTGAAAAGAGATGGCATTTGCTTCTCTATCACATGTTGCTATTATCAATTTATATAGTTACAACTAATGAATTTGTCAATCTATTATCGCAACCAATAAATCAGGAATTAGGGGTGTGCAACGGGAACCGCCCGAACCGGGAACCGACCGGACCGGACCGAACCGGTCGGTTTTGGGCGGTTCCCATGGTCGGCGGTCCGGTCCCCGGTTCCTAATCTTGGAACCGGTGGCGGTTGGTCCGTTCCCGGTTTCAAGGTGCGAACCGGACCGAACCGGACCGACCGGACCGAACCAAATTTTTTATATATAATTTATATACATAGAATTAATAAAACATATAAACATGATAACTTATTGCAACCAAAGTTGCAATTTGAGGTAGCAACCTCTTATGTGGCCAAGAGACCATTAAAACCCCTTTTGTTACTCTTTTATTTATAGAAAAAATCTCCTTATTAGTTTCGATGTGAGATTAAGACTTCAAGAGATCCCGTGAATCACACGAATGAAGTTTGAATATTTTGCACGTGAAACACGTGTGGTTAGTTTTGTTGAATTGCCCGGGAATCGAATTTGATTGATCGGTCAAGAGCACGGTCACTCTTTAGTTCTTTAGTGCAAAAAAGTAGAGTCGATTTTTTGGACCGGACCGGACCGGACCGGACCGGACCGGAACCGATGGTCGGTCCGGTTCCCGGTCCTAGGACCAAATGGTCCGGTCCACGGTTCGCAATTTTGGGAACCGGTGCTCCCAGTCCGGTTCCCGGTTTCAAGGTGGAACCGGACCGAACCGGGAACCGATCACCCCTATCAGGAATGTCATTCTCGGAGATATTTCCCGTTCCTTCTATTGAGGCCCTCTACAACTGTGTCATTGCATTTGTATGTTTTAATGTTTTTTTAATCTTGCTATGGTGCTTTCTTTTTTCTCTGAGAATGGTGTCATCTTTTATTGTTGATTGAAGTAATATGAAAGCGAAACGCTTACAACTCACATAAGAATGAGAAAAAAAAAATAGATAGGCTTGTAGATTTATTTCACCTTAACAAAAAAAAACTATTACAAAATTCTCCTATTTGTAGATTTGTTACATGAGATTTGCTCTTCCCTATAAAAATAGCTAGCATTCCGGATAAAATCTAGAAACTACCAAAACAATCACCATTTCTCATCCTATCTCACCATATCTTATCATATCTTTAAAAACAATCACTATATCTAGAAATACGAATAGACTCATTAAAGATAACACATAATTATAAATCTTTTTCAATGCTGATATTGAACAACCTTTAATATCAGTTTTGGGATCTCAAAGTCAATGTATCAACATCAATGAATTTGGTTTAATTTCTAACACTCTCCCTTAAACCGAATTCTTTTCCATCAATCATTCTAAGTAGGCTCTTGAACTTTCGGAAAGCATCGATCTTGAGAGGTTTGGTAAAAATGTCTACTACTTGATCTCCCGTCTTCAAATGCTCATTTTCTTTAACATATTCTCGAATGAAGTAATATCGAACATCAATATGTTTGCTTCATTCATGAAAAGCCAAAAATTTTCACCAATTCCAATGCAAAAACATTATCAACAAAAATCTTAGTCGCTTTATTTTGCTCCATAAGAATATTTTTTAGTAGTCTACTCAACCATATTGCATGACAAATATATGAGAATGCAACTACATATTTAGCTTCACATGTTAATAGAGTGACACTATGTTGCTTCTTTAATGGCCACGTGAAATCAGTGTCACACAAGAAAAATTCAAAGCTTGTAATGTTTTTTCGATCATCAATATCTCTACCATAATTACTATCCAAATAAGCTATAAGTTGGAAGGATTCAAAGCAATAATAGTGTAGACTATGAGAAGTAGTACATTTGATGTACCGAAGTATCCCCTTTACAATTGTAAAATTAGATGACTTCGGCTTCTCCATATATCGACTCACAATTTCAAAACTATAAATAATGTCCAGTTTCAAACATGTTAAGTATCTCAAACTCCCAATCAAGTTTTTATAATAAGTTGAATCAACATTGACACCATCATCAAACTTCGAAAGCTTGGTTCCGCACTCCATTGGTGTATTAACCAGAGTACAATTCTTCACATTGAATTTTTCAAGGATATTTTCTACATATCCTTTTAGGGAAATAAAAATCCCCTTGGCATTTTGTTTCACTTCTATCCCAAGAAAATAATTTATGCGACTATTATCAGTCATCTCAAATTCTTTTACCATTGATGCCTTAAAAGCATGAATCATCGCCAGATTATTTCCTATAAAAACAAGGTCATCAACATATAAATATGTGAGTAGAACATCACCTTTTTTTTTGCTTCGAATAGAGTGCATGCTCGTATGGACATTGAAAGGAACCATTCGCTTTGAAATATGTATCGATTATGGAATTCCATACTCTCGGTGCTTCTTTAAGTTCATATAGAGCTTTCTTCAACTTCAACATTTTGTCTTCATGACCTTTCACAATAAACCCCTTGGGTTGTTCAATGTAAATCTCTTATTCAAGGATGCCATTCAAAAATGTTGATTTAACATCCATTTGATAAATTCGCCAATCGTTTTTAGCGGCACTAGAAATAATCAATGTAATGGTTTCCATGTAGATGGCAAGGGCAAAAAACTTCATCATAGTCGATTCCGACTTGTTGCTTGTACCCCTTCATGACTATTCTAGCCTTATATCTTGTCATTTCACATTTTTCATTCTTTTTGGCCTTGTATACCTATTTTAAGCTAATTAATTTCTTGCTCTTTGGAAGATCAGCAAGCTCCCATTTGATTCTTCTCAATGGCATCAATTTCTTCATTCATGGCTTTTCTTTATTTTTCTTTTTTGGCTGCATCATCATAAACAAGTGGTTCACAATTTACTAGAAGACATATAAGTTGAAGCTCATCGATAGCATTATAAATGTCAGTCAATCTCCTTGATCTTAGCACTAACGGTTCATCAACATAATTTGAAAAGGTAGGTGATGATGAACTTGAAGAAGATATTGGAGATGAGAGTGAAAAATGATCCTTCGACTTTGTTTGATCGAAACCACCATCAGCATTTGCTTCTTCTTTTTGATTGTCTTTTCACGTGCCATCTTCATCAATTTGACATCTCTACTTATATACACTTTTAAAGTGTTATGATCAAAAAATCGATGGACTTTGGATGATGAGTCATACACAATAAAGCTGAGCTTTTTACTCTCATCTTCCAGCATCAATCTTTTCTAGTCCGGCACTTGAGCATATGTAATATTCTTGAAGATTCTCAAGTGTGAAACACTTAGTGTTCTTTCAGTCCATACTTCCTATGGAGTTATGCCTTTGAGTCCATATGTGGAACATCTATTTTTAAGATGGACTACACACAAAATAGCTTCAGCCCAAATTTCCTAGGGAAATTTTTGCTCTTCAACATACTCTGAACCATGTTAAGAATGGTTCTATTTTTCCATTCAGCTACGCCATTTTGTTGAGAAAAATACGGAGTTTTTAAAAAAATTTGAATACCATGATACTCACAAAATTTGTTGAATATGGCTAAGGTAAATTCTCCATCATGATCAGTTTTCAAAACTTTGATAAAACAACCGCTCTCATTTTTAGCCAGGTTTTTGAATTGTTTGAAAGTATCAAACGATTCTGTTTTTTCTTTCAAAAAATATACCCAAGTTTTTTGAGTAAAATCATTAATAAAAGTAACAAAATATTGATGATTACCATATGAGTAAGGAGTGATTGGGCCATACACATCAGAATGAATCAACTTAAGCAGCTTCTTCACTCAATAAGTCACTTTCTTCGGAAAGCTAGTTCTGGAATGCTTACCAATAACACACCCTTCACATAATTGATCGGGATGATCACTATGTGGTAAATCATAAACTATCTTCTTGCAAGAAAGCAAATTGAGTTCGCCAAAATTGAGATGGCCAAACCTCAAATGCCACAACCATGAAGGATCATCCATGCACATCTTAAGATATCGTGACATATCATTTTTCATATTGAGAATAAATATCATGTTCTTCGACATCTTCACATTCCACTCAATTGATTATTCATGTCTCTTAGCACAAGACTAAGATCTTTTATACGAACAGTATAAACTTTCTCCAGAAGTTGTCTCAAGCTCAAAATATTGCTTGACATTTTTGGGGCATGATAAACATTACTAATAAATTGGCATGCATTATTCTTCAAGTAAATCATAATTGTACATCTGCCTTCAATAACAATTTTGGAGTTATCACTGAAAGAGACTTTCCCTTTAATCTTATCTAACTCAATAAACATCTCTGTTTTCCCACACATGTGGTTGCTTACACCAATATCCAAATACCACGTATCATTTTGTCCTCATTCACCTTCTTTGAATGTCAATAAGAGAACTTGATCGGCATTATTTACTAACTTTGCCTTTTTGTCTACTCCACTACTCTCTTTGTTCCAGTAGTCAGAATCATAATGGCCAAATTCATTGCAATGATAATATTGAATTTTAGATTTATCATACCATTGGCTAATTGAGTTCTTTTTTCTTCCACAAACACCCCTTTGATACTGATATCTACGTCACTTTGAGCAACATCTCCCTGCTTCTTCCATGACTTCTTCCTCGAAAGAAACCTTGGCCTCGACCATGATCACGATCTTGGCTTGTCCTGCAAGTTTGCATGGGATCTCTTCTTTGCTTCCTCTCATTTCAGATGGTTAGCTGTGTTTGAAGAACTTCCTCCACCGGTTCAATCTTTTCCTTTTTGAACCTTTCTTCATGGGCTTGTAATGAACCCAGAAGCTCATTGATCGTCATAGCATCCAAATTAACCTAAAAGCTCATCGATCTTTAATTGCAATAGTAATGTGGTCATACTTCTTGTCTAAGGACCGAAACATTTTCTCGACAACATGAACATCTAAAACATCTTTTCTGTTTATTTTCATCTAATTGACAATTACCAAAACTCTTGTGAAATAATCAGCAATTGATTCAAATTATTTCATATGAATTATCTTGAATTCGCGTCTCAAAGTTTGAAGGTGAATTTTCTGAACTTTTTCTACTCCTTGATGTGTGTTGTAAAGAATCTTCCATACCTCCTTCACAGTAGTGGTGTTCAAAACTTTTTCGAACATGGAATCATTTGAAGCTTGATGGATGATTGACAAGGGATATTAATCTTTTTGGTCGAACCTTCTCCAAGGCATTCCTCTAGTTTTGCTTCAAGGTATCTTCATCCTTTGACTCATCATTGCCAATGTTGACAAGTTCCCATACACCATAGGCATCGAGTAAATCTTTCATTCTAATGGTCTAGTTACCATAATTTTCTTTGGTAAGACGAGGGTATTGAAGAGGATGTTGATTATTTATTAAGGCCATGATCACAAACCGTGCGCTGTGATACCAATTTGATTGGAGTAATCTTTTTGAAGGCGAAACGCTCATAACTCACTCAAAGAAGAGAAGGAGATAGATATGCTTGTAGATTTTTTTCACCTCAACAAAAAACAATTATAAGACTCCCTTATTTATAAACTTGTTACATGACCTTTACTTTTCCCCTATAAATATAGCTAGCATTTTAGATAAGATCTATAAACCAGCGCTTAAGTGTTGAAATAATACCTAATCAAAATATATTGTGTGATACCTATCGTGAATGGAAGGGAGTGCAAATACACAAATTTGAAGATCCATTCAAACAGAATAGCCGTTGTGTTTCATAAACCAAATGAGGTGTTACTAAAAATAATGGGGAGTAAATTTCATTCATTCACGGAGAATGTCAAACACTATTTATACAAAGCTTCATCTCCAGTAATTTTGCACCCACGAGTACCTACTAAAACATACGGAGCAAAAGTCCACAAATAACTTTGTTATTCAAGAAAGTTCTCATTTGGGAAGGTACGATTCTAGTATCGTCCTAGCTTTTGGACTTATAAGGTCCTTGATGCTTGAAGATCAGTCCATGCTACAAACACTAAATCGATTGTCTCCACTTATTTTTTGAGATGCTTGGTGAGGGGTGAATAAAAGAAACCACTCGGATCGGGAATCACTTGAAATGGACTGTATTGGCCAATTCTAGGTGGTTGTTGGAGGCATCGGTTCAACTCCTAGTTCCAAATGTCGACATCTACCACCTCATCTGGTATGACATCTCCGACGTCCCCTTCAAATCTCACCTTGCCGGGCTCAACCACCATGCCTAGCTCATCCACCCCCCAGGGCGCCGCCGCAGATCTATGTTGTGCTCTTCAATATTCGGTTTGGTTCTAGGACCAGATGGGTCGATTTCACAAATCAGTAACCAAACTGGTTTGGTTCTTGATTTTAGGGTAGGAATCGACTCACTTGGGAACCAATTACCCCTAGTTAAAGACAGACCCCCAACGCATAGTTGGTACCTAATGCTGCAAATAATAAATCAATTCCCTTTCTTCATCCTCATGATATCACCATGGTGTTGATCCTAATAAGTAACAACACTATTCTCGCTCACACGACCTCTTCTCACCATTTCTTTTTACAATACATCATGAAATATAAAAGAATCTCATCTTGAAGTGGATTTAGATGCCAAATCATAGAACTTCTACCGATCATATGGCCATCCAAAGAAGACCTAGGCACATCATAAGAAATTCCACCACATTAACCAATTCCAAATCACAAGATCTCCCCTAATTCCTCATTGTCCAACCTTAGTTCTCATATCTCCTATCTTCCTCCGATTGACCTTAGTCTTATCTTCACCTTCCCCTCCAATTGCCACATCGCCACAATTGACAAGTCCTATTTTAGCCCTCAACCTTGTCTGCCACCGGCCTCGATAGCAATTCTAGCACCTTCGCCATCAGATGGAGGCCAATCCAAGCATATAGATCTAGCATGAGCGAGTCGAGATTTCACGCGTCTTGAGAAATTGAGAATTTCATCTTGAAGAAAATGATCGACGTGAATAATTGCAATTAGGCTTCTCGTCGCCAAAACCAACGAGAGCCTGTATGAGGATGCGAACCTCACAAGCTCACCAATCAAAGGGCTAATGATGGGGTTGAAGATGGAGGTGATATAAAAGCAAAGTAGGCAGCTTGAGGAGGATGCGGCAAGGGAAAAAAAAATCATCCTTACGAGAAATGCCCATAGTCAAGAATAGAATTCGAATAGCTAGTGAATCGCGATCTCTATTTGAGATTAAATTGGCCAATTCAGACCCTTCTTTAAAACAATGTCAACTTTGGGCTCTCTTTTCAGAAAATGATTTCACTTGAAGCTCTTATTTGAAATTTTCTCTAATTTAATTATCGAGTGGTCCGTAAGGATGATCAAATACAAACATAACCACAATAAATATTTAATATTTTCAAATTTCCCCTTAGATCCTCAATTTTGGTACTTCATTTTTTTGTCAACCTAGAGCATACATAGCTAGAACATTCAAACTATTTGAATGTTCTTTGGCGTCAAATTCACAGACATGAGGATATCGAGTGCGCCACTCTTTTGAAACTTTGTCTTTCAAGACCGGAGATCAAAATTTTTATTCTCCTATCCATTGTCGATTGTTCGTTTAACCTATACATAAGGAATGAAGCCAACACCGCTAATTACTTGGTTATAAAATACTACAGTGCAATCAAATGGCAAGCTCCAAATCCATCGATTTCGACCATTTGTAAATTTTCAAGCATGAACCCATTTTATTAAGAGCAGAAGTCCGTTTATTTTTGCTTTCTCTCCATCCTCGGACACATGAACTCACATCCATCAATGGTCTTAACCTCTAACACATACACATTTGCCATTTTGAATAATGGGACGAAACCCAGGAGGACACTCCATAAAACACTATGGATCATCTGCTGCATCAATGGAGACATCTTGGCCTTTTGTTGGAACTATTTCTGCATGTGAGATAACGAGACCTGAAATGAAGAAAAATATGAAAAACTAATTAGTTTTGTTCTACATTTAGAAATGATAATGGTAGATGAGAGACAAGAGTAACCTACTGGATGCAAGCAACAATAGAATGGCCATTGCACTTGAGCTTGGCTTCACCCTTTCCATTTTCAAGTATATTACCTTGATTGTCTAAGGTATGGTTGTGCATCATGTGTCCCATTGAAGTGGGTTTATATAGATACCTAAAGTCCAACATTAATTTTTTTTTTTTTTTGGTGGTCTCCATTGATACCCCTGCCTGCCTCACTAGGTAAGACAATAAGTACTTGTGGTGTATAATTAGGTAATTTGAGATTTTACTACCATAATTTGAGCATTTGTTGGAGTTAATATGATGGATTTACTTCTTCCTTTTTACAAAAATTAGGGCGAAGCCCTAAAATTAGATCATTACTCTCTAAAAAGAATTGGTCTTGTCTTATCTCCTCCTATCAACAAAGGAAATAAATCTCCCAATGTCCTATCTAATGTTAGAGTGTCATTTACATTAGATGATTAAAATATCTAATTTGTAACTGATATGCACATGAGTTTCCTTCCCTAAAAGTATGCACGATTTTGACTTGTTGGAAAGCACACTGTGGCGACCCTATTCGCTGTGGCACCCCAATCCAATAGGGTTGCCACATTGTGCTTTCCGCTCTGTTACCTTGACTTGAAGGTCTATAAGTCTTGAGAGTTTGTTATTTATTTTTAACGGTCTCGACGCAACGTAAGACGTATAGCGGAAGCGATTTCACATCTCCCCAACCCATTCATTTCGAAATGATGCACACTTACTAGACATTTTCATAAGATAAACCGAGCACTTTTATTTACATAACTTGATGGACAACACGCGTTGGTACAACAAAAGGCCAAGGCTTTAACTAAGCTCGGCTATAACCCAAAAGAACCCGACTCTACATCAAACTTGCACATCAATCCACCATCCTAGTGTCGGCCATCTAAAAAGTGTCATCCTCCACCAGTCACAAGCTCTAATCACACCCAGCCCGGTGCATCGGTCAGTGGCAGCGGTAGCATCCCCATCATCCTCCCATCGCAACGAACATGGACGGATAGGAACTCCTGGACTACAGGGCCATTAGGTAGGCCCACATCATACATAACCAAAACACGAACACGGATAAACACCAGACCATGAACACCAATGCAGGAGTGCTCCGAGCACTTGACCTCAACATCAGATGGTAAGCCATAAAATGTACCATGCGTGATAGGTGACAAAGGCATCTCTCAATTTGAAATGTTAGTCCCCAAACGGGGTGAGTACAACCACTCAACAGCAAAAGATTCAACAAGCTATGTCAAGCATAACAATCAGTATCTAATTTCATTCAAGATAGACAAGGCAAGAAATCAAGGGATAAATGGATATCAATATCATGGAATTCTTCAATATTAAAGCAATTGCAATTCTATAAGAATCATATGCCACATAATCAGATCACATATCATTTATTTAGCCTTGAAAAGATTTCATTCCCTAGAGGACCAATGTTTGCGTCCCTCTGGGCATTTGCATCCACCCTGGCATCGCGAAAGTCTCTAGCATTCAGCCACTAAGGCCACCGGGCATCCGGAAGCATATCACGCCTCCAAGCATATTGTACCCCCACCTGGCATCACGAGGAAAACCTCTGAAGCTCACCATGAAGATGGTTGCTCAGTCATCCGGGTTTACGTACCGACAAGCATACAACCGGGCATCCCGAAGCTCTTGGAGCATACCTCCAGCATTTAGCCTATTAGGGCCACTGGGCATCCACAAGGCATCGACTCTTTCGATCCTTTGGACCTCCCGACTCCCGGGGCATCATTAACCTAGATGTTCAATGGTAACAATTAGCTTTTTAATTCACAAAAGCACCTTCATATATCAAACAAGATATCTCATGTACCTTTTATCAATCACAAGGTTCCACCATCAGCATCATCATATCACGTAGCAATTCGAAATATATTCACCTATAGGACAAATTGTGTGAAAATTTGAAAACAGAGCAACTCGATTTTACCATGCACAGTTCTGGTAAATATTTCGAAATAAATACTAAATGAGCTCGGAAAATTGTGAAATTTTAAAATGTTATCAATGAGACTTTAAGGAAAAGGTTTTGTGAAGAACACCAAGTCATATTCCTTATGTACCGAGGGTAAAAATCTCGATTTTTCCTAACTATCATTCTGTAAAATTTCCAGATTTGGTGTTTTCATAGAAAAATCATTTCAATGGTCATCCCTTGTTCTTTTATTCTAAATTTTTGATATGTTGTTAATGAGGATATTCCCTAAAACTTTCATCAAGGAATAAAAGTTGAATTGTGGCTAGCTAATTACAGAAAAATCGAGGAAGCACCGATGGTCATTCTGTCCCTTGCAAAACAGCTTACTAGCCAAAGGGAAATTTGCTCCAATTCCATGGATTTCGACCTCCAACACCCACAAGCAAGTATATACCAGCATACTACATTGCAATATACCCTCTTTACTTCCCAAAAATCCATCGTAGTCAGATCTTTAGATCTTAATTTCCCTTCTAAAAATTCGAAATCCAATACATGCACTGTTTTTGCTTTGCTTCTAGCTCTAACTTCATCTAGTGTGATCCCAATCAACATGCAGCTCTAATTTCTACACTTTCTCACATCTACTAACATTCCACAGACAATTCTAACATGCAAAGGCATAGATAGGTGAACTTCCACTTGCCTTGATATCCCACGGTTCAACAGCGTGTGGTGAGACGGTGAGGAGTGCGCGGCTCAACGACGGCGGGCTTGAACGGCGTCGATGGTGGCAGCTCGGACACGGCGGGAGGCAATCCCTCCTTCTCCTCCCTCACTGTCCGCACTCACACTCAACTCTCCTCCTCTCCTTGCTCGGTTCACTCTCAAAATTCTATCGGTCTCTCTCTCCTCTCTCACTTCCGAAATTCCCCTCCCCTTTTTTTTTTGGTCTTTGATTAACAAATTAACTCTATTTTGCATGTAGGAAATTAATTGAATGGAGATGTAATGGACAAGTGGTTAATGGGAAAGGATAAGGGGAGCCAAAATTAAGACAAGTGTTGGAGGATCCTCCCCTTCTTGATCCGGTCGACACCCGTGGGGGGTCTTTGGGCTTGCTTGGGCCCGAAATTTACAACTCGGATTGAGCAAGTGAGTGGGAGAGGGTGACGGTGGTGGGGAGAGAGAGAGAGAGAGAGAGAGAGAGGAGGACAAGCAAGTGAGCGAGCGAACGAGGGCAAACGGCCATTTCAAACAGTGAACAGGAGCGAGTGTGAAGTCCAGGGAAAGACAACGATCGAGAGATATCTTTTTTCTTCTTCTTTTTTCTTATATAGAGAATGACTTGGTGCGGATTGTTTAAGCGGAGACCGACCAACCACCTCGTAGTCCACATTGAACTTGGTTTAATTATAATAATAAAAAACAAGTCACGTATGAATAAACTTTTGGTTAAAAAAGCTACGTAGGATTTTCGATCGAAATTTATTGTCGGAGATACTTAAATTGTTATTTTTCTCCAATTTAGCATTTAAGTAATCCAAAGAAAAGTTCTAACATCAAAATGAATGATGTACAAAAATTATGGCACTTCTAGTATCTTCACCCATTATTTTGTCTCCTAAACTAATGCGGTTGAGATGAGGATAAACACGAGCAAAACTCACAAAACGCATAGGAGTGCACACACGCTCAAAGGTGCAAATTAAGTGAAAATTCTCTTATAATTACATCTTTAAGCAAAAGGATAAGTCTAATTACATGAAAAAAAGATACCGCAAAACCCTACTCTGAGAAACTTGAAATGAAGCCTAACAGTTATTTAAGTTTAAAACAAAACGTTATCATCTAAGATACCAAATAATGTCCGAAACGCTACAGTTAAGGAAATATAACAAAATAAACTAGATGGAATGTTCAAGGCTGCGAGTATGCATAAGGTTTTCATACTAAATAGTGACACCAAGAAGCAAATCGTCATTGGGACGAAATCACCTTATTTTAGGAAGAACAATGACGATTTATGACGACATTAACATGGGTAAGTACAATTACAAGAAAACTGACTTATGCATCGGCCTGTGGCAGTCTTGCCTACCTTCTGAGTGCACACATAACCGCACAGGATTGTAGTGCACTCCGGTAGCGCAGGGCCGTAGTTGAACATGTTTCCGCTCTCACCATCGTCACCTCGTTGCCTGCATCCCAAGACAGAAAGAAAAACGAAAAATCAAACTGCAATTGTAGAGATGATTTATAAGTCTTAATATTATCTGTCCAAGACACCACAGTTAGTATCTCCGCAAGAATTATATAAAAGAAAACATGTTGACATTATAGTGAAATACAAGAGACGTGACACAAAAATAAAAATAAAAAGAACTTTCTTATGAGCAAATTTGATTTACCAAAGCTTATTAAGAGAAAGAGGACGAGGAAAGACATGCTGAAGCCCTTCATCTTCTGGATCTTTTTGAAGGATACTGGGGAAGCTGCAAGGATTTCAGGATGTGCAGTGATACATGCTGGGAAAGTGGGGATGATGTGTTTTATATAGTCATTCATATCTCGCTGTATAAGGCAATATATCCTTTATCCACTCTCAATTTGTAATTTGGGAAAGTGTGGATTATCATTACTGAGCTATTATGAATGAAAAAACAAAGTCTGGATCTCGCTACTATATATTGTTCATGACATTTATAAAAATAAAATTCAGATATAAGTCCACATGAGAAAGGGCACACAGAATATAGAAAAAAAAATCAATAAAGAAAGAGTAAGTGTTGATTGAAGTGAATTATGTCAAATTTCTCTAGAAAGGGTAAATCATTATTTAATTTTTTATTAATTTTTTTCCTTTTTTTTTTATCTCTTTTCTATTTTTGCCTTCTCCCTCTCCCTCCTTCTTCCTCCTCTCCTCCTCCCTCCTTCTTCCTTTGACTCCGGCAACCAGCCAAAGGGAGAGCTGATCGATTGTTGGATTGAGGCAGCCGAGCTAACTCGCCTCACCATCGCAGGGTGAGGGCAAGCTCACCTAGCCATTGGCAAGGTGAGCCCTTGCCAGATTCGGTGAGGGGGCCTCACCGTCGCCGAGTCTGGTGAGGGCTTGCCTCGCTAGTCGGCGAGCTTGTGCCCTACGACGGCAAGGCAAAACCCTACCGGATCTAGCGAGGCGATCCGGCGGGCTTGCCTCGCCGGTCGCGAGCTCGCACCTAGCAATGGCGGGCGAGCCCCCGCTAGATCTAGTGAGGGCTTGCCTCGCGGTCACCGGGCGAGGCCAGCCCTCGCTAGATCCGGCGAGGGGGCTCGCCATCGCGTTTGGCAGCGCCCCCCCTTCCCCGGCAATCTAGCAAGGGCTTGCCTCGTGGTCGCCGGGTGAGGCGAGCCCTCGCTAGATCCGACAAGGGGGCTCGCCTCACCGTCATTGAGCGCGAGCTTGCCGATTGGCGAGGCGAGCCCACCGGATCGCCTCGGTCCGGCGACCTGCTAGGCTAGCTAGTCGTCGGAGCCAAAGGAAGGAGGAGGGAGGAGGGAAGAAGAAGGAAGAGGGAGAAGGGGTAAAAAAGAAGATAAAAAATAATAATAAAATATTTCAAAAAATAAAATATTATTTTAAAAAAAAAAGGTCACCGATGCCGGCTAGCTAATTTTGGTCGGATGGACTGATCGGGAATAATTTTAAAAGGTTTAGGACTTAATTAGTCAACAAAATAAGTTTAAAACTAAACCAACACAATTGCAATAAGTTTAGGACTTTTTTGGCAATTTTCCCTTTAATATATAAATGTTCATTTGTTAATCATATATATATATATATGGAAGATGAAAATTAGTTTCGAAAATATGTAATTGATTTTGAAATTAGATATTTGTGAGAATACAGTTGACAATGATCTTCATTATTTAAAGTTGTGATTTTGTCCATTCTTTTGCACCATATTCATGTATCCATCTTAACAAAAGACACAAGCACTTCATGGAATTTGTGCACAAAAGATTGAACTTGAAATTCTAGGCAATTTTTGTTGTCCCCTTCAACTTTGTAATGTTGTCTCGCTAACGAACGTAAACGACGTTTCGATCTGTCCTCCTGGCTATAGGTTCAACCGGCCTTGAACGGCGATGGTCTCACTCGGTTGATTACGTTTTGGACGGTAAGAAACACCAAGAATTCATATGATCATGATCATGTCTTCAATTGATAAAATCTTTCGAAACAAGTTCGTTTTTGTCACGTAATCTACTAGTGGACTTCAACCTTTGTCCGATCGATCTAATTCTATCGTAATTGATTAGGGGGATGGTTTCCGTAACGGGTGCTTCAACACCCTGTGTCCGGGGTTTCATGAAGATACACCAGGAAGTGACCCCAAACTATCCATTGACCCCCACATCGACTTATGGCGGAGACATATATGAACTTGTTGTCCATGTCGAGCAGGACCCGTACTCGAAATTGGTGGCTCGTCGTGAGACATGACATCGCTATCGGGTACTGGCCGAGTGAGCTGTTCGTCAACCTTGCCGGCGGTGCCAAGAGGGTGTCTTGGGGAGGAGAAGGGTTTTCCGGGAACGCCGGGACTTGCCCGCCGCTGGGGAGCGGGCACATGCCGGATTGTTATTACAACCACGGTGCGTATTTCCGCCGGATTAATTACTTGACGGGGAGAAATAGAAGCCAAATTCCTCTGGACGTGTTCGAGCACGTCGATAAGTCGAAGGTCTATGGTCTCAAAAATGACAAGTTTATTCGCAAAAAAAGACACGGGATATAGCTTCACGTATGGAGGTCCAGGGGGCACTTGTAATTAGTTGCGTTGAAACAGACATCAATATTAATAAATGATACTAACGATTAGCAATGTTAGAAATTTCTAATAACAATTGATCATAATAATTACATTGAAATTTCACGTAAAGATTTAGAACTACATTGATAAAATTGTAAAGTTTAGGACTGAATAATATTCGTATGATATAACACTGATTTGATAATCATGTCCTGAAATGTATCAAGGCATCTATGGTTCATTTTAGTAATTCCATCAATTGAAACCGATGAAAGCGCAAAATGACGCAGCTACTAACAGTCACTCCGAAGAGGATTGCGTACCTTTCTTACTCCATGGCATGAGAAATTGGGCCATATACCGTCTTGACAGTCTTTCAATGGTTCATACTATCAATATCTGGTCTTTCGACTTTTTAATATTATCCGCGACATATGTATCGTGCCAAACGTGCTTGGATTTTCGACTTCATTTTTTTAATAGCACGTCAAGATTCCCACAGAGGGCGTTGCTTTGCCTGTTAGACGAAATTGGCATTCATATTAGGGTTCTCGGTTGAACTTTGGGGCAAATCAAAATACAGGTTCCTCATTAATTCTGCCAAATTATAATGGCACGGTTACAAGGAGAATCACATAATCTAACGGCTCATGTAAATGAAGCAAAAATGTATATTTATATACTCTGGTCTCTGATTATTGCTGGTCAACCAATTTCCCCACACCCAAAACTGTAACCTTTGTCCCTAATTGTCCCCAAATGCTTAAAAAGGATGGATACAAATAGGCCCTTAGGACACCGCAGTTCAGCAGCATCCACAATAATGCAGATATCCAAATGTGGATACATCATGTACACATTTTCTCATCTTCTACATATCCCCGGTGCCATCATGGTTCTAACGTCATCTCCCGCAACCAATGACAAGGGATCAGAAGGGAACCGATCGGCACGATAGCTTCTCGAAAGGGTCGCTCGACCCACACATCTCTGTGCTCTTTCTGATCTTTTTCCCAAAGCTAATAGACCTCCAGAGCTTCTTCGCTTTTCGGCTTATTCTTAGGTCGGCCACTACGTCTTACATCCTTCCCTGATAATAGCTCCAAGGCTTTCTCCATAGTGACATCCGTTGGCTTGAGGTTCTGCATAATTTTCAACATCCACAATGAGGACTACCAAGGCTCTATCTTACTACAGATCATCAGAAAAAACAGCAAACCAAAAAATCTGCCTCACATTCATAAGTTGAGCAATCTAATCATCTACTTCAATGCATTTAATCAAACAGTTAAAACCACCAAAAAGTGAATGAATCAGAAGCCAAATATACAAAGCTTCAATGTTGAAAGGAAAAAGCAAATATCTTAAGTTATTTAGCTGAGGTGGAAATAAATAGATGAATGCAGGGAAAAAATAATTTACTTGCTTTATGAACTTCATTTCAGGATTACACCCGATAATGCAATATAAAACAACAAAGAAATATGCAAAGATCTTCTATTAGTTTAATAAAACCCAAGACCATATAACCTTAAGACCGTAATTGCTAAACCATGCCCAAAAATTGGCCAAATATGTGAGCTGAATTTAAATAAAAAGACTCCATGAAATCTATTTTCACTGCTTAAAGAGCAACTACTTGTCTAGATTTGAGTTAGGACATGCTCCTTGTTTCTTATTACCAAGGACCAAGAAGAAAGACATGGAGCTTCCAGCATTACTTGTAAGTCACAATACGCTGATAAAAAGAACAGGTGCAAAAAAAGATAAAGCAAATTACTAGATAAATCATCAACATCCTTCAATTGAAAAAATTGAAACCCTGGACTCTTGATGTTCTCAAGATGAATAATAAGTAAAAGAGGAGTAACAACGAGCTTTGCCTCACCAAGTGAGGTTGGCTACTTTGCTACTTACTACTTAGTAATTCCACATATTCAAAATGCCTTCAGCAACTGTCTTCTGGCAAACTCAAGTATGAAATTTTCTATGATAGGCTTCTTGTCAGTTGGTTTAACGAACTTTACCAAAGTGTGTTTTGTTATTCTCAGTGAACATACTGCCAACGCTGTTAATGAATGAAGTTAGTTCTCAGATCTAAAGGAAGCATAAGTAATCCTAATCGTGTGAGTCTGATTGGGCTCCATGGATTCATCCATATCACACACAGGATTCCCCATGCTGGAAGCAACTCCTTTTAAAATATGGAGAAAAAAATTCCCAAGCCAGTTAAACCTAATCTATAAGGGTGGAGTCAACTTACATCCTAAAGGAAATAATTAACATATTGCACTAAGAATACTATCAACTCACAATATAAGAAGCAGAAATAGATGAATCACTAGACTCGCAATCTTGATATAATACCCAATTCAGAGACTTCTTCACCACTTTTATTTCTTCTGCATAATATGCTACACTTCTTTAAGACCAGGAAAGCAACACATGCAAAAAGAGAATGAAAGTTGATTTGTGATCACCAAACAACAGAAGAGTATATTAGAGACGACGATCACCTTAGGAACAGAAGCCATCGTGCGTCTATGTCTGACGGTAAATCCAACCTTGGAAAGCTTCAAAATCACAGGCTGCCCATCCTTTGGGTGGTTACCCTGCAATAATCACACTTAAATTGAGCATATTTGTAACTAAGAATAAAGAACAAACGTTCTAGTAATGTAGACATACCAATGTCACGGGATATCGCAACAACTCAAGAGCATCCTCGATGGTAATAGAATCCACCTCCTTTGTCTGAAGAAGGAAGACAAACTATAGTAAGTACTAATGCATAGATTGAGGAGTAGAAATTGCGGCGGTTAAGAAATGGCCATGCAGTCTAATTATGTGGAGATATTGATGTAAGAAAACCAAAAAACTACAAGGAAACAAAAAGAAAATGCTCTGACATATTAAGAAATTACAGACTTATCGACTAAATTATCACTCAAGCCAAATGTGCAGTAAGAAAAACAAAGAGATGATATCTAAACCTCAACGCCAATATAAAATAGAGAGATATAAGCTGGATACAGTGTCTCAAATCACGTAAGATGTATCTTTTGGTAATTCATTTTGATATTTCTTGCTCAATTCTGCAGTCATAGCATTTTGAATCAAATAGTTGAATAGTAGGTCAATTTAAGATATCGCCTTCTGTGAAATCCTCTCTTTTTTTAGCTATATATTCAATTTGGACCTTTTTTAATTTCCATCAGGAAGTGCTTTGACACTTCATAGGCTTGTGAAATTCTGGCCTGTAAGAGCAGCCCCTTTCGTGTCCTGATTTTTTCTTGTCTGCACCAAGGTTCTACACAGACTTCAGGCCTACTGGTGCTCAGTAATCAGTACCCAGACCATGGAAATTTCAACCCATTGCTCGAACATGTCTTCTTTCAGACTCTAGGGTTTATTCTTCACCTTCTCCCACCTCTATCTCTCTCAAAAAGAGAGAATACAGGGGAGAAAGCTTTGTCCCAATAGCTTCCCCACAGAGCACAAGTCCAAGGGTATTTGGATGCACCCAACAATGACAGGGTACCGGTGTCGTCTTGTGTTGACACCAGTATTTCCTGGGTACAGAAGCCTGCGAAATAACCTCACAAATATGGCTATGGAATCAATTCCGATTGGTCTGGATCAATTTGTGAGGCCTACACCGAGCTATCATACATTTGCTGAAACTCAGTTAGCAAACAGATGGCAGTCTCACAATTTAGTGCAGAGGCCCAGCGATGCAGCTAGAAACGTGGGACATCATTGTTAAGGAAATTTAAGTGAGCAAAATCTGGCAAGCAAAATGACACTTTTGCATCACAGACACAATAAAGCATCAACAAATACTGCTCATCAATGACAAACAAATAATTATTGCCTCAGATAAACCAAATGATCAGATAGCTGATTTTTCACTAAGTGGCTCACTAGCTCAATAGGCCACTCCTTTCCAAGATGGGCATCAATAGTGGCTCCTCTGTTATTTGGAATTAGGTGTGGTAACACAGCAAACATGTTTAATTCTATAAATCTACAGCCTCAGCTAAAAATGATCTAAAAAAGGGGCTTGACAGTAATATTGATAGTAAAGAAAGAAAATTTACTTTTCAAGGAAGCTACGGTAAATATTTCTAGCTTCATTTTTCCATATGTTACATACATTGAAGATAGTAATTTATTTTTCTATTAACTCAGCTAGGTTGCTTTAGCATTTATCTAAGATAGATATGGGGGGAATAAACTGAGGGTCTGTTCAGAAGGGAAAAAAAAAAAGAAAGAAAACGTTTCCTTTAATCTATGCTTACAATTCTTAAAATTTTTAACTATAGCTAACCAGTGTGACTACTGTGGCCCTAGATGCTACTATGAGGCAGAAGACTTAGGCCTAGAAAGAACATCATATATAAAGCATGTAAAGATTGCCAAGTTCACGTGAGTTTTAATCGTACAACTCAAAGTGTGACCATCGTCTCTATGTGTGTGATTTCTCTTTAGGTGTCCAAGACAACCCAGATCCCGTGCCCAAACCAGAATCCGCTCATGTCTTTAACAGTATTCCCAGTGGAAGAGACAATTCCAAGCATCAGGACTTTGTTCCATTGATGCATTGGGGAAGTGAAAAACAGTTGAACAATTAAGAACAAAAAAAAATCAAGGGCTAGAATCAAGACAAACTGCACCTACAATAAAGATATTCCAGGGTTTATAGAAACCCGGGATGTTTATTGAATGTGGAAAACTAGTGACAAAGTGACATAAAGACCTATTTGTACTAGGATTACAGATGTAAGAAAATCTCAAGCCTTGATCTAACATAACAGCTTCTAATCTCATTGGATCTTGTTAAAAGTCACATGACTGCCTATGACTATTTATTAACCTAATAAAGAAACAAAAGACAAAATAAAAAAGAATTTTCTGTAAAAGCAAAAGAATAGAATTATGCTACTGCATGACTCATCTTCAATGGGAGTGTTGACAGACAATGCCAATCTTAAATACTATGGAATGATAATAACGGGAATGGAAGAATCATAGCTTGCTCTCATCTGTGTCCAGCAAGGAGTCTAATTATGAGTGATTGTAGCCACAAATATTTGGATCAACTAAGAAAAAATTTTCAACCCTTTCCACATTCTTTTCTCTGCATTACAACCGTTTACCTCTCATTTTCCACTAAAACTATGCCAACACACTATTCCCTTCTACTCTGTGGGGAAAATAGAATGAAAAAAAAAAAAAAAAAAGGAAAAGAACAACAGTGGATAAAAGTACCATCGTTTACCAATTGGAACAAAAAGAAGAAAAAAAGTTACAAAAATTGAACATTAGTATGAAGATTGCTTCAAATTAGATTTATTTGAAAAAAGAAATAGTACCTGAGAAATAGAGGCTCTTTTTGGAATGTACCCCTTTCTATCTTCACCAAGTTGTACATAATATCCATATGGCCCATTCTTAAGAAGAATCTAGTAGCATAAAAGGATTTGAAGAAAAAAAGTTATGTGAATGTAATAAGCGATTACCTCTCAATAACAAAGGACATAGAAGCTAACCTTTTCATTGGATCCCGGATGAAGACCCAGAAGTTTTGGCTCTTCGATTGAGTTGTTATTCTGAGGAGTAGCATTTTCTTCTTCTTCTTCTTCACCATATAGAGTCTTAGCAATATACCTATGTATCCAACCAGAGAATATCATTGGCAGCAATGGACATAGTGGAAGACAATATTAGATGTGCATTTTCCATTCATATATGAGAATCACAAGTGGCGAAGCAGATGCAGCTGAGACAGGACAAGTCACTAGAAAGTTAAACTCAGCTTGTAATTTCACTTATATTTCCGGAAATGGGCACACAACACTGCTTAATGTTCAATAAGCTAAGCAGCTGACAATTACATATCCGTAGAAAGCTAAAAGAACAAATTATCCTATGAGGGAATAAAAAGAGGGCATACTGCGGTTCATGATTTGAGTAAGGACTTCACTATGAGAAAATAGCAATTAAAGTCATTTCTGAAATATGAATCTTCAGTTGTTTCGGGTTGACCGTCATACTTGAGTTACTTCTTGTAACAAAAGGCAGAGCAAAGAATACAGAATTCCTCACACAAGCTGCAGTATTCAATTATTATTATTACATATTAAAAAGTATTGAATTAAGTTGTTTCGGGTTGACTGTCATACTTGAGTTACTTCTTGTAACAAAAGGCAGAGCAAAGAAATTACAACATACCTCTTCAACCATTTATTTGGTTAGTTATTAGATTTTGAAAAAGGTAGATTCCATAGGCATCAAAGACAAAGATCCTCAGCATCATAAAAAGAATTTCTTGCAAAAAAGACTGATGTGATCAAAACTAAAAAACTACAATAGATGCAAATACATCACTGACACCATTGAGATACTTCAATTAGTTTTAGCACCAAAAATTGAAATAGCAATACAAAATAAGATCCTAATAGACAAATGCTTAACTAGATTTGGATCAATGTTGGTGATATGCTAGGGGTCCTGGTATGAGGATGGGGATGTAGTACGACAGTTGTCAAGAAAGCAGCATC
Organism: Eucalyptus sideroxylon; assembly: GCA_014182405.2. Lineage (NCBI taxonomy): Eukaryota > Viridiplantae > Streptophyta > Magnoliopsida > Myrtales > Myrtaceae > Eucalyptus > Eucalyptus sideroxylon. Next base: position 26,237,578 of record CM024550.2, read on the forward strand.
CAAGGGGTATGCTTAATTGGTCGATTTGGGTCACCATATATTTGAAGCATTCGTCAGGATCATTCACTGTTTTATATAGGAAGTAAAATGTTCCAGTTGATAATTTCGCTTTGAAAAGCATTGACTGTACAAAATAATAATGCACTGAAGAAAAGGTGTGTTTGGAAGTGTTTATGGTAAATGCTTATTTTGCTTTCCCTCCGAAATTGATCCCACCAAGATGAGGAAACACATTCATATTCTTTTTAATTTTAAATGGGGGAAATAAATTGTTATTTCACTTCACATTCCAAGCCTCTAAGATCTTAAGGTTTCAAGCCTTCAAATATTAATAACAACCAGATTTCAAATGTTAGAAGAAAAGGCCAAAGAACAAAAGCAAAATAACCCACTAAACCACAAAGGGTCCAACTTATTTCCCGCTAATGAAACAGCCTAAATTAGATAATAGAATGCGTACTATGTTCATATTTTAAGATAAGGTAGCCTCACTAAACAAGTGATCGGAAAGTGACTTTTGGTGCAAAAGTTTGGTGGTAAAAGATTAGTTTCGTAACTTTTCAAATTAATAGGAGCAGGGAGTCACTTACGAAGGATTGCTACCAATTCAATCTTGGAGGGCCCTCCGAGGAGATTGATTTTTAGAGCCAAGCCCAAGATTGGGAGATGGAAGCTTTTGCTGATTACTTTAATTGTTGAATGATTCTTACAAATACTTGGACTCTAACATAAGATGATTTTAGAATTGTGTCAAAGATTGTCATTAAGATCCTTTCACTGCCTGAAAAAGAAGACCGGTGATTGTGGTAAAAAGCTATTTGGAATGCAAAAGTTCCACTACGGGTTGCTTTCTTTAATTGGGAAGCTTTTTGGGAACACATTCCTACATTGGACAATCTAAAGAAGAGAATCGTTGCCCTATAGACATTTCCTTCCAGGAAAAACAATAGGAAGAAAAATAACTTGACGCATCTTCTTATTCATTATCCCTGGATAAGATCTGTTGGCAATTGTTATGCCTCTATGGGGCTATGCTGGGTTATAGCTGGATCCAGTTAGCAAGAGCTATGGGAATGGCAGGGTATTCAAGTCCGTCTCCATAGGATACTCAGTTCCTCTTTCTACTTTATGGTTGTTTTGGAAACAAATAAGTAATTAAAAGTTTGTTTAAAGTTTTATATCTTTGATGGAGTAGGGATTAACTTTTGGATCTAAAAGCTTTGATTAACAATTGTCAATTGTCAAAATGAGCTCTGTTTTGGCTTTGAGATCTTTCTGTAAATGTCTTGGCACAACCTCTCCCCCCCCCCCCAACTATTTTCTCTCTCCCCAATGACCATAGTGATAATCTTTACTTGTAGGGGCCAATAAAATAAAACTAACACTAAAATTTAATTTGTTGTCTCTAAATAGATCAGCATGTTGTAGTATTGTTCCAATCACCAAAATAGTAACAGTGCACAACATACGACTCTAGTTCCAGTTCAACCAGGAGCATGGCTTCCCATTGACAATAATCCAGATCATCTCAACATTCCGAGTAAATTAACTCAATTTACCACCAACAGATAGCACTTGAAACAGAATCAAAAGTAGAAATCCTTTCAAGAGATTTGCATCTCAACTAATCATTTCTTCTTCAATGATATAACAATATTTCTGAGGTGAATTGAATTGACCAATTATACATTGAAATGATTTACATGCTATACTACTACAAGGTAGAAAGTTTTAGGTAAGCAGAAAATAGTGATGACAGGCCAGTTAATATTAGCAAGTGGAACTCTAACTAGAGACAGGTGACACAATGAAGGATTACTAGTAGACCAATCTGGAAAAAAATGTGTTTTACAAGCTTATCTGATCATGATGCCGCATCATGCTCAATAATAGATCAAAAGTCCTAATGTCAATAATTTGCATAGTTGAAAATACAACTCATCACTCAAATGTCTTGTGCTCTCCGTGAGACACTAACAAAATGCTACAATTAGGACATAAAATATTTCCAACCACTGTTGAAATGTTAAAAAGATCAGGAAATAATAAAATCTAGAGCATATAATCTAATGACAGATCAAATCTGTCAAGCCTGAATTGGGTCAAATCTTAAATTAGGTTGATAATTCATGTTGGCATGAAATACATTTGTCTCTACTTTGCATCATTCTTGTTAAAATACCAAAACAACTAAGTTTTATTCATCACATCCGTGTGGTATTCTGGTGGAATGCATTATGTCATGCCTCCCAAGCCACATCAGAAATTTCTTTGGTTCAATGCATTATGCCGTGCGAATTTAGGTCATGTAATGGAGTCATGTCTAATTTCGCCAACATTGATATAAGATCTTATGCTCAATACAGTCTCATCTGCTGGCCCAAAAAAAAAAAAATAAAAAAGTCTGACCCATCCGCATTCAAGTCATAACTTTGGCCTAATTTAGACATCGTGTAGTAAATACAGTCTAACACATCTGCATTCAGGTCAAGAACATCTGGATTCCAATCTTATGTTCTCATGAAGAATCATTACTGGCAAGATGCAAAAGATAATATGAAACAGGCATGCAATCTATATATACACAGAGAAAGAGACTCACTTGCACTTAGGGTGCTGATCACAACCTATAAAGTAGCCAGCACCAAACCTGCTTACTTTAAATATCAACGTGCCCTCCATACAACTGCAAAATCAATGGTTATAAATTAACAGTGACTACAAAGGACAATATTATACCTTCATGTAAGCAAAAAGTACCACAGCTTTTTCCAATAGATGACGGACTCCATAAATTTCCATCAAGCAAGCAAAAGCACATACAAACTGTCCACCAGATCAACTGACTAGACCAATCATTTTCAATGAACAGTTTATAAGTTGCAATCTCGGACAATAGTCATGGTTCAACTTCTACAGATGAATTAAGAAAAAAAGATAGATTGATAAATCCAATGACAAGCTAGATGTTCAAGTAAATCAACAATTTGGAGGATAAAGCTAGATGCTTCTTACATTCCATGATCAACACAAATAAACAATGTTATACCTTGGACACGTCCTACTTTTATCAGGAAGAGAAGCAAATAAAAAGTCCCCAAATGTCTTCTCCAACATCTTCTCCACCTGCCAATTTGAAAGCATTCTATTGAGATGAAATTACTGTAGGCTCAAGGGGACAAAAAACTGAAAGAGCCATACCTGATGAATATGAACAGTGGCAGTGCGGTTGCAATATGAGCTAAATCGTGCCCAATAATCTTTCAGGAGACCTTTCCACTCCGTTAAACCAGCTGACACATTATCGAGCTGAACAGTAGTACTTATCAGACAAGGTCAGCCAAGATCAGCAAATATGCCGAAAATGGAGTCATCATTTACAGAAAACACATTTTATAAGTTAAAAGAGTTTACCTCGGTCTCCATATCAGCAGTAAAGCTATAGTCCGTGACCTCAGAAAAATGGTGAGAAAGAAATGCTGACACCTAACATCAAAAAGCAGAAATAGATAAAGAAGTCAGGCAGAGACAATTCTTTCAGCTGAGGGCCAAGCCAAGTGGAAAAACAAACTCTAACCCATTTTTCGTTTAGATGACATTCAAAGTACAAAGATAAAACAGAATAAACTGCACATAGGAGCTTTAAATAAAAGAACAAACAATAAATAAAAGCCTTAAATCACCTGTGTCATCGTGGAGCTTGGGACATTCAGCATTCAAAATCAAACCAATGGTGATTTAAAGTAAAACCCAGTTCTTGTTATTTTTAATTTTCATTCAACACTAGAATCAAAGATCCATCTCCAAGTAAGTTAAAACTATGAGATTTTGTGGGATCACAACCAACTATTCTAAAAGCTTAAACTGTTGGACAAATGCATGGTTTATTATTTAAATATTCTAATACCCCCCTCATGCTTAGCTGGTCTTTTGCCTAGTATTAAGCATGGAAATTTAATTGGGGAGGCAAATAGGGGCCTGGATGATTTGAACTCAGGACCTCCTAGCTCTAATATCATGTGAGATTTTGTAGGACTGCAACCAACTATTCCAAAAGCTTAAACTATTGGATAAAGGCAAGGTTTATTATTTAAATATTCTAACAGGAACAATTAATCTCTTTCATGGATAATCTCCTACGGATCTAGCACATGACCAAAGAAACACTTCTTATTTTAGGGGAAAAATGACAAACCCCAGTAACAGACAATCCCTTTTGCATTTCCCAGAAACTCTTAACTAAAGCACATTTGCTGTCTATGGATGCAATTTCTTAAGCTACTCATAATTCACCTTTGCAATTTTATGATTTCAAGAATCAGACTATCACAGAGCACTCTTGACAGCTTCACAGGTAGTATCTTTTTCCCAAAATCATTGAACCATCCTATTTGTTTACTGTGAACAGCCTTTAACTCTCAAATGCAGACTCATTCCACCTGACATTTGAATATATCAACAGAAATTTGATTTCCATCTCTTTACCATTCACCTTAAATCTTAACTAAAATCTTTTAAGCTGCTTCCAACTTCACTTAAAGTAATGCTTAAAATGAAAACCATGTGCTAATGATCAGACAACAACTGCTAAACCCTTTTACCCCTTACCATACAATTTAAGGGATCCATCTGTGTCCTACAATACGCATGCCATTCCACAAGTGCCAACTGAGCAATTTCTAGTTACATCTAAGGCCTTCTCCCAAGTCTCACCCTCTTCATATGAGCTCACTTCCCTAAACCTCCTCTTCTCACTGAAACATCTAAAGTTCACCGTCTAATCTACCCAAAACCACCATAGACAAGTCAGATATCGTAGATGGAAGTCCTACTTTTCCAAATATTATTCCAGTAAACTGTAGTAAAAGAAAGAATCCTGTAGCCTAATACCTGAAAAACAAACATTCGTGATTTTCTTTTTCCAATTAACACAAAATTTCATTAAGAAGGTACCCAGGGAATTACCTCTATAAAAAATTGCCTCGAAAGGAAAGCCACCCATAAACAAAATTATGCATAAAAATGTTGCTCCTAACATTCCAATAAACTAGAAGTATGTGATTTCACTTTCCCACTATACCAAAAAGGAAGGGTAGTCAACCAATTAACACTAAAACAATCCCAAGAGAATTCAACTCCTTGAAACACCCTCTTATTTCTTTCCTTCCAATGAGACAGAAGATAAAGAGGAATCATCTTGGTTAATTTTCTTCTTTCCTAAGTTCCTAACAAGCATGATGCATAATATCATGTCCTCCACTCATGTCTAAAATGGAAGCATACTCTAGGCCCCTAATTACCTCACGGAAAATATTTTAAAAAAAAAAAAAAAAAAAACCTATTGTACATCGGAAAATTTTTAATAGGTGGTTTTCTAATTAAGCTTCGCTCAAATAACCACTTATGCCGTCAGTCATCTTAAGAATCTCAATGACAACGTTCTCTTGCTACTGCATAAACAAATGCTTTGACAAGGCTTTACCACCGAACATTTTTACATCTAATTTGGGTTTACTATTATGCGAAATTTGTAACATAAAGCTTCCAACTTCCATCCACTCCCCTGAACAATTTTTACGGACAGATAAACAAAATTTTCTATTAACCATCATACTAAAAATCTCTAGTTCTCTCTCAAAATAACTATAGCAACGAGACAAGGTTAATTACCAAGGACTGAGTCATCCTACTGTATCTATCAACATGACACAATAACCTATTCTCCACTTATGTTGCTAAGAACCTACTCTCATTTGCTTTGGGAGATAGGTACAGTTTCTTGCAAGAGTACTAAGGGTACGCATCCCCAGTGCAGACCAACTGCAAGCAAAAAGATTCTAAATATCTGGAAAAAGATCTGAGTCAAATACCCAAGACGAACTAAAGGAAACACACAGCAATTTTCCCTTAACAATGGTTAAGGAGCTTTCTTTGTTCTCCAGAGCCCTTGAATAAATTTCTTCTCCAATCAACCTAAAAAAATGGAATGAGATTCTTCACAAGCCACTAAAAGATAAGTCCCTCAGAAGCTATATCTCATCCAACATAGAACTGACCACTAACCCATTAACACCTAGGAGCCAAAACACTATGTGGACAAGCATCAGTATGATGACGGGATTCCATTCATTACTGGAAGCCCTCTGGTTTCTCCATGAGAGATCCAGCAGTTAATCTCTGGGAAAAGATGAGCCATTTTGAGGAGGTGCTGACAAGTGGGAATAAATGTTTCTTTTGTGACCTTGCATTAGTACTGGCTGTAGGCCTGTCTGGAATTTCTTCCTACATCCAACATAGTCCAAGTTTCTACTTTTCTTACCTCATTGTATCCATCTAGTGTCACATTCAAAAAATTCAGAAGAACCTAACACAGAAGAAAACAGTCTACAAAATTCATTTCTGAAAGTCATCATATCGTACAGTCTATGCCTATGTAAGTCATTTTTATAGTTCAAATTGAATTTAGCAATGATTACTGTGTAGACAGAACTTTCATGATGTTATTCAGTAAAAAGCAACATACCATGCGGCCCCGAAACTCAGGATGTAGGACACGGGCTTTTACTGTCACATAATTTCTGTCCTGAGAACCACAAAGGAAAAAAAGAAGCGCGTAGTTAATTTGCTGCTAGAATAGTAATGATAAGGATTTATAGCCGACAACTGCAATCGCAGGAAACATTATTAGAGGAATGTCTTTTCTCCATTTTTGGACAAATGTGTCTCCCATTAAGAGGCAAATTAAGCATGAAAGACTAGTAGAAGTTTAATTTGTTGCCATCAGGGTCCCTCCAACTGGATCAGACCATGAACAGACCAGATAGCAATTCAACCAGTTTAATTATTTAACTGACCACATCTTAAATGCTCTTTTGGTCAAAGTACTATTACTCCATGGTGATTCAAGAGCTCATATTTTCCTCATATGGTACAAGACCAGAGAATGGTGCTGGACCACTGTTTGACCACAATTTGTTTTTGCACTCAAATCTGAAGTGCCATATTTCAGAGGTAGCATCATCATTCACAAGATTGCAAAATTCACCAAAATGAAGATGGTAATTTTAGTTATGCAAGTAATTCAACAGCTTTCAGTTTATGAAAGGATAATTATGCAATAGCAAAGTTGGAGTTAATATTTATTGGAAGAAAGATGGACAAGCATAGCCCATCAAGCACAGAAGGACCAAAGGTTCCGATGGGAAAAAGAAGAGCCCTTAATTGCATTCAGGACCACTGTTTCAAGGAGTCAGATCAGCCTGGATTTTGGGAAAGCAAAAGGGTATGACTTTTATCTCACTCCATTAACTCAAATCAAAACTTGGATATACGAGGTAGCTCAAGATGAATTTCAATATTCTCTGTTGGCCAATTTTTAGAATTGTTCATAATTCAATCAGATAAAAGACACTGCCATTTAAATATGATGCAAACGCTAATATACTTCTTTGGAAGTTCATGAAAATCTGAAACTCTGCAACATTCTTTAATCTGCCTTGTTTTAATTTGTAACAGCCTCCTGGCCAATATCTCAACATGGATAAGGTGATAATTGTATGGAACACTGCATGTTACAAATTTAGTTTGACTAAAATTCCCAAGCTCACTCATGTTGATGATTTCCAAATTAAAATGACATTGATAGAAAATCACCCTATGTACATTCATGATTCTCAAATCTCAATGCTATTTGCCATCATGACAATTGCACAATATCAGAACATTCACTGCCTTCTGCATGTTATTCTAGGCACTTACTTGCAGCACTTTCAGTGTGCTCGCATATGTAGACGGCCTCCCAATTCCAAGCTCTTCCAGCTTCTTAACCTTTAACACTTAAGATTGTAAACTTGCAGAATAATGCATCCAAAGGAAAAAATTACAAAAACTAGCATCAACAGTAAAATACACAGCTACTACTTTTCTGATCTCAACTAGAAAATTACTCTAGATCCAGTCAAAGGGATACTATATAGACCCCTCCATGCCTTCCTATCTCTATGGAAAAACCCCCATGAAAACTGGAAAACACCAAATAAGTATAAATATTTCACTCTTAAACCCTCCTAAACACCGTGAAAAAAAACCAACACATATTGTTATAGAAAGAGCAGAACTTCTCAACGATGCATGTCACAAGTACATCAACAAAATAATAACCTCCAAAAATAATATTGTTCTAATGAACTTCAGCTTTTCAGAATAATTCCAAACGTGAGAAGATGGGGTCTTTGCCAATAGAAGGCACTTCATGAAGATTACCCGAAACCATTCAGAAGAGTTCAATTAGTATAAATAAAATGACAGGAACTTACTAATGCACCCTCTGAGTAGTGAGATGGAGGCTGAGTGTAGTGTTGCTTGGATCGCAAGTCACTGAGAGACAGTAAATCTCCAACCTACAAACAAATATACATTGAAGTCTTGGTAGAACTTGAAAGCAACCCAGCAATTATAAGCAAAAGATCATCATGAACAAACTCTCATATGCTGATATAGTTTTATCCCCTTGTATGGATTTACTTAGCAAGACAAACATAAATTCTTCTATATCTTCTTAATATCACGTGGTTCTATACCTTCAGAGAGCTCAGTACTCCAAAAGCTTCATCACGTTCATTCCTTCATTTTCTTTAGACCTCACTGTTTCTGCTTCCATATCCTGAAAATAGAAATACAGCTGTATTAAAAGTAGCTCAGCAAAAGGAAAAGTACCCATCCACAAAAGTCGATCAATCTAAACATTGGCCCTCACCAAAAGACAAAGCCTTTTAGGGTTAACGTTGCACTATACTACATAAAAACAAGCAAACACAGTCAAAACAATTTAAAACTAAAATTTCTTAACAAACATTAGCAGATTCCCAACTATGCGATACTACTCAAACTTATCAATGACACTTAGCTCTTTCATTTGAAGTAAGGTTTATTATTCCTACTATGGATTCAGCTCAGACATTTTCAGTGCAGAAGCTGACTAACTAAGATGCTCTTCTGAAAAACCATGGTTCCATAGACCAAATTTTATATACAGATATATAAACCAATGAAAAACCAAACTCCTTGTCCTTTTTTCTTCATTAATCATCTATTAATGCCTAGTATGTAGGTCAGAATACTGGCAAAGAAAATAATATGTTTGACTTTTGATCTAGCTAATACACTTGGAAGTAGCATAATATCCAATTATAAATGTTTGCTTATGCTGCAAGTCTCCACATGGTTATCTTCATTTAAGATTTCAGTTAGCTTTTAATTAGGGAGAAACCCTTTCAGATTCTATTTTAACCACTTGTAAAATCCAGCAAGACTTCCTAATCAAAACAAGGTTCAATTTTACTTTTTCTTGCACTCAAAACCATGTCTCTACAGATACTCTTGAGTGTGCTGCTATATCTATTTGAACATCCTCCATATGAATGTTATTCCTCATCAAATTCCCGAATAAGCTTGTTGGTCTTTCAGAAATTACCAGTACCATTTCATACATTTGACAAGCATGTTAGTTAAACTCTACCCACTCAGAAATAACAATACTTTACCATAACAAACTGAAATGGCACTCACAGCAATAAGCTGCTTGTAATTTCACACATTTTTCAACATAGAAGCCATGACACAGTTGTAGCAAGCACAACATTGCTAATAAGATTTTATACCTTGAAAACTGCCTGGTAACCAAGAAAGTCAATTTTCGAGCTTGAAGAATTCAACATAATAGACCCGTCTGCATTCCCAATCTCCACTTGAATCTGGATTAGAAGAAGACTTAAGTCCGCAATCAACAACCTTCAGGAACAAGATAAAAGCAGGTACGAATAATACAGTTGATAAAAGCAACAAAAACTGAGAAGACTATTATAGTTGAACTTGCTTCAAATCTAATTCAAAAAGTTGATATTGCTGGGGAAGGATAGAACCTCTTCCATTTCCATAACCATATGCTTTATGGATATCACTCATAAATTTCCAGAACTGAGGTCTAGTACTCTCTCATCCAGAACAAATTTAAAGTAGAAGTTTACAAATGGTACCGAATTTAAGCAACTTCACTTAACCTTGATTATCAACATCGGCCAATCATGCATTCCACTAGTCAACGAAGGGGCGGTAGAGAAAATTATCAGATATACTTCAACCTAAAAATTTTCATCTGAGGAAGAGACCATGGGAACACATTGATAACCCTTCACAGTCCATTCTGGGGCTTTTCCTTCATTGTAACTTTTTGCTTTTTCCTTCATTGTAACTTTTTGCTTTTTCCTAGGGCAATTTTGGAATGGGATAGGACAAAGATACTAAAGCAATTAAAGACATTGCGTATTATACCATTCTATAGAGAATTTTCATGCTTGGACAAACTGAAAAGGCCTACACTAGTTAGGGAGAAAAGGAGAAGGAAAGGAAAGCTCTATAGTAGAAATTCATGAAGCTTATCATTAATCAACCAGTTAAGAGTGTACAACTTATCCTTACCTGTTTAATTACAGCAGGTTCCATTTGGCATGCAATGGTACGAGACCAGATAAGAGTGTACAACTTCAAAGAATCCTCATCAAGTATATTAACTAGTGATGCTACAAGACAATAAAAGAACATTAATAGCATGCCTCAATCTGTATTACATTAGTTAATATATCTTGGAAAGGTGGTAACTTTACATGGTAACCTCCGGATATCAGTTGGTCTAATTGCTTCATGAGCTTCTTGAGCATTCTTCACCTTCTTAAAGTACTTGCGTGCAGTCTCTGCTGCAAAATCTGATCCATACCTGCATTACAGACCAATTCAAGCATATTAGACCTGCTATCTTCATCATTTACATTAATTTGATGGTTATATTTCACAAGATCAAAAGTAAACTTGATGATTAAACTACATGCCATTCATAGGAACATCAAACAATTTAGCTGACTGTAAAATTGCTGTTACACACATATGCATTACTTCCTAAGTTCTAGTTTCATACACTTTATTCCTTTCCAAGAACCAATTTCATGGTACAATAAAATAATCTCCAAATGGTAAGGATGCTTTGGTGTATAACAATGAAAGAGATTGGATCTTGTCTATAAAATCTTGCTACAAGCTGCTAGATAGGGAGATTGTTGGTGGTAGAACGGAGTTTCCTTGGAAAGCAATTTGGAAAGTGAGGGTTCCAACTAGAGTTTTTTTTTGTTGGGTTTTTGTTTTTCTCTTGGGAGGCAACTTGAGAAGATTCCTTACTTTAGATCATGGTTTGGACAAGAATTGTCTGGACAATCTCCTATGCTTGCACATAGTCATGTTGAATTACTGGATGTTCTATCTAGCAAACTTTGGGCTTGGAAGGCCATTTGTTTACAATGGCAACAAGAAAAGGACTACCTCAATTTCTCTCTCTCTCTCTCTCTCTCTCTCTCTCTCTCTCTCTCTCTCTCTCTGTTTACAGTGGCAACAAGAAAAGGACTACCTCAATTCCCCCCCACTCTCTCTCTCTCTCTCTCTCTGTTGTTTGGTAGATTTTGGAAGGTGTGGAACAAGAGATCTTTAGATGGAGAGGAATCTTCCATTTATTTTTTTATTGAAAATTGGCTTGGCAGTTATATACTTTTTGTATAGTGGATAATTGCAAAAGGATGCAACTGTCTTTGTTAATATAGCTGATGATTTGCTTTGCGAATCATTTTGCATATAGCTTAAAGTTATAAACTTTGGAGAACTGTCCTGCATATGGCTTTAGTTGGGCTCTTTTGCATGAGGGTTTGCACCCCTTGGTGCCTTTATCGTAGAACTTTTTATATATCAAAGAAAAGTAATAACAACCTCAAAACAGTGAAATGACCACTCTGATGATACATAAAGGCAAAGAGATTGCTGCCCCATTCAAATGGAAAGAGCTATGGGATAGAACTTTATTTCACAGGTGGTTGAACATTAGGTAGACTCTGAAATAAGCCAATAAGCCACTTTCTTAGAAAGCAAAAGGAGCCATAACATTAAAGAGCTAGCTAACAAGCCCCAAACAGAAATCCAGTTCAAAAGCAACCCAGGAACCCGTAGCATTGTAAAACACATTAGAAAAGGCATCACACTTGGATGTCTCATTTATAACTTCCCTTTAACTCCCACAGACATTTGCTTGATAAAATCTCTTCCATGTGCAATAGAAGTCACTCTTTGACAAAGATGCAAATTTTTAGCCAATTCTTTGAAAAGTGGATCTTGATGTGAGGGAAATCGATTTTTATGGTGACACCATCAGTGTCTGCAATTCCAGACAACTATATTTGCACCAGCATCTAAATAACCAAATTGAGAAGAAAAGAAACACATCTTTCAAACCTTGGACAAAATTTTCACACAAAGTCAACCACGTTAAGCTTAGACACTCTCCAGCCCTTCAGTTATATTATGTGTAAGAAGTAGAAACTGACCTAATTTAAACCCTTCCCTCCAAGAATCAAAGTCAAGGAAACAAATGAAAATCCTACTAATACAATTGAAATAAGAAACCTTGAAAATACTTCACACAGGAAATTTATTCAAGGACCTGAAACTCAAATAAAATTCCCTGTTAAAGTTCTAACAAGATAAATGTTAGCAAAGCAGCTTACACCTATAATAAGTAATAATGGAGACTACGCATGCAAGATCCAATCTTTCAAATATTCTAATGCAAAGATCTCATCTTACCTGTCAATCACCAAAGAGCGTATATCTTTCACAGCCTCCTCAGATATCTAAAACAAACTCAAAAAAGGTACCGTCAGAGCAAATTGTCAGAATCAGACCCAAATAAAAGCAATTTATCACAATAAGCAAATAAACTAGACAATGCCAAATCACTAGAACAAAGGGAGCGTAGATGCAAACTAAGCACATGACTTCAGTTGGGAGAATAACTAAATTTGGTTCCATATAGCAAGTAAGACTTTGGTTGGGGGGAATACAAGTGCCTCTCTAGAAGAAGCAAGTCTTTCATAATGAAAAAAAATATATAAAGTAATAAAATTCCCCAGTAAATCTCCAGTCCTACTTTTGAATATACATTTTGACACCCTCTTAAAATTAATTTCCTCAAAAATGGCTCAGCACCCCCTTGATGGCCATTTCATGAAACACCTACCCCTTCTTTTTCACTTTCTCAACAGGACATGAAATCCACAACATTACAAAAACTCAACATGGAGTATCCCATTGGAACCAAAACTTATTCACAACCCAAGCTTCAATGAAATACAGCTTTTCCAGTTTTACAAAGGATCGAAGTCTAGCCAGAAACATATCAAAAACTTTTATGTAAAAGAGCAAGGACTTATTTTCAGGAAGGGCAACACAAATGCACAAAACAGCACAAGTATGATAATCCAAAAAAACTGTCAAGACATCAAATCCACTATGAGGAAGAAGGGGTGCCAACCCATGTAAACAAAGAGCTCAATGTTGAGCCAAGGATGGAAGACACTTCCACACTGTACAAAAAGTATGGAACTTCCAACCAATGTTCAACGAGTGCCTAGATGGAAAACTCTTCCCCTTCAAAAGACATCTTTTCCATTCTTCTCCAACCAACCAAAAACATAGAAAGAGGACTTGGGCATGAGAAGATATTTGAATACTTTGCCATGCCTACAATTCATGCTCAACAGACCTCACTAAAACCCAGCTTAGCCCAATAGAGCCATAAGAAGAAGTCTAAAAGTTCTCATCCATGGTTGTCGAAGATGATTCACCACAATCTCTTCCTCCTTTTGGCAAAAAAAAAAAAAAAAATCACATAGTGGCCAACACTTTACCTCTCTTCTTCGGTTCGAAAAAGCTTTCAACTCCAACCAAAGAAAGCAAGCCAGAGTGAAATTTTGCTTTCCAGATAGCTTCCCAAGGAAACCCATCTTACCACAATAATTCAACTCCTCTATTAGCCCATAAAATGCTCTTGCAGAAAATTTCCAACTTTTGACACCACCTAACCCACAAATGATCATAGCCCCCACCCCAAAAAAAAAAAAAAAAAAAAAAAGAACGACAAATGATCAAAGCTTGGCACAATGCTAGAATTGTATGACAAATTCGAAAAGTCAGCATACATTTCCTTCTAAATGAAAATGGCACACTAATGACTTATGATGGAAGAGGCGTATCTACTCTAATCAAATAGAACAGGCTTTGACCCAAAATAATAATAATAATAAATAAATAAATAAAAAAATGCACAGGCAAAACACTACCAGAAAGAAAGTTTAGGGGTCAACACTTCATCCTAACATCAGTGCATATTGTCACTGTGATGAAAAAATAACCAATCCTATCTACTTCACTTCCCCAGACTAACACATCATTAAGTCTCCAAAGATGTCGCTTTCAACATTTATTGAAGCAACCAACACAAAAAGTCCATACTATAGGTCGAGTACTTACCCGCTAAAAGGGGCTAAAAGTAACTGTTAGTAAAGATCAACAAGCAATTTAAAAGAACAACAGTGATGCCACTAGAGCATGTACAAGCAACTAGATAACTTCAGGACAATCTTACAGAAGAACAGCACCTACATGTAAACCATCAGTTCTGATGTATGTTATCAAACCGACTGCCTTGCCATCTGATAACTGTACCCCTTCGTAAAGCTTTTGCGCAAGCTGCATTCAAGAACTAATGTGAATAACATGATTAAAGCAGCTTCAATCATTTTGTTATTCAAGAACAAATTCATTCTGTTTCTATTTTCATTTTTAACTAACCAATAGGCAAAGTAGAGTTTTGGACTTCTAGAGTTAGGAAAAAAATCAAACATACTCTCAAATCTTAAGTTTCTTGTCAATCAATGACAAACACTTGAAAATGAAAATTCCAACTTAGTTGTGGCACTTGATAATAAATATCTTTAAAAACTATAGAACTATGAGAGAGGAAATGTTTGCTTTGAGCAAATTCTTAAACTAAAAGTGTTATCTTTAGCTAAATTCAATTTCTTATTAGTGAGTTTAGTTATCAATAGAAGAATGTTACGAGTAATATTAGGACTTTATAAACAAGAAGAATAATATGGTCTTCTCTGATATCATGAGTCTAATAAAATTACTGTGGTTGGAGGTGCCAAGAGGGGGGAGAGAATCTTGTTATACATAACTTGAAAAATAAAAAAAAAAAGATTAAACTTTAAGTTAGATTCAAAGTTCATGAAACTTCATTTTTTTAGCATAGTTTTTTTCTCATAGAATATAAATATGAGTAAAATGCTCTAATCTGATAATATACGTGCCAGCATGTATTGTAAAATGAGGGTTGAATAGAAGAAGAAAGACAAATAATAAAGAAAAAATGCAAAAGAAGAACAAAAATCAATTCTCCCTGCACGTCACTCATGTGTAAACGCCCAATAAGGCTGGGCTGTCTACCTTCTTTTGCAACTTTGGCATGAACTATAAAACAGCTCATGTGGTTTGGCAACCAGCCAAACAGTGACACGTGGTGCACTCTCAGAGAGTGTTGAGCATGGATCACACAATGGTGTTTCAAGGATATGAAAACATATTTACCTTCAAAATCAATCTCTCAGACACTCCGGCAAGCAAACAACTGAACAAATCCACATATATTACTATCTACAGCATGATTACCTCAAACTAGGCTTAAAATTTATGCACTTGGAAGTAAATTGCATGCTTCTTAACTTGCAAAAACTGTTTTTCCTGGTCAAAATATGCAGGCATCCGTTGAGAAGGTCATCAGAATTTTAAGGTTATAACCTTCATAGTGTATGTGGCTGGAAAATGTAATTTATTGGCAGCATCTTGCTGAAGAGTTGATGTGATGTAAGGTGTAGGAGGGTTCCTCCTCGTCTTGTTACTTTTAGAGACAACAACTTTGAAACCTTCAGATCTAATCTTCTCTTCAATATCTTTTGCCTCGATATAGGAACCAATTGACAACTGATTCAATTTTGTCGAAGCAAAAT
This sequence comes from Eucalyptus sideroxylon, assembly GCA_014182405.2. NCBI lineage: Eukaryota > Viridiplantae > Streptophyta > Magnoliopsida > Myrtales > Myrtaceae > Eucalyptus > Eucalyptus sideroxylon. Next base: position 26,253,516 of record CM024550.2, read on the forward strand.
ATGTCAAGCGGGATGGGATAGAAATGGATTTTAGGGAAGGTTCCAAACTTCTTCTCTCAAAGTCAACCTCCAAACTCCAATACTCTTGCGGAACAAACTTATCGATTTCCATTTCTCGATCACAAATAAGTGCTAAAGCAGCAGACTGGACTCGCCCGGCTGACTGGCAACCTGGTAGTTTCCTCCATAATATAGGAGAAATATTAAAACCAATCAGATAATCTAGAGCACGGCGTGCAAGGTAAGCATGCACCAAGTTTGCATCTATTTCTCTTGGTGCCATGAGTGCAGCCTTGATGGATGATTCAGTTATCTCATGAAAAACAACTCTTGCTATAGTCATATCATCACGTAAAGCATCCTGCTGCTGCAACATCTCAATGATGTGCCAAGCAATAGCCTCGCCCTCACGATCAGGATCTGAAGCTAGAATTAGACTATCTGCTCTGAGAACCAAGACAGGAAGAAAGCATTCAGAAGCATAGTTAAATACCAAATTATTTGCCTTCCATACATTGATAGATGTCACAGATAATAACATTAATGCATAACCTACTCTCAATGGTATGGTTTTCATATTCATAGATAGATACTTTACTATTTTCGTAGACTAAAATCTGGTTGAATCAAGTTCATGAACTATTCACTGAGCTCCTGAAAAGTCCCTTAAGTAAAACACTAGTATTTTCACTGAGAATTGTCATGAAGAAGTAAGTGGGATGGAAATCAATACCCGCTTAGGGCAACCTTGATACTCTTCAGATGGGTCCAAGCAGCAGAAGGCACCTCCCAGACCATACTGAAGTCATCATCAGGACGAACGGATCCTGATCGTGCAGCCAAGTCCCTTACATGACCATAGCTTGGAATAACTTCAAACATATCACCAAGATAGCCTTGAATAACCTTTGCTTTTGTAGCAGACTCTACAACCACAACAGATCTCCCCTCAGGAGGATAAAGTGACTTCGAAATCCTCTGACTCGGAGAACTCACTTTGTTGATTGCTTGTTCTTTCTTTTCTCCCAATGGCTCAACAGATGTCTTCACAGATTTTTTCTTTGACTTTCGCACTTTCTTACCAGAACTTGTTTTTGCAAAAGCAGAAACCTCAAGGAGTTCCTTGGAGTCAGGATGACTTCCACCTGACTTGCCCTGCAAAATTAACATCAGTTAAGATATCACAGCATGATTTGTTTTTTTTTTTAAAAGTGCTCCTAACTATTCCCAGATTTGCAATCACTGACCTCCAAATTCGATGCAGACAGGATTCGACTTTCTTCTGGTCTGACACTTCTGCTTGAGAAGCACTTTTAGAATCTTTCTTCAAAGGATCACACTTTTGTTCTTTGCTTTTTTTGCTCCGTGCAAGCTCTCGTCTCCCTTTGCTCTTATCCTGTTTAGCGCCGCTAGCAAGCGATGTCACAGATGATGAACCCAAGTTTACTTCTTTTGCTGTATCTGCAATTTTTTCTTGGACTTCTACTGCTTCTACTGAGACATCCTCCTTCGAAGATTCTGATACAATGGACGAAGAAGCAGCAGACTTTTTACTTTGAGCAGCTAACTGCTTTGCCTTCTTCCAATTTTTTTTGAAACCCTTAAAACCCAATCCAGTGGCACCTCTTATCCCATCCCTTACAAAGGCGTCATCATTTTGATTAACTGGTTGAGAACTTTGTGAGTAAAACCTAGTAGCCAAAGCTTCATTACCAGGGAATTTGAATCGAATGCTAAAGAATAAACCGTCTGCTACGGTGCTCGAAAGTACAGGTCTAGAGTGAAAAGGGCCAAAAGACAGACCGCCATGAAACCTTGTAAAGCCATTACCAGCTTCCGGATTCTTAAGATGTTTAGTCATAAGCACACTAGGTGTGCTTCGAGTTTTGAGGTTAGAAGACCTCGTAAACAGCTCTCCAGTACAAAAGGAAGTTGAGCAAATCGACATTCCGCGATGATTAAGAAGCGTCCCCTGCTGCAACTGCAATTGCAGTTACAAACGACAAGTCAAATTAGTATAACCAATCAAATCAAATGACAGCACATTCATAACCATACAACGTTAACATGCGCAAGTGTTGTTGTTAAACAAATGAATTTGCGACCCTTTACTCAGAAAGCATCGATGTTTCCCATTTCTACTCGCACTTTACTTCTCTTTCGGTTTAGCAAACGAACATGCTCCTACCATCTCCGAGGTACATAATACAAAAGAGTTAACACGGCCATTCGGCATAAACTCCCCATCATCCCCACCATTCCAAAAACAGAAAATCCAACCAGCACAGAGCAATGCCACGGAGACAAATCAATGCTCCATTTCTTTTATTTTTTCTCTTTTTTTTTTCTTTTTATTCATTTGGGTTCAAGAATTCAAATGGGCGGCTGAAACTGATGAGCAAGAACCTGAGCCACGGAGGTCCGAAGACGACGGAGCGAACACAATCGTGGGTCGGCGGCCGATATCGATAAGCTCCTACTTAGCCGGAGACTCATTGCAACGGCGGCGCTACCATTGGGCTATCGGCTTGCCACCGCCCATTCCCTCGCTTTCTCCTCCTCCCCCGGTACGCACTCGCGTCGTCGACGTGGGAAGCGTCGGGCGCGTGTTGAAGTTGCAGCAGCGGGAGAAGCAGAGAGTGGAGAGCGGCAATGGAGCAAGAAGAAAGAGGCTGTCGTGATTGTCTGGTCGGTGAGGGTTTAAGGGGGAAGAAGGCATATCGTTGAGGAAAGGCTTTAGGCGCCTTTTAAAGGGTTGGACTTAACCGTCCGATTTTTCAAGATTCTTCGTCGGGTCGGGTCATATGCATGTGGATCGGGTCCCGGCCCATATGGAGTTCTTCTCTCTCTCTCTCTCTCTCTCTCTCTCTCTCTCTCCTCTGTGATGGGAGGCCCCATTTGATCCTAACGTCTTGCCGGAGTTAGCGACGGAGAGCAATGATCCGGTCAGATTAATCGTACCACGAACCAGCCCGACCCATTCAAGCTGGGATCAAGAATCCAAACTCAAAGCGAGAATGATAACATCAGGTGTGATGCAAGAGATACTAAATCCGATACTTTGAAATGGTTTATAGGATGTGTTGCATTGCAAGTAATTATTATTCAAGTTAAAGGAAATTAAAGCATCAAAATAAAATTTGCTCTTTAAATAAAGAAATTTTGATATATCATCGGCGGTGCGATTCAAACAAAGAAATGTAAAATATATTGTGATTGGTATTATAGATTATTCACAAATCATATGATTAGTCACCGCTAATTATTTAATTTTATTAAATTTATCTAAGAATCTAACGGAAATGTCACTTACTTTATATAGATTTGGAATCTACCACACAAAGTATCTCTAATGATGTTCTATATAGCAAGTCTCTTTTGTAGTTTATGGTGGGCTTCAATTCAAATAAGCCTATATATATACCCATCATCCTATCGTCTTCACTTTAGATTGGGGATCTCAATTTTCTGAAAGTGTGTTTGGCATCAAATTGACTAGCAAGGACATAAGAGGAGAAATTTCCTAATCCGTCATCATCATTATTTGAGCAGATTGGTAATTATTATTTTATTTTTTTTTGGTCGGAAGAGGTAATATATTAACATTAAGTAGGAAAAAACATACAACCCTTTCCCATAACATCAATACAAAGGATGTCCATCATCGCTTGCGGAGGAAATGAAACCCAGTTGGACTGAAGAAGACCTTTGTCATGGGCTTTTGCGGCCCAATCAGCAAGGGCATTAGCATCTCGTCGCACATACTGCACAGTAAGATGAGAGAAACAGGGGATTAGGGCTTGACATTCCGCGATCAACGCACGATGCTCCCATGGTGGCGGGCGATCCCGATTGATGATCTGAACGAGGATTAAGCAGTCGGATTCGATCTGGAGGTGAGTGTCTGTGTTCCCTTTGTTCACGAACTCCCACAATGTTTGTAAAAGAGCGTGGATCTCTGTTTCTAGCGCTGTTGACATATGAACGCTTCGTGTGAATCCGTCGGTTATTCGCCCGGTATGATCTCGTGTGATGCTTGCAATCGCCCCTAGTTGAGTGGGACCGCAAAAAGCTCCGTCAAGATTTACTTTCATAACTCCTTTTGGTGGTGGTTGCCATGTGGTGCGAGGGTTCTGTGAATGGCGCTCCACGGATGTCTGCTGCTGGTGAGAATGGGAATACAAGTTAGCTAGAGTAAGTGCTGAGTCAATGATGATATCCGGTTGGGTTTGTTGCTGGCGAAAAAGGAGACGATTCCGAGCCTTCCACAGCTGCCATAACAGAGCCGCAACTATCTCAAAATCCGGTAAGTTTCTCTGCTGCTCAATAATGTGTGTTAGCCAAATCTCTATACGATGTGTAGTGTGGCTGGATGTTGCAATATTAACTTTGGGGTGCTGCCATATGAGATGTGCCGAAGGACATAAGAGAAATAGATGTTCTGATGTTTCTGGAATATTGGATGCGCAGAGGTTGCAATAGGGTTCCTGAATAATCCTTCTTTGGAAAAGATTTGCTTTCGTCGGTAGGGCATTGTGGCATAATGCCCATAGAAAATTTCGAATCTTGGGGGCTGTCTTAGTTTTCCATATTTGTTTCCAAAGCTTTGTAGGGGGGGTATAAGAGGATGATGGCTGAGAAGATAAAACACTATGTGTTGATTGCTTAATATAATGGTAGCCACTCTTTACTGTGTAGTTGCCATCTTGGGTTGCTGTCCAGCAGAGTTTATCCTCTGATGATGTTGTCCATAAGTGTATTGCTAGAATTTCCTCAACTATTTGTGGCTGAAAATTCTGATGTAGCAGCTCTATGTTCCATACATTCTGATTAGGGATAATATAATCTCCTACCAGCTTAGGTTCCTCCCTATTAACCGGTCCGCCAAGAATACCCATAGGAAGCCATTTATCCTCTCTAGCACAGATCAATTTCCCATTTCCAACGGACCATTTGAGCCCATCTAGAATATAATCTCTTCCCATAAGGATGCTTCTCCAACCCCAAGAAGGTCTCAGTCCTGTATTCGCTTTCCAAAGCGTTGTAGAGCGAAAATATAAGGCTTTAAAAACAGTAGCCCATAACGAATGAGGAGCATGATATAGTCGCCAGGCCTGTTTTCCTAGTAACGCTTTATTGAAAGAGATTAAGTCCCTAAAACCCATCCCTCCCTTCTCCTTTCTTTCTTTCAGAGAATCCCAATTTTTCCAGTGAATTCCAGCTCTGATACTGTTGTTTCTCCACCAAAACCGCGCTATCTTTTTCTCAACAGCTTTGCATATTGAAATAGGAACTTTAAAAGTCATCATAGCATATTGAGGTAAAGCCTGTACAATAGATTTCAATAGAACCTCTTTGCCGCCTTTGGAAATTAGACCCTCTTTCCATCCTTCAAGCTTAGAATTGACTCTAGACAAGATCCAAGCAAACATATCCCGTTTTGAGGACCCCCAATCAGAAGGCAAACCTAGATATTTGCTGGTTTTTTCCATCAAAGGAACTCGGAGTTCTCTAGCAAGGTTAGTTTTGAGAATAGGAGGGCAATACTTGGTAAGGAACAAACCTGATTTATTCCTATTTATGGCTTGACCCGTGGCTAGGCAATACTGATTCAGAATACTTGCTAGATTTTGACATTCTCGAATCGTTCCATCAATAAAAAAGATAGCATTGTCGGCAAAGAATAAATGGGATAATGTGGGACACCAACGATTAAGCTTTATCCCTCTAAGATAACCCATATCAACCCCTTGATGTATAAGGTTGGACAATAGATTGGCTATTAGAATAAACAGATAAGGAGAGAGAGGATCACCTTGCCGAAGTCCCCTTGAAGGTTGGAAATAGGAAAGAAATTCACCATTAAACTTAACGCAAAGAGAAGTTGTAGTAATGCACTGCATCAGCCAATTAATCTAGCACTCATGAAAACCCATTTGATGAAGATAAGCCTGTAGAAAATCCCACTCCACCCTGTCGTATGCTTTCTGCATGTCCACTTTAAGAATCCCCTGAAATCGTTTCTTTCTTTTACGAATCTTTAACTGATGTATGACTTCTTGAACCAACAGGACATTGTCCTGTATTTGCCTCCCAGAAACAAAGGCACTCTGTTCTTTACAAATTAAAGTGGGCAACCAAGGCTTTAATCGATTTGCCAAAACTTTGGAAATGATCTTGTAGAGAAAATTGCATAAACTGATAGGTCAAAATTGATCTAAGCTCTCAGGGTTTGGGACTTTCGGAATAAGAGATAGGGCTGTTTTGTTTAAATCTGCTGGCATATTCCCTGTGAGGAAAAAATTCTGAACAGTATGGAAAACATCATCCTGAATCAGATCCCAATAAGTATGATAAAACAAACCATTTAATCCATCGGGTCCAGGGGCTTGAGTTGCTCCTAATTGAAAGGTAGCATTCTTAACTTCCTCTCGTGTAACCGCAGCAATTAGAGTCGCATTCATCGAATCTGTGACCACTTTAGAACATTGCGATAATATCGGCTCGAAAACTCTCGGACCGCATGAAGTATAGAGCTTTGTGAAAAAAGAAACAGTCATATTTTTCAGTTGTTCTGGGTCTGGGATCCATTCTTCATTCTCAGTCTTCAACATGCTAATTCTGTTTCGTTTTCGTCTTTGTACAGTAGTAGCATGAAAGAAACTTGTATTCCTATCCCCCCAACGCAGCCATCGAATTCTGGAACGCATCCCCCAATATTGTTCCTCTTGTGCCCAGCTCTGCTGTATTTGATTTTTCAAATTACTAACCTGCTGTTCATCATAATTACCTGCAGGTTGATTTATATAAAACTGGAGTTGCTGCTGTAAAAGATGGAGTTTGCGATGATTATCTTTAAAAGTTGAGTTACTCCACCGTGTAAGAGCTGTCTTTGTGACCTGGAGCCTCCGAGAGATAGAAGAATTCCTGAGATATGATGCAGACCAAGCATCCTCCACCACTTGTCGACACTCTTCATGTTCAATCCAGAAAGCTTCAAAGGTGAAATTTCGTTTGCCTTTCCTTGTGATTATTTTAGTAGTTAACAGAATCAAACTATGATCCGATGCTATTGCCGGTAGTGCAACCACTTCAGCTTCTGGATAGGCTAGACGCCATTCAATATTACACACTGCTCTGTCCAATCTCTCCCTCACCAAGTCCTCCCCACTTCTATTATTTGCCCAAGTGTAGGCACACCCTTTAGTTTCCAAGTCCATCAAGGCACAGTCGTATAGAACATCTCTGAAGGATTGCATGCGATAAGACTCAGCAGGTCGTTTACTAATTTTCTCCCAGCTATACAGAACTTCGTTGAAATCTCCCAAACAGATCCATGGTTGAGTATTGGAATGCCTTAGTTGTCTCAAATCTGCCCATAATAATTGCCGTTGATGAAAAGTTGCCGGAGCATGTAAAGCGGTAAGGCACATTGAGTTAATACCACCGTTTTCAGAACAAAAAGTATCAATAAGATGTGGAGTTGAATGAGTGATAGTAAGAGAGATCTGATCAGTCCAAAAGAGTACCATTCCTCCAGCCAAGCCCTGAGGATTAACCACAAAACTGTTATTATATTTCAGCCTCCGTTGAACTTGCTGAATAATTGATTCCCGATTACGAGTCTCCATCAAAAAAATTAGGTCGGGCTTATCTTGAGCCACTATGGCCCTAAGGGCTTGAACTGTCATGGGATTGCCCAATCCCTAACAGTTCCAGCTTAAGATTCCCATTTTGCACTTGGTGGCTTATTTGGGCAAGCCACCACAGCCCCTTCATAGGCCTTGTCGGCCTGGAGTACAGGAGTCTCCATCAACGTAGATTCATCCCACAAGTCAGGTTGGAGAGAACGTCTTTTAACTTTTTTCAAAGGAGTAGTTTTGGGCAGCAAACGAGAATTTTTGAGTTTTTTGGATGATGATGCTGCAATATGATGAACAATGACCTCTGAGATTGTATCTGGCGCAGGTGAAGGAAGCGCTTCCATCGGAGTCACCGTGGTTCCTTGGGAAATGTCTGGCACAGGGTAAGTGATCGATGATTTGTCTTTGGAAAGTTGTTGATTCTGCCCTGCTGTTTTATTCATGGTAGATGGCTTTGTTGGCAAGTCAAGAGGAGCAGCCGGGAGTAGCAATAAACCAGACTGAGGTGTTTCAGGTACACTATCTTCTGTGGCAACATTCTTACTATCAAATTCATAAAAAGCTTGCCAAAACGGACTATGTTGTTTTACCTCAGCTCTCAGCCATTGTCCATGGTACATAGTATCCCTCCCTTCAAACTTCTCCTCCTCATAAGGAATAGATTGACAATAGGAAGCGTAGTGACTCAAAACACCACATGAATAGCAGAAATGAGGCAGACGTTCATAACGGAAATCTAACCAGATATACTTCCCTTCCACTCGAATAAGTTTACCCGGCTTTAGAGGTTCTGATATATTTAATTCAACCTTCACCCTCACTGCTTTAATAGAGGATCCCTCCTTCTTGTCAATACTAACATCCAAAAGCTGGCCAACTTCCCTAAGAACCTGTCTTATGAACTGCTCATTGCTTCGTTCCAGAGGTAAGCCGAAAATTTGCATCCAAAACACAGATGTAGTAAAACTATAACAATGCAGAGGGGTATTAGGAACCCATGGTTGTAGCATAAGCAGATTATTAGAAAAAGACCATGGTCCATTTTGAAGCACTCGATATTTGGCCTCCTCGGAAGTAAACTTAAAAACATACATGCCTTCTTCTCTTTGAGATATATCTACAGAATCATTACGCCATACTTTCTTCATTGTCTGTTGAAAAGCTGGGAAATTGATAGTAGTATTAGCTAGAAATTTGCCTACCAGCATCATCTTACATGCAGCGATTGTATCATCAGGTGGTGCTTCATCCCACTCCTCAAGATGTTGAGAAGACCAAAGACGACCCAAACGACTACATAAGGCAGACAGCCTAGCTTCCTCGGCCGATTCTGCATGTTCCATCAGAGCATAGATTCAAGTCGAAATTGAAGGTAGATGGATTTCGGAATGTGTTGCATGCAGAATTCTGATGAATCAATAGGGAAATCTAGAGACCAAAGCATGCAAGTACCATCAAGACCAGGTGAAAGATGGAAAGCGGAATTATAGTAAGGGAATCGGAGGTAGTGAGAAAAAAGGGCATCGCGATAAGAGGATAAAGGAGATTGGGAACCTGCCCAGCAAATGTATATAGAAGAAAGAAAACCCAGATGAGGGAAACAGAGCTAAGCTGACTACCGAAGCTCAGAAAGATGAAAAAACCGTGAAATTGAGGTTCCAGTTGGAAAGAAATCCAAACTACCAGTTCGGTAGAGAAAGCTCGTCATCTCAAAAAGAGAGAGAGAATCTAGATTGGTAATTATTTAAAAGTATGTGTAATGGTACAAATGATCTATTAAATAAAAGTTCGAGATCATCTCTCTACTTCTTTTTTTTCCGTAAGTCATCTCTTTACTTTTTGAAAAGGCATAACAATCGTCTATTTTCCATACTAGTGATGTATTTATGCAACATGCACTTGATGGTATCGAAGATTACGAACATGGATTTTTTTTTTGGTTGATATGGACCTTTTCGTATCGAAGATTACTAGCATCAAAAGTCGTCTCTGTTCTCTTTATTGTGCCAAATCGCAGCATCCATGGCCTTTCTCTCTTCTATTCTCTCATTCAACATCTCTCTCCATCTCTTTTCTTGCCACCTCAAGTTCGCGGCTTTGAACTTATCTTTCGGATATCTTCTTCATTTTTAAATTACACGCACAAAAATGAACCTATAATCTCAGGAATGACAACTGTATCATAGTACTTCCACAGAAATGTGTAAAGCCTTCGTATGCATGGGTATTCCGCAGGGAAATCCTCATCTGCAAAAGAGATTTGATCTTTTAGAAGGATAGATCCAACAAACTTTTCCAATTGACTGTCATCTATGGATTCCGAAACGTGGACTTTATAAAGCACAACAGTGCATTCTTATGCTTCTCAGAGGACTTGAATAGGTCAAGAAGAGAGATTTGAGTCGGTATCTTCCTCAGTTGGTTCACTACATTGAACTAGCTCATTTTCACCCGCTTCTACAGACAGTCCCAACCCAACGCTCATTAAGTAGAGCCCTCTTCCGAAGCTTCACGTTGGAGCATGTACTCCTGAAAACGACGCCTTTAACTTTTAGAAGATCGACAACGTCTTTTGCCCAGCTCCGAGGAGGCAAAATTTTCGGACAGTATGGGAATGGAGATTTGGCATTCCTCAGTCGCCTAGTAAATATTATAGAAAGATAGTTATCGATAAGGGACGAGTGATCATTCCTGAACACTTTTGACTCCTACCGCCACAAATGAGAGTGGTTTTGCCAATGCCACTCATGTCATAAATTGTTCAGGTGCTAGTGTCCGACAATCCAACAATCTTCATCATATGATCATCAATTCCAATCAAATCTACCCGAAAACCTTGTTATAACTCACTCAGATCCGTTTCAACAACTATTCTTACGAAGTCTCCTGGATACCTATAAAAAAAACAACACATAAGAAATTAAACGGTTCTTTAGAATCCCATTGGAAAAAATCGCCATTATCGGCAACATGTCACGAAAAGGATTATAAACAAATCATGTTTCGAATTACGGCAGCAAGGTCTAATCGACAAGCTTTGATGGAGATGAAATTACACACCCATTAGCGATTTTCTCTGATTCCCATCCTTGGGAAAAGCTGACATATCTGAGCGCCCGTTGCCCTGCCTCCACATCCCTCTGCTCAAAGCCCATCTTGATATGGATGATTCCTAATTCTTTTTCTTGTAAGTCCAATTCTTTTTTTATTCAATTTAGGTTCTAAACTTGAAAACTCCACTTTATACAATTGTTCCATTAAAAATTTTAACACCATTGGTTTATGTCATCGTACTTTATGTTAACTTGACGTTAAATATGCCGTACTAATACCTGCATGGCAAATGTATAATTTTCACATCATCTCTTTCTGCCTAAAAGGAAGGCAAAAAGAAAAGTAGAAAAAAATATTTGTTGACTAAGAGAATGGTGTGACAGTTTACATTATTATTTTGGTTTAATAAGCGTTGATGTGGCAGTCCGTGCTAGAAAATTTGCATATACTATGGCATATGTTTAATAGAACGACTATCTAGAACGATCTTTTAAAAGTTTGGAAATTAAATTGAACAAAAAAATGATTTGGAGACGTCCTTGAATTTTGAAAAAAAAACTTAAGGGACTTTGTCATCATCACTTTCAAGCTATGCTTGGCAAAACCAAGAGGCGTTTATGAGTATCATATTGATTAAATGCATTATAATGCTGAATTTTAAAAGTCAAATCGTCGGTCATGTTTTTAATTTTAAGTGGTGAATCAATCGTTTGATAATCATCACAATCAAAAACACGAGTTTTAGCGATTCCTCTACACGAAAAAAGTACCAAAGAAGTCATAAACTTATTGCATTACTACTAATTAAGTTTTAAACTTTTCAATTAGACCAATTCAGTCCTAAACATTTTAATATTTGTACCAATTTAGGCCAATTTTAGTCGACCGGCAGCATTGACATGAACATTAGTCGTGGTCAAATGCTAATGTAGCAATTTTTATGATTTTTATTTTTATTTTTTTGAATTTTTTATTATGTTTTTTCTTTTTTTTTCTTTTTTTTTTTCTACCTTCTTCCTAGTGGTGGTTGGTGAGCCTCAGGTGAGGCTGGCCAGCCACTGGGCGAGGGCTGCCAAGCCCTCACTTGCTACCAGCGAGGGTTGCAACTCTCGCCTAGCCTCTCCTAGGGTCGACGGTGGCAAGATGGCTTCACTCGAATCTGGGCGAGGCTAGCCTTGTCGGCCTCACCCTAGCCTTGCCGTGGGCGAAGGCGGCCTCGCCCACGGCCTTGGGCGAGGCCGAGTGACCCTCGTCGGCTGCTCGCTCGGCCTCGCCCAGGGCCGCAGGTGAGGCGGCTTAGCCCATATCTAGGCGAGGCCAGCCTCGCCCTGGCCTTGCCTCAGCCATTAACAACAAATGGTAACCAAACGGGATTGAACAATCAACACAACTATGAAAGAATCAAGCTTTAGTTATATGAAAGTATGTACAAGTGAAAGCTGAAACATCTGCTTTTTGAGACATATGTAATGATAGTCTGCACGACTCTCTCTCTCTCTAGTTTGAAGGCCTTCTTCATCTTTTTTTTTTTTTTTTTTTTCCTCAGAAAATGATTTCTTCTTCCTTTTCTGTTTTCAGGGAAATGATTCCCTCTCCCCCACAGAACGAATGATGTGCTTTACTTGCTTTTACCTCAAAATTTGAATGGTAAGTTGGAAAGAAAGAAGAGAAGGCTTAGGAGCATGGAGAGCTTTTCTGTGAATTGGGAGCGAAAAGACTGTAAAAGGGAGGATGATCGTACTACTACTTGGAACGACAAGAACATATTGTGGCATAAATCTTTTTATCCTACTTTATGTCCTGATTTTTTTTGCCCGTCACATGGCTCCCATACTTACTGCTTTTATCTTGAGGGTCGCGACAAGGCACAAGATAAGGATCAGGAGTAGTCAATGGAGAAGCATTTCTCGTCTTGAATGCTATGTATGATGCTGCAACGAGTCGTGACATAGAAGAAGTTTAGATTTTGGTAGGGAAATCATTAAGTACGATGATATCTTTTGCCATTCTAATGTGCATTTTCTTTTTTTGGATAGATAAAATGGTGATGGAGGGCGGTCCACGCTAGCAATCCTCTTTGAAGGTCATCATAAGGATTTCAAATCCTTCCGAATAGTTAGATCAGCCCATAATTACTCCTTACCATCCATGATAAAAAAAATTCAAGGTTGGCAAAGTCCATCATGGCAATCTTTGAGGTATTAGTCAGAGAACTTCTCCTCGTAGTTCACGGAAAACATATAACTTGACCTTGAAATGCAATGTAAGCTCTAAAACCTAAATGGACGATTTTATATTACAAAGTATCACATTGATACGAGTTTTAGATTTCAAAATTCCCTACTCTTAAAGTTATTTTATTCTGAGACAGGCCTCGTTTGCTTCGAATATTAGTCACATTCTTACACACGACCCAGGTAAGTCACCGGGCAAGTGCCAATAAAATATAAAACAGTCCTAACGAATAACGTCCGCAACCCAAATTAAAAACAAATAAGTGTCCAGAAACTAAAATCACTCGAATTGAGGTCATGATTTTTTCATATGACTAATTATAATTGCTTCTTGATCAATGTAGATGATCTAGATGTAACCCAGTATCTCCTTAGAACTTAGATAATCATGTAGAATAATGGTCCTCCGAGTTCATCGCAAACGTGAGTCACAAACTATAATAACGCAATATGAAATTTTACATATTAAAAACTTAAATGCTCAGTTATTTTTGTTTTTTGGCTAAGCATGTAAATAATCTAGTACGGTCAGAATTTATACATTCGTAAAAGTATAAATTTTCTCATATAACTGTTCTATCTAAAAGTAGTTCTTTTAATTCTTCTAATCTACCAAATGCAACTCCTCCAAATTCTTACGGTCCCTCTAGGCTCTTGACCATTCCGATAGGAGAGTGAAATCGTTCCAATTTGGAAAGGTTGAAAGGTCAAGAGCGCACCCTGAATATGCACAACCAATAAGCATGAGAACATTTAGCTGCTTTGCCACATAGAGTAGTGAAGAAATTTAGGATTTAGCTATCGAAAACAAGTGGAGGTCGAAATGATGAGAAGAGGACATGCTTGTCCATCTTATTATGACTGAACTCCATCCTCCCCAATACTTTGAAGTTGCGCTCCACGACAAGTTAAGGACGACTAGATTTCTTAGATGAAAAATGTTTGTGACAAGAGATGTAGAGCAACTCTACCTAAAAAGCCATCTTAATTCCAATAGTAATTTCTTACAATCTCCAATAAAATGCACACCTCCTGCTATAAAGAACCTTTAATTCTGCAAAAAATTGGAGACATTGAAAACTCGCTACTGACATTCACATTCACCTTTCATCATTGCCCTGATCGATCTGTTACAAAAGAAAGAGTCAACGAAAAGCAAGTTCATTTTCATTCCCATAAAGTTGCTGAGTTGGAATCCCATTTAAAGGTAGCTTCAAAGCTATTCTTTCTATAGCGCTTGCTTTTCTCGGGAATTTCGCTTAGCCCTTTAACCAGGGCTTTCGATCAATTTTGCATTTTTGACACCCTTGGTCAACTATTTCATCTGTGCCGTCTCTTTCAAAACAAATGGCACGAACCTTTTTTGGAACCCTACAAGCAAAGCACCAGATATCGTAGTATTGCATCATATGTTAAGAGAAAAAGGTTCAGGCCAACACAATATCTATAACATATTACTTTGACACATTTCCTCATATATGAACCTTTACACATGGAATTACATTTGAACATAACCACATCACATAGACAACTTCAGACCGCAAAACAAGCACAATGAAAACAGTAATAGATGTCATGACGAACACAAGGAGTGCCAAGATTAGAACTTGTGACCCCTTCTGATGTCATTTTAGACAAATTTTTTCCCTTTGAAGATTAAGCTGTTAAAAGCAACCCAATAATGTATAGTACACAACCAATTAAAAGAAACTAATTATCTACTTTCTCATAATATGGCGATGATAAACGGTCTGTTTGGTAAAGATGTGGCTTTATTCTAGTTGTTCATGTTATGACTGTGCGGTGAAGCATTGAAATTTACGTGCTTGGAAATACATGTTTTAAAGCTGCAACATCCCTTTTTCATTTCCATATTCTTTAGGTTTACCACAAGAAATTTTTCATAAGGGTATTTAGAAGAGAGGGGAAGAGAAATATCCCTAGAAAAAGCAGCATTCTTGCCATTATGGGATTTAATAGGTAAGAAGTAACAAATGACAACAGATGTTACATGCTGAAGTAAACGAGAACATAAGAGCTAAGAGTGTAGGGAAAAATAGATAGTAGGTTACCTTATCTGGTTCTAATACTTTTCAAAGCTTCCTCAAAGATCCGTAGACCAGTTCTCCAAGCACACTACGTCCTTAACAAGATCTCTTAATTGACTATATCCTTTATTCACTGCCTTGACGGTATTTTTCATCACTGCCATATGCATACAACATACTCACCAAGATCTCTTAATTGATTATATCCTTTAATCACCACCCATATGATATCTAAGCTTTAGTTCTTCAACCAAATTGAATATGCACCACAGTCCCCAGCAAATTTTCTATCCATGCCAATGAAAAATCAAGCGGTGCATCATAACTTATCCTCAATATCTTTTGGACATCTCTTTGAAACTCTTTTTTTAAATTTTTAGGCACTTCCTATCTTTTCTTGTTGGATTATACAAACAAATATGAACCTATGACCTCAAGGGCTAAAGGAAGTCTTTCTAGATTTATCTTAAAAGGCACCTTCCTCGAGTTCATACTTGTAGTGTAATCCAAATTTCACCTTAATTAAGCATAGTTTCACATCCAGATGTGACGATGATCTTACTTCCCAGCATAAACCAATTTCGTTCTCTGGTCATAGCATGTAGATGATGCTTATGATCCACATCATCGAGAAGAATGATCCATCGTTTAATGAATATCTGAAAGGAAGCTGCGATGCGCGAATCCTCCGAAGGTGAATATAATTTTGCCAATGCCACCCATGCCGTAAATTCCAATTGCTCGGGTACCAGTAGTATCCAGCAATCCCCTAATCTTCTTCATATGATCATCAATTCCAACCAAAATCTCAGGAACATCTACTTGAAAACCTTGTCGGAACTCAGTCAGAACCGTTTTACCAACTATTCTTACAAATTCTCCTTGGTGCCTATCAAACAACAACACACAATAAATTAAAGGATTCCACAGAATCCCATTGGACGAAATCGCCATATGAGCAACATATCCAAAAGGATTATAAACAAACTATATTTCGATTCTACCAATGAGGAATCTGGGATTACAGCAGAAAGATCTCATTGAAAGAAAGACAAGTGTAAATGGAGATGAAATTACATACCCGTTAGCGATTTTCTCTGATTCCCATCCTTTCAAGATGCTGAGATCTCTAAGCCCCTGCTGCCCTGCCTCCACCTCCCTTTGCTCAGAACACATCTCGTGTGAACAGAATGGTATGACCACGTGTCTCGCGCTCTTCCTGTTCTCCATCATCTGAACAAGCTCGCAGAGGCGCCGTTTGCTGGCAGCGTAACTCTCAGAGAGGATGGGGATCGAAACCTTGGACCGCGCCACTTGAGGCTGCCAGCTGAACTGGCTGCTCATCGGCAGGTGCTCCGCTTCAGTGAACACGGAGATTGGCACGGTCAATCCCGCGTCGACGAGTCCATTGTAGAGGTGATCGGCGATACCCTTGCGATTATCCGACCCTCTAAAGCTCAAGAACATGACACACTCGTGCTCTGTTGACCCCCGACCGCTCCGACCTTCGCCAGAGCTCGTGCTGTCGGCGTTCATCATGCTCTCGAACAAAGAAGCGTCCGAAACTTGGTGGACGTTGCATTCGGTTGGCGGCTCTGGTTTTTCCCAGAGACCTCTCGGTTCACTCTGTTTGGAGAAGAACCCTAGCCTTGGAACCACCGGTGGGGTGAGTTCTGGAATGAGGGATGGTATATATACTACAAAATGCTCGCCCTAAATGATTTTTTTTTTTTAACATTTTCTCCATGGATCCATTTCTAATTGGAATAATTATATGGGTGATCCTTTACTTTTTCTTCAAATCCAATGTCCTGCTATTTTTTTTTTTTTGTTCTATTTAGTCCTTGAACTTCAAAAACTTTACTTAACTAGGTGATGTTAAATTCATCATATTGATATCCATGTGATTTGCATGTGGTTTCCATATCATGTCTTGACCCAAAAGGAAAAGAAAAATAAAAGAGGGAAAAAAAGTTTATTGACTTAAGAGAATGGCGTAATAGTTTACATTACTTTTTGGGTATAATAGATGTTGATGTGCCAATCCACGTTAAAAAGAAAAAAGAAAAAATGCACATACTATGGCATATGTTTAACAGAATGACTATAAAATGAACTAGAGTTCGGCAATTAGATTAAAGGAAAAAGGGTTCGAAGACAGCATCTTGAAAAAAAGAAAAGTTCAAGCACCGCCCATGTTTTTATCCCTTCTTTTAAGTTATGCTTATTTGGCAAATTAAGGAGGCCTTTTATGAGTATTGTGTTGATTAAATGCACTATAAGCGTTGAACCATAAAAATTCATTCGTTTGACGTGTTCCCAATTTTAAGTGGTAATTTGACTCATTTGGTAATCATCACAATCAAAATATCGAGTTTTAGTAGTTCCACTACATTGTTCTATTGATCATAGATGGTAACTGAATGAGATTGAACAATGAACGGAACTATGAAAGAATTAAGTTCAAGTTATATGAAAGCATGTCAGTCATTGGATAGACAAATGAAAATTAATTCTTTTCACTATACCCATAACACAAGAATCAAACTGAAAATCGAAACACATGCTGTTTTAGACATATGGAATAATAGTCTGTAACATTTTACCCACCGACCAATCGACCCTCAACATTTTATTTTGATAATCAGGTCAGGACATTTTATTTATTTATTTCATCCGCCATAAAAAAAATAGTGTGATTGTTGTATGTTAGCAACAATTCTAGTACACCTATCTCCCTAGTTTGAAGGCCTTCTTCATCTTCCTTTCTTTCCTTAGAAAAAGATCTCATCTTCCTTTTTCTGTTCTTAGAGAATTATTCCATCTTCCTACGGAGCGAATAATATCTCTACTTGCCTTTTTCTCAAAATATGAATGCAGTGAGCTGGAAAGAAAGAATAAAAGTTGCATTTTCTCAAAATTTCAATGCTATGAGCTGGAAAGAAAGAAGAAAAGTTGCTTTTTCTCAAAATTTGAATGTTGTGAGCTAGAAAGAAAGAAGATAAGATGCTTTTCCAATGAGCCAAAAGACATCAAAGATGGACTTAGTTTCACATGCATGAACAATTCTTAACATAGTTTCAACAACTAAGAATCTAGAGAGTTGCCATGCCTAGACTACACTCATTCTCCAAGAAGCAAGAAGATCAAATAGTATTGAATTAAGCAATTTTACTTTTTAACTTGATTTGGACAACCAAACCTCAACCTACTTGAGTGTTGGATCTTTGAGAGCTCTTGGTGAAGAAAATTGAGAGAAAATAATTGAAGTGTAATGGTGAGAGGGGTTCGGCCAAGAGGAGGAGGAGGGAGAGAGAGAGAGATGCCAAACCCTTTTAATCTCTATTTTGCATGTTGGTTGTCAAGTGTGATAATCATCAAGAACACTTGGTTCATCCTTGCTTGTCGTTTAACACCTGTGATAATCCTTGAAGACATTTGGCTTGCTTCACTAGATACTTGTCTTTCATGAGAATGTTAAGTTGTCAAGATTAGTGAACAATTGTCCACTTTCATGCATAATTTGCATTGTTAGTTTTGAAATTTAGAATAATTGAATTACCAATAACGGCCTTCTCTGTCTAATTCCAAAGATCACTTATGTGAACATGTCCTTAATGTCACATTGGTAGGATTAACATGCACAATGTGTCTCTTGATTTTCTAAAGTCATGAAATCACTGGAGACAAGTTCCATTCTAATAATCGCTAGACAAAAGATTGAGAGATTGTCCACTCTTGATATATGACCTAATTATTGCGAAAGGTGGGTGATTGAACAATAAAATAGATAGAATAAGAAAATAAATCGGATACTAGATTTACATGGTTCAGTTGAAGAGACCTACGTCCAGAAAAAGCAGTAACGAATGTACTATAGATCAAGCAATATAATGGAAATTATACAATGGATTCACTCAAACACTCATGGTATTTCTCAAACTCCAAATGCACCCAATAACACATGCAGTGTTTAGCCCACAATTTCTTACGAAATAATCTCTCAATCTCACAAAAGAATTATACATGCAAATCTTACCACACGATTTAATCAACTTCAACATAAAAAATTATTGGTGTAATTGCACAATCAAGAACAATGAGATAACCCATGTAAACCACTTGTTTGAAACAACGCTTCAATATTTCTTCTTAATCAACTTCGGATAGACTGGAAAAACCCCACAATCCAACGTGTGTGTGTGTATAAGCCAAGAGTGACCGAGTCCAAAGCAGAAAACCAATGCAAAGCAAAAATTGGAAACAAAGTCCAAAATTGAGACTTTCCTTTTTATTCTTCCGATCCGCAACATGGCGCAGAATATGCTTGAAGATAAGCCACACAAAAGTCCAAATTCGATCGGCAAAATTATCCCCAAGTTGACCGACCGAATTTCTATCCAATTAAAAGTTCACATTAGACTTTCCAATAATAGTCCAAAAACAATCCGAATGTAAATCTGTTAAGAGTATTTCCTTCTCTATTATCTTGGTAGATTCCAATTTGACCATCAAGAAAGATCCAATTGAACTTTATATTCAAAACAAGAAATATGTATCTTCACGACACAAATTTGATTGTTGGGTCAAGATTCGTATATAAGGTTCAAACTCAAGATATATTTTAACAATCTCCACCTTGGCTCAACGATAAGCCAAGTCACAATCGCTTCACCAAAAAAAAAAAAAAAAAAAAAACTTTGTTTCCATTCTCCCATAACCCCTAATTCGCTCAACCGCCATATATATTTTCCAAGTCCAAGTCTCGCTTGAACTTCACCATAACTGAGGACGTCATCATAATACCAAGTCGACATACATAGATAAAGCATAGATAAAGCAAAACCATTGCTGCATTCATATCTTTCAAGACATAGCATATGTACATTGTCAATATCAACAGTTACAGCAACCGTTGGTTCTATAAGCTCTACCTCACTATGAACACCATCTATATCGATTACTTCACTAGTACTTGTAACCCATTACCTCAAGAGTTTCTAGTTGCACTCTACCTCAAGCTGAACACAATTTAGATCCGTAAAAATACTGCTAAAATCACTCATAGCTAGAAGTACTAGAGATTTATCAAACGTAACTTCTCTATTGATAACAAGTGAATTTAACTCCGGGCACCACAGCCGATAACCCCACTCATCTCGTGCATAGTTTAGGAACATGTACTTTCTTATCATTCCATCAAGCTTACTATCACTCACTCGTACATAACATGGGTAATTAAATAATCTAAAAATAGAATAATCAACAATGTTACTTGACCACACTTATTCAAGAGCCTGACATCCAATTGTGGTAAATGGGGATCCATTTATCAGGTAGCTTGCCGTACTAAACGCATATGCAAGGAATCTCTAGCCATACCAACATTACGGAGCATTTTATGGGCCGTCTCTAGTAATGTTTTGCTCATCAATTTTGCAACATGTTGTGGTCTAGTAACTATTCTATGGTGTCTCATTATGCTTTCCTTCATGCAAATTTATTTAACAGCTTCGAGCAAAACTCCATGTTACTGTCAATTCCTACATGTTTGATCATTTTACCAGTCTCATTTTCAATCAAAGCTCTCGACAATATCAAACTTGTGCCTAAGCACAAACAGCTACGTCTTCATCAAGTAGTCATCAACAACTGTTAGCATATATTTGACACTTTTTCTTGAAGAAAACCACAACAATTTATGAACATTTAAGTAAATTGACTTGACGATTTCCATGGTTTCTTTGACAATCATACTAGAATGCACTTTACATCGTTGATCTAAATCATAAGATTTTCATACATTCAGTTCGTTAGCAATATAACCATATAGTGAATTTCTTTCACTTAAAACCTTCAGGCTTCTCTTGCTAGTATGCTCCAAACGTATATGCCACGATTCAAACTCTCAAGCAAATGTATTCCACATCTCCATGGCGAAGACCGTCACTATCTCACCTTGAAGCTTGTACAAGCCATCGTGCTTGATTCTTTTCATTATCATCAAATCACCTCAAATAATTTTCAAAATTCCACATTCTGAAATATATTGATACCTAACCAAATTTACGACACTCAAGGAAATTAAGTTCTTCTTCAACTCTAAAACATGTCTCACTCCAATCAATGTTCTCATGATACCATTTTACATTTGGATTCTAACATTACCCACATTGCATTCAACATTGTTCCCCAATTGTACTTTACTATTATCCATGCACTGATAAGAAGCAAACTAGTTTCTATTTGATTTAGTATGAAAAGAACAACCAGAATCCATAATCCATCCATCAAACGATGAATAATCAGTGACAGACAAGGCATAATTAGCATTATTAGTTACAACTGCAACATCATTTGCCAAATCAACTATAATTCTCTTACCTTTATCATTCTTCAGCTTAAGGCAATTCCTTTTAAGATATCCTCTCTTACCATAACTCCAATAGACAACATCACTAAACCTAGACTAACTATGCCTATTCATATTAGTACTACTCTTGCTAATATGTGTTATAGATTTTCCTCTATTTTCACCTACTAAAGCAACAAATACAGGTTCACCAGATTCTCTTTTATAGATGTTCTGGCTCATAATCAAATCTCGAACCCCATCAAATGTCAAACTAGTCAACCTAGATGAATTACTAATAACAATAATAGTAGTATTCTAACCATCAAGCAATGAGGACAATAGAATCAAAACACATATCTAACGCCAATCTCAACTAAACTTAATTGACTAACAATCATATTAAATTCATTGATATGATATGCAATAGACGCCCCTTTGCTCATCTTCAAGTTATATAGATGTCGCATCAAATAGATCCCGTTGTTAGCAAATGACTTCTCATACATATCCAATAAGGATTTTATCAAATCAGCAGTGGTCTTCTCCTTCACGATATTAAACGTGACGTTACGAGTCAACTTCAGCCGAATAACACCCATAGCTCATTTACCAAGCAAATCTTAATAAGCTTGCTTCATCATCTCTAGTTTCTTTCTAAACAATGGCAAGTACAGTTTCATCTAGTAGAGATAATATTCAATCTGCATCTTTCAAAAACCAAAATATTTCCCATCAAATATGTCAATTCTCAATTTTCCTTCTTTTATCACCATTAATTTGCTTCAATTCAGCCAAGCTGCCTCTGATACCAATTGTTGCGGAAAACAAGCGATAATAGACAAAGTAAGAAAATAAATCAAATGTCAAATTTGCGTAGTTCAGTCATTGAGATTTACATATGTGGGAAGAGTAGTGATGAATTCACTATAAATCAAGTGATACAATGAAAATTACACATTTGAGTCACTCAAACACTCATGGTGTTTCGCAAGCCATAATTACACCTAATAACACACGTATTGTTTAAGCCCACAATTCCTCATGAAATAATCTCTCAATTTTATGAAGGAATTATACACGTAAATCTTACCACAAGATTTAATCGACTTCAACACTAAAAATTCTTGGTGTAATTGCATGAACAAGAACAACGAGATAACCTATGTCAAGCACTCTAAAAATAGTGCTTCGATATTTCTTCTTGATCAACTTTAGAGAGATTGGAAAAATCCCACACTTCAATATCTATAAGCCAAGAGCGATCAACTCCAAAGCAGAAAACAACGGTGGAGTAGAAATTGGAAACAAAGTCCAA
This sequence comes from Eucalyptus sideroxylon, assembly GCA_014182405.2. Taxonomy (NCBI): domain Eukaryota; kingdom Viridiplantae; phylum Streptophyta; class Magnoliopsida; order Myrtales; family Myrtaceae; genus Eucalyptus; species Eucalyptus sideroxylon. Next base: position 26,276,165 of record CM024550.2, read on the forward strand.
AATCAAGACTTTTTTTTTGTTCTTCCCAATCCGCAACATGATGCTTAATATGCCTAAAGATAAGCCACATGAAAGTTCAAATTCAATCGGCAAAATTATGCCCAAGTTGACTGATCGAATTTCTGTCCAATTAGAGCTCACATCAGACTTTCCAATAATAGTCCAAAAACAATCCAAATATAAATATGTTATAGTATTTCCTTCTCTATTTTCTTGGCCAATTCCAATTTAGTGTCAAGAAAGATCCAATTGAACTTTATCGCCAAAACAGGAAATATGTATCTTCATGGCACAAATTTGGATGTTCAAAAATAACAATTCACCTTAGGTCAAGATTCGTATATCGAGCTCAAACTTAAGACATATTTTAACACTAGTATCACCATTTAGTGACTAGTGTCATTTGTCTCCAACCGCATTCATTCCAACATTGATTCACAAACTCATTTTTGCGTTGCTCATCCCTTGAGCATAAACTATTACATCCAAACTCTGTACCTAATAATAATAATATCAAACTTCACGTGTTAATTATAATTATTGGATAAGTAAAATTGAGGATGTCACAGGCTCCCAAAGGCTTCTGGGATGGCAAAAAGGGCAAGAATGAACCAAATTGCACAATGAACAAGAGGAGAGTATGCCTTGGATATATGTGTGAAAATTAGAATTAACTCACAAATGTGCCTTTTGACGTAAGAGCAAGCTTTGCTTTGAAACTCCAAAGCTAAGCATATTTAGGCAAGAGCACCACCAAGATGGGTGAACTCCTAAGAAAGTGCCTGTCTATATGTCAAGGAGGTTTGATATGGGACAGGGCAAAGCAAACAATACCTCGAGTAAATTCAATCCAAGGGTCACATAACAACTCCGAAATCAGACCTAATAGTTCAAATTTCACATAACTTTAAATTTATGCCCTAATTCTAAAATTTATTCCAATTAGATGAACAAAGGGCTTAAATTCTTATCAAGTGTTGCGAAATGGAGTTAATCTAGCTTGGCGAGGCATCTATGCATAAGTTTTTCCTTTCTCTTTCTCTTTCTTTCCTTCTTTTCATTTTTCGTGCTTCCTCCCTTCTCGATGCGCACTTTCCTTTTATATAAGTTGGATGTCCTCCTCTCTTCTTTTATTTGACTAGTCAATTCTTTTATTTAAACTTCAACCCCACATTTGATCGAGTCCAAAAATAAAATGAAGGTAAGTATTGGTAGTAGTCATCGCTACTAAAGCTTCGTGCCTATGGGCATGACTGCTTTCTCCTATTTTCTCTATATTTGTGCTACATCATGACTTACATGGCCTTTCTTCTATTCTCTCCATCAACATTTGTTTCTCTTCTCTTACCGCCTCAAGCTCACGACCATGGTTGCGTTAGTTTTGAGCGCATGGCCATAATGGTCAGAGCTTCAAACTCCCATCTATAGCTACTATATGTAGATACTCATGGCCCTAGATGCTTAATCTATAGTTTGCAACCACCATGACTATGGAAGTCGAGCTTGAGCCCAGAGTTGTGAGCTCGAGCTATAGCTATTTGAGCTTTGACGTCTTGTGGCCATGGTGGCCATTGCCACTCAAGCTTTGATGTCTCATTGTTTTGGATGCTTGAGCTTGAGCTCTTGAATGCCATAGCTACTACCCTAGATCCACAATCTCATTGTTAGAATAATATGAAATTGATTGTTGAAGATTTGAGCACATTGGTTACTGGGCTCTAGATTTAATTGTTAGTATTCTTCAAAATACCTTGATTTATGGTGGGTATCAAAAGAAGAACGAAAATGAATTTGTGAAGCATGATTTATAGCTAGTGCTCGAAGAAGATTGAAGACAAAAGAGGCTACAAGCATTTAATGAAGAAAACCTTTTGTAGCATGATGATTTTATGTGATGGGCTTAAAGCCCGTCCGCCCATGTTGGGCTTGAAAGCCCGGCCCACAAGATTAGGACCCATGGATGGAAGGATACGATGAAGGGGTATGTTTCTATTTTGGAGGGGACGTATATAAGGGAGGAAAAAGAGGGAGAACACACCTTTTGGCATATTAAACGTACATTCCTCTCCCTCTCTCCCTCCAAAAAGAAAACGGTAAGCACAAGGTGAATCCATCTTCCCTTCAAGGCTAATCAACGTCATCGGATCTAACGGGATCGGTTTTCTCTTCCTCTTATCGACGTTGGTGTTTAATCTGTGGCTAATAAGGTACGCTCGATTCCGTGGTGTGCTTTAGGATCGGTGATACATGTTTTTCCCGGGCTTATCTTCCGCATTCGTTTTAGGGGTTCGATTTAGTGTCAAATCCGATATTTGGGAATCTAACAATCCCAACATAGCATAAAGACAAAGAAGGCCAGAAAAACCCATTAGAGAGTTCTCCATGCTTGTCTTCATGTATTTATCATGTATCTTTTCATTTGACTTTGTGTGTGTGCTGGTATCACTTTGTGGACTTTTTGTTTTTCCTCGTTTAATGTTTGTCAAGCTATGTAAACGTCCAACCACTTTAAAGGTTGTGGGCTTCAAATTTGTAGCTACACCAAAGCAAAAAAGCATTTGCATTTCAATTACTTCTCCCTCTAGTCTTCATTTGTGCCTCATTCCAAATTTCCAGAGTTGCCATTATATTTTGGTTCCAACATTTGGTACCAAAGCTAGAAATGGTATCCACCAATTTTGTTCAATTGCAACTTCCAAAGTTGAGTGAAAAGAATTTTAACAACTAGTCTGTGCAGATGGAGGTTCTATTCAAATAATAAGATTTGTGGAATCTGGTGGAAAACAACTACCTTGAAGTGGCTAATGCTGAAGCATTTAAGGCTTTAAGAAAGGAGGAGAAAGATTCTTTGGTGGAGTTTCGGAAGAAAGATCAGAAAGCATTGTATGCAATTTGAAAAAATATTGAGTGTGGAGACCGCGAAAGAAGCATGGGATATTTTGCGAAACCCTTACAAAGGCGATGATCGTGTTCAATGAGTGCGGCTTCAAACACTTCGAGGCTATTTTGAGTCTTTAGCGTGATGACTTTGAATCATCTAAGCATATTTTGGTTGTGTGCAAACCATCATTAACCAATTGAAGGTTAATGGTGAAGAACTCCAAGATATTCTTGAGGTCTTTGACTGAAAATTTTGATTTTGTCATCGCAGCAATCGAGGAAGGGCAAGATGTATCAATCCTAACATTGAAGCGGTTGACAAGTTCATTGTGCTTGCATAAGCAAAGAATGAATCAAAAGTCCATTGGTTCAAATCTCGAGCAAGCATTGCAAAGCCAAGTCACTTCATCAAGTCAAGGAGGCTATTAAGGCGGTTGAGGCCATGGAGAAGGTCGAGGTATTGGAAAATATAAAACACTTGACAAATCAAAAGTCAAGTGGTTTAAGTGCAATAAATTCGAACATTACAAACCTAAATGCCAAGCAAAGGCAATGTACGAGCAAGGGGAACACACACATGCCACCAATGTTGAGGAATATATGGTGCTAACTTGTAAGAAGGATGACCCAAGCACCGTAGACACCAATATATGTCTAGCCAAAAGGAGTATTCTCGTAGTTGGATGAGACGGGTCTTGGCAAAGTCAACTTCGGAAATAAATCAAAAATTCCTATGATGGGTAAAGATAACATTAATATCAAATCAAAAGATGGTATTAATGTTACTATTGTAGATGTTTACTTTGTGCCAAGACTTTTTTGGAATTTGCCAAGTGTTGGGCAACTTTCCAAAAAAGGCCTTGAAAATGGAGTTTGCACCATCAAAGGTGTCGATAACGAGTTAATCACGATGGTGCAAATGATGAAGAATCCAATGTTTCCCCTAACTCTTTAGACAAAGAGTCTCTCAAGTTTTCAAGTGATGATGAAAGAAAGCAATTGGTTGTGACATATCTAGTCCAGGCATCTAAATTTTCATAGACTAGATGGTGATCAACAAGCCATTGATTGACTGTTCAAACTGTCCATGTGAAGGATGTCTCATTGGGAAACAACATAAGACTCTTTTCCAGTTGAAAAGACCAAAAGAGCAAAACAACTATTTGAGTTGGTACAAACAGACATTTGTGGCCTTGTTCAGGTGAAGTCATTCAAACGGAAAAGGTATATGCTAATTTTTACTAGAAAAACTTGGGTATATTTATTGAGAGAAAAATCCAAAGCTTTTGGCAAGTTCAAAGAATTTAAAATCTACATTGAAAGACATAATGGGTTTAATGTGAAGACGTTAAGATCAGATAAAGGGGGAGAATTTCCCTCAAATGAATTTGACAAATATTATAAAATTCATGGAGTAAAATGTCAATTGAGTACTAGATATACTCCTTAGTAAAATGGTATAGCAAAAAGAAAGAATCGGACAATTTTTGAAATGACAAGAAGTATGCTAAAAACTAAAAATTTACCCAAGGAATTTGGGCAGAAGCAGTTGTGTGTGGTGTGTATGTGCTAAATAGGTGTCCAACAAGGAAGGTTCTTGGAAGTACGGTAGAATAGGCTTGGAGCAGTAACAAGCTAGTCCTATGAGTATTTGAGTGTTTGGCATATCCCCGTATACTAGATGGCTGAAGGAAGAAATTGGATGATAAAATCAAAAAGTGCACTTCATTAGCTATAGTCTAAGAAGCACTGACACTCTGATACGTGTTTGACACGTTTCGACACATAGTCAACTTTCCCCAACACATTTTGACACGTGAGTCTGGAATTTCGACACGCATAAAGTCAATTTTAAAAATTTATCGGGGTCAAAATGTATATATATATATATATATTTTAAATAAATAATAAAAAAATAATGAAGTGAAAAAGAAGAAGAATTCTTCTCAATCTCTCACAATCTCTCTTCGGCCTTCCCTCCCTTGAACGATCAAACCCCCTCTTCTCACACGCGTTACTCCTCTTGTCGGTGTTGCTCCGCCATCCTCGTGGCGCACCCCAATAGCCACCGCCACCGCCATCGCCATCGCCATCGCCACCGCCTTCACCCCAAACCCTAACTCATCCTGACCCCCCCACCCCACCCCCCCGCCTTTACCTCTCGCAAGCGTCACCCCGACCCCGCCTCTGCCTTTCGCAAGCGTTGCTTCTTTTCAATTCACAGTTCGTGTCGTTTCGCTCATCTCAAGTTAGCTAGTTGCGTTATTCCACTTTCTTATTCAATATGGCATCTTGAGTCTTTATTAATTCGATTTGAGATTTGTTTTTGTCCAGGGGTTTGGGTCGTTTTGGTTTCCTCTGTGCTGATTGAACCCTAAAGCCGTGCCTTGGCCTCCGGATGGCTTGCCCTCATTGCTTGCCCGTCTTCATCTACCTCAAGCTCGCGAAGATTCTCGAGGTACCTTGGTTTCCTTCTCATTTGATTTTCTCGTTGGCAATGCTTGCTTGCTCATTGGTTTTCCCCACTTTTTTTTTTTTTTTCTTTTGTAATGGATGAACGAGTCGGAGGGGCACTGGTTGGAGAGATGAGTCCTTATTTTTAGCCATTAATGTCGTATTCCTGTGAAAATTGGGTACGATGATGGAATTCATTCGATGAGTAGGGGTAAAGCCAGTTAATGCCCAGCTTGATAGCCAAGTGGCTACAGGTGTTCTTCGAGTTTTTTGCATTGATCAAAAGGTATGCTAGATTTGTGATTTCAATACCCCTTCTTTTAGTTTTTTTTTTTGGCTGGATGTTGCTTGACCAAATCTGTTTCAGGAGCGAATTTAGCATTTATAGAGTGACTAGGAAATCGGGTTTGCCCCCCCCTTCTCTCTCACAACTTCAGTGATTTGAAGTGCCCTGCTTTTTGAATTTGCCTGCTCTGGTTTGGCTCATGGTGGTATTTTGTTTCTCTTCCATTGAAGCTGTTATGGTTCATTGAACGCGTAATCATTTGTAAACATAGGAAGGGCGATGAAGATAATGTGAGGATAGTTTCTTCGTCTTGTCTATTTGCCAACTAAGACAGTTGATGATTTCATGGCTAAAAGCTCTTACTAAGAATCCAAGTCATATGCTTATTAAGTATACTTACACCAATTTATTTGCTTGTCTAAGTGTGGATAGAACCCCTTTTGTTTGTTTGGTTAAGAAACTTGCAATTTTTTTTCTTTCACAAGGGATCTTCATCTTTATTGTTGAAGATCGTAAAATCTGAGTTAAATTTGTTAATATGTTATTGGGTCGTTGATTTCTGATGATAATTTGTTTTTATGGATGTGCCTATGATGATATATGTTTATTTTTGCTTTTTTGTCATTACGTTTACCTATAGTATATATTAAATTTAAAGTTCTTGTAACGATATTTTTTGTAGAATATCTTCAAGTATGGCTAGTAGCAGTTCGAATACACAGCCACCTACATCTAACAATGAAGTTGTAAAACAACTATTATGGAGATATGTTACTAAATTAATCATAGCAATGTGGGGGAAACTTGTCTTGGAAATATAATTTTTGTCAAAAACATTTTAAGTGTGAGAAGGACGTGTGGACCCCTAGAATGTCATAGCTTTTTTTGCAAAGGGACACTTAAGTGCCATAATTTACGAAATGTATACTTAAGTGCCAAAATCGGAGTAAAATGGATCACTTGAGTGCTAATTCGGTCAAAGTCCGGCCAAAAGGCTGACGTGGCATTTTTCTAGCAAAACGAGCCCAAAACGATGCCGTTTTTGCATGCGACATAGTAAAAAAAAATAATAATTAATTAAATTAAATTTAAAATTAAATTTAGTTAAAATATTAAAAAATCATAATTTTAAAATTAAAAAAGGTGGGGCGGTGGCTGAGGGCTTAGCCACCGCCCCCTTTTAAAATTTTAAAATTTTAAAATTATTATTTTTTAATATTTTAACTAAATTTAATTTTAATTTTTTTTATATTTAAGTAAATGTAATTAATTTTTATATTTTTTTACCACGTCAGCCCAAAACAACACCGTTTTTGCATTATTTGACCATATCAACGTGCAAAACGGCGTCGTTTTGGGCTCACTTTGCCGGAAAAATGCCACATCAGCCCTTTGGCCGGACTTTGGCTGGAGTGACACTTAAGTGATCCGTTTTTCTTTAAATGTGGCAGTTAAGTGTCCATTTGTGCAAAATTATAACACTTGAAGCGTTCTTTTGCCAGATGAGAAGTCATTTATTAATAATAAATGGAAAATGAATTGGAAAATGCACAGAAGTAGAAAAAAGAAGAAGATCTTTTAGAGATATAAATATTAAAGGAATATGTCAATACTAAATTAATGAATATTGCACCTATAAATGTACCTTTGCCCATTTCTAGTTTTTTAATTAGTGGCGGTGGTGGTAGAATAGATTCATTTTTTAACTAAAAAAAAAGAAAGATTGGAAGTGGAAGTGGCAAATCAATTGAAAATCCATTCAATATGACTCAACAGAAACGTTTAGATTGTGAAATTATTAGAATATTCTATTCGGAGAGCTTGCTATTTAACCTTGCAAAGAACCCTTATTTTCAATCCGCTTTCACTCATCCCACTAATCATAATATTGAGAGGTATGTACCACTGAAATATAATTTGTTGAGAACCACTTTGTTGCAAAAATATAGGCAACTATTAATAAGTTTTGTGTACCTATTAGAAACATGTAGAGGGAGAAGGGTGTAAGTATTGCTAGTGATGGATGAAATGACTCACAAAGGAGACCGTTTATTAATTTTATGGTGGTGTCGGATGAATAACCAACGTTTATAGAATTGGGTGATTGTTCGAGAAAAACAAATAATATGCATTTCATTTTTAACTTATTGAAAGAAGTTATTAATGAAATTGGACTTGATAATGTAATTCAAGTAATTACAGATAATAATTCAAATTGTAAGAGTGCGAGAAAACTCATTGAGTAAGAATTTTCATTCATTATTTGGACGCCTTGTGTGGCACATATCCTTAATCTAGCTTTGAAGAACATATGTATTGCAAAAAATATAGAGACCAATCAAGTAGCTTATGAGAAATGTAGTTGGATTTTGGATATTATTAAAGAAGTTATGCAAATCAAACATTTTATTATAAACCATTCCATGAGATTAGCAATATACAATAAGTTTATTAGCTTGAAATTGCTTTTCATAGTGAATACATATTTTGTTTCGATAATTGTGATGCTTAGGAGATTCAAGTTAATAAAAAGTAGTCTTCAAAATACGGTGATTTGTGACAAATGAAATATCTATTAACATGATAATCAAGAGAGTTTGTCAAGGACAAGGTGTTGGGTGATTTTTGGTGGGATTCAATTGATTATATACTTTCTTTCATAGCTTTTATTTATGGTATGCCTAAAATTTGTGACATCGATTAGCCTTATCTTCACTTAGTTTATGAGATGTGGGATTCAATGATTGACAAAATGAGCAAAGCTATATATGCAAATGAAATGAAAAGGTTAGATGAAGAGTCCACATTTTATGAGATGGTTCATGTAATTCATGTGGATCCTTGAACAAGTAACAAAACTCCACTTCATTACTTGGCACATGCCTTAAATCCTAGGTAATTTCTAAAATTGAATGAGAATAAAAGAATATTACTTTATTAGTTATTCTTTCTTTGACATGATAACATAATACTCTTCTTACTTACTATAGTTTTCGATTTTTATTTTATTTTATTAAATAAGGTACTATGGTGATCAATGGCTCAATGAAGATCTTACCCGAGTTTCTCTGTACAAGTATAAGGAGATCAATCAAGAAAGACTAAAATTCTTTAGGAAATACTTTCCTAACTTGGATCAACGCAATAAGGTGAATTTGGAGTATGTAGATTTTATGAGCAAAAATGTGAATTTAGAGATTTTGATTTCCTTCAAAATTGGTATTCTATAAGTCCTAAGGTTTGGTGGGTTAATCATGATACATGTGTACCTATATTTCAAAGTATATCCTTAAAGTCTCTTGCACAACCTTCTTCTTTATCATGTGCTAAGAAAAATTGAAGTACTTGCTCCTTGTGCACTTTTGAGAAGAAATAAGATGATCTCAAAATGTGTTGAAGATCCGGTTTTCATTCACAGCAACCTTAGTCTTCTATCAAGAAAAAGCTCACAATATGCAAAAGGAGAGGCCGAGATGTGGGATATTGGCGGAAATGCATTTGACATGTTTGAAGATATTAGAGTGCTTGAAGTTGCAAGTCTTTCACTTAATGAGCCAGAAATGGAGTATGTTGTTGTTGTTTTTTTTGTTTTTTTTTTTTTTTTTTATAGAAGTGAATAATATAGATGAATGACTTCTTGTTATATTTAATGGTTACATATGGATTTTTTTGCTTATTGTTAAATATTAAACTTTATAGTGGAATATGGATCGTTTTTTTTCCCTCCAAATTTTATGCATTATTGCAATGGAATGTAGTTAAATTTGTTGAATTAAAACAATGTATGATATTATTTTACCCAAAAAAAAAAAAAACAATGTATGATATTAACAAATGTTGGATTAATGTTTTTAGTGTTAAATGTTGGATTCATTCTACACTCTTTTTATTATTATTATTTATTTATTTGTGAATTTAAATGATAATTTATCATTTATATAAAAATATACATTTAAAATACAATATGTTGGAATTCTTCATTTTTAAGAAATGATAAGTCGATGTGTCATGTCACATGTCACATGTCACATGTTGATGTTAGTGTCAATGCTATGTAAGCTATAGTGACATAGCTAAAGTTCATAAGCTCTATAAACCAATCACCGAAAAGGTAATTATTAACAAGGATGTCCAGTTTTTAGAAGATGAAGCCTAGGATTATAACCAAAAAAGTGATTGAAAAAATATTACCATCTTCGACTAGTGGAAAAACCTCCACCATCAATGATGAATCTATGGTAAATTTGAACCATTAGAGGTAGATACCAAAAAACCTCCACCATCTTTCACTAGTGGAAGATCTTCTCCATCATCTTCAACTAGTGGTGCATCGTCTTTATCAACAGTAGCTTCAGAACCATCATTACGTTATTCACAACAATTATGAAAACTCCAGCAAAATCAAGAATTAGTGGTCCCAACGATGACGATAATGATAGTGATAGTGGGAGAATCAATGATGAATCTATGGTAAATATTTGTCTATTTGCTGAATGTGACCTTGTATTCTATGATGAAGCAACTATAGATGAGAAGTGGATATAAAGAATGGATGAAGAAATCTACTTCATTGAGAAGAGTGACACATGGATGCTAACATCTTTACTTATTAGTAAGAAGCCCATTGGTGTCAAGTTGGTGTACAAAACAAAGTACAAACCTAACGGTCAAGTGGACCATTACTAAGCTACACTGGTTGTAAAAGGCTACAAGCGAAAGACAGGTATTTATTATTTTGAAGTATGAGACTAATGGCCCGAAAGGATACCATTCGGATGATCTTAGCACTTGCAACTCAAAACCTTCGTAAGATCTATCAAACAGATATGAAATCAACATCTCTTGATGGTGTCCTTGAAGAGGAGGTACGTTGAGCAACCGCAAGGTTATGAGAAGAAAGAGCATAAAAATCAAGTTTACAAGCTGAATAAAGCATTGTATGGGCCAAAACAAGCACCTCATGCTTGATACGCACAAATCAACACATGCATTTTAGAGCATGATTTTCAAAGGTGCCAGTATGAGCATTCACTGCATATTAAGTTAAATTCTAACGATGACATAATAATTGTATGCCTAGGAAGCTATGAACAAATGTTTGTTGAAATCAATAAGGCTATGACTAGCCAATTTGAGATGACTGATTTGAGATTGATGTCCTATTTTCTTGGCCTTGAAGTGAAGCTAACAAATGATGAAATATTTATTTCACAGTAAATATATGCTGATGATATTTCAAAGCGAATCATTCAAACCAATTTGGACTTTTGTAATAGAACAATTGGAGTTGAAGAAAGAAGGCACCAGTAAATCGGTAAATTCCACTTATTTCAAAAGTATTGTTGACAACTTGAGATATTTGGATTCTACTAGGCTAGATATTACCTATAGAGTGGAAGTTATGTTCATGAAAAAACCATACCAATCACATTTATGGGTAGAAAAAAAAATTATGATATGTCAATGGAACTTGTGGCCATGGAATTTTATATTCTTATCAAGACAATTTCAGTCTAGTGGGATACATAGATGGTGATTAGGCAAGTGATAATGAGAGTTGGAAAAATACTTCTAGATTTGCGGGCAAAGTACAACTTAAGTGCTAAAACTTAGCACGAAAGGATACTCAAGTGCCAAAAATTAGAAATTTTTTTGAAAAGTGAGACATTTAAATGCCATCTCCGGCAAACCTCACCAGAAATCCTACGTGACAATATTTTATTATTTTTTCGTCTATATGGCTCGCCAAAATGCTAACTCAACCAAAAAAAAGAAGAAGGCAAAAACGACGTCGTTTTTGAACAAATTTGAATGTTAATATAAAAATTAATTTAATTAAATTATAAAAATAAATTATTATTATTTTAATTTTTTTTTTTAAAGGTGGGGAGAAAAGGTAGCGGCTGAGAGTTGAGGCCTCCCCGTTGTTGTCGGGAAGGGCCGACGACCCCGGCCGACCGGCGACCCCGACCAACCCTCCCCCTCTATCGCTGCCCCTTCCTGACGGTGGCGGGGAGGCAACGAGGGCCCGCGAGCCCTCACTGTTGGTCGGCTGGGGGCTAGCGATCCCGGTCAACCCTCCTCCCTCTATCGACACCCCTTCCCGGCGACAGCAAAGAGGTAGCAAGCTTCTTAGCCCTTAGCCATCTCCCTCTCCCCCCTTTTTAAATATTTGTATTTGTATTTTTATATGTTTTAAATAAATTTAGTTTTAAATTAAATTAAATTAATTTTTTATCAAGTCAGAGACAAAACGATGTCGTTTTTGCATTTTCTAGCCACATTAGCATGCAAAACGCATGCAAAACGACACTGTTTATACTTACCTTGCCGGAAAATTGCCACATCAATATTTTAGCTAGATTTTGGCCGGATTGGCACTTAAGTGATCAAGTTTGCTCCGATTTTGGTACTTAAGTGTTACTTTCCTAACTTTTGGCATTTAAGTGTCTCTTTATGCTAAGTTTTGGCACTCCAGGTGTTCAGCACTTGAGATTTGCTTTCTTTCTAGGATTAGGAGTGATTCCTTGGTCCTTAAAAAACAACAAGTTGTTACACTCTCAACAGCTAAAGGTGAATACGCAGCATTAGCTTCAGTAGCATGTCAAGCGACATGGCTTTGTAGGATGATGTGTGAATTGAAACATGAACAAATAAGTCCTAACAAAATGATTTGTGACAATAAGTTGGCTAATGCAGTAGCCAAGAATCCAGTCCAACACATTGACATATAAAAACAATAGGAGTGCTAAAACTTTCATACAACACTTTTTGAGTGCCAAAACTTTTTTTTTGCTCACTTAAGTACTTCATCGAAAAAAAATCAATTACTCGAGTGCCAATTCTGACTGAATGTCCTACGTGATTTTTTTTTTGAATTTTTTTATCTGTATTTTGCTTCTTCTTTTTTTTTTTTTTAATAAGGCTAGCAAAGGTCAACCACATGCTTTGGTTGTGACCCTCACAAGGCCACACCACGGCTGCCTCGCTAGTGATCAATAAGGTCCCGACGGCCTCGCTAGTGATCGACGAGTCCCCGACGGCCTCACCAAGGCCATTGATGCTAGATTTAGGCGAGGGCCACCTCACCCTCACCGCAAAGGCCTTGAGTTAGGCCCTCATGGCCTCGTCGATTGCTAGTGAGCACCCGGGCCTTCTTGGTCTAGGGCGAGGCAGCCGCGACCAACAAGGGTCACCGCTAACCCTAAAGAAAAAATAAAATTCAAAATAAAAAATTCAAAAAAATATAATAGTAATAATATTAAAACTATTGAAAAGTATATCAAAATAATATTTTATGGCGCCCACGTAAGCTTTTTCCGAGGGGGCAAATCGGCAATGGCACTCAATTAATTGATTTTTCAAATTTATGATACTTAAGTGAGCCAAAAAAAGTTTTAATACTCAAGTGAATGCCATGCGAAAGTATTGGCACATGTACTGTTTTCACCCCCACACATTGACATCAAGTATCGTTATCTTCATGAGTGAGTCAAAGATTGTGAGATTGAACTTAATTTTTGCAGACCAAAGGGTCAAATTGCTGATATTTTGATAAAACCTTTAAAGGCGGATATGTTCAAAAATTAAAGACAATGCTCGATGTTGCTAGATTCAAAAATCAATTTTAAGGGAAGCTGCTAGAATAATATAAAATGATTGTTGAAGATTTGAGCACGTTGGTTACTAAGCCCTAGATTTGGTTGTTAGTATTCTTTAAATGCTTGATTTATGGTGGGTGTCTAAGAAGAATGAAGATGAATCGGTGAAGCATGATTCATGGTAGGAGCTTGAAGAAGATTGAAGACCAAAAGGCTGCAAGCATTTATTAAAGAAAACCTTCTGCAGCATGAAGACAAAGAAGGCTAGAAAAGCTCAACGAAGAGTTCTCCACACTTGTCTTCATGTATTTATTGTGTGTCTTTTCATTTGATTTTATTTGTGTGCTCGTATCACGTTGCTGAAGACAAAGAAGGCTAGAAAAGCTCAACGAAGAGTTCTCCACACTTGTCTTCATGTATTTATTGTGTGTCTTTTCATTTGATTTTATTTGTGTGCTCGTATCACGTTGTGGACTTTCTTGTTTTTCTCTGCATTTAATGTATGTCAAGCTATGTCAACTGCTTTAAAAGGTTGGGGGCTACAAATTTGTAGTTACACCGAAGCAAAAAAGTACTTGCATTTCAATTACTTCTCCATTTGGTCTTCATTTGTGCCTCGCTCTAAATTTCCGAAATTGCCATCATTTTTTGGTTCCAGCACTTAGCGCTCTGGATGCTCAATCTAGAGTCTCATAGCAGCTCGAGCTGAAGCTGGCGACATCCATGGTTGCTTGGTCTTCGAGCTTGCGGCAAACTTGAGGCAATGTCGTCAGGATTGCAATGTCTTTGGTGTCCGCTAGAGTATGATTTTTTTCGTTTTTAAATTTTAAATTTTTCGTATTGTTTTATGATTTTTTTTTTTTTAAATTCTGCTCATTCGACCACATCAGTTTTTCTTCTGATTGCTAACGTAAATATTCGAAAAATAATTTTTTTTCTTCACTTGCTCTTGCTGGCCATTGATATCACGAGAAGGATCGAGGCAATCTTACTTGAGATGACTCCTGATGTACTTGACCAACTTCCCCAGAAATCTTTCAATTTTGCAAGACATGGGAGAAAACAACAGCACGCGGTGTAGGAAAACCATACAATCAAGCAGACAAAATACTAACAAACAGTAGCTTCTAGACCTCGGCAAAAAATTGGTAGGGTACCGGCTTCATTTACCTTCGTAAAGTTACGTGAATCATCTTGACGAGGAAAATTGGCAATGGAAGTATATGACTCAACACAGCATTATCTCCGCAATACGATTGTTCTATCATCTCAGAACCAGATGATAGTTTTATGATACTGTTAAGAGCCTGTGGACGAGAAATGAAAAGAGATGCAGTAAGATGTTTGCTATATAATATCCCCGTATTAAATTTCGAGCGAGTGGCATCGAGAACTATCCACGGTTTTTAACTGCTTCAAATCCACAAGCCCCCCATAGCTCAGGCAGGGTCTTGCAGTCATTCTCACAAATCAGATAAACTCTCGATTGACTGGCATCCTGAGATATCTAGAGATTATGATTCTTCGAGCCCCGGGATCTCCACAATTTACGACAATCTCTCACCACCAATTGCTCTATCTATTCGATTTTTGAGTTGCATCATTCGATATATAGATTTTAGCAGTAAGAGACTTTCTGCAGGCTCTCGGTATCGCGAAGCTACATATAGAAGTAGACGTTCAACGTTTTCAAGGTGTCGGAAAAAGATTAAGCCTGGTAATTTTTCAATGTCCCTATGCCAAGTGATATGCATCTTGTCCGAGAACTCCAAACTATCAACACCTCCAGTCGATTCTTGCGACCTCTAGCAATAAATTTCCTTAGACGTTCTAATCGTTGAAAAATCCAGCCTTTTGATGAACGAACCCATTCAGCTCTTCCAGGAATTAGGCCTCAGATATTAGCTAGATTAAAGCAAGATGCCATATCTAATTGCTAGAGGCAATTTAATAAAGAGAGGTCCATTGCACAGATGGATACTCAACTCTTCCCAGCAATTCAATCTGTCAAGGCCTCAAAAGTCAACTATTTCAATCTCAATTTAATTTGTTGGAGATATCAATGCTTCAGGACCATATTTCAGTCAGCTCATAGCGTTCTTTGAGCTCCAATTCTGGTCGGAATTCGCACTTATTGCATTCGCAAATACGAATCTTTTATTGTCTCGGGGAATTATCTGGGTGGCATGCCAGCCATGAGCATGACTGAAGAGTGAGTTCCTTCAAATGACTTAGACGGCATAGTTGCAATAATGAGCGACTCTTGCAGGCGACTCACAGTGTTAATTCAAGGAAGCTCTGGCAGCAATTGAAGCTTGTAGCAGTACCCTAAATCAAGCTGATGGAAAGAAGAAAGCTTATGGATGCTTTCCGAAAGCAACTAAAGTTGGCTGCAACCCTGCAAACGAAGGTGTTAAAAAGAAGAAAGATTTCTAATGCTATCTGGCTGGTCAGAGAAGGGTGTATACTTTAACTCGATCCTATTGAGGAAACCGATTCTCTAGGAATTTCCCTAGCAATTCAACGCAGAATAAGGCACTAAACTCTAGGAGCTTGACCAACCTTCGAAAGGAACTGGGAAACTTTCTTACCTAACTGGAAGCAAGCATCACGAGTCGTTAAACTCTGCAAATTCCCTAAAGATTCAGGTAACTCTGTAATGCTCGAGCCGGACAAGTTTAGTTTTGTTAATGATTCCAACATCCCCATTAAGTCGAGGATCGTTCTCGATGAATTTTATAAAGATAAATAGGGCAGTTTCATAAGGGGGCCAAATACCGAGCAAAAATAAATAAATAAATGAGGGAGCCAATGGCCTCCCGATATTGAGTGAAATTTCTACAGAAATTCAAGTCAAGGGTTGACAAATTTACAAGATGGCTTATTGAGTCAGGCAGCCCAATAATAACTAAATACTTGCCATTACGCCTCTCCAGCTTCTTCAGAGAACCTGAAAATGTATGAATTTCTCGTATAGCTGTTCCATCTAGAAGTTCTTTTAAAATTATTCTAATCTACCCAATTCTGTAGGTAGGTCCACTAGATTCTTACAGTCCCTCAATTCCATGGAAGCAAGGTTCTTGACCTTTCCAATAGAAGAGTGAATTCATTCCAATGAGTCGCAACATTCAAAGATTAGACTCTCCAAATTTGTAAAGGCTGACAGGTCAGGAGTACATTTATCTTGAGAACTTTTAGCTGCTTTGCCATCTGGAGGAATGAAGATATTTCTGGATTAGTATTGAAAACAAGCCGACTTCCAAATACAGAGAAGAGGATATGCTTTTCCATCTTACCATGACCTAATTCCATCTTCCACCGTGCTTTGAAGTATTACTTTGTGAAAAATCTCAGTCCACCCAATTGTTCCTAGATGAAAATTGTCTGCGACAAAACAGAGGGAGGACAACTCTTCCACAGAAGCCATCTTAATTCAGATAATAATTACATACAATCTCCAGTAAGATTTTCACCTCTTACTACAAGGAATGTTAAGTTCAACAAATTTTGAAACCGTTCACATTGGAATATTCAACACCCTTGGTCAAACTATCTCATCCGTGCATCTCTCTCAAAACAAACGGCCAAACCCTTTTCAGTAACCTAAAAGTAAAACACTGGATATCGTTAGTATTGCATCATATGTCTGAAAAAAGTTCAGGCCAACACAATCTATATAACATATTACTTAACACATTTACTCGCATATGAAGCATAACACATGAAACTATATTTGAACATATCCACATCACATAGACAACTGCAGACCATAAAACAAGCACAATAAGAACAGTAACAGACATAACAAACACAAGGAGTGCCGAGATTAGAACTTGTGACCCGTTCTCATCTCATTTTAGACACATCTTTTTTCTTTAAAGGCTAAGCTGTTAAAAGCAAGCCAACAATAAAGAGTCACAAAACCAATTAAAAGGAAGTGATTATCTACTTTACAATGATAAATCATCTGTTTGGTAAAGCTGTGGCTTTGTTGTAGTCGTTCGTGTTATGACCATGCGGTGAAGCACAGTACTTTATGTGTTCAGAAATACATTTTTTTAGAGCTGCAACATCCCTTTTCATCACCAGATTCTTTAGATTTACAACTAGAACTTTTTTATAACAGTATTTAAAATAGAAGGGAAGAGAAATATCCCTAGAAACAGGAGCTTGCCATTATGCAATTTAATAGGTAAGTTAGTATTAAACAACAGATGCTACATATTGAATTAAATAAGTACATAAGAGCTAAGAGAGCAAGCAAAAATAGGTAGTACATTACCTTATTCGCTTCTAGTACTTTCAAGGCTTCCTCAAAGATCCATAGACCAGTTCTTCTGCTCATGCTTCTAGGCACACAACATCCTTACCAAGGCCTCTTAACTGACTATACCCTTCACTCACCAACATATGTTAACCCTTCTAGGCACAAAACATCATCAGTGCACACAATGTCCTTTGCTAGGCACACAACGTCCTAACCAAGATCTATTGACTATATCTTTCGTCACCACACTATGTTATCAGTTATTCAATTATCAAACCGGACAAATTTCACAATCCTCTGGCAAATGGGCTAACCATGCCAATGAAAAAACAAGCAATGTTGGAGAAAATTGTGGATATGCGTCATAACTTATCCTCAAAATCTTTTGGACATCTCTATGAGAGGTTCATTTCTTCATTTCTAAAGCGCTTCCCATATATTCTTGTTGAATTAAATAAATAAATATGAACCTACAACCTGAAGTGTCCTTTGGCAAAATTACTATTCATGCCAATGAAAAAGCAAGCAATGTTGAGGAAAATTTATTGATATGCGTCATAACTTATCCTCAATATCTTTTGGACATCTCTATCAGGTTCTTTTCTTAAGTCCTTAAGTGTTTCTCATATCTATTTATTAGATTAGACAGACAAATATGAACCTATAACCTCAAGAGCTAAAAGGAATCCTTCCAAATTTACCTTACAACGCACTTTGGAGGATAGTCATACTTGTTGTCTAATCGAAATTCCACCTTAATCAAGTACAGCTTCATATCTAAATGTGACGATGATCCTACTTCCCATGTAAACCAATTTTGTACTTGGGTCAAAACATTTAATTGATACTTATGATCCACATCATCGAGAAGAATCATCGACAATTTTTTGAAGCGCAAATTCTCCGAAGGTGAAAGTGATTTTGCCAATGCCACCCATGCCGTAAATTCCAATTGTTGGAGTACTGTTGGAAGTAGTGTCCAGCAACCCCATAATCTTCTTAATATTATCATCATTTCCAACCAAACTCTCAGGAACATCTATCCGAAAACCTTGTCGAAACTCACTCGGATCAGTTTCAACAACTATTCTTACGAATTCTCCTCGGTGCCTATCATAAAAACAACACAGAAGAAATTAAAAGATTTTACCGAATCCCATCGGACGACATCGCCATATCAGCAACATAATACGAAGGATTATGAACAAAACTATATTTCCATTCTACCAATAAGTTATCTAGGATTACAGCAGCAAGATGTCATTGAACGAAAGTCAACAAGTTTAGATGCAGATGAAATTACATACCCATTAACGATTCTCTCCCGTTCCCATCCTTTCAAGAAGCTGACATCTCCGAGCGCCTGTTGCCCTGCCTCCACATCCCTTTGCCCAAAGCACATCTCCTGTGAACGGAAGGCCTCCCGGAAGCTCCCCGTCAGGTGTGGCGCGTGCGAGTGCTCGACTCCGTCGAAGAAGGGCACGACCACGTCTCCCGCACTCTTCCCGTCCGCCGCCATCTGAACGGGCTCGCGGAGGCACCGTTTGCTGGCACCGCAGCTCTCAGAGAAGATGGGAATCGAAATCTTGGGCCGGGCGATCGTGTGCAGAAGCCGCAAGCCGACCTGGCGGCCCATCGGGAGAAAAACCCTAGTCTTGGAACGACTGCAGGAGCGTACTCTGGAACAAGGGAGAATATATACTACAATAAGTCCTCACCCTACAAAATATCTCGTAACATTTTATCCATCGGTTCCTGTTCAAGTTGGAGTAGCGGCGTGGATGATCTCTCACTTCTTCAATTCAATGTAAAGCTAGAAAGAAAATTTTCAAATTTGGTGGTTGAACTTTAACAGGGGCGAGCATGGTCCGGGTTGGTCCGGCCACCCCTAACCCTAGGACCAATTCATACAAGATCGGTCTTAAATTTTTAGGGACCAGGGACCGACCCTATTGAGTTTGGAACAAAGGACCGGACCGACCCCCGTGGGTTCGGTCCGGTTCTGGCCAACCCGAACCGATCGATAATTTTTTTTTCTTATTTTTTATACTTCCATAAAAAAACAAACTACAAATTCAAATTACACATCCATCGACAATGCGGTATTGTGCAACTAAACTATAAATACCAATACATATTTAGCAAATTTAAGATACACAATAATAAAAATTCTGTACTTGCTAATTGCTCATCGAGATATGAGATAAGATGGAAAGTTCTTGTAATAATCTATCTTTAATATTCATAACACCATATGCAAAAGTGTTTTCCTGCATTTAATCATGTAGAGTCCACTTAACCAAAAAATGAGCTTCACGCAACTTGAGTAGCAAATCACTGTAGCAACTATAGTACTACTCTACTCTTTAAAAACTTCTACGATTTGACACAATTGAAAAGCAAAGTGCAGCTGAAATTCATTAGTAAAATACAATTAAATCATAAAAAGTTCAAAATACTTAATATAAACCATGAATTATAAATTCACATCTTATTAATTCACTTGAATTTCTAAACACCTGAAAACAAAACAATCAACACATAATTAATACTCAACAAAATTTTTAAATTAAAATTACTATTTGTACTATTGATAGAATATCTCAATATAATATAATATAACAGACTTTTTACTTAGGAATATAATATATAAATATATATATAATATAATATACATGGTTGGTCCAGGGTTGGACCGACCCAAAACTCTTAGAACCGATGACCAACCCGCACAATGTTGGTCCTGGAATTTCAGAACCAAGGACCGACCCAGTCCTCTTGGGAACCGGATCAGGACCGGCAGGGTTTGGGCCGGTCCAGGGTCGATCCAGGTCAATCCTAGACCGCTGGTCACCCCTAAACTTTAACTCCACTCAACACATAGTCCTACCCAAGAGTCAAACATCGTTAGGTGAGCGCCTGTAAATTACGTTGAGTTAAATTTGCCATTCCGATGTCCGAGTGGTTTCCATGTGGTTTCCTTGCCGTCTCTCTCTTAGCCTAAAAAGAAAAGAATAAAAAAGGGAAATTGTTTGCTAACTTAAGAGAATAGCGGGACAGCTTGATATCATCACTCTACCTCTTTTGTCCAAAACGTCCTTAAAAAAGGGAAAATGTTTGCTAACTTAAGAGAACAATGTGACAGTTTGATGTCATCCCTCTACCTCGTTTGTCCAAAACGTCCTTAAAAAAGGGAAAATGTTTGCTAACTTAAGAGAACAGTGTGACAGTTTGATGTCATCCCTCTACCTCGTTTGTCCAAAACGTCCTTAAAAAAGGGAAAATGTTTGCTAACTTAAGAGAACAGTGTGACAGTTTGATGTCACCCCTCTACCTCGTTTGTCCAAAACGTCCTTAAAAAAGGGAAAATGTTTGCTAACTTAAGATAATAGTGTGACAGTTTGATATCATCACTCTCCCTCTTTTGTCCAGAACGTCCTTGTACCTTTTGAAAAGTTACACTGATCGTCCTTCTTGTGTTCGAGGACGGATTTGTTTGAAGTGACGCGAAATTATTCAGCTCACGTGGACGTTTTGATTTTCTTTTGCTTGCAAAGGACTCTCTCCCCTTCCTCTCTCTGTGACTATCTCTGTTGCGTCACTCTTTTTTGTTCTACACTTGTTTTTCTTCTTTCTTCTCCCGACCACCATAACTATAGATTTTGAGCTCAAGGCCAAAGCTTGTGGTAACCGCGTGGAGCTCAAGTCCAAAGCTAGCAACTGCAGAGCTCCGGCTTATGGTAGCCACAGAAGCTCAAGCTTCAAGCTCGCAAACAAAGCCGTTCGACCCTCTCCTCTTTTTCTATCTATTGTGCCAGATCGCAATATTCATGGCCTTTCTCTCTTCTGTTCTCTCTATCAACGTCTCTATCCATTTCTTCTCTTGCTGTCTCAAGCTCGTGGTCATGATCACTTGAGCTTCGAACTTATAGCAATATTAGCCAGAGCTTCCTCAACTCGCAACTGCCATGTCCAAGGAGCTAAGACTCGAGCTCTCATAGCAATGGTCACTCGAGCTTTGATGTTTACAGTCACAGTTGCTTGAATGCTCGAACTCTTGAAAGCCATGGCCCTTGTAGCTTCAAGCTCCTAGCAATGGCAATGATCAAGAATCTCTTGGGTCAAGACATTCTATGTAGAGTCTCGTAGCCACCATGGACATGGAGTGAAATGATTGACATATCTTAAGCCCGCAGCCATGGATGCTCAAGCTCGAGCTCATGGCAGCTATGGTTGCTTGATCTTCAAGCTTGTGGCCATGGCCACTCAAGCTTTGAGCTCGTGGTCATGGATGTTGGAAGGGGGTAACAGAAGTCTA
Source organism: Eucalyptus sideroxylon (assembly GCA_014182405.2). Taxonomy (NCBI): domain Eukaryota; kingdom Viridiplantae; phylum Streptophyta; class Magnoliopsida; order Myrtales; family Myrtaceae; genus Eucalyptus; species Eucalyptus sideroxylon. The sequence goes on from CM024550.2 coordinate 26,297,971, forward strand.
ATACCTTCATCCAAGAAGATAGCTAGGAGAGTACAAGTCTAAATCTATCAACATATCCAATTGAATATAACTTATTTATATTTACTCAAATACTTAAACTAGTTAGTTATATTGACTAAGTGAGATATATGAACTGCTCCACACCACACCAAATATATCCCTCCTAAGGAAAAGCTGCCATCAAGACTATGTTAACACACCACATCGCCTAGAAACTAAGTTGGCCATCGGATTCTTTCTTTGAGATATTCATCAAACACCATAACAGATTGGGTGGGCACTAATTTAAAATCGACTCTAATATCATTTGTTAGGAGTGTACAGTAAAAATTTAATACATTTATTTAGAAAGATTACTAATAAAGAGTTTAAATCCGAACCCATCAACATATCCAGTTGGATTTATCTTCACTCAAAATCTTTAAAAATTTGAATTACAAGCCAACTTGAATATATTAAAAATACATTTTATTAGGTTTTTCCAAGAGACTCCAAAACCTCTTAGGGAAAATTTGGGGTGTTTAGCAAATTTTCCCGATAGACTTTTGGCCAAATAATAGCCTGGAAAAGTAGGAAGCTCAAGATAAGTGGGAACCCCCCAAACCCAACAGAGAGAGAGTTATCTAATAGAAAGAGAATCTTAAATTCAAAGAAATTAGTGAGAAAAGATTACATTTAAGTTCAAATAAAAACAACGAACGCAAAAAGACAAAGTTGAAAAGCTCGAATCTCAAGCCAGCATGAATTAATAGAAAAAATGCCAAGTGCCCAAGACCATAAGGTGCAACCGTAAAAGGGCACATCTCCCAATTTCCTCTTTGAATTGAACGATGGTTTGAAAAACTCGCATATCAAGGTGACATGCCTAACGGGATGACTATCGGGACTGAACTTTCAAAGGCTCAAGAATTAGATTAAACAGACAAAAGAAAAGATTGAGGGCTGCCCACAAGAAAAAATACCAAAAAAGTTATAAATATATTATATTGGTACCAATTCAATCATAAATCTTTCCATTGAACAAATTCAATTCATCCAATCAATTTAAACTAGAAATTGTTGACATGGCATGATCGGCACCGACATAGACTTTTTTTTTAAATAATATTTTAATATATTTTTCAATTTTTTTTTTTTTTAAATTTTAAAATAATCTTTTGATTTTTTTTCCATTTTCATTTTCTTTGCCTTTTCTTTTTGTCGGTGGCCATCGTCGGCCACCAGCCATAGTCACAGTTGGTGAGGGCGGCCTCACTAGGCCACGCCTAGACGAGGGGGAGCACCAATCATCCAATTGCAGCTAGGCGAGGCCCTCCTCATCAAATTTGGTAAGGCCAATCCTCGCCCAAGCCAAGATGACTTCACCATGCCTCGTCTAAGCGAGGATTGGCCTCATCGAGCCTCACTTGGGCAAGGGCAAGACCCAACGAGCCTCACCTGGGCAATGGCGAGGTTTGGCAAGGCCAACCCCCGCTCAAGAGAAGCGTAATGAGGTCACATTGGCCTAGGCGAGCAGGCTTGCCGGCCTAACCTGGCCACACCTACCTCACCCTTCACTAGCAAGGGTAACCCAAGCTAGGCTAGCTCTCATTGGCCATGGATGTGGCTGACAGCCGACAATGGCCATTAACCAAAAGAAAAGGCAATGAAAAGGAAAAGGAAAAAAATCTAAAAATTAAAAAAAAATCAAAATATTATTAAAATTTCCACATTAATATCAATCGTGCTATGTTAGTAATTTCTAGTCTAAATTAGGCAGGTGGACTATATTGATATCAATGTAAAAATGTTTAAGACTAAATTAGTCCAATTAAAATATTTAGAACTAAATTGATATCAATATAATATATTTATGACTTTTTTAGTACTTTTTCCCCTGCCCATGTCATTATCTCTTTCAAGTTATGCTTATTTGGCAAAACAAAGAGGCTTTTATAGGTATTGTATGGATTAAATGGACCATAAGCACTGAATTGTAAAATTTCAATCATTTGACATTTCCCAATTTTAAGGGGTGAATCAATTCAACTCATTCAATAATCATCACAATTAAAAAATCGAATTTTAGCGGTTCCACTACATTGTTCCATTGATAACAGATGGTAACCGTATGAGATTGAACTATTAAATAATTAAGTTATAGTAATATGAAAGTTTGGAATTTAATTTCTTCACGAACTTGCTTATTTTCAGTGTGATTTCTTGAATGTATTTGCAAACAGCAAAAACAAAAAGTTATGCTCAAACATTTCAGTACTCAACAATCTTATTGCAAGCGTAATTGTCTAATCAAATGAGGATCGTATTTATGGTCGAACACTTAAAAATTTAACAAAGATATTGGTTAAATGAATTAGCTTAATCAAAATAGCATTTATCCATATAAAATACAAAATGGATACGATATTCTCTAAATCAAAGTAGACGTTAATCCAAAATTCTAATTTAGGTCAAAATAGCATTCATTCGTCTATTCATTTCAAGACGGAGAGACGGAGACTTAAAATTATGTAGAGCCGCTTACAAGGAGTCCTGAAAATTAAGGAATTTCAAAAACATGAAACTCTCAGATTTAGATCATCAAGACATTTATCAGAATTTTGGCCAACATGACTTCGGAAAGAGATCAAGATCGTCAAGGATTTTTTTTTTTTGGTCGAAAACGGGTGATTTCTTACATTCCTTCATACAATAATTACAAGAAAAAGGTAAACATACTTCGGAACATAAAATGTCCCCAAGAGGCTAGGGATGTTAAGGCACCCAATTGAGAGGGAGCTTTTTGGTCCGATGTGCTTTTGCTATCCAATCAGCAGCTTGGTTTCCTTCCCGGGGGCAATGAGTTGTCTTTGCTTGGCTGGATTGGGCTAGTATTCTTTTTCCTTCTTTGACTATGTTCCTCACATCCCAAGGTGCTTCTTCCTGGCCCATTATGCTCTCCACTACAGTCAAGTTGTCACTTTCACAGACATAATCTATTTTTTCCTTCCGACTTCCCCACACGTGAGCCTCTTGGATTTGCCTCAAAAAATTCAGACCTTTTACAAAGGCTAGGGTTTCCGCTTGAAGAGGGGTTGCAACTTGGATCTCGCATGCAAAGCCTCCCTCCACCATTCCGCATGAATTTCTGAGGATCCTAGCGATCGAGCTCAAGATTTCGCTCCCCACCCAAGATGCATCCACGTTTAGCTTCAAGTTTGAGTTTGTTAGGGGCAACCATTTCGTGTCTTCCTTTCTAGATTTGGTTTTTGATCTGTTGTTCTGTGGGTTCCATTTGAGGTAGGTGATGGCTTAGCTCTCACCTCTTCTAGTATGGCTGTGGGATTCAGTTGAAGACCTCGGAAGACCACGTTGTTCCTCGCTTTCCACATAAACCAGAGTATTGTTGTGACTTCCTCTGTTGCATGAGTGATTTCAATAGCTGTCCTTGGAGTTCGGTTGCTATCTTCAAAAAGATCCAGCAACCACCTGTCTGCTCTAGGGACGTTTTGTAGGCTGTTAAAACTCTCGAAGCTGGGTCCAACCATATTCCTCTTGTCCAGCTACATGAAAAGAGCAAATGTTCGATTGTCTTAGGGTATTTGGAGCAGAGTGGGCATATTAGGTCCAGTAAGACTCTTCTCTTGTAAAGTTTTTCACATGTTGGTAGGGTGTCTTGAAATGATTATTTCGATTTCGTTCCCGGAACCGATTCGAGTAAAAAAAACGCGTTTGGTAACAAATAAAATTTCGATTACGGAATAGAAAAAGAATAGAAACGCGTTTGGTAACTATATAAAATTTTTATTCCAATTCTTTTTTAATTACCTTTTTAGATTAAAATAAATTTGATATTGAATTTTCATAAACCATTCACGATTAATTATATTTTTATACTAAGTAATAAAAATATTAACTAATCAATTTTTATTATATAGTAAATAATAAACCATAGTATAAACTATACTAATATCCCTACAATATGTAATAAATAAAAATACTAAATTATAACATAAAATTAAATATGTATTCTATATACAACAAATATATATTTCATACTAGGAAGAAATAAAAATAAAATATAGAAATAATTTTTTTTTTTTTTTGATTCGGCACTTTTGATTCTCTTTTTTGATTCTCGGACGGAGAATCATATTTTTCTGATTCTGAATTCTTGTCCAAAACTGATTTTGGGAGTAAATTTGTTCCCAGAATCGGTTTTGGACAAAAATTTACCAAACGCGATTTTATTCCCAAACCGATTCTCGGGAACAAAAAATCAGAATCGGCACTGTTTGGATGGTTGCCAAACAGGGCCTAAGACTCTTCTCTTGTAAAGTTTTTCACATGTTGGTAGGGTGTCTTGAAATATGCTCCATAGGAAGGTGCGTATTTTTTTTGGGGGGGTGGGGGGGGGGGGGGTGGATTCGGATATTCCATACTTTCGTCCATAATTTTCTCGATGGCTAGAATGAGGTTGAAGATGTGTTTGTAGCTAACTTGGAAAACTTGGATCACTCATTCTTATAGCCGTTTTTTATTGTATAGCTTCTGGTTTTGTTTGCTGTTTAGTATAGGGTGTCCACCTTGGGGGAGGGTGATGCGGGAGCATCCAACGTAGCTCCATCAATCAATGCTTATCCAAGCAAATAAAGAAGTTGGGCATTATGTGCTTCGATGGATCATTTTGAATTAATAATGTTAATTACTTATCGATACTTTGTGGTATATCGATAACTATCAATGGGAGGCCGTTTTAGATGTTTTGTATGACCAATTGATGAAGTTTCAGGAGGATTATTTTCTGGTCAAGGGAGGAGCTCGAATTTTGGGAAGGCTAAAAGTTCATGAATGCGGTTCAAGAATATGGAAAGCCAAAGGTTCAAGAATATGGAAAGCTAACGGTTCGAGAATGCGAAAGGCCGAAGATTAAAGGCATTTAGTTCCCATGTTAATAAAGGCTTTTTATTAAGTTCCTAGGTGTTTTTATTTTTATGTAGTTCAAGAGTCGACCGTTTAAGTTCCTAAGTCATTAAAGTTCGTTTTTAATATTTTCTAAGGCTAAAATCCTCCTATATATAGGGGAAAACTATCCAATGTAGGAAATGCGAATTTTATGAATGAAAATGGTGGGATTTCCTCTACTTGAGTGAACATCTTCGGAGAGTGGATAACTCCTTTTGATTTCTTTATCCTTGGAGCGTAGATCACACCTTGGTGGTGAGCCAAGAAGCCCTTTATCCTTGGCTGATGGAATCTTTAGGCCTTGGTGGTGAGCTTCTCCTATCCCAAAATCCTTTATCCTTGGCTGGTGGAAGCTTTAGGCCTTGGTGGTGAGCTTCATAGATCTCGATCCTCATCCTCGGTTGGTGGCGAGGCCTTTATACCTTGGGAGGAGATCGTTTTATCTTTTCTTATTCCTTTTCATTTCTTCCTCGTATACACTACTCTATACACTTAACCACAAAAATCCCCTCTGAAAAATCCGTTCTAAAATCACTCACCCCATCACACATCAAAATATTGATATCAGAGCTCAAGGTTCAACTCATTTGAGTAATTCCTTTCTTTCTTTTGTTACAAATTTCTTATGGATGAACAAGTTCCTAGAGGCTCAACTCTGGAGCAAGCGCACAATGAAAGGCGAGATCGTGCAATCCAAAATCTTCAACAACAAATGGAGCGAGTCCTCAATCTTCTAGAGAATCCGGTGAGACAAGGACAACCAGCAAGGCATCCCAATGAACGACATCGGCGTGACGATTCTGAATCTCGTCAAAATTCTGATGGCGATTTCGAGTCCACTGGAGACAACCGAACGATTCTGCACTCTAGTGATTCTGAATCTCTAATTTGAAAACGAAGTTGGAGAGGGAGGCATAAGGAGGATGAAAGAGACATTAAAGTGGAGGTCCCTGAGTTTGACGGTAATCTTAATCCTGACGACTTTGTGGAGTGGCTACACAAAACCGAACGAAATTTTGACTTCAAATCCTATTCGGATGAGAAGAAATGTAAGGTTGCTGTCCTAATGTTGACCAAATATGCTTCTCAATGGTGGGAGAATCTAAAGCATCAACGAGCAAGGGAAGGAAAAGGCCGAATCAAGTCTTGGGAAAAACTCGAGAAGTTGATGAAGAAGAGGTTCTTGCCCAACAACTATAAGCAAGATCTCTTCCTCAAACTGAACTCCCTAAGACAATATGGGATGAGCATTGAAAAATACATTCGTGAGTTTGAACAACTCAAAATGAGGAGTGAAGTTCCAGAAGTTCCCAAGCAAACCATCGCTCGTTTTCTTGGCGACATGAATCGAGAAATTGTTGATATGGTTGAACTTCAACCGTATTGGTCCTTTGAAGACGTATGCAAGTTAGCCATAAAAGTCAAAAAACAATTGAAGAGTAAGAGGTTTTCCTCCAGAACCTCAACAAAGGCGACATCCTATTTTAAGGGTATTTCCTTAAGCAAGAGCGAGAGTATGTCGACAAAATACAGGCAAGGGAAAGAATGTAGAGCCTTCCAAAGAAGTCCAAAAGAAGTTTGAAGGTAATGCAAGGAAATGCTTTAAGTGCCATGGTTTTGGGCATTTACAAGTAAATTGTCCAAATCGGAGAGTTATGACTCTTAAAGAAATTGAGGAGATCAATTCAGCACTTCAAGAGGCTTGACAATGAAGACCAAAATATTTTCGAATTTGATCGGGAAGAAGAAGTTGTGGAGAAAGCCGATGATGGTGAGCTATTGATCATCCGAAGAGCATTGCATGTTGAAGTTTCTCCTAATAAAGAGCAAAGGGAGAATATATTTCACACGCGTTGCACTATTAATGGAAAGGTGTGTTCGGTGATCATCGGGGGTGGGAGTTGCACCAATGTTGCTTCGACAACTCTTGTCAACAAGTTGAAACTTCCAACAATGAAACATCCTCAACCATACAAGCTCCAATGGCTCAACCAAGAGAATGAATGCAAGGTAACCAAACGCGTTCTTATATCATTTTCGATTGGGAAGAACTATCGAGATGAGATTGTATGTGATGTGATTCCTATGGAGGCATGCCATTTGTTATTGCGTAGACCATGGCAATTTGATATAAATGCTATGCATGATGGTCGGAAAAACATATTCTTTTCATAAGGAACAAAAATGCATTACTCTTTTACCATTGAGTCCTTATTCGATACATAATAATCAACTTGGGGAGGGAAACACTTGTAAGGAAAATCTGTTCTTAAGTGAGACACGGGTTGAGAGAGCCATTAGCAAACAAAAGAATTTATTTGCTTTGCTTATGGTCGAGAAAAAGAGTGAGATAGAGCGACCATTGCTTGTTGAAAGAATTTGTAGATGTGTTTCCGGAGGATTTGCCACATGGATTACCTCCCAAAAGAGGTATTGAGCATCAAATTGATTTGATCCTTGGCGCTCCACTACCAAACAAGCCAGCTTATCGATGCAATCTAGAGGAAACAAAGGAGTTGCACAGACAAGTCGATAAACTTATCGTCAAAGGATATGTCCGAGAAAGCATGAGTCCCTCTTCTGTTCCAGCTCTACTTGTACCTAAGAGGGATGGTACATATCGAATGTGTGTTGATAGTCGGGCCATCAACAACATCACCATTAAGTATAGGTACCCTATACCTAGACTTGATGATATGCTTGACGAATTATATGGTTCTTCTATGTTTTCAAAGATAGATTTGCGAAGTGGTTATCATCAAATCAAAATGCGAGAAGGTGATGAATGGAATACGGCTTTCAACCAAGGGTGGCCTTTATGAGTGGTTGGTTATGCCATTCGGATTATCTAATGCTCCAAGTACTTTCATGAGATTTATGAATGAGGTTCTTCGTTCCTTTATTGGTCGATTTGTTGTTGTTTATTTCGACGATATTCTTGTTTATAGCAAGAACAAGGAGGAGCATATCTCTCATTTAAAACAGGTCTTCAATGTTTTGAGAGATCAAAAACGGTATGCTAAAATGGAGAAATGTGAGTTCTTCTCTCCAAGAATTGTGTTTTTTGGTTATGTGGTTTCCAAAGATGGAATCTCTATTGATCAAACCAAGGTGGAAGCTATGAAGACTTGGCCAGTTTCGACGTCCATTTATGATGTAAGAAGTTTTCATGGACTTGTTTCTTTCTATTGACGTTTTGTTAAAAACTTTAGTACCATCATGGCTCATATAACTAAATGCATGAAGAATGGTGCTTTTGAATGGACAAAGGCTACTCAAAACGTCTTTGACATAATCAAGCAGAAACTTTGTGAGTCCCCTATTCTTGCACTTCCTGATTTTGATAAAGTATTTGAAGTTGAGTGTGATGCAAGCGGAGTTGGTATTGGTGCTGTTCCGGTGCAAGCACAAAAACCATTGGCATATTTTAGCGAGAAGTTATCTGACTCAAAGAGGAATTATTCAACTTATGACATAGAGTTCTATGCCATTGTCCGAGCTCTTGATCATTAGAGTCATTATTTGAGGCCAAAGCAATTTGTCCAAGCTCTTAAGTTTATTAGTGGCCAACGCGAGCTTAATTCGAGACATGCAAAATGGGTAGAATTTCTTCAATCCTTTTCTTTCGTCTCAAAATATAAACCGGGGCACACCAATGTTGTAGCAGATGCTTTATCAAGAAGATATTCTATGCTTGCAGTCTGAACTCTAGGATTCTCGGATTTCAATCAATGAAAGAACTTTATTTTGAAGATGCAGAGTTCTCCTTTATCATTAACAATTGCAAGCAAGGAGTTCAAGGTATATATTCTTTGCAAGATGGGTTTCTTTTTAAAGGAAATCAATTATGTGTGCCGAAGAATTCTTTTTGCGAATTGCTGATTCAAGAAGCGCACGGTGGAGGATTGACTGGTCATTTTGGTAATAACAAAACTCTTGAGGTTCTTCAAGAGCATTTCTATTGGCCAAAGATGAGTGGAGATGTATCATCTCAAGGTGTGCAACTTGTCAAAGATCAAAAAGTCATTTCCATCAAAGTTTGTATACTCCACTTCCGGTACCATTGTAGCCTTGGGAGGATGTTAGCATGGATTTCATTGTGGCTTTACCAAGAACTCAAAGAGGAAAAGATGTTATCATGGTGGTTGTCGATCGATTCTCTAAAATGGCTCATTTCATGCCATGTCACAAGACTAGTGATGCATCTCATATTGCTGAATTATATTTCAAAGAGATTATTTGCCTTCATGGAGTACCAAAGACCATAGTGTCGGATCGTGATTCCAAGTTTTTAAGCCACTTCTGGAGGACTCTCTGGAGGATGCTTGGTACAAGACTTTTATTCAGCACAGCTTGTCATCCACAAACCGATGGCCAAACAGAGGTGACAAATCATACTCTAACTACTCTTCTTCGTGGTATGGTGAGTAAATCTTTGAAAGATTGGGATTTAAAGCTTGCGCATGCTGAATTTGCTTACAATCAATCACCAAGTTATACTACTGGTCGATCGCCATATGAAGTTGTGTATGGAAGTAATCATCTTACACCCATTGATTTGATTCCAATTCCGTCTAACTCTTAAGTGAGCTTTGATGGCAAGAAAAGAGCTGAATCAATGAAGAAGCTCCATGAGCAGATTTGATCCAACATTGAAAAGGCCAACGAATCTTTCAAGAAGAAAGCTAATCAACACCGCAAGAAGACTCAATTTCAACCGGGCGATCTTGTATGGCTTCACTTGAGGAATGAGAGATTTCCATTTTGTCGAAAGAACAAGCTCATGCCTAGAGCTGATGGTCCCTTTAAAGTTATTGAATGAATTGGTTACAATGCTTACAAGATTGACCTTCCGGGAGAGTTTAGAGTTTTGGCAACATTCAACGTGGGAGACCTTTCTCCTTACTTGGAAGATGAAAACTTTCTAGATTTGAGGACAAATCTCAAACAATCTAGGGAGGATGATGCAAGAGCATCCAACGTAGCTCCATCAACCAACTCAAAACCATCGATACTTATCTAAGAAAATAAAGAAGTTGAGCATTATGTGCTTCGATAGATCATTTTGAATGAATAATGTTAATTACTTATCGATACTTTGTGGTATATCGATAACTATTAATGGGAGGCCATTTTAGATGTTTTGTATGACCAATTGATGAAGCTTCAGGAGGATTATTTTCTAGTCAATGGAGGAGCTCGAATTTTGGGAAGGCTAAAAGTTCACGAATGCGGTTCAAGAATATGGAAAGCCAAAGGTTCAAGAACACGGAAAGCTAACGGTTCGAGAATGCAGAAGGCCGAAGATTAAAGGCATTTAGTTTCCGTGTTAATAAAGGCTTTTTATTAAGTTCCTAGGTCATTAAAGTTCATTTTTAATATTTTCTAAGGCTAAAATCCTCCTATAAATAGGGGAAAACTATCAATGTAGGAGATGCGAATTTTATGAATGAAAATGGTGAGATTTCCTCTACTTAAGTGAACATCTTCGGAGAGTGGATAACTCATTTCGGTTTCTTTATCCTTAGAGCATAGATCACTCCTTGGTGGTGAGCCAAAAAGCCATTTATCCTTAGTTGGTGGAATCTTTAGGCCTTGGTGGTGAGCTTCTCCTATCCCAAAGTCCTTTATCCTTGGCTGGTGGAAGCTTTAGGCTTTGGTGGTGAGTTTCGTAGATCTCAATCTTCATCCTTGGTTGGTGGCGAGGCCTTTATACCTTGGGAGGAGATCATTTTATTTTTTCTTATTCCTTTTCATTTCTTCCTCACTTACACTACTCCATACACTTAACCACAAAAATCCCCTCTGAAAAATCCATTCTAGAATCACTCACCCCATCACGTATCAAAGGGACTAATGGGGGTTGCTAATATCTCATCGACGACTTTTTCTGTATAGAGGTTCTGCAACATTTGCTCTTCCCACTTCCTTGTGTTGGTATTTATCAGTTTGGCCACTTTGTATGGCTCATCCTTATTTGCAGGACTGCCAATTATGCCAAAGGGTAACCACTTGTCCTCTCGGATTTTTATAGTTTTACCATCCCCTACTACCCATCTAAGTTTGAGCTCAATAACTTCTCTCCCAGTTAAGATAATTAGCCAACCACAGGAAGGTCAAAGTCCTCTTTTGGCTTTCCAAAATTCCCCATCTAGGAAGTATATACCTCGAAAAATCTGACTCCACAATGCTAAAGGATTTCGATATAACCTCCAGGCTTGTTCACCCAACATGGCTCTATTCAAGGTTTGTAAATCTTTGAAGCCTAAGCCTCCTTCATCTTTCCGGAGTTTAATCATTTCCCATTTTTTTCCAATGCATGTCATTTCTTACATCACTTTGTTTCCACCAAAAAGATGCAACTCTCCTCTCTATAGCATTACAAATAGAGTTTGGTATCTTGAAAATCGACATGGCATATTGGGGAATAGCTTGCACTACACTCTTTATCAATATTTCTTTATCTACTTTTAAGAGAAATTTTTCTTTCTATCCTTCCATCTTCATATTAATTCTAGCCAAAATCCAAGTGAACATGTTTTTCTTGGACTGATCCTAGTCAAATGGTATTCCAAGGTACTTCCCAGTCTTCTCTATAATCGAGACGTGTAGTTCTTGAGCCATATTCCCCTTCAAATTCTTTGGAGAACCACTACTGAAAGCGATTCTAGATTTATTTAAATTGACAGCTTGACCCATTGGTTTAGAATTGCTATCAGGCTTTGACATTCTCTAACCGTTCCATCCGGAAAGAAGATAGCATCATTAACAAATAATAGGTGGGATAATGTTGGGCAGTACTTGTTTGTCAGAAAGATGGAAGGAAGAAAGATGGAACTATTTCCATCAAATTTGGTAAGGAAAAGTAAAAAAGTCATTCTATCTTCCAAATCATCTTTATGATTGAACCATGCGTCCCTAAGTCAATCTCTTAGCCAAATCCGAAAAAGCTTGTCAAATACTTTAAAAGTGATGGGCATCTTGTCCATTACTACAAGAACCAGTATGATCACTGTTTTTGGGATCCTTTTTGTCAATATCCTTATTGCATAAATTCTCCTAATGAAGTAGATTCATTTGCAAAACCTTTACCCCGATAGAAAAAGAAGCCAAAGGATACCGTGTACTAAAGGTACTTGAAAAGAGATCCCTCCATTGATACTCTTGGTGAATGTGACAAATTCCAGTTTATGGTTTGCTATGCACCAACTCCACCACCAGAGTTCACTGCTCCTCCTTCTGTATCACCAACTTCACTACCATCACCTCCTCCATTTCCTCCTAAAAAAAACCAGCCCTTTCTCCATTTTATAAGCTAATCCTAAAATAGATGAAGAAACACTCCTACCCATTTGAGACTCCAGCAGAAACACCATCTAGTTCTTCTATCACCATGTTCTAGGAAACAGATTTTCCTCCTCTTGCCCGAGAAAGTTCTAAGCTCTCATTCCCTACTCCAGAAGAATTCACTGATCCACAAGGTAGATATCGGCATGTTCTTAAGATACCTGCCTCCACTGATTTCCCTTAGGCTTCCATCCGCTTGTGCTTTGTGCATCAACCATGATAACACATTTGCCACTAATATAAATAGGTAAGGTGATAGTGGGTCTCCTTGTCTAATGCCTCATGTGGGGGAAAAACTTGCGTGGGTTCTCCATTTACTTTCATGCAAAACGATACCGTTGTGACACATTTCATGATTAGATCGACCAATTGTTTGCAAAAGCCCATTTTCAGTATACAAGCTCTCAAGAAGTCACATTCAATTCTGTCATACACCTTCTATATGTCTAGTTTAAGAATGGCTTGGAACTTTTCCTTCTCTTTTTAATCCTCATTTGATGCAACACTTCTTGGACTATGAGGATGTTATCTTGAATTTTCCGGCCTTGCACAAAGGCGCTTTGTTCTATTACTATTATCTCTTGGAGCCATGGTTTTAGTCTATTAGCCATCACTTTTGATATAATTTTGTAGCTGAAATCGTAGAGGCTTATAGGTCTAAATTAGCTGATTTCCTCAAGGTTTTTAACATTAGGAATTAGAGAAATATGAGTCATATTTAAGTTTGGGTCAAGGGTACCTATGTCAAAGAAGTTCTGGATTAGTGAAGTATATCTTCCTTGATCTCTTCCCAATAGGTCCTGTAGAATTGCCCATTCATTCCATCAAGCCCCGGCGCTTTTGTTGCTCTTAGCTGGAATATAGCTTCTTTAACTTCCTCCATTGTGATGTTGGCTATCAAGTTTTCATTAACCTTTTCTCCAATCGGACTCGAGCAATGATCAAGGATAGGTTGGAAATTCAGGGGTACTACCAATTCATATAAGTTTCAATAGAATTCCCTCATGACTTTTAAGAGAATTTGGTTCTCTACACCAACTCCTTTCATTAGTCTTCAGCATTGTTATCCTATTCCGATGTCTCATCTGGATTGTTGTTACGTGAAAATATTTGGTATTTTTGTCACCCCACTACAGCCACTCAATACGTGATCTCATCCCCCAATACATTTCCTCTTGTTTCCGTAGCTTTTCCAACTATTCCACTATCTCCTAGCTTTCTTTTTTGCCGATCGCTACCCAGGTTTGTTGTTTATCTCTGTCAATTTCCTTTTTAGCCCTTTGATATGATATGATGCGTTGGAGAAGTTCCCCCGACTCCATAATGCTAGCTTCTTTGATACTTCTTGGATTTTCTCTAAGAAGCTTAGCGACTGAAACTGTTCCTCTTGCCATGTACTTCTTGTGATTTCCCCATATTCCTATTCTTCTAGCTAATAAGCTTCAAACTTGAGTGCCTTTTTTTCTTTTATTTTGTAGTGGATATAAGTAGAGCATAAGTGGACTGTGATCTAATCCCACAACAGGTAGTGCTACCACTTCTACATTCAAGAAGGCCACCGTCCACTCTATATTGCAGAACACTCTATGAAGCCTTTTCCTTACTAGTGCATCACCTTCCCTCTTGTTTGTCCACGTATAGGCACAACTTTTACTCTCCATGTCCATGAAGGAATAGCCATTTGTGAACTCCCGGAAAGTCACAATTCTGTGATGATCAGCCTCTCTCATGCCTTCTTTCTCCCAATTATACATAATTTCGTTAAAATCCCCCATACATATCCACGGAAGTTGGTTCATAGCATGACAAATTTTTATTTGTTGCTAAAGTGATAGCCTCTCTCGAAAGTTCGTGGATGCATGGAGGAATGTGATTCTCATATGTTTCCTACTTTTTGACTCTTTGCACTTTAGATCAATGAGTTCTTTCGAGCTGAAATTCACTTTGATTTCTACCTCCTCAAGCCACATAATAACCAAACCTCTACCAATTCCTTCTGATTGTACGAGATAAAAATGTGGGAACTTAAGCTGTCTTCTTACCCTTTCCACGAGCAACTCTTTGTTTTTTGTTTCCATTAGAAAAACTAAGTTGGGCCTTTCTTGAGCCACTATGGCTCTTAGCTCTTGAACCGTCAAGGGATTACCTAGCTTTTGACAGTTCCAACTCAAAACCCTCATGTCGTTTTCGATGGCTTATTCAGGTTAGCCACCAGAGCCCACTCCCTCCCTTCTCTTATCACTTGAATAGGGGTATCTAACAGCTCCACCTCACCTTTCAATGTTATGGCAGATTCTTGAATCTTCTTCTATTTCTTTGTTCTTTTAAAAATCTGGTTTTTCTTGACGCTTGGTGCCTTGGTTTTGTTAACTTCAACAAGGGGTGGTTAGAATATAGCTATTTGCTTGCCTTTGCTTATCTTTCTCCTACATTTTGAACTGCACTTTCCTCATATTCAGATTGTGCAAGGCCATCAGATCATTTTTTGCTTCCGGTTAAAACTAGCATTTGAGCTCCTTCCTTTCTCACAACAATTTCCATGCTAGTTGACTGGATTTGCGTTTCAAGGACTGATTCCTCTTCTTCTTGCTACGGGTTAATCGCTCTATAGAAAGCCTCCCAATGTGGACTTTTTTCTCTTACTTCACCCTTTAGCCAAGGTCCATACTTTCTTGCTTTGTTCTCAGCCCATTTTGTTTGCTCATATGAGATTTCTTCACAATCCGATACATAATGGCCTATTCTTCCACATGAATAACAGTAGTGGGATAATCGTTCATACTTAAATTCCACCCACAACATTTTTTCTCCTAATTTCACAATAGTTCCAGATCTTAGGGGAGCCGTTAAATCCACTTCAACCTTCACTCATCCTGTTTTATAGGGACCTCCCTTTGTTTGGAGTTAAATTTCCATAACCTTTCCTATTTTCGTGGCTAAGTCAGAATAAACATCTTCTAGGATCCATTCTCGGGGTATCCCTATTAGTTGGACCCAAAATGCACACTTAGTGAAATCATAGCAATGCTCTGGTATATCAGCCACACATTGTTTTAGCACCAATAAGTTGCTTGCAAAGGACCACCGTTCCTGATTTAGAACTTTTTCTTTTTCAGTTTCCGATTCAAACAAAAACAAGTAAAACCCTGGTTCTTTCTGGTTGTACATCACTATATTTGTCTTCCAAGCCTTCTTCATGGTATTTTGGAAAGCCTAAAAGTTCACATTTGGTTTGGAAAAGAGCTTGCCATAGAGGGTCAACGTATATTCTCTTCTTTTTTCAATTGGGGTTTCACATCTCACATTCACAACATCATCCTTTGACCACAAATGGTCCAAACTTTTACATAGCACTACAAGACATATTTCAGTTTCATTTTCCTCCTCTGTGTTCCTTTCTTGTGGACATAGGAGGAGAAAACTTATTGTTGAGAGTCAGGTTTACAAGTTGCTTTGAAGAGAGCTCTTGGGGTGGAGTGTTGCCGAGATGCTGCAACCAAAGCCCAAAAGGAACTCTTGTGGACTAGGGGTGTGCAATGGAAACCGTCCGAACCGAGACTGAACCGAACCAAACCGGACCGGACCAGACCGACCGGTTTTGGGCGGTTCCCACAATCGGCGGTTTGGTTCTCAGTTCCTAATCTTGGAATCGGCGGCCGGTTGGTCCGGTTCCCAGTTCCAAGGTGGGAACCGGACCGATCGGACCAAACCAATTTTTTTAATATATAATTTTTTTTTTTTTTTGGTATATTATAATTTATATTCATATAATATATAAACACATATAATATATTAATATTATATATGAAACTTATTGCAATTGGAATTGCAATTTAGGTAACAACCTCTTATGTGGCCAATAGATCACAAAACTCTTGTCGTTACTCTTTATTTATAGAAAAACTCTCCTCATGCTCACTCTCTCTCTCTCTCTCTCTCTCTCTTGCTCCCCTCACTTGCAAACGACAAGGCACTTCAAGCCTTAAAAAGTCTCATATCGACTAAACATTCAAAGTATATAAGAGAGATTGTCTATAAAACCTAAGCCAAACACAACCTTTAATCATGTTGTTCATGGTTGCTTAAAATTAAGCATGAAACACATAAACTATGATTGATATTCACACAAGTGAAGTTTGAATAATTTGCACGTGGAAACATGTGTGAGTAATTTTATTAGATTGCTCAGAAACCGAATTTGATTGATCGGTCCGGAGCATGATTATTCTTTAATGAATGGTAATTCTTTAGTGAAAAAAGAAAGTGTCAATTCTTTTGGATCGGACCGGACCGGACCGGAACCGATGGTCCGGTCCGATTCTCAGTCCTAAGACCAACAGTCCGGTCCATGGTTCCCAAAATTGGGAACCGATTCTCCTGGTTTGGTTCCCAGTTCCACCTTGGAACCGGACCGAACCGGGAACCAATCACCCTTGTTGTGGACAGTGAGGTAGGTTCCTGTGGAAAGTTTGGATTTGCCTAGTCACTCAATGGAACAGTGCCACCGACCCAAGCCAAAGTCTTGATGTGCCCTAGCCTAGGTTCTGCAATGAGTAGCTCAATTGGATTTTGGAGACTTCCTTTCCAGCCAAATGCGCCCTAGCCGTAGAAGCAAACAGTCTTGTTGCAGTTCAGAGGAAGAAGTTGTGGGTATTTGTAAGTTAGGGTTTGGGGTTTTGAGAAGTTACGGGTTTTTGGGGAAGAAAAGTTTCCTTTTTTGAAGAGGATGATGCTATCCTCCATTGTAATGTAGCTAAAAGAAATTTTAGGGGGGTTCTTGAGAGTTGATGATGCTATCACCCATTGTGGGATAGGGATTTTCTCTGCCCGGGTGGAGAGGGAATAGTTCTTCCAAGAGGAGAGGAGATCGTCGAGGATTTGAGATCAAACAACTAAGGCCTTTGGATTGTGCTTATATATGGAATAAAGAAAGCATAATATAATTTGAGATCAAGACATTAAAACCCTCTAATTGCATAAAAAGAAGAACTAAAATTCATGCTATTTGAAGATTTGTTTGTTTCACAAAAGATTAATAATTTACAAAAAAAAAAAAGTTTTAAAAAAGTGACCGCTTATATTGTTTTAAAAAAATAAACGAAAAATGTTCTCTACATCCACAAAAATTATTAGACAAATTGTTGTTTATTATGACAACATTTTTCAATGAGTAATAATTTCAAATGATATACATAATTAGTTTTAAGAAAATATTTTTTAAAACCATTCATTTTTCATGAAACAAAAGTACACTTTTTTTTTTGATGACTCAGGGTATCCCGTAAGTCGACAACTGACAGGTAAACCCTGGGTCAACGTTAGCGGAAGACTCACCACCTCGACGTCGCACTTAAAATCCCGTGCGACCAGTGAAATTTGAGCTCCTCTTCTCCTCGCAAAGCGGTGGTACAAAAGTACACCTTTTTGTGTTCTTGATATAGCAAATTTATTTACGTAGTATTATCAAATACATGACTTTTTCAAACATTAATATCTCTATTAACTAAGAAAAGAATAAAAATAAATTAAATTAAAATAGGATACCATTTTGGAGAAAATATTGACCGCACAAAATGTGTTAGCGTAACAAATAAGAAGAGCCCTGAGGTTGCGACACACATCTAAACTAGGGCCCAAATGTAAGACTATTTTGAATTGAGTTGATACTCTTCTCACTCTCTCTCTCTCTCTCTCTCTTTCTCTTTCTCTCCCCCTGCACACTCTCTCTCTTCACCACCCCCTCTCTCTTCCACCGCCCCACCCCTCCGACTTCGACTTTAGCTCGTCCTGCACTCTCTCTTTTCGCCCGACACTCTCAACTATGCCCCCTCTATCTTCCTCCGATGAATCACCAAGCCCTCATTCAACTGACAAGCCACCACGTCGCCCCTCTAGCTTCACCATCGTCGATGCCCTCTCGACTATGCCCTCTCTCTTCCCCTCTGAGTCATGACTGCCTCGTCCAACGAACCACCGTACAACCTATGCTCTGCCTCGTAAGGTTGCCTCTGCCATCTTGAAGTTCGTCGATCAAGCGCGGTAGTTCATCAATAGGACAAGGGCTCAAGGAAGGAGAGAGAAAGAAAGTCGGGCAAGAAAGAGAGCTTGCAAGGGAGATGAGAGATAGAAAGAGCATGCAGGGGAGAGAAATTTTTTCCCTAAAATTTGGGTCCTACTTTGGACACATGTCACAACCTAAGGCCATTCTTATTTGTTGTACTGACACAACTTGTATGGCCAATATTTTCTGCCATTCCTGGCTCCCCTCATGTCCATGTCATTATTTTATCTTCCGTCTATACCATCCAAATACTGTTTTCTAATAGCGAAATATATTTTAATTTTCAAAAAATCTGTGCATTTAGACATAATCAAAGAAAAATCTAACAATTGGCCCTGCTGTTAAATCCAATATCTTCCTTCTTTTTCTCTTCTCTAACAAGATTTACAGGAAACCATTCAAAGGTCTGTTGTTTTCTCAGCACAGGTTCAAGACAAAACTATCGTATCCCACATATAACAGAATGCCTTTATGCCTTAACCCAAGGCAGGTGGCGTTCGACACGTAGAAACAGTAATGCACCAGATGGCCCCGAGACGATGAAAATCCATGCCATCACGTCCCTGCTCTATAATCCGAGGTTAATGACCTCTTCGTCCCCCGGTGAGATAGGGCAAGCCCAGTGCAACCCCCACCCCATGCGACACGAAGTGAGTGATGTGCCTTTGCAGGTGACAATAGTAGTGGGGGTGAAGCATGGACTGTGGAGGGCTGGGGATGGGGAAGAGAAGAGGCGGCGGACCATCTGGGTTTTCTTCTGTGTTAGTAAGTAAAGTCACAAGTTTGTGACAGTATCTGACAAAACACACCAATCAGAGCTTCGGCTGAAGCCGATCAACAGCAGCCAAACTTAGTCACTCCCCAAAGGCCTAATTCCTGAAGGGACGGAGTCGCTACACAAGCATTTGAATGCGAAGACCCAAGAAAAATTGCAGTTGAAGACTCATGACCCAAACAAAATGTGGGCATCTGTTCCTCCTCCTCCTTCCCTTCCCTCCCAACACCAAAAAAAAAAAAGAAGAAGAAGAAAAAGGCACCAGTGCTTACAAACACAAATCAATCAAAAGTGAAGTACAAAGCGCATTGAAGTCCAAGTGCCTGTCTCACGTAAGGCTGTGAGGAAAGCAGAGTGAATGATGCACGTTTATAGTCATTCCACCTCTGTTCTCTCCGATACAAAACTCTCAAGCCCCTTAGATGATGAAAAACAGAAAGGGCTTTGACAATTATTTTGAGAAAGACAAGCACGTAGAAGCATGAACTTCTTGAGCTTTACCACCTCAACATTTTCAATTTCTTCTATGACACAACCAATGCTAACAAGATGTGGTCTAAGATTGCTCCTTAGCTTATTAACAGACTCCAGATAAAAAGATCTTGAAAATCAATCTACAGGATGCACTGTCAAATTGATTTGCCTCCCATGATTAACTGTCATCCAATAACAAGCACAGATTTCATTCTTTGGCTAATGATTCAAAAGCTTTCATGCATAAATCCCATTATCAGTCCCTTATAAGCAATATATGTTCTACTGTCCATAACTTATCTCCTTGGAAAAGCTTCCTACTTTGCAAATCACTGCAATTATAAAGGTTCTAAACTCACATCAGCACCACAAAAAAGAACCTCCAGACAGTAGATTGTGCTAAATCATGAGGTCTAAAAATGATAAACATACCAACAACAGCAGCATGAGTTCCCCGAATACAGCACAAAGGTCTTTCATTTGACACAACCATTGCATATTGGCATCGCAAATTATCAAAGTCTGCAACAGCAAGTCCTCAAATGGTTGGACCCATTGAGATCACCAAGAAAATGAAATCTAATAAGGCAATGGGTCTAGGATGCAAATTTTAACTTTTTTCTTGGTTGGGAGGGGGCTCCATGTTATTCAAAAAAACTTAAAGAGAAGCATCTATATAAAGTATATTGTTATGAGCACATGCACACCCACAAAGAGAGAGAAACACAGACAGAGACAGACAGATACAGAGGCAGACACGTTCCTTTTGATTCTAGGTATTTCGTTCTATGACTTGAATGACCATCAATAGAAGCACGCAGCAGAAAGCATGATATATCTAAGTGCATCAGATCTCCACAAAATTTAGTTCCTTTTGCTCATTTTCATTAAAAGAAAACCAGAAGGGAAGGGAAGGCTCTACGTGCCTTTGTGTGGGTGGATGTGAGCATCCATGTTGTGTGTGCATAATTTGAAATAAGATTATAGTTCATCATCCCTCTTGAAATTTTCCCAACACCCAAGGCTCTCCTTCTAAATCTAAATCCGAAGGCCACTACTGGGAAGGATCCAATTAAAAGAAAAAAAAAAGGAAGCAATTGGACCCAATTTCTCCATAATAACATTTTGAATGCAAAACAGCAAATACAACAGGTTTTCTCCCACGAAATTCTAGGAGTATGAACTGTTGATTGTCCTCTGCTTTCCCCACTGAGAAGATGTGAAGATTTTGCCAAGATGTTTGCAACACTGGCCATGCATAGAAACCAAATTCCATTAGTGATGTTCTAACAGCTGCTACAACTTAAGTGATCAAGAAATATCGCCAACACTTCCAAATGGGGCAAAAATCAATCTTGCTTCAGGTTCAGGAGCAGAGTCAATAACCCAGAACTAAGACTTTAGTTGATGGGCAAAGTAATAGGACATCACCTATAAGCATTCTGACAGTGACTTACAACTACAAAAGCCAGGGCCATCCTCAGAAGAAAAGCCAACAGAGCGGACATATGACATGTTTTCTCAACTTCAAATGGCTGTCTTAAATTTATTCATCAGACACTCGTAGAGAGAAAGAAGTTAAGTTAAAACTCAACAAAGCCACTTACTCAATTGCAATTCATCCAAGCCTGAAGATAACCATCGTTGACATGTCTTTTAGCCGGTGATCATGGTTCCAGCTCCTTCGTCCGTCATGATCTCGAGGAGCAATGAATGTGGGACCCTTCCATCAATTATACTCGTCGTCCTTACACCCTGCGCCAACGACCTCACACAGCAATTGACCTTCGGAATCATCCCTCCCGCAACCAACCCCTCCTCTATCATCTTCTTCACCCCCTTTATATCAATCTGCTTCACCAAGCTACTGGGATCGTTCCGGTCTCGAAGAATCCCCGCGACATCCGTCAACAAAATCAGCTTCTCTGCACCCAATGCAGCTGCCAACTCACCTGCCACCGTGTCGGCATTGATGTTATATGGCTGCCCATCCTTGTCGGCTGCCACGGAAGCGATCACGGGAATGTGGCCACTGTCTGTGAGGGGTCGAAGCACGGAGGAGTCGACGGAGGCCACCTCCCCGACGAACCCCAATTGGGCAGCGTTTGGGGCAGGCCGGGCGGTGAGCAGGCAGCCGTCCATGCCGGAGAGCCCGACGGCGGTGGCGCCCGCCCTGTTGATGAGCGAGACCAGGTGCTTGTTCACCTTCCCGACGAGGACCATGGAGACGATCTCCATGGTGGAGGCGTCGGTGACGCGGAGCCCGTCGCGGAACACGGGCTCGATGCCGAGGCGGCCGAGCCAGGAGTTGATCTCGGGGCCCCCGCCGTGGACGAGGACGGGGCGGAGCCCCACGCAGGCGAGGAGGACGAGGTCGTTGACGACGGAGGCGCGGAGGGCCTCCGACTTCATGGCGGCGCCGCCGTACTTGACGACGATGGTCTTGCCCCGGAACTTCTGGATGAAGGGGAGGGACTCGGAGAGACGTCGACCCGGAACTGCCCCGCCGGGGGGGCGGCGGCGGCGGCGGCGGCGAGGGAGGCGGCGACGGAGAGGCGGGGGGTGCGGAGAGAGCGGCGGGTCTTGGCGGGGGCTAGGGTTCTGGGGAGAGGAGGAGAGAGGCGGAGGTGGTGGTGGTGGTTTCCGGTCAGTGCCATCTTCGTTCTTCCCGGCGCTCCGCCTCGCTTCTCTCTCTTCCGCCGTTCCTCTCTCTCTCTCTCTCTCTGCTCTGCGGGGCGGCGCTGCGGAGGCGCGGTTTTATTGCCCGTCCGCCTCGGCGAGGGATGCTGACGTGACGATGCGACGTCGGCGGCGGGGGGGCATTTCGCGGAGTGCACGAGTTAGGCTTAGGAGAGCACGCGCACGCGTGCGTGCGTGCGTGCGGCGCGGCGAGGCCTCCTCGACAGTGCCGTTTTCACTTGCCCGGTGATTACGTCACACGGATTTTTAAATTTTACGCAAATTACGGAAGATCCCCCCGCTGTCGTACATACGCCGTTGAACTTTCGTTTTATTATAATTTAGATTAATA
The DNA here is from genome assembly GCA_014182405.2 of Eucalyptus sideroxylon. Taxonomy (NCBI): domain Eukaryota; kingdom Viridiplantae; phylum Streptophyta; class Magnoliopsida; order Myrtales; family Myrtaceae; genus Eucalyptus; species Eucalyptus sideroxylon. The sequence continues at coordinate 26,320,603 of CM024550.2, forward strand.
TCACGAAAATTTTTAAATTAATACACTTGCAATAAATTTATCTCAAATTAATTTTTCGATTAGCAAAAATTATTAATAATGTTCATCAAACTTTATCTACGCATATGATTTGGCAAACTTTTCATTTTTTAATGTTTTTTTTTGGTATCAAACTTTATTTACGTGATCACGTTGACGCCAGTGAATTGATTTGGCATTTTACCTTTCGTTTGTCATAAATATTAGTTTGTAGTTTTGGTAATATTAATACAATTTAACTGAGGGTAATATGTCACAAATAAACATATTTGAAAATTTTAATGATCAAAAAATTGATTTTGAGTAAATTTATTATAAATATATCGGTGTTGGTTAACTTTTTAATTATTGTCCCTTCTTAACTTTTCCCATTAGCACATGCACAATATGCATGACTTTTATGGAACAAAAGAATATTTTCGTCTCGTTTTTTTAAAAAGGGATATATTTTTACTCTTAATTGCTGTAAAAAATAGTATAGAAATTATTAATGAAAATACTAAAAGGGATTCGATAAATAGAGCCACCGGTAATTATATAAAATATTTCGAGAGACAGAGTAAAAAATGAATTTCTAAAAGGAAATTGTTATTTGAAATCCAAGGTGGTTTTCTTCTTTTTAAGTGTCGTTCATAGTCATTTGCATTGATTAATTATTTCGAATACATAATAAATATCCGGTTTTTGTTATTTGAGCTTTTTATTGTTGAGACATTTTTTTTCTTTTTACTTGATTGTGCTTTGTTCCCTAAAAACATTAATTCTGTCAAATTTATTATCAATTTTCAACATTTTTTTAATTTGTAATATAAATGTTTGTATTTTTCTTATTAATATTTAGTTAACTTATGCAGATAAAAGAGACATTTCTCAATAACTGGGATGAAAATACATTTTTGCCCTTAAAATTCGTGTTTGTTAAACATGATAATGGAAATATACAAAGGGTTAACTATTGTAGCAAAATTTTGTATGTAATTTTCATTAGCAAGGACCGCTGCAAGTCAAAGGACCAGGATTGACAAGCACGACACATTGGGGGACATAGCACAAGTTTGCTTAGGACATGAATCAAAGTCGAAACCTCCTAGAATTCAGGTGTGTTTGGTATGGCTTTGGAAAAATGAGGCAACCTAAAGCTCTTTGGAGAAATGACAATTACATTTGATAAAATTTCTTTTATAAAGCTATTTTGAGTTAGATTAGTGTTTGGCAATTTTATTTTATTTTTGCAAAGGGCTTTTGGGTGTAATTTTTCTTTTTCTATTAAAAACTCAGAACCCTCATTGGCTAGATCGAGCCTCGTCGGCCCTCTCCAATCACCATTGCACAAAGGAGATGTATAGTAACAATAAGGGGCAAATTGAAAAACTAAAAAAATGATGAGGGTAATTTTCAAAGGAAAAATTATTTAATCCTAATTTCAGCATTGCACAAAAACTTAAAAACTCAATGTTAGTTCCTTTCTCAAGGTTAACATTTGACCAAAAGCCCCTTGGAAGGCTTGCCAAACACCTCACGATTTCTTAAAGAGATTTTTGAGGCAGGAAACATTTTGGAAAAGCTAAACTAAATGCGAATCAATCATATTTATAAGAAAGGAAAATTCCCCTCTCCTCGGCTTTTGAACCTCCTTCCCTTATCACCACAACCCCTTTTTTCTCTCGCAAGAAGGCCACAACCAAGATTTAAAGTCAAATGATAGAACGTTTCAAGACCATGACCTCCTCGAATCATTAAGGGAGGTTCGAGGACACCCGGACTCATAGAGTGCCAAAAATTGGCATAAATGAATATTTTAAGTGTCAAAAGTTACGAAAGTGACATTTAAGTGCCAAAATTGGAATAAAATGGATTACTTAACTACCACCAATGAGAAAATTTGGCCAAAACGCTGACGTGACAATTTTTCGGTGAGCTGCGTGCAAAACGACGTCGTTTTGCATACTAATGTGGCTAAACAGTGTCAAAACAATGTTGTTTTGGTATATTTCGAATTTTAATATAATAATTAATTAAAGTAAATTTTAATAAATTAATTAATTTATTAATCTTTTTAAAAAAAGGGGGAGGAGGGACCTCTTTTTAAATTAATTAATTAATTTTTTAATTTTTTAAAATTTATTTTACTTAATTATTATATTAAAATTATAATAATACCAAAATGACGTCATTTTTGTGTGTAATTTGCTGAGTCAGCCTTTTGGCGAGCCACATAAGCAAGAAATTTAATAGAAAATGTAATGTAGGATTTCCGACAAGTTTTGCCGGATATAGCATTCAAGTGTCTCATTTTTCATAAAAAAGTTACACTTAAATGTTACTTTCGTAACTTTTGGCACTTAAGTATCCATTTGTATCAACTTTTGATACTTGAAGCGATCTTTTGCCGAGGTTCAAGTGCGACTGGGTGTGTGGTGGTGGTGTTCACTTTGTCAATGGCCCGTGAATTTGACTCAAGTTGATGTTTTTACCTTGGTAATGATCAGTTTGGGCTGATTGTCCAAAAAAATCTCAAATTTATGTCATTCTTAAAATTGTATTATCTCTTTATAAATCATAGGAATCAAATGCCATATCTTAAACTAAACATCTTCACCCCTTGAAAAGGTGAGTCACATTCCCCTTCCAAATTGTGAAGGGTGACTACTGAATGCACCATCGTTAACATGGACGCGGGTTAGCCTACAAGGCACAATTATACAAATGTGACAGTTTTAAAGATTTTTTCAATTATTAATTTGTTTTTCCCTTTTCTTTTCTTCATCTACTTTTGCCTTTTTCTTTTACTTTCCTAAAAGCCTGGTCATGAAAAGAAAAAGCCCGGTCAATATATTCGCTGGAACGAGCTCGTTGAGATGAGGCGTGGCATATGCTCATCAGTCCAAGCTTAGGCTCCCTCTCGTCTACCATCTCCGCTTCCCTTCCACGCTTCCGTCGCACTCCAATGGCGTCGATCGCAATCCACGAAGACGAAGAAGAAGAAGAAGAAGCCGCAGCCGCCTCCTCCCCTTCACCTCCTCCTCCTCCTCCTCCTTCTGCACAGACGAGCCAGTGGATCGAGTACGTTCCAAGACGCCGCCGATCGCCGATCGCCGATCGACATCCTCCTCCTTCTTCCTCCTCCTCCGTGATTCCGCGGAATTCCGGCCGGTTCTCATCGCTTGAATCCGCGTCTCAGGGCGCAGGACCTGCTCCGGCGAAGGCTGATCGAGCGCGACGATTTCCCGTGGACCTTACCGGGAGGCGGCGGCGGCGGCGGCGGCGAGGTGCTGAAGTACGTCGGCGGCGTCGACATGAGCTTCGCCAAGGACGACGCCTCGCTGGCCTGCGCGGCGCTCGTCGTCCTGGACCTCGCGACGCTGCAGGTCGTGTACGAGGACTTCGCCGTCGTCAGGCTCGAGGTCCCTTACGTTCCTGGTTTCCTCGCTTTCAGAGAGGTGATTGGGGGGTTTTTGAGCTGCTCTGGGGTTCTGATTTCCTGATGGATGAGTCAATGTTTAGTTGAATTCAGGATTGTTGCGATTGCTGTTACAGATATGTAGAATTCTATCTTTTGATCATTCGTCGTTGTCTGTTCCTTGTCAGGCCCCTGTTCTTATGGGACTTCTGGAGAAGGTCAAAAGCAGTGGGAAGGATATCTGTCCACAGGTTTGTGATTGCCTGGTTTGAGGTTATTACCATTCCATTCAAACTTCATGCTAGTTACTGAATAGTAGGTTGTGATTATCACTGTTTTTTCCTCCTCCTCCTTTTAACATCTCTGAATTTTCTTTGACTTGTAACTTCAACAGTTAATAATGGTCGATGGAAATGGGTTACTTCATCCTCGAGGCAAGTGTTAAGGCTCACACGACCTTTCTTTTCTTCTGAAATTAGTTAAGTATGACAATTATTGGGGACTGGTATTGAGGAAAATAGCTATTGACCGCCCGGAACTATGGAGTTCCTGCATTGTCCTTCATGATCAATTTTGTACTGAGTCTGATAGTTTCTTCTTTTAGAAATGGTCCTACTAGTTTTCTTGGTTTCCAGGAGAATCCCTTATTTATCAACGTCACATTTTCTTTTCAGGTGTCTTCACTTTTTTGGAGTAGCTGCATGCTGCCAGTTTGTGCATAGGAGTGTCTAGATAGACTTTTAATTTTTTTCTTTTTGCTTCATCTAAATTTTGAAACAGATGCACTTTAAATTAGTTTTAACCTGAAACATCTGAAACTCAATGAATAAATGTGCATATCAGCATACATATATATTTTTTTAATGTCGATTCATGTATAAAAGATTTACTTTGGTTTTTACAGCCTTTTGCATATAATACGCTCAAGAATTGTTTGATTAATTTTGGTAACATGCTGTTGCATTAAGTGTTTGGAATCTATTAGGATTCTGACAAGTTTCCTTTCCCTATTTTGAATTGGATTTAATGTTTCCTTTTCCTAGTTGATGGTGGATATATGTGCTTCCTAGTTTTATTAGGGTATTGGAATTCCTACTTTGGCTAGTTTGTGTTTCTTTCTTTTCAATGGAGTCGAGGATCAATTATATTTGGCAATTTTTGTGCTTTGGGATTGTGTCATGCAAATCTACTCTTAAATTTGATGATTAAGAAACCCTAGGTGTGATGCTCATGAAGCTTTGCATATGAAGACTAAAAATTATCTTTTGTTGTGGGACTCACTGTCCTACATTATTAACCCATTAGTGTAAAACTTCTCCTTGTCAATAGGAGGACATTGCCATTATGAAAAATTATGATTTGCATTTTTGTTTTGACATTTTCATTGTGTTTGATCAAGCAAGATACTTGGTTTTTCTTTTAAGCTATGTTAACCGGTTAGTCAAGCTATGTTCTGTTAATATATCCTTTGTAACTATAATGACTTCATTAAAACCTGAAGCTTTCTTTGGTAGGTTTTGGATTAGCCTGCCATCTTGGTGTTCTGGGTGATCTCCCCACCATTGGGATTGGAAAAAATGTGAGTATAACCACGTCTAGCATGGAATATTGTGTTGTTGGTACTATGTCGCCACTAATTATACTAGTCTACTTGAACATCACATCTCCAAGGATGATAACTCTCAGTTTAGACTTCTACAGATGTTTTGTCTACTTCTATCTCCTAATATTACGTGTCTGGAAAAGAACTAGGTTCTCACTTGATCCTTCTAGACTCCAGTTTTTAGCTTAATTCCATATCATCTTCTTAAGTAAATATTCTGAGAATAAATCTACATATGGTTTATATCAGTTGCATCATGTGGATGGTCTGACTCTATCTGGAGTGAAGCAGCTTCTAGAAGCCAAGGATAACTTCTCTAAAGATCTTCTCACTTTGACTGGATCCTCTGGACGCATATGGGGCGTGGTAAGGATTTTGGCTTGAGTTCTTGGATTTGCTCGAGGCAGCATCTAATGTTCTACATGCAATCCTTAATGTGCTTTGAAGCTGCCACTGGAAATACAAGTACTTTACTAACAAACTGTAAAAAAGGAAAAGACATATGCAGACAGTAATGGTAAAAGATATTATAGTTTCCCAAAGTTAGTGAAATTTTTTTCCTTGATTTCCTTGTTCATCATAAACTTCTATTATCCAACACATGAACAGCACTGTGATCTGAGTGATGCTGTCAGAAGTTCTTGCCACTAGAAGTTCTCAGCAGTTGTCATGACTTGAATGATGATGCAGTTGACTGTGCTTCCCAATATGTACTCATCAGTCAAACACCTCTTGTTGGTTCCCATGAGGAAATCCAATTGCTCTTTGTGTCTTTTATGATGTCTCTTATCAATTTTCGTCATGACTGTGGTACTGGCTTTTGAAAAGGAACAATTCATTCTTTTTTTACATGAGTGGCTGGGAGATTATTCAAATGGACCTGCATTTCTAGCAATCATTCTCGAGACATCATAGGAAGTTCGTTCATTTAATTGTGATTGCTTATGATTATGATGATCTACAATATTGTGAGAAATAAGCTCAAAGGAAGATCTTGTTAAGAATTTTGACAAAAAAAATGATTGGTTGCTACCATAGTTTGCAAGGTGGATGACAACTTCAATTATTGCATATATACAAATTGATGTTGGATACCCTAGAGAAGTTTAGTGCCTCATACCAGAATATTAGGAGATGGAAATCCAAAGCTTGAGCCCATTAACTTGTCCTGTTGGATGGAATTCCCCTTGAAACCATATATCACGCTGATATATCTTTGCAATATATCCAAGACATAGTTGTAATCTTCTGAATCAAGAGGTAGATAGCATGTTATGCTTGATAGTACAACCAAAAAGGTGGTGTCAACAGATAGCTTGTGAGGTTTTTGTTATCTTGTTCGTTGGCTCTTAGAAGTTTTGCTTCAAGTAAATGTATTCTTTACAGGCAATGCGATCAACATGGAATACATCAAAGCCTATTTTTGTGTCAATTGGACACCGTATATCCCTTCAAACTGCTGTCAAAGTTGTTGGGATGACTTGCAAATATCGGGTCCCAGAGCCAGTGCGACAGGTAACCTAATTGATGTTAAAAATCCAACCAGTTTGTGTTTGTTCGCTTCCCATACGAGGACTCTACTTCACTAGAAATTTGTTGTTATGCTTCCTGCTGAATCAGCTTATCGCATGTTACTTCTGTGGTCTTGGCCCTTGATGGTGCTTTGATCATTCAATTTAAACAAGGATGGTATGCTATTTCACAAGGAATGACAAATATCTGCATACCATTTAGGTAGGTGATAATTTTCATGGGAATCATTTTTCTGACATGTTGAATTGCAGGCTGACATCAGGTCAAGAGACTTCCTTCGCAAGAGTGGTTATATCTGTTAGGGAGCTCATCAGGTACTTCCATTTTGACTTTGCTATATGTTCTGGTTTCATTGCCAATCTATGCATACCATATAGGTAGGTGAAATATTCATAATGCTCATTCTTCTGATATGACAATTTGCGGGCCGTCATCAGATCATTATTATTAGAATGATTATGTCTGTTCTGAGCCATACTTGCATTTTGACATTGCTATATGGTCCTATTTGTTTTAGTATTGAATATGGAAGTACATATGCACGAGTAATATGCACGAGTCTCGTATAATAAACAACATTTGGTGCCATCAAAGGAGACAACTCCTTTAACAGCTGTATTATTTTTCTTTATATGTCTTATTGCAGGCTATGTTAACTTCAGAATTCTAACTCAAAGCATGGTTTTTTTTCATTGGTGCTTAGATCTGGTATGTTGAAATTGTCATAAGTCCTACTTTGTGATTTTCCTAATTGTTGTCACATCACCAAGAATGCTTTTGACAGCCATTTTCTGTTCTTTTCTTTTCTCTCATTTTGACAGCAAAAAAGCTGGTTGTTAAGATTAGAATGTTGAAGAATATCAGTAGGCTCATTGAATTAAGATGTCATATCAATATCCTAAAGTGGCAGCTGACTCAAGATATTCAGGCGTTAAGGTGTTTACTTGGCTAGTTGAATTAGGATGGCTCCTTCTGTATCTGCTTGCATAGAGAAGTACTTTAATAAAGGAGAATGAACAAACAAACTGAGTACACTGTATATCATAAGGTGACAACAAAAGAAAACATAAAAGAGAGATGAGAGAAAAGAAAGTAACCTAAAGAGAATGTTATAACTTTAAACCAGTTTAATTTAGCTCTTGTTCCTCTCTAGCCATAAAATCCACATGACTGACAAAAGAAGAGTTTTCCAAGTTTACAATGATGACACTGGCTATTTCTTCCTCCTTTTCAACTTATCAAAAAGAGTTTGATCCTAAATGGTAGAACCCCATGCGTGGCTATGAAACCAAATGAATGTGGTACATTGCCCAAAAATTCACTTTTGAGTTCTTTTGAAGAAAAAACATTTGCTGTGTTCATGGCATGCTAAATCTTTAGTCTGTTCACATGTTATTTAAAGCTAATAAATGGTTAAAACAGATTAAGAAATTGTGCGGAGTGCTAAGAGGTACTACACAGTAAAATCAGGTCTATTTTTGTTAACCAGAATCATTTGATCTGTTCATTCCTTGTCTGAACCTTTTAGATCTATAAATTTGCTTCTTTTAGTCCTAAAAGAAGTCCTTTTGCTTAAAGAAGGAAAAGGACACTGGAAGTGCCATAACTTTTGAATAGCACTCACTTCAGTGTAAAAACTTTTCAAGCAATCACTCGAGTGCAATACTGGTGGAAAAACGATTACTTAAATGCCTCTGGCAACAAATTCTGGCGATTTTTCTAATGCGGTTTTTTAAAAAACTTGGTTTGACATGGGTTTTTAATAGAAAGTTTAGTGTAGCGTGGACAAAGTCTGCATTCCAATTCATCTGTATGCATTTATTGGAAGTGCTGACGTGTTTTGTTTCATCTTTTATTGCTTTATTTTGTACTTATAAAACGGTTGATTGAGTTTTCATTCATCCGTCTCTAAGCTCTCTGTTTGTGCTCATGGACTGAGAATCTGTGATAAAAAGTGCTTCCATCATGAAGTAGGAAATTGAACCGAAAGTGGCCAAGAAATTGTTTCATTCATCATTTTTGTCTAAATTGGCAGTATGATTGTTGCTCATCTACCTTAGCTTTGACTCTTCTTCATTTTAATTTATTTTATTTTTAAATATTATGGAGAATGAGATCGAGTGCAGATGATGTGTTACCATCCATATTTTCTTCACTTTGAACTGATTTGAGATACAAATGATCCATGTGGAAATGTTCTTGACTCTGATGCACTCTTCAAATATATTCATCCCTTTGCCTCCATTAGTTCAATTGATTTCATGGGTATTTTAATTTGTTTTGTTTGATTCAGCCTTTCTTCAAACATTGTTTAAGTTTGGTTGCTTTTATCTTCCATTGGATTTTTTGGGTTTAGCAATTTTTGTTTGATGACATGAACAGTGACTTTTTTGGGTTCAGCCTTTGTTCTCTTTTCTTTTACTGAGTGCCAAAATGGCATTGTCTCTTATGGTTTTTGCTAATTGGGTTGTTCTTGTGAGCCACATAGATTGACTTATAATAAAATTGTCACAAAACAAGTAGAAAAAGAGAAAGAAGGAAGAGAGAAGGAATAGAGAGGAGGAGAAAGAGAACGTAAAAGAAACAAAGAGAAGGCTATAGTTTTCTATGTAACAGAAATCTTGCACCCATTGTGGTTATATTAAATATAAATTGTATATGACCATAATACCCTTATGTAAGTAAAAAAGAAATAAAACTCTGAAAATTAAAAATAACAAAATTAAAGTAACTTAACACTCCCCCTCAAGCTGGAGTATATAGGTCACCCATGCCTAACTTGGAACAACCACCAATAAAAGGAGGACGAAATAATGTTAACATATTAGCAAACTGATCTCTAGAGGCAACGTAAGGAGTAGTAACCAACTTCTGCTTCATAGCATCACGAACAAAGTGACAATTAACTTTAATATGCTTAGTTTGCTCTTGAAAAACAGAATTCTCAGCAATATAAATAACTGCTTGATTATAACACATCATATCAATAGGATGATTAATAGAAAATCCAAGCTCCTGGAGAAGAGATTTCAACCACAACAATTTGGCCACAGGTTGTGTCATAGTACGATATTCAGCCTCCGCACTGGACCTAGCAATGATAGTCTGTTTCTTGCTTCTCCAAGTAATCAAATTACCACCAATAAAGGTGCAATACCTAGTCGTAGACTGTCGATCATACGTTGACCTAGCTTAATCAGCATTGGAATAACCAACAAGAGTGAAAGAATTGTTAAATTTATAAATTAGTCCATTATTAAGAGCTTTTAAGATATTGAAGAGTGCGACAGATAGCATCCCAATGAGCCTTCTTAGGTGACTCTATAAACTGACTTACCACACCAGCAACAAAAGAAATATCGGGACGTGTAACGGTAAGATAAATTAGTTTCCCAACTAGAAGTCAATATTGTTACTTGTCTTCAATTTCATTTCTATCATGAACTCTAAATTTTTTATTTGGATCCATAGGAGTATCAACTAGCTTGGAAGCTAGTGTACCAGTCTCAAACAAAAGATCAAGAATATACTTTTGCTAAGACAAATTAATACATTTTTTACTTTCTAAAACTTCAATACCCAGAAAATACATAAGGGTTCTCAAGTCTTTAATTTGAAATTGCTGCCGAAGAAAGGATTTAACCTCATAAATGCTGGTCATATTACTACTAGAGACAATTATATCATCCACATGTACTACAAGAATGACCCCCCCCTGGGATTCCTTCTTGCAAACAAAAACAGAATGATCTGAATGACATTGGTGGAAACCACATTTGGAAATCATTGAATTGAATTTTTCAAACCATGCTCTTGGAGATTGTTTCAACCCATAAATAGCCTTATGTAGCCAATATACTTTACTACAATTCTCCCCTTGAGTAACATATCTAGGAGATTGCTCATATATACTTATTTAAATAAATTGCCATAAAGAAAAGCATTATTGACATCCAATTGATATAATGGTCAATCGAAATTCACAGCAAGAGAAATAATAACACGAATGGAATTGAGATGTGCCATGGGGGAAAAAGTCTCAAAGTAATTAACTCCATAAGTTTGAGTAAAACCTTTAGCAACGAGTCGAGCTTTAAGATGCTCAATTGAGCCATTCGGATTGTACTTGATAGTGTACACCCAATGACACTTCACCACATCTTTCCCAAGAGGAAGATCAATCAATGACCACGTTTGGCGAGACACTAGAGCTTCTAGTTCCACATCCATAACTTTCTTACACTTAAGGCAAGATAAAGCTTTAGTGGTAAAAGTAGGAATTGTGTGAGTTTGTAATGATAGAGCAAAGTCATGTAATGGAGAAGGAAGATGTCCCATAATGCTCAATAGGGTAAGCCAAAGATGATTTTTGTGCGCACGGTCAAGTACCTTTGCGAAGGGCAATCGGAAGATCGTCTGGACTAGGAGACAAGGAGGAAGATTGAACGGAGGACATGGAAGGGCTAGAGATTGGTGGTACTGTAGATTGCTTTCACTGCTGATACACCTGCAAGGGAGGAGGTACTGGAGAATAACTAACAGAATCTAGGGGGATAAGTTGTGAGATAGGAGGATCAACTACAGTGTCAGTTGAAAACTCTTTACCCTCAGTAGAATAGTATGGTGTGCCCTAAAAAAAAGTAACATCGGTACTAACATGTTGGGTACAAATTGTTGGATCATAACACCGATATCCCTTATGTGTACTGAATACCCGAGAAAAATACATTTAATGGCAAGAGGAGATAGTTTATCAGAACCGGAATGTAGGTTATGAACAAAACAAACACACCCAAAGACGTGCGGGGTAAGAGGGAATAATGGCTTGTCAGGAAATATAACACTGATTGGTGACTGATGATTGAAGACAATGGAAGGCATACGATTTATGAGATATATGCAGTAAGGACAACAACACTTCAAAAAAATTGTGGCACATGCATATGAAATAAGAGTGAACGACCGACTTCTATAAAGTGACGGTACTTTCTCTCGGCCAGACCATTCTGCTAAGGGGTATAAGTACAACTTGTTTAATGTATAATGCCAAGATTAGAACAAAACAAAGAAATTGATTTCTATGTATATTCTAGAGCATTATCTATTCACAAAATTTTAAGGGATGTATTAAATTGATTAGTAACCTCACGATGAAATAATTGGAAACATGTAAAAATAAGAATGGTCATGAAGCATATAGAGCCATGTTAAATGAGAATAATCATTCATAAAAGTAACAAAGTACTTAAAACCATTTTTACTAGTAATAAGGGAAGGTCCCTAGATGTCTGAATGAATAAGTTCAAGTAAAGTAGATGCACAAGAATCATTACGATTAGGAAAAGAACTACGATGATGTTTCCCAAGTTCACAAACCTCACACTCAAGAGTAGAAATTGATTTACACTCGAGAATTATTTGTTTTAACTTAAATAAAGATAAATGCCATAAACGAGAATGCCATAATAGGGGTTAATAGAACTAGCAACTAGACCATTGGTGTTAGCAGTAGAGACACCATTAGATAGTAGAGTCCATCACGTTCATACCCTCCACCAATCATCTTCTTTGTCTAAAGTTCCTAAAAAAACGCAATAAGATGGGTAAAATGTAATTGAACAACTAAGGACTTTAGTTAACTGATTAACATATAACAAATTTAAAGGAAGTTGGGGAACATGTAAATCAGATGACAAAGATAAGGAAGGTGTAAGTGAAATGGTCCTTGATCCGACCACTTGAGTCGAGGAACCATTAGTTAAAATAACTTATGATGAAGGATTAGAGTTATGGTGGGAAGAAAATAGTTCTTGCTTACCCATCATATGACTAGAAGCTCCCGAGTCAATAACCCAAGAGATGCTAAGAGACAAAGTAAAGAAAGAGGTCATGTTACATGTATGTGCAAGAGTGGCAGTGGATGAGAAATTGGAAGCCTCTAGTTGTTGGATATGCTTGATGAGTTGTGCAGCCATATCATCTCAAGTCGTAGACTCAACCCCTAGGTGGGATAGATGGTGAGGAAAATGTACATCATATTATTCAATAAAGTTATATATATATATCAAAATAAACCCTAAAAGTGATAAAGATCCATTTACCCTTCTTACTTCTAACACTCCCCCTCAAGCTGGAGCATAAATATTAATCATGCCCAGCTTGTTACAAATACGTTTTATCCTCCCATTACCCAAGGATTTAGTGAAGATGTTTGCAAGTTATTTGTTGGTTCGAATATGACTATGAAGAATTACTCCACTTTGCAACTTCTCTCAGATAAAATGACAATCAACCTCAATCTGTTTTGTTCTTTCATGAAACACGGGGTTGGAAGCTATATACACTGCAACTTTATTATCGCACTATAGAGTCATGGGTACTAAATCTTTAAAGCATAACTCAGTCAATAACTATCGAATACACACTAACTCACATGTCACTTGTACCATAGCTGTATATTTTGAATTAGCACTGGAGCGGGCAACAACATTTTGTTTCTTACTTTTCCATAATACCAAATTTCCTCCGATTAAGGTACAATACCCAATAGTTGATCTTTTATTATCTGGAGATCTAGCCCAATCAACATCAGAAAAACCTTCAACCCTGATATGACCATGGTTTTAATAGACAATTCCTTTCCCCGGAGCATTGTTCAAATACCTCAATATCCAAATAATTGCATCCCGGTGAGATGTACGAGGGGAAGACAAAAATCGGCTTACTACATTAATAGGAAAATCAATGTCTAGTCGAGTAATTGTAAAATAATTCAGCTTACCTACCAGTCTTCTATATCTCTCGGGATTATTAAGAATTTCTCCTCAATCAGTAACTAATTTAACCCCTTGTTTCATGGGTGAATCAAGAGGCTTTGATTCCAACATACTTGTCTCAATGAGCAAATCCAAGACATATTTTCGTTGTGACAAAACAATACCTTTCTGTGGTTGCGCTACTTCAATTCCTAAGAAATATTTCAATTTTCCTAAGTCTTTAGTTTGAAATTGTTGCTAAAGATAGGTTTTTAGCTCAGCTATACTAATGAAGTCATATCCCATGATGATAATATCATCAACATATACAATCAAGAATAGTTTGCCCTATCCTATTTATTTATTTATTTATTGTAAGGGTAAGAATATATTAAGGGAGAGCTAGCTATACAAAAATCGGCGAAAAATTTTCACTCATAGTGCAAAAGTAGAATGAGTGGAAAGGGAGCCGAGAAAAAAGAACCAAAACAAACACAACAACACCAGCCACAACAACCAGCAAACACAGCATGACAAACGCCATAGATCAAAGAAGATCAATTTAGTAACGGCATCCATAGCACCATCCAAAAGTCCGGAATGACCCGCCATCAGTCCATATGCTCAGCAGGGCCACCAACGAAGACAGAGGGGTCAAATCCCCATCCTCGTTGGAGCCTTCTATTCCTAGGGTTGTCCGATACTCTACTGAAGGTGAGGGCTTTGTCTTTCACAACTTTGATGAAATGATTCTTCAAAGCTGCAACCTCAAGGGCTTCACCAAGGAAGATGATGATGTTCCTTTCCTTCCAGATAAGATGACATAAGGCCCCAAAAGAAAAACGGGTGATAGAGTGAAAGAAGTCATTACCCGACAGGAATTTCAATGCCTAGGGAGATTTTTTGTCCAAGTTCTATTACGCCATGGAAGATTACATCTTTTGGCCCAAAAGAAAGCAAGTGTCGCAGGAACATGACAATCAAAGAAGAGATGATCAATAGAGTCTGGGATACGATTGCAAAAAGCACATAATTCAAAATCAATCCTTCTAATGGAAATGAGAAAAGCCTAAGTAGACAATCTGTTCTTGATAATCAGCCAAAGGTTAAATTGAAACCTTAAGGCTATAGCATTATTCCAAGTAAGACGAGCCCAAGGAACCCGATTCTTTTTTGTCCTTATCGCCTCCCAAGCTGAGGCTACTGAAAAGGCACCATCAGAAGACTCACGCCAATAGAAACGATCAACGGTCCAAGGGAGAACCAACAAGGCAAACTCCCAAGATTCCAAAAGAGTCCTAAAAACACGGCCCTCAGGCGAAAGTAAATTTGCCATTGTTGCTTGTCTAGTAAGTCCCGAGGTAGCAATAATAGAGTCTGGAAAAATGAGGCTCCAAGGGCCTTCCTGATGCCATTTGTCATACCAAAGTGAGACCAAATGACCATCACTCAGTTTTCACAAAAAAGAAGCCCTAAAGTCTCTTCTTAGTTGGAGAATTTTCCTCCAAGCCCAAGAACATACGGTGGGGATGGAGGAAACCCAAAAGTGATCCCTTTTTAAGAAATTGGTGTGGATCCACCGACACCAAAGAGATTCTTTGTCAGTAAACAAAACCCAAATATACTTAAGCATGGTAGCTTTATTACAATCCTTTAATCTACGGATACCCAAACCACCTTCCTTCTTAGGAACACAAACATCTTCCCAAGAAACTTTTACTCCCCCCAACCTAGGGATGGGCCTTTCCAAAGGAATTGTCTCAAAATACATTCAATACGATCAATAACCGAAGCAGATAGAGTAAACACACTAGCCTAGAAAGCCTGAATAAAGTGGAGTACTAACCTGATCAACTAGAGTCTTCCAGCAAATGAAAGAAACCGTTGAGCCCAAATCTAAACTCTGGCTGTGATCTGGTCAATAAGTGCAATACAGTCCGTTTTATCAAGCCTTGAAGAAATAATTGGGACTCCTAAATAACGTACTGGAAGCTTCCCTTCCTGAAAACCCAAGGTCAGAAGAATATGCCTTTGCAGAGTAGGAGAGCCTCCCACTATAAAAACTTTATTCTTATTTTTGTTAGGCAATAAGCCACTCCAAGAAGAAAAGATGTCAAGTCCTCTCTTGAGTAGAGTCATTGAAGCCCAATTATCTCGGGAAAAAAGGAAAACATCATAGCTTTCCCCTAATTATTTATAAAAGAAAGAATGATCATTTCCACATCTTGATAGCCCAAAAGACAGTACAGCCTCAGAAAATCTTTCAAATCATGCCCGGGAAGATTGTTTCAAACCATATAAAGACTTTGAATTTGCAAACTAGTCCAGACTCCCCCTGAGCAACAAACCCCGGTTGCTCCATATAAACTTCTTCATGAAGAGTGCCATACAATAAAGCATTCTTAACATCAAGCTGAAATAAAGGCCAGTTATATGTTGCAGCAAGAGAGATCAAAAAATACGAATGGAAGTAAGTTTGACAATATGAAAAAAAAAATGTGTCTAGATAGTCAACCCCATACATCTGAGTATACTCTTTAGCAACAAGTCTTGCTTTTAAATGAGCAAGAAAACCATCGGGGTTAACTTTTACAGCATATACCCATTGACAACCAATAGCAGTTTTACCTAGAGGAAGTGGTACTTGTTGGAGAAAATTTCCTTATTTGTTTTTAAGCTAACAAAACATTTCCATCAGTCTAGTCTAAAGACTTGTAAACTCTTTCGTCAAAGTTTGAAGATCGCCGGATTGCTAGACTCAAAATTTAAAGTTTACCCTCATTGACAGTTTCTAGACCATCGAAAAATACTTATCCAGAATTGAGTATTTTTTTAAGGATTTGATTCTAACAACTAAAGAAGATCTCGCGGCTGGAGATAGCATTTCGAAATCTATTATTCCTCTTTAGATTAGTTCGAGTAATTTGGATATGTTGAATGGCGAAGCGTACTTGGAAGGTTCTACTTATGGAAACCTAGATCTTGATTGTATGGACGAGCAAGATTGGTGGACTATCGTCATATTCTTTAACTAACTCGAGATCTCCCTAATTGATTTTGTCCAACGGATAGATTGGAAGAACTCATTTGGAAAGTGCCAACGATTATGAAGGTATGGAGAAGTATATAAGAAAGATGCTCTAGTTATTCGAGTGGGTGCGCAATAGAGAAATTCCAAAATCTGAAACTTCTTGTTTTTTTATAATTCATTTGTTGAGCGTAAACTTGTACTCAAAAGAGAGCTTATACATTTGTGAGGCCTTAAGGAAGTGTAGCAAAGTTTTTACACTGTGGAATCAATGACTTGATACTGTAACGACTCTTTTGATTCATAGTGAAATCTAACTGGTGGGCTGTTAGTGCGGAAGAGTGGACGTAGATTTGGATTAAGCCAAACCACTATAAACCTTGTGTTCTTATTCTTTTCCCTAAACTCATTTACTTTGCTTCTCACTTTATTTAATTGTTAGAGTCTCTTTTCTTTTTCAAAGTCTACTGTTAAACAGACTTTGGTTAAAGTAAAGTTTTACACTATACTCTACAAAAATTTGTTTTCACACCTATTCACTCCTCTAGATGCTCATACTAGCATTTACATTACTAAGTCCCAAGTTTGATTAATCTCGAGAGCCTTTAATTCTTCTTCCATTGCTGTCCTCCAACCAAAACTTTGTAATGCCTCAGCGACAGACTTGGGGACAAGATATTGTTCAACAGTAGTTAAAAAAACTCGAAAAGTAGGAGACACAGAAGAGTGAAATAAGATTTGCAATAGAATGTTCAGTACAAGTACGTGTACCTTTGCGATGAGCAATAGGAAGATCAAGATCAAATGCAAGTAGAGGGTCAGGTAATGGCGGATCTAGAGCAGAAGATGACATAGTAGTGACGAGAGGAGTAGGGGGAGCAGTAGTGACACAAGGACGTCGAGTATAAACTTAGAGAGGAAGTGGTTTCTCTGTAGATACTGGTGATACAATTGGAATGGTAGACCGAATGATGGTCACATACAAGTCTTCATCCAATTCAGACACATCAATTGGAACATTATAATAAGGAATTGATTAAAAAAAATGAAACATCAGCTGTTATAAAATATTTTCTCAGTAATGGAGAATAATAGCAATATCCCTTTTGAGTGCGGGAATAACCCATAAACATACACTTGATTGTCTTGGGATCAAGTTTTGATACTCTAGTTCGATGATCATAAACAAAACAAACACAACCAAAGATACGGGGTGGTAGGACAAACAGTGGTTCATTAGGAAACGAACTGGAAAAAGAAATACCACCTTATAAAATAGAAGAAGGCATGCGATTAATGAGATAACATGCAATTAGAACAGCATTAGACCAAAAGGTTTTGGGGACCTTCATTTCAAATGACATGGATCTAGTAACTTCCAATAAATGCCTATTCTTCCTTTCAGCAACACAATTCTGTTGTGGAGTATTAGGACAAGAAGATTCATGGATCATACCATGTTGAGTCATTAAATCAAAAAAAGATGTGGAAAAATGCTCCTTAGCATTATTAGAACGCAGAACTTTAACATGCATGCCAAATTGATTATAAATTTCAGATATAAATGTACGAAAAAATAGAAAATAATTTTGAATGATCTTTCATTAAATATAACCAAGTAACTCTTAGAATAGTCATCGACAAAAGTAACAAAATATATAAAATCTGAATTAGAAACCACATGACATGGACCCCAAATATCTGAATGAACTAATAAGAAAGGAGATGCTACCCATTTAATGACTTGAGGTGTCTAACTAACACGATGTAATTTGCCAAGTTGGCATGACTCGCACTCTAGACTAGAAAGAGATTGAAAACTAGAATCCAACTTTTGAAGACTACGTAGAGAAGGATGACCAAAACGACAATGGATTTGATATGGGGACACAACACTTGAGCAAGCAATTGAAGAAGTATCTTCAAGTACATATAGCCCCCCTTCCTCACATCCTCTACCAATCATCTTCTTCGTAGCCAGATCCTGGAAAATACAAGAATTAGGATAAATAGTTACTGAACACTGAAAGTTTTTGGCTAGACATGAGGTTAAATGGAAATTGTGAAAGATAAAGCACTAAGGACAATGGCAATGAAGGAGTTGGGTTAACTATGCCAATTCCCTTAACATGTGTAGGTGATCCATTAGCCAGAGTAACTATGGATGAAAACGGAGAAAAAGAGAAAAATATACCTAAAAGACCTGACATGTGATTGGAAGCCCCTGAATCAATGATCCAAGGACGAGAAGTAGTTGAAAGGCATGTAGTAACATTAGCTGTCTGTGCCAAAGTAGTAGCGGAAGAAACAGGCTGAGAGATTTGAGATTGTTTGTACCGAGCATATTCCTCACCAGACATAACCACTACCTTGTCTTTAGATAACTGTGGAGTAGAGTCAATATTATACGTCGTATTAGCAAACCGGTGCTGTTACTCTGGTCTCCCATGTAGCTTGTAACAATTTTTTTTTTTTTATTATGACCAAGTTTGCTAAAGTAATGACAAACTTTGTAGTCCCCGAATTATCAGTAGATATGTGAAATTGTCCACAAGAATGCTGATGACCTTGACCTCTCCCTATCCTATGCCTCGGCCTCCTCCTTGGACACCATGCCACAGTTTCCTCCATCACTCTTATTACCACTACCAGTTCGAGTCTGGGACACAAGAGTTTAACTCCCCACCATAGATGTAGTATCTTGAGAAGACTCACGAAATACTTGAAGAACTCGAGCAAACATATCTGTGAATGACACTATAGTCTCTCCTCCAAGAATCTGAAACCTAACAATTTTATATTTAGAACCAAGACTTCCTAAGAATCCCATTACAGCCAATTGTTCCAGCTGATGTTGCATTTGTTGAACATCAACTGAAATAGGGAGAACGGCATTCAACCCTTCATACAATCTCTTAAAGTCTGCAAAGCACTGGGTAATAGAGTGTCCCTTCCTTTCAAATCAATAAAACTCTTGCGATAACTCATAAATTCGTGACAAATTATTTTGGCCAGAATATAATACATTTAAATACTCTCATAGTTCTCTGACTGTATCAATATGAGTTACCATATCAACTACATTACTTTCCATAGAATTCAGTATTTGACCAAGAATACGTGCATCAACACCATCCCAAGTTACATTATCTTTGGGCTTAAACTCAGTTAAGTGTCTATGTTGATTCCCGCCTGTCAAAGTAAGCTTAACAATTTTCTTCCATTGGTGGAAGTTAGTGCTACATGTGAGCTTCTTATTAGTAATTCGATTAGATGAAGAGAAAATCACCTCAGTCATCATAGTATTATTCTTCTCAGGATCTACTTCAATTGTACTCTTCGAGTGATCGCCCATTTTCCAAGAACGATAAAAAAAAAAATTCTCACAATAGCTTTCTTCAGATAACTCAGCCCCAACAATTCACTAATTCAGCAAAATTGATAATATATCTCCATATAAAAGAGTCTCAATGACCCATAAACATCAACAAATACATTAAAATAAACTCATATAACTGCAATAATCATCAACTCATATACCTAGAGACATCCTTAAGAAACGACCTAACCAAATCAACTCATATATTTCACCAAGAATCGACAGCCCAAAAATAAGCAAACCTGCCACCAATATATATTTTTCAATGCTAGAGGCGACCAAAATCAGCAATTCAAGTCAGCGACCAGCACCCCAGCAACCAAAATCAATGACTAAAGTTAGCAACCAGCATCCTAGCAACCACGAGAGTTGTGTCAAGGGAATCAAGCGAACTAGAGAAGACGCATCCTAGCAACCACGAGAGTTGTGTCAAGGGAATCAAGCGAACTAGAGAAGCTGCACAAGGGGTGTAGTGCTAGATGGGCGAGCCGCGCGAGGGTGCCCCACGAACTAGGTGAGTGTGAATTGCGCAAGGCGTGAGGTTGCACGATAGAGAACTCTTGTAAGGAAGAGTCGCGCAAGAAAAGGGACACACGACAGAAACTAGCCGCAATGGCGACTGTTCCGGTGAGTGGCCGATGATGGTGATGGAGACTATTCTTAAGCCCTAGGCTTTGATACCATGTGAAGAAAACGTCCATCGTATTATTCAATAAAGTTTAATATATATACATCAAAATAAACCCTAAAAGTGGTAAAGACCCATTTACCCTTCTTACTTCTAACAAGTTCATGTCGCTGTAAGATACATTTCCAACATTCCCTTCGGACACAACAACATTTGCAGTCATTAATCATTGAGCTCACTCAAGCTTACCATGCTTGCCCCAACAAGTGTCAACAATATGACCAGATTTGCCGCAATATATACACTAATGGCTATCTCGATCAAAACTTTGTCCACTACGTCCACCACCACGACTACAACCTCCCCCGAAACCACAACCTCTATTGGAAAATCCACCACGACCACCACTACTAGCCACAAATGTTGAATTGTCTTTAGATGACATAAAAGACAAAGGGACAATGCGCTAAATTTGACAAAATACTCATTCATAGTAGGAACTCTCTCTCCAGTAAGAAGCTAACTCTTCACAGGCTATAAGTTGGCATTCAAGCCAGATAAAAATCTGGCCACTTGAAATTCAGCTTGCTATGTCTAAAGTCTCTTAAGATCAATAGTGATGGGTTGATAAAGATGAAATTCTTCCCACATACCTTTCAAAGCACTATAATACTCTCCAAGAGACTTGTCTCTCTATTTAAAATTAAGAATCTTCTTATATAGTTCATAAAGTCTAGACATATTTTTTCTTGTGAGTAACTCTCCATAAAATCATCCCACACTCCCTTAGTAGTTGTGTGGAACATGACATCAGCGATGGATGGTTCCATGTTATTCCATAACCACACCAAAAATGTATCATTATCTCTCATCCAATCACTATAGTCTTTAGAATTTTCAACAGAAGGGTCTGTAGTAAGATAATGGAATTTCCCTTTGGCATAATATTGACCTTCATAGCTTGGGCCCATAACAAGTAATTGAAAGATTCATTTAATTTAATAGTGGTAATTTGAACATTGACACTATTCATAGAAGCCTTAGTATCACTCATGATAATAATCTCAATGTAAATATATCTACCACTTAATCAAGAAGGCTGAAACTTTAGTGCAAGAAACAAAACAACAACACTAATGTATAATCAGATGTAATTGGCTCCATAAGTTATGGATTGCTGAAATCTCATAAATATAGACTGTTGTATGTAAAAAAATATCTGATCAAAAATCTCGATTCAAATAATTATATGTTTGATGGAAACCAACAAGATCAGTCAACCATAATCAATAAAGTACTCTGATTCTTGAATCCGCTGATCAGTAAGTGTTGTAATGCATGTTTACAAAATCGAACATAATGAATCTATATCTTTTGATCTTATATGTATTGAGACTTGAAGAGAAAACCGATAAAAATTGCATCTTTAGGTGGCTACATACCATAGAAGAAGTAGGGTTACTAGGGGACTCTCAAACTAGCAATAGGATCAAGTAATCAGATGGTTAGATCTGCTCTAATACCATGTCACAAAGCTGATTAGGGAACCCATAGTAAGTAAAAAGAGAGAAAGAAGGAAGAGAGAAGAAATATAGAGGAGGAGGAGAAGAAGTAGAACATAAAAGAAACAAAGAGAGGGCTATAGTTTTTTGTGTAACAGAAACCCTACACCCATTGTGTTTATATTAAATATAAATTGCATATGACCATAATACCCTTATGTTAGTAAAAAAGAAATAAAACTCTGAAAATTAAAAATAACTCAATTAAAGTAACTTAACAAAAATAATGCCATGTCATACTTCCTGGCCATTCAAATCAGAGATAGCATTGAAGTGATCAATCTTTTACCAAACTTGCACTTGAGTAATTGCTTGAGAAGTTTTGGCATTCATCACGTATGAAAGTTATGGCACTTGTATATCTATTTCCCAAACGACCTAAAATGATTAACTGGACCTGATTTGGAGTTTCGGTAGATGCCAGTTGTGAATATGACTTCTAGAACTTAAAGATTTTGTTTTTGAGTGCCTAAACAGTTTCTTTAATTGATAAAAAGGTTGGTTAAGTTGTTAAGGACTGTGAGTCAAATTCAAAGAAGAGAGATTACTGGGTACTTTAATATGATTGTTGAAAGTGCAGGACTTATCCGGTCAGTTTTAGAACTTAAAAGCAACTGATTTATGCGTCTTTTATTTCTGTTCTTGGTGGCATTGTGCTGTTTAAATCTACGATGTTTTATGCATGTTATCAGATATGCATTTTAATGAACCTTCATGCTTGAATTTATATAGTGAAGTTCTTTATGATTGTTCTTGCATGTGGCGGGTTCATTTGCAGGAAAGTATCTTTCATTTTGCTTCCTTGTCCCTGAAATCTTGCAAATTTATTTTGACGATTAAGTAATCTTATATGTCATGTCATTCCAATAAGAGTTGGTGACATTCTAAAAGTATATGTATATATAAGATCATGAATTGTTCAGATTATGCATAAAATGCTTAAAATATACTCTTAAATGGCTCGAACTCGTGGATGGATCTCCCATTTACGAACCGCCAGGAGTCGCTTTCTGAGCTTCCTCGCTCATCCACAGCATTTATCAGGTTTGAGGATGTTGCAATGGTTTTATGGATGGTTGGTTTGCTATGAGACCGCTCTAGCATACCGTGCCGGGACTTCACATACCATGCTCGATGTGTATTTGCAACTTTGGATAGACTTCAAAGGAACAGATTGGGTGGCTTGGGATCTTTTTACTTGGAGGACCTTCTATGTGGAAACTTGGTTCGCCCCTTACTCTACGAGCCGGCTAGTACTTCTGACCTTTGGCTCCCCCACTGGATCCAGCTTACGTCCCTTCAGCAGAGTTTGTCTCCTCTCCCCTCTGCAGCCGTTTTTATAATTCCTCCAGTAGAGTTGATCGAGATCAAGGAGTGCTGTTTCTTTGGGATGTCTTAGTGAACCTTTTTGTAGGCCTCTTCCTACAGTCTAAGGAACCCCTTTTACTTGGATCATGTATATTATGGTTTCCTTTCGTGTCTTTCACATCCTTGATGTAGGACTTCTGGTTATGCCATGACATTTCTAATTTTGGTTGCTTTATTTATGTTTAGTCTTATTGCATGAACTAATCAAGGCCTAATTATAAATCGAAGTACTATGATTGTTCTAAGATGAACTTAGACATAAGACGGTATGTCGATGAGTCAAATCCTATAAGACTGGCATGTTTCATTTGCTTTTGACACAATGCTCCTTTTCTGATTAATCAAAACAGAGTTTAATACCTCGGGGAAATTTCATCAGCTGCCCTTGCTTTTGGTAAGAAATGTATGCAAAGAGTTCTAATCAGTTAACATTTTCTTGGAAGCAAAACTTAATAAAACTAAGGTTCCATTTTATCTTCTTAAGAAAAGGAGTTCTTAAATATTTTTTTTTTCATGAAAATAAACAAATTTGAAGCAAACTAATTGTTTGTAGAAAATTGGTTCCGTCATATTGCCTAATGTCCAAAATCCTATAGATGTTGATGATCATGGGAGACAAAAGAAGGTGATGGCTGCTAAGGCTGTTTTGAATTGGTAGTCAAAAAATGTTTTGGCCTAGAATAATGTTCTTAAGACAATTGACACCAAACTATCAACTGTCTAGGCTCGTCTTGATCATGTAGACCAAAAAGTAAATCAAATAACTTTGGTCACAAATAGATTGCTTGAGATATTTTCAAAAGAGACTCCAACAGTTGGAATCCGAAAGATACGTATCTCATCATTATTTGGAAGACCAAATGGCCAAAATGGAAAAATTAAAGACAGATCAAGCTCTTGTAGGATGGATAATTTATCCCTCCTCCAAATTCATTTTTTTCCCAATCGTGGCAAAAGATTCCAATGGATGTGGCCCCTTTTAAGGCTACATCAATTGCTTCCATCATTGAAGAAGCTCCAAAGAAGGATCAAGATGATATTGTTGTGCTTCAAAATCGTATTGAAATGGAAAAGCAAAGGAAGATTAGTGAAGAAAAGAAACCAACTCCTAAACCTTTTCTGGAGCCTCTCTTTCCTCATATGGTCTTAAATCCACTTAAGGCCTTCTTGTGAGATCAAAGCAAACAAGAGATACCAACTATTGTTGTTTTCGACTTCACAAAGTGAAGTATCTTTGAATTAGCTTTAGAATCGAATTCCTTGTCTTTTGAAAATACTTCAACCTCTGAGCCACACATAGCAATATCTCATGTACCAATTCTTTAAACATGTTTTCATTATGTGATTAGGGTTATCCACCAATTCTTTATTGGTAAACTAGAAGATATTCTCAAGCTCAAAAGAAGAGAATTTTTGAAAGAAAATGCTGCTCTTTGCGAAACAAGATTTGAATAGGTACTTTCAAGAAATGCCTAAGTTATTCTATGCCCTTAGATTTGACCCCAATTTAAAGTAAGTTTTCTTAGCTTCCATTCCAAAAGAAATTAGACAAATTATGGAATGATCAATTCAAAATGAGCAGAAGATTGTTGCCGATGTTCCTCTTGGAGAACTCCAGTAGGAGATACATCTTGCTCTTGATGATCTCTGCATTCGTAGGAAAGCTTTCAGAAGTAATCTCAAGAGCAACAAGGAACTTGACCAGGCTTGTCAGAAGCATGAGTTGAGAATTAAATGCTCAAAGAAAGACTCCTGTGATGACCCTTCTTGCGGGGATCAATGTAAAAAATGAAGATATTTCAAGAGATTCTCTTTAGGACATACGAAGAAAAGGCATAAATGGTGATTTTCGTGAAAGAGATGCTCTAGACGAAACTATTCTGGAAAGTGCAGAAAATCTTATAGGTGTTATATCTACAACAAGAAGAGTTGGAGTACCAAAAGCAGGGGAAGAAATTCTCATTTGATCCAAAAGATAGAAAAGCAAATTGGAGTACCAGTCCAAGATGATGATGTTGAATTAGTCTTTTACTTAGAAGAGGAACCAACTAAACACACTATATGTGCCATCTAGACATGGTCACGAACTAGTGACACTAAAAGTTCATATGAAGAACTTGAAGAAGAGGTATTCTTCTTTTCTGAACCCCCGATAATCCAAGATCTTTGCGTATGTATACTTCTTCTCTTCTCCTATGTTTCCCTATTAAAATATAATTATCAAAATATGATAAGCCTATTTCTCTCATTGCCTTTATTGACATCGGAGCCAGTGCTTCCTTTCTTGATACAAAGATACTTCTAGAAAAATACTAGACTTCATACAGTTGATATTTTAACTCTGCTTTTGGAGGTACCTTTACTACAAGCGTTCAAAGCAAACCTACATTATACAATTCTTTCTCCAGTATTCAGTCACCACTAAAATCCTTGTTTCGAGTTCACTAGATAAAGATATTATTATCGGTTGGAATATTCTTACACAAATTCCTAAACTTAGATTGTGCCAAATGGACTACAGTTCAATGGATAATTCCAAGAATTTGTAAACATCCAAAAATTCTTCACCACAATTCCAGGAATTTGTAAACATCCAAAGATTCTTCACCATTCAAATGAGCATTTTAGATCCCATCTTACAAATTCTTTTGCGGGCATATGTAGACTCTCACTCAAACTTCTTCATAAATCCATACTCTTTTATCTATTTTCCTTTCAACAAAAACGAGGATGTCAATCCCACCAAAGCTAGTCATTCTAGAATGAATCCACAACACTTGCTTTTAGCACAAAAAGAATGCTTAGATTTACTTCATCTAGGATTAATTGAGCCATTAGATTCTCAATGGGCTTGTGAAGCTCTTTATGTCAACAAATGTGCTGAGCAAAACAGAGGAAAGATGTGACTGTTTATTAATTACTAGCCTCTCAACTAATTCCTACAAGATGATAAATTTCTTCTGCCACATTGAAACTCTTTATTCTCCAGTTTTACCCAAGTCAAAGAATATTCCAAGTTTGCCCTTAAAGCTAGATTTTGGCAGTTATGAATTCATTTTGAAGACAGGGACAAAACTGGATTTTGTATCCCAAATCAACATTTTCAGTGGACAGTGCTCCCTTTTGGCCTTAAGACAGCTGCTTCAATGTTCTAGAAGGCTACATGTAGAATTTTTCAACCTATTCTAGCCAATGCCCAAATTTACATTGATGATATCCTCCTTTATAGCCAGACAAGGATTTTCATTATAAATTATTAACCCAATTTGCCGAGCCGGTATGAAAGCATGGAATCATGTTATCCTAGAAGAAGATGATCATTGCCTAGAAAAAATTGAATTTCTTGAGATGCGTCTCAAAGATGGAATGTATTATCATGGTCCTCATATCACTAAAGAATTGCAGAGATTTCCTAATGAAAATCTTTCCTACAAGCAAGTTAAACAATTCCTTGAGATAATTACTTATCTCAGGGATTTTGTCCCAAAAATGACAGAGTTTGTAAGTCCACCGCCACAAATGCTAAAGAAAGATGCTCCACCGTGGGAATCACAACAAACTAAGTCTATACATAAGCTTAAAGAAATTCTACAGCATCTTCCTTCCATCTGGACATGTCCTCATTTTCTCATATGTTGAAGTTCAAGTAGAAACAGATTCCACATCCTTAGCTCCTTATATTTGCAAAAATGGTTTTCAAAGTATTCCTTTGAAACCAAACATATTGTGGAAAAAAAGAATATACTCGCCAATTTTTTTTCTCGACCAAAAGAATTTACGGCTACCACATCCATATTATGTGGTAAGAAATCCAAGAGGCATTTTCAAGGTTCAAGAAATAAAGCCCAAATGGCATTCATATTAGAAATCCCAAAGCTCATCCAAGACAATGTTCTCTTTGAAAATCTTGGAAGACTTATGTGGCAATATCATTTCCATATTTTCAGCAATTATGGTGGTCTTCTCCTTCGTCCAGATGGATTGCATCCAAAATATCCCTTTATTCATCATCTTACCTTCTTCCCCAAAAGAAATTTCCAAAAAAACTCAAATGATTTTATTGGCATTCGTTTAATTTTTATATCATTGCCATTGAGTTTCCAATGGCAAAAAAACACAAATGATTTTATTGGTATTTGTTTAATTTTTATACCATTGCCATTGAGTTTCAGATGGCCAAGATGCCTCTTATCATCAGTAAAATCATTCAAGGAGAAGCCAAATATAAATATTTTGGTTAGATGCTTAGTTGGTTCAAATTATTAGGTACATGGAAAAATATTTTCGAAGCCCAACTTAGAGCATGCAAACCCAACCCAAAGCTTTATGCAGTTGTTTTATTTTTCAGGCCATGATTATTTGTTCGACCTAATGGAGATACGTGTAAATTTCTAGCAAATGTTGAAGTATCCACATATAAACCCCAACATATTCCAAATGAGATTTTTACAACTTTTCCTTGTAGAATCTCAATTTATCCTTAACAGTATCGAGTATTGCAGAGGATATCATGTTGGCGCAATCAAGTTATTCCACCCAAAGCATGGTCAACAAAAATTGATAATGTTTCTTGGGATCATTATAATGACTATCGTGCAACTAGAACAACAATCGATACTTGCCTAAGAAGATACTACAAAATGGACATAACAGACACTTTTGGGACACAAACTGATTCATAGGATCCAGCTTCTTCATCATAAGACCCATGGGGAGGACCATCATTACAAGATCCTTTTGATTATAGTGAATTGCACTTGCACTCAATCTAGGTCTTGAAAAAAAAATTCCTTTGCTTTAGCTTGGGTATCTATCCCAACCCGGCATTCTAGCAAGTCCACTGATGTTCCAACAAGCTCTCATCGGTCATCCAAAAGACAAAGGCAATTTGAATTAGATACAAAAGGTGCTTCAAAATTGAAGAAGTAAAGAAGCTCCTCGAAGCACTTAGGCAACAATATAAAGATAACTTGGGGAAAAGTGTTACTGATACCCCGTCCAGCTCTAACCAGCCCCTAGAAGCCATTGATACTCGCCACCTCGATGCTCTTGAAGTTGAATGACTCATTAGAGTGTATAGGAGATAGAAAGACAGGGATGACATTGATAGCTCAGACGATGACAAACCATTCCATAAGTACAATCTTTGAAGCATTCTAAAGTCCCCAAAGGAAAAAGAAGTCTAAAGCAAACACGTGAAGAGAGAGAAAATTTGGCCTAAAAACACTATTCGACACTATTTGACACTATTCAGCACAGTTCATATAGGCTGCGCATGATAATTCTTCTTGGCTGGGGAAGATTTTTTTTTTTTTTTTTTTTTTTCAGAAATAGTTCTTTTCTATTTCTATTCCGGGGAACAATTTCTAAGTAAAAGAACCCGTTTAGTAACTATATAAAATTTCTACTCTTGGAATAGAAAAAGAATAGAAATGCATTTCAATAAATTGAAATTCTAATTTAAAAGAACCAATAAAAGAACCCGTTTGTTGGATAAAGGATTTATTCATCCTAGTGCATCACCTTGGGGAGCACTAGTTTTGTTTGTGAAGAAAAAGGATGGTTCATTGCGCTTGTGCATTGACTATCGCCAACTTAATCAGGTGATGATTAAGAACAAGTATCCATTGTCGAGGATTGATGAATTGTTTGATCAGCTTCAGGGAGCGTCGATATTTTCTAAGATCGATTTGAGGACAGGGTATCATCAGTTAAGGATCAAGAAGGAAGACATACCAAAGTCAGCGTTTCGTACCCGATATGGGTTGACAAACGCCCCAGCTGCTTTCATGGATCTGATGAATCGAGTGTTCAAAGAGTACTTAGATCAATTCGTAATTGTTTTCATCGACGACATCTTGGTGTATTCAAGGAGTACTGAGGATCATGAAAGGCACTTAAGGATCGTGCTTCAGACTTTGAGAGATCACGAGCTGTACGCCAAGTTTAGTAAGTTCGAGTTTTGGCTAACTCATGTGGCTTTCCTAGGTCATGTCATCTCCGGAGAAGGAATCTCAGTGGACCTAGCAAAGATTAAGGAAGTGATCAACTGGCCGAGACCAACGACAGTGATAGAAATCAGAAGTTTTCTGGGTTTAGCAGGGTATTACATACGGTTTGTAAAATGGTTTTCAGGGTTAGCATCGCCGATGACGAGACTACTGAAGAATGAAGAAAAATTTGTGTGGACGGATAAGTGTGAGAGTAGTTTCCAAGAGCTTAAGCATAAGCTAACTACCGCACCTGTGCTTACTATTCCATCTGGTCCATGTGGGTTTGAGATCTATAGTGATGTGTCATTTAAAGGATTGGGTTGCATATTGATGCAGCATGGTAGGGTTGTTGCATATGCATCCCGTCAATTGAGACCTCGCGAGTTGAATTATCCGACGCATGACTTGGAGCTTGCAGCGATCATCTTTGCCCTAAAGATTTGGAGGCATTATTTGTGCGGAGAAAGCTTCCAAATCTTCACTAACCATTAGACTCTCAAGTACTTATTCTCTCAGAAGGAGTTGAATATGAGACAACGTCGATGGATGGAGCTCTTAAAGGACTATGACTATGAGATTTTGTATCACCCGGGAAAGGTGAATAAGGTCGCCGATGCACTGAGTAAGAAGTCTTCAGTTGCTCAGATGGTACTCAAGGAATGGGGTCTAATTGAGAGAGCACGAGATTCAGATTTCAAGTTTGAGGTATAACACCTTTCGAATCTTGTGACCACCCTTAGAATTGAACCAAAAGTGCAAGTCAGAATCAGAACGCTTTAGCAGACGAATCCAGATGTTCAAAAAATCCTGCAAGAGGATGCAGAGAAAAGGAAAACTTCATCTCAGATTTCTGAGGATGGAATATTGAGGTTCCAAGGACGATTGGTTGTATCTGACGATATGGAGCTTAGAGAAGAGATTCTATCAGAAGCGCATCGCAGCAGTTATAGCATTCATCCTGGTAGTACCAAAATGTATCAGAATCTATGTCAACACTTCTGGTGACGTGGCATGAAGGCGGACATCGCCAAGCATGTCGCTAAGTGTTTGACGTATCAGCAAGTGAAAGCTCAGCATTGCAAACCGGGAAGACTTCTGCAACCTCTTGAGATCCCAGAATGGAAATGGGAGCATATCACGATGGACTTCATGACGGGACTACCGAGGAGCCAGAGAGGAAATGATTCGATTTGGGTAGTAGTCGATAGACTGACAAAGTCGGGTCACTTCATTGCAGTACGAAGAGACTTGAGTTTAGATAGACTCTCGAAGACATGTTGAGAGCTTGCGTCTTAGACTTCAAAGGAAGCTGGGAGGAACAGCTTCATCTGGTTGAGTTTGCTTACAACAACAGTTATCAGCAGAGTATTCAGATGGCTCCTTTTGAAGCATTGTATGGCAGAGCATGCAGAACGCCTGTGTGTTGGGACGAAGTCGGGGAAAGAAAGATCACCGGCCCAGAGTTGGTTCAGCAGTTAGTGGAGGCAGTTACAGTTATCAGAAATAGATTAAAGACCGCTCAGAGCCGTTAGAAAAGTTATGCTGATAAGCGTCGAAGGCCATTCGAGTTCCAAGTTGGTGAGCATGTCTTTCTGAAGGTGTCACCAATGAGAGGTACTTCCCGCTTTGGCAAAAAGGGAAAACTGAGTTTGAGGTACATAGGTCTCTTTGTGATTTTGGAAAGAATAGGGAACTCTAACGTATCGTCTTGCACTACCGCCGAGGTTGGCACAAGTGCATGACGTTTTTCACGTGTCAATGTTAAGGAAGTATGAACATGATCCAACACACTTTCTAAATTTTGAGGAATTAGACGTGGATGATAGGGTGTCATACGTTGAAAGCCCGATTCAGATCGTGGACCGCAAGGAGCAGGTTTTGCGCACCAAGACCATCCCATTGGTCAAAGTGGTCTAGCAACACCACAGTACTGAAGGAGCAACTTGGGTAACCGAAGATTCAATTAGAGAATTGCACCCTCACCTTTTTTGCTTCAAATGTGTAATGATTTAAATTTCAAGGATGAAATTTTTATAAGAGGGGAAGAGTTGTGACATCCCGATTTTCCAATTCTAATTTCAATAAATTGAGACGAGCATTTCATTGGCACGCCTATAGTTCATTTCCTTGAGTCGGCCACTCATGTGAAAACTAGTCTATCAGGTGAAGTCGTTAAGAGATTTTAATGCATCAAACTCGATAATTTGATCAAGAAGCAACCTTTCGACCGAGATAATCTGCAAAGGTCATTATGACACAAACAAAAATCGATTAGAAATCGAAGATAGTCGGCTCGATAGAGGCATATGATCAAGTGTTGATGATTCCACCGATCGCACAATTCTAGTTGATCGGCACTGGACCGACTTTTCTATCGATTGGGTACCCTGTGCCCGTATTTGAAACCTTGAGATTACTCTGACAACCGAAAGTTGCCAATGTGGCAAAGATGTAGATTGTGGCTTGAATTGATCAACCACATATCAAATGCACAAAAATTTCTAAAGGCTACCGGGTAGGTTGGGCCACCCTTGTGTCGTGCCAAAGTGAGATTAATCGTAAAATTGAGATTGAATTCTGAAATTGGAAGTCCTAATGTGTCACAAAATTTATTAGGAACATTGGATTAAATTATAAACTTTAATTTAGACTCAATTGGAAGAGAATTGATGGGAATTGAAGAAATTGGATGTACAAGAATTGGACCCCGGCGGAAAATGAAATTGAACCTATTGGACTAAAGTTGTGGTAGGTTGGAGTTAGTGGATATTGACATCACAAGTGATGTCATGGGGGATGCGAGATTGGCTAGGGTGGTGACAAGTGGAAGGTGGGGATGAGCTCTTAGAAAAGTGGGATGTCACTTCCCCCTTGTCCCCATCATCTTCTTCATTGGAACTAGGAAGAGAGAGAGAGAGAGAGAGAGAGAAAGAGGGAAAAAGCTGAAAGGAAACCAGCAACCACCCCCTTTGTCCGCCCCCTCTTCGCCGCTCGGTTGCTCGCTTGGCCGACCGCCCTTCGCCCGCATTCCTTGTCGCTCGCCGTTCATCGGAGCTCGCAACGTCGCCAACCCACTCGCATCAAGCTACTCCGCCTCCGCCCGAACTCCAGCGTCGTTGTCCCTCCTCGCCAGCAGCTGCTCGTCGTTCGCCAGCCATCGTCAAAGCTAGCAAGACCGCCGGAGCCGCCGCTGGTTGTTGCTTGAGCTGTCACCAGTCTTCCTCCACCTTTCCTTTGCCCGTTCAGCCGCCGTGCCGCCTCCCTCCAAGCTCGGTCAGTGGCTGGAAATTCCAGCTAGATCCGACCCCTTCCAAGCTCGATTTGGCCGCCTTTTAGTTCTCATTTGGTGTTGATTTGTGTAGGTTTGTCGTTGGCGCGTTGTGCTCTTCGCCGGAGACTCATCAAAAAGCGATTCCGGTGAGTTTAGCTCACTAAACCTTGATTAGTGAGTTAATTATGCCTTAAGTGTGTTTAGCTTAGGTTGATTGAGATTAGGTTGTTAAATTAGTTTATTTAGATGTGGATTAGATTAAGGTGATTAATTAAAGTAAAGTATGTTTAGTTTAAAGGTTAAGTAGGTTTATTTTAATATAAGCCTTGATGTGACTTAAAGGAATTTATTTATGATTTAAATAAATGTTTCGAAATTATTGGATTATTTAATAATATATCATATTCCGAAAATCATTAAAATATTATTATTATTAAAAAAAACTCGAAAAATTATTTTTGATCATAATTGCTCAGAATTTCATGCCGATCGCCGCTGTATATTTAGAATTTGAAATTGATGAATGGTTAATGCAAATTGAGTGTTGATCTTGGAAAACATAGGTTTTATTTAGAAAATCTCAAATGTCGGATTTGGCATTGAAATTGGATTTTTAAAGAATAATATTGTAATTGGGGTATGTAAATGATGTGCAAAGTGCCTTGGGTTGATTATAAGTTGCTGTATGATAATTAAGATAAATTGTCTTTAGCTATTGAGCTGGAATTGCCCTTATATGGGATGTCCCATACAACGGATGCGGGTCGCGGTTGATTCTGGGCCCATGCTCCTTCAGGAACGCCGTCGATGTACTGACGAAGCTGCGCTCCAAGGTGGGGAGGCGATGCCTAGCTATATGTCAGTAGATAGCCGAATTGCGAGTAGGCTATGCCCTTGTGTGGCAGTGGATAATGATGATTTGGAACGCTTGCTATGGTTGTGAAATTAAGTGAAATTGATTGTGTTATGATGGTTTACATTCTTATTATTACTTGTGCTTGAGTGATATGAATTGTACTAACTTGCAGGAAGGCAATAAGGCGAGGTAAGTCTTTTGTGCTGTGTGGCTAGACCACTCTATGGCGTATTTTCTTTCTAATAGGGGTTTAGGAGGGGTGAACTTGCTGAGACAATGTCTCATCCCGGTTTGGGAAAAATATTACAGAACCGTAGATGGCGGGACCCTCGGAGAAGAATGGCATCCCAGTGCAGATCATCGAGCAGGTGCACAACTTCCCTGATCCTGGGAGCCATTAGGTCTATGAGCTGATCAGGAATACCGTATGGATTCAGGAGACCGAAGATGTTAGGGTACCCCATAGGTATAGGGCTTGGTTCCGTTTTGGGGCCAATGGTTTTAGGATTGGTCCACTTGACAGTTTTAATATTCCACTAGCCGTGATGGATGCTATTCTGGGTGAGGGTGTGGCTGACCTTCCTGATGGTAGGGTGGACAACCCATCGTCTCCGGACCCAGTGCAGTCAAATGTGGAGGATGTGGGATCGACGAACGAGTCCGATTAGTAGTTATAGGACTGTTCCTCTTTTTGGTGGACTGATCCATGTTGCGTAGACTGACTCATTTTTTATGCACATAAGCTCTGATCCATTTTTGGTGCACATAATCTCTGGATCTTGTTGGTGTATGTAAACTCTGGAATGATGATATATGAAAGTATGTTGGTTTTTTGAATTGATCTTTCTTGCTATCCTATCCATATGTTTTTAATAGGAGTTTCTTAGCACGTTCCGCATGCGCAATAATATATGAAACGGGTTGGCGACACTACCTGGCAATGTCGCATTTGCATGACCATGGTGGGATGTTGGCACGCTCGAGATTCGGGCGTGACATATAATTCTTTAAAACTAGGAATATTCTAGTCAATCCTAGTAACATGCTCAACACTTTTCACAATGTGGAACCTATGCATCATAATTCTATTACTCTAAAATTTTCTATGGGTGGCTAAGAGGCAATTCCTATTCTGAGGCCAAGGAGGGGCTGTATATGGGATATCATACTTGCCACAAATTCTGTTTTCGTTTTCCCTAACTTGTATAATAGGCATAGTAGCAGTAAAAGTTTAATGGGAAAATAACACTAATGGTCCTAGAACTTTGCTTTAATACGTAATGTTATTCATAAATTTTTAATTTGTTTAATACGATCCCTGAACTATTAGTAAATGTTTGATATTGTACATCCAGTATTTTTTTTTTTTGGTAAGTTAATAGGATTTGCTGACGTGGCTTTCAATTTGCTAAGATTGAATGGTGTGCAATAAAAAAAAATTACACTTAGATTATTCAAGTAAAAGATTCATCTCAGATTAAGATATCATAATCTATATCATCAACTAATTATCAACATAGCAACACCATAATTTCTTTCCTCTTGTAAAATAGATTTATAAAAAAATAGACATGTTAATTCATCGTTCTTAACAATACAACTTAGCATTTAATAATCAACTTCACCAGATAACGTCTAATTTGTTGTTCGTGCAAATGGAAGGGCTATAATTAGAAATTTATTAATAATTTATAGATCACATTGAACAAATTAAAAATTCATAAACCATATTACACGTTAGGCTAAAATTGTATCATTTCCCAAATTCAATTTAGTTAAGATTTTGTGTAATTTGCCATGAGGGTATTCTCAATGTCAACTCTTCAAGAGTAACAAATCAACCAAATAAAAGAACGTGAAAATTTTATCAACAAAAATTCTCTTGTTTTTACCTTGGAGTGAACCAACCTGAATTTCTTGACCAGGGCATCCTTCTTTTGGCAAGTACTAGAATGGAGAGATTGGATAGGGAAAATAAAGAACATCAATTTGTGAAAATTTTGGTTAGAACCATTGCCAAATGTCCTAAAAACTTAAGTTATTAGATAAATGTGTAGTTATTTATTTAAATAATTTAACACTCACCCTTACATTTAGTTTTGTCTTTTGCCTAGTACTAGACGTGAAAATTTAATTGGAGAGGCAAATGGAACCTAATAAAATTTGAATTCAAGATCTCTAGCTCTCACACCATGTAAAGATTTTGGTATAACCACCACCAATTATTTTAAAAGTTTAACAATTAAATGAAGGAGTGATTTATTATTTAAAAAATAAATATTCTAACACAATCGATAGAACTCAACTCCTTTCCATGTCTTGATAATGTCTATTTACAAGAGAATGAAGACAAGTATAACTGTGTACGAAGTGTCAGACAGCACCTATAACGAAGCCACAATGCCTTACTACAATCATGTACTTCATATGAAATAACTATGGCATCCATAAAATCATGTACAGCAATGAAGACACCAATATAGCTGGAACAATACCTCTTCCCCGAGATCCGTCACTCCCAACCAAGCTCATGGACTGCGATTGGATCATGATAATGAATTTACAATCTCCAACAGATGGATCGTTGTCCGTAATCACCGACAGGTTAGGGAATTGACAGGCGGTGTCGAGTTGGTCATGCTGCTGGTAGTAGCTATTGAACGCGTACGAGATGTTCCCTTGAGCAGTCAAGTTGCTACACGAATTCCCGTACCCAAGACTCGTGCAGTCCGCGTTGGCGCAGGCGTAGCTCACGCTAGGCGCCACTTGCGAGTCTTGGAGGCTTGCTGACTGTGACATCACGCACCATTTCTTAGCCAGATATTTGACATCCCTTGCAGCCACCAAGCCATTTGAGCTTGTGGAACCGAGATTGAGCTGGTACTTTGGCTGCCCGTCGAAATAGAACAAGCCCCAATGGCGCTCGAAGTTGCCGGGTTGAATGCTCTTTGCATCTTCATCGATTAGGCTGAACAAGTAGACGTCCATCTGGCCAGGCCTCATGGGGGTGCCCTTTCCAGTCGAATACTTAGTCATAAACCCTTGGTTGAACCGTTGAGCGCTCTTCGCATTTGCATTCTTGTCTCCATCTGTAGGCCAACCGATCTCTCCAACAGTGATGGACATGTTTCCATAACCATTCTTCTGCAGGGCCCACACAAGCATGTCGTGATTTGCATCCAACACATTGGTGTATAGAGTACCTTTATCGTTCAGCGGCGATGACGAGCCGTCAAAGAAGGCAAATTCCGCTGGGAAGTTGGGGTCGTTGTAGAGGCTAATGAAAGGGTAGATGTTGATGGTGAAAGGAGCTCCATTGTCGCTGAGGAACTTGACGATCTCCAACATGAGATCATGGATATCTGACCGGAAGTCTCCATCAGAAGGAAGGTTTGTCAGCTCTCTAACACATCAGCATTGAGAGGGATGGTGACTTTGACCTGTGTGCTCAATCCGGCTTTCACAACAGCTGCCTGGACATTCTGGAGGGCGGGAAGGGTTGTATTAAGGTAGGTTCCGTTGTACGTCGAGAGAAATGGTTCATTCCCTACTGCAATATACCTAGAAGAAACATCATTCTTCGTCATTACAAGTAATGAAATATCTGAATGCTCGTTTAAAGAAGCTAATATGAGTTCGGATACTCTGATCAAAATTGAGAGGACTCTAGCTAAAATACCAGGCTGGTGGGGACTAAAACAGAACCCGATTGTTATATCTATTTCAAGCACTACTTAAATGATGGCAGTCCCAGGAAGTTACTTCCATAGCCAGGGAATATGATTTGCATTCTCTCTGTAATGCATCCCAGGCCACACCAAGAATAGGTCCAAGACCCTACTCTTCAGACATCGTTTCTAACATATCCTAGTTTGGTGTTCTCCTAGTTTCAACATCGATGCACATGTCTGTCACAGTTATTTGTCCATACACATGGCCTGGATGAGAAGATAATGATGAATAGGGGCAAAGGACTGGCTAGATACCTGAATGAAGAAAAATATCATACAGATTGACGCCTAAGGCAAAGGAACAAACTCAGAAACAAATAGGAATTTGATGGGTTCCATCAAGCCAAAAGAGAGAATTCTTTAATAAGCCATATTTCGAATGGAATGTCAAATAAGTTCCTGCTTCAGAAAAAAAGAAAAGTTCTACTTGCAGAGATTCCACATCTACGCAAATCGATTGTTGTAGACCTGGTTCTTTTATCAATCAAATGATTAAACTCTTAATGAAGAACTAGAATATAATCTTGTTGAAGTCAATTATATGTGACAAAATTATTTGAATCTATGCAATGAGGAACGCATTAGCTTGGTGGTTAGGTAAGATTCTGCTTTCCACATAAATTAGCAGCTGTTATCATCATTGCACAAACCATCCTCTGTTTTCGAGCAATCAGTTAGCAGGATCTCGTGATTATGATTCTGTCTAAAACATCAATCATCACCCTATTATTTCTTTGAAAGCTGGAGATTTTGTTGGCCTGGGCTTTACCACCAAAGGTATTTCGCATAAAAAAAAAAAAAAAAAAAAAAAAAAGAAAGAATAAATGGTCTCCCTAGCTGCCTTCATATTACGTAATAACTTCGGGGTCTTGTTGAAGGATTGAAAGGAGACGAAATATAAAGAAGATAGGACTAGGAGCCTCAAAGAACTAGACTCAATAGTCACGTTCTGCGACTCCAACTAGCTAAATAAAATGCAAATGAACTAGGATATAAGATAAGCCGTGTGTGATCAAAGAAATAGACGCTCCAAACAGTTCAAGGAAGTGGGGAAGTGCCTTTGCAAAGTAGGCCTTCTGAAGCTGCACTCACATTTTCATTTAAAATCACTTCCTAGACAACTAAATTAGCATGTAAAGACCACTCTGCAGTCCAAAGCAGGTGAAGACACACAGAAACAAGAAGCCTAATGAGACTCTGAACCAGATGGTCTCATAATCGTTCTAGGATGTAAATTTTAAATTTTGCAAGCGAATTTTGCAAAAGGCTAATAAACTCAGACCCGCTTTCTTTGAATTTTTGTAATCCCAACGAAATTGAAGTTCTGATTTTCATCAAGACCACATAAGCAGACCCATAAACATTTGAACCAACGTATTGCTAGTGACTTCATATAAGGTAAACAGAACAACAACAAAAAAACCGGGGGAAAAAGAATTGTGGAGAGGTTACCGGATGTCCACTCCATTGGAGGAGACATAAGTAGAGAGATTCTGCGCGACCCAATTCTCCGCCGCCCCAACGTTGCTCGCCAGAGAAGAGAGCATGTCATTCGGAATCCCCAACATCACCTGAAGCCCGGACTTACTCAGAGCGTTCAGGTAGCTCGAATTAGCATCGAAAAACTTCACCTTCTGAAACCCGTTGTCCTTCAGCATCCTTACCACCGTCGCAGGCGGCAAAGGATGCGTCGTCTGTGTTCCCCAGTTTACCCCGATTCCACCCACCGAGGTCACCAGCTCAGCCAAGAATAACAGGGCAACACACAGCCTACTAAAAGCTATAAATTTAAAGAACCCCATACTCACAAAATTTCAGTTCGATCCACCTAAATAATCAGTTTACTTGGGTCCTCCTATAATTTAAGCCGAACTTTCCACTGAGTTAGAGATAGAATCCAACTACCAACGACGCAGAAACCTGAGTTGGACTTTTTTTATACAAAGGGAGAGGGAGAGGGAGAGAGAGAGAGGGAATCTCGAGCTTGAGACAGACTGACCACGGATAGTTCCTTACAAATGTTCCTTACATGGTACAATAAAGAATCATCAGGGATGGAGGGAGAGAGTTGCAAGCAAAAGAGAAGTTGATAACCTCAAATTAAAGTTGGTGAAAGTGGCAGGGTATGTGTAAAGCATCAACAATAAAGCATATAGCGAACAGGGTAAAAGAGAACTCCCCAAGAAAGCTCAGAGGCAGAAAGATCACCAAGAACAGAATAAAAGAGAGCGCCCCCAGAAAGCACAGAGACAGAAAGATCACCAGGAACAGGGCATAAAAAAAAAAGAAAGCAAACGGAATACTCCACGAAAACGGAACAACTCGAAAGTTCGTAGAAAGACAAGGCGTATAGATGTCCTAGGAATTCAACGGCACGACCGACAACGAAGAGAAGACACGGAGAGCTTAAAACCGGGGGAGAGCTGCTTTTGGATTGACATCTCCAGGAGGATATATTAATTTAGGCGTCTCTTTCAACTTGAACGATAAGTTGCTCACCCACTTCAATAATTAAGGAAAGCGAAACTCGTCACCAAATTACTTTCGATCTCTAATTTCAAGCGTTGCAGTCTTAAATTTTTGACTTTGACATGCTTGAATCCTATAATAATTAACTCTTTCAATTTGAAGTTGAGGGATTACTCGTGCCTCAGATCTTATGCGACTGTAATAAAAAAAAAAAAATACCACGTACATAACCTATCCATTAAATCCCAACAAAACTAGAAAAGAATTAAAATGGACAACTCTCTCTTGTTGAAAATTTTACAAATCAAATGCATTATTGCAATATGTTTTAAAACTTTTATTGTTAATCGTTCGATAACAGGGAGAGATGGAGTTTTGCCTTGCTCAAAGAATTTAAAGTAGTGTTATAGTTAATTTTTTTAGTATAATTTAACCGTTCATTTGGAATTTTTTTTTTTTTGTGTGAATCTCAATAGATTTAAGTAGCAGTATTATCTTTTGAAATCAGTAACTATAATTGCTTCTTAAGTCCTAAAAATATTTCGCCTCACGTGTACTCCTTATTTGTTCTGCCCTTTGGTACTCTAGAAATCGAGTAATTAATTTAAGGTGAAAAAGCGGAGCTAGTGTGGTCCTACTAGCCTTTTGACTTTTTAATGGTGCGCAGGATCGTTAAAAGTTAATTCATTCAAAGATTTGATATCATGAAATTTTGAGCCATCACCATCCCTTAATCTAGAAGTTTAGACCAAGGTACTAGTGAATACTAGACACTATCTACTCACAGCTCCATTTATATTTGCAAAAATAAATATTTTTAAAATATATTTTTAAAAATGATTACTCATATTACTTTTTAAAAAAGAATCACAAATATTTTCATCTTTTATAAAAATATTTAGATGTGTATTTCTGTTAATAATAAAAATATTTTTCATTGATTAATTATTTCAAGCAATACAAGTAATTATTTTGAAGAAAACATTCCCTCAATTATTCATCTTCTTCGAAACATTACCTTTTGCATTAGATTTCAATTTACATGTAAGTCAAATTTCAAAAATATGCCTAGACCTATCAAATGAAAAGTTCGAATTGGGATCAAATGGGTGAAAAATAGGTTTGATCCATGTTGATGTATTTTTATGTAATATAATTTTGGAGAATCGTACTCAAATTGACGTGTACCCAACTTAATTTCGGCTTAATTCTTGGCAATTTTTCCTTTAAATATGAAAAAGCATATTGAAGAAGACTTATCAACTTAAAAAATTAAACATGACAAAATATTAGCTAATTGGAAATTACTAAAGAATTTGATGAAACAAGCAAGAACCCTCTCATGGTGCTAGAAATCTGATCGAATTTGAACGGAAAAAACAAATCAAGAAAATGAAATCGTGACTTTAGAAAACGATTATAGTGATGGTTGCGTTTGGGAAACGTTGTTATTAAGTGTGATTATTTAGAAAGATATTAATAGTGTTCAATATTTTTCAACTATTCTAGCGAAGAACCCTCGTTATCAAAGAATATTTTGAAGACACTCGTCTGGAAAACTCTTTTTTTTTTAAATCACAAATTTAGTAATTTTCCCTTTATAAAGATTTAGAAGTGTCGCCTGATGAGACGCTACACGTGGAGCATGACAGTGACAGACGCTACTATTGACGAAAACCCAAGCTGATCTCGAAATGATTACTTGAATTCTTGCTCCTGTCCAATCGATGGCTTATATCCTTGTTTCAATACACCGAAGACCTTTTATCCAAACCTTGCTCATGATTTTAAAGATATTTTAAATTCCTAAATGGAATTAGTTGATATTTGGACCTGAGTAAGTCCTTAAAAGACTCATGAAAAATAAGCGGGAAAATTACCCTAGGGTGAGAGATCCCGCATTATTTTCCCATTCTTTCTCCGTCGGAAAAATAAAGATAGATAGTAAATTATGGAGCCTCACGATGGTGAATGTATCAAGAATTTGGTTCTGGCTATTACTGGGTAAACGATATAGTAGCCTCCCGCACCTGATACGCTTGTGATAAATTTATTTTAAATTAATTTTTTAACTACCAAAAACCCCAAACTAATACAATTTTAATAAATTTATCCCAAACTAATATAGTTGTGATAAATTTACTCATATGTTAGTTTTTGTTAAACTCTACTATCAAATTACTAAGTTGAATGACATGTGACAGTTGACTGATATACCAGTTTTAGATTTTACTCTCCGTTTGTTAAAATTATATCATTTTTGTGATTTTTTGTAGTATTAATTTAATTGAATGGAGAATATATTTGTTACAAATGTATCATTTTAGGGTTTTTGGTGATCAAATAAATTAGTTTGTGATAAATTTGTCACAAATAAATCATTTAGAGTTTT
Organism: Eucalyptus sideroxylon; assembly: GCA_014182405.2. NCBI lineage: Eukaryota > Viridiplantae > Streptophyta > Magnoliopsida > Myrtales > Myrtaceae > Eucalyptus > Eucalyptus sideroxylon. The sequence continues at coordinate 26,362,589 of CM024550.2, forward strand.
TTATAATCAATCGGGGTAAATTTATTATGGGTGCACCAATTTAGATTTTTTATTATAAAAAATTTATTTTGGAATAAATTGATCACAAGTGTATTGATTTAGGGTATTTCAGCATATTAACCCTTACAATTTTGGTTACGGAACCTTTTTCAAGTATTGGAAGGTTTTACTAAAAATTGATTGGTGATTACTTCTTCATTCGACATTCATTATAACTAGATTTTTTGTTATGTTAAAATGCTTGTGATCCCCACTTTTGCACCCATAATCGAGAAATTTCGAACTTCCCAACATCGCAAATAGTAAACACTCAATTCTAAAGGGTCAAAAATGGATTGTCCATTTTGTATAACAATATGAGTGTTAAAAGATCGTTTTAACGAGTAGAACCAATTTCTTAGGAATAAACTATATTTTGGGCCATGTATCTGATAGCTTAACCTTTGGCAAACTTTCGAGCAACCTAGGTCAAACTTAATTATTCAATGGAGGCAAATTTTGAGATGTCAACACTTGGGAAATTAGATGACGAATGATTCAAAGATTTAGGCTACATTGCTAAAAGGACGTCATGGGATGCTAATTCCTCCTATGTGCGAACACTGAGACTTAAGGCTTGTCTGGTAACATATCAAATAGCGGATGATTCTATTCTTTTGTTCTTCAAAACAAAAACAAAAAACAAAAAAACAAAAAAAAAATCCATTTGATAATGTTTTTGTTTCGGAGAATAGATTTAGAACATAATAAAGAAATAAATTAAAAAAAAAAAGTTGCTTCTTTATTCCTGAAACAATTCCATAATCAAGTCAAAACCATTTTTTCTCTTTTCTTTTCTTTTTTCTTTTCTTTTTTTCTTTGTTTCCTCGTCTTCTTCCCCTAGAAGGTCGCTAGCCAAGGTTTGGCAATCTCATTGAAGCCTCAACAGATCTAGCGGGTTGAGCCTCATTAGTGGCTCGGAGAGGCAATCCTTGCTAGATCTAGTGTGGTGAGCCCAACGAGGCTCCCCCAAGGCCAGAAACCTCGTTGGCGACCCGGTTAGAGGAAGAAGAAGAAGAGAAAATAAAAAAAACATGAAAAATGTAATCAAATTATTTAAAAGAAATTCTAAGTCATAAAAAAATTTAAGTGTTGTACCAAATGCATTTCTATTCTAGGAATAAAAAATTTGGACAATTATCAAATACTTCTAATTGCTCAAAAACTCATCCAAAAAATAGAATAAAAAAAGTATGTTTGAGTATAAATTATTTTGAAAATAAAATGGTTACCAAATACACACTTAAAATATTTATGTTTTTGTAGACCAGTTTCCATCCCAAATATACTTAGGTAGTGGACTTTCTTTTCTACTATGCCTAAGCCTTAGTTCGAATCAAGTTTGAAACCAACACTCTCCTCAGAACAATAAAATGTCTAATCGGTCTAGCTTTCCCTATTCAATTGGTAGTGGCTTCGATCTAGTTTATTGTTGTTGTTGTTGTAATTGTTATTGTTATTGTTATGGTTAATAATAATAATAATAATAATAATAATAATAATAATAATAATAATAATAATAATAATAATAATTGAATCCTCTATAGATTTCTCAAACCTAGAATTTGGGAAGATATTAGGAACCGATGCACTACTAACTAGCGGCCTTCAAATTCTAAAATTCGAGGTGCCATAATTGACAATAATTAGATGTAGAACATAATGACTCTACGATATGACATAACAATATTCACATGCAACATGAAATGGCAAATAGGATTCAAAAGATGATGATAGAATTACATGACGCAACAATGTCCACATGCAATATAACAAGGCAAATCTAATGTAAACTATAATTATCAAATGATATAATATAGCAATAATCACATGCAGTATGACATGGTAAATCAAATTTAAAAAATGATAACAAAATGAGATGACATGGCAAATCAACTTTTAGAAGATAATGCTGAAGTGACATGACATAATAATAATCCCATACAACATGACATGTAAATTAAATTCAAAGCATGACAAATGAATGACATAACATAACAATATTTACATGCCGAATGATATGACAAATCAAATTTGAAAGATGATAAAAAAGATAAAGACACCACAAGTGTCATGACTTTTATACATTGCTCATTTCAATGCCATAACTTTTTTTAGATCACTTAAGTGCCATAACTTATAAAGTAATTGAAAATTTATATGGTAGGAATATAAATTATGGCACTCAAGTGAGTTTCGTACATAAGTTACGATACTCAAATAATCAAAAAAAAAAAAAAAATTATGGCGCTCAAGTGAGGGCTATAAAAAAGTTAGTCACTTGTGGTGCCTTAGTTTGAGGCCGTGGGAAGTGCACAATAAAATCTTGATGCATTTATTTGGAGAGAATACTAAGAGAGAGTCCAAGTCTAAACCCGTCAACATATCCAGTTCTCATATTCATTCAAAAGTTTAGGCTAATGAGTCATAAGCCAACAATGATATTTTAACTAATCCATATTAAACCAATTCTACGACATGAGACATTTGTGCATCTTAACAATCTCCTCCTCATATGTAAACTTAGTGTTAGGTTCATTCCTTCTTAATTTATGTATCATTCTGCATCAACATATCTTAATTAGAATCCCCTACATCCAACCTCATCCTTAGTATTTTTCTCCTGACCGACTTATGAAGCTACCAACAAGACCGTGTTGCTATGCCACAATGTTCATGTGCCTAGAAACTGTGTTAGTCAGCAATTAACTCTAATACCATTGTTAGAAATGCACCATAGAAGCCTAATGTTAAGTCTATTCTCCTTGAATTCAAGTATTCTTCTATACCAACATATCTCAACTTGAATCTCCAACACACACCTTCATCTCCGGTCTCTTCTCCAAAACAAACCACGAAGGTTGCTCGAGATAGCATTGCTACACCCACCTTCACCCTTGTTTTTTCTGCCAAACCAAACCATGATGACTGGCCTGGAAGACACATTGGTTAGGTTCCTTTCATGAGATATTTACCAAATATTGATGCACATTAGTAGGTAGTCACCATTTAATTGCAGCATGTAACAAAGATTCGATACCTTCACCGGGGACATTGCCAAGAGAGAACTCAAGTATGAGCTCATCAATTTATCTAGTTGAACTCACATTTACTTAAAACTTAATCTATTGAGTTATGGACTAATTATGATATATTAATTGCCATACACTATACCAATTTTCTAATGTGACATTTTCTAACACCACTCATATATTTATTTCATCAAAGCTATCTCAACCAGAATGTTCCTAGTCCCGTAAATGTCATGCTTGACCTTCAATTTCACTTGATTTTTTGTGACCATGAAATGCTTGTGTAGAAAGCTTTCTAAGGAGCCCAATATTGATATGTAAACTCGTGAAATCAAGAACCGAAAGTTGTCGACCCATATCAAGGCCATAGGCTCGGAATTATGATCTAGATGTTATTTCGACAACATAATTTTTTAAAAATCATTATTTACGATAAACTAGAGATCTGAAAAGTTGCGGATGACTCCAAAATCTTTCAGTATGGTTTGGGACCTTTTCCGACTACATGAAATTTTGATCGAAATTTGATTGGTGATAACTTACTGATCTAATGTCCAACTGACCCTATTTTTTGTTGAGTTGGAATGCTTGTGATGGCCGAAAGTTTGGAAATTGCATATTTCACAATGCCGCAAGAAACAAGCAAAATAAAAAATTAACTATTGAATTCGGGTGGCAACATGGTGTGAAAAGACTCTTTTTTACATTTTGTATGCTTAACATGTTTTGACAAGTAAAATATGACTGGCAATTCATACTCAAGTACATTATTGGAGTATTTTGAATGTGTCAATTTTTTTTATGCTTAAACAGGTGTTGCATCACGTACGTCATCGGTGGCAATCCGTTTGGACAAGTACAATATGATTGGCAATTTGTGCTCATATACGTTATTGGAGTATCTTGAATGTGTGAAGCCATATCATCCATCCAAAAACATCATGCTAAAAATCCACTGAGATCGTGCTGATTCCTGCCGTCGTTGGATTTGGCCAATTAAAGCATTTAATCGCATCAAATCATGCCAGATATTACCGGCCCTACTTCCAAATCCATCCACCCAGGGTTATCACCTTTTTGTCATCGTACAACTTTAAGTCACTGTTTCTCTTCCTTTTTTTCCTCCTTCAAAACTAGTTCGCTGGTTCTGAAATGTCGAAATCTTCAAGGCAGACCAAGTTTGCCCCTGGAGAAAAGACAGAAAAACAGGAACGATGGAGGCCTAAGATGCCCACCAAAAGTGAAAAGCAAGTGGCAAAGTGCTCGATATGAACTTTGAACTCACGCAAGTTACACAATTGCTCGGGACCCCGTCATGAGAATATATGTGCTGTCACTGAAGATAAGAATCAAGAACATTCCGTCCGAAAACAAATCTTTGATGGAGATAGCGTGTTTCATATTTTATCTCAACTCAATTATTGCTTTGTCCTGAGCGAATGGAATGTCCTGAGCTGCTCTGTCAGGCTTTTCCCCGGATTGTCTAATGGATGAACTAGTCCTGTCATTCCTGTTCATTTCACCCATATCTAGGACAAAGAAACGTCATTAACATGTTGCACAGAGAGAGAGAGAGAGCATCACCAACGCTCCGTTCGTTTACGGAAAATATCGTTTTCCTAAAATATTTTCCGAAAGTTATTTTCCGGAAAATGACTCTATTTTCCTGGTGTTCGTAAAATCTAAAATTTGAGTGGAAAATATTTTCCACTGTTCGTTAGCTCAAACATTTTCCTGAAAAAATTATCAAAAATTGAATTTTAATATTTTTAATTGACCAAAAAATTATTTTATTTATTTATATTTTTTAAATGATTTTTTAATTATTTATATTTTAAAATAGAAATTTTATTTTTTATTTTTTTTTTCCTTCCTCCTTCCTCCTCCTTCTTCCTCTCGATTCCTCCCGAGCAGCTTCGTCCGCCGTCGCCTCCTTCCTCCTCCTTCTTCCTCCTCGTTCGCCGCCGTCACCTCCTTCATGGCCTCCTTCCCGCCCGACCATGGCCCGGTGGCCACTCCGGCGAGCTCGAGCTCGGCCAAGACCGCCGGATGGCCACTCCGGCGAGCTCGAGGCTCCGCTCTCCGCCGATCTCACTCGAGCTCGGCCGATCTCACCCGAGCTCGCCGGATCAGTGACAGATCTCCCCGCGAGCCTCCGGCGCCGCCGCGGAGCTCCCTCTTGAGCCGGATCCTCCCGAGCGACTTCGAGCCGCCGAGGAAGCGGAGCGCGGCGGTGGCGGCGGCGGCGCCCCGGCCGGAGCAAGCGGGCAGGAGCGGCCAGGGAAGGCGGAGGCTGGTCTCGGAGAAGGGCGTCGTCGAAGCCGACTTCGCAGCAAGGAGAGCAAGAGAGAGAGAGAGAACAAGAACCGAAGGAAAAGAAGAGGCGAGGCTTGGAAAATGTTCTCTTTTCAAAAGAGGAAAACATTTTCCAAGCTGCAAAGAAGGAATTTTCCGGTCAACGGAAAATGTTTTCCGTTGACCGTGATTTTCCGCCCACCCGAACACCGGAAAATTCGGAAAATATTTTCTGAAAGTTATTTTCCGCGAAACGAACGGAGCGCAAATGAGGGATAATCTTCCTTTTTCTAAATCGGGAGGAAGTAATCCCCATTAAGCTTTACAGCAAGCATGCAAAAGTACCTAAAACAAACCCTGATTTATCCCTCAATGAATAAAATAAGAAAAAAAGAGAAGAAATTAAAACGCAGGAAAAAAAATAAAATTCAAATGATGTATTGGAACATAGCTTACAACAAAATTTTCGCAACACTAAACCAGCGGAAGAAGAAAGAAGGGCTTAGCATTCAGCATTTCAGCCTTGTGAAATGCATCTAACTCCATCCGACACGTCAGCCATTTGCATCAAAGCATATCCAGCCACATATTATCGTGAAGATAGAATTAAATTCTCACTGTATACCTGGTGGTTGTTGAAAAATTAGATCTTCTCAATCACCCTGAGTTTAGCACTCCTGCTCCGGCGATTCAACTTCTCTTCCTTCTCAGATGGAGTTATCGGTCTCTTGGTTAAAATCCTACCCCTTTCCCCTTGTATTATCTGTCTAATCCACACTTCCTTGTCATTGTCATTAGTGATGGTACTTGTAAGATCGCTCTTCATCTCTTCACTTATCTCTCCATCTTCATCAGTTCTCTCGCCTCTTATGATGTCGAGAAATGTCTGTTTCACGATCCTGTCCTCCAAACTGTGGAAGGAGATGACAGCAAGCCTACCACCAGGTGCAAGACACTCAAAACAAGAATAGAGAGAGTCTTGCAAAGTCTTGAGCTCATCATTGACTGCTATCCGTAAAGCCTGAAATACCCGAGTTGCTGTTTTTATCCAACCTTGTCTTCCTGCCATTGAAAAAATGATTTAAGGAGGCATGTGCACTGAACTTAAGGTTTGAGTGGTAAAAGGGTTTCCCAAATTTCCATGAGGTGTCAACAATCAAGATTTAGAAATTAGTGACTAAACATATGTTGTCATTATAGATTTTGTTAAAATAGGTACTCAAAATAGATATAATAAGGATGTTGTCTATACAAACCTTTTGTCCTGGGAGTTGAGTTTTGGATTAGACTAACAAGGTCTCCAGTGGAATGCAGTCCACTGCACAAACGAGATTTAACAATCTTATTCTGCAAGGAGAACCAATTGCTTTCTTCGCCATACTCCCGCAAGATTCTTCCAACTTCAGATTCAGGCCAAGAGTTTAAGATGTCTTCTGCTTTCAAACTTGCCTGCCAAGTTCCTGTTTCAGTCAGTAAAACACAATCTCATGTAATTCGGCATCAAGCAAAGGAAAAACATGTAAAGGACAATAAAACAAGCAGCAGGGTGCAGCTACATAATCTTTCCGGATAGAGCGAACTTAAGGCAATAAGAGATTAGCTCTGGGCACATCTACTGGATAAATAACTCTATTCATACATAGTCACGTGGCATTTTCTCATTTACTTTAATTTTGTCTTGTGAGATTTTGTGAGACAACTGTTAACTATTCTAAAAGTTTAAGCTGTTAAATGAAGGCACGGTTTATTTTTTAAATATTTAAATATTCTAACGCTCTATCTCATGCGTAGGCTGGACTTTGGCTTTAGCCTAGAGTGTGGAGATATTTGATTAGGGAGGCAAATAAAGGCGTGAAGGATTCAAACTCAGGACCTTCTAGCTCTAATAACATAGCAAGATTTTGTGGAATCACTGCCAGCTATTCTAAATACTTAAGTTATAAGATAAAAGTGTGGTTTATTATTTAAATATTCAAACATGTCTTATAGATTCCATATTGCACCAAGCTACAAAAGAGGCTGGATTACAGCTGGAGGTTGTGTCCTTTGGAAACTGTGGGGGAGTAGAGCACTCCTCTCAACTGAAAAGCCATTGCGAAGATGGTGAAACAAAAGAAGTTGCTGTGAAGGAGACAAATCATTCAAAGAGACAATGATATCTAAAGAAGTTTCTGTTCTGTTAGATGATCAAGAGCTAGGAGAAGGTCCAAGGAATCTGATGCCTCCCATCAAGTTAGTAAATATGTTGACACCAACTATTACACTTATTTTTTGGATTAGTAAAGAAAGGACAAAGGGAAAGGCAAAATGCAACCATTTTTTCATAAACTTCATCCTATTACTACCACCCTTAGACAGAGAGATTGACACCAGATACTTTAACCAATATGCCAATTATTAGCAGTGTACCTTTTACAAGGCTTCAGCTTCTAGGTTAGGTTGAAAGGAAGAAGAAGAATTGGTTAAGGGAAAACACATTTTTCTTTTTTTTTTTTTTTTTTTTTGGCCAGATTAAGGGAAAACACATTGCAACAAGAGAGGAAGACAAGACAATAGAGGCAAATAGTGGTCCATTTTCCACGTGATCCGGGATACGAGGGATCTGTTAAATGATTTTTGGCTTCGGTTTTCACTATGTCCTCAGCTGCCACTGAGATCACAGGAATGATGAAGGATGATTATCTGCCACTGAGATACCAAATAGACAGTGAGCCACCTTTTTCTAGCTGTTCTCCATAATTTCATCAAAATACATGCAACCCACATCCCTAAGATTTTCAAATAACATAAGACACTTATTCAAAGCTCAGTCCACAGAGAGCTTAATGCAGCATAAACTACCAAAATCTAAAAGTTTATTCTAAAAAAAGCAAAACCAGTAGAAAATCAAAACAGCTCTCACCTGAGGATCCATTCTCATATCAAGAGGTCCATCATTTAGCACACTGAATCCTCTTTCGGCATTGTTGACCTGTAAAAACTTCATTGAGGAACCTCCAAGGAAGTATTTTATAAAATTAACAATAAGAAAAGGTTTCCCAGGATAAGCAAATAATCTAATAGATATGTCGAGGTCAACCTACAGAAAAGTGAGAAAGAGAGAAACGTAAGGTCAAAGGTGGCTTTTCTCTCTCTCTTTTATTTTTATTTTTTTCCTTGTCTTTTCACAAACTTTTTTGTACTTGGATGAAGGGGGAAAAACAATGTCTTTATTCAAATTTCAGAGGAAAAGATAGTTTGCTTTGTATGTCTATGCTTTTCAAACGACTAGGCCTTATAAGGAGCTTGAATTCAACAATTCAAGTATCCTCTCTTTCTCACCATTTTCCCTCCCAAATCACCTTTAACTACAAATCCACTTGAAGTTTTGACCCATTCTCAGTGCCTGCATAATTTCTTAAAAGTTCAAAAGACAACCATAAAATATGTATGAGGTGGAATGTAACATTTTAAGCCAGTTTCAACAGAAGATGTCACATCCGGCTTGTGCACATTTACTGTATTGTTCAACTTTTTGGTAGATCTGTCTACAGCTAAGGAATGCAAAGAGAAGTTGAGGTGGAATTTTAGCTACTGTGAAAGATATTTATCACATGCATGGTGAATCTGAGCCTCAGAGTTTCTGTGTCGTGAATATTTAGGTTCAAAAGAAGGAATGAAGCAGTAATTTAAAACTCATCTAGTTTGGTTAATTTAAGTGGATAAAAGAGAAGCATCTAAAGGGATGCCTCTTATCCTTTCCAGCCTACCTTAAGTAAGTATAGGCAGATGATTGGTGAAACAGAAGAACACACAAGCACCAATGTAAATTTTTTAAAGTGACCAACCTGCATCGATGACACTCCCAAGTCCATTAAGATGCCATCAAATCCAGAGTCCATTAGCTCGTCACCAGTCTCATCAACCACAGATTTTATAAATCTAAAGTTCCTCAAAAGAAAATATCCTCTTAAGTTTGAAGACGTGGACGAGGAATCATCATGCAAAAGAGAATTGATCTTGTTCTTTGCCATTTGATGTGCCATAGGATCAACATCCATTCCAAGATAACATTGCAATTCTGGGTGTGCCTGGATGATCTGTTATTAGCAAGAGACAAGAAGAAGAAAATAATTAGACATGCCCTTAAAGCAATAGTACAGAAGAAAATCCTAGAATCAGTGAAAGCCATCTCCAAAAGAACAAGGTCATGAGAAAAGTGGCACACTTTTTATTCATTCAGAACATAAGAAGATGAGTACTACAAATGAAATAAACGATTTGAATCTGAGCCCATTTGTGACCAGAATAGATGCATCCAGAAGATTTTTTATTCCATTAGTAGGACCTATATTAATCATAACTATGGGAGGGTACAGAATTGCAACTTCCCACTACAAGAAGTGAATCATAATCTAAGAGAATAAACAAAATGAATTTATCCTAGCAGCAAAATAAATGAAGTCCATTTGCTCTCTCTATTTATGAGTACAGATAATCATCCTCATTAGATAATGGAATAAGATATACAAGAACCTTAACAGATAGTATTTTCAAATGCAACATGGACATTAAGAAAACCGCCAATGTTACCAATGCTGCTACTACAATGCTGATAATTGCTTGCTCATATCACAAGCAGTGTCCAAAAATCATTCATGATGCTCATTTCTTATTGCTGAGCCTCATAGACTGAAGGTGGATGGAATATCTTATGGTTGGTAGAAGCGATAAAGAACCTGACTCAGCTGCTAAATTCAGCATCAGCAATTCTACGCTAGTCTGCTAACACTCATTCACCATTTTCTAAAAGAGATTTCCATTTAGCCGATCACCAAGGACCTCTCCTTCCCCGAAATTTGTTTCCTAGCTTTTCCCTATCTGCTAAACTACTCACTACAGAAAAGGAAATGAAGCATAGATAAACTGTTCTAAAGAGGGTCCAAAACCCACTAACAAAATCCAGGATGTTAATCATGACTCCAGCGCAGATGTCAATTTCCATGTAAAACACACTGCCCAATAACTTCAAATTAAGTCTCTGAACGTCGCACAGAACCCCAGTATCCATCTTCCCACGAATTTTTACGTAACCACAAGCGAGTTTTGCTAAAAAAAACAACAAATTGACACTAACAGCACCAACGCGTAATAAATATATGCACACTGACAGCTGAAGAATGGCCGGCGGCACCGACGGTGCAATCGGCGAAAGACCGAAGCTTCCGGCTTGAGAAGACGTCCAGCACCTCACCGAGCAGCACCGGTATGTGGCTGCTGACGCCGAGCAGCTGCTGGACCGTCTCATCGTCGAGCTCTCTCGACGAACGCGTCCTCCGCTTCAGCAACGCCTCCATCGCCGTACCTCCTCCCCCATTCCCACCCTCCACCTTCCCCTTCCCCTTCCCCTTCCCCTTCTCCTTTTTCTCCTTCTTCTTCTTCATCTTCTTCTTCGTAGTCGTCGTCGTCGTCGTCTCCTCAACCGACGCGTCGCCCTTGCTGCTGCTCAAGAAACGGGCTCCGACGCAGCGAGGCCGCGATACGAGGGGCGAAGAGCGAAACGGCACCGACCCCCACGCACCCACGATAGCTGGGGAGGTCTGAGCAGGAAGGAGACGACAGCGTCAGCAATTTCAGCGCTCTCGCAGTCGCCATATCCAGTCACGACCCAAGAACCGAAACCCAGGTTGGTGTCGAGATCGAAACTATACGGCACTGAAAAACTAGTCCTCTTCGATTGGGAGGAAACGGAGCTCTACTTCCGCCATGGAAGCTCGTGCTAGCTCACTTCTGGCGCCGAGCGGGGAAGGGCGAGGAGCAGGGCGTTCACCCAAATCCCAAATGCGAAATTCGTATCCAAATATTTTCCGTTATTTGCGAGGCAGTCCCTTATTTTTGAAATTTATGAATTTTGGTGCATGAGGTAGAGATGTGCAAAAAACTAGGACTTACCGGATCGCTTAGAAACCATCTGAAATCGGTGATTCTTAATAAAATGGTTCGGTTTCTGGTTTCAATTTATGAAAACAGTGAATATCAATCTGTCGGGTGTCCCAGGAGTTCAATTTTGACCCTTCTATGCCTTGATTACAATTCTAAATCTTTATTATATCAAATTTAGGTCCTTCCTCAAATTTTCATTCCTAATTTGGTTTGCCTGTCACCGCCCACCATTGACATGTGATGTAGGCCTCTTGACATAACTTACACTTTTGGTCCAGTACTTTTAGGAAAGACCGATTTTATTCGGTGCACTTTGTTTTAATAAAGAAAAACACGGTCTCTATATTTTTTATACGAAAACTTAACTTTCATCCAACCCAAGTCTTGTGAATGTGTCAAATCAAGACCAATTATTAATTGGCGATTCTTACATTTACAAATGTGTCCAATCATATTGATGGTAGACTCCGTTTATTTTGCGAAAAATATTTTTCGTATAATCATTTTTCTCAAAAATGACAATAATTTTTCGGTGTTTATCTAAAATATAAAAAATAACTAGAAAATACATTTCATCATTCGAACAAGAAAATCTAATTTGATTTTCTTAAATAGATATACACTATCATCAATAGCTAGGGAACTAGACATAAGCACTAAGGTCTTGATCTAACCTCATTGGACTCAAGCTCAAGTGTTGGGGACCTGGACATAGGCGTGGGAGATGCCAGTAGGGCTCTAGCGTTCTAGGCTTGGCCTTGATAGGAATTAGACTTAGGTGCTGACACTAGGGAAGAGTATTAAGTAGATCAACCCAACTTAGCTCCTAGAGTTTTCACTTACCTCAAATAGAATGCTTGATTAAAATCAAAGCTTTAATCACCTTCAAAGCAATATAATCAAAACAAAGATTAAGATATCTTAACATTCTATCAAAACTAATTTAATAAAGGAGAATAACCCACAAATTCACCTCATAAGCTCTTGAAAAATGAAAATTTTGAAGTTTTGGCAACACAAGAATAAAATCTTTCCTTTCACACAAAAGATTGGAATGCGAAAATAAAAGAGGAAAATCTATTTTTCTACGTTTGCAAGAACAAGTTGAATTTCTCTTTGACACTTAAAGACATATAAAGATCTATTTATAGGCCAAGAGAGGTGAGAACAAGTAACTTAAGAGAAACGGTTACTTGAAGTCAAAGGAAATGTTAGGTAGAAGTGCAAGAAAGGTGTATTCAAGTTAGATAATCACAAGTGGCATGATCACATGACTCCGTCCAATGATAAGGTAAAGGGGGATGAACCAATCTTGAGTTAAATACATGAGGTTTAAAGGTAAAAAGGGTACGTGTTCCAATAGAAATACTTCAAGTGGTCTTAAGTGAGTAATTAGGATGCAAGTAGCCTAATAAGATTAGAACAAGGAGACATTTTGATTCAAATGAAAGATGGCTTCTTCTTGGCCAAGTAAAGTGGGTGAGTCATCAATGCATTAATGTGCTAAAATTGTCATGAATGATAATGAATAATGCAATGCATGACCTCATAGTTAGCCAAGTTCAATTTCTCAAACTAAGGACATGGGACTTAAAATACTTGGTGGAGACATGAAAAGAGATGATATAAATTAAAGAGGAACAAATGGCTCACTTGCATGGCTTCCAAAGTAGATATTTTGTTAAATTATCAAAATATCCAGTAAATCACTATGTAAACAAGGTTGGTGTTTGTTCTAAGCATTGATAAATTGGAAAAATATTTTGACCTTCATTAAAAACATTTGGTGAAAAATAACAAATGCCGAGAAAATCTCAATTTAATAACTTTAAAATTTTGAATATTCTCAAATGCTCAACTTGAGGACTACATCTAATATGGCAGAATATTAATGACCATCACTTAACACCGCTGCCATACATGTCAATATCTATCACTAAACTTAATGCATCAAATTTAGATGATAACATTAACGGAAAATCATCCTTCATAACTTCCGCACCTCACAAAATTAATGATCTTAAAGGCTTCAAACACTTATCTCTAAATCCTAAATGTTATTAACAAGGATAGAAATTACGAATGTCACAGGGGTACTAAGCCCAACCTTAGTGGATCGGGCTCGAGCAACAAGGAGATGGCCCTAGGCACCAAGGTCCTGAGTATAAGTATTGGTGTCCCAAGTCCCACCTTTGTTGACTCGAGCTTGGTTCCATGCCTGGCCTCGTTGGGTCTGGGCTTGGCCTTGATAGACCCCGATGGACCCAACCCTGCCCTTTAAGGGCAAAGTTTTAGGTCCAAACTCCAACTTTTAGTCATATTTGAAAATGATTTTAAATATTTTAAAGAGGAAAACTTTTTCTTGAATTTAAGTATAAGTTTTCTGTTGACTTATTTTCCTAAGTGATCCAAACGCCGGAAAATGAGGAAATATTTTCTCAGGTTTGTGAAATAAAAAGAATCTAAGATTGAATCCACTATATACAACAATGCCATCCTCATAGTCGATTCAGATCTATAACTAGGAGTACTAGCGTAGATTACTTTCAAATCTTCCAACACAGCTAAATTGCCAGCTAATAGGCAAAACAGTTCGCGTAACTGATCGTAAGAACTTCGTGCAATGAGAAAATTATGAATATCGAGTCTCAACCCTAACTATTTTATATTAAATGATTTTAAAAAGAGTTCCTTAAGCTAATTTCTAATAAAGACGTGAACATTAACTATAAAAGAGTCATACCCATATATATCATGAAATAATAACAGCCAAGCATAATTTAAGCCTATTTTGGAATATAAACGTGACAAGTGGTGCTTAAATTTTAATCTATAAATGGTACACTGACAAATATTGTTGCAAAATCTAAGCACAGTAAATAATTCCGCAGGCTCCAAAAGGTAGGAGGAGTGTAATTTAATTTGAAGGCTTGTGCAAGTAGGAGCCACACGTTGATAGTTAGTGTTAACAATTTCCGGCAAAAACATACAAAAATTTAATTGAATGACTTAAATTATTATTTGAGAGTAATATAAGCATTAGTATTATAACCAAACAAGGTATAAGAACCAAAAGTGAACACCGCAAAACTACAATAACGAAAATGTGATTTCCTTCTTTTCAATCATGCCTTTGTTAACTAAAAGAATAGAGCATTTTTTAAGAATATGAATCCTTTTAAATATGTTTGTCCTTTCATCAAATAGAAAAATAAAAATTGTCGCATGGTAATCTAGGTCAACGAATTCAACCATAGATCGACCTCCTCGTCCACCTAATTTTCCAAGGATGAAAGACAAAGTTTAAAAAGAAAAGGGCGGGAGAGAGGAGGGGGCCATCAAAATCAGCTAACAAGCAATCCCTCACATGTCTAACAACCCTCGTTGGTGACTAGGTGCCCCGGTGATGCCGCCTAGGACCATCCTCAGATGGTTAGGAGATGACTCCACTACTCTTGGTTGGCCGGTTCTTTCGAAAAGAGATTTTGTTTTGATATTGTTGTAAATATTTATGATATAGTAAACTCACTATTGGATTAGTATAACTACATATCATAGAAAAGGAAGCGGCTTCCTACTGTTTAAGTCCTCGATATATCTTGAGAAAATGACATGAATAGTTCGTAAAAATTTTCATCAAATGTGTAATGTTATTATTGAACTTTTAATTTGTCCAATATAATCATTAAATTAATTCTAAATATCTAGTCCATCAACTTTCAATTTGTTAAATTAGTCCATCGACTTTTGATAGCAAAGTTGAATTAGTCCTTTGGGACTATCACAAGTTTCCATAATTATACTATTGCCCAGATTTTATATTATCTTTTCAATCCAATCCATTTCCTAAATCAACAAAAAAATATTTGATCATTTTATTACCTTTCTATTTTTTTTTTAATATCACTATAGTTCCATTTTAAGTATATTTTAACTTAGGATTCTATAAACGTAAAATAACATCATTTAGAGTTATATGGATTTATATTCCTTTCATTTTAGATATAAATTTTTTTCATAAAAATATTTAATAACAATTATTATTTTTAGATAGATAAAGTTTTCAAGCTTTTATGTTTTATTTTTTTAATTATATACAATTATAACTCAAATTAGGAATCTTATATGGCGGGAATACCAACTCAATATAACTCAAAATGAGGTTTACTATTACTATTATAGATAATACAAGCTGAAATGTACTTAAATAAAACTACTGAAACATTTTTAAAGATAAAAAAGGTATAAAAAAAAAAAAGTCATAAAAAAGATAAACATATTTTTTTGTTGATTGAAGAAATGAATTGAAATGAAGAAAATATCCTAAATTCTGGGTAATGATGTAATTATAAAAAATTTAGAATTTTTTAAATAAAAAGTTGAAGTACTTGATCGAACAAACTAAAAATTTATGGACTAGATTGAATATTTTAGATAAAATTTGAAGACCATATTGAACAAATTAAAATTTCAAGGATGATATTGTATATTGAACCAAAATTTAAAAACTATTTACATCATTTTTCCATATATCTTAACTAATAATATTGTTTGAATGATATACACATATATACCAACAAATGTCATGCCCTAATTCCTACAAATATAGGAATGACATGACCATTGTCCTTCTTGAAAGACATTGCTTCCGATATAAACCAACATAAACTTGCTATATATCCATTTAGTCTTATGGGATAAATGCACTAAAAAATCTAAAATTTATCATGGAAGTATAATTGAGTCTTAAAACTTACAAAAGTGCAATCAAATTTTAAAACTTATTAAATTGGTGTAATCGAATCTTTTTGTTAACTCTGTTCAACTTAATTAATGGAAAATATTTATGTAGTTTTAGATTCTCTCTTTTATGTGGTGATAACATGGCTGAAACATGAAACATAAGTATAACACCACATCGTTTTTGTCCAAATCTTATTTTTAATACAAATTTTATGTAAATCAAATGAAAAAAAAAACAAAAAGAAGAAGGTAAATTTAAACTACAAAATAAAAAAGGGAATGAGACATGAGAAATTAGGCGATGAGGCCCTTGCCGTTGCTGTCGCCCAATCAGCGCCCCACCATCACTAGGAAGTGGGGCTACAGTGGCAAGGGCAGCATCTCTCTCTCTCTCTCTCTCTCTCTCTCTCTCTCTCTCTCTCTCTCTCTCTCTCTCTCTCTCTCTCTCTCTCTCTACTTCAGTTGAGATTATTT
This sequence comes from Eucalyptus sideroxylon, assembly GCA_014182405.2. Lineage (NCBI taxonomy): Eukaryota > Viridiplantae > Streptophyta > Magnoliopsida > Myrtales > Myrtaceae > Eucalyptus > Eucalyptus sideroxylon. Next base: position 26,379,094 of record CM024550.2, read on the forward strand.
TTTAATCTAATTTAAATAAAATTTGCATTATATAATAGGAAGATAGAGCTCATCTAGTCTTCCGGTATGAATGGAGATGGACGGGTAGCATTTGACACAGTATCCTAGTACAACATGTGATTAGGCTGTTTTTAGGAGGATGGAATGAGGAACTTCTATGGATGATTAGGGCAATAAATGACAAAGAGTTGGTGGCAAGACTCCTCAAGGTATCTTTCCTAGCAATCATATATTGCATTTGGATGGAGCGCATCTTAAATAGTCTCAAAATAGGTCAACTAACATCTATATTATTTTGACCAAGGTATGTAAAAATGTAAATGGTAGAGCTTCGCTTTATCAAAAATTTAACCTTCTCAGACAAATGTTGTATTAGCTACTATGTGAGACTTCTTACCTCTATTGTTTTGAATTATTAGTTCTATTTGTAATGCCATGTTTGCCTTTAAACTATTGTACTTCATCTGCTTTATAATACTTATATTTTTCACCAAAAAAATTGCATTAAAAATCAAATTTAGACCAAAATGAGGTCATTTTAGTCATATCATTGCCACGTAGGATAGGGAAAAAATAATAATAAAAGTCAAGTCGACATTTTATGTCAATCAAGTTAAATAAAGTTAATGAAATAACTCGATTGTATGAATTTGATAAGTGTAAGGACTTGATTATATCTTGATTATATTTTGGAAGTTTGAGAACTCAATCGCACTTTTATAACAAATTTCAAGACTTCTAGTGCACTTATCCCTAATATGATAAATCAATAAGTTGGTTGCAAGATAGAGTTTCTATAATCCGTCAAAAATTTGTCATCTTACATACATGTGTGTGTGTGTGTGTGTGTGTGTGTGTGTGTGTGTGTGTTTATATATATATAAGCGAAGCTCATACCCAAAAACCTTACTATCAAAGATTCCTCAGTGGTCTCGTTCCACTTGTTGCTAAGAAAAAACTTGAAAATCATTTTAGATGAATGATATGAGCAATCATAGTCCAATAAGTGGTACAAATCTCTTCTAAGTAATTATAAGTCAATACAAGAACATATCTACCCCAAATATAGTATATAATAGATGTACCATATTAATGAGTTATATCATTATACAAAAGTTTATATGTAAACATTAGCAATTTATTTCATTAATCAATCTCTATCATATCACACATTACTAGTCCATTCCATTGATCAATTTAGTGATCAATATCCAATATGATCATGCTTAATGCCTAGTGACAAAGGCAATCAAGATTCCCCCGTTGGCTAGGTTTCCAAAAAGATATCCTGAAACAGTTTGCATACTTAGACCCTCTATCGGTTGTTCTAAACATATCAACATGAGCATCAAACTATTATCTCATCCTCCAATAACCTATAAATCAAATCCAAAATCTATTTCATAAATAAGAATACATTGATATATTAAAATGTATGCCATTTGGCAATCCAACTCAACAACCAAAATTCATTTCACAAACTAGGTTCTTAAATCAGTACATATAACATTTCAAAAAGTATTTCTCAAAACATTTAACATGATCAATTGAAACCATTTCCAAAGATACTTGCTTATTTTAATAATCAAAAGTTAGTTGATGGCCAATTTTGTTTTACGTAATAAATTTACTTTTTTTATAACTTATAATAAAAATTGAATTCCTTATCATTTTCAACACATGTGTGGTGTCCTCAATCCAACCCCAATTTTCGGAACGGAATTTTAACGGTGGCAAATCTTTGGAGCGGGATAACAATGAAGATCAGTAGACCACGAAAATGCCAAGTAGGCCACTTTAGGGCGAAAACTCGATTTTTCATCGATAGAACATAGAAATTCGAAAAAGTGGAAATGGGTCGCAGAAGAGGACCACGTGGGCCCAAGTCCACAAGTGGGCCAATGGGCCCCATGCCTAGGGATGGGCAGCCCAAGGGCCTCACACGCAAGGGAGTGGTGGCCTAAAGGGGCCATGGGCCCTCCAAGCCCAACTCGGCCCTTTCACAAGATCTTGCAATAAATGCATCTATATGCATGATTCTTGTAAAGTCTCATTTGTCCTCTCTTCAAACTATGGACAAAAGGGCATTTTTGCAATCATCTTTCATGGTGAATCTTTGGTGATTCCGGCTCTCAAAAACCACCTTTTCAATGTGGTTAGAGATAGAGTCATCACTTTCAGCAAGGTTCCTTCATCTCCGAGAAATAGAAGACTTCAAAGAGGCTGGGGTCTTGATCTGACGATCTTCTCTCCTTAAGCTATCTTTGCTTTGTTTCGCCTTGTGGCTGTATTTTGTGGCTTCTCCGTTTCTTTGCTTTGGCGTTAGGACTGATGTTTGCCTTGGATGTTCTGTGTTTGTCTAGTTTTTGGTTGTCTTCCTTGTACCCTTGTGGTTGTTCTTCTAGCTGGTATTTGTTTTGCATCAGATCCCCTTCACTCTTACATTGTTCGTGAGAGTGTAGGTTTTGGGACCGATCTTTTGTACATTTGTCCTAGCTCTATATATTTATTACCATTACCAAAAAAAAAAAAAAAGGGCATTTTTGGCTGAGCCAAAGGAAAGGGGCGGCCATTTGGTTGAAGGAGAGAGGATGAGGTCATCCTAAAGGTTGGACAAAATAGCCTTAGGCTTTTACATGTGTGCATATCAAGGCATTAGCTTTGGATTTTGCTTCTTCAAGTGAGATTCCTCTCCATTAGTTTGCATGGTTGTGAGGGTTTCATGGGATTAGGAAGTACAAGGTCTCTCTCTCATTCTCTCTTCCCCCCTTTTAAATCACATGGTACTCTCTCTCTCTCTTGGACAAAATAGCCTTAGCCTTTTACATGTGTGCATATCAAGGCATTTAGCTTTGGATTTTGCTTCTTCAAGTGAGACTCCTCTCCATTAGTTTGCATGGTTGTGAGGGTTTCATGGGATTAGGAAGTACAAGGTATTTAATTTTAATGGCAAGATCTCTCTCTCATTCTCTTGTCCCCCCTTTTAAATCACATGGTATCTCTCTCTCTCTCTCTCTCTCTCTCTCTCTCTCTCTCTCTCTCTCTCTCTCTCTCATTCCCTCTCTTCCTTGTGCTTAGTCAAACCACACCACTTCCATTCTTCGCCCATGCCACCTTCATTTTCCTTTCATTTTCTCCCTAAATCTCAATCCACTATCCATTGCATGTTGTCTAAAGTCGAGGCCCCGATTCCCACACCATAGTTCTCGTCACTATGCCAAACCTTAGAGGTGAGAAGGAGACCGTCCAACCCCTCACCACCACCTTCATTTTCCCTTCTTGCTCTCGATTTGGATGTTGCATGCCCAAGGAACACTATTTGCCCACCTTGTTGCCATCATGCCTCAACCACAACGCCACCACAAGCCCTACCATGAGCTATTTGGGGCGTGACCAACCACTACCACCACCATCCAGCCCTTGCTGCTCCTTCACCATCACTTACTAAGCTTGGAATTTGGAGTGAGTGGCTTTCTAGCCCATTTAGGGTTGTGATTACACTTAACACTTAGATTAGGATTAGATTAAGGTTAAATGACATTTTGGTTATGTGATAAGTAGGTTGAAGTGATAGGTTATTGTAGGATTTCAATAGATTATCATGATAGGTTATTGCAATAGGTTATTATATGATTTTGATCGGTTATCGTAATAAGTTATTATTAGTTTCCGATAAGTTATCGTGATAGGAGGTTATTATCGCAATAAGCCTTGTTAACATTCGATACATTATAGAAATATGATATGTGATATGTGCTAAGTTATTATGATATGTTATATTAATATGAGATAATTTATTGGATATGTTATGATAGCATGTGATAGGTTATCGAAAAAAAAATTATACTTAAATGCAATGACTTATCTTATTTTAATGGGTGTTCTATATGTATTGGATTCCAAATTGATTGGTGCATTATTTGATGCTAACTTTGAATGTGGTATTTGCTCATGTATCCCTTAGAATAGGAAATTATGAATGTTAAATAATGGTAACAAATAGGTATATATGCAAGACTAAGTAAGGGGATAAGGTTATTGAAGTGTCATGTGTTACTATTATGCATTATGTTATGAAATAGAAAGCATGACTACTTTTACGAATGCACGATAAAGATGTGATCATATAGTATGATAGCACGACATGGGTGCATGTGATTGATACTATTGCATATTATATAAGCATTACACACTCCTACATCAATTAATGAGAAATATATGAAATAAGCCTGAGTGATAGTATGCTCGTGTGATCACCTAAATACTTTGATACGTATGGTTATGCAGGGTGATAAAACCATCTTGATGCGTATGATTATGTGGGATAATGCCTGATTAAGTTCAGATACCCCCATGTCAACAAGATGTTGTTCACGGATGAATTTCGGAACAAGCTCCTCAACTAAAATGCCATCTTGAAGCATATGCATACGCGGGATGATGTCGTACTTGATGGGATGGAACGATGCTTGATTATGTTGGAAGACCGTCGACCTTCAGGTTAGTTGTGGCCCTGAGCAATTGTAATAATCTGGTTATATATGTGTGAAACATGCATAAGAATGATAGTTGATTATGTCTAGATTGTTACATGGCATTGAAGCATGATTATAAGATATTGCACATTTTTATTTCCGCTTCATAAGTATGTGATTTGTTGTAAAAAAAATGCTTATGTGCTTATATTGCGATGGCCTTGAGGAAATGAGATAACTGTTCACGTTAATAGTTAAGGCAAAGCAAGATCTTTGCTATTGATCTGTCATTGATAAATAACTCGCACATTTAGGTCGACTCAAAGGTAAATTACCTTCCTGCACAAGGATTAGAGAGCTTATTCAATGAGTCTTATCTTGTTATTGGTTGTTGAAATGTTTTCAGCCCTAAGAATGTCCGAGCCCTATCACCACATTAGGTTCAAGGTCTCCATTAAGCAAAGCCAGTAGCTTACTAAATATCCGATTGAAGGGACCAATGCATGTTATGAGTGCTATGTGACCACAATATGGGTCGATAATGGGCTCCAGAACTTAATGTCCCACCACTTTTCGGTCTGGTACTTTTGGGTAAGGGACGACCTGTACGGCTCCATCCACAACTTTGACGAACCTCTGAGTGCAAGGCTAGGGAATACTAACTAGGATGCGATGGACCTGGATGTGCCCGATGGGATAGTGTCCAATCCAGAGGTCGACCCCAATATGATTGTCGAGCTAGAGCCCTAATACATACAACCCATAGGGAGCTAGGTGGTAGTGCGGGTGTATCACTTTTTGGAAGTCACCTTCATAGTATTAGACATGCTAGGCTTACCTAGGTTTTTGGAGATAGTTGTGGCCGCACTTTTGGGTTGTTTTGATGTGGCATTGCAGGTGATGCTAAAGCTTGTGTGCTTACCTCGACTTTCAAACAAATGAGTGTATTTGTGCATTACCTCTTCTCAGGCTCTTAAGTGGCCTCTCTCTTAAAATAATTATGCTATTGGAACTTCACGTATGGAATAGTTTGGCGCTACAATACTTAATCAAACTTCACATATGAAACAATTTGGTGCCACAATACTTGATCATTCATAGCTCCAATGGGAATAGGTTGTTTTTCATAAGTTGAGTTCTCCCTTAACCTCAATAACTTGAAATCTAGCACATGTTCAAGATTTGGCACATATTTTCATAAAAAAGAAACATGGAAAACATTGTGTACACTAGATAGAGCTAGGGCAAAGCTAGTTTAAACAACTATACCAATCTTTTTTATGATCAAGAATAGTCTAGCATATATAAGACCTACTGGGGCTAACAACATAACCTAAAATGGGGGTTGAATAGGTTGAAGTAAGACAGCAATCAGCAAACCAAATCGTGAGAGATAATAACCAAAATATGTGATGATAGCAAGTAAACAAAGCAAACAATGGACACTGAAGATAGATTACACCACGAAATATAGTGGTTTGGCTTTATACTTAAGCCTACGTCCACTCTCTAGCTAACAATCTAACAGCGGCTAGATTCCACTAATAATCAACATTGCGAGTTACAACCGACAAGTATTATTCCTTTCGCAAAATAGATCACACTATTAAGATACAACTACTGCATTTCCACTTGTAAACTACTTCATAGAGAAGATTTCTATCTTAAAGCACAACTACAACAATCCTAAAGTCCTGCCTATCCTAAGCTTAGCCAATCTTTCTTTATAGAAGTCATCAATCCAACTATCAAAAACCTTTAAAGAGATCTAGTTAGCCATTGTAGAGTCGTCTAAGATATATTCCAAAATCATGATTGCCCATGCAATCATTTCTTTTGACTTTCACAAGTTTCCCAAAATAGTCTATTATAGCTTTCAATTCACTGAAGCAGAAGTTTGTTAGTTAATTTTTTGATATCTTTCCTTGTTTTTTAGTTATGAAGTCTAGACTTGTAATAGCTCTTTTCCATACCATCAATAGTCATCTTTAGAAACATATCTCACCATCATTAATGCTAACTCCTCATCAACACAATTTGAGAGTCACCATTAGCACATGCAGATTGTGAACGATTTAGTTGACAATCTTCAATGACAATACCAATACGACAAAATTAATGATCATTCCACTTTTATCAATATCCAAAGATCCTCTATTCAAAGATCCTAAAAACACTAGCTTAATATAGGTACCTCCAAGTCACCATGAGATACCATTCAAACTGGTGCTTATTCACCTTACATGTCATAACCTAGTTTCTCGTCTTTACTAATACAAAAGAATAATTGACATTCACATAACTACTACCATCTACACTCATCATTACAGATGTTAGTACCAAAGACAATTTTGAAATCAGCAAAATTTCATAGGAATGTTTTAAGGAAAATTGTCCAAAAAGTCTTAAACATATTACACTTTTGCTAATTCAATCCTAAACCTATCGATAATTGGCCAATTTGAGTCCATTCGGCTAATTTACCCTAGAAAATGCTTACATGGATATCCAGTCAGTGCTAGCTATCCTATGCGGCTGAACAAGCACTAATGTGGACATCGAACTTAAAAAATAGTGACTTTTTTTTAAAAAAAGTTTCTAGGGGAAATTCCTCATTAATCAAAATACTCGACGACACTAACTCTAACCTAATTTTGCTCACCTAACTCCAAAAATTAGAACCCCATAGCGTTTAACTCCAAAAATTTGCTCAACGACATGGGACAACGCTTGATGACGATTGTCCAATAGTCGACAATGATTAACAATGCTCAGGATGAAGGGGGGATTTTTGCAAGCAGCTTTCGAGGGACCTTAACGACAACAACTTGGTGAAGTAGGAGGAGGTAGAGATGTTCGAGTCGTTCTCCACCAAATTGATCGAAACATCGCATTGCGCCAACACCTTTGTTCATCGGATTCTCACATTTACCCATTCAAATCGTGCAAATTGTGTAGTTTGTAGCATGAAATAACTTTTCACCCTTTCAACCCATCTAATCTACATGCATCAGCACTTTTTTTTTCCCTTTTGGAATTTTATGGTTTGTGATATAGGTCAAATATATTTCAAATTTGTGGAGGCTTGTGTAGTTTGTAGTATGCTATGCTATTTATGTTCCTCCATCTTTACCTCAACGTGTTCGCTTGATGAATGACTTCTTCTAGAGCTGAAATTTACAAGTTTAGATTTTGTAATGTGTTACTTTTCTCTATGGAAGTAGGTAGGTTAATGTTGTTTTGTCAAAATTTTGTAGGTTAGTGCTACAAAGCATTGTGGGATTGCCAAATTCCTCAATCATTCTTGTGACGTAGCTCCAATTGTTTGTGTTAGTAATATATGCACGGATAATTATTGTGAGTTCAAAGACCAGCCCAATTGCTTCACCAAAATCATCACTATAGATGGTCAAAAGTGGATTTTTATATATGCAAAGCAGCATATAGCCACTAGTGAAGAACTTAGTTACAATTACAAGTTTCCTTTGGAAGAGAAAAAGATACCTTGCAACTTTGGTTCTAGTAGATAACAATTCTTAATTCTACATGTCTTTAACTTTGTTTTGCTTTAAGCATGGTACATCTCTCTTAAAATTTGTTGATTTCATTTATATATTGGCTTTAGCTTTTGAGGATTTATGGGGTTGCTATTTTAGTGAACTCACATGCGTATAATCCATTTTTCAGTTGAAACATAGCAAAGATAGGAATTAGAAAGCTCATGCTCTCCATGGTCTCTGAACTTTGGAAGAGAAAAAGATACCCCTACAACTATGGCTCTAGAAGATAACACTTCTTAGTTCTACATGCCTTTAACTTTGTTTTGTTTTAGGTATAATACTTCTCTCTTATAATTTGTTGATTTTATTTATATTGGCCTTAGCTTTAGAGGACTTGTGGGGCTACTATTTTAGTGAACTCACATGCATACAAACCAAATTTTTAGTTGAAACATAGCAGAGATATGAATTAGAAAGCTCATACTCTCCATGGTCTCTGAACTTTGGAAGGGAAAAAGATACCTAGCAACTTTGGTTCTTGTTATACTTGATTTTTAGCCAATGTGTTGTTAAAGGTAAGAAAACCAAGATTAGGGTTTTTGATAGCAACAGAGCCCATTTCTCGAATAAAAAAAAGTCATTTTTCATTTCTTTTTTTGACCAATTACTTATAGTAATTTCCTACTCTTTTTTATCAAAAAGTCAAATGGTTAACTTTTGAGTTGACTTTTTAGTCAACCATTTGACTAAAAGTTAACCTTGGGTCAAAATTTGGCTATTTGCGTAACAAGATTCCTTTTAGCCTTAATATCACTTTGACCACATTAGTTTTCAAAAAATTCAAAGATTTGGTGGTAAAATCAACCATTTGGAAAAAGTCAACTAAAAGGTTGATTTTTGGTTAAATCTCCAAAACCTTGGAAAATATAGAAGTCTATAAATCACTATGTTTTAGCTTCAATTTGACTTTAATTTTGAAAAATTTGCAAAAATCAATTGAAAACCTCATTTTTTGAATTTTTTGGTTTTAAGTACGAAATTGACCAAAAATAAAATTGATTTCATTTTGTTTATATTTTAGCTTGGTTCCTTTTACAATATTTGATCTAGAGATTATTACCCATTCACCCATTCGGATAGTTTTGTAATTTGGCATGTAGGCATACAAATTGCCATTTTTAGCCCTAATTAGGGGTTCAAGTCGATTCTTCATGATTTGCATATCAACACTTCTATTCAACCCATTTTCTTGAATTGAATTCGCATCTGGGTTCAATTTTGCCAAATTCACTTGAGGGCTTTCCAATTTGATGAATTTAGCTTGCTTGAACGTTGAAAATCAAAGTTAATGTGTTTCAATTGATGCCATTTGACTTGGCCCATTCTAGACTAAAGTCTAATTGAAATAATTTTAGCTTCAATTTGGCCAATTAAAGTTCAATTAAAAACATGAGTCTAGCTTGTGGCATCGTTTCAATAGAAATTTAATAAATCTGAACATTTCGTGCATAATTAATCGACCTAGGATGGTTTAGTTGTGTCCAATTTGATCCAATTCATATAGAAATTTTGTAATTTCATTCAAATTGGACAGAAAATAGAAAAAAATGGGAATAAAATTCAAGCTGGTTGATTGGGCGATGACCAGAGTTGACCGGGCGATGACTAGAGTTGACCGTTGTTGACTGACAAATTTTCTAACCATTTTTTGGTCGACAACCCTCACGAGGTGGCCCGTCACATGGCTGACCTAGTCATGCCCTTATTTTACGAATTTGCTAAATTACCTTTGGATTTACAAAAATGCATATCAATTAAGCTTTAACCTCAAGATCGATCGTAATCGTTCATCGATATCACGTCTTCACCATCCAAAAAGGCATGTGCCTATTAGCTCTCATTTTAAACAGACTTAACCACTAAATAAGTTTGTTAGCTCAGAAAGATCACTTCCTAGCCCTTGGATTAATCCAAGGGCTAGGGTGTGATCTTAAAAGGGGTACAAATCTTTTTTTTTTACCTTAAAAAAGGGGGGCCTTCATTACTTTTTCAGATCCGAAATTTTTCTTCTCTTTTCTCTCTCTCATTCCCGCTTGTGCTCTCTCTCTCTCTCTCTCTCTCTCTCTCTCTCTCTCTCTCTCTCTCTCTCTCTCTCTCTCATCGCCTCTCTCGAGTCAACTCTCTTTCACGGGCAAGCTCTAATTGAAGCTACTTCTTTTCATCACTAAAGACCAGCACACACACCAGTCCTTGTCTCGGTGGTTCCCGATTAAGATCCAGCGGTCTTTAGCCTCTCATGGTGTCCGATAGCCATTCTTTCCCTTCTGGTGACTTGCGACGACGATCCTCAAAGTCTAACGATCTTTGATCGAGATTTGATCAATTGTTATTCAAGAAAAATCAAAAGGTAACGATCCAAAACTCAAATCCAATGAAGTAAGGTTGAGTTAGTTGACCTAGGCTAGGTGTGACGCCCCCAAAACGAAACGACTAATGTAACTATTAAAATCTTTCAACTTTTCTCGGGCATGCCAAAGTGTAAGTGGCTAAAACAACCTGGGAATGTATGTAAGCTTCTATGAATAAGGCAATCTTGTTTCATTTCTTATTTATGTGCGTTAGGTTGTGGGGTTGGGTACATTGGGGAAAAACAAAAAGGTTAGCACTCTTGACAATATCCGGCTATACATCGATCATTCCATCCCAACCTAATTATACACATAGTCACCTAATCCTTGCCCCGGCTCCATAAAAAATGATCCACATCCTAAAAACTCCTTTGTTCCGCATGCCTCCATCCTATTCAGTAGGGCTACTGCTATTCCTTGGTCTATTGTCATTATCGTACAGCGGGAGGGGGCCCACCACATGCCCATTGATACAAGCTTATAGACTGAAAAATCCAAGGAATATAGGCCCTGCAATGCCCTTATGTCGACTGTCAGACGGGAAACAATCCTGATAAAAACCATTTCCAAAAAGCTAGGATCCGTGAATTCATCATCATGCCAAGTGAAATCAATTGGAACTCCATAATGAATCATGTGGGAGGCAAGTGGGCTAACCTTTCTACAAATCTAAAAGAGAAGAGTTAGCTAAAAGTGAGTTTAACACTCAGCAAGCAAATTACTAACCAGTCTATACCACATAAGTCAATAATAGCAAATGTGAGGAAAAGCAAAGAATCATTATAATATCAACTTGCCTAAGAACCTTTCTCAAAATTAGGATAGTAAGAGAAACATTTCTTCTCAAAATAGGACTGAATAAATCTTAAATAAACTTTGAAATAACAATTGATCAACTTTACTATAAATTGACTATCACCATCTTCAAGGGAACCTCATTACCTCTCGAGCATCTCACACCCATCCAACATCGCGAGGACATTTAGGGGAACATGTTACCCCCACAGGCATCTAGAGGAATCCAGTTATCTCTTCAGACATCCTTACTATAATTCGGGGCATCGTCGTCCCAAAGACCAACAGCATTCTTAAACCACACTCATCCCATGGTGCAACAATTCCATAATTCAATTGAAACTTGTCGTCCACTGAGTTAAAACATAGAGACCCATTCAATTTTACAATCATTGACCTATTGTCCATTTGAAAACTAGAAAAATGATGTAGGATGGTTGGTTATTTAGTGTCCGCCAAAAGACAAGTGCAAAAGGAGAATTCCAAAGTCCTGAAATCAATATAAAATGCATTTTGTCCATCCTAAAAATCAATGGTATTCACTAGTCAAATCCAATCGAAAAATCACAAAATTTTAACACAACATGGATGAGGCACTAAGGAACCTTTTTTTTGTGAGGACTTGGGGCCCAATTTAGCTTGAATGAGTCTCAATAATTTTCTAAAGTTCGGATCGAAACAAAGTGCAATTTCAAATTGCAATCAAGTCAGGAAATTGCATTTTGGACATTTGCATGAACTCCAAAAATCATGGAAAAATTCATCATCTAAATTTTTTATGAAGGATGGTAGTTCAAATTATTTGTCAAAAATGTGGTAGAAAATAAAAACTGAACAAATATTTGGAAATGGCTTCCAAAACAATTTTAAACTCAAACAATTTTTGAAATATATTTTGCACATATAAAGTCCAAAAAAATCTGAAATTTAAGTATGTCGTAGAACAAGCCAAAACGCACAAATTTCGTAAAGAAAGTCCCATCAAATTTATGAATGATCTTCCTATAGCAATCCACATTGGCTCATTGTTTAGGAAGCCGATCCATCCCTATGATGGCGTCAAAATCATACATGTCCATCACTACTAGATTTGTTTATAGATCTCATTCACCTATAGATATCTTACATTTCTCTTACACTCATGTAGACGACACCGTATCTTTCAACGGCATAGAAATATTAAGAGGCGTATTGAGTTGTTTTTTGATGTCTATCCTTGGCCCTTCAAAAATCTCTTAACCTTCTCCTCTCGATCTTCAACTAATCGAGGAGCGTACCTAGAGACTTCATAAAATGTGGCTTCATATTGGTCCATAGTTATCTCCTTCCTTGTAGCTTAGCACAATCATAGAAATGCTTTATGTAGAAGGCCCTAACAAACTCATCATACACTACTGTTGTACTAGCTGGAAAGATCGTATCCCTAGAGGCTCTCCACCAACAATTGGCATTTCCTTTCATCTGGTACTCCGCTAGAGTTATCTTCGTTGTATCACCGCAATTCAACAATCTATATATCCTCTCCTTTCCATCACCTCATTGTTTTGCCTCTTCTAGACTCCCTATGTTAGTAAATGATGGTGGCTTTAGTTTCAAAAATTGCTTCACCAATCATTGGGTGCGACATTTCACTCCAATTGGCAGTTGGGATTGCCTCTCCATCAAATTCCCTATGTTGGCAAGCGCCTTTAAGATATCCTCCATACGAGGTTCTACCCTCGAAGTAGTGGCTTTTGCCCTTGATGGAGAAGAATTTCTTGATCTTACCATATTTCCCTACAAATTACTGAGTATTACCCACGTAAATGATCAGTGACCCAATGTCACTAATTGCATAAACGTCAATGTAATCGCATCAGTAACATATGCATGTTACCGGAATACATAGGTAACTTACAATTGTTACTCGTACCTCACAAGTGACGGTCCATCACCCGCTATTCAAAACAAATCAAACATACGCAATTAGTATCTTATCACAAGCATCCATATTAACTCCTTCTATCACTAACGCACTTTATCATTCCAGTCAAAATCTATGCTTTGATACCAACATAGTTGTGACGCTTCCACTATGTCACAATTACTATGATTACTAAAATCTTTCTACTTTTGTCAGGCATGCAGAAGCGTAAATGCTAAAACAACCTAGGAATATACATAAGCTTCTATGAACGGGGAAATCTCATTTCATTTCTTATTTATATGCATTAAGTGACGAGGTTGGGTACATTGGGGAAAAACAAAAGGGTCAATACTCCTATTGGCGTCTACCTATACATCTATCATTCCATCCCAACCTAACAATACACATAGTCACTTAATCCTTACCTTGACTCCGTCAAAAATCATCCATGTCCCAAAAACTCTTCTATTTGCTTGCCTCCATCCAATTCGGCAAGGTTGTCGCTATTCCCCAGTCTGCTATCATCATCATATAGCGAGAGAGGGCCCACCATGGGCTTGTTGATACGAGCGTATAGACTAACGAATCCAAGGAATACAGGCCCCATCGGTGCTTCAATGTCAACCGTCAAATAGGACATGATCCTAATAAAAACCACATTCGGAAAGCTAGGATCCATGAATTCGACCTCATGCCACGTGAAATCAACTGGGACTCCTTAATGAATCATGTGGGAGGCAAGTGGGGCCAACATTTCTACTGATCTAAAAGATAAGAGTCAACTAAAGGTGAGTATAACGCTCAGCAAGCAAATTACTAACCACTCTATATCACATAAGTCAATAGCAGCACATGCGAGGAAAAGCAAAGGATCACTATAACATCAACTTGCCTAAAAACCTTTCTCAAAATCAAGATAGCAAGAGAGAAATGTTTCTTTTGAAAACAAGACTTAATAAATCTAAAATAAACTTTGAAATAGCAATCGATCAACTTTACTGTAATTTGACTGCCACAATCTTCCAAGAAACCCCGTTACCCCTCGAGCATCTTGCACCCATCCAACATCACGAGGACATCCGAGGAAACCGTGTTACACCCTCAAGTATCCAAAGGAAACCGGTTACCCCTCCAAGCATCCCTACTATAACTTGGGGCATTGTCGTCTCAAGGACTGATGGCATTCCCAAACCACACACTCATCCCATGGATCCCATGGTGCAACCATTTCATAATTCAATTGAAACATTTCATCTAGTGAGTTAAGACACAAAGACCCATTCAATTTCACAATCATCAACCTGTTGTCCATTTGAAAACTAGAAAAATGATGTAGGACAATCGGTTATTTAGTATCCGCCAAAAGACCAAAGTCTCGAACCAATCCAAAAGGCATTTTATCAATCCTTAGGATTCAGTGGTATTCACCAATCAAATCTACTCTAAAAATCACGAAACGTTAACACAACGTGGATTAGGCTCCTAGGAACATTTTTTGTGAAGGACTCGAGATCCAGTTTTGCTTATACGGGTCTCGATAATTTTCTGAATTTTGGATCAAAATAGAGCACAATTCCATATTGTAGTTGGGTCAAGAAATTGCATTTTGGACATCGAAATGAACTCAAAAATCATGGAAAAATTCCATTTTATATTTTAGGATGTGGTCTAAAACTTTTATGAAGGATGCTAGTTCAAATTGTCTATCAAAAATGTGTTAGAAAACAATATAAGTATATTTTGCACATACAAAGTCCGAAAAATCTGAAATTTAAGTACGTCATAGAACATGCCAAAACGCACCAATTTTGTCAAGAAAGTCCCATCAAATTTGTATCACAAAAATCAGTATAAAATTCGAAAAACTACCATGTACAGTAAACTGAACTTTAAAATAATTGCATACTCAAATTATGTCCACAATTTGTGATATTCAAATTCAAATGCACTTAAATCTTAGCCATCAGGATTTCAATAAGATATTAATATACTCAAGGTGCTAAATTATTAACACTACTTGCAACATGAATATCCTGAAACCATCGATGAATATAATCAAGCACGAATTTGATCAATGGTAGTAAATCACTTGCCTTAGGTGAGTGGTGAGTGGTGGTTGCGGTTTGGCAAGTTGCAATGGCCTAGGAAGATGATGCAAGCAGCTACTGACAAACGCACGACTGGCTAGGATGAGTTGTCCACAATGGAAGCACGAATTGAGAGAATTGCTGCAGTTTTCCTCGCAAAGTAGGAGGAATGGAGATATGTGCAGTGAAGGAGGAGAAATGGGCCAAGATGTTGACTTTCTCTCCCATTTTATACTTGAGTCTCTTCACCGATCAAACACTTCTTGAATTGAGTCTTCTCTCATTTGGTTGAGTTGGCAGCAAATTAGGACACCCCAACGAGTGAGGTGTCAATGATAAGGGTAGGCAACATGAAGAGAGAGAGTGTGCTACATTCCCCTCATGTGCGGTCCTTCTTGCACAGCTTCAGTGGCAAAAAATAGCGGCACCAGCTGCATGTCCACCGAAAGAAAGGGCAGTTAAGGGAAAAAGGATGTGTGTCGAGGTGAGGCATGCTAAGGTGGTGGCGGGTGTGAATGGCATTGATTCGATGATGAGTTCGATGAAGTGGCATGAGCCATAAAACATTCGAAATTTGCCATTTTGTCAAGCAAAAGCCCAAATGTCACAAATCTCCCTCTCTTAAGGAATTTCACCCTCAGCTTGACTCGAATTGCCGAAAGATCAATTGCTCCATCGAGCTACACCAAGCATTTTTTAAGACTTAAGGCAAGTAGATGTCCTCCATTCTATGCTATGTGGATCGATTGTTGCTCAACAAGGTTCATTTTTCTCGGACTTCTGTGGTTTCCGTTGATTTCATGCACATTCATGTTAACTAGCGATTTTGGAAGTATACATAGCTAAGATTTTTGAGTTCATGGTTTATTTGGTTCTTGAAAGTGTTGTTGAGGTGCTAGCCGCTGAAATTTATGCGTGCTCAAGGTTTTTTTTTTTTTTTTTTTTTTGGTCAAAAAGGAAGGTTGTATTCAGATGATAGAAATCTTACAACCCGAGGCTATAGCGTCAGCGTATACAAGGTCTAGCAAAAGAAAAGGAGGGGAAATAGTCCAATTATGGGTCAAGGCTGCACTACCGTGGGCCTTAGCGGCCCAGTCCACTACCACATTCGCCTCATGCCCGCAATGTCGAAGGCACAAATTAGGGAAACGGAAAAACAAATTGGTTGCTTCTACAAACAGAGCTCGATCTTCCCACGACGGCGATCTGCCACCTCGCATAGTTTCGACCAGAGTAAGGCAATCCAATTCGATCAAGAGATGTGCATGGTTGAAGCCTTGCTGCAAAAGATGGTGAAGAGTGAAGGTGAGTGCCTAAATCTCCACCTGCAAAGCCGAAGCAGCTAGGAATCGTCTGGAGAAAACATCTATAAGTGACCATGGTGATCTCGGCATACGCAGGTCATAGATCCTTTTGTGCTGCCGAGTTGATAAGCATTGTCGATATTAATCTTCAGGGTTCCTAGATCCGGTGGCCTCCATAGCTGTGCAGGATTCAAAACAAAACTCCATGTTCATGTTTGGTTTGGAGCAGAGAGTTGAGATATACGGGTCTGCTAAAGTAGCCTCCACTGTAAAGGTTGGATTCGGCTACTAATGATGGAAAATGAAGCTGTTTCACGTCCTCCAAATCCGCCATATGACGTTTGTTGGTCTCCAGATCAAGTAAGAGTTTCGTTGTTGTAACCCTTTTTGTGAGCCATGCATCTAATCTTTGCACTGTGTGAGGCTATGGCTTTGATATTGAGTTAAGGGTGAGACCAGACACCCTGAGTCCATGAACAGTATAGGAATAGATGCTCTAGGGTTTCTGGAGTGTGTTGATGACAGAGGTTACAAATTGGATATGTGATAATGTGTCGCTGAGATAGATTTGCTTTTGTTGCTAGTGCATTATGACAAACAGACCATAGGAAGGTATGAATTTTTGGGGTTGTTTTCATAGTTCAGATTCTTCGCCATAATATCCTAGGATTCTAATAAGAAGTCGAGGCCCTATTGCTGCTCTGGTTGCTAGCTGTGTTGGTGAGAGCATGGTAATTGCTTTTCACAATGTAACGGCCATGTGTTGTGGCTATCTAGATTAATTGATCATTGGCATAAAGAGGTCTTACTAGAATGGTAAGGATTTCTACTATGACCCGATCATCGAAAAACTAGTTGAGAAGGGGGATGTTCCAGGTGTGGTGAATTTGATCAATAAGATCAGCCACCATCACAGGTTCTTCTCTTGCAGCTAGTCCACCGAGAATCCCTATAGGTAACCACCTATCTTCACGGATGCTTATTAGAACCCCATAAAGATAAAGGCTGTTGGAATAAACGCCAGGCTTGCTTCCCAAGCATAGCCCTGTTAAATTCTATAAGATCACGAAAGCCTATGCCACCATTGTCCTTGCTTCTCTTAAGTACATCCCATTTCTGCCAATGAATTCCTGATTTGCCATTATCATTCTGCTACCAAAATCTAGCAATGCTTTGTTCAATTGATTTGCAAAGAGACAGGGGAAGTTTAAAGATAGATATGGCATACTGTGGGAGTGCCTATACAACAGACTTTAGTATAATTTCCCTACCACCCTTTGAGATTAATCTTTCTTTCCATCCCTCCAATTTTGAATTTACTCTCCCCAAAATCCAAGAAAACATCTCTCGTTTTGAACGCCTCTAGTCAGATGGTATACCCAAATATTTACCATACCGTTTCAGCACTGGTATTCTAAACTCCCGGGCCAAATTTTCCTGTAGTCTCGAAGGACAATGTTTACTGAAAAACATTCTAGATTTGTTACAATTCACAACCTATCCCGTAGCCACACAATACTGATTCAAGATATTAGCAAGGTTCTGGCATTCCTGAATGTTACCATCTAGGAAGAAAATTGCATCATCAGTGAAAAATAGATGGGAGAGGATAGGACACCACCTGTTTAACTTGATAACCTTAATGTGTCCCATATTGACGGCTTGGTTAATAAGAATTGATAAGACATTCACCAGTAAGATGAATATATATGGAGAGAGAGGATTGCCCTGCCGAAGGCCCCGTGTCGGATGCAAATAACCTAGTTGCTCGCCATTAAATTTTACACTGAAAGATGTTGTTGTTATGCATTGCATCACCCATTGTACCCATCTTAGATGGAATCCCAACTTGAGTAGATAGTCTTGAAGGAAATCCCATTCAACTCTGTTGTACGCCTTTTGCATATCCGTCTTAAGGATTGCGTTGAATTTTCACTTCCGCTTCCTAATCTTAATCTGATGAATTACTTCTTGAACGATTAAAAAGGCAGACTGTTCCATAGAAATCAGATCAAGTAGCCAAGGTTTCAGACAATTGGCAATTACCTTAGAAATAATTTTATATGCATAATTGCATAGGCTAATTGGGCAGTACTGATCTAGTCTTTCCAAGTGAGGTATCTTGGGGATCAAAGTAATAATGGTCCAATTTAGAGCACTAGGCATCACCCCTGACCTAAAGAAATTTTCACTAAAAGAAGAAGATCATCTTGAATGACATCCCAATAAGTCTGATAAAAAAGGTCATTCAAGCCATTGGGGCCTAAAGCCTTTGTAGTTCCCAACTGGAAGGTTGCCTTGCAAACCTCCTCAAGAGTGACCAAAGATGTTAACTAATCATTCATTTTCGTTGTAACAACTTATGGGCATTGATCCAGGATAGATCCATAGTCATGATAACCCACGGTTGTATATAATCTTGAAAAGAAGGTGGACGTCATTTCTTGTAGAGTCTGAGGGTCACGCACCCAGTTTTGGTGGTCGTCCTGTAACATGCTAATCCTGTTCCTTTGCCTCCTTTGAATGGTAGTTGCATGGAAAAAATTTTGTGTTCTTATCCCCCATCTCAACCAGTTAATCCTAGAACGCATAGCCCAATACTATTCTTCTTGTTGCCATATCTATCTGATTTCCTCTCGCAATTTAGATGCTGCCCCTTTATCAAAGTTGCAATGTGGTTGGTTTATAAGATTTTGAAGTTGTTATTGCAAGGCAATCACCTTAAAATGGCCCTTTGGAAACTTTGATCAACTCCATTTAGCCAAAGCTTCAAAAACAACCTTTAATTTAGGCATCAGAGCAAAATCTTGTACCTATATTGAATTCCATGATTTGGAAATGATCCTACGGCATTCATGATCTTGGTTCCAAAAGGCTTCGAAAATGAAAGGCTTGTGTCGTTTTCTATATGTTGCTGAAGTGTTTAATAATAAGGGACTATGGTTAGATCCCAAAGCAGGCAATGCAAAATTTTAGCTTCATGAAACATTAGGCGCCGATCCAAAGTACACATCACCCAATCCAATTGTTCTTTCACTAAGTCATCCCCTATACGATTGTTCATCCAAGTAAACGTGCAGCCCTTGCTATCTATTTCCATGATAGAGCAGTCATTTAGGACGGCTCGAAATGAAAGTAGTCTATAAGGGTTTGTTAACCTCTTTCCTACATTTTCCCACGGATAGATAATTTCATTAAAATCACCGGCATATACCCAAGGTAAAGTAGTAGAATTGCTTATTTGTCGTAGCTCATCCCATAAAAGTTGGCAAGTTTGATAGGTAGCAAGGGCATGAATACAGGTAATGCACATAATTCTGCCATCCATCACATCCCTGCAAAACATATCAAAAAAGTCCTACATAGACCGAACCATACTTAAGGAGATCTGGTCATTCCAAAAAACTATCATTCCTTCAGCCAGCCCAACTGAGTTACTTACATAAGAGCTGGGGAAATGTAAACAACGTTGAATATGTTGAAGCACTAGCTCCCGGTTCTTTGTTTCCATCAAGAATACAATGTCAGGCTTTTCCTTGGCCGTGATGGCCTTAAGAGCTTGAACCATCAGGGGATTACCTAAACCCTGACAATTCCAACTGATCAACTTCATTTGTGGGTGGGTGGCTGTTGAGGGCCAGCCACCATAGCCCACTGTCCTGCTTCCTCTGCTATATAGACTGGTATATCCATTAGGTGTGCTTCATCAAGGTTCTTTTGTGCCAAACTCCTCATCTCATAGGGAGTATACCTTTTAAGTTTTTTGGCAGCACCCACTTTAGGTGTAAATCTGGTACTTTTCAACTTTTTTGGTTGTGGTAGTTCCATAGATTGGGTCTGGATCCCTTTCATTTTGGTTGTTGCAAGTATCAGCGTAGTGGTGAGAGAGGTCCCCTACAGCAATTCATCCTGATGGTGTTGCTAATGAGGGGCTGCAGTTATTGGACTGATGGGAATTATTGATTTCGCCAGGAGCCTTGCTTCAACATTAGCTATTGGAGGCAATAAAGGAACATTCAAATTTGAAGAGGGAGGGGTTTCAGGTACGGTTTCTTCGGTTTGCTCTTGTTTTTCTTGCGGATTATAAAAAGTCAACCAATAAGGGCTATGTTTTCTGACCTCCACACGCAGCCATTGGCCATAGGCCATCTTGTCTTTACCTTTTATTTTTGCCTCTTCAAAAGGAAAGTCCTTACAATACATTGCATAATGTCCTAGCTTGCCATAAGAATAGCATAAATGGGATAGCAATTTATAGTAAAAGTCTAGCTACAAGGTTTTTCTATCAATACGAATCAGTTTGCCTGTCTTTAATGGCTCCTGTAAGTTTATTTCTACCCTCACTCTCCAGCTCTAAGTGTCACACCCTCTTTAGTGTCTACTTTCACTTTTAAAACTTGACCAACATGTTTAACTGCCTTGCTGATCATTTGCTTTGTACACCATTCCAAAGGTAGGTCGAAAACTTGTACCTAGAATGCAACTAGAAAAATCATAACAATGTAGTGGTGTATTGGGAATCCATGGCTTGAATATGACTAAATGACTTGAAAAAAGCCAAGGTCCACCTTTTAGGACTCTCTGTTTTTCTGCATCTAATTGAAATTTCGCTATATATAGGCCTACTTCTCTTTGGGAGATCTCAACTTGGTCAGTTTGCCAAGCTCACTTCAAGGTATTTTGAAAAGCTTGGAGATTAATAGAGGGATTAGATAAGATTTTACCTACTAGCATTAAGCGGCACTCCTCCAATTTTTCAGGTGGGGGCTCATCATCCCAGACTTCAATTTCTTGTTCGGAGTAGAGGTGGCCCAACCTATTACAAAGGGTAGCTAGTCGTGAAGATCCCTCTTGGTCATCTAAGTCCATTGTACAAATGAAACAAGGCAATTGTTCATGGGCGGTTAAAAGATAGTAAGTGCCAAGCTGTGAAACCCAAATTTTCCAAAATAAAATGGTGCGAATTGCAAGAGGGAACTCAGAATTGGGCAATTTAAACCAAGCAAAAGCTCAAGTTGGGAGAGACTGAATTGCAGCACTACTGACCAGGTGGAAAGGGAATTTGAGACATGCAATGACCAGTCAGGCGAAGATGGATGAAATCGCGGGTGCTTGAGCTTCGACGGTGTCCCATTCGCCTTCATGGGAAACCATGGAAATTGAGAAAGCCGGTGAGGACCACATCGAGAGGGGGAAGATGGAATTGCAGAGGCAATGGGAATTACATGGATGGTAAGGAGAAGGGATGTTAATGGGGTATTAGGGTTTGGGATAAAACGAAACTACCATGTGAGGTAGAAGATGCTCTACATTTCGAGAGGAAAGGACCCACTCAAAAAGATGTTAATGTTCTAGATTGCATGCTTAAGGTTGAATGACACAAAAACGGGGCAAAATCCGTAGACGTTGCTAAAGTCAGGTTCGGTCACGGATTGACCCATGGTTTTGCCAATTTTATACAAGATTGTGTGGTACGAATTCCTTAGGGCTTTCTTCATGAAAGTTGCACCTTATACTTTTTTTCTACTATATATTTTAATTCTAGATTTTTTGGAATTCATATGATTTTTATTATTGCCTTGATAAAACACAGGATTGTGTTAGTTTTCCTAGACAAGTACTGACCTCTAGATGATATTGAATTTCTACCAACCTTTCAATAAGAAATTTGGACCAGTGTTCTTCATGAAAGTAGGTCACATCTTAAACTATAACATATAATTTTTCCATGGTTTTTAGAACTCATTAAACCTGCGAAACATCCATTTTGCCTCTATTCCAATTCTGCAATCTGCACTCCATTTTTGGCCTGGATTGTTTAAATTGTTGAGAGCTGTACAAGCTGAACTGGGTTTCGAGTTCTACACAAGAAATGTTCTTCTACGTCTCGACTACGTTTTATTAAAATTTCATAATTTTTTAATCTGATTTACTTAGGTAAAGTTGACAATTTCCGAAAGCGTGCAAACTGCCTTTATAGGACAATTTTGGGATTTTGGATAAATTTCCTCTTGTGACTTGCCTTTTAAGACCGGTATTATCAACTAACTAGTTTTATATTATTTCTTTGATTTATAAGTGAACGAAGGTTGTTTTTTTTCTAAACTTGAGTTGTTTCATGTGCATAGCAACATGAATGACATTTTTAAATTGACTAATTAAATGGTTGCACCATGATTTGAGTGTGGTGAATTTAGTCAATCCCCACAACAACGATGCCTTGGGTTTTAATAGGTATGCCTAGAAGGAAAACTAGGTTCCTCCCAATGCCCGAAGGGTAATAGGGGTCCCCAAATGTCCTCACAATGCCAAAATGGGTGCAAGATGCCTAGAGGGGCAGCTGGGTTCCTCTAGATACCTAGGGATGTAACACAATTCCCCTAGTTGTCCTCGCGAAGGCATGTAGGTGCGAGATGCCTGAAGAGGTAATGGGGTTCCCTCCAAAGATGGTGCCAACTGAGTTTTTATAGCAAATATGACTAAATGGCGTCTTCAAGTTGCATTTGAGTTACTAGTTTACTAGTTTCAAAGAAATTATTTTTTTGACATGCTATTTTGATTTTGAAGAAGGTTCTCAAACAAGCTGGTTTTAGAATGATTTCATATATTTTATATTTTGAGTTTTGCCTCACATGTGCAATGATAGATTTATATAGTATAGACAGGTAGATATTTTGCTTGCTGAGTTTATACTCATTGTCTGTTGACTATTCCCTTTCATATTAGTAGGCATGCCGATTCTGTTCACCTCCACCTTGATTCGTTGACGATGTCCTTGTCGACTTCTCTAGTCATATTACTGAGTTCGTGGATCCTAACATTTCAAAGGTAGTATTTGGTAAGTGCATCTCGATACTGATGGTGGACAGCAGATCCCCAGTGAGCCTCATTTTCTTGGGATTCATAAAAGTGTACACCCGAATTAGTAGGCGACTAGTGGGACCTCTCCCACACCCTGATGAGGACAGGATCAATGATGGCAACAACGAGGTGGAGTAAGGTAAGGACTAGAGTGTGGCGGAGTAGCATTTTTGGGAAGTCAGACGATATTTTTTTTTTACATATGTGGGTGGAAGATAGGTGACATTGTATATATGTGATTACACGTAGGTTAGAAAAAGATGAATGATGGAGCTTTTGACATAGTCAAGGGTGGTAGGACCCTTTTTGTCCCTTAGTGTACCCCAACATATGTCACTTAAGTACAAAAATAAGATATGAAATGTGATTGCCTTAATCAATCATTCTATTTGAGGTAAGTGAAAGCTCTAGGGGATAAGTTGAGTTAATCTACTTAGTACTCTTCCCCGGTGCCTTTACTGCATAAACTTGCACGAAAAAGTAAAAATAGATATATGATCACATTAGATAACACATTGACTATTAGGTAGGTACTGAAAGGGCGCCAATAACAACATTAGCATAACTCAAGTTCTCGAATTCTAGATCTCTGGTTCCGTAGGTATGGAGAGACTGCTCCTAACCCTAGATTGGGCACTCTAGCGGCCCCCAAAAATGAAGCTAGTAGTGACTCCTAGATACCATTTAGGTTATCTAAATACAACTTTAAAATAAATTTACCCATCGCATGAGGTATGTGCTTTTGAAAAGCTCGTGGTTATGACTATAAGCTCAAGCAATTGTGACCGCCACAAAAAGATGAAGTAATGTCATCTTGTTGGGGGGAAGTGGGGAAGTATCTTGAGTGAACTTTCATAGTCAAGTATCTCTAAACTTTACCTTTACGACTTTTTGTCAAAAAATGGCACCAAGGTCAAGTCACGACAAATCCCACTATCACGTAAGGTGTGAGCTTGGGAGAGCTCACGACCATGACCGAGAGACCTTGTGGTGCCGATCCTAAGGGATGAGATGATGGCATCCTTGGAATTACGTGCCGTGAGGACACTCTCATGGTTAACCACCTCTAAACCTTACCTTTACACCCATTTGTTGATTCGATTTAAGGCGCCGAGGTTGGGTCATGACAGTTCTAGAAGATAACACTTCTTAGTTCTACATGTTTTTAACTTATTTTGATTTAAGCATGGTACTTCTTTCTTAAAATTTGTTGATTGATTTATATATTGGCTTTATCTCTAAAGGACTTGTGGGGCTGTTATTTTAGTGAACTCACATGTGTATAATCCATTTTTTTAGTTTAAACACAGCAAAGATATGAATTACAAAGCTCATGCTCTCCATGGTCTCTGAACCTTGGAACTACTATGGTGGTGTTGACTTTTGTCATCTTATTTCCTCTGTCAAGGTGTCTTGGATCATTGAATTAAGAACCATTTAGCATTATTGATGTGGATTTATTGAAGTTTGTGTTCTTATTTTGTAGTTTTAGACTGTGAAGTGAATTCTCGAAGGGATATTCAAGTTCATCACAAACGATGGCGTTGGTCCCTCCAATTAAAAACGATGCATCTGTGTTTTGCTATTGTTGCTTGAATATCTTCTATGAATAGCAAGGACGAAGGACAATCGGGGAAGAAGATATCATGGTTGCCCAAGATATAGCTACAACAATAGAGGGGAAAATTGTGGCTTTTTTATTTGGGTTGATGTGGAAAGTAGTCAATCGATAGTGAGTGTGTCTAAATTTTTTTTTATCAAAGTAATATCAAAAAAGAACCAGTGTCAACCCATAATGAGGATGATCGCAATTCAATGGATGTTGAAGTCAAAGCTCTTAAGGCATAAATGAAACGTGAGAAACAAGATACGGCAAAGCTGAAGAAAGAAAATTCTAGATTAAAGAAAATAATGATTGTGTTATCGATGTCTATAGTAATATTAGCTCACATGTTATTTGGAAATATGAAGGTCAAGGATGTGATGAGTTTTCCATATTATGTTATTGTGAACATGTTTT
Organism: Eucalyptus sideroxylon; assembly: GCA_014182405.2. NCBI lineage: Eukaryota > Viridiplantae > Streptophyta > Magnoliopsida > Myrtales > Myrtaceae > Eucalyptus > Eucalyptus sideroxylon. The sequence goes on from CM024550.2 coordinate 26,404,450, forward strand.
GCATTTGTGGACATAATTTATATGAGGATGTACACTCTGTTTGTGGAAATAAAGTGGGGCGTTTTGTTTTCAGTAAATGAATTCCATTTTTGAGGTCTGAATATTAGTTTCTTTAATTTGTATATCTTTACAACCTTGATTTCGATGTTCCATACACAAATTTGGAGCTTTTAGCAGTTCTTTATGCCATATTGCCAAGTTTTTGTGTGAGGAGTGCTATATAGATCACTATGGTATCTTGTAACATAGAGTTTCTTGCAAAAACTTGTACAGAAAATAGTACAGCTATCCATCAGGCAAATGTCATGATAAGTGTATCATAAGCACAGGCAAAGTATTATAGGCACAAGCAAAAATCTTCTTCCTGAGATGTACAACAAGCATTGATCATTATGTAATCGTGAGATAGATGAAGAGTTTTTTTATTTATTAATTTCTTATAAAAAAGTCTTCATCCTCCATATGGGGCTTTACAAAGATGTTACTGACATCCCAAGTTATCACTAGCACAAGCAAAATATTCATACTTTAGCTTATTGACTGCAAAACGAGTGAACAGTAAGCACAAGTAAATGAGAATTTGATTGAAGAAGATAAAACTCCAAGTCATCAAAATGAAAAAGCCATAACACTATAACCTAACAGACCATACACTACTTCACTAAACCATATCAAAATGAACAAGCCATAATAACATTTTACCCCAACAATCCATAACACTACTTCATTGAACTAACCCATCATTAACAAACAAAAAAATCCACAAATACTATTTCACTAAACCTGTCTATGGCAACAAAATGAAAAGAGCCACCACAACACTTCACTAAACCCATCATCAACAATAACAAAAGAGATAGCCATATCACTTCCCAAAACTCATCATCACCAACCAAAAAAAAAAAAAAAAAAAAAAGCCATGTCACTTCCTTGAACCCAACCCCGATAAATGTCTATCATTCTTATAGCTTAGAGTTGCTTTCGCTCAATATATTTCTTCTTTCTTCATGGCCTTGCTACTTTAACCAGAACTTCAATTGGAGCTTCTTGTGATGTTGATTCAACCCATGCTTGTATATCACTTTTTTGTCTCTTGTCCTGTTTGGCACTTTTACTCTTAACCTAGTATTATTAAAATTCATTAGTTTACAAATTTTGTTCATAAAAGTGCAGCAAATCTAACAAAATGGAAGTACTTATTGGAAGTGTTTGCAATGTCGTTGACCCAGCCTTCTTAGCAAGGCATGTCAAACTATCGTGTCCCATCTTCTTGCAACTTCAACATCTTATCTTCATTCCTATCCTTAACATTCTAATACCACTTGTGACCTCCCCTTCCTCTCTTCTTTGTTTCTATTTGCGTCTACTAGGCTTCACCTTTATTAGAAGTGGTTCAAGTACATCCTTATTAGTCTTTTTCCAAAAAAAAAAAAAAAAAAAAAAAAAAAATCTTCAAATAGGTGCAACTAAGAACTTTGTCTTCTTATAACACTCATCTATATAGTCATATGCATCATCATGCCTACTTTATATAGTAGAAATGGAGGCGCAGGCACTTGGAATTGCCAAAACTTGGCACGGGGGAACACATAAGTGTAAAAGTTCGGTAAGGTACATTTAAGTGCCAAAATCGAAGCAAAATCAATCAGTTAAGTGCCAACGGTGAGAAAAGTTGATTAAAATGCTAGTGTGGTGTTTTTCCAACGAGACAAGTGGGAAATAACATCATTTTGTACACTGATGTGATTCAATAAGCCAAAAACAACATCGTTTTGCATGCTAACATGGCTAGATAAGCCAAAAAAAATGTTGTTTTGTCGCATATTTGAATTTCAATATAAATATTTATTAAATTTAATTTAAAACTAAATTATTTATTAAAAGAAGAAGAAGAAGAAGATTGCAGTTCGGCAAGTGCTATGCAAGCCCTCACCTCTACCTCCCCATCATCGCCGGGCCGGTGACGGTGAGGGGAGAGGGTTGGCGAGATCATGATCCTTGCTTGAATTGCAATCTTTTTGTAAAAATAATCTATTTTTAAATTAAATTAAATTAATATTATATTAAAATTCAACTAAGAGGTAAAACGATATCGTTTTGGCTTTTCTTTGCCGACTCAGCTTTCTGGTGAGTCACGTAAGCAACTTATATTTTTAAAAATAAGCCACATTGGATTTCCAGTACCCTTCGTCATAGTTGGCACTTCAATGTCATATTTTTCAAGGAAAGTGACATTGAAGTATACATTTCGGAACTTTTAGGATTTAAGTGTTCCTCCATACTAAGTTTTGGCACTTGCGATGTACTTCTACCAGAAAAAATGACATGGGGACAAGGGATGCTAGTCAATTGTCACCTTTTACAAGTAAATTCTCTCTTGAACACATTTACCACATACTTCACACCCTTCTCCATCACCTCATATGTAGCATTACCAATCCATATAACCCGATAGTAAGTTGCATCAAGTCTATTTTCTTCCAAATTCCTTATAATCCTTAGACCACAATCCCTTCTCCATCTAACACATGCATCCCTCTATGTATTCATCATTGTCATCATCATTATCCTCATTTCTTCTAACATATTATAAATGGACTTACATCAAATATCTATTATTCTTTCATTGAATGTCTCACATAAGTTGTTGTCCATTATGCCACTTTTACATTAGTAGTGAAGAAACCCCTGTACCATTGCTTTGACTCTATTTAAACCAGGTTATGACATGTAGTAGAACTGGTTTTCTCCAATGCCTAAGAATATTCATCATAGTCAATTATAGTATTGCTTTTAGCACACTTCTAAAACAATCTTTACATTTCTACCCATTTATACTTCTTGCAAAAGTGTCCAACATATATCCTATACTCAATTGTTGGCAGCAACTCAACCACAACTTGTATAAGGCCCTACAAAATAGGATTTCAAATGTAAAGCATATACTACACATATAATCATCAAAGAGGAATAACAATAAAAAAGAATTAAGAACTTACCTTCCTTGTCCATATGTGTTCGTAATTTTGAGATCCAACATCAAATTCGTCAAGTCCAGCTCAACTCGAACAATTGCCCAAGCAACTTAATCATTGGCACTAATGATCAAAGAAATAAGAAACTTACCTTGCTTGCCACTAACTATGACCCATCCGTGTCCATATGTGTTCGTAATTTTGAGATCCAACATCAAATTCGTCAAGTCCAAGTTTTTGTACTCTCAACTCTAACAACTGCCCAAGCAATTTGATCATTGCATTCCTTCCGATAGCATACAAGATCTCACATTTACAAATTCCCTTTTAAAAGTGACCATCTAGCCCCACAACTTTTTAACATTCGTCAAGGAAGCCTTTCTTACATGCAACAAAACAAATATATATTCTTTCAAATAACTATGTAGATTGCATATCAGGCTTTCCAACATTAACTGTAATAACACTCTTGGGATTTGTCACTCTAAGTTTCTCTGCATCCAACAACTTTGCATATTCTTTCCTATAATTTCCCATCAAAACTCTATAGGCAAACAACTTAGCCTTCGTATATTGATCCATACTTACATGTTAAGCTCAATTGCACCTTGATAAGATCTTTCAAAGCAAGAGTTTTGATAGTTGGCATTGCTCCAATTGCAGCAAGATAGTGATTTGCTAATTAAAAACTTGTCACCCTCTTAATTTTGAAACTAATGGTACATGTATGTTCTTTGTGGTACATCTTCAAGTGGAATAATCCAGTTCTAATATCAAAAAATGCAAAGATCTTCCAAAGACAATTTTGATCAACGCATTTTGCCCCAATATACTTCTTTTCATTCTTGATAAATTTTATCTCTTTACGATCAGCCACTAAATACTTTACGAGAACATGTTTGAATTGCCTACCATCATCAAAAATTGATTTAGTTTAGCAAAATTCAAAAATTATAATTTTTAAGATCCTTTAAAAATGAAAGAAATATATACTTTCAATAAGTTATTTACATAGTGTGAAGAATTCTATATTTATAAAACATATGTAATAAGGCTAGACAAATTCTCTTATGGGCACTCTTTAACGTTGGGAAAATTACAAAATAGTCATAAACCTATTATAATTATTCCAATTCAGTTATAGATCTCTCTTTTTTTCCAATTCAATCCTAGACTTTTTCCATATGCGCCAATTTTGGTCAGCCAAAACTAACAAGTCAATTTTTTAATTTTTTTAAATTTATTTTCCTTCTTCCTCTAGCCAATCTGCCTAAGGCTAAGGCCAACAAGGTTTGGCGAAGATGAGCCTCAACCACTGCTAACAATATTACATCCACGGTTTTGGCCCATGAGAAATGGTCATGGAATCAATGCGCCAATAATGGGGATATCGGTTGTGGACCAATCAACTCAATCAAAAGTACAATCTAGATCGGCCATGGCCCAATCGAAGGATTATCCAGGGGCAGATTAAGGGATCGGCAATGAATCGATCCACTAATCACGCAAGTCAACTCACACTATTCGGCCATGGATCAATCACTGGACCACAATGGTTGGTTATGGGATGTTCACATATTAGCACGGATGGATGGATGATCATGGATCGATCCCACATAGTCATGCACTAGTCAAGGGTGATTTCGCTTAGTCATGTACCAATTGCAAGTGACAACGAATCGATCCCATGCAACTGCATGTTGATCATGAATCGATTGATTCCACACAACCACATGACAACTAAGGGTCAACCATGGATTGATTATACTCGGCCATGGATCAAACATGAATCAGTAATGGATCACTTACGATGGATCACGAACCCGTCATGGATCGGTCATGGATTGGCTTAGTGACCCTATCACCTAGCCATTCAACAAGCCATGAGCTCAGTCATGCGTAGGTCATTCCTGGCCATGTGCAGGTCAGTCTCAACCATGCGCTAGGCCATGAGCTTGCCTTACACCCAGTTAGCATCTAGCTAGTCCTAGTCATGCACCAGCCAAGATAAGCCATCGACATAGCCATGCCAGTTAGGCTTGGCTACTTCCAACCTCGCTCAATCATGAATTAGCCATAAACCTAGGCCAAATGGTGCAATCGACTATGGATGAATATGAAAAACTCTTGCCTTATAATGTTGGTACTTCAATCGGCTTCTTTTTTCATGTTCGCAAAGTGTTATTTGGATGTTAGTCATTAAATGAAGAGGATGAATCACCTAGTTAGGTGGCAAGAGGAGAAGTTGACCATGATTTCAAGCTACCTGAGTAGCAAGGAACATGTGACCAAAATCCAAAGGCCACAATTATCAAATCTTAGGCATTTAATGAGGGAATGAAACATCAACTTATGTGGTAAAGAACTTAGGTGACAAGGAATGTAGGTGGCAAGGAGGAGATTAGCAATGATTACTAGAAAATTTGGCTTGGAGAACAAGATATGCCAAGTCATGATTAAGAGGTAATTCATGAACTTAAGTGGACCAATAAGAAGAGTGCACAAAGGTCCTTAGTCATTTCTCTAGGGATTTAAGGCGCCACTTCATCAAGCTAGTCGTACCATCAAAAAAGAATTTATTGGGCTACTTATTAAGGCCATTAAATGAAGAAGGGCCTATATATAGAGCACCACCCCTCCATTCCCACCACTCTTGGCTCATCTTTTCTCTTCCTTTCCTCTTGCACTTTCTCTCTTTCTTGCAGCCTTACTTGCCGTTCGCCCTCACCACTCAACCATTCTTGGCCAACTGCCCCTACTTCGTTGACTGTAAGTGAAATCTCTAACCCTTAGCTAGGGTGATGTGCTACATTGTTGGATTTGGATGTGTGCTCACCCGTGCTTGGTCATGTGCATGATGAAAAGTCTTTTTGTATAGTTTGCTCATGTCTTGCATGCATAAGTGTGTACGTGGCCAAAGTCACAAACGGGTCTCGCACAACCTTGGATCGACATTGTGGCATGTCAATTCGAGCCATGAGTGGCTTGGTCATGCTCTCATTCTGGCTTAGTTGTGTACATGTTAATGATTATTTTTGTATGATTTGCCCATGTCTTTGTCTGCATAAGTATGTTCACACCCCGGGTTAGACGAATCTTGCTTAGTTTTGGATCAACGTTAAGGCATGACAATCCGAAGCTTGCTTTTTCTTGGATCTGCATTTAGGTGTGTCGATTTGAGTCTCACTTAGCTTCGGATCAACGTCTAGGTGTGTCAGTTCAAGCCACAAGTTTCGTGCCACGCTCAGCTTATTAGTATATTTATGATATTATAGGTCATGGCATACACACACTTGCATGAGCACATTCTTGGGCCTTGTTTGCATGATGTGTGGCTTGTGTGATACATGATGTGTGGTCACCTAAATGAAAAATAAAAGTTGTCAATGCATCTTGGTAGCAATTTCCCCTCTGCCAAGGACAATCCTTGAGGGGGATGGTCTAGGAGCACACCCCAAAGGGGACAATATCAATTTGGGATGAGGGATGGTCTAAGAACATGCCTTTACTTAAAACAATGCGTGACGTTGCCTCATTCCTAAGAATGGGATACCTGGTTTGATGGTCAAATGCCTCGATTAAGCTAGGAAACACCTGAAAGTATAAGAAGAATCGTTTGATGACGATTAATGAATCTTTTATTCATGTTGATATGTGTTGTTTGATAAGTTTGTTAGTAAGTTAAGGTAGATTGTTTTTTGACGGTAAGCTGAAATGGTTCACATGCATAAGATGCCAGCCTTGAAGTTGGATGCCCCAGTTGAATAAGGGAGAACCGTTTGAGACAGTTGATGAACCGCTTGTGCATGTAAGATATTTTGTTTGATATGCTTGCTGATAAGTTGAAGGTGGATCATACATTGATGGTAAGTCGAAATGATTCACATGCATTTAGTCGAGTTGTAACAATAGTATTGTTATTGATCTGCCATCGATGCTTTAGGGCAAGTGATGTTTGCATGCTAAGTTCAACAACAAGATGCCCTCTTATCTAAGGATTAAAGATTTTATTTACTGAGTCTTCAACTCACCCCGTTGTTTTCCTCAAATTCGTAGGTATGGAAGTCTCATCCCTTTAGATCAGAGGCCACGCTAGAGGAAAAAAGAATTACTTGGCCTTCAGCTGATAGAAGATTAATGTAAATAAGAAAGTGCCTGTGGAAAAGGGCTTGTAAATATACTAACACTGAATAGAAGTAGTGTGTTTCGTGCTATGTCTGCTTGCCTGTTTGATTGTTGTGTTATCTAGAGATGGTTGTTGTACACACTTCCACATGCTCATAAGAATAAGATAAAATCAAAAGAAACGAGTCAATGGCGTGCTTGGGACGTCGCAACAATACAACTACTAGCCGCATCCCTGTGGTGATGGTGTCCATGGATGTGACAAGCGAGGCATCACCTAGCAATGGTGAGGGCGAGGCTCGACCTCACCAGAGACAGTGAGGCCTCACTAACAATGGTCGAGGCTGGACCTCACTAGTGTCAATGAGGGCGAGCCTCCCTAGTAGTCGACAAGGTCAAATGGACTAAATTGGCACAAATGTAAAAGATCTATAACCATTGTAAAATAAAAATAAAAAAGTTTATGACCGAATTAGAAAAATTATAATTGACTTAGGAATGTTTTGGTTATTTTCCCCCATTAACGTTCAGTATATAACGTTCTTTCGTACTTTTTTATGAGGATCCTCGTCAATGGGAGTAGCAAAAGAAAGTTGACTTGACGCATTGTTATATTCTCTCTAGAGTTATTAAGAGGAAAAGGTAATTTTCTTCTCGCCAACGGTACGTACTTGAATTTCAATAAAACTTCTGTCTCCCGCATTTTGCTCACATTAAGTAAAAAGTACTCCTTTTAAAGTGAAATGTATTATACATGTAGAAGAACATTCCTTATTATACTTAGGTAAACACAATTCCATTTTTTTTACTCAGCCCATATCATTTCATTAGTCGCTTAATCATACAACATGTCAATTATCATACATGTACCGGATATGATTATATTATGTGATATTCACATAAATCATTAGATAGCTTGTGAATGAGAAAACTTACTTGCCAAGTACGATATTTTGTAAAATCTCATGATAACAATAAAATTTTTATTTTAGCATACTAATGCCAGGTGTTTGTCTCGTCACGTAATTTTAACAAAAATGACGGTAGATACTCGTCTATGTTGCGTACCTTTCAATTTCCGTCCCGTAGATTTCTAACAGTGAACGACATAATTTCGTATTAATTTATATAGACCTGTTTATTCTGATACGCACATCTTCAAATTAGATTTGTTTTGGGCCTGGTGGTCCACCTAGGCTTCCTACCAAGCCCAAAGAATAAATGGATAGGCCTAGGAAAATACTCTACATGTAATAGCCTGGCCCAATAGCAACTTAGGCTTGTCTTGTAGGCCTCTGGTCAGTTCTTGATTATTCTTTTACCAGGTTCACTTGAAATTGTACAGAGTATATCTTTAACAAGAGAATATATAAATATATTGTCGATATAGTATAAAGTCTCCTGCAGACAACAATAATAAAGAAACTAGTTTTGCTTTAAAAATTGCAACAAAAAGAAAATACACAATAAGAAAATTTTCCCCACCCCGATAGGATTATATTTTTTTGGAAAATATATGACACGTTTTAGTTATATCTAATCACGAGTTGGACAGATTGAGGGGACTCTACTACGGCTGCCTCCGAATAATCCTGTCGGGCCTAATTTTGTTTATAGTGTGTCGGCTTAGCTAATTTATTTGGGGCCAGGCATGCCCATCATATTTATCAAGAAAGAATTAAACTTTTAAAAAGTGAAATATCCAAACCCTTCGTGTTTTATATATTTATAGGTTATTTTTGCTTTTATTTCTTTTAAAAGCATTTTAGTTTTAAATTTCAACATTGAAGCACATTTCTAAGAGGAATAAGCGCTTAATTGGGCTTGAAATTTCGGTTTGGGTCAGGTCAGATGGACCTGGTTTGAGCCAGTTAAGGTCTGCCTCATAATCACTGTATGTCAATTTGGTATGGAAATTGATGTGGACAAACGGACTTAGTCACATAAGATTCAAACAATCGAAGTTTCACATGCATCAATGTGCAAAACACAGTAACAAATTCTCTCAATTCATCAATTCATCGAAGAGGCAAGTTGTCTGACAAAAAATACATTTAAGTAGGTTGTAGAGCAGATTAATTCTTTTTTTACAGGCTAGAAAAGACCTAATTCACTAAATTAGAAAACCAAATGAGACAGCTCCTAACAATAACTAAGATTCTATAGATAAGGAAGGAAGCAAATGAAATTGCGAATATGGATTATACTTAGGGGTGTGCAATGGGAACCGCTTGAACCAAACCAGACCGATCGGTTCTAGGTGGTTCCCAAAAAGGGCGGTCCGGTTCCAAGTTCCCACTTTTGGAACCAATGGCTAATCGGTCCAGCTCCCGATTCCAAGGTGGGAATCGAACCAATCAAACTAAACCGATTAATTTTATATATTTTTTTTTTTAAATTCTTAAGAAAGAAATTCTAATTTTTCCTAATTTCTCCCATTTTTCATTTTATATTTGGGCCAAAATAGCAAATTTACTGATTCCACTTAATCAAACCGAACCAACCGGCTAGTCTGATTCTCGATTCCAGGACCGGTTGGTCCGGCTTCTGATCCCGGAATTTGGGAACCGATCTTCCCAGTCTAGTTCCCAATTCCACCTCGGAATCGAACTAGACTGGGAGCCGATCAGTCCTAATTATTCCCCAATCCCATATCATTCTCCTCCTATAGGAAAATTAGGTTTCAATGAGTTGTTCAAACCACACCAATCTACTTCGATCAAAGAACACTCACCCTCAAACTTTGGGACAATGATCGTACTCTTTCGTGCTATCATCCATGATGATTTTTCATGATATGCACATTTCTGCTGCTGAAAATTTCGCAATTATATTTAGGCTTTGTCTATTTCATGGAAAATAATTGATTCGGAAATTGTTTTTTTTTTTCCAAAAATGATTATTTGTATCACTTGAAATAATTAGTTAATGAAGTATATTTTCGTTATCAACAATAATTTTTGTCTAAGCACTTTTGTGGGTGATGAAAATATCTTTCATTATTTATTTTCATAAACGATATAAATAATCATTTTTGAAAAAATAGTCTTCAAGTTATTCGCTTTTCGCAAAACAAATGGAGTTATTTTCCAAATTTTCCCTCCACCATAGTACTCCCTCTTGTTCAATTCATGCTTCACCAATTTCAATTTCTTAGTCTCCTGGATATCCATGTGATAAAGAAAAACATAATCCTTCTTCGCAAACCAATCTATAACTATAAGTTCCTCGACAGTAAGATATTAATTGTAATTCTCTCGATAAACTAGACGCCGGCTATTCAGCATTGCCGGTATCAGTTTACCAAACGGTCAGCACATTCGATTGCTTTTTTTTCATTCTTTTTTCCGAGCATGTTCAGATACTTCGAAGCTATTGTCAAAGAGCTCGAAGCCCCCGCTTTTGGCTGGCGACATGGTTGTCTCCAAAATCATTGATTGTGAAGCTCGTGTTCCCGCTTTGATACCACCCGACGCGGTGGAAACGGGACAATGAACCTAGATAACATTGGGTACACCCTAGAAAAGTTGCATGCACGTCAAAGGGCAAATCAATTTCTGAATAAATATTAGAGAAAAAGTACTTCATACTAAATAAAAATCCTAATCATGTAACTTCTAACGAGGGTAATAATCTCTGTACGAACAATTACTCTAAACTAATAGTTATCTCAAATGAAATCTCAAACCAGTATGTTGTGACACATTTACCCAAACTAATTTTCCTCTTTCAAAAAATCTTAAGCAAAATCTCTTGACCAAAAACTATCATGCATTAAAATGCATACATGTTGATATACATGAATTTTCCATGCTAGGTCTATCATTCTCCACGTTAGATCAATCCTTGTAGTCCCCTGTGATATGTGTTGAATGTACTTTAATGGGATATTAGATGGAATGTTAACGGAGATTTGGGCCAGCAATAATAAGGCATAAATGTGTCATTTAGCATCAATTTGAAACTTTTTGTGAGACAAAAATTAAATTTAGTTATATATACTAATTTATAATTTTTATGAGATAAAAATTAAATTTTTGATAAATATGATATCAATTTTAGATTTTCAATAATATTAATATATCAAGTGAATTCTTTGCTTTTCATGTTTCAGAAAAAAACATATTCCACCTTGAAGGGAGTTTGATTTGAAATGAAGGTAAAAGACAGAGAGAGGGAGAGAGAGTAGGTAGGAAAAGTGGGGGGGGTGGGGAAGGAGGGGGACAAAAGGCACGTAATTAAGGAAGAGAGAAGGGATGTTCCTGAGATGTTCCTTTCTCATTCCGCCCCTGAAAACTCCCCCTCCTCTCTCCCTCTCCTCTCTCCCTCTCCTTTCCGTTCATTTTGTATTGGTTTGAGAAATCGCATAGGGAGGAGTGCAGTGCCAAACTCCAAGACAGAAAGAGAGAGAGAGAGAGAAAGGAATAGTCAAGAAGAAGACTGATGCAGAAGGGAATGAGGATTAGTCAAGTCATCTTCACATGGATGGGATGTGTTGGATGGATATGGAGAGAGAGAGAGCGTCCCTCATGGTGTTGGCACTGTCCAATAAATGCTGTGCATTCAGTGATCCCAAATCGCATACCTTTTCTTTTCGATGGAACAATTAAAATTGGTGGGGGTTCTTCGGTTTTGAAGATCGAATAGGAGCCGGTGGGGTCAGAGGGACGCCCCGAAATTAATGCTAGCTTCCTTTTGCTTTTGCTACGTTCTAGCTCCCCTTGTACCACTCTCTAGCCCTTTCCTATCTTTTTGCCATTTATATATAATACATATACAGGGAGAAGGAGAAAAAAGGGGGGGTATGGTGTGCACGGTCTTGGCATAGCAATTACAAATTAACTCCATTTGTGAATTTTTTTTTAAATGCATATCTACATGTCTTGATTTATTCACTTCTCTTCATGTATTACAATTATGTGGTACAATAAAAGCATAAGGTATTTTCCCATATTCATTAAAAAAAAAAAAACATCACTCGGTATAAAATCAATTAGGGGTCAATTACTTCTTTTATCAAGTAATAACAATCAACTTCACACAAATAATTCAAAAATATCACATTCGTAAGAGTCTTGATCAATATACATCTCTTCATGCGTTACCGTTATATGGTATGATGAATTCATAAGATGCTCTCTTGTAATTGTAAGAAATATAAAGAAAACGGTATTTAGTATAATGTTTATTATGAATGATACATGATGTAGTATTCAAACTTTGTGTAACAAGTGATATAAGCAATTATATAATCATTTTTAAAAAATTGATGGTAAAGTGTTGCAACGCAAATTTAATCGAGTGCTTATAGCAAATAATTTACCCACTTATGATTTCTTCAAATCATTGTCAGATTTTATGGATTAATCACTGTATCTTATCGTTCTTGAGTTTTAATCTTTATCGGCATAACACGACAAATTAATTGCACATGAGTGCTCAATTATGATTAGTGAAGCAATAAATACATTTTGACGCATGAGACTTTTTGCATTTCGATGTTCTCACCATCTTTAAAACCATCTCTTTCACGCACCACCCGTACAATCCCACCCGGGGATCGGAACCCCTCCTCCCCATGCCACAGAAAAACCCCAAAAATTCCACTCCTTAGCTATCCCTCGTCGCAATGTCGCAAGCATAAGAGCATTTAGATACTTTCGAAATTAAATACCAAGATTGCATCAAATTCGACAGTCGCTCGGTTAAACCGAGCTATTTAGCAAGATGAACCAACATGAACAGTGCATAGAATTGGTCGAGTATAGGTGCATACTGTACAACAAGACGTGTTTGTGTTTATATCTATTTGATTATAGAAGAAATTTGAAACCCTAAGTTTATCGAATGACCCTCGGCCTAAACCCTCACCATTTTTTAACAGGTCCACTCGTCTACCCGAATAGTGAACTAGGCTACATTGAGTTATGTAGTTTAATTAGGTTGACTTTACACATCTTATTGATAACAAGATCATTAAAGAATATCACATTTTATTTAAGATGTGTTTGGTTCGCAAAAAATGATTATAATTACTTGTATCACTTACAAAAATGAAAAAGTGGGAAATTTCATCATTGTTCACGAAAATGTTTAAATATAAATTGTTATCAATAAAAAAATTTATGTTTACTAATAATTATTTCAAGCGATATGGAAAATCACTTTTAGGAAAATATTTTCTAAATATTTTAATTTTTGCGAAACAAATGAAGTTTAATTCTAAAAAACGACCCTCTTAAGTGATGTGATATGAACACAAGCTAAGATCGAGGCTTGTCATTGATTTGAGCCTCAACTTCCTCTCTCCCGGTTAACCTAATCTTGATTTAGGGCTGCATCGATCTCATGTCGAGGTCGTCTTGTCGCTGGTTGGCCATTGTTCGAGGAAATCAAGCGAGATATATATGGCACGTTAACTTCAATCCCTACCATACCAAGTATATAGTGATTTCATGTACAAGGCTAATTAGATTCTTCCGCGGTTCTGAGTATACCTCCTTAAGACGGGTTTCTAATTGTTTTAGAGAGAGGGAGAGGGAGAGAGAAGGAGAGCGAGCTAATGAGGCGTTAATCGATTTGGCGATACACATGTAAGGTAAGGTTACATATAGTTTCTTCTTTCTTGTAATAAAATCCTATAATGACCCTTTGATTAGCACGTTGCATATATCTCATATACACGAAATTATATTGAGCGATGTCCATATTTGTAAACACCAATCAAAAACTCCTCCTTCGAAAGATAATATGAGTACATGAGACACTTGCATCTATATAACAAAATAAGGACATACGCAATGAGCTATTGGAGATGGGTCCATGCCTTTCATATCATAGCGATATAGTTAATTGTTCATATTATTTTATTATTTTGAATACATTTTTAACTTAGCACACATCCTGACACACGACTTTTCGCTCCTTCTCGAAGCACATTTAATATAGTCATGTTTGAAATATAGAGATTATAATCTCGCAAATTTTTTTGTTACTTCAAAGTGAACTTTCTAACGATAGAAACAACTCCTTTGTATTCTCATATGTGCCAGATAGCTTATATCAATCAACGGTCTAGAATAGAGCTGCGCAATTGATTCGATTCTACCTAGCAACTAGAACAAACCGGCCATGAAAAGAAGTTCAAATATTTCAAATTTTTTGAATCGGTATGGTACAGGTAAGTTTCAGTATCTAAGTGCTAAACCCACCCATCCGCATGGTAAATGAGCTTAACTTCTCTATTGATTTTTACTTCTATTTGCTTTGCATGGATATTTTACTTTTAGTCGTGTTGTTGCGCATATCTTGTTGTTGTAATCACTATCTGTTTTGATTTTTTAAAAATTAAACAAAAAAAAGAAAAGAAATAAACCAATTTCCAGATAGGAACCAGGATCGTACTCAAAATAGGGTGAGTTATAGGGAAAATATGGTATATTTCAAGTTTAAAAACAGGAAACTAATTCCAAAAGAGTAGATTCTAATCACCCCTAATCAAGAAAACCCTCATGCCTCGCCAAGAACTCGAGGCCAGATTCCCAAGGCTCAAGGACATGATGCAGATCATTTAATAATCAAAACCTTTTGGGTCAAATATCTCGAAAAGGATTTTTTTAAAAATTCTCTGGGTCGAAAGTACCAGCTATAAAGTCCACGATTGACTTTGGGGCAATGTGCTATTTTCTAGATTAGGAAGAGTGACTCTTCATAGACCAATCATGGTTCTCCGGTTGCCCGGTCTATTCAAAATCAAAGCTGATCGCAAAGCACTCTTTTGGCCAAAATTGAATAGGGAAAAAGAAAATCCATCCTGCCATGAGAAGAAAAGACATTCTCACGTGATAATTATTTTATCAATATTTCTGACTTGTCAAATAATTTTTCAAAAGATTTAATGCCACAAAAATCTTCAAATTATGCTTACTATAACACATATGCTCCAAATTTTATTTTATATTATTGGAAATCCTAAACTTATCTATTATAACGTAAATACTTAAGTTTTCTTGACAAATATACTTAAGGAATATATATATCACATATATATAAACTTGGATTTTTTCATGACACAAAAAAGCTGGAAAAGATATTTATATCACGGTGGATTTAATTTAAGATTTTTTGTGATACAAAAAATGTTTAGAACATTTTTATCACAGTAGATATAGTTTAGAATTTCTTTTTATGGTATTTGGCCTTTTCATAATTTTAATATTTGAGTAACACTTCTTCTTTTTTTCTTTTATATATTTTGCCCATTTTTTCGTATGAAATGGAATAATTCAACATTCCAATATTGAATCTATCCGTATAAGGTAACTTGATGTGATCCGCCGGTCACAGCTCTAGAATACTAATATCAAGCTGGTGATGCACAATAATCCTTGGATTTAACCTTTATCCAACTAATCATGGAAAGAAGTTATAATACTTCCCTCTTGATGGAAGAAAGAATTAATCTATTTCCATATAAAAACTGGAAAATTCGGGGGTCCCTAATCTACCTTAAGTATGTACATGTGATCTCCATGAATATGTGATTTTCTTGAAACTTTGTAAGTTAAAATGCATTTCACCATAACACGTACAGTGTTTACATTCTCTACGAACAAAGGCATCACCCAAACCCTAATATTGGACAACAAATGGACAATTTTTGAAGGCAAGCTTATTTTTGCTTGTTATTTTGGTGAAGCAATCATGTCTTTGCTTGGATCGGTCTGTACTAATCCTCACGGATCCACGTGAGCCATCCCTTCCACCTGCACAGGACTTAGGTTCTGCTCACAAAATGACATATACGACCTGAAAATATTAGATTTCAATGAGTGGGAGGCGCGAGAAATTCAGTCGCATGAAAATTGAGGTCTTTTAAGTCTTACCAACTTAACCTAATTTCTCTCTCTTGAGATTAGGAGTGACTGTAATGTGTAAAATGACCCGAAGGGAATGAACATGGATTGTGCCAGTGCCTCCGTAGCTGTAAGAGAGAGAGAGAGAGAGAGAGAGAGATTTCTGGGGGAGGGGGATGGCGTAGATGAAGGGTACCGCGTGCGCAGAGGAGCTGATCCTGAACAGTGTAAGGGACTCTGCCACCGCATTTAAGGCCCCAGCATCATTACCCAAGTACGTCATCATTGTCGTGCTAAATGCTAAATGCCATTTCTCTCTCTCTCTCTCTCTCTTTCTTTCTCTCTCTTCCCTCTTTGAAATGCAAATTCCCTTTTGTCTACCGTTGAATTTACAGAGGACATCTCGCAGCTCCTCACCAGCTGCACACTAATGCGATTTTCATTTTCAAAAGAATTTGTTTACTTATTATCAAGTAATTCAATCCTCAAAGGGTTGCGATATTCGGTAGATTCATAAGATTATTGGAAGATTTCATAAATTCGGATCTTTCCATCGTAAAAGAGGATGGATTATATTTTTCCTATATTAGGGACTGGAGATATTTACCCTGACTGCACTTGTAATCAAGAGGTTATAACTGATGGACATCGCATATGAGTAAAAGATCTTGAATGTATATAGATATAGGCAGGTGTATACATTCGCAATCCATTATTCATTAGAGTGGTTGAAGGAAGTTTTCTCCAATCATGGGCAGGCGAAAATGTGACTCCAATAATATAAATATGTGCTTTTAATAAGTTGTCAATACTTTGTAGAGTATTTACTTGTAACCTACACTAAGACAATTTTTATAGGTTAACTTCAATGTACATGCAATGATGCTTCAATGTACACATACAACTTAGTTGTTTGATCTACCTAGTCGACTCTTATAATTCCAAGATCCGTTTGGTTAAGATGGGCGTTTCCATTACTAGAGAAAATGAGCATATGCTTCTCTGAAGTTATCGGAATAAGGTGATTCTCAAACTTAACTACAAACCTGACTTGCACCCATACGGTTTGTATAAACCGAACTTCTTTCTTTCTTTTTTTCTTTTTTTGGTAATAATTCAAGAACATGAGTATAATCTAAAAGACTTTGAAACACCCCATAAATCTTGTAGAGAGGCAAACCTAAAAATTTAAACTAATAAATAGAGGGAGATCACATGTATATATATAGAGGATATAAACCCATAGTTAAGCAACATGGGATGTTTCAATAGATCTTATGTTCCTTTGACATATGTAGATGGCCTTGACTCATAATAATCTTATGTAATTAATGGCGTTTCAACACCTTCAGTTCCTACCTGACAAACCCTAATGCCTCAACCAACTATGTTAATTCAGGGTTTATAAATTGAACTTCAATGTAATAGATATTTTTTTCGAACTTTGTTAGCATGTGTTTTCAAGGCTCTTCTCAGACACCTCAATGATACACCGTCTTTATCGTGTTATATGTAATCAGCACATTAAAAGTGAAAATATTTTTTTTTATTAAGTATGTTAAGAAGTGTCCGGGTCGGTAGCATTCGCCAGCAAAATAATTCTCTTTTTCTCTCCCACATTTTCTGTGCTCTCTCCCCCCCGTCTATGCATCGGATTTTGAGAATATTTGCAGCACAGTGATCCCATTAAATGCCTCTCTCTCTCTCTCTCTTCTCTCTCTGTCTGAAGAGGAGAGAGTGAACATTGGGGGTCGTGGCCAGGGACTTTAATTATTCTCACCCACCACCTTAGCTAGCACGTTCCATTCGCTTTGTCTTTTTGGGTTGTCGTCTGTTCGATTAGCAAAAGAAAATGAAGAAAAAAATGGCCGAAAATCAGCAAAAGAGAGAAAGAACAATTCGAGTTCTGTTTCTGTTTTGGATCCTTTCTCTCCTAAGTCCAACCAAGCTGTCTGTCGTCTCCAGCACTGTTCCCAGCTGAAACCCTCTTTCGTCTGCATGCATGGCCCCGGAAGAGAATATGTAGCACCCGACGATGCTTCATGCTTTGTTCCGCCTCGCTTTTTGCATGGGTCTTTTCCGGGATACGGGCAGCTCCCCAGCATTGCATTATTAAAAATCATTGTCAGTTGCCCAGAAATAAAATATAAAATAAAGGACAAGAACGAATGAGGTGGTCACATTGGACTTTCTTATGGCCGTCAAAGAGATGAAGGGCTTCTTCTGCTCCCGCGCCCTTTACATCTTTGAGCTCCAATCTTGAGATTTATGAAAAGATGTTGGTTAATGAGGTCTCCCGAGATATTTTCTTAGTAGAGTTTACTTGAGATAATATGTGCATAACACAATGGCGGCCGATGCATTAAGAAATGTCGAATTTCTTCAATTGGTTGCTTAACAAGTATTTCCGAGACACTTACTAATAAAATCTTGTATACAATAAAAAATGATGGGTAGAGATCATAAAGAAACTAGAATGAGATTCTTCAATATAAATAATGTGATAAATAAGAAAATGTCATGTTACATGATACCTTTAATAAGCTATGACCAATATAATTTGAGTTCACTATTTAATTTGTATCATTCTTATAGTTTCTAATTATCTCTAAACCAAATCTGTATTTCTATTAATTCTATTTAACCTTATATACTGGAAAAGAGATCATTCACCCCTCCTTTGGGGGGAAAAAGCAAGAAACAAACAAAATTTTCACTTAAATTTGGAGAAAGATAATCTAAACATCTCACTTTTATTTTAAGGATGAGATAACATCTTTTATTGTATTTGAGAGATCTCATGGGTCTCTTGTCTTATCAATTTACATCTTCGCCCATTGCAAAAATATCTAATATAATCCATCTTAATTAAACTAATATGGGTTTTAACGGAATTTGTTGAAAATAAATTGAGGTTGAAACTAAAATGGATCTGCTCTTTCTATATACTAAAATGGGTCTCTTGTCTTAGCAAAAGAGCGTACCCGCGTGGCGTGTGACGATAAAACAATTAAACGAAAATAAATCTTTAAACAAAAAATATCCAATATCAACTTACCAAAGGTATGGTTTAAGCAAAAAAAAGTAAAGAAAAATTACCAAAGTTATGAAACAATTTCAAGTTAAGTTTGGAAAGTTTTAGAGATTTAAGGAATCGTGACTTCAAGCATTAAAGATTCAATTTACTCGCACGCTACGATTTTGTCCGTCGTTTGTTATTATACCGTTATCAATAATTGATTATAGGTATTGTATAAAATTTATGAATTGATGAGGAAATGTTTGAGGTTGAATCATCTTTAGAATTTGTAAAATTATATAGAAAGATAGGGATAGAATTGGTAGTGAGATCACTAGTTTTTTTTTTTTTTTTTTTTTGGAGCAATTTATTAAGCATGGGCAACTCACCTCACCATCAACTATGTTCAGCAACCAACCATTTCCGCCACCAACAAGCACCTAACTTGTCCGGACAATTTACTAGCTGGGGAATTACGAATTCTTTAGTCAATCTTTTCTTCAAACTTAACGTCTTTATTGAATTTAAAACCCTATCTGGAAACTTCACGGCCTATAATTTTTCTCAAATATGTATCTTTATTGATGTTGAGCGTGTAAAATTACAGGCCTTTATCTCGCTATGCCGATGGCAAAACATGGTGCATAATTCCATGGTAAAGTAACGTAACATGTATATTTTACGAATACATTTCCAGCAAATTTACCATAAACTAAAGTTTCCACTACAAAAACCCTCAAACTAGAATACATGTGATAAATTTAGCTTAAAACTAATTTTTTGACAATGGAAAACCCTAAACCAATACTTTTGTGATAAATTTACTGTTTGTTAATTTCTGTTAAATTGGATTACTATCACAAAAAATCATAAATTAGTACACTTGTGGCAAATAGAATATAAAATCCAAAACTCACACGTACATCAACTACCATGTGTCATCCAACTTAGCAATTGAATGATAAAATTTAATGAAAACTAACATAGGGTAAAATTATTACAGGTGTATCCCTTTGGAGATTTTTGTGGCAAACAAAATTAGTTTGAGGTAAATTTATCACAAATGTATCAATTTGAGATTTTTCGTGGTATTACCTATTTTAGTAATAAAAATTTTAAAGTTGAAATGCATTAAATCTAAATGAGGTAGCTTTGGTAAACCGATATCAACTACTATAACCGTAAGGAGTATGTCAAGCATGGACTCTCTTTTCTATAGGTAGTTGTTGCCAGAAAGCAAAACAAAGTCCGATGGGAAAAATTACAATCAAAGTATATGTGGATTTCGCGGAACATCGAGCATATGACTTAATTAATATGATCAATTGGAAAATAAAACTCAAATTCCAAGCAAAATGGTGGGGAAATCGAGTTGAAAAAATAAAACCCTACAAAGTTAGCCCTAGTCTCAAATTAATCCTTTTGATTAATCATCCTAGGCATCGTAAATCAGAAGACTGATAAGATCAATTGTGATTTATAATTGCTAAACAAAGAATTAATCCTAAAGAATTAGTGAGACCAATTCACAGACTTGAGGGACCTAATGGAAAAGTGCTAGAAAAAGAAAGGTGCACTGTAGTAAGCTATTTTAGGATCACCAGAAAACCATAAAGGATGAAATATGATTTTCATTGGTAGCGCCTTTGCCTCTCCACCTTGTAACTTTGCTTACAGTCGAAGATCAATGTCGAAAGATGAAAAGACTAATGCGATTTCAAAAATCCATCCCATGATTTATGGTCTGAGGTACGCTATTGCAATTCAAATCTGGTAACATTTAAGAAGTCGCTGCCAACAACTTTTTAGGTCGATTGCGATCCTAAACTATGAAGTGTTAGGTATAGTCGACGAATCACCTAGGCGTCAATTGGTTTAAGACAAACTAAATATTTAGGATTAGGATTTTGGTTACATGCGGGGAAGGGTTAGAATCTCCATGTCTCCCTTTCGATATCACATTCCCTTGGATAAGTACTGTCATGCAATACCATGGGATTTTCCTAATTCTAATATACATATAGTTGTCTTCTGGGTTCTGAAAACTGAAAAATTTGGCACCCGCCCTTAGGTGAAATCGCCACATCATGAGGTGCACGATGACTCTGACTCCATCATGCCATGTGTGGTTCGTTGTAACAAATATGCAAGGCATTCAAAGCAAATTATACAAATGGATGACTCCAATCCATAGCAAACGACAGGCCAAAATAGGCATGAAGCCAACGCCAAACAATGATCGTGTACTTTGTATACGCATGCAAGAACTATGTTTCATTGCGAAAAGGTTGTTTAATTGTCTTACACCTATTTCTGAGGGACGCAATTTATTTATTTATTTATAAAGTTATACTTATTCTATGAAAAATAAATAATTTAAAAATATTTTTCTAAAAATGATTACTTGTTAGTCAATGAAGAATGTTTCACTATTGACAAAAAAATTTTGTATTCATTCAATTTCGGGAGCAATACATACAATTAGTTTTAGGAAGATATTTTTCCAATCATTCATTTTTCTTGAAATAAATACACCGTGAGTTTGGATTTCTTTTGAATATAGCTTTTTGTGTTTTGAAAGAGTTGTTTTACGCGAGGCCAAGATCGATCAAAGGAAACATTAGGATGTTCAAACCAAGACTTAGAAGATTCGCCAAAAAGTTGTGTTAATTGAATATTCTGCTTTGGCGATTTCTTTTCTTGCATTTTTACTGATTTATTAAGTTGACTTATGGCATACCCTTTAGTTGCAATATTTAAATACAATATTAAACTTAGGGGTGTGATGGTCCGGGCGGGCAGTTCCCGACCTAGAACTGGGAACCGCCTGCGAAGGACCGGTTCCAAAAATTAGAACCGGGATCCACCCGTTTGTTACATGGATCCACCCGGGAACCGGATCGCTGGTCTCGTCCGGTTCCGGGTGGATTCCATGGAACCGATCTTGAAGCGAAATAATTTTAGTTTTCAACATAGAACGGTTGGGTCTATGAGTTGAGAAGGAGGGGAGGAGGTCTATGGTTGGGTTTTCCACAGAAAACGGTTGCGGAACAATTTTCCGCGGCTATGGCGAGTGGCAGCTGACGCGAGGGGGCGAACAATAGCGGTGGAGGAGTAGCAACGGCGGCATCGATGCTCAAGGAGGAATCGAAATGGCGATAGGATTAGGAGGAACCGAGGAAGAGACAAAGAGAGAGAACTAAAGACGAAGGGAGTGAGGAAATGAGATATAATCTAGGGTTTCTTTTAGTAATTTTTTTTTAATATTAAAAAGGTTCCGGTCCGGTCCGGTGGGCAGATCTGCCCATGGAACCGGGAACCGGACCGATTCCCTCAAGAACCGCCGGTTCCGGGCGGTTTCCGAGTATTTTGCACACCTCTAATTAAACTTATGATAATGAAAATCGCCCCCATCAAATTTCTAGCTTTGCTACTAATAGAATGGTTGACATGTGAAAGAGTTTGGTAGAATTCCAATTTATGTTGTTTCACTCAAGATTAATATATTTGTGTAACCACCGACCAAGGTGGCGTGGATGGTAGTACATTTTATGTTTACAGCGAAGACAAAAAAAATATATATCTTTATAAGGTAAACAAATACATTTTATGTGAAGACAAATTTATAAGGAAATCCTATCTGACACTTCTCATCCATTATGATGTACAATCAACCATGTTTCTCGGTGTACATATTTTCAAAATGAAAGACAAAATCCATCACCGCATTAATCAGGACATGCGACTCCTTCAGGTTCGGTTTATTGATTTTTAGTTTTTTATTTTTGAGCAAACCAATGTCGTGTACTCATCCACTACATCTAAAAAATAATAATTTGAGTGGACCCCATTGGTCATTTTTGTCCAATTACATGTCTTGTCAAACTGGCGACGCTAATTGGTTGCAAACTTATAATGGAATTGCGAAAAAAACTACCAAATCAATTGTAAACCTACTATATGAATATTAATTAAATTTTAAATGTTTTAATTTTATCAATTTAATCTTAAAAATTTTCATGAAATTTATTGATCACCACATCAATGATTTTTGATAAAAATTAATTAGAATGACTACATTGAAATTTCACATAAAAGTTAAGAATTGAATTAACAAAATTAGAAAATTTAGGATTGAATTAGCCTCCATACAGTGGGTTTAGAACTAATTGGACAATTTCTCCATTAAAAAACTTATTCGTAGAAGCATTTCTAGTCTAAGAAATTTACAACAATTTTAACCAATATTTTGCAAGATGCTTAAAAGAAAAATAAAACAGTAACCCTATTCAAATGTAAAAGTATTTTAAATTTTAAATTTATTTTTTGAAAATAAATTATTTGGAAAAGATATTCCTTAAGATGATCGCTTATTTCATTTACAAAGATAAATGAACGAAAATATTCCCATCGTCCATAAAAATGCTTAGAGTTAGATTGTTTTTGACATAATGTTTTTTATTGATTAATTATTTCAAGTGATACAAACAATCACTTTAAAAATATATATATTTTTAAATAATTTATTTTTTGCGAAACAAACGAATCATTATTAATAGATCCAATTACTTCAAACAATCATGTCACTTTACATAGTAATTCACTTCTAAGTCCTAAGCACATTTAGTAGATCTAGATCACAACAGCAATTCAAAACGTAGCAATCACTGGCCCAAAACCTAAATTAGTTTGGGGAATTATAGCGGAAATTGTACAACAATACCAAACAGATGTGGAGTATATCAGCATAGTTCAGCTGCCACTTACTGTACATGTCCTCATCCTAATCGTCCATCCTCGCAATCACTCCCCTTCATCTTCGGACCGAATTGCGAGAGGTTCATATTAGTTCTTATTCTAATCATCTTTGAGATTTCGATTTACTCGAAAGAATCCTATTTTGATACCATATTTAAAGATTTTGTTTTAGTCCATCTAAGTCCGAAATCTGAAAATAGACTTAATGGTGATCCTTTTGGGGGTCATATCACACTAAGTCCTTTTAGTTTGATCAAAAGCAGGTCATTCACGTCGAAAACATGAAGTTTTACCGGAGATAATTTACTTATTATTTTTTGGTCTTTTGGATGAATTGAATGCCCATCCCTCTCAAATAAAATAGACCTAGATTTTGCCCCATGAAAATATATCTATCATTTATCCTCTTCCAAGAATAAAACATTCCGGATCTGTGACATTCCGGATCTAACTAAAAAACAAATGTAATATGCGAACTGCCAAGCACCAATACTATAAGTTACGTCGGTATATGTTGCTTTAACCTCGTTATTTTGTAGGACTAGACCGGTAGACCCCACTACATTATTTAAATAACAAATTTGACCATAATAGAACTTTTTTTTTTTGACATGGCCCTAATAGAACTTAAAAAGCAACAAATAAAGACCAAAAAGCGAGTATGAACCCACTTTACTATTCGCATTAAAGACAAGTAATAATTGAAAATGGAAATTCTTAATCCCCCAAATTTGTTTTTTTTGTTTTTCGTATGATTATGCTATTTAAGCTTCATTTACGTTGAACTTGGGTCAAAAGCCTTGCCGATGATCTAAAGTTCTCTCTCTGGCTCTCTCTCTTTTTTTTTTTTTTTTTTTGGGTTATCTTGTATTTGGTTTTATGCTTATTTGCTCGTTTAGGGGCTCGCAACATACTTGCATTGGGCATAAATTTGCGTTTTCTTACAACACCTCCACTCGATCAAAATGAAAGGAAAAAGAAGTTAAAATAGCAACAACATGAATTATTCTTGAAGCCCTAAACTTGGTAATTTTAATGAAGATCCTTGTTTATTGTGAGTATATGCTCTTCGGAAATAACCAATTTATTTATTTTTAATTTAATTTATTTTTCACTACGATAATGCATTTGTTTTTTTTTTTTTTTTTTTTGATTTCTTGGTCATACTCTCAATTAAATTTTTCCGAGAGATCTTCATCGTTCATGATGACTGTAATAAATCAAAATATGCTACTGTCCACCCGAAATGTACCTGAAGAAAAACCTTAAAAGAGATATATGTAATAAGTCCATCTCATTGTTATTCTTTTTGTTAAGTTCTTATTCTTAGTCTAATAAATTTACAATTACCTAGTTTTTATACCATATAGTCTTGCGACTGCAGGCGTACGTGTTTGATTAGGAGACTATCTAATCTAATTTAGGGTTTTGATAATACTGCTGGCAAAAACCACGGACATACTGATCATTACTCTAATATTGCACGTGATTTAGGAAAAAAATCACGTAAAATGCACATCAAATAAACGAAGACTAGTGTCCCACGTGATGGTGCTAATGAAGAAATCCCGGGAAGCGTTGAAAATATTATCATTAGTACTCCATGAATACCGTCATTAGTCAACCGATTCCCAACAAAAGCGTACGGCAAGCCCCGGCTTATAAGAAAAGAATTCAACACCTTCAAAATGCCACGTCCCTAGATTACACTCTATGGTCCAAATAAAATAAACTAAGAACATTAAGATGTAACAAGAAGTCTGCCCAAAGTAATTAGGGTACCAAAATTACATAATTCTTTGAAACCCTAGATATATCGACTGAGGTGTCAACAGCATCAATAGCAAGGTCAACGAGAGAGACCACAGAGAGAAAGAGAGAGAGAGAGAGAGAGGAGGAGGAGGAGGAGGAGGAGGAGGAGAGATCTTTATGCAAATCTCGCACACAAAACCTTGCCACCAGTAAACAAAATCAGGTATGTTTTCTTTGAACCTATTGCCGATGATTCATCAAGAACCATCGACAGGCTTCTTGAGAAAGGGAGGAGAATAATGTAACTCCGTACTCTAAGAAGGGTCGATGTTCCGGCGATCGTCTCCGGCGGCAGCCCTGGGCTGGTGAAACTGACCCAATTGGCCGATGCTCGCGGAGACGTTCATGGCGAGAAGGCCCGCGTCGTAGTTGGAGCCCGCGTCGAAGCCCCGGATCATCTGGTGCTGGTGGTCACGGGGGAAGAACTGGTGGTGGTAATGATGGTGGTCCCGCGAGCTGCCAGAGCCGAGGAGGTTGATGCCGAGGTTCTGGGGGTGGTTGTGGGTGGTGGCCGCGGCGGCGGCAGCGGCGATGAGGCCGTGGCCAGCGGCGAGGCCAAGGCTCTGGTACTTGGAGAGCTCAGACTTGGCGCAGGTGAGGTCCATCTGGAGCTGGCGGAGCTGGTGCTGGAGGAGGGAGATGACCCCAACGCAGCCATAGACCGGATCCCGCAGGCGCATGTCGGCCTCGTAGGCGAGTGAATTGACCGCATCCTCACGCTGGTGGGGGTGGAGCTCGTTGAGAAGCTTCGTCACGTTGCTCGCCCCGAAAACCTTGTGGACATTGGCAAACTTCTGTGGCTGGTCTGGTGGGAAGTAGGGCGCAAACACGCACTCGGGCTGGCACTTGCGGCGGAGGAACTTGCAGGCGGCGCACGGGGACGTGGATGACGACGCCATCCTAATTCGTTCCCGAAATTCTCCCGGTAAATGCTGAGAGGGAAATAGAGATCAAAGAAAATTAGTGCATCTACTCGTTAATCTTCTTCTTCTTCTTCTTCTTCTTCTTCTTGCTTTCACTTTAAGAAACACAATTACATTATTACTTTACACATGTAGAGAGGTTCAGCTACGCAATTACCTGGAACGATGGCTGCGTGCAAACCAGCGAAACTCCGGATCCTGTGTTTATCGTCTTGTAAACACAAAATTCAATTGTAAGAGGTGGAGAATAAAGAAGTAAAATCGATTATGAGCGAGTAACTATGTGGGAAAAATAGATAAGTGCTGTAATACAAGAGAAAAGCATAGGATGGTGTTTTTACAAAGAGATCAGAGTACACCAGTCTACGAAGGACTTCGAATGAATTAGGTTTTTGCTATACTAAAACGATAAATAAGAGGAATTATTCATGCAAGAAGAAGGGAAAATCTTTATTTCTATTTTAAACTTCCGAAGCACATAAATGTATGAAGTGATAATATCCCGGCGGGATAGTCTCTTTATATTTCGACCAGAAAAGAGAAGAAAGAAAAGAAAAAAAAGACCTAGCAGGATCTGGTGAATGATTACATGGATTTCATTTCTGATCCTCTTACAAAAATGCAATTTTTAAGGAATCAATCAAAAGAGAAAAAGGATCTCCTCGCTTTCCTCGAGCTGGGCAGATCTAGCGAGCTGCAAAAGGAAAGGCTTCGTCTGCCCCCCTCCACATACTCGCCAGAAGGGAAAAAATGAAAAAATAAATTGTCAGCAGCTCAAGATGAAAAACCAGTCTGGGCTTTATAGAGACGGTGATGATGCAAACACCCATCTCCTTTCTATGTCCCCCTTTGGAAAATTGTCAGTAATGAAGAGAGAAAACGTAACAAGAATTGAAAAAAAAAAAAAAAAAAAAGTACCTGGGCAAGAGATTTCGATCGTAAAAGCTGCTGAAAAGAGAAGGGTGAGAGCCAAGAACAAGAAGTGGGAAGAGGAGAAAAATAATGATATGTTAATTGGGTTTTGGACTTTTGATGGGGGAGGCGTGGGGGTTTGAAAATTGGATCTTGTGAAGCAAGGCACTTTTTGCAATCTCGCTTCTTTCGAGAGAAGAGAGAGAGAGAGTTTTCGTAGCAGATCTTGCTCCGAGCTCTTATTAAAATGACTCGAGCACACTGTCTTCTCCAAAAGACGAGCCTTCCGGAGTTCTACGCACACGCAGTTGGAAGGGTGGGATCGATGAAAGGAACGCACAAAGCAAGACCATCATTTAAACGCGTGACTACATGAAGAATAAATAGATAAATGAACGAGTAAAAGAGGCAAATGGAAATGATTTGACGAAAAGGGATTGATGGAGAAACCAGCTTGATGTGATTTGGACTGTGCGGCTTTCACTTTTTTTTTTTTTTTTTTTAATTTTTATCTCGGGATGGAGGATCACACCGATCTGTAATAATTCCATTATTTCCCGTTTGGCTTGGGGATCTTAACTAGTCAACACGAACACACGCACACACGCAGTCTCTTCTTTTCTTTTTCTTTTTCCTGAAAAGAGAAGAGGGAAAGTGGTGCACGAGGAAGGAAGAAAACCAGAGGAGAAGACTACAGCAGTAGAAAAAGGATATCAGGGCATGTGCCATGGCTCAACAGTCAAACCTTTTTATTTCTCCAACTTCTCGTTTCTTTGCCTTCTTTCTCACCCTAAGCTCACGTTGACCCGTGCGGATAGTTGGATCTCCCCGAGGCCTTGAAGCTTTTTCACACCCCTACCTCCCTCCCTCCCTCCCTCTCTCTCTCTCTCTCTCTCTCTCTCTGTGTCTCTCTCTCTCTCTCTGTGTCTCTCTCTGTTGCTGGGCTTTCCTTTTTGTCTTTTTCAGCTGCTCGCTTCAACCCGCTTTCGGTTGAATCAGAATTTCTCGAGTGCAACCCTTCTCTCGTCTTAGGTCACTTTCTTTAGTCCACCTCTTTTCGCCCCCTTCGAAACCCTCCTTTCGAAACCGTCTGGTGTGGGGAGGGATATACTTTAAAGGTTCATGCAAAATTGGCTTCTTCTCGGCTCTGTCGCTGTTGCTGTTGCTGCTTCTGCTTGTTCGGAAGAAAACAAATTGTTAAGAGAATGAGGGACATAAAGATCATGAAGAGAGAGAGAGAGAGAAAAGATGCCCAGGAGAGGAGGCTAAGGAGACGGGGATAAAGCAAAGAAAGGGAGTGTTTTTTTATGAGGGTCTGAAAGTGAAGGTGGAGATGGGGGAGGTGAATTTAAAATAGGGTTTTCTCTCTTTTCTCAGGGTTCTATTTTTAGTTTTTTCTTTTCTTTTCAGGAGGGTTGGGCTTTATTAAGAAGGAGAGCGATGTTATTGTTCTTTGTTGTCCATGTTGTTAGCAGCGAGACATGTGGATTCTATGTTTCGTGTCGTGACACGACAGCCATTGATGGGAACCCTAGTTCGAAGTAGCATCTTCTTGCTCCTCTCTCCTTGCCTGAGATAAACCCTTTTTTAATCTTTCAGGTTGGGGGCATCTGGTGCCCTACAGTATGGGGCTATTCTACATCTATCTTAATGTCAATTAAGGCGGGGAATATCATGATTGCTGCTTTCAGATCGCTGGTTAGCCACGAAACCAAAATGTGCAGAAATGAAGAAAGAAAACCACGAGAGAAAGAGAGTTAACAGCCTACCACATCAGTCTGATGGGTTTGACCAGTTGGTTAGGCATTTAAAATCGCTGAGGGGGGAGATACACAGAGACACATCTAATTCCATGACAGGCCTGACCACGTTTTGTGTTTTTTCGGTTAAGTTATGGCTTGTGAAAGCATAATCTATATCACAAATTGTGTCCTGAAAAACATGGATTCAAGAAGCATATGCGCAGCCACCCATTGATTCTGTCGAGTCAATAGAAAGAGTGAAACATCTTTCCTTGGACCTCCTGGGGTAAGTTCTGAGTATAAACTTCGGTGGTCATTCCTTATGGGCGTCACAGGTTCTGGTCTGGTTATCTGTTCTTGTTTCTATTCCAATGTAGGTAGCGGATACAAATGTTGTATAGTTACCGATTGCTTTGTTCCATGTATCATAATGCCTCCCCAAAATAAATAATTTACTTATCAGCATCATGTCTACTGTTCACCATACAGAAAAAGTATTGATTAACAAGCTCGTGCCCCAACCCAAATTCATCCAACTAACTTACCTCTGAACTTACTGCTAGATTTGCTCGATCTCTGGGAGTGACCTCCGACTTTCAAGCATAAACCCTCGCATGCCTGGAAATCCTGCAATTTGAAGAGGGTTTGCTTCTAGAGTCCCATAGTTCTAATTTGATAAGTGCTCTCTCGGGCTAAGATCAAATTGCCTTGGGATGTGAGTGCACTTATCAAGAAATGCAAGGATTTACTTATCAAGTTTTCGGTCTCCAAATAGCCCTTTACCCAAGAGAGTACAATAGAGTAGCAGACTAAGTTAAATAAACACAGACGAAAAGCTCTTCTCCATAATTAAGTCTCCTATCCCCTACAAGCCTTATGAAATTTACTGTGTCGTGGAGTTTGGTCATTATCTCCAGATGTTATTCCTTAATGAACTACAGTGAAGTTTTAGCGACGAGAAAGAAAAACGGGTGAGTGCGGGACGATTTTTATTCGTCCAGTTTAGTCATCAAACTGGTATAAACAACGTGAGTACCATTTGACGAAAAATGGATTTAAATTGTAGCTTGGAACCCAAAGAAATGAAAGCCATTTCTCATAATTTCGGTTAAGCATGTTATCATTGAACTGGACTCAAAAGGTTGCATTTTGAAAAGAAGGGATGGTGCCCACATCCGAAATGATATTCACCGCTCACAGAGATGATTGTCCAAAAAGTGATAAACCTATTGTTTGGTGGCTAATTTAGTTATAAGCTTTTCAATTTAGCTAATTTAATCCTAAATATTTTAACGATTTGTCAATATAGTCCTTTGGCTGGAAATCTCCGAAATCTCCAACGTGGTTACTAACCGTTCTATGTGGCATGATTGCCACGGTATTGTTTTTCACTAAAATTGGCCGGAATGGCTATATTGGCAAATTATTAAAAGTTTTAAAACTAAACCAGTCAAATTAAAAAGTTTAGAAATGAATTGATTACCGTACAGTAAATTTATGATGTTTGGACAATTTTTCTCGATATGGTACACTTCGAGCAAAAAAGTCAAGCTCAAACACGTGCTTTGGGAAGGCAACAAGCCAGCGGACTGGCTCGGGGACTATGGATTTCAAGCAAAGAAGGGTATGATTTCTGTCTGTGCCTCCACGTGGGCTTTCTTTGTTGTTTTCAGGAACATACAATCTCCACCATTTACCAAGAAAAAAAAGAAAGAAAGACAACCGTATTTCATTAGTATAGTGGGTTCAAATTCTTAACAAAAGAGACGTGCCATTTGTGGAATTTTAGACAAAAATTTCGAATTGAATTTTATATATAAGAGATTAGTCTCTGATATGCTATACTAAGAGGCTTATAAATTGTTACGTAAACAAATGCGGCTTTGTGAATGTTCACAAGTGCGGGAACAGGCGTGCACGTGTTTCTGTCGCGCCATGATATGCAATAGAAAATTATAATACAATCCCATTGTCTTCGTGGCTTTGGACTAGGGCATTGTTCCTCTTTTTATTTTTATTTTTTTGAATTAATATCACGAAAAACCCAAAACTGATATATCTTTGACAAATTTACTCCAATGATACACTTATGACAAATTTATTTTCTATTAGTTTTCATTAAATTTTATTATAAAATTACCGAGTTGAATGACACCTAACTATTGACTAGTCTACAAATTTGAGATTTTACTCTCCATTTATCATAATATTACCAATTTTGTGATATTAATCCAATTTAACAGAAGATATACTTGTCAAAAATATATCAGTGTGAAGTTTTTGGTTGTCAAAAAATTAGTTTGGAGTAAATTTATCATAAATGCACCAATTTAGGGCTTTTTATGATTATTTGACTAGTTTTGAGATTTTAGATAATAAAAAAATTAATTTGAGGTAAATTTATGTCAGGTGTACAGTTTGAGATTTTTCGTTGTACTAACCTTTTTTTAAGCTCTAAATAAAAATATATTCATGAAAATCTAATTTATAGAGGCAAGACAAATTCCCCATATAAAGCCCAAGCCTAAGCCCAAGCCTAAGCCCAAGCCCAAGCCCACTATATTGGGCTTTGACAAGACATGGAGACCATCGACAAACGCCCCGTCGCAGCAGAACATCTTCGCAGGTCATATACGACCGGAGTTTCTGCAAAACTGGAAAGCGGGGGAAAGCGAAGATGAACACGGCGGCGGCGGCGGCGGCGACGGCGACAGAGGCGCCGGAAGCGGCGGCGACGAGGGTGTACGTCGGAGGGGTGGGGGAGCGTTGGGGAGGACGACTTGCGCAAGATTTTCGGGGCTCTGGGGACGATAGGCGCCGTGGAAATCGTCCGGAACAAAGGGCGCAGCTTCGCCTATTTCGATTTCGTGCCGGCGACCCAGAACTCCCTCAACAAGCTCTTCAGCAAGGTCCCCCTCTTTTTGATGCGAATGCTTTTCCTGGCTTGTTTTTATTTATTATTATTTTATTTTTTTTGTCCTTTAGTTGATGATTCTCCTTCTGATGTCGCTCGTGTCTGAATTACATTCGGTATGGAAAGAATTGGTTTTTGCACGACGTTGAGGGCCAGTGGTATACAAATTTTATTGTTCTTGTGCTTTGATATTTTGGTGATGCAGAATGATGGAATTCAATAGTGGGTTGTGGTCACAAGAAGGTCTGGTCTTGGCTTGTCGTGCTAGTAGTACTTTGGATTTTGTCTGACCCAATTTAATGGTGTAATATCTTGTGTCAGATCCTCTTAAGTGGGGGTGAGAGGATGTTGTTGGCATGTGTTGATTAGCGGAATTGTGGACAACAACCTTGAATTGAAGATATGGAGGAATTGTTGGGTAAAGAGAAATGTTGCTAAAGGGAAAATCTAGAAGCACAGAAAAAAAGATGTAGTAGGAGAAATTTGTTTATATACGGATACAGATAAGAATTTTTAGCAGGAAGAGAGGGTGGGACCATGGTAAGAGTCCTGCTGAAAGGAACTTTTGCCTTTTGTGGTGAAATTTGGGATTTCTAAGGCCCTGCTCCACATTTCAGTCGCTACCGGTTTCAGAGAAGAGCCTTTGGATAGTACTCTGTATCTTAGAAGCTATAACAATGCTTACAAATATTGTTCTAGCAACACCCTTTTGAAGTGCTTTTTCTGGTTGTTCTCACTTGATCGAGGCATGTGTGAGACGATTACCTTTAGGTACTAAATATTGGGTTTTTCAATGATTACTTCTTGAAACTACTGTAGAGGTGTAGAATGAAAAAGTGCTTTGGTCATAAGAAACAATTTTGCACAACCCTTCATAAATGGCAATGGTGTTTTCTGCTCCTATTAACTCTACATTGTCATTTCTTATTACTATTTGGTTATGAGGAAATTGGATGCAATTTATATTGTATTTAAGTTTCTATATCCTTTGTTAAATTTGTTCATACAGCAGACTGTGGAGAATCAACTGGTGTGTTTTTACATTTTGAAGTGACCTCTCTCATCTTCATAGAGATCCCATCAGAAATCAATAAAATTGTCTTTCTTTGAGAAGATTCAGCATTTCTCTCTGCTGTCCAGTTTCTCCTTCTTTGCAGTTTTTTGGAGTCTAGCCGGACTTTTAATTTCAAGCCAAATCTCTCAGATTGATACAATTCACAGATAGATGTCTCAGTTCACAAATTGACTCTTGATTCTTTCATGCCAAAACTAGCACTCTAACAAGAATTTTATTGTTGTAGAGATCATAGGCTAACCTTCAAGTCAAGCTGAGCTATGGAGTACATATGTACATTTCCTCTTATTTTTTCCTCTCATCTGCTGAGAAGGAGACTTTTATCAAGCCATGTCAATTTTGCATTATTAGATAGATTTCAGATTTGTTCTTTTGTCCCTTTCCTTCTATTGACTAGCAGTACCCTTGTATCTCAATGCTCACTGATGTTAGGCTTTCTCCAGTAAATGTTTTCTTGCCTCTGTAATCACTGTCATAGGCCCATATGATACCACTGGCATCAAGCTCATTTTATTTATTTTTATTTATTATTTTTTTTGTGCATGGAGTTCAGATAGGATGGCTAAGTGAACATGTTTTTTCACCCATCAAGAACCAGCCAGTCCACAAGAGCTGCTATATCTATTGAGTTTCATATTTGCTTTGTGTACAACGATAGCAGAATGTAATGAAGAATGAAAGACTGAAAGAATATGTGATTGTATATGGAAAAGCTATTTATTTAACATTTTGTCCTGATTAAATGGTGCATTTCTTTCCTGGAAAAAAGGCACCTCCCTTGAGAGAGAGGTTGCCTTTTTTGTGCATTGTCCACATGACAATGTCTTTGCTTTTAAATAGGTGTATAATGCTGTTGTACTTTGTTGCTGGTTTTACAGTCTGAAAAAGATACTAGTGCTGTTCTACTACAAGTGTAGATACTGGAATGTTGATATCAAATATTCTGCACCATCCTAGTTTCTTGCATTTTGTATCGTGTTCCTATTTCCCTAGGTGAAACAGGAGGCTCCTATTTCCCTAGGTGATACAGGTTGCCTTTTTCGTGCATTGTCCACATGACAATGTCTTTGCTTTTAAATATTGTCGCTGGTTTTACAGTCTGAAAGGTACTAGTGCTGTTCTACTACAAGTGTAGATACTGGAATGTTGATATTAAATATTCTGCACCATCCTAGTTTCTTGCATTTTGTATCGTGTTCCTATTGCCCTAGGTGATACAGGAGGCTCCTATTTCCCTAGGTGATACAGGTTGCCTTTTTCGTGCATTGTCCACATGACAATGTCTTTGCTTTTAAATATCGTCGCTGGTTTTACAGTCTGAAAGGTACTAGTGCTGTTCTACCACAAGTGTAGATACTGGAATGTTGATATCAAATATTCTGCACCATCCTAGTTTCTTGCATTTTGTATCGTGTTCCTATTTCCCTAGGTGATACAGGAGGCTCCTTTACCTGCAAGAACATATTGCAAGAACAGTCCTGATCCAAAAGCATCCAATTTTGCTCCAGATTGTGTTTTCTCTAGAAATAAATTGAAGGCCAAATTCTTTTTCATGATTGTAACTGTCCCTCCAATATTCTTTTGTCCTAGGTGAGTTGCTTTGTGTGGATGTATAGTATGTCCATTCTATTGCTAAGAGAAAAAGAGATCATAGGAAAACCCAGCACATGTATATGCATTGCTTTTCATGTTGCCTTTGCATAGGCCCATCCACTCTTCTCATATGCAGGCTGTTTTGGATAGTTCTGCTTACATTTTAACGGGGATGATTGCTTATTCTACATGTTTTCATGAATTGGAACTGCAGTATAATGGCTGTGTGTGGAAAGGGGGTAGGCTAAGGCTTGAGAAGGCAAAAGAACATTACCTTATTCGACTGAAACGAGAATGGGAGGAAGATGCTGAACAGAACATTACACCTTCTGATGCTCTCGATGCAAGAAAGACCCAGCAGCTCCAGTGAAGGCCAAGAACTTTCTTGATAAAGAGAAGCATCTTCAAATTTTCTTCCCTAGATTGAAGAAGGTGAGCTGTATAAAGTTTTCCAGAGTTGCCTTGCTCTTTCCCATTGATTACCCAAAGTTGTTCCTTTTCTGTCTCCTTGTTCAGTATTTGAGGTGGGGGTATAATGTCCTGTTTTGAATTTTCACTAGATCAATTAACCATGGGGCATGCATCCTGACCGATACCATTAGATTGTTTTAGCATTATTTAATGGGACTAGCTGTCATCATCTCATCCTTGAGTTGCTTCTCAGGTGAAATCTTTGCCATTTCGAGGAACTGGCAAGCATAAGTACAGCTTTCAGAGGGTTGAGGTTCCTCCCCTGCCAAAGCTTTTCTGTGACTGCGAAGAGCATTCTAATCTATCTCATTCCTTACAAGTGAAAAAGACTCATGAACTTGACTCTCAAGGTGATGGTGGCGTAAATGCTGAAGAGCTTGATATGATGCATTCAGTGATGAACAAGTTATTTCAAAGAGAAGCAGAATCAGCCCCAGTACACAGTGGGAATGAACTAATCAAGGAGGAAAAGATTTCTTCAGCAGGGTTTCTGGAACCACAACTGGAAGAGGACATGGTAGATCATGACGACGATGATGACAACCTCGTGATTAATATGGTTACAGGAGTGGGAGATGGAATTACTGGGGGCCATATTGGCAATTTCTCAATGAATCAGGTGAGTTTGATGGGTCTTATGTCCACTGACTGAAACTGCTATAGCTTGTCTGTGTTAATATGTGGCACGTCTTTTTTATCTTTTATTTGCAGGAATCAAAAGCTCACAAAAAAACTTCTGGAGATGGACTGGCACAAAATAGGCTTCCTATAAAGAAAAGGGACAGTGCATTGCCAAATAAGGAAGATAAATCACTTTCTCATGGACATGGTGCAAGAAAGGAGTCATTTTCGTCTTCCAATGGGCAAAATGATAGTTTGCCTGTTGATTCTGAAATATCAAGAAATAGTCAGAAACTGAAACCTGTAGTTTCAGGATCAAGTACCCAAAATATGAAGAAGCATCCCTTATGGTCCCAGAAGTCCTCATGGAAAAAACTTCTTGGGGAGAGAAATGAATTTGCCTTCTCTGTGTCACATGTATTGTCAGGTGGTGGCACTCCAGGGGATGAGCAACTGCTTTCCGATAACTCGAATGTGCTCAGTGTGGACTGCAAAAATCAGCATGGCGATGAGCAGCATGAACATGCAGAAGACAAGACCATTGAATCAGCGAAATTGGAAGATACAACTGAAAGTGAGTCTGCGATACAAAATAAATCTTCAGCAAAGACAGGTGGCACTCCGGGGGATGAGCAACTGCTTTCTGATTACTCGAATGTGCTCAACAGTGTGGACCGAAAAAATCAGCATGGCGATGATCAGCATGAACATGCAGAAGACAAGACTAATGAATCAGCGAAATTAGAAGATACCACTGAAAGTGAGTTTGCAATACAAAATAAATCCTCAGTGAAGACAGGAAGGGGCAAATCATGGCTCCACAAATCTTCATGGACACAATTGGTCACGGACAATAAAAGCAAGTCATTCAGTATATCGGTGATTAAGCCAGCTCTAAATTCTGAACATGGGCCTCCAGCTGATAATATTGCTAAGAGCAAGCAGCATGATGAATCTGTACAAGATGGTTCCCATGGCTTGAGAGGTGAAATGGAGGAATCTTCAAGTGCTGCTTTTGACTCAAGCAAGGCTTCCCAAGTTATGGAGCAGAATCTTCCGCAACTGGAAGGTTCGGAAGGGACCTTGAACTTGAGTTCGCTTACTGTTCAAAACAGCAATAAAGCTGCTGCTGCTGCTTCATTGACTGAGGAAAGACGAATTTCAGTTCCAAATCAGTCAGTCATTAGAGTGGATCAAGAATGCCGTTTTATGAGAAGTGAAGCTTCTCTACGAGACTGGGCGAATAGTAAAGCAACTCTTGCTAAGTCACTTAAAAGAAAAAGATAATCTGCAAATTTGGTCCTTCAAGTAAGCTGCTCTACAGGGGTGATCTATAATGTATCGAGGCTGTCGGATTTCCTCAAACAGGTAAGGCTTA
This sequence comes from Eucalyptus sideroxylon, assembly GCA_014182405.2. NCBI lineage: Eukaryota > Viridiplantae > Streptophyta > Magnoliopsida > Myrtales > Myrtaceae > Eucalyptus > Eucalyptus sideroxylon. The sequence goes on from CM024550.2 coordinate 26,441,623, forward strand.
AAGCAGGATTAGATCAAGGATGAGTTCATTCTAGTGCTTTTAGTTGGGGCTCTCTTGGTAATCCTTTTTTGACTGTGAGTAGTACTCTTGACCTTTGATTCATCGGGTAAAAGACCATATGTTGTTTTCTCCAATTTAAACGAATAGGAGAGTTGTCAAAGAATTGAAGTATGGTGTTAAATGGTTCTTTCAGTTCCAGTACGAAGAGTGATTGTTCCACTGTGGTGAACCTTAAAGAAAAAGCCTCTAATGACATGTACTTTGTTCTGCATTTTTTTCCTCAAAGTGACCTTTACTTTCTTTTGTAGGGAGAATTGATTTATCCAGCTCATTTGGCTATAGCTCGGTCTGAAGTTCGAAAGTTGAATTACTTTGCACTAATCCTGATGTATCTTGATGCGGACTGGTCGGATCTGAACCGGAGTTGGAATCCTTTGTATCCTTGGGGGCATAAGTCTTCCCAAACATATTTTGCTCAATTTGGTTTGATCTGAAACTGAAGTTTTGAAGCATCCACATAGGTAGTGTTAATTGACGGCCGATTAGGTAAAAGCATCATTAAACAAAGGACATACTTGTGTAGGGAAAATTAGAATTTAGTTCTAAACTTCATACATAATTTAGTTCTAAACTTATTGTATGAATACTAATTGAGTCATAAATTTTTCAATTTTATCAATGTAGTCCTTCTGGTCAATTGTTGCCAAAATCGTTGAAGTTGTCCACACTAGCATACCACGTAGGATGATTGGCAATAATTCGAGACCAGGTCAGTGCTTTTCAATAGCAATTGGCTAGAAGGACAACATTAGAATTTTGTGCAAAAATTTTAAGAGTTGGCCATGTCAAAGATTTTTAGTGACAATTGGCCAGAAAGATTATATTGATAAAATCGAAAAATTTAGGACTTAAGTAGTATTCATTTAATAAGTTTGTAATTGATTTGAGTAGTATATCAATAATCGGACTTCACAAAAATAAAAGGGAATTGCAAGGGGAGTATAAACCAAATGAGAGTTATGCGACAATCTCTTTACCCAAATTGTCTCCTGTCGCGTTTCAACCTCTTTCAATGGCTGGTTGCTATCCCTTTCTAGTCAGCTCGTTATCTTTCAAGAGATGATTGTTCCTCATTCAAGGCCCATTTATATGCACATGCTGATAGACGAATAAGGGCCTAAAAAAGCATTCACTGGAGAGCTCTGGCTGTTTATGATTACTGCCAGAAAGGTTAGGAATCGGGGTAAGATTTTGCTTTGCTCTGCTCGAATGAAGTGGTGCTTTTGCATCCGTAGTGCTCTCTTTTTTATAGTTTCCTAAAATGATATTGAGAGGATTTTGCTAGCTTATTATATTGTTTAGCTAGGAAAAACTTTATATACCTTTTCTCCATCCAAATTCTAAGCTTTGGTCGCACTTTTCACTGTAAACACTAATGACATGCCGTCGTATTGATGATTACTCAATTTCAAAGGGGTTAAGGGGGAAGATGGTTCGAGTCTTGAGAATAAAAGTTGAATCAAATTTGCGCAAATACCGGGTAGTAGGTATGAAATACCACTACAATAAATTCAGTATCCCCTAAAACTTGAATATAATCCAGCATCAATCACAAATTTATTCGGGTAGTAAATTTTCTAGCCGTTATACATGTTGTATTTGCCTTGTTTAGGCTTGTTTTATTACTTTGGACTATTAACGGAATAATGTCACTACCATCTATAGGTTTAAGTAATTTGTCATCTCAAATTTGCCAAATGGGCGCGACTAGGTTAAATCGTGCCCGGCGTGCGGCCTATAAGTACGTTTGAATGCACAATTGGGGCTCGCCATCTCGAGATCGCTGAGCGGCTCCCGTACGGTGGTGAAGCGGTCTAGGAGTGCGTCCAAAGCGATGGCGAGCGTAGAAACCAGCATGTGGGTCCGCCATGTTTCGTGGATACCTCCGGTAGAGTCCGATGCGTGGAAGCTCAACTTCGCCGGCTATTTCATAGACGAGGACATGGTCGCCGGCACCGGCTGCATTCTTCGAGATCAAAACGGGTCTTTGTGGCTGCTTGCGCCGGGCCGGTGAAGAAGTGTAGCACCCCGACTATGGCCCATCTGGTGGCCCTTGAACAAGGCCTAGACGTTGCTATGAGGCTTGGAGTCGACTATCTCGAAGTAGAGGGCGAGCATCCGGACGTGATCCGGATGATCCAACGTACTTTCATGCCATCAACGCCTGGAATGGCAATCCTTCTCGACCGATGCTTCGATCTGTTGGATGGATTTCCGCAAGGTGATGGTGAGGCGCATACACCACCTGTCCAATGAGGCTGCAAATGTTCTTGCAGCTAAAGGGAGGCGACTTGAGGAGTTGGTTCACTGGAACGATGAACCGCCTTCGGATATCACTTGCGTTTTGGTCACCGACGTGATCGGGCAATGGGTTCATCGCCGTGATTAGTGACCGGTCTTCGTCTATGAGTCTTATGTTTAGTGAGAATAAATGTAACCATGGCGATGTGTTTGGGATTTGGGGGACTTCTGTTGTGGATGCTGTAACAATTTCCTTTGTTGTGATAATGTATGGAAGGCTTTGCTGAACAATGTTATCTTCTTGATCATCATAAGAACTAACGATGCATCTGAAGTCTGCATGGATTGGGATTTTGCTCTTGCTGACAGGCTCTAAAATAGTTCGATTTCGTGACCTACGATAGATTCACATTCGATACTTTGTCAAGTCCTCTTGATTATGTCGTGATTTTTGCGATATAGCCTTATCTTCACCGCTTTATTTTGTTGCAAAATCTCTATAATCGAGTGACCAAAAGTTTAGATAGATGTTACTCTTGATGCATTGATCATCTAATATCATATGAGCCGTACAAAATTACGTACTCCTGGGCTTCATTTACATTGTCAAATTCTTCTTCACTTGACCACGCAAGATTTTTTTTTCCTAATTTTGAGCTTTCTCTTTTTCTAATTCCCCAATAACCGTCCAATGCGAGGTATAGTCATCTTAAAAAATACAATGTTTATCTCTTGCTGATCTCTTTACATCTTCAGATAAATTGAAGTTCATGTTATGTATATGTGCATCAAGGTGACATTTTTCTTTGTGTTGCGCCAAAAGAAGTTCATCTTTATTTTCATAGTTTTTTTGCTTGGTAAAAATTGAAAAGTAAGCTCTGAAAATTGAACTGCTGAATTTGAAAGTGTTGATAACCAAAAATGTTGTTCGATGACAATTGGAACTGGATAGCTGAATATGATCGATTTCTTAGCAAACATAGAATGACAATTACTATTGATCGGTTTAAGCAATATACTACCTAAGTTCCCATCAATTATTTTTCCCAGTTTAATAAATTAAGTAACACTCTCTTCCTTATCATATTAAGTGAATTACTGACTTAAATGAGTCTTTTGAGTCAATACCAATCAAGGTTATCCATCAAGTTTAATATCATTAAAAGTCGAATTTTCAACTTCAACACTTAATTGGGTTATTAGACACCCTCAAATTGTATTTCACGAGGAAGTTGTTTAGAAATGGTAAATACTGTGACATAAATGGAGATACATACATAATTAGATGTTGGATAAAGACTACAATTAAAGCCAGCTTGATGGAGATCTCGCCCAGTATTAAATAAAATGCACATAAATGATACATACTCAATTAGATTTGTATACTAATAAGTGTATGTGCCATTAATTTGTTGCCTCTTTATCCAATTAAAGCCAGCTTGATGGAGATCTCGACCAGTATTAAATAAAATGCACATAAATGATACATACTCAATTAGATTTGTATACTTATAAGTGTATGTGCCATTAATTTGTTGCCTGTTATTCGAATAGGTAATTTGCCAGTTGTGAACTGGGTAATCCTAAAAGACATTTATCTAATTTACATGTGTCTAAATATATATTGGGGCTCGTAATCTCACCTATTTGGGGAACTCAATTAATGAATTTTTTGTTCATACTACCAAATATTAATTTGAATTAAGTGTGGATTTCTTGCCAAACAATACTACTACTAGATATAGAAACTGGTGTTGTGGAGCCTCGGTGCTCATATTATTGGGGTAAAACAGTTAAACATGGAAGGAAACGAATGGGAAAAAATGGCAAGAAAAAAAAAAGGAAAGAAAAAGAAAAGAAAGAGCAAGATTGAATATTCTTTAATAGACTAAGCAAACAAAAGGGAAAAAATGGCCAAAAATAAAAATAAAAGAAAGAAAGAAATAAAGAAAGAAAAGAAAATAAAAAGTGAGATTGAATGTTCTTGAATAGATTCTGTCTTGCGATGAGGTTCGCCATTTTCTACCAGTTCTTTATTGACATGATATGATTCGCCCGGACCATATGAATTTGCTCCAAGTCCAAACCGAGTTGTTTACGCCTTTCCAACCCAAGTATTGCAAGCTCGCCCATGAAAAATAATAAAGGGATAATTTTACAAACGGTCTCGGAACTTTAATTAAATGTGCAATGCGTTCATGAACTTTCAACTTGTTTAATGTGATTCTTGAACCTAACATTTTATGTCATCCCTAAAATTCTAATCTATTCAATGTGATCGCTAAACATTTCGTAAATATTCAATCCAGTTCCTAAATTATATAAAAATATCCAATGTGATCCTTTCATCATTTCAAGTTTAGGGACAATATTAAACATATATAATCCAATGAATAAATAATGACTAATTAAGTTTTAAGTCTTTTAATTATATAAATTTAATTCTAAACATTTTGACAACTTACAAATTTAGTCATATACATTTTATTACCCCAATTTAGTCCTAAACTACTATTTGAATATTTGGCCAAGAGGACAATATTAGAAAATTGTCGAAAGGTTTAAGACCAAATTAGGGTGTGTTTGATTAGACTTTTGGGGAAAGTCTTTAGGAAAATGTATAGGACTTTAAGTGGAGGGGGTTTTTAAAATGCAAATTGCATTTGGAAAATTATAATCTAAAAGTCCATTACAAAGTATTTTTGAGCAAAATAGTGTTTGGAGGACTTATATTTACAAAGCACCTTTATTATTAAAAAAAGAAAAAATATATATTTAGCCAATAAGGGCAATAGCCACCAACAATATGGGATCGCTAGCGACGGCTGTTGTTTGAGGTCCTTGGACCTCAGGCGGCCCTTGGAAACCATCGAGGCCCTTGGAAACCATTGGCAAGGGCCGCCCAAGGTCAGGTGACCGTCGGTGGGGGTCGTGCGACCCCTGGTGAGACCCTTGCTTGAGGTGGGGGCCTCGACGAGGGCTGCGCCTGCGTTGTGCGACCTCGCCAACGATCACACGACCCCAATCAACCGTCGTCGAGGCTACGCAACCCTCGCCTGAGATCGAGGGACCTCGGCAAGGGTTGCGCCTAGGTCGCGTGACCTTGCCGGTGGTCATGTGACCTCGAGTAGCTATCGCTAGGCCACGCAACCCGCCCGAGGTCACGTGGCCCCCACCGAGATGCAAATCACGCGGCCCCCCGCGGAGGCCGCCGCGACCCAAATGGCATGGAGGTCGCCACAACATCCTGGCGACAATCACCTGGGTGGCCATGACAGTCGCCAACCTCTCTCTAGCCAATCACTAGCCCCTTGCAACACTATGTAACCCCGCCAATCGCCCTCAACGAAGAAAATGAATAGTGAACGCTAAGATGATGAATAGTAATTAAGGCTGAAAGCCAAAGCATCCCAAGACTAGCCTTGGGCTTTCAGCCTTGAGAAGGCTAGCTTTTGGCTAATGGGATTTGTACAACTTTTCCCAAACACCCCATATTTAGCTCAAAGGACTTTAGATGTTCAAAGCCCATTCGCAAAGCATTTCCAAACGCAGCACCTACGATTGAAAATTTTATTACTAAATTAACATCTATACAATAAATTTAAAACCCTTTGGACACTTTTGCATTTTCTTAATACTACACTTGATTCATATCTCAATGCGCTGACATATGACAAGCATCAAGGAAGCCACCGAAGAGATAACCTTAAGTTTGTATAGAGAACTAGAAAAACCTAGGCCCTGTTTTCTATTAGGACACGAAGAAATAGAAAACAAAGCAAAGAACAGCAGAAGCACAATCCACCATTTCGCAGGTCTAATTATTGGAAAGACACCCAGCACAATAGAGAGAGAGAGAGAGCGAGACAGCTAGGGGACGCACGGCGGAGACGGGGGCGGCGATGACCAGGTTACATCAGCATCAATAATGTCGAAGGAATGGGTTTAAGGTTTTCTAAATGGAAGGACGGGGTCAGGAAAAAATGACAAGGGTATCACGAAAAGGACAATGAGAACTTCGTAAATTCAAGTTTGTTGGTGAATCGGACATGGTGTCGCCACCGTTGCCTGAACGGCTCCTCAAATCCAACACCACGAGGAACGAGCCAAAAACAATGATTTCTTGTCATACCAGAAACCGTGGAGACCCTGGGCATTTCTGCTCTGGCAACTGGCGAGAGCCATGAATACCAGAGTGATTGATCTCATCAAAGGATCAAAACTCAAAGAAAATGACGTCATACAAACAGGCCTGACATCCAAAATCTGCTCCAGGAATCACTTCATAATTCTTAATGTAAAACAAGAACGAAGTCAACAGAACCCTCCCGCCTAGCTCCACAACCTGGGCGGAAGATTCTTCGTGGATCAATTCAAGCTGACGACAGAGTAAAATGCACAAGATGATGCAACAACTCGGTCAAAAGCTGTATTGGAGCAATTGATTTCACCTCAGTTATGGAAGATACCATAGTAGAATAAGTTGATGAAAGGGGACAGAACAGCTTAAAACAATTAAAATTAAGTCCTCAGACCCACAGTTGTTGAACAATTACAGTACATTTAAGCATTACAAGAGCCTTCCGCACACTGGATGCGTCCAAAGGCATTGAGTTGGTGACATTAAATCCGAATTATCATAAATACTGAGAAGCAGTTTTGCAGTTGACTGTCAGCCAAAATAAAGGCTTCCAGACAATGTTGAATTACCGTGACACTACCTATCTTATTGCGAGTAGCATAAGACTACCTATCTTTCAATTCCTCCTCAAATTGACGCAGTTTCTCCCGAACTGGATGCAAAAATTGTTTCAAATCCTTACAGATCTGCTGCTTATCTTGTTGCAGAAGATCCTTTTCCTCACTTAGTCCAACATCCATCTACAAGTATTGTAATGCCAATAAATAGATTAATCAGTCCTCCAACCCAAAAAAAGAATAGATAAATCAGACTACCCATGCAAATGACCAAATTGTTCAACCAAAGAAGAAATCAACTAGTCAAATTGTTCAAACACTGGGACTTGAAAACAGACATACCTATAGACAAAAATGGACAAGATGGCCAAAGAGATGAGTAAAATCAAAGATCTTGTTCTACCAGATTGCTAGATTGTCAATAAAGACCATAATATGGCCAATGACTTCCAAGCACTGCAACTCAGCTAGGCACCCCGACCTCTCAATGTTACACATCTCTCACCCTCAACTCATCCTTAGAGAAGTTGCCAATACTTTTTTCTGATATAAACCCATCGTCATTTTATTGTCCACAGCAAATGTGCATTTCTTTAGTTTTAGCCATATCCAGAGATTTCTAGTCATGCAAGCATTAATATTAATATTCACCTGTACAAAGTAAAAGATCTCAATATTGTCAAAGAATGTACCTGCAGGTCATCTAGCTCACCAAATGAAAACTCAGGGATCTCCAAATGGCCTTTGACTTCCTTTTTCTCCTCCTTAATAGTCCACTCTCCTTAAATAGACACAAACACCCGGTCAATGTCATTGAAATTTGTCAGTTTGCCCACAAAATGTGCGCATACATGCATGCATGTGCAGGTGTGAGTGGGTATGTGGGGGTGACAGTGCATGTGTGCAAGTGAGCATGTGTGTGTGTGTGTGTGTGTGTGTGTGAAGAGAGAGAGAGAGAGAGAGAGAGAGAGAGAGATGCATGCCAACCCTTGATTCTTAACTTCAGCTCGTAAGTGTAACCAACCCTTTTCTTGTTCCGCACAGTCACCAGGAATGCCTGATCAGTCAGACAAAAACAATAGTACAATTGTTAAGTGCATTGTTATTAAAATATTCACACTTTTATATGAATTATATGTGCCTACACTTTTCACTAAAGCTTCTAAAACTTGCACACTTTCTCATCTTTGCACAAAGTACTATTTTCTTGTAGTAAGACGATTCATACACTTATAAAATGCGTAGCATAATGTACTCTAGTAAAGATGCCTTTCATTTTTAGTGCATTCCATACATGTTCACATAATGAATGTAACATTTCACTGTTCACTAATTCATTGGTGGCATCACATTACCTATATTAAAAAATATTACATCCTTTTTGGTTTCTAATTAGATAGTAGAAAATAGTAACGAATTCCAAGTATAAAGATTTTTTATTTTGTATGGTACAAATTCAATACGCAAGTTATTTTCAATTATAACATAGATGAGGCAAACCCATAGAACATCATTTGTAAATCCTTTAATGTCAAGCCAATATTTTCCCGGTTCTCTTTGAGGCAAAGACTATACCCTCATTATCCATTGCCGTACTATTTTCATCCTCTATATCAGTAATAGAGGTTAAGCAAGAACTAGAAGAAACCACAATCAAAACGAATATAAGCATCAGTCCTGCCTCCTCGATGAGATAGGCCTCCCAATTTCTAGTATGTAAAATGTTTCTCAACTTCAAGCTCAACATGATTTGATGCAACCACTTTAGGATGTTGAACAAGTAGCAAGATGTAACGGGGAAAATGAAGATGAGGAGTAGGTATGTCAACAGGCTTTTCGGCTAGTCCAAATGAACAAGATTGGCCAGTTAAACTTCCTTTTTCATTTAGCAACCTTGTCAGCCAAATTTAATTGATCTGAAGTTTGAATCAATGAGTTCCCATCTATTAAACATCCCTAAAAGTGTTTATACGCAACACCAGATTCATACGAGAGAGACAGACTTACAACAATAGTTAAGAAGTCAAGAGGACTCTCAAAGCCAGAGTATTAGCTGTTAATACCTTTCCCCAATAAAAATAATGTCTTAGACTAACTTAATAGGGCCAACTTCAAGAGAAGCCATTATCATACTTATATATCTCAATATCGTCATATTAAGTCTAGATCTCTAGCACTGTTCTATCATGAGTGCATCAGCCACTGCATGGAAAATCATTTCAACAGTTGTTTCAACATTTCTGAAAGTCCTAGTTGAGAACACAATGAAAACAGCAGCTATAAGGTGATGACAGAAGACTTCTTCTAGTATGAACCAGTCTTCTTCTTTAATCTTCTAATTTTTCCTATATTTGATCAGTATGTTAATACGTATGATATCAAGCCCAGGCAAGAATGCATTTTCATGGGATTGGCTTCACCTCTGATGACTAACTAGCATATTTACCCAGTTCAAACCTCAAGAACCACATCATACAGTTTTTTTCTTGGAAGAACCTCAACATATTGGCAAGAAGCTTCCATAAGTTTTATAACGATGGGAACAGAATGAGAGATCATAACGTGTCAGCAAGCTAAACATAGAATCATCCACACAAATTCTAGATATAAATTTATCCACCAACTACAGTAAACCGTAAAGACCAAGATGCTTTTGCAAGATCTCCAAGCCCATCCAATGAAAGTTTAATTCCATGAATGAAGCCATCAAAAACTCACATCACCACTGCAGTTTGACACTTCTGATATCTCTGCACAGCCACCATTGAATTCCAGTGAGCCGATCGATGTGAGCAGCTCCTGCAACAGAACCACGATAAATGGTGTGACCAAATACATGGGATTTGCATGGAAAGAAATCGGCTTGCAGTCAGTCAGGTCGTCACCCTTAAGATACACTCTCTCTTTAACTTTTCAGATTTGTTATAATGCTTAGGCTGGCTCTTAAAAGAATTTGCTTATCCAAAAAGATGGGAATAAGTACCAACCCAACAACATTCCGATTCCCCGGAAGCTCATTCCAAGAAAAATATTTGACATCTCAACTAAAAAATGGGAATTCAAAAGTTGCAAGCAGCAAACTGACCCGAATCCTATCTGAAGCCCATTTATTGAGGTTCTTCTCCTCCCAAGTTCCGGCCTGACGAAAACAGAAGTCACAAAACCTTTTCAGCCAAAAGCAGAACACAAAAAAACTGAAAGAACAAAAAAACCATCCACGCTATCCATCATCCTAAAGCGTCACACTTCCACATCACAACAGCAACCAATCGGAGACAGAAACGAAGAAGACGATCCAACCACCTTATTCCACACGGAACCGAGGGTCGCCGGCGACCGGGAATCGGAGACCACGTCCTGCGGCGTGAGCTTCCGCGGGACCGGAGCGGGCGCGGCCTCTCCCGTGGCCTCCCTCACCCAATACCTGTACGACATCGACTCCTTCTTCTCCTCCTCCTCCACCGATACTCCTCCCTCCATCTCGGCGATCCCCCGCCCTGTCCACCGGAACCGTTCACTGCCCGCGCCGCCGACGGAAACCGAAACAGATCTCGAGGAACGGGAAAAACGAGTACTACCTGCGCTGCGAATGCGGCCGGAATCGACCTCGATCAAGGACTTGCCGGCGACCAGGACGCGCCAGGCGACCACCCCGAAACGGCGACGGCGACGGCGGCGGCGGCGACGGAGGTCCGTTCGACGCAATCTCCCTAGGTCTCCGGAAGCTTCTGGCTCCAACCGCTCGGTCTTCGTCAACTGGGGAGCTTCCTCTGTAGGCGAGTAGCATCATATAATAACGAGAAAAGGGGTCAAAAAAGAGAGATTTCCAAATTAGTGGGGTGGATTTCGAATTTTTTTATAATTTCTTCTTCTTCTTTTTTTTTTTTTTTAAATTTGTTTCTAGATTCATCTACCTCAATTGAGACACAACGATTTCCAGCTTTTTACTCGTGCGCTGTTGGCACTTCCTTTCTTTTTTTCACTTTGCCTGCTCTTTATTCTTTGCTTGGTACTATTTTCCACAATCAAAACTCATAATTTCCGGACGCCGTAAACGCATCGTTTGGATGCCATGACTGATGCAGGAGGATCCAAATTAGCTCCCACAACGAGCACGACACTATTGATGCCCATTTAAGTCAAGGTAGAATTTGGTAATTACATGCTTCAATGGGTCGAGAATGATTAAAGTTATCGATTCACCATATTAGTTGTCGATTTCCATGTTAATCAACTATATGTGGATGGGAGGTTATGGATATTTGATGAACTTTTAAGATGGATATTTTTCTGCTCAAGGTTGGTGGACGAATTTTGAAGATAACAGGCTGAAAAAATCAAGAATACAAGTTCTCATGTCATTAATTGCATCTCTAAGTTCCTAAGAGTCTTTGTTGTCGTGTAAGTTCTAAGAGTTAAAACTCTTGAGTTAGGGTCATTGCTTTCTAGTTCTCATGCCCCTTAATGTTTGGGGAAGTTCTCATGTCAATTTATTATTTGTCTATTTCCTATGCTGTAATTCTCCTATAAATTGAGAAGAGTTCTCATTTGTAAGACAAACAATTTTAGTGAGTGCAAACACGTGATTTTCCTCTATTTGAGTGAATATATTTGGAGATTGAAAAACTCTTATTTCGGTTTCTTTATTCTAGGAAAGTGGATTACACCTTAATGGTGAGCCAAAAAGAGCTTTATCCTCAGCTGATAATTTTCCTTTTTAAGCCCTGGTGGTGAGTTAAGTGCGCTTGTAGCGAGGTTAAATGGGTTAGTGTCATGAGCAGGTCGACTTGCTTACACATGAAAATAATCATGTTGTGTACAAGATGACCATTTCACCCTGTATGGGGAACGTAGATAAGTGGATTGCACGGATTAACATGTCACTTGTATCAAATAGAAATATTGCTCATATCTAATACGGAAATCGCTAACATGCAAAGTAACTGTTCTTTTATTCTTCTCCTCTTTTTTTTTTTACCTTTTTCCCTCTGTCAACCACCATGGGACTCAACGATGGCTAGTGACCTCCGTTGATCTTAGGTGAGATTTGCCATCATCAACCTCAAGCAAGGGATGCCCTCATCTGAGGTCAACATAGATGGAGACCAAGTTGGGAAAAGGGAAAAAATAAAGAGAAAGGGGAAAAATGAAAAGAAGAAAAAGAAAGAAAAATATTATTAAAAATTATCTATGTCTATATTAACCATGCTACTTAGGACAATTGTCATGTACATTAGCAATTTTCAATTTAAATTAACCAAATGGACTCAATTGGGCAAACATGAAAAAGTGAGGTGCGGACATTGCAAATAATGAGATACTTAAGTGGCAAAATTTCCAAAAGATACATTTAAGTGCCAACATTGGAGAAGAATGGAACACTTATGTACCAATGGCAAGAAATTTCAACCAAACTACTGACGTAACATTTTTCTAGTGAGATAAGTGCAAAATGACATTGTTTTAGCGCTAACGTGGCCCCAAAATTGAATTTAATATAAATATTAATCAAAATAAATTTTAAAAACTAAAAAATAAAAAGAACTACCCACCTCCCCACCATCATCAGGAAAGGCTAACAACGATAGGGCGAGGGTCAATTGGGGTCATCGGACCCTAAGCAATGGCTAGTGACCTTAGCCGATTGTTGATGAGGGCTTGTAGGCCCTCACATAGATCTAAGGTAAGGGCCGCGACCCTCCCTCAAATCCAATGAGGGTCGCTAGCTCTTGCCTTGCAGGCTCTTGTTGGCGATCAGCCAAGGTTGTCAACTATTGCCTAGGTCTCGTTGACCCTTACCCTATCGTCATCGAGGCGGTGGCAATGAGGGCTATGCAAGCCTTCATTGAATGCCTGTTGTAGATCTTCTTTTTATTTATTTTTTATTTTAATTAATATTTATATTAAAATTCTATTTCGTCCATTTTGTACCTTTATTGCTATGTTGGCTTTTGTCAAATTGCATAAACTACATATATTATTAAAAATATGCCACATCAGGTTTCCGACTATTTTCGCTAGACTTGACACCAAAGTGTTCCACCTTTTTGAAAAAAGTAGCGCTTAAGTGTACTTATTGATTTTACCAACAAAAAAAAAGTGTACTTATTGAAAATTTTGGCACTTAAGTATTCTCATGCCAACTTTTAGTTGTACTTCTGCTATGAAAAAGATTATAATTCAATTGATAAAATTAAAAAAATCTAGAAGTGAATTAACAAAAGTATACTAAATTTAACACTTTTCAAATAATTTTCTCATTAAATGTGCTAAACCTCTTTGTTCTACTCACGCTATGTTTTGGGCATTACCTATGCCTACGTTTTTTATTCCTCGATATCATTCAATGATTTCAAGTTGCATCTTGCATAATATCATAAATCGAGCTCTCTAGTACTCCTATAATTACCTTAATGACTTGCATAATTGGCTGATAGCTTTTCTTTATCGGACGCACTAGTGGGTATCAAACAATCAAATTGCAAGAATAGAGCGAATTAGTAGATTCAATCATAAAAAAAAAAAATAAGAGGAAGAAGAAAAGAGCAGGACAAATAAAAGGACAAACATCAGATTGTCCTTGCAATGACAAAATTTGTCAAACAAATCACGGCCAAATCACCTCTCCTGACACATGATTTGAACTCCCCAGAAAAACTTAGAAATCTACAAAAAAAGTACTAAGAAAAGTTCATATAGCTAGGCAGGTGGTGTCCTCTCTAACCCTACAATTCAAGTGCCAAATCTGTCGGTTTTCCTGTTGACTGCTCTATACTCACATTGACTTCCCAACTTTATGACAAATGCCGGCTCATAAAAATTTCGACCAGGCGGCATTGGCTGCTGCGCTGCGCGGTGCACACAAAGGCTGGACTTGCCATGAAAATTTTGGCCTCGACTTGGAGACGTAATGTCCTTCCTGACTTAGCAGTTCAAATTTGCGGTTAACAGTAGCCAGAAAATATGCACCATCTGGATCATGCAGGGAGTCCATTCGGTGGCGCCCTCAATTAATTTTTGGCTTTGGTCTTTTCGGCTTCAACACAAAGAAGAGAATGCCCGCAACAACGATAAAAGCTGGGACCGTGCTCATATCAAAGACAACGTGCACTTTCCTTTCTCGCATGCACTGGACAGGATGAAGCAGCGCAATGGTTGAATTCACTTGATGAGCAAACCTAGACAGCAAACAAACAGCTAGTTAGGAAACTGATCATAAACACCATAAATACAGTAAATTTCCAAGATTGCCATAGGAAAATTACAATTCCTGTATTTAAGTTGCAGATAATGATGCTTTTCCCTCCCTATTATGTGACAAGGCAAAAGAGAGCACTGAGGCAATGACACTTAGAGATGGAAAAAGCAAAAAACTACCGACAGTGAAACCAATATTTGAGGTACAACATCAGCCACTCAGCATAATCTGCTTTCAGTGAATAAGGCTAATAATATTTCCAGAAGACACATTCCTTCCCCAATTCCATCCTGCAAATGTTGCATTTGCATCTGGGATACATGTAGTCCAACCGATTAGCAGTCTCAGCTGGCACATAATTACCTCAATACTGACGGCATGAGCTTCAGACTCGACAGACTTAATTACTATAGTAATGGCTCATATGAGCCCCTCATAGCAGAAGCCAATAGACATGCCACTGAACTAAATCTGCTTTTTTTTGGCACTCAAAATCTATAAGGGCAATAAGGTGCTAATCATCATGATAGCAGACTAGAGAAGCATATCAAAACTCATAATCAGGAATAAGAGATGAGGGGTATCCAACAGTCTCGTAAGCACTCTCCCAGATCAGAGAGCTACCCTAGCTGATTATGAGTTTTCCAGCAAATCTATAAACTGATAAAACAAGCTCCCACCTCTATTTTGTAACCATACTCTACTTATCTTCAAAGGCTTGTCCAATTCTACTCATTTGCTGTATCTAATTATGCACCCATATTACTAATTACCCTTAAAATAGCCCAATGGAAATATCCAGTTAGTAGTTGCCTCACCCTTTAGATGCATCCTCCAGTGTATTCAAAAATCTCAAGGCATCTATATAGCGCAATTCTCCAACACTCGTTGAGATCTGAAAAGAACGATAAATTTGTCCATGTCAATGCAAAGCAGGAACTTCATCACATACACTTTGACAGGTACAGACTTCAAATGGGAATTGATTAGAAGAGTAGAGAAAAAGACAAACTGACCCTTTTCCAAAGCCCAATCAGGGTATTGTATTTATACACTAGCTCGCGTTCCTGTGACTGAAAGATTTTATACGTCTTCTCAGCTAAATTTCGTTAAGTCTCTTGATAGTAATTTTGGCTCAAGATCACTAAAAATAACCAAACAGAGGTTCCAACTGAAATAATAAAAAAAAAAAAATTCATAAAGTTTGGGACGAACAGCTGTAATTCCCATCCGACATCAGCTATGTTTATTCAAGAAAAATGGTTTATAAGATAATAGTCTTCTCAGAAAATATCCAACCCGAAAGAACTATATGGTCCACATAATTGCAGATTCCTTCAAGTGCAAGTCCCAAATAAAATGAACATCAGAGGATATAGTTCAAAAGACACCAAAAGATTTTCTAGTATAGAAGGGCTCAATAAAAGTTTTAGCAATATGCAGATGCAACCATCTAATGGCAAGGATACTGGTCCGCTCAACAACTAAAAGGTGGATGGCCGAGTTGACGAGCTGTATTGATTCCTCAAGTGCTGTAAAGATATAGCTCCGAGCAATGCTATCGGAATGAAAACTTGAAATGTGCCAACCTTGAGAAGTCACAGAAAAGGGATTACATCCCACTGACCAAACCCAATCCTGTCAAAGAGGATGCACACATAAACAAACAACCCTAACATGCCAAACCGCACATGTCTCACTGGGACAATCTAAATACAAAAAGTACAGTAGCAATGACATGCCAGATTATAACAAATCAAGGATTATAAACATATAACGCCACCTGCCGGAATATCAAGTTTCTTCAAGATATAGCATTTCAAATTTCGCTGCTCAGAATACAATAATCAACATCTCAACAGAAATTAATCAAGAGATATAGCACCAGGTTAAAAAAGGAAGTGGATAATGAGCATGCACAACGTCATCTATGCATGGGAAGTACTCAGCCCATGTTTTCATGAGTATGTGCATAGTCTCATACACATTGGCCCCCAAGAAAATCAATGAACCTCTTGCGTCTATACATGCATGCCCATATGAAGCATGCTTGTTGCACAAGCAAGCAATAGCGCAGATTCCACAAATGATATAGCAGAATAACATTAGCAGCCTCAGGAACTATAAAAATAAGTTAATCTCATAAAACAAAGCGATGCCCAATTACAAAAATAAATGTCCATTTCTCATAGGAGAAGCTCCAGAAATGAAAGCATTATACAGAATGGTGACAATATAGGAAAACAGACAGTCACACATCGTTGCACATCAGAGTTGAGGCATACCTCAACTGCAGTTTCATGGACGTGACTGTAAACCAGATGAAGAGGAAGCAAACCAGCAAGATGTTCTGCAGCAGCTGATAGTGCAGCTTTTACTGGCCTCCTGAATGAAATCAAGCATAAAAATACATAAAGCATTAAAACTAGCCCCATCCTTGCTTATAAAGTAAATTCTATAAAGATTTAAGCAAACAAGAAAATCTCGTACGGCAAACACCTCAAACTTTCTTATCATCACCACTCAATATGCAAGGGAATTCTGTAAAAGGCTAATTTTTGTATCGTCTATTACTGAGTTTTACCAATTCAGTATAACTGACTCAACCTAAACATAAAATTTTGGAAGGATGGGTGACTAAGAAGTTTAACATCAAACACTAGGAAGTCCAAATAAGTCCCACTACCATGAAAATGTCACATGACCGAGTGCAGAAGTAAAGATAACTGGGGTGCAAAAAAATGGCCACATGGGAAGCCTAGGTGTCAACCATCAGATATAGCTTAATGAAAGGGCCAAAGGCAAAATATTATACCTCAAATCCCACAACAATGACTCCCCATTGCATTGCAGATGGCTCTCCCACGATGGTGAGTCAGATTGTACTACTATAACCATATCAGAAAGAGCTTTTGCCTGATGATGCTTGTCAACCAACAAAGGATCACTATGAATAAACCAAAATATTGGAACTTCCAGGGTTGACCTGCTATGGGCGTGCATCCCTGCATAAAAGCAGGAACTGGCATCATTACCAGTATAAGATGTGAGCAACAAGCTCTCCAAGTAGAACCCCCCCCCAAAAAAAGAAAAAAAAGAGTGAAAAATTGGATTGTTTCCACACAGTACAAATCCAGTAAACATTATAGGGATTCTAGAATATATGATGAGAGCTAAAAGGCACAGACTCTTGTTGGACAAAGCTACTTGAAGCATGTTAACAAGTCTCTAGTACAATCACAATTATAGAAAAAGGATACTGCTAATGGAATTTCTGCCTGTAAGGCATCAGTTTTTTTACTCAGAGCTAAGTAAGAACACGTATTAACCATGGACCATCACTGGTGGTGGTGGTACAGCAGTACGTAAGATGCACACTTGATGTGTATGGACTTAAAAATGCCTTACCATTGTCTGGAATCAGTCTTCAGTAATAAGCATGGTAATCCCCTCGCCCACCCCCCCCCACAACCACCATGATGTTTGCCTCTTTATAAGATGGCTCTTTCAGCATCATCTTTTTTGCACTTGATTCTTTGTTTGTTGTCACCATGACCCCTCCAACTAAGATTTTGGTTAAAAAAGATCTAAGGCATGTTCCTTAATGCCCAAAACTAAGTCTCACATGGGCTCCTTGAGTGTCTTTCCTTGAAGATGGACCTCAACAGAAATGGTTCTGATCTAGCTTTGTTTAATTCTCAAAGCAAAACTTGAGACTTCTTAATTCTTGTTGAATACATGCACATAGAGAATTCTCCAGTACTAAACTTTCTGAATCCATATTAATCCATGAATTCACGTACACCTATCCAACAAAGGATCTAGGATTACCAAGATAGACTACCTCAGCAAAGACAGACAAAACAACAACATCCATACCACTCTAATGATAGCACTTGTGGCATGAAAAGTAAGAAAAATACTATTCCACAGGGACAATCAAGAAGTATACATATATTTTAACCTAAGTCTGTTGTACAGGAGCCCATGTGCATATGTGAGAGAGAGAGAGAGAGAGGACCTTTAAGGGATTCATGATCATGTAGCCTCTGTAGTTGATACTGCAAAATTGAGGAATCAAGATAGGACCGAACGGATTTCCTGTATGTCCCATTAACGAGTATATATGGGACCGTTGCTGCTCTGCGAGCCACTGAAAAAGCCATTGCTAAAGCAGGATCCTCGGAAAGTGGTAAGCTACATAAATTAAAACAAACCAAGTAACTACATGTATTTGAAAGGTTAAGCAGCTATGTCCTAATAGATCCACCAACTTTATGCTTCTTAGGCATACCAAAGAAGAAACAAAACTATGCTTATTGGGAAAGAAGCTGGACATTACAGAATAACCTCAAGCATACATGTGCTCACTGAAAGTAGATTTCTGAGAGGGTAAAAGTAAAGAGGAAAGTCCATCCTTGAGAGCTGTCAGATCAACTGGTAACTTCTTAACGTGTCTAACCTTCTGCATCCAAAGAGAGTAACACAGCACATGAGTCGTTTATCTGTGGTGAACTTTACTTACTAAATCCAAAGGTGAAATATATAGCAATACCTCCTGGGTAATGAAGAAAAGCTGAAAGGATATCTTTTCATAGTAATGGAATGCTCCATCAGCCATGGAAGGAGATATGATGTGTCTCATTGATCCCCACAAGGTCGCCCCTAAATGAGCCAGAAAAGTATCTCGAGCAACCGTGTAGTTTTGAAAGTCCTAAACAGAGAAGAATAAATTTTAAGAGGCCGTTCTGATTCAAACTCATCTATACAAAAGCACAAACAGTGTTTAGAAAGTTCTGTAAGAAACAAGATGGCTTGTATGTTGAGCGAGAAAGTAATACTACTTCTAAGAAAAGAACCAAAATGGATACCTCATGAGTATCACTGAACAAATTCCAGCTTTCCATTCGTTTCAACGCTTCCATGGCCTTTCTCCGATGACCTTCATCTTTGTCTTCCCCTTCAAATTCTTGGAGTTCAATTTTTAAATCCTCCATTCTCTGGTCAAGTTCTGACATGACAACACAAGCACCACACAAAATCACTACCTTATGGCAATTAACACCCATGCAAATTGGAATCACTTCGGACAGAGCGAATATTTTTTAATAAGAGGGATATCAAGTCATCTGACTATGTTTAACAGTCTCCCAAAATAAGTTGGAAAAGAAAGAAATTTTTTTTCTTCTTATATTTATCTGCATGGCATCACACATTCACTTCAGTGAAAAAACATGGGCATCTGGAAAACTTAGCCACTGGATAGACAGAAGCAAATCTATTATTGTAAACTTGACAGATGTTCGAAAACCCAAAAACTTGGTCATCATCACAATCACCACCATTCCATTGCCACATAAGATAACTTTTACAGAAGAAGGCACTGTTTTTAAGAATGAGGCCATACCTTCACAAAGGGCAAGCTTAACTTTTCTTCCCTTACAATGTTTGAATGCAAAAAGCTCATATATGTCAATCTCTGCTAGAAGAATATCAATGGCCTGATGGTCCTTCTGCCATTAAAACCAAGCTATGTAAGTATCAGAGACGAGATCATGAAAAATATAGTCAAGGAATCCATGGAAATGCTTCACCGACTACTTAGAAATTAGATATTCTTCTGCCTGGTATGACAATCTAACATCAAAATATGGAAGTCATACTTCCAGTGGTGGCCTCCTGAGCCCACCAAAACTGCTATCATGCCAAGCAAAAAAGTAGATCCATTACACCAGAAGTGAAATTGCCCCAAAGATGGAGTAATTGATTGATTATATTTACTGATACAAACAGATAAAGAGAAAGGATCAGTGGAGTTAGGCTGTCAGTGAAGAAGTGTAGTTATTAGCTTTAGCATGTCTTTCAAACACTCTTGAAAGGCTCCTCTAATTGAAAAGATCTATAATAAATCAAACATTTTTGCTAAGCAGACATCCAGTTTACAAAGAATAGCAGGTTAAGTTCGAAGTCACCATATGGAATAATGCTGAAGGAATTACAACTAATGATATGAGATTAATTTGTAATTTGCATGCCAAAAGACTCGTACTGCAACAGTGCATCACAGAGTTGAGACGCAGACTCTCTCATACTTATCCCAAGAGTTCAGCAAGCAGAACTATGAGAAGTTGAATCCTTCTCCTTTGTATAATTTTTGCTCTCTCCTCTATTCTCTAATGGTAGATCTGTTAACATTTGTTCTTTAGAGAGAAGTTAGAACCTTGTCACTTTCTCATTTACTCTCTAACAGTAGATTTGTTAACATTTGTATTTTGGGGAGGTGAGAACCCTCATCCCCTATTTCTCTTATGACTCCCCTTTCCCCTTCATGGTTAAAGGGCTTTCTCCCTCTTCCCTTCCTTTGTAATTTATTCTAGGATGGACTGCAGAGGAAAATGCTATGCAAGGCTTCTGAGATCGGCTGGTTAATGATTTACAAGTGGGAAGTTACTTCAATGTGCCATCTCGCATCTCCTCTTCCCTAATGACACCATCATGTATGGGGATGACATTCAGCAACAAACTTATTTGTTTTAAGGCCATTTAGGGACTTCTGATTGATTTGAGTAAGAGCGACTTTATCCAGTTGGGTGTCGTAACAATCTGTAATGTGTTGGCCAGAGATTGGTACATGGGTAGGACCTCTTCCAGTCACATACCTAGGACTTCCATTGGGCACTAGCTTCAAAAACCAACCCATTTGGGAACCCATTGTTGAGGAGTTTGAGGAGAGATTGTTCAGGTGGGAAAAACTTCCTCTCTAAAAAAAGGAACATTAACACCCTTACCAAAAGCGCACTTTCCAATATTTCTATTTTTCAATATTTTAGGATCAGAAGAGAGTAAGACAAAAACATTACACTCCAAATTAAAAGACTAATCAAAATGGAATGGCATGTGACATCAATTAACGCTTTACGGAAGAAAGGCAGCCTACAAGATTTGCAGATTTCACTTGCCTGATTTCAAGTTCCAATTATATTTAAAGGGCAAGGATCAGTTTTAGAACAAGCTTACATCCCCAAAGACGGCAAAGTTTTCCTGTATTGCATCTTGCAAACGATCTTCGGCTTCTTCTTCTGAGATTTCTGGTTCCCAAAAGAAAACCATAAATAAGGCTGGAAATTTTTTTTTTATTCAGTTGATAAGTACCAGATTTACTCAGATTAACTTTAACAGAACATAACAACAATATGATGCTACTATAAAGAGCTACCATGACAGTCCTCATTAATCTACTTTGGGAACCAACAATAACACAGAAATTTTAGAAATCACAGGTTCTTCTATATTCAGAAATCCAAGAGATCCCCTGTTCTAGTACATTTCTGATATACAGGAACAGTCATTTTATAAAGAACTACAATTAAACCAAAAATAAATAAATAAATAAACTAAAGATTTCACTATGCCACTTCCCCAGATATATTGCCATAAAACATGTATATACAAGGCATATATCCAGTTGCTGTAAAAACATTTGTAGATGTCCAAAAGCTATACCAGTAGTAACTCCATGATAATTAGACCATATTACCATTGCCAACAGAAATCTGAGTTGTTTTGGATAAATAAAACCAGATACCAAAAATCACCCAATCTACCTGCAACAGCACCAATGGTTCTTGTCACATTTGGTAGAGAATATTCTGTACGCACACCTTCTCCACCAACAGCAGGGCCCCATGAGAAAGGGCCTGCGCTTAAATCAATGAATGCCCACCTGATGAAGAGTTTATAAGCATCAAGGGCTGAGATAACCCCTTTCAAATCCACAGAAAAAGAGGAGAGACTCCAACCTGTCCTTTCCAATCCATGCATCTGTAAGACATTCCGGATGAAGACCGCTGAGATCTCCAGATTTTAATTCCTTCTCAAGTAGAAGCTTTATATCCTGATTCTTTCCTTTCAATAACTGAAACCACAGAACGGATGAATGTTGTTTACAATGAAGCATAACTTCAAAGCCAAGTATTTCAGATGGCTTCTATAAAATATCCCCATGCAGTATGAACAATAAGCCAGACTGTTCACCTGCATAACTTTGCTCTCAATCATGTCTGCCATGTCCTTCCCTTGATACAGCTTCTCAACATTATCAAGTGCTTCTTGGCAAATGTTATACCATTCAGCCTGCATAACTAAATATCAGAAAATAGGCTTCTACTGTAACAAATGAACACTGGTACTCAGGCACAGATGGAATTGCTTTTTCATGATTTTGTGTAAAAGAAAATTTCTACATAATTGATCTATGTCCTCTTAATTGATTATGAAGATATTTTGATCTATTTCTTATTAATGAATAGTGCATGCATAGTTATTTTTTATTTATATCATATTCACAGTCAAACAAATAGAATTCTGCCATGCTTCGATGATCTTCATGATTATTAAGTCTGTACGAGAATAAGAAAAATATATCACCTAATTAGTTTTGTGGAAAAATAAGAAAACATAGTCCATCAATATCCAAATGTGGTGGGGAGACAAGATGAGGGACTAATTTGAAAAAGGGTAGTGCAGTGAATGTCAAGAGGTTACATAGGCGAGCAAGCAAGAGAGAGAGGGGGGGGGGGGAAGAGAGAAAACGCCTGTTGAATTAGAATTTTTATTGATGGGACCAGTCACTATTTTTATTTTAGAGCCTCCTCAATTCGGGTAACTGCATAAATATCCATCTGCTTTTTGCCCTTAAACAATGAAATGGTAAATCATTTCATTAGTTGGTAGAAGAGCTATTGGTAAATTTTGGTGGACACTGAAACTATACTTCTCCCTTCGGATAGAATAGATATCTAGCATCCCAATTAAATGGACAATGCTAATTAAGTATTTGAAATTGTTTTTCCTCTTTGAGGCAGTGTGTTTGTTAAATTAGGTCATAAGTTCAAATCGTAAAACTATCATGAAGAAATTGCCATTACCCAATCAACCAAATCTTCATCAATTTCGAAGTCAGAACGAGAAACTACATCTCCTGGATGCCTATTCTAGGTAGCAATTGCGGTGTTCTACCAGTCCGAGCAATAAACAAAAATACTAACCGTGTCAGTGTCTTCAGTCACTGTCCAAGCAAATTTTGCCATTGGATGCTTTTCATACAGAGGCCTCTTTATCTTGTCAAGAGCTGGTGATGATTATAAATGGAGTAACTTACTTCGAGATAAAGCATCACGGAGAAAAAGTTTACAATGAAAGAGTACTGGAAGGCATAAGAAAGAATACTTCTTACCCAAAATGCTTTCAGGAATGCCTCCAGTCTGAAGAACCTTTGCTTGCAAGCTCTTGTTCTGTAACATTAAGGGATGGTAAGCACAATCTAAACAACCAGGCTGGACATTGAATATCTAGTAAAACATCACAAAACTAGCAAATTAAATGATATAACTAGGCAATGCATAGAAACCATAACGCCATCAGCAACAAAGGAGGCAAAGAAAATGCTGAGACCAGAAAAAGACAAACTTGGAAAAAAAAAAAAAAAGAGGCCGTCTTGTTACCTCCTTAAGGAAATCAATTTCCGACTTGGATAAACCTCTCCTGGAAAAAAATTGAACCAAGAATGAGCTAATTTAAAGCCAGATAATCAGCACAGAAATTGAAGGGGTACACATTCCCACTTATACAATAACTGGCATGAGAGAAACAAGAATAGCATTTTAGGGTGTGAATGATAACCATTTTGTTTCTCTATTTCTTTATTTTTCTATTCTCCAAAACAAATTTGAAACAAAAATTTGTTTAGGGGCGCGTTTGATAACGATTCTATTCCCGGGAACAAATTCTGATAAGAAATGATTCTTTTGTATTATGTTCCCAAGAACAATTTCTAAGCATTTTAAGCCGTTTGACAACTGTCCAAAATTTCTAATTCTGGAATAGAATTGCATTTGGTATCGGGCTCAAAATTTTTATTCCAACTCATTTTCTTTTAATTTTAAATAATTTTTTTCTTTTTCCTTTTTTTCTTTTCTTTTATCCTTCTCCTTCTTCAAGTGGCTGGTCGCCGGACCGACAACCGGCCGACGAGGGCCGGCGACCTCACCAAAGCGTCGCTAGCCCTCGTTGGCCAAGCCTTGCCGACAGCTGGGCGAGGCTCGCCCAACCTCACCGAGCCTCACTGGTGGTCAGGCAAGCCTCGCCAGGGCTGGGTGAGGCATGCCAACACCGGCGGGGCTAGGCTAGCCAAGCGGGCCTCACCCAGCCTTAGCAAGGCCCACTTGGCCACCAACGAGGTCAAGCCTCGCTCGTGGCTGGGCTTGCCTCCAACAAGCTCGCCAAACCTCGCCTTGGCCTGATAAGCCTCCGGCGAGCTCGCTAAACCGATTGCCAAAGAACCGGCAGGCGATGGACGACGGACGGTAGATGGCAACCACAAGATGACGGTAGATAAAGAAGAAGAAAAGGGAAAAAGAATAAGAAAATATGGTCTTGATTCTTAAATTTGTTCTCGGGAACAAGAATCAACTTTTTTTCTTGATTCTATTCCAAATTTACTTCCAGAAAAAAAAAAAAATTTGTTCTTGAGAACAAAAATTTTACCAAACACGATTTTGTTCCCAAACTGCTCCTGGAAACAAAAAATCAAAATCAGACACTATTTGAATGGTTAACAAATAGGCCCTTAATAAAGCAATTTCATTTTTCTATTTCGGAACAAAGTTTTACTCTAGAAATAGATTTGAAACAAAAATCATAAATTAAAATTTTTAACTTTTCTACTTATAGAATAAAAGTGAGAAATGAAAACTCTACTCATCATTCACTCTTGTCACCATCCATCGCCCACCCGCCGCCCGCAACCGACCATCAGACACCAACTGCCCACCACCCTCTCACCTCCCATCGCCGATCACCGGCCGGCCCGCATCCTACTACCAATCGCAGATCGTCGAACACCAGACACCTCCCACCACCACTTGGGAGGGAGAAATTTTATGTCATTATTAAACAAATTTCTATTTCAAGAACATAAAATTTATAAGGTTATCAAACGAGTATTTTTGTTTAGAAACTTGTACAGGAAATAGAAATAGAAATAGAAAAATCAATTTTTGGCCTCTGGAATAGAATGATTATCATCCGCACCCTTCCTAGTAAAAAATTAATATCATTAAAAGATATTGTTCTACTACATTGGAAATATGCAATGACAAGATACAAAAAAAGAAAAGTCAATATTTAAATAAGAAAGTTAAGAGCATATGAGAGTAAAAGCACGAAATATGACCAAAAACCCTCAAAACAAAAAAGATGAAAATAATCTCTCTCTAAGAACCTCATCCAAATATTGCCTTCCTACTCACCCTTTGTCTCAATTTTCCATAGTTGGCATTTGTTGAGTTAATATTGTTTTTAGAGGTTTTAGGTTTAGTCCGTTCTATTTGGCACTTCAATGGGATTATCTATATACATCAAAAAATTGAGAGCTGAAAAATATTAGCTGTCCGAAAAGGTAGAAGCTGTAAAGATGTGAAACAATGGTCATAGGAGGACATTGCCAGATAACTACCCAAAATGTGCTGCATTACTTCTTGATTAGACCAAGAGTAGTATATAAGAAGAGATAAAGAAATACAACCTGTGCCACTGGTTCAGGTTCCCCATTTCTGCCCTTCAATTTAAAAAATTAAGCCTTATCCCTCAATTAACAAAGTCCTTAAATAAGTAATCCAACCTAGTCTAGGGGTCTAGGTAAGGATCCTATTACCAAGAAACAGTCTCGATCAGGCAAGGATTTAATCATCATGTATGTTCATGCTTATATCTACTGAAAGCAACTGCAGCAAATGAAAAGTCAATATTTAGAAAAGGTCAACCTCAAGACATTTACCTGTATCCATATTTAGCTATTTTCTCGTCATGCTTGGGATTCAAGATGAAAATGTTGTATACATTTTCAAGTTGAAGATATTTAACAAGGCTAGTGAAAAGAGCCTCAACCATGTCAATGTCTACTTGCCAAAGAGGATGTTCGGTTTCCCTGTTCAAGGACAAAATTAGAACAAAGAGCAAGATGCTCAGTCCAGCAGCAACACGAAATATTAATTGAGTACCAACTTCCAGGAGGACCACAAAAAATGTGAATAGAAAAGAAAAGTATCAGATACGATCTTAATTTCTTTTTTTAATTCTAACCATGCATTTAGGAGGAAAATGCCCTAGATGCTACCTAGTTACTAAGATGGATAGCTCCTTGACAATTGAATAAGATACAGGGATATACTCTTCCACATCAACAGAACTGCTGACATGCAACAGCCTACCTTTTCTTTTTCTTGAACTAGTTCAGAGAAGTTTAAAGTGACGTACCAAACCGAATAGGCAGAGGCCCAAAGGGCACTTAATAGACATACGTTCAAAATTTTGTAACCAAGTAAAAAGACAGATCCATGATTACCTGGGTTCAGACACATCATCCTTGCGAGCTAGCACGTTTATGGCACGCTCAAAAACAGAAGATACCTTCTCACCCATTTGGATGGCATGAACTGAAAAACTGCACAAGCATATTGAGCAACATCATCTAAAACTTGAAAGCATGATAATAAATTAGGAAATCAACTTGATCAAATAGAAAAATTTTCTAAAAGGCAAATGTGATATTCTCAAAAGCATACTGCAGATGCACAATGCAAAAGCCATTACTTGTAGTTTACATGACTGATGATAGGAAGGTGATGTCCTTGCTCTTTATCAATGGTTGTCTTGTAAAATGGAGTGAGAACTTCTCCTAGCTGAGGAACTCGTGTGTGCTCGAATATATGATCGATTTTAGTGAACCAGCGCTCAAGTTCTTCAGGATGAAGCTTGAATTCTGTGTGAGAGAGATTAGCACAGGAAAGTCAATAAGAAATCAGTGTCTGCAGACAGGTTGAGATATAGGTTGCTGGTGGGCAAATTGATTACCTTCATTCCCTTTCCCATCAAATCCTATAAAGATGAAATTGACTGGGACAGGAAGGTACATAGAATCAACTTCCAGAAGCTTGAGGTAGTTCGCAATATTGCCTGACAAGTAATAAAACACGTCCCATATATCAACAACCCATCAACAGGAAAAGTAAAAGACAATAAACATGAATCCATGATGAGAAGAAATAGGAACCAACAAAGAGTAAAGGATCAGCTGATTAGTGCAACTTAATGAACTCAATTGTTCTTGCTTTAATAGCCAAAGGAGACTCCCAAACTTGTTAACACTCCTATTTGAGAACACCCACCATCTCAATTTACCAAATCCCTATGAGCATGGACTTAATCTGTTATTACATAACATCAAATTGGACTAAGGAATTCATGCTTCATCACAAAAGGCTTACAGTTTGATCCATTTAAGAAGTGCAACTGCTACAATTATAATTTAAGCACATGCTTGCGTATGAAAATGGCATCTGAGCTCCTTTCTTAAGAGAATTGAACCTGACCTAGGATCACTGCCAGACTGCCAAAACAGACTTAAGCAAAGAACTTCAAGCTCATAGTCCTTGCTACATAGAATTGCTTCCAACCAATGAGGGTAGAAGAGGACCAAAGTTGCAACGAAAACATTGAAATGAAAAAGGCAAAACATCGATCTAGGAACATGTAACATAAGCAAAAGATTGAAGTGAGTAAAACCCATACTCTAACTACCTGCCCTGGTATAGTTGAGATAAGCCGTTTTGCCAGGGGTGGTCAAATCCTCAAGATCTGCAGATTTTTCAAGAAATCGGCACCAACGTGAACAACAAACTTAACAATAGACTTTCATATTCAGGACCTCAGGAGAACAATAAACAGGCTTACCGCCACCGCGTATAACAGATTCACTCCAGAACCTACTTTTATCTCTGACGTTAAACAGCGAAAACACCGAAGATCCGCTCTTACGATTCCCGGCGGGGGATCCGAACGACCCTGCCACAAGGAGCTAATCGAACAAAAACATTCCGAACGTCAGTACAGAAGCCGATTCCCGCAAGCCACAACGAAATCGTTCTCCAACCCAAAAGTCCAAAATGCAAAGGGCGCCCAATCAATCATCAACCACATCGTCACACCATCACACTGAACAACTACAACTACTACTACTCCACCGCACGAAAAGGCAAGCGTACAGACCCACAAAACCCACTAAAAAAAAAATCAATTTTTTTACCAGCAGAAGAGCGGAGACCATCATCAGCTCCACCCGCCGGCGATCATCCGAGCCGGCCGCCATTTGGTTCCACAACCGGGCCCCACCGGCGGTTCCCCCGACGGAGCGACGGCGATCGGGCGACGGATTCGTGGCCGGTTTAGGGTTTGAGGCGAGGGAACGGCGATCTCTCTCTCTCTCTCTCTTCTTCGGTTTCTCTACCGGAGAACCAGACTCCGACGAGACGAAGACGACTCCCCTCTTCTCTTTTCTCTTCCCCTTCCGTTTCGCAGCGCGGCTCGGCACGGTATCCGCGTCAAGGTTGCCAAGGAACGAGGACGATGAATCCGAGTTGACCCGGGACCCGAGATGGATACGTGTACTTAGGGGGAACAAATCTGAAAATGTGACGAATTTAATGCGATGCGTATATTGAAATAATTAATTTGCAATATATATTTTCATTATCACAATAATTTATATCTTAAATTTTTCGTATGAATATTAAAGGTGATCAGGTCCAAGGTGGATAGGGTCTAGATCAGGTCCATGATGAATAGGGTCTAGATCTGGACCTAGTACCCAACCCTCTTATAATCGGTTCATCTTTTCTAGACCTTGTATGTCCGACCCTATTTGTATTGAATCATATACTCGATTCACTCTGTTTTTCCAATCTAGTTCTAAGGTCAACCATATTTCCACCGAAACCTGTTTTGCAATATCTCAATATTTTATACGACTTCGAATTTTATATTAATACACGAAAAAATAATATAATCATCCTAATTTGTATTAAAACATTAAGCACTTGTGATAAATAAATATATGAACTTTTTTACTAAACGAAAAATTAAGGATCCATAATGCTAATTATAATAAATAAAATCATAAGATAAAGAATTAGCAACAAACATGAGTCTAATATTAGTCTTATTCCCATAACTACTACATGAAACTACTTATTTATGGAAGCATAACTCCTCCTACAAAAGAGAAATAAGGCAAGCCAATCCATGTGATACAGCGGCAACGAACACCATTTGTCCATCAGACGATGCGAGAGAGAGCCAGTGAGGGAGGGAAGCAAGTGAGGAAGAGAAATAACAAATGAGGAGTGTCGTGCGTGTTTGAAAGAACCAAGAGAAAAAACGTCGTGTAATTGTGGGAGTAAAAAAAGAAATTGGGGGAAAAAAAAGGTTTTGGACCTCTACTTACAAAACCGGTCCAGAAACCGGTTCCAAAACCGATCCAAGAACTGGTTTCCAAGTAGGTAATCACTCGAAACCTGTTTCCAGATCGGTTTAAACCGATTCCGAATTTTAGAAACCGGTTCCCAATCCTATTTTCCAAGTGGGCCGGTCCGGGAACCGAGTATACCCGGTCCAATTACACACCCATAACAGATAGAGAAAATATTTTTCGTTCGTTCATTTTTGCACGCAATACAAAAAATCGTTTTAAAAAATATATTTTTCAAATCACAAATGAGCAAAGATGTAAAGGTTAATAAAAGAAAGAAGACATGGAAGGTTGCTCCTTTTTCTAGTTCATCTATGTTTGCAATTAATCCACAAAATTTATGAAATTACAAGGAAATTTATATGATTTAGATTTTTTGATAAGAGGGGCTTCATATTTAACTTTGAGACTAAGTCATGGATTGATAAATAGTTTAATAATAAAGAAAAGACATTGATATATGTGCTTCTGAATTGCCTTAAGTAAACGCTAGATGAGCATTTTTAAATAGAGAATCTTTTCAGTACATGAAAAATAAATTTATTCACTTAAACTAAATCTATTGTCGATCACATGAAATAATAAGGCTGAGGCCGGATATGAATATGTTCATTTAGTTGAAATTTCCAATCTATTAATTTATTTTGTGAAAATTAAATAATTTGAAAAACATTTTCTTAAAAATGTTCACTTTTATCATTCAAAATAATTGATCAATAAAAGGTGCTTTCATTATTGACAACAATTTATGTCTAAATATTTTATAAATAATAAAAATATTTTTCATTAGTTCAATTTATAAGAGATATAATGGAATATTTTTAGAAAAATATTTTCCAAAACATTCATTTTCCACAAAATAAACGCACTATTCTACTTGTTTTCCACTATAAACCGAATTGTTATGGTCAACTTTGATGTTTGCAAGTGATGATTGTTATTGAAGGCCAAATTCATTAACTTTTTGCGAGTTACATATCACATAATCAGAATTCGACTAAGGTAAATTTACGTTTGTAGTCTTTATTGGATAATTTTTCTTAACTATTAGATAATTTTTCTTGACATTATTTAAGGTAGTTTTGGAAACTAGATAAAGTAGAGTGTCGGACACCTGGAGTGGCAAAATTTGGCACGGAGGGATACTTAAATGCCAAAATTAAGAAAGTGACACTTAAGTGCTAAAATCGGAATAAAATAGATCACTTAAGTACTAACGGCGAGAAAATACAGCCAAAATGCTAATATAACGATTTTTGGGCAAGTAAGTGTAAAACGACATCATTTTGCACATTGACGTAGCTAGACAAATGCAAAAACAACGTCGTTTTGTCTTTGACATGGTAAATAATTAATATAAAATTTAATAAAATTTAATTTAAAACAAAATTTATTTAAAACATTTAAAATTTAAAAATAAAAGTGGGGAAGAAAGGAGGCACGCAGCTAAAGGTTGAGCTCTCGCCACCACCGCCTCCCCACTGTCACTAGCCCTTCCCAATGACGTTGGGGAGGTGGCTCCCTTCCCAATGACAGTGGGGAGGTGGCTCCCCTCTTTTCTTTTCAAAAAAAATATTTATTTATTTATTTTTATAATTTAATTAAATTAATCTTTATATTAAAATTCAAATCCCCACAAAAACAATGTCATTTTTGCATTTCTTTGCTAAGTCAACTCTCCAACAAGCCACGTAGGTGAGAAAAATAATATAAAAAAATGCCACATAGGATTTCCGGCAAGATTAGCTCGCACGAAGGGACACTTACGATGTGCATGTTTGTGTTCTTTTTTTCTGTTCATGAACAGATTTTCTATTTTTTTGTTCTCGGGAACAAAAAAATGTATAAACGTGTTTGTTTGCGTTTTTGTTCAAAATTTGTTTTTTTTTGTTCCCTAACAAAATTAAAACAGAAATAAAAACAAAAAAAAATTTTTTTTTTTAGAAACACTTTTGAAGAACAAATTTTCTCTATCATTTCTTTTCTTCTCTTTTTTTTATTCTTCCTTTTTTTTTCTTTTTCTTTAGCCGATCGCTGGCCTCGGTCATGGTCGTCAAGGGCCGGCGACCTCGCCGAAGGGTCACCGGCCCCGGGCAAGGCTTGGCCTCGCCGAAGGGTCACCGGCCCCCGGCAAGGCTTGGCCTCGCCGGCACGGGGCAAGGCTCAATGAGCTCAAGCTAGCCTAGATCCGGCCAGGCCGAGTCTCGCCGATGGTTGAATGAAGCTGCCGGCCAAAAGAAAAAAAATAATAATAAATAAAAAAAAAAGAAAAATAAGGAAAAATACAATAAAAATATTTAAAAATTAAAAGAAGCAAAAAAAAAGAATATAAATTTACTAAACGTGTTTCTATTCATTTTTTATTCTTGGAAAAAGTTTACCAAACGCGTCTTTCTAATCAAAAATTGTTCCTCAAAACATAAATAGTTTTTTCTATTTCTGTTCCCCAAACTATTTCTGTTTCGGAGAACAATTTTTGAACAAAAACATAAACAAATGCACCCTTAAGTGCCAAAAGTTAAGAAAGTGACACTTGTGTCTCACTTTTCAAAAAAAAAAAAAGGTTGCACTTAAATGGCACTTTCCTAATTTTTGGTACTTAAAGTGTCCATTCGTGCCAAATTTTGGCACTTGAGATGTGCTTCTTCTAGATAAAGTAAATCAAAATAGACTTATGGCTTACTCTATACAAGAGTAGCTCTACCTTATACGCTCCTTTTCATGCTTTTACGATGAACAAAGAAATTAACGTAGACACGCGGCACGTTATTATCTTAAAAAATTCTTGATTATCCTATTATTAAAGAGTTAAATGATTCACATAATAATGCTTTGCTCACAAAACAGTTTGCCATGACAAAGGCAAATAATGCATAATATCTCTAGCATATTTATTTTGATAATTTAAAGTATTTAGAGCATAAATTTTCTCTATTTTATTAAGCAAAAAATAGGATGGGTGAGCATTTCCAAGCTTAGTACAAGTTCCACCTAAAATTTGAAAGTCGGAACGGGTTTCCAAATTTTGGAACCTAGAACATATCCCATCACAAGTTACAAGATCGATTCCAAGGTCTACCTAGCTTTCACTATATTCAATTATAATAATTATAGTGAATCATCACATTTAATGACCACCATTCACTACCACAATCCACTGACTAGAAGTTGTATTTAGACGTATGAAAAAATATGAAACATTAACAAAATAAAAATTTCAGTCATAACCATTGCCTTGGTGGCTACGATGGTTTAGGCCATTTCCCCCTCATGAAGGGGAGGAGTTTGAATCCCCTCACGGTCGCTTGGGGCCTTAAGTGGGACGCCAGGGGTGATGGGTCCTCCTACTTACATGTCCCCCCAGGTTTACTCGCCGGCTGCCAGCTATACGGAATTCCTAAGTCACCAAAAAAAAAAAATTCTCAGTCATGAATATTGCCGAAAATGGAAACTCAAACCAATGATTCTCGATCATATGCTCATCAAGGGATACCATGAAATATTATAGGATTGCATGAAGATATAAAATAAGAAAAAGACAAAGACTTGCTCTAGATTCCAATCTATCTAGTTAGAATTGGCTTCCCAATTTTTGGAATTAAAACCTACCGTACATACTCTGAATTTGGAACTAAATCAACCACCAGTTTGCTGCCTAGTTTACCCTGAAACCATTAGAGTCAACACATAATATGAGATAAAGAAAAGTCTTAATTGGACTTCGGTCCTTAACCGATTCAAGTAAAGGAAAATGAAATTATCAACTCTAACTTTTAAGATAGCTAGAATCTTTGAAGGTGCAAGTTATCGACCAAAGAAGAGAGGGTTGACTAGTCAATTTGCTTAACAAAAAAGAAAACTTCATGGCCTTAGGAGTAGTATAAACAGGCAAGTCCTCTCCCAATTGTGCCTAGGAGTGCAAGACATAAGATAGGCCACAGAAAGTCCTTCATGGTGAGAGCCATAAGAGAGTGAGCCTCGAAATTAGAATAGTTGAGTGTGTGCTAGTATCTACTAGTTTTCTTTGAGTCTTTTGAGTGTGGTGAGAAAGAATATATTGTAATAGTTGTGTGAGATAATTTTTTGAATGTTATACTTGTGTCATATTCTGGTATAATTATTCTATCTCGAGTTGTCTATTATAGTTTTCTCACTTTATCACCACAAGTTTTCGCATACCCTACAAATGGTATTAGAGAAATGTTGTGCACTTTATAATTAGTATCAGAGCCAGCAAGCAAGGGTTGTATCAAAGCCTAGGAGGTTAGGAATCGAAGTATCAAAACTAGTGGTTAGAGACCAAGAACCTACAGCAAATGATCAAGGATCATGAAGTCAAAGCTAGCAATGGCATCAACAAGTTGTGTTCAATTGCAACTTCCTAAGTTGAATGAAAGGAATTTCAATAACTAATCCATTCGGATAAGGGTTCTTTTCAAATCACAAGATTTGTGGAACCCGTTGGAGAATAGGTACACTGAAATGGCTGATGTTGAAGCATTTAATACTTTAAAAAAGATGGAGAAAGATTTACTAGTGGAAATTCAGAAGAAAGATCAAAAAGTATAATACACGATCTTTCAAGCCATAAAGGAGACAATATTTGAAAAACATCAAGTGCAAAGATCGCCAAAGTAGTGTGGGATATTTTGCAAAAATCCTACAAAATGATGGTTGTTTTAGGTGAGTCCGACTCCAAACACTTTGAGGAGATTTCGAGTCTTTACACATGAATGACTTTGTGGCGGCAATCAAAGAAGGCCAAGATATATCGACCATAACATTAGAATGGTTAATGGGTTCACTATGCTCGCATGAGCAAAGAATGAATTAAAAGCTCATCAATTCGTCTCTTGAGCAAACACTATGAAGTTGGGTCCCTCACTCAAATCAAGGAGGTCGTCATGGTACCCAAGGTCATAGAGGTGCCTGAGGTGGAGGTGGAAATTTGAATGTCAAACAAAGAAGATGGAACATGCACATACCATTAATGATGACAAGGATGTGATGCTAGTATCATAGCCAAAGGAAATAGCACAACCCATAAGGTATATGAATGAAGGACTGTGACTAATCCTTGACTGGGCAAATCTCAAAATTCCTAATTTTTAGGATTTTCTTGAGTATTCTAGAATATTCATGAGGGCGGATGATACTATAAATGTACACTCTTATAATAAATGTGGGTAGTTAGGTAAATGGGAGAGATGTAATCTCTACTATCAGGAGAAAAGATCTACAGTTACAGATGAACATGTAATTATATATAGAGATCTCATTCCTCTCATTTATTAAATCCACCTCATAAAAAAAAACAAATTTCAAAGTTTATATCTCTACAATCTTTGTAAGTGTGAATGGGTAAGGCTGACTTGGGAAGAAATTTCTAAGGCCACATGATAAGGGTACGCCGAATCAATCAACCCATGACAAATGACACAAGAGTAGGATCCCTTCGGTGGGTGGGTGATTCAAAGAGAGCTTGTGATTTTCCCAATCCTATGAAGGCAAAGAATAATCCCTAGGATTAGAAGCAATTGGACAATGTGCAACTCATCTCGTTTCTAGGATGGCAATGGAGGCACAATTTGTTAACACATTTTCAATAAGGAAGAATTCCCCATTAGTCTATTAAGATCATGAGAAGCTTAGTAGGCAAAAGAAGATGTGACATCCTCAATCCGACCTTAATCTACGAAATGGGATTATAATGAGGATCAATAGATTGCGAAAAGGCTCAAAAGGCCACTTTGGAACGAAAACTCAATTTTCTACCAGCGAATCATGAAATCTTGGAAAAGTGAAAACATGCCATGAATGAGGAACCACAGGGGCCCAAGCCCACGGACAGGCCCATTAGGCCACACGCCCACCGATGGCCGGCCCAAGGGGGCCTATTAAGTCAATTAGGCCCATTTTGGATTTTTATGAACTTACACATTAATAAGCTTATACACATGAATAGTGAAATGGGGCTATGGTTGAGTGTAATTATCATTTTGCCCTTTCTAGAAGCCTAAAGCTAATGAGATAAAAATAGTAGACATGAAGGAGGGAAGTGCCACCCAAGCAAGAGAATGAGAGAAAGAAAGCCTAGCCTAACCTATGAAGCATAGACACATTGCAGGAGCTTGTCAGACTCTCGTGGTCATGGTGGAACGACTCTCTAAGTATGCAACGTTCATGCCTGCTATAGAGGATTGCTCGATCAAGGAGACGACCAAGCCGTTCATGTAGCACATCGTTAAGTACTTGGGTATACCATAAATAATCATGAGCGATCGTGATCCTCAATTCCTAAGGTGATTCTAGACCAAACTCTTCAAGCCGCTAGCATTAGATCTTAACTTCTCTATGAGCTTGCATTACCAAAGCGACGATTAGATGGAGAGGGTAAATACACTCTTGGAGTTATAGAGCACAATGCTAGCATATTGGGCAAAATTAATCGACGTAGCCCAGTTCTCCTACAACTCATAGCAAAGCGAGTCCATGAATCGAAGTTTGTTCGAAATCTCCGAGCACGGTTGCCATGAGCTATTGAGGGAGTAACCCATACACATACTTATTTGTCAAGGATTGGTATAAGCAAATGGACTTGGCGTAGATGTGTCTATACAAGGCCTCGAAACCCATGAACAAGTGGGCCAATAAGAAGTGACATCACATGGAGTACCAAGTCGGGAACTTGGTGCTAGCCAAACTTCACCTAGTTTTTCGATACAAGGAGAAGCAAAATAGCATGATTTGTCATTACAAGAGGCCTTTCTAAGTGTTGCAATAGGTCAAGAAGCTCGCATGCAAGCTAAAACTCCAACCAAAACTAAAGGTACATTCAGTATTCCACATTAGTATGCTAAAACCTTTTTCATGCACATCAATGGTGATCTGGATAGAGGAGAGTCACAATGAGCGCCACTTAGGACTAAGACTTCATAAGATTGAGACATCAACTCCATCATGGCAGATCGAGTCTTATGTAAGCGATACCATGTGTCGAAGCAAGAGTACTTGATTTGATAGAAGGGTCTTCTAGAGAGCGAGGCTAATTAGGAACCTGCTAAAGCACTTTGGCAATTCAAGAAGCAAATCGATGCCCTCCATGCCAAAGATACAATGAGGGCGT
Organism: Eucalyptus sideroxylon; assembly: GCA_014182405.2. Classification (NCBI taxonomy): domain Eukaryota; kingdom Viridiplantae; phylum Streptophyta; class Magnoliopsida; order Myrtales; family Myrtaceae; genus Eucalyptus; species Eucalyptus sideroxylon. The sequence goes on from CM024550.2 coordinate 26,478,310, forward strand.
CGCCCTATTACGTAGGGGAGAATGCCATGGCCCAAGGAAGCGACACGACCTCCTTGAGGGTTCTTGAATGAAGGACCGTGACCGATCCATGAACAGGCCAACCTCAAAGTTCCTAGCTCCTAGGTTTTTTATAAATAGTCTAGAATACTTTTAAGGGTGCTTGATACTAATAATGTACACTCTTATAATAAATGCGGATAGTTGGGTAGATAAGGAGATGTAATCTCTAACGTCAAATTGAGTAGAGATCTATGATTTCGGTTGTGCATGTACTTGTATATATAGGGTCCTCATCCTCTTCATTTGTATCCACCTCACAAGTAAATACAATCTTTAGAGCTTCTTTCTTTGGATTTTCTCTTTCTACTTCCTTGTGAATATGAATAAATAAGGCTAATTAGGGAAGAAATTCCTAAGGCCACACAAGTAAAGGAATGCTAGACCAATCAACTAGGGACATTAGCAAATACCATGAAAAAGGAAAATACCATTTTCAAAAATAAATGTGGTTTCAAGAGTCAATGGAGAAATGATGCTAGCACTACAAATGGCAAATAGTGAAAAAGTTACGGTGAAGTGAACAAAAGAAAGAAGCATTCAGCCAGGGGGGGCTCACCGAGATCATGACAAGGACAATAGAAGGCATATCAAGCAGTGCTATATGTATGGCAAAGTAGGTCACTTGACAAGAGTTTGTTAGTTCAAGTAGGAAAAGGGAAATGCCACAACTTTTACTAGGAAGGAAAATTATAGTAAAGAAGAGTGGAGTCTCCATGCAACTATTGCAGCAGAGGAGCAAGAAGAGCTCCTAGTCACTGGTGTCATTGAAATAGATGATGTGACAACCATTGACATGTCCTCGGAGAAGAGCAAGCCGAGGGAAAACTTGATGAAGCTAATAGCAACTTCAAAAAGTAGTTGTGAGAAGGAACTACAAGAGATCTTGAAGAAGAGGGACGAAATACTAAGGCAAAAGGACAAGGAGCTCGAGATAAAAGAAAGAGAGCACAAAAAGCTCTCATATGAGGTTAAACAAGTCAAGAAATGTTGCCTGATGAAAAAGATGCTAAGGCGCAAAGATAAATGGAAAAGCGTAGAGAAGAAGTCCTATGAGAACAAGGACCAAGATGTTTACCCTAAAGTGCTTTCGATGGATCAATTGAAGTATGAAATGAAACCATGAATGAGAGGTTTCACCACATGAGTTGCAATCTTAAAACTCTTTTGAAATATTTGAGTATGGAGACTATGAAGCCAGAAAAAGAAACCGATGTGCAAGTAGAAATGGCATTGATGAAATCCAAGTTTCACAAAGCCCCTTTAGAAGTTGCAATCATAGAGGTAGTTAAGATAGAAATGCTAAATTAGGGATTTATCTTGCAAGTCTAGAATTAGCATCGGAAGAAGACAAGTACAATATGATATAAGAGAAGAGTATTAGGTGTTAAGAGGGAGCGTTGGAGTCAACACCTAATAAAAATAAAGAAAAGTTCTAATTGGACTTTAGTCCTTAACTGACTCGGGCAAAGGAAAATGAAATTACCGACTCCAACTTTGAGGATAGCTAAAATCTCTCAAGGTGCAAGTTTTCAGCCAAAGAAGAAAGGTTTGACAAATCAATTTGCTTAAGGGAAAATTACCAAAAAAGTCATAAACTTATTGCAATTGTGCCAATTCGGTCATAAACTTATTTTTTTGACCAATTGAGTCCTAAACATTTTACAATTATTCCCGATCAATTTATCCGGTCAAAATTGGCCAGCTAGTGCTAACGTGGCAGCCAGCCAATGCCGAAGAGCTTTTTTTAATAATATTTTATTTTTAAAAAAAATTATTAATGTTTTTCCCTCCTCCCTCCTCCTTTCTTTGGCTCCAGTGATCGGCCAGGTTGGCCTATCGCTAGACTAAGGCGATCCGGCGGGGCGAGCCCCCGCCAAATCTAGCAAGTGCAAAATGTAAGATAGGCCTCGTAAGTATATAGCAGCGAGAGCCACAAAGAGAGTTGGCTTTGTGCGTGAGCCTCGAAATTAGAATAGCCAGGTGTGTGCGAGTATTGACTAGTTTATTTTAAGTCTTTTGAGTGTGGTGAGAGAGAATATATTGTAATAGTTGTGTAAGATAATTTTTTGAGTATTATAATTTTGCCACAATTTACTATAACGAGTATATCTCGAGTTGTCTACTACAATTCTCTCATGTTACCACCACAAGCTTCTGCATACCTTATAAGAGTATTAAAGAAAAGTTGCGCACTCTATAGAAACCATGCTCATCCCCAAAAAATGGCTGTCTTCCTCTAAAAGTCAAACAATACTCAAAACTAAAATGACCTCTCATTAGAAGTGAGCATTTAGATCGATTCACCCCGATAATCAAACTAAACTAGCCTAACCCAATTGCTCCCATGTTGGTTTACACGGGAATCGTGAACCTTCATAACTATGTGAGAGCCAGCCTTGTAAGGGTGATCTCTTTGCCTAGAGTGTAGCTAAATATGTTTCTTCATGGTGTTGTTGTACACAACTCATAGGTTTTTGGCACTAAAAATTAAGACATTCCCTGCAAGTGCGACAATAAACTTCTATAAATTTGATAGAAAATCTTGCACTTCTTTAGGGAAAATTATCCAAGAAGTTTTAAAATATATTATACGACGGCTAATTCGGCGCTTAACTTTTCAATTTAGACAATTTAATCCTAAGCCTATTGACGATTTTCCAAAATAGTTGTTCCAACCAATTTTGGCCGAAAATTGTTGATATGGATGATGTTTGCAATTTTTTAAGAATTTTCTAAATTTTTCCTTTTTTTTTTTTTTTTTTCCTTTGTTTCTTTTCTCATCATCGCAACCAGCCAAAGGCAAAAAAAAAATAAAAAAAATCAGAAAAATTTTAAAAATTTGCAAAAATCATCTACATTAGCACCAACTATCCTACGCCATGTCATGTAGGATAAATGGCATATGCATAATCAATTTGCAGTCAAAATTGGCTAAATGGGCTACATTGAAAAATCATTAAAAAGTTTAAAACTAAATTGATCAAATTAAAAATTTTAGAATTGAATTGATCGTCATATAATCGATTTTTGAACTTTTTGAATAATTATCCTTACATTTTGTCCATCATTTCTTTGTGATTATGTGAATGATGGTGATGTGAGATTGCCATAGAAATACTTGTCTTAAGAGTGGCTTAATCCATTTGCTTTATATAGATAATTCACGATTTTGTACAGAAGTTTAAATTAATTTTCCTTATAATAACTTTTCTTTATTTACATACAATTGCACAGACATGAATGAACATGTTCTTATCATTAGAAAAGATACTACCTTTTGGAATTTTGAATTTCCCTCTAAAATATGCATCTCCATATTTCACGTTAAAGTGACGATTCAAGAAGAGTTACATTATTTGGGACAAGCAGACCTAACGCTCTGCAACTCCCTTACCTCTTCTCAACAACGCACATGCACATCAAGCACTCCATGAGTGGTCCGCCACCGTAGTGGGCAATGCCTAATCCCATGGATTATTCCTAGAATTTTGGCCCGCCAGGCCGAGGTGGCGGATATCATCTATTGAACTCCCTACAAAAAATTTAAATTACTTTTTGACAACTAACAATCATTTATTTACACAAGACGCATAATAAATATGACCCATTTTATCTTTGTACATTGTATGTGCAATGCCAGCGCACCTCGCTGGCTCTTGCACGAACACAATCTTATAATTAGAAGATACATTGAATTTTGAAATCTTGGACTTCCCTTTAAAATATGCTTAGCCATCTTCAACCTTAAATTGACAATTCGAGTAGAACTGTAGTATTCCAAGACAAGCAACCTGGCAAAAGACATGGTTGCAGCACTTCAACTACCTCACCTCTCCTCTAACCCCAACCTCACACAGGTGCAATGCGACTGCACGAGTGATCCGCCATCGATACAAGCCGTTTCCTTGAAGTCCCGGTCTACTACGGCGAGGTGACCAATATCATCTATCGAACTACCAATTCCCCTTATCATTTAACTCATTAACAGTTTCGTTCTTCTCTTCAAAATGTTTACTTCATTTTCATTGTGCAGCCTCCGCCTCTGCCTCCTTCGAAAATGTGTTGTCTCCGAAGAAGGCCTCGTTGATCGACTAGTGTGGGGTGACAAAGTCATTAAACCTTCTTTGGTCGTCGCTCTCCGCCTTGATGTGGGACCAAACTCGAGATTGGAGAGATCAGCATCCTGGATGAGAGCCTAGGAGAGATCGTTGGGAATGAGGATGCCATTGCCGTTCTTGTGGAAGACTTGAATTCGTGGAGGTGACAATCCTTGACTCAGTACATCTATTGACCGTGTTGTCACCGGAATGAACATGTGCAAGTGAGATGGCTAATTGGTGAGTTAGATTGTGTTTGGCATCGCTATATATACTTTATTTCAAACATTCATTTGAATTATTTTTTTGCCATCTTATAGTGTGCCTCCACACAACACCGGAAAATTTGCATAAAAAATATAAATCCACACATTTTATCTGCATTGTCAAACATTTTCTGCACTACATAATGCAATCAAAAATTTTGCCTGGGCAAGAATGCCCGATATCCAGTGCTCCTATCACCGATGCCCAGTTCTTTGGGCCTCTCAAAATCTAAAACTCGCCCACGGTAGAAATAGCCTGCCACGATATTGGACTCGCTATCCCCCGGCCCTGAAATCCACTGCTCGTGTCTACAAATTTCTTCTATACGAGTGTTTTTTTCTGACCCAACAAATTTTATAAAAATTCTACATCGTCTTGTCCATTGTGTCCAACCCAGTGGCTGGCGAGGGTGAGCAGGCCCTTGCCTATGACCAAAGACGGTTTGCCAAAGGCCCTGGCCGGATTGGAAGGAAAAAAGGGGAAAAGAAAGAAAAAAAGAAGAAATGTAAATAATATATAAAAAATTGTCCATGTCAGTATTCGTTGTGTCATGTAGACAAGTGACTAAAAATGCAATAAGTTGGCTGGATAGATTCAATTGGTACAATGTGAAAAGGTTATGAACTCGATTGACAAAATTGAAAGATTTTAGATTCAATTGGCTAAAAATACAATAAGTTGAAGACTTTTGTTGCGACCCTCCCGAGGGTGAATTACCTAAAGAAGGCTAATGGGACCCTCTCAAGTCCTACCAATCGCGACTAATGAATTAACCCATTTAAACATGCAATTATATTTCAATTTGGAGCCGCCACTAACCAATTATGGTTGATTAGAAACTCAAATAAAGTATGGGAGAATACTTTACTTTTGCGAACCAGAGATTCAATAGGTCCAGGGATATGGTTACGCTAGATTAATCTAATGCCCTTTCCGTACCTTTTATTTCAAAAATATTTTGCAAGCAATATTGATTAATTTTAACCTACGCTACTAACATGCAAATGGTGGTCATACGGGTGCATAATCAATAAAATAACATTCAATGAAAAATGCTAATAAAAATGCATGCCCTAAACATGATTTATAAATGACACCTAATTTTTATTATTATGCAATCTTAATCTAAACTCAATATGCATGAATTTTACTTTAATGATATATGAAATGCGATTATATGGCATAATTTAGACTATCACCATATGTATGCAATCTAATTTATATCATCCTAAATATGCATGTACTACATGATATGGGATGAATAACGTGGTAATTCTATATGCATGCTCTTTTTATGATTTTTTTTTATTACACATGCAACCTACACTAACAATGATGACATGAAATGGGATTAATTATAAACTAATTTATTAACTAACGAAGTAAATGACCTTCTTGTGTTTTCTTTTTTAAATGACTTAATAATTCTTATTAAAAGATAATGATGCAATACTAATCTTCGGCTTTTTTTTAATTAAAAAATTACACGACGAAAATATTAAAGCATTAACCTATAACCCACTAACTAAAGCGCAACATGTGGTGTGCACATTATGAAATTTATATAACCTAAATAACATTTTTTGTTTTGTTTTTTTTTTTTTTTTTTTTTTTTTTTTTTGGTTTTGTTAAAGGAAAATCATCCTAATTCTACATGAATCTTAAAAAACTAAAATGAGTTGCTTCAAATGTGAAATGTGAATAAACCTAAGTACCTAATATGATGCATGATATGTGATGAGCAAATAATAATAACACGCCAAAATAAAAATCCATCCATGTAAATCAATGACATTTTAATATGAATCAATGATGCAAAGTAATTCATGAATTTTGTCATAAAAAAGTCGAAATAATAAAAAATCTAAGCCAACACTCGCAGCTCAATATTTTTTATTGTCATGATTTAATATGACAAAATTTTTAATTGGATAATAAATCAAAACAAATCAAGTTAGAATGAAAATAATAAATAAATAAGTAAACTATGAAACTAAATATCTAAAAGTTTACCTAGACTAACTCACGGTGGACTTGAAGAAATGGCGAGGAAGCAGTAATGGCTGAGCTGCGATGGTGGTTCTCGAAGGGTGATGGGTCCTCGTAGCCGGAACTGGGGCTGTCCGTCGGAGGTCCGGCGAAGTCCTGCAGCAAAACAGAGGAGGCAGCAGATGGTGATAGCGCAGCAAGGACAGCAGCAGGTCGTGCGGTGCGTTCCGTCGGTTGCGGGGGACGCCGGTGAGAGGACGACGGCTGGCAGATCAGCAGCGGGCAGGAAGGTCGCTATGCGGGGGTGCAATGGCGAGCAGAGTAGCAAGGCAGTGACTTCGTTGGAGGGGAGTTCGGCGACCAGCCCTAAAGTCGCTCGGGCGTACGGTGGCTCGATGACCGGCGGGTGGAGGCGCAGCAGGGCGACCTCGCGGGTTGCAGCAGCAGCGGTCGGGTCCAGTCTTGGCGGAGCTTCGGCAGAGGGAAGCAGCTTCGGGTCGTCGCGGGTCGGTCGCAGCAGAGGTGCTCGGGCTCGGGCGCGAGTGGAGCGGGTTGCGGCTCGGCGGAGCTTCAGGTCGGCGTCGGGACTCCGGTGAAGGCAGGCGGTGGTGAGTCGAGCGTTGGTGGACGACGAGTGGAGCGGTGAGGTGCGCTGCGGGCGTCGGGCGCGCAGTAGCTCGGACCACCGGTGATGGGCGTCGCGGGCAGAGGATTCCAGGTGCGGAACTGGTTGGTGCGGTGGCACGGTGCTCGCTGGGCGTCAGAATCGCAATCGGGGTTGATCACAGGGGCTGCGGTGACTGGCGCAGGGGGGCTCGGTGAGCTTCGGGGAAGACCGACGAAACAGCGGTGGTGGAAACACGGCGATGGAGGCGTGCGGCGCTCTGGCAGTCGCAAGTCGCCGGTGCGGGAGCGTGGAGGTGGCGCGATGGTGCGGCGCGGAGCGGCTGGAGACGGTGGTCGCGGCAACGGGAGGCACAATGAGCAGCAACGGAGTCAGGCGAGGACCTCTCGGAGAAGAAGCACAGTGACCTTTTTTTTACTTTCTCTTTCCTCAAGTCTCTCTCACCCGTCACTTTCACTCTGCTCTCTTTCTGCACCTTTTTTTCTTTTGACTTTTCTTCTTTTTCTTTCCTCTCTCTACATTCCCTGCAACCCTCTCTCTGCAGAAGCAAAAGCTTCTCTTGACTTTTCCCTTTTTTTTGGTTTTCTTTTTCCCTCGACGAAGAGAAGTCGCCCCCCACTTTTTTTCTTTCTCTTCAGATTTCTATTTTTTTCTTCGATGGAAGACGAAGAGAAGCCCCCCGCTCGGTTCTGAAGCCTCGCATTTTATAGTGAAAGTGTTCAAAGTTGTTGAAGATTTGTAAATATTCACTCAACCATCCAACAGTAAAAAGGCTCCAAAATCACACCGTCGAAATTTTTTTAAATTTTGAAATAAAGATATGTGTTCAACAAGGAAAACACTTCATTATTCAATTTCTTTTGAAATCTCACTCCACAAACCCAAATGTTTTATTTTATTTATTATCCTCCGTTTTATTTATAAAAAATAAAATGATAATAATCCTAAATTAGGTGTCAACAACTTTTTAAACAATTTTCTCGTACCAATTCGAGATGTTGGTCAATCATAGACAAGTGTTTCCACCTAAATAAATAATAATTGATCAAAGAAATGTGCACACTTTCCTGATCTTTGTAACTTTCCCTATCTTTCTTCATTTAATTGATTAAGAAAAGGATTGTGGCAAGAGTTCTTGCTTCTTACTTGCAAAGGTTTAATTTCCTTGCACTCTTAAGAGTTACTGATGTTTATCTTAAGAATTAAATCTTTTGAAGAGATATTACCATTTAGAATCTTGGACTTCCCTCTAAAAAACACACGGGTTTTAATATATGCCCTTGAGAGAAAAGAAAAAATGAAAACCTGAGCCAATCCAATCATGTTTTCAGTTCAATTTCTATGCCAGTAGAGCCATAACAAAAGCACATCCTCCATGTTAGGTTGGGTTAGGTATCAATGGAAATTCGACTCAAGCTCAACCGTTGACACCCCTAAAGATAAATATATAATAACATAGCGATAGATCTTTAATGGATATGCATGAGTTTTCAACATACATCATTAGAATATAACACTAACACAAATGATATCTAAATTTTCAACATAAAAGTAAGGATAATAACACAAATGATATCTAAATTTTGACCCAACGTGCAATTTGATCTCAAATTTTTAACTTATCCAATATGATTCCTGAACTTTATCCAATTATGCTATGCCGTTTCCAAACTTTTAATTTGTTAAATGTAATTCTTATACTTTTTTGATACATGTTTAAGTTAATCACTAGGCCATATGAAAATATAACACTAAATATTTATATATAATCCAACGACTAAATTCAACATATATCAAAAATTAAAGTTTATAAACGATATTGCAAGTTGAGTTAAAATTCAAAAACTAATCAAATAAATTAACAAGCTCAGAGACTACTTGTGTTAATTTCATGTAAAAACAACGTCTTCAAACTCACATTTCCCGTGGGCCTCTTTACTTCCTTCTACCTGTCCTACTTCTCCTCCTCTTTATCTGCAAGATCTTATGTACTCGGATATCCTGTGGAACAATTCCTCTACTTTGCGTTATTAATATAACTGCCGTTTTAGACCAAAAAAAGGAAAACAAAAAACTCACATTCCCCGTGGGATAATAAAAGATGACCGTTCAATTGCCGATGCTGGCCTCACATTGCGCGGTAGGCATGCAGGCCAGTAACCAAAACTTTGTACTGAAATTCCCTAACTTATCTCCTTATTTATGGTGGTGGGATCCACGGACGGCGCCAAAGCAACAAAGAGCCAAATAAGCCACGTAAGTCTGATGTGACACAATCATAAGGACCGAATGTTACTTGTTTTAGGTGTGGCCCGGAGGCCGAAAAATCCATCTGCTCAATAGAGATAGTTAAGGATTTTGTATACAAAAAACTTCACATAGCTTCATTTAAAAAAGAGAAAAGACCACAAAAAAATCTCAAACTTTGTCCAAAGTGACAAATTTATCCCAAACTTTTTTTATGACATAAAAAACTCCAAACTTTGTAAATTGTGACACATTTACCCCCACAATGGCATTTTCGTCTTATTTTTCTATTTTTCATTTTTTTTTCTTCTCTCTTCCCTCCACCAACCATGGCAGAGCCGTCCCTCGCTCGACCCAAGTGAGGGCCGCCCTCGCCCGATGCCGGCAAGGGGTGGCTGGGCAAGGGCGGCCCTTAGCTGGGTCGGGCGAGTGGTATCCTCGCCCTCGCCGAATGTCGGTTTCCCTCCACCGGCTATGGCGGAGTCGACAGAGGAAAGAAAGAAGAAGAAGAAAAAAATTAAAAAATTAAAAAGTAAAAAAATCAAAATGCCCTATAGTTTTGGATAAATGTGTTACACAAATAAAAGTTTAGAATTTTTCATGTCATAAAAAAAGTTTGAGGTAAATTTGTCACCGTGGGCGAAGTTTAGGATTTTTTGTAGTCTTTTCCCTTTAAAATATCACAAACCCATAAGCCCGCTAGTTTTCTTTAAATTTTATAATCAAATTATTAAATTAGACAATATGTGACAGTTAATGAGTTTACCAATTTAGGATTTTATCCTCAGTCTATATCATAGGTGTATGGGTTTATTATTTTTCAAAATAGTAAGATAATTTAATGAAAATTAATGAAGCGTAAGAAATGTACCATTTAAAGGTTTTTATTAGGGGTGAGCATGGTCCAGATTGGGCCGATCTACCCCCTAACCTTAGGATCAACTCGCACAGTGCTAGTCCTCAATTTTTGGGACCAATGACCAACTTTATTGAGCTTGAGATCAAGGACTAGACCAATCCAATGGGTTTGGTCCAATTCTAAACTGATAATTTTTTTATTTAATTTTTTCTACTCCTTAAAAATGTTATTGAGAACAAGACTGACCCAATAGATTCGGTTCAGTTTCAATGTCAACCCAAAACCAATCAATAATTTTTTATTTCATTTTCCGTACTCTTGAAAGGGCAACTGAGGACCGTACCGACTCAATAGGTTCGATAATGAGCAAGGTCAACTAAAAAAGGCAAGCGATGAGGGTCAAGTGAAGTGAGCGTCGAATAGAATGAGTATTGAATGTCGAGCGGGGAGCAACAAGCCAAGCAAGCATTGAGCAGCGAGCGGCACGAGTGACCCAAAGCGAGTGAGGAGAGTGTCAAGTGGCGAACGAATAAGTTGTTTCTTTTGATTTTGGCAAATTAAAGACTAAGATGACAAATAAGATAGAAAAAACGAATACTAAAGGAGGATACCATAAGGAGTTTTTTTGTGCCCTTTTGGACGTCGTGAGGACTACTCACAAAAACATTTTCCTTATTTGTAAATTATGACTATTGATGCCGTAAAAGACATTAAAAATCTAAGCTATTAAAAAATAATGTAAAATTACTTGAACTCCTCACTAAATAGCTGTTTAATGTTATTTACGCGTTTATTTTAATATTTTCTCTATATAAAATAATTATAAATATATATAGTCGGGGTTGGTCCGGGTTAGACTGACCTGAAACTCTTAGGACCGAAAATTGACTCGCACAATGTTGATCCAAAAATTCTAGGACCAATGACCAACCTAGTTTCCCTGGGAACTGGATTAGGACTGGCAGGATTGGACCAGTCCAGGGTTAGTCCAAGGTTGACCCTAAACCGATACTCACCCCTAGTTTTTATTAGTAAAAAATTAATTTATAATAAATTTTTATAGGTGTACCGGTTTTTGGTTTTTTGTAATATTAACCCTTTAAATCAATATTATTTTTTTTGTGCAAAACATGTAATAAATTCAATATGTTTTATTATGTGCATCATACGTGCAATGCACTTGCAATTCACATGCAACTTATACGCATGAACACAATCTTCTTATTAGAAGATATATTATTTTTTGAAATCTTGGAATTCCCTCTAAAATATGCATTTCCTTCTTCTTCTTTTTTGGTAAGTGCATTTCCTTCTTTACCTTTAGATTGGTGATTAAAAAATGTTACATCAATCCTGGACAATTAACATCGTCCCTTAATCTAAGCTAACAATTGCCTAGTTAGAGACGTTGAAATTAAGAGGAATCATAGCCGATACAAGTTTTTTTTTTTTTTTTTTTGGTTAGATAGCCGATACAAGTTAGAACTCATGAAAAAGGGGAAATGAGCTAGTATTTCAGAATGAACCTCCGGTGCCAAATAAAAAAAGAAGAAAAAAAGACAATGGAAATCAATCATTCCATAAAGGATTTTTTTTTCAAAAATTGTAACATAAATTTAAGTTAGGACACAACAAGAAGTGCCATATAATTCCCATAACGATCACGTGGGTGCCACAAATTTTTCAAACAATCACTTGAATATATTTCACTTGAGTGAAGTCACTAATAAATATGACCAGAAAATACGGGGAAAATTGTCCAAAAAATGTTACACTAATTGGACATTCAATAATTCAGTCTGAAACCTTTTAATTTTGCTAATTAAGCATTAAATATTTTCATATTTTGCAAATTGAGTCTATCCAATTAATTTTGACCATAAATTATTGATGCAAACACTAACCATGCCATGTAAGATGGCCGATGTTGACGTTGATAATTTTTAATAATTTTTTAATATTTTTTTGAATTTATTTATTATTTAGTCACTTTTCCTTTCTTTTCTTTTTTCTCCTTCTCTTCTTCCTCCTCTAGCTAGTCATCAGGCCTCGACAACTAGCTCGAGTGAGGCTTAAGAGGGTAAGCCTCACCCGAGATTGGAGAGGTCAAGTTTTGCCAGAGGCTAGCGAGTTTGGCCGGTTGCTAATGCCGGATGATTAGCTAGAGGAGGAAGAAGGGAAGGGGGAAAAAGAGAGAGAAATAAAGAAAAGAAAAGAAAATAAATAAAATTAAAATTATTAAAAATTATCTATATCAAATCAAACCATACCCAGCATTCGCATCAACAATTTCTTACTAAAGTTGGTCAAATGAACTCAATTGATAAAATGTGAAAAGTTAAAACTCAATTAGTAAAAATTAAAAAGGCTTAGGCTTGAATTGACAAAATTATAATATAGGATTTTTTTTGATATTTTTCCCAAAAATACAACGTGTCATAGTTTCATGTAAACCATCCATGTGGCTCATCGTGAAATGAAGCCAGCAAAATTCAGCCTAAAATGACGTCGTTTGACACATTAGTTTGCAATAAATTATCGAAGTGAGGCTAAATTAAGTATGTTCTTTAAATCCTAACCCCAAATTCAGGAATTGAGGTAAAATCACCATTGGAGATATTCTTAAGTTTTCTCATCACTCTCTCTGTGAATTAACTCTGTATCACCACCCCCACCTAATCTTCACTGCTTCAAATGGTAATCAGAACTCCTGTTATCAAAACGAATCCCAACACTGCATTCGCAACTTCAGGTGCAATATAAAAGTTGACAGGTCCCAAAATTCCCAATGAGAACAGGCCCAAAATAAATAAATAAACTCCCGGGGAGATACTTCCTCTTGAAATGGCCATGGACTTTGCAACCATATCAACTTGCAGTCAAAAGAAGAGTTTAAAAAGGAGACTTGGTTCAAATATTTTGCACTAGAACATCAAGACACTGCGGAATGAGGAACTCAATAATAAAGGAGAACGAATTTAATCCCGTGCATCACGCGTGCAATGCACATGCGATCCACACGCACCGCGTCACTTTTTGGAATCTTGGACTTCCCTTTAGAATATGCATCTCCATATTTAACTTTAAATTAGAGTTGGAAAAATTGTCCAAAAAATCTTAAACCTATTATAGTTTCATCAATTTAGTTGTAAACTATTCGATTTTACTAATTAAGTCTTAAACATATTCATGTTTTGCCAATCAAGTCTATTTGGTTAATTTTGATTAGAAATCATTGACGTAAAAGCTAGTCGTCCTACGTGGCATGATCGGCAATAACGTATACAATTTTTATAATACGTCAACACCCTTATCAGCCATAGGCGAGGATATCTACCATCACCCAAATGCAAGTGAGAGCGCCTCACCTGTGGTCGGCAGGGATAGCGATGCCCTTGCCTAGGGTAGGCAAGGCGACCAATGACCTCATTGGCCTAGGGTTAGAAAAAAAAATTAAAGAAAAAATTCAAAAAATATTCAAAAAATATTAAAATATTATTAAAAATTATTGATGTCAACGTTGAGCATGCCACGTATGACGCCTAGTGTCCATGTCAACAATTTTTGGCCAAAATTGACCTAATATACTCAATTAACAAAACATGAAAATATTTAAGACTCAATTAGCAAAATTAATAAGTTTACGACTGAATTAACAAAAGTGGAATAGATCATGACTTTTGGACAATTTTCCCAACAATTCACCATAATTTAACTCGGGACAATCAATGTTACGTTGGGGTAAACAAATATGCCACAAGTACCGTAACATAACATAATGCTTATTTCGGTATTATCATTTTTTTTAATCATTTGAATGTCACATAAAAAAAAAAAAAAAAAAACTCAACCTCCAACATATTTCGATGTGACGTTTAAAAGAAAAAATTCAAACCAATGGGAACAAAGGACGAGATGACGGGGCATTTGTAACTAAAACGATGTCATTTCATCTTAGGAAAACTGATTCCTAGATCCCTTCAATTACAATGTCAATTCCGACTGCTAGGAGGCATCCATGAAACCCTGTCCTGCTCCTACTTTCTATTGCAATTTCAAAATCTTATTTTTCCCAAATTCCTCAATTGTGGATTGGGGAACGGGACAACTTTAGTTTCAATTTGTTAATTTGGGGGCAAATAAGTATGATGTACAATGCCGTTCAACTTAATAATTTTACTTTGTCGATGAGCCACATCGGATGTTTTAGGATTTTCTAGGCACTAAAGTGACAAAGCGATTGATTTTTCACTAAAGTCACACTCAAATGATCAGGAAAAGAAAAAAGAAAGAGAGAAGTTAAAGCATTAAAGTGTATAAAGTAAGATAGTCATGACACTTGCAGTATCATTTTTTCATCATGCCACGTCAAAGAAGTCGGGAATATTATCGGACCCACCTCCCCAAAACAGAAAGAAAAAAAAAAGGAAGGTGGGAATGGAGTGGAGAAGCAAAAGATATCCACGATCCATTAATGGATTATGTAGACGGTTGATAAAGGTGAGCAGGCGCGAATGGGCAAAAAAGATAATGTTGGGAATCATAGCCTATACAAGTACCGAAAAAGGTGGAACGAGGCCGTGTTTTAGGATAAGCCTCTGATGCCGAAAAAACTGGATAATGTTTTCATATCTATAAGGGAATCTCTTTAAGTAAAAGTTGTATCTAAAGTTTTAAAAGATTAAGGGAAAATTCCAAATAAAGACCTTAAGTGAATATTTTTTCTCAAATAAGGACAAAAAATGAACTTTGTGTCAAATAAGGACCCGAAGTAAACCCATTATTTTAAATAAGGACCCGAAATGAATTTTATATCAAATAAGAATCCAAAGTGATCAAATTAATCTCTCGAGGACCTTAGTTTGCCAACAGACATTTTCTGGCGATTAAAATAGGGGCAACTTTGTCAGAAATTTGTGATTTGAAAAAAGGAAAAATTCTTAATTAATTAATTTTATGTTATTCATTTAGATGTTTACATTTTCTTCTTTCTTCTCTCCCGATGCTCCTCAACCAAATTGCTACCCAGTCATTGTCACGACTCAATTCTCGTCGCTCCTCGCCTTGCTTGACCAACCAAGAATTTGGGTATCCGCAAACAAAGAAAGAAGCATTTGGTTTTCTTCTTGTTTTTGAATTCGTGTCTCAATCGGCGGAGAATTTGGGTCATCGACTTTGCGGAGGATGGCTACAAGGAATGGGGAGAACTTTAGTCTTTGACTTTGCAGATGATGGGTACAAAGAACGAGGAGACCGTAGAAAACCTATGGGTTTTTTTTTTTTTTTTTTTTTTTTAGGATTTGTTAATTTTCCCTATATTTTTGTTGGAAAAAATTGCTCAAATTCCAGTCGTTGGAAATGTCACATGATGAATATTTGGCTGACTAGCAAGCTGACGTTCTTATTTGGAATTGATTCAACTAGTTTAGGTCATTATTTGAGAAATTACCTACTTTTGGTCTTTATCTCGACACAAAATTTATTTTGGGTCCTTATTTGAAAAATTAGTCAACTTCGCATTCTTATTTGAAAATTTCCCAATGATTAATATCATGAAAAACTCTAAATTGATGTAATTATAATAAATTTATTTTAAATTAATTTTTTTACTATAAAAACCCAAAATTGAGTGATAAATTTATACTTATCCGCTAAATTTTACCGTTAAATTTTTAAATTAGATGACTTATGACAGTTGAAGGGTATATTACTTTGAGGTTTTAACCTTTGCATATCATAGTGTATTAGTTTGTGATTTTTTGTAGTATTATTCAATTTGATGGAAATTAATATAAGGTAAATTTATGGCAAATGTACTAGTTTGGATTTTTTAGTGATAAAAAAATTAGCTTTAAGTAAATTTATTACATGTGTACTTATTTGGAGTTTTACGTAATTAAAAAATTAATTTGAAATAAATTTATTATAAATATCTTAATTTGGGGTTTTTCATTTTATTAATCTAATTTTGAACGGGGATGTTCGCTGATAGAAGAAAGACCAAGATTCAGAAGAGAGCCAAGTCCCTACTGTCACTGGGGACCTTTTTTAATCCTTGAAAAAAAGCTGCAGCTTTATCGCGGTAGTTGTTAGAGACGTGAGATGTTGCCATTTTGGAGGTCGGGTCGTCCTCAAGATGTGGACGCCACAAAAGTTACGGCTATCAATGGATGGCTTAGGGGGAATTTAGAAAAGGCCCATCGAAGCGGTTGCGAGAAGGTGATTGTGATGGATTTCAATATTCTGCTTATTTTGCAAATTACGAATTATTTAAAAAGTACTTTTCCAAAATTGACATATTCTATCATTTAAAATCATTAATTAATAAAAAAATTTACATATTTATTTCTAAATGTCTTTTGTGGACAACGAAAATATTCGCTAATAATTTATTTTTATAAGCGGTACAATTAATTATTTTTAAGAAAATATTTAACTCATTCATTTTTCGCGAAATATATAGCTCATATTGATAATTGAGGCTACCCTCTCTCAAAAGCTTTTGGTGGCCTGTTGAACTATCTAGAGTCAACACGCGTTATTCGAGGTTCTTGGTTTTCTTCAAGAAAACTACGTTGCTGCGAACTAAAAGGCTTTGCTGAATGAACTAAACTAAATTGAAAGCTTACCCCAATGTAGATGGTGGCATCAAGTTGTGCCAAGTATATGATGTTGCAAATGTTGTTGAAGCTATTAACTGGATATGGAAAGTTACTTTCGGGACTTGGAAACCAAGATGTTGTTTGGCAACGCTCGAGGAACACTTATTTTTATTCTTTTGTTCCCCTTAACAGAAATAAAATAAAAACGCGTTTGGTAATTTTTTTTATTTCAAAGAATAGATTTGGAACAAAAAGAATAAACAAAAACGAAATTATTTTTTGTTCCTGGGAACAACTCAAAAAACAAGTTTTTCTTTTTGCTTCCTTTCTTCCATTTCTTTTCTTTCTTTTTCTCTTCATTTCTTCTTTGCCTAGCCGGTCGCTGGCCACGGCGATGGTTGATGAGTTTCTAGATGAGGCCTAGTGACCTCGCCACAACCTTGGACCCTTGGCGAAATCGCCCCAAGCTCACTGGCCATTGGCAAGGGTCCCCTGAGCCTTGCCCAACCACTGCAAGGTTGGTGTCGCCACGGTGGCATCACCTAGCCTTGCAATGACTAAGCAAGGTCGAGCCTTGCTGGTGGTTGGGCAAAGCCAAGCCTCATCGAGCTAAGGCAAGGCTCGAGGGGGCCTCACCTATGGTTGATGAGGCTCCCCCAGGGTCGCTAACCTCGTCAGCCCTGGCTGGTTGTCAGCCAACCATGGCCAAGTAGCAACTTGTTAGAGAAAGGAGAATAAAAAAGAAAAATGTAATAAAATTATTAATAATTTAAAATAATTTTAAAGTCACAAAAATATTTGAGATCGTACAAAACATATTTCTTTACTGGGAACATAAATTTTATATAGTTACTAAATGCTTTAAGATACTTAAAAACTATTCTCGAGAACAAAAATAGATTTTTTTTTTTTTCTGAAAATAAATAGTTCTTAGGAACATAAATGTTACCAAATGTACCATAATATTAGGGGGTGCGTTTATTTCACTAAGTTCTTCATAATAAAAGGAAAATATTTTCAATAAAAGTCATTTTAAAGGATAATGATTGATTTTTATTTATTTGGTTATTTAACAAAGTGATTTCCTTTTTGCTAGGAGGGAAAGTCGTTTTCCTTAACCTAAATTTGTTTTCAATCTATAAAAAACGTTTTCATGATTAGTTTTCTATCATTCAAATACCAAAAAGTCAAAAAATTAATTTCTCGAAAACGGCTTTTCTTTTGAACAAATAGACACTTAGGTCATGTCGCTATTTGTAACGTGTGTTAATCGGTAGAGATGTCCATTCTTGGGCAACTGGGTCCTAACCTGAGTTAGAAGCTGGATGGGTCCTTTTCGGGTGGTGCGTCTCCCCCCAATTCCCTCTTTTGAGTTTGATGCTTTTTGACATTAAGCATATGCCTCTATAATTTGTTGATGGTTTACCTTTAATTAGCTATTATTAATTTAATTCAAAGTAAAATATTTAGTTCTAGAAACAGAAGATCATGATGAAAAAGTGGTTTTTGTTCATTTTAATCGTAATGAAGGAAATGAAATCAAGATCAAGTAAAAAGGAAAAAGGACATTTTTTAAAGGAAAAAAATGAATGCTTATAATGGGAAAATTATTCAAAAAGCCATAAATTTATTGTATAATGATCAATTCAATCATAAACCTTTTGACAATTTAATCATAAATCTTTCAATTATAGTAATTTAATTCTAAAATTTTAACAAATTTTCAATTTAGTTTAAAACCTTTTGATTTGCCAATTTAGTCATTTATGTTAATTTTGACTAGAAATCGTTGACATGATAATATGTAAACATCGGCCATCTTGCTACGCAACACTAAAGTTGACAACTTTGCAATTTTTTTTAGTTTTCTAATTCTTTTTCTTTTTTTTACCTTTTATTCTCCACTAATGAGGGCTCTAAGATTGACAAGGGTTGCCCTCACTAGAGAAAAAAAGAGAGAAAAAGAAAAAATTAAAAAAAAGATAAAAGAATTGCCAAAATTATCTATGTTAGCATTGGTTTTGTGTTACATATGCTAGCTAACACTAACTTGATTGCCATGGTAGAGACTTTGACTTAGTTAATAGGATTAAATTAGCAAATCGTCAAAAGGTTTATAACTAAATTAACATATTATTTAAATGTTTATGATTAAATTGACACAGTAAAAAAAATTATAACTAAATTGATCATCATAAAATAAGTTTAGGATTTTCTAAACAATGTTCCCACTCACAACCATCAACAGCAATCGAACCACCACATAATGGCAGCTTGGGGCTAGCAACAATCACACTTGAGGTTGATGACCACTGTGTGACGCTAGTCCAGCATTGGATTCAAAAATTAAAAGGATCGTGGACAAAAAGCAAACCTATCAAGAAAGATGGATTTGTGTTGATCGACACGATTGTCGTGATCTCAATGAATGGTTAAGTAAGAATCCAATGTGACCACCATCGCAATGGTTCTTGGGGTTGGCGATCACCTTTGTGGTCGTGGATTGATGCCATCCTCCACGAATTTATAAAACAAAACCCTAGGATGCACCCGGGAAAACAAATCTCGTGCTTAGGCGATGCAACCCCCATAATTTCGAGTGATTTTCGCTTGAGCTTACAGTACGACCACCATGACAATGGTCCTTAGAATCGGCCACTATTGTCATAGTCAAGAGCAGAGCGCAAGAGATCTTCGCATCCACCGCATGGTGGTAGCTCAAGGACATGACCAGACCTGTCCTTCGACCCGATAAAGAGGAGAATCATCATATCCAGGATTTTGTCTCTGTGACCAAACAAGGCCTAGTGACTCGACCAAACGAAAGAATTTGTCCGCCTCAACGCCAGAAAAAGCCGTGAACCTGCAGCGGGGGTGCCTTCCGAGACGTTCAAACCGCATCGTACGTAAAGAAAAAGCGCGAGGAAAAAAAGGCTCCCGCCCTCACCACCCGCCCGTCCAATGGCAAAATCCCTGTCGAAGCTTGAACCGGAAGGTGTCGCGGGCCCCGCCACTGCCCCCAGGTCGCAGCGTGTACACTGTACAGCAGCAGCAGCAGCACTGCCCGAGATGCCGCCCGAGATGCGCCAGAGCTCGCAATGATGACACCTGAAATCGTGAACTCACTTGTTTTGTTCCCCAATTTTATATCAATTGATGGACCGTACATGGCATTAACTTCGTCTCACAAGTCATCACAGCCCAGAACCATCTCTCTCTCTCATCTCTCCGTCCTCACAAAGAGAGAGAGAGAGAGAGAGAGTGGTACCACTTTACCAGTGAGCGTGAGCTAGTCCCTGACATTTTTTTTGTGTTTCTTTTTGCAGTGGGGGATGATGGGTTGCGTTGGGCTTGAGTAGATTCTTGAGCTCGGTTGTCAACCAACAACAGGATCCTTACCTTCATTTCGTCATCTTGCTCTGCGCTGGCCTCGCCCCTCTCTCTTCTTCTCCTCTCTTTTTTCCTTTCCATTTTCTTTTTGTTTGCTTTAGAAATCCATTTACCGTTCGCTTCCGAGCCCGCTTTCCGTTTTCCCTCTTCCATCTGGCCTTTCCTTTATTCGCTTCCGCTTCAAATCTGGTTTAGGTTTCGGCTTCCCGACTTGCTGTCTTTATTCTAGCTCGAACCCACCATACCCATTTTGCAAAAATGAATATATTCTCTCTTATTTGCGACTTTCCAGTTACTTCCTTTTCCATATTCTGAAGAATATGTGATATGGGTTTTGAGCTGATTTTCGCCTAATGCAGCGGATACCCACTTCTGCTCTCGTTTCTCTCACCAAGTATCAGCGAAGATTCTGCTCTGTTATCTTCTACTTCAGAGTTTCCGAGTTGCTCAGTTTCCCCACTTCACTGGGCTGACTAGATTCCTGGTGGAATTTCTGCTTTGTCTCAGTTTTGCTTCTGGGTCTGCATACATGAGGTAAAGGTCGTGGCTTCTGAGCTGTGTAAGCAACATTTCAAGTTCTTTTCGCCGACCCGAGTTCCTATTTTGAGGTATCAATCGCTTGTGATGGGGTGGCCGGTGTCTCTGGGGTTGGCCTGGGTGTTGTCGCTCTCAATGGTGTGCTCAGTCAGTGGGATAGGGGCTAACTGGGGTACTCAGGCCTCGCACCCTCTCCCACCAGCAACGGTGGTGAGGATGCTGAGAGAAAATGGCATCCAAAAGGTGAAGCTTTTCGACGCGGACTATGGGGCGTTGAAAGCTCTGGGAAGGACGGGGATTGAGGTCATGGTGGGGATTCCCAACGACATGCTTCTTCCATTTGCGAGCAGTGTGAAAGCTGCTGAGAGATGGGTGTCCAAGAATGTCTCCACTCACATCACCAGCTCTAATGTCAACATAAGGTACTCTGTGCCTCACCACCTTTGCCTGTCTAAAATCTTCCCGATTACTTGTTGAGTTGGAATTAGAATGCGTCTGGAAATGGAAGGGGCAAGCTTTCTACTGTTCATGGCAAGTGTGAATGATATAAAGTCTAGGTAGATTTTTTCGCTCTGCAAGAGGATTCGCTCTGCAAGAGGGACCGTGCGACGGACCCAATATTTACTTCACACATATCTCTCTATTGGAGTTGAAATTTTTAACGCTTGTAATTAGTACCGGTACTAGATGAGTAATGATGTGCTCATTTGTCCTGGTTTTGGGTCATATGGGAAACGTTTAGATAATATTCCTGAATGGTTTGAGAGCTGTTTAGAATGTAGATATGATTACCCTCGATTGTGATGATAATTGGAACATGAAGGAAGATTAGGTTAAACAAGATGGCTTGCAATGGGAGAGCGAGGTAGATTGGATGAGCAGCTGCAGTTTAGTCATGAATCCAGGGAAGAGATCTTGCTGGAAACAGAACAAGAAACCAGTTACTTCTAAAGATAATTATTCATTTGGATGTACGTAGAATTCATGTGAAGCTTTTTTCTGATAATGCGAAACTAATAAGTGGAATGATTGGATTAGGGCATTCTCTCGTGCTCGTTGCGAACTGATTGTAGGATTTCACAGTATGTGGGTTGGAAGTTAATATAAGGCAAGCGATTGTCTTGTATCAGATGTGAAGAGTTTTTGTAATAATCTTGAAAAATTACTTGGAAGGACGATCAATTCGGATGGGATGTATACAATTAGAGAATGAATTGATTGTTGATGGCTTCGAAGACAATGCAGATGCTATATTTGAAACTTACAAATTGAGGCCGATAAAGTTAAGCACATAGTCTCATATCATGTTTTTATAGTTACTTATCTGTATTTTATGGTTCCTCATATGATTTAGAGTTCATTTGTAGTTTTTTGTGCGATAATTTTGATGTTTTGCTGTGACATATATGTGGTTCATTAAGTATTTAGCAAATGATAAATGTGCCCTATTGACTTTTCAGAGTCACGCTATATGGCACTTTATGTTTTAATTTCAGTAAAATTGAAGTCTTGTATAAATTAGTTTTTTTTCTAAAAATTAGAATGATTCTCCTTGAAAACCTTTGTATTTAAACTCTATTGATGTTCCAAGAAAGCTTTGGAAGCAAAAGCCAGATTATTGAAAGTTACCGGAGCATTATTGTGCTGCTACTTCAAAATCAGCTTTTGATTGCTTCAGTTTCCATCTGCTTTTGCTTTTGAAGGCTTGTGAAACTTTCCACTAATTCTACTGTCACTTTCTGAAAACGGAAGTAGCTTTTGGAAATTCCTCCCAATTATGTACTTGGAATATTAGTGTCAATGATTCCCCCTTTACAGCTTAAGATTCTGTATCGTAGGGCTTGAACCAAAACTGAGGGAATTTATCACTATTGCTTCATTTAGATCCTATAATCAACTGAGGGTCTTAAGTTTTCTTGCATAGTTTTTAGTTTTCAATTAACAAGAATTCAGTTGTCGTGTATCCTTAGAGTGGATTGACAACATAATATCCCCTTACTTCAGTTGTCTGTTTAGTCGTATTTTACTTTGATGGGTCTAGTGGTTCCTATGGGATAAACATAGCTGCTAAAGCACACATATAGGACGTTTATTCTTCAAGAATTACAGTTAGGGGATACAATATTTTGATAGGCTAACTGGTTCATGTTTGGAACAACTCATGAATTTGTTGCTTTGATTTTGTAAAACAATCATTTTATATACCTTTTACCTTTCTGTGATTCACATTGGAGGATTCTAATATGCCTAGATTCAAGCATGGGTTCCATTGTCATCCATACGTGTTGAAAGATTTTATTTTATTTTATTTTATTTTTTGTACTTTCGTAGCCTATTGTTTCCTGATACCTAAGCTAGAGGGTTATCATTTGGAGGAAACAAATGAAATCCATTATACATGGCAGGGCGGTAGTTTGATGGGGGTGGATGAGAGCTTTGTGCTTGAGTAGCAGTTAGGAATATCTATATTAGATCAATATGAGGCATTACTTGAACTTTTTAGCTTATTATAATAATACAAGAACAATATAAGGTAAAGTTCTTTCCCTTCTGCCTCCTTTTACACACTGAAGTTCCGAGGCAGAGCCCTTGTCCTTTATAGCAAGAAGTTCTGTGCTTTCCGCCTTAGCCATTGAAACGGGGTCAGTTGCACCTCCTCCATTAATAAAGAAAGCGCTCCACTCTCTTATTATCCTTCTTATTCTCCATAGTGGGGCTCATGTGGGGTTTGACCCTCTGGAGTTAGAAATGCAACTTTATAGTATTATTCCATGGGCATATGGAAAAGCTACCAAGAGATTTATATGGCACAACAAATAATGCCTAAGAGAGATGGATATACATTCTGCACAAGCAATGGTATGAAAACATTAGAAGGTTGCTATGCCCATATCACGAGCTCATAACTGCTCAAGCTCAACTGACTTACCCTCTTCTTTTTCTGCCAATTATGTAGATAAAAACGGTCAATATGCATGTTGAATTCTATTGGGCTTTTCAAAATTCTTGGCATAACTTATTGTGGTAGCAGATCATCCCAATCGTGGAAAGGTTCCGGTGAGAGATAGCTATGCTTGTAGCAACTATAAAAGACGGAGAGGTGCAATTGGGGGTTGGTAATGAAGAGCAGCAGTCATAGAAAGGAGAAATGAGATCAGATCCTGTGCTTTTGATGTGGCCAAATTCAGTGAACTAAATCTTATAGTTGTTTCAGCAAACCAATGCTGCAGCTGCTAAATTCCATTGGGTTTTTTCATTGTTTTTCATTCCTCCTTTTGTGACCAAGGCTGCAGCTGCTAAATGAGATCAGATCTTGACTTATGTTGGTTAGGCAAATGCTCGTACCCTCACATTTTCTTTTACTTCATTCTTCTGCATAATAGTCACTGCATCACTCGTGCTAGCATCTTATGGACAGATCAAAAATGGATAAAAAAGTTGTCCTTTCATGAATAAGGGGCTTACAGCTAGCTTTGTATCATGGCACCCTTAAATACAGTTCTGCTTCATGAGGTCGTCGCCAACAAAAAGAGTTAGTTTCTTCAGAAATTGATCAGCTGATGATTCCAAATGTCTTCTGCTTTTCTGATTTCCTTATATTATATTTCACCTGACTAAAGTTGCAAATGCTCTCTTTGTTGCATGTTGCTGGTTAATTAACTAGCATTTTGTCAGTTAATGTACCACCTGCCATTTATCTTGTTGAAAATCAGTCATTAGGACTTGAATGACATTCGGCCAAATGGTGATTGTTCCCAGTTTTTGAGTTTAATACTTGCTTTTGATTTGGGTTGATTTTTGTCTTCAACGGAGTGAGATGGCCCACGTATGATCCAGAAAGGTTAAAACTCACTCCATGTGACGCTTGCTATGTTTGGTTTTTTATTTATTTTTGTCCTTAAATTTTTTCGTTGTGCTCCTGAGTAAGGATATTCTTGGGTAAGGTCTAATATATATTTGATTCGAGACTTTGTTTCGCCCTTTTCCCTTCCAGCTCCTATGGGCTGTGATTTTATTGGTTGGATCTTAAAGAGTACTTTTCTTCAGTCATGTGGTGAGCTTAACCAAGAGATCCATCTTATGACATGTAGGTATGTTGCTGTTGGCAATGAACCTTTCCTGAAAACCTACAACGAAAGTTTCATCAAAACAACCTATCCGGCCCTTCAGAATGTCCAATCTGCTCTCATAAGAGCTGGCCTTAGCAGCCAAGTGAAGGTTACTGTCCCCCTCAATGCTGACGTCTATGCTAGCTCAACTGGCTTACCATCTGGTGGGGATTTTCGTGCAGACATCCAGCAGTTAATGATCCAAATTGTCAAGTTCTTGAGTGATAATGGGGGTTCTTTCACTGTGAATATCTACCCCTTCATTAGTCTCTACACTGATGCCAACTTCCCCGTGGAATATGCCTTCTTTGATGGCAAAGCATCCCCTATAGAGGATGGCAGCGCAACGTACTATAACATGTTCGATGCTAATTACGACACGCTCGTGTGGGCCCTGCAGAAGAATGGCTTTGGGAACTTGGCCATCATAGTTGGAGAGATCGGGTGGCCCACTGATGGGGACCGGAATGCAAACCTGGTCTATGCCCAGCGCTTCAACCAAGGCTTCATGTCCCACATATCAGGTGGCAAAGGAACTCCCATGAGACCAGGACCCATTGATGCATACTTGTTTAGTCTGATTGATGAGGATGCTAAGAGCATTGAGCCGGGAAATTTCGAGCGTCACTGGGGAATTTTCGGCTATGATGGGAAGCCGAAGTACTTGTTCAATCTTGGCACCACCAATTCCAACGGCTTGATTCCTGCACGAGGTGTGAACTATCTCGAACCGAAGTGGTGTGTGCTGAAGCCGTCGGCCAACCTCACAGGTGATCAAGTGGCGCCAAGTGTGAGCTATGCATGTTCGAGGGGCGATTGCACTAGTCTCGGTTACGGGACGTCTTGTGGGAATCTAGATGCTGAAGGGAACATCTCGTATGCATTTAACAGTTATTACCAGATAAATAATCAGCTTGACAGCGCTTGCAAGTTTTCAGGCTTATCGATGATCACTAGGACAAATCCTTCAGTAGGGACTTGCAGATTCAACACCATGATCCAACCCTATTATGGGAGTGCGGGAAGGCTACATGGCTATCTTGGAAATGTATTTGGGTCGTCACTCAGCCTGATTGTTTTGTTACTGATGATTCTGTGACACTTTATTTCTAAGTTCACAAGGTACCAATTTTTTTCCCCAAACTATTTTTCTCTGGTCCTAGGATAGCAGGAGTCGTGCTAAATTGATGATGTAGTTGTACCTCAAATTTTGCAATGTAGGCGCATGGGTTTAGTACAGAGTCCAATTGATATTTGACTCTGTCTGCATAACTTTGTCAGCACTAATCTTAATTAAACAGGATTCAGTTGAAGGCCATTGCATAGAGACAAGGATGGCATCAACGCTTGATTCACTGTTTCAGTATCGGTGGATGAGGCAAGATCATCGTTGTCACAATGCATATCACCAGGATGAGGCACAATGCGAGGGTTACTTAGAAATATGTTGTCTTGGAAAAAAAGAACATGAATTGTCTTCCTTGCTCTTCCTTAGCGTGTACGCAGCGAATGCATACACAAGCGCACACAATATGTGCGTGTCCTATTTCTTGGGTAGCAGGGGTTTGTTTCTGGGTGTTCAGTTGTGCCCTACTCATGCTCCTCCGCGCTCATGATAGGTCTGCCTATCAAGAGTCGTTGACAACAAATGGCGGGTGAGCACACGGATGGAGCTTTGTCAAGTCTAAGAACATTTACTTGTGATTTTTGGGGATCAGTTTTGTTTTAATCACTTGTAACCCGCCTACTTGTCTTGCTTCAGGCTTGGCGAAATGCCTTTCCTTGTGTAAGCGACAGTGCTCTAGCCAATCTTGTTTTCTTTGTGGCGTGTGTGGACATTCTGTACCAAGCAATCAGGTGCCAAATCTAATAGGAGATGCGCTCCCATGAATTGAGCACCCGATTCGGAAACATTTCAGTGAACTCGAGTAGAAGGAGCAAATAAGAATAAGATCTCCTCTTAAGCCAAAAAAAAGAAAATCAATAGGACTTTTGGGACTTAAAAGGTGGATAAAGGGGCTTTTGATAGATTCTCCCATTGAAGGAGTGTTGTCTCGTTTGAAAGCTCTTGTTAAGTGCAGTTCAAAATGCCATCGGGATCATGTTACTTCACCGTAATGCTAAGTTTTCACCAGATTGAACCAGGAAGGTTGCTTAGAAATCATTGGCTTTGATAATTGTTGGGGGCATACAACATTTATCCAAGGGTATCCAAGGGGATCAATAAGAAGTTTATCAATAAGAAGAAATTTTAAGCCTGAATTTGTCAATATATCAGTTGAATTCACCTAATTTAAATATAAACTAATGCATTAAGGTTAACTATAGTATATCAATTAGTCTACACTAGGCCAATTCTTCAGGTGGAACTATTTTTACACAAAGCATACTCGCATCTCAACATGTACTTTACTTATAGAGAGACTGTTGAGTAAGGGAGGTATCAGTATATTATCATAAATACTTTATCTTTCACTGTTTCCTCGCCACGATTCTAATGTCAAAGATGTCTTGGTCCACATAGATAGGATGCGCTCGGTGTGAGTAGACTAGATATGATCCAATTTTTCCAAGACTTTATGGCGAGCATTACTTATATGAGCAAGTGTACTAAATCGCTCGATAAGATGAGTGGGCTTATGTAGGCCCGGTCGACATTACAATTTTTCCTAATTTAGATAAATAACTTATCTTAGATTGGATTAACTTTTCCGTTAGAATCAATACGATCCTTAAACGATCATAAGTTTTTTCAAAACTGTACAATAGCAATAATCATCAAATTGTTCTTCATTTTTATCTTGCATTTTTTAATTATGACATCTATCCTTTGCAGTTCGCACCCTCAAATTTGTAAAAAGCTCCTGTAACTTTCGACATGAGGTGTCAAAAAGAGCTGATGCCCACGAGTTGCTCACCCTTTATTGTGTATTAGATTCCCATACTCAAAAGTAGCAAACAGCAGGTTCTTGAAAATCTCAAGATGCAGAGAGTAGAATCTTTAACCCAGGATGAGAGAGAGAGAGAGAAGAGAGAGAGAGAGATGCTGATGATTTATGTTGTGCTATCTTTCAGGAGTAATGTCAAGTTCATCTCAACATCATCATCGAAGACAATGATGCCAATTCATGGGCAAAAGTGTGGCCACACCCATGCGCCTGTTCCATTCATTCAGCTATCGT
Organism: Eucalyptus sideroxylon; assembly: GCA_014182405.2. NCBI lineage: Eukaryota > Viridiplantae > Streptophyta > Magnoliopsida > Myrtales > Myrtaceae > Eucalyptus > Eucalyptus sideroxylon. The sequence continues at coordinate 26,506,274 of CM024550.2, forward strand.
CACCAACTTAAAACTCCACAGTTTATCATCAGAACAACAGGCTTCATCATCATCTTTCTTCTTCTTCTTTCTCCCTCCGAACTTCGCCGATGACGCCCTGTTATTCGCAACCTATAGCACAAGACAGGGCATGAGCCATTTAGGGTGCGCATGATAAGATTTCTACTTTTTTATTTCTTTGTTTTTTTGTTCTTCATAATATGTTTGGAATAGAAGTCCGTTTGGTAACGCAATTTGATTTTTTTATTTCTGGAACAGATTTCTATTTCAGAAATAGATTTAAAAAATAAATCAGAAGCTAAAATTTTTAATTTCTCAATTTCTAAAACATAAATTGAGAAATCAATTTCTGTTTTAGAAATTTTGTCATGCGCACTCTCAGAATCCACGAGTTGTGGAGGTTTTTCTGTACAAGGGCCTCCTTCAACCTCGCTTCCTTCACTAAAAGCAACCGTTCTCCTGACCTTCCGAGGTTCATATCCTTTCTTTGCTTTGGCCGAACACTCTTGGCACAGGTTATTGAACTGAAGGTACGCGTCCACTGCAAGGCCCGTGAGAAAAGACATACGGGAAGCCATGTGCAAAAAAACCAGAGGCATGCTACTAATTTCTTGATCCCCGCTCTTCTTGTCATTATGCCTGTTGGTCCCGTTTGTCCTCTAGTTTCACGTGTAAGGTCTTTCGCTCGACTGTCCTACATACAATAAGGAGGGTAAAAGATGCATGTTCGACATGCATTGTCGGGGAAAATTGTCCAAAAAATAATAGACCTATTGCACTTTTACCAATCCAATCTCAAAACCCTTTAATTCTGTTAATTTTTTTTCACTCCACTTTTTCTTGTGCCAATATTTGTTTGATTGGAATAGTAGTTTTATGCATTTTCGTTCAATTTTGAGTTATCAACATTTTCGTGTTTTACCAATTGAGTTCATTCGTCCAATTTTAATTGCAAATCGTTAACATAGACATTTGTCGTCCCATGTGAAACCTTTTGCGTTGATGTGGGCAAATTTTAATTTTCTTTTTCCTTTTTCCTTTTTCCTTTCTTCCCCTCCATTGGCCTCAAGCGAGCACTAGCCTCCTCAAACTGGGTGAAGGTGGCCCTCATAGGCCTTGGCCAAGTATTGCCCACACCTTCCTAGGTGAGGACAAACCTCATCGGGCTAGGGGATGGTGACCCTTGGTTGAGGCTTGTGATAGTGGCCTTCACCTGAGACTGGTGACTTTTGCTAGCCATTGATGAGGCTTGGCATGGCTAGCAAAGGGAATAAGAGAAAAATAAAAAAGAAAAGACAAAAGAAGGCAAAAGGAAAAAGAGAAAATAAAGTAAAGAAAAAAAAAAGAAAAGCTCTAAAATATTATTAAAAATTATCAACATCAATGCCAATCGTGTGCCGCAGGATAGCCGTTATCCACGTTAATGATTTTTGGCCAAAATGGTTGAATGGACTTAATTGAAAAAAACGTGAAAATGTTCAAAACTTAATTAGTACAGTTAAAAGTGAAGCCAAAAAAAAAAAAAAAAAAATGACATGATCAAAAGGTTTAAAAATTAATGGTTAAAAAATATAATAGGTTTATGACATTTTAGATAATTTTTCTTGCATTGTCGACATGATTCCAGTTAAGTAAAGTATGATCCATATACTTCTAATTGACTCGAAGTGAAAGGTGGGAAAATTTCACACCAAATCACTTGGCATCCTTGGAACGAAATGCTTAGGGCTCTTCCATTCTTCGATTTGTAGAAGGGGGAATTGCCATGGACTGCTAGTAATTTTCCTTCATACTTTATGTTAAGCAGTTGTCGGTTCATTTAGGTACGCCTTTATCAAGTGCTAGAAGCGTGTGCGAATTTTAAAAGCAAGAAGGTTCGTGAAAATCATCCATTTGAAAGAAATATAGCGATAAATGAATACAGGGGCTACCGGCGAGGAAATGGATTTGATACCTTGTAAATTGACAGTCTCGGGCTATGTCGAGCAAAGGGTAACTCTAAAAGTTCTCCCGAAGACAGGAAGAAGTGCTACAACTCGGCCTTCGTCATGCCACAAGGATGAGTCGAGTTTATAGGTTTATCTTGAAGATAGTTCTTGGATATTAGGACCATTGTACTTCAAATTGTCAATCGAACTTCTCAAATTTTCAATGGAATTGTGATGACATTGACCTTCGTCAAAAGCACATCTGGAAAACAAAGAAGTCATGGAAATAGAGACCTATACAGGCCTCGACCGGAAAAATTGAAGGAGCCAGATTCGCCCTTGTACTGATTCTTTCTCTGTCCTTTGATTTCCTACGAAACTTAGACATATGGCCACAGAAAGATCCAAGGTCGACACCTTGACCACCTGTGACAATGCCAGGGAACAAAGCCTCAACATTTCGCAGGTGGCTGCTCATTTCGGCGCTCTGGTGAGGAGCCTTCCATTCTGCCATTCCTTCTTATCATGACCACTCAATGAAAAGTAAACAGTACAAGCAGCATTAATGGTTGGATGACTTCAGCTTGAATCGGGCAGGAAACACTAAATCAAAGCCAACATTGTGGACTGAAGTGATCTAAATGGTAGGCCTGAGTGTCCTGACTTGGTTTCAAAATGTATGGCTTTGCCTCTGAGCAGTTGGAAACTACTCTATTGATCAACATTAACAGCAATAGTGTAAAATTCAGGGAACGCACAACAAAAGAAGAACAAATAAGCCGTGTGACTTTAAGGAATAAACATAATAGACTTGTAGTGGCAGCAAAGTGTGCAGCTTCTGAATATCCATGCCACAGACAACTATATGGTCTCATTTATTAGTCAAGACCACGAGTGCTGCAATTGTAACCCTTGCAGCTTCTATGAAATAACTACCAAGTAGCATCTCTAACAGATGATCAAAGCAAGAATTTGAATCCTAAAACATTATCCAAAGAACAGCATCTGATGTTCCGTGAGGGAAACAACGTTGGACTGTTTACAAAGAAGGGATAACTTATGAACCATCAATTCACTGGAAAAGACCACCTGAATACATGAGTTTTTCCATGAAGTTGGTTATTGATACCTCCTCTTCAACAGTAAAGTCCAGACAATTCTCAATGGTGCAGACGCAGTGATCCTCATCTTATCGGACACTCAAGCAGAACAGTACAAACCATGCTGATCTTAGAAAGCCACTATATTCACCCTCGCAGCTTTTTAGCTTCTCTATGTTCAAGCTTTCACCTGCAAGAAAAGTAGAGGCAACATAAGATTTATGCCTGGTAGCAGTCTGCTGCTCTCAGATGACTGAAGCAGAACGTTTTCTGCACAAAAGGAGGTGGAGGAAACACAATTAAATTGAAAATATAGTATATCCATTATTAATTTAACTGTATATTCGTCAGATTATCAGTACTTCCATCCGAGGTTGTTCTTCCGACCCACAATTTTCTTAGGCTCAAAACCAAAAGTTTTATAGAGCCGTTATGCCTTGGCTCATAGCTCTCTCATGTGTGGACTACCATATAATTGGTTGTTATGGCTATCTTCATTTGAGATCTAATCCTTTTTAATTTCGGCTTCTAACTTTGTTTATGTTGAGCCAAGAATCCTGACTTTGGTGACCATAAACGTCAAACTGTTAAAGATCAATGCTAATGCAAATTCAAGTGCAAAATGGTCCAGACTGAAATTTTTGTTTTGGATTAGGCGGGACTGTTGTCTATGATTTCCCTTAGCCTTGACCTGAGCATTCCCAAGTTGAAACTTCGATTCCGTCAGGACTCAAGAGATGCTCCAACAACAAATTGCACCTCACTCCTACTGAAAGTTTAGCACAGCCCATTTCATAAATTTATCTGAAGCCAATAGATTGAGAACCCAATAGGCAGTGCTGTCGCTATAACTTTTTACAGTGAAACAGAAGTCTGCATGAAAATTGTGTAAGCCGACACTAAGTGCTAAACAATGTCAAGCCACTGAAAGGATCTCCCCTGCCCCCACCCCCCCCCCAACCTTCCCTATTGTATAACAAATTGAATAAGCAGCCGTGACATTTTACTGATCTTATTAACAAGCAAACCAGAAGGAAATTTTCAATGTTCAGCAAGAAAGCTAAAAGTCATCCGAAAGCAACAACATATACTAAATAAACCCTTATTAACTCCCTAAAAGGGGATTTGGGCTAACTTAATCTCTGTTGCTTCAATTCTCATGCTTCTTTATAAGTTTCTAACATTTGAATTGCTAGTCATAGAAGAAAAAAAACGAAAATTCAATTCAAAACAGGCAAGGTCCTTCTTGTCCTCGATTGGGTTACGCCGGAGCCAGGACAGGAGCAATCACTCCCAAACTCAGTACCAAATACCATACTGAACAAACCCAAATGCCAAACTGGTTTAGGAATCAAAGAGCTTATACTTTCCGAACCAACAACACCGGGTACAAGCAAGCTCCAACCGCACAACTCATCCGAATCCCCATAAGTTCTCTCAGACAGTCTAAAGCCACCGAGAGCTTGTACCTTCCGAGATCATCACAACCCTCATTCCCCCTTCCATTCCCCAGATGCAAAATGACTAATTCAGACTAACCCAGACTCCCATCCTCCCGCATTTCACCCAACAAGGACTACCGAAGGGAAGGGAAGGGACGGAGGAGGGAGGGAGCAGACTTACCCGGTTAGCCGCGGCGGTGGCGGCGGTGGTCGGCGGCGGGGAGGGGGGCTGGTAGATGCGGGCGCGCTTGAGGATCTCGGCGACGACCCAACGCTTGCGCTTGCTGAGGGGGCGGGAGGGGTCGAGGCGGACGCGGTCGCCGATGTTGCACTGGTCGAGCTCGTCGTGGGCCATGAACTTGGAGGTGCGCTTCACGAAGCGGTTGTAGATCTTGTGGTGGAAGAGGCGGTCCACCGCCACCACCACCGACTTCTGCATCTTGTTCGACACCACCAATCCCACCACCCCCTTCATCTCCCTCTCCCTCTCTCTTTCTCTCTGTGTCTCTCTGTGATAAACCCTAAGCCCCCCTCCTTTCCTTCCTCTTCAACTCGCATCGTGTCCAAAATTGTAATTTCGTCGAACGCCTGCCTAAACCCGCAAAATGTGATTTTTAAAACATTAATATTATGAAAAATCCCAAATTGGTATATTTATTATAAATTTACCCAAACTACTTTGTTGAATATCAAAAACCCCAAATTGATACACTTATGATAAATTTACTCTCCGTTAATTTTCATTAAATTTTAATGTCAAATTATTAAGTTAAATTACACGTGATAATTTGTGATAATTTGTTGATATACAAATTTGGGCTTTATTTGTCACAATTTACAATTTTTGTAATTTTTTTGTGGTATTAATTCAATTTAACGTAGGTATATTTATTACAAATTTGCTAGTTTTGGGTTTTTTTATGGTTAAATAAATTAGTTTGGGATAAATTTGTCATAAATGTATTAGTTTATGATTTTTTAAGATTAGTTAGGGTAAATTTATCACATGTATATCGGTTTAGGTTTTTCATGGTCAAAAAATAGTTTGAGGCAAATTTGTCACAAATATATTAATTTGGAGTTTTTGAGGATATTAATCATTTTTAAAATAAATATTTATATAACAATTATATTTAAAAGGTAATCTAAATTTGAAAATGAAAAAAATTTAAGGAAAGGATGAGAACAATTAGGCGCCATGAAGGGCCGATGAGGGTGGAATTGGAGGATGGCCTGCAGTTTTACTTTAAGATTGATGCAAATTTACTTTTTTCAACTCGTCGTACCATTTACATTCCTAGCAACTTTTAATTTCCAATTTCTGCCTTTCAATTATTTTACTTTTACATCCATTTACTTGCATATTCAAAATCAACAAAGAATCCATTTTTCATAAAATGCGTCTTTCATCCCTATTTTGAGATCTACACTTTTTTTAATTTTATTTATGGAACAACGTACATATTATAATAATTGAATTGTTTAATCGCCACATGATGTGTGTACACCATTTCCGTCGAATTAGAATTACTTGAAGGTGATAATATACATATCTATCATATCATGGAAGAGGGATTCCTACTTTTAAAATATGTTTCCCTCATTCCCTTCCATCAATACCTTTGTCCATATATACTTTTCTATTATACAAGAATGAAATCAATTATGTATTTTAAATAATATATAGTTGTCTCCTACTTTTAAGGATATAATTTCCCCTTCTATTTATTTATTCATTTTAGCATCGCATAACATATATTTACTCATATAGAGATCATTTTTCATGAAATTCCGGTATTCCTTGGGTCCTTACATTCGTTTGGATCTATTCTCATCTATTTTTTGCATACATGTGAAAAGGGAGATATTGAATAGATATCGGACCCATCCATACCGTTTTCTTGCGCGGAATTTTGACTTTTTTTTTAATCTCATTATGTATTTATGTTTCGATATTTAGGTTTATATTTATATTCATATTTATATAATCTCATTGCATTATTAAATAAAGAAAAAGTGAAAAAAAAATCATTTAGATGTGTTTAGACGTGTTCTTGCATTTAATGACATGATTAGTTTAATTTTATTGCAAGTTTCATCAGATAGATTAGGAATTTTGTATTTATTAGATTGGTGCACGCTTATTATTATTATTATTATTATTTTGGTATAGCTCACAAAGATCCTTTCTTACGGTTTATAACAAGTCTTTGTGTGATTTTGTCGGGTTTTATTTTTTCTTTTCCACTCTTTCTTCATCTTTGTCCATATTGTTGATTAATTGATTTTATTGCTTGAGCACTTATACATCATAATATAGATTTACATGTTAAAAAAACAGAAAAGAGTGCATGAAATATTGTTTTCTTACAAGAAAAGAGGGAGTGGTAATTGGCGTTAGGCAAAACTAATGTAACCAAGCCCTGAAAAAAGTAGAGTAGGTTCTGTGCCTTACTTGGCTTCTAACTGACCTAGAATAGATTAAGGACAACTCTAATTCGATAAATAATGGGAAGTCAAGTTGCAGTCGATGGAGATTGGGGGAACACATGCAAAGCATATGTGCCAACTCGCAAGAGGGTTATTTGCGCCTAAGGAATCCATTAAATTCCTTTTAAGGTTCACCTTCAGAAAGTCGCAACGGCTTGGCAACTCTACTAGAGATTGCTTACGATCTATAGAGAACTTAGGCTTGATTTTTCTTTTAAAAAAATGTTTGTGTGTGATCCTTCGATCAGCGCATGGAATTTGGGGCAGTCAACTTTAGTTAGACGGGAAGGAATGTTTGCTAATCTCTTTTTGAAAGGAAATGTCGGGATGAATGTTTATGTTTGCAACTTCAAATAGTGTATGCAAAACATAAACTATTGTGCATATTTTCTCATTTAAGCACTACAGCTTTTTTCATACACGTCCTGCGTCCTCACAAGTTCATGTGTAAGTCTATACCTTTGTGCAGCCGTTGATCTGTTTGTTCTTGATATTTATTTTCAGCACTTTAATTTCCTTTCCTTCCGTTTTATGAACCCATGCCTCTTAAGTAATTCAACTGCCCAAATAAATCCATTTTGCAAATTTCAGCTTCACAAGTGTTCTAACAATTACACGGGGGCCTTGTTAGGCGCGGGCACATTTTTCACAATACCCCTTTTTCAATCTAGGTGGGGAATCGAATGAATCGGCTTGGTTAGCGAACCTTCGGTTATGATTTCTTACATACCCAAAACCTTGGCGAAAGGCGAATCGGAATTCTAAGTCCTCGACGTCTGTTGGAAGAGCGACATATGCCACGAAAGTGATGTAACGAGCATCCAAGGGGCATGCAGAGATCTCCATTGCCCCAATTTCGGGACAAAAGAAAAAACAAAAAAACTCGCGAAACCTTTTCTTTGAGTTTGAACCATTTTTTTTTTTTTTTTTTTGGTCTTAAATTTCGGATCTCAACCCCACCTGGTCACAAAGGGGCTGCATGTTTTTTTTTTTTTTTTTTTAATATGAACAGAAATTTCGTTTTTTTGTTTTAGAACAAAAAAAAAAACTCGTTTGTTTGCGTTTTTGTTCAAAATTAGATTTTTGTTAACACAAAAAGAACGAAAATGAGAAACAAAAAAAAAATTGTTTCTTGCTCCAAAAACACTTTTAAAGAAACACTTCTCAATTTTCTTCTTTTTTTCTTTTGGCCGGTCGCCGGCCTCGGCTATGGCCGGCGACCTTGCTTGGAGCGTCGCCGGATCCGGGCGAGCCCGAGCTCGCCTAGCCAAGGTGAGGCCGAGCCTCGCCCAACCACGGCGAGGCTTGGCATCGCCGGGGGTCGGCAAGCCTCACCGTGGCTGGGCGAGGCTGTCGGCCCCGTCGGCCTGGTCGCCGAGGTCGGCGACCGCCGAAAAAAAAAAAAAAAAAAAAAAAAAAAAAAAAAAAAAGGAAAAAGGAAAAAAAATTAAAAATTAAAAAATTAAAAAATTAAAAGAAACAAAAAAGAATATAAATTTACCAAACATGTTTTTATTCATTTTTTATTCCCGAAACAAATTTACCAAACGCATCTTTATGGTAAAAAATTATTTCCTAACATAAACACTTTTTTTCTATTTCGTTCTCGGAATAATTTTTGAACAAAACATTATAAAATGCACCCAAAAATGATGATCAGCACCAGAAAATCGTGGAGAACCGTACTGCCAAATTGAATTGTGGCAGACACTAGATTGATGCATGTTGCATTTTTCTTCAAATTGAACATGAAGTTCTTGGTAAATCCTTGTTTTGTCCAATTCCTGACGGAAGGTCGGCACCTAGTCGGAAGAACTCCGAAGGCGCCATGTCAAACTCTTAACAGAAATTCGTCCCCTCGTAGAGAGCGCGCTCCTGAGGCATCATTTCTATAGTTTTGTGGTGAGGAGCCCTGGGTAGGGCGAGAACTTATTTGTATTTGGTGGTTACGGGAGTCCAAGGGAAATAAATCAGAGGTTTTTCCACTTTTCTTCTGCTTAGATAAGCTTTTTGTAGTTTAGGCATGCTCATAATAACCATTTTTTTTTTTTATCATAACTATTTTTCTATTCTTGAGAAGTGTTTGAAACAGAAATTCATTTGGTAATATAAATTTTTTATTTCTAGAAAAACTTTTAGTCTAGAAATAGCTTTGGAACATAAATGAGAAGATTTTTTTTTTTTTTTTTTACTTTTCTATTTTTGAAATAGAAATGAGAAATAAATACTATTTTTATCAATCGTCATTGCTACTAGACAACTGCGTATCTGTCGCTGGCCATTGTTCTCCACTACTGGTCACTATCCGTAGCTGACAATTGATTGCCAGTTGCTGGCCATCAGTCGCCAGTAGCCATTCACTGTTCGATGTTCGCTGCCATCACTCGAGAGGAGTTTTTTTATATTATTATCAAACTAAATTATATAGCGAGAGTAGAAAATTATGCGTCGTTATCAAACTCATATTTTTATTTAAAATTTTCTAATAAATAGAAATAGAAAATTTTATTTCTAATATAGAAATTGATTTTTGGAACGGAATGGTCATTATTTGCACCTTAGAGTGTCTCAGTTTTTTTTTGCCCAGATTAGCTATCCCCAGCTTTGTCTTCTTTTTCTTCCACTCGGATGAACTTTTGTAGCTTAGAGCGTCTTCATCTTTTTTGATGCCCTGACGTGCCTAAGTAGCCCGAACTCGAAGCACCAAAAGTTCTCCCTTCTTTCTGCCCGGATGAGCTTTTGTAGCACCAAATGCTCTGATGAGATTTTGTAGCCCGGAGCGCCTGGAGCATTCTCACTTCTTTTGTTCTGGATGAGCTTTGCGGGACCCAGTTCACTTTTCTTTACCGAGATGAGCTATTATTGCCCAGAGCATTTTCCCTTTCTTTTACCCGGATGAGCTTTTAGCCGGGAGTGTTTTTTTTTTTTGGTGATCCAAGGAGCCTCGCACGGCCAACAGCCGGAGATAAATCACTGGGGGCGACAAGTGCTAGCCACCACACACGTGCCACCGGGTAAGTTGCTAAAGGGCTCAAAGCTAGCCTTCTATGGTTGTCGGGAGTGTTGTCACCTCTTTCTACCTCTTTCTACCCGAATGAGCGTTTCTAACCCAGAACAAATCATTTTAATCCTAAGGTTAGTAATCCATGGTTGCTTTCTATTCTATCATTTCTAGGTTACATCTGCGTGAAAAATTATTCAAAAAAATTTGAATTAAAAATGTCATGACCCTCCCAAGATGAAATCCTTAAGAGAGTTTGATAGGATACTAAAAGTGAGTGTGATTGATTCCTCCTGTGAGGTGGTACTTGTGCTTATAACAATTACATGTTTTAGGTATGTTAATGTAGTTTATTATATAATAAATTTTCAGTTAAGGAACAACGAAAGGGAATAAAAAAAGAGATAAGAAAAGAAATAAAACAAGAGGGGGGAAATATTTAAAAAATAAGTACATGAAAATGAAGTTGAAGAAACCGCATTTTAAATTAACAAATCTAGATGTGAAAAGGATTTTTCTAATTTTTGAAGAACGAGGGATGATGAAATTTCTAAGAAAACCCCTTTCTCTTCTTCTCTTTCTCTTTCTCTTTCTCCTTTGGAACTCTAATTTATATTGAAACTTCATCAAAGAGGTGAGAGAGTCGAAGCACTATACATTTTAAAATTGCAAGGCTGAATGATCATCTTTCTCTTTGTGACTTAATTTGACATTTGTTGGCTAATCTATATTGTCGATGTCATTGTAAGCCATTTACATTTCTTGTCAAGGTTGAATGTGTGGATCTGGAATATTGTAATGAGCTCCTTTGTTGTTTAAGGTTTATATAGTTACATAATCGTGGATCAATTGCTAGAGGTTGTTTCTATTTGTAAGAAATTCTTACCATCTCCATATGTTCATTTTCAAATTTATTTACATTGTTATGTAGTTCCCACCAAATAATGGATACGATATAATATGAAAATATTTGATTTTATTATTGCGATTCACGAAAAAAAAACGGATTGATTATAGCAAGATCTCTGAATTTTATACCTTATCCTACTTAGTTCTACCATGATTAGAAATCTAGATGACCAAATACAACTTAAGATTTAACACGATGATTAATAGTTGTGGACTCACCTTGCTTGATTTTCCCTTCTTTGGGTGCATTGGGAACACTTTAGGGAAAGTTTTTGGAAAAATGTAAAGGAGTGTAGGTGAAATGGTTTTTTTCAAAATGTAAATAATATTGGGTAAAGTGTAACTTGAAAACACATTAAGAAACGATTTTGGTTTAAATGTTGTTTGGAAAAATTATAATTTGTAATTGACTTTTGCTTTTTTTTTAGTCCTTAAACCTTTGCCAGCAAAACTCAACCGACAAGGCGCCAAATTAGCTAGCGGCAATTAGATCAAGCAGTTGGCTAGCTGCCTGAGGTTGCTTGACCTTAGGTAGCATTGATGCAAACCTAAGTGACACTACTTGAGGTTGTGTAACCTCACGCAAGGCTAGTTGACAGCTTGATCTATAATGTCACGTGAGGTGGAGGACATTTCTTAAAAAAATGTAGTTACATTCCAAAAATGCTCAAAATTCAAAGCAACTTTGGACTTACTTTGAGTTAAAGGTGGCTTTTAGAAATGCTAAATTTTTTCATCAAATAGTACTTCCCTTTTATTTATTTAAGGGTTAATACTTATGATAAGTTTACTCTAAACTAATAATTAGTATACACGTGAGAAATTTATCACCTATTGAGTTAAATGGCACATGGCAGTTAACGGGGATATCAATTTATGGTTTTACCTTTTAATTGTTATAGATATATTGGTTTGTGATTTTTGTTATATTAAGCTAATTTAACGGAGAATAATATAAGGTAAATTTATTACAAGTGCATCAGTTTAAGGTTTTTGGTGGCAGTTACTTTTGTTTAAATGTCATCATTTAGTTGAAAGAAGACGTATCCGAATATCTCCCCGGTAAATTTACGATTTTTGACGGTATTAATCCCGTTTGGAAGGCGTAAATCTCACCCTGAATTAGGGGTATCTTCGTCTCATCACCAAAAGGGGCGTGGAAGCAACAAATTTCCCCCGTGGATTTGGCCGCACCTTTCCTTAAACAGTAACTGATAAACGTCCCGTCATCCATTATCCATTTCAAAGCACAAGATACGCCGTCTCTCATCTCCATCTCTCTACTCGCTTCACCTCGCTCGACGACGGGGAAGCCCTCCGATCCTCTCGCGCGATCGACCGCCGCCGCCGCCGCCGCCGTCGCCGCCGCGTTGATGCTTCTTCGCTTGGCCCGCGATGAGCGATTTCCATGCCGACTGAGCGGGCTTCTGGCTTCGCTTCCCGGGCGGCTCTGAAAGATGTTGGCTCCGGATAAGATAAATGAGCACTTCGGTTGTTGCGCCTCGTGGCCTCGTGTTCTTCGACGCCGGCGACGTCCGTGTTGTTAGCCGCCCGTCGCGCTCAGCGAAGTTCTCCGTCAAGCTATGCGGGGGAGGGCGCGATTCGACGCCCTGATCGCCAATTCGAAGGGGAAGGGCCGCCACGGGAGGCGGACGAGCTGGTGGAAGAGGTTCTTCCTCGAGGACGACGGGAATTGGTTGGGGCTGAAGGACGAGGACATGGTCGAGGACATGGTCGAGGACGAAGTGGAGCATTCGGGCGGCGACGGGGCGTTGCCGGACGGCGACAGGTTCGAGGCCTGGAAGAGGAGGGCGGAGGCCATTGTGGAGCTGAGGGAAGCGCAGCAGGACTCGAGGAACGAGGAGTCTCGGATGTGGGAGGATTGGCTTGTTGATGACGGCGCGGCCTCTTGGGATGATGGGAATGGCGGGGCGGGGAGGTCGGGGGAGGAGTTGGTGTTGGATTCTGGTGAAAGAGGTATTGTTGAATCGGTGAGCGACATGCTTCTAGGAAGAGAAGATGAAGATATGCTGTATGAGGATCGCGTCTTTCGGTATGCCTCGCAGAATTCGGTGGGTGCATTTATGCCGTGTCTTGAATTACAAACATAGCTTCTTCTGTTTGGTCTTGCTAGCTTTTGCTACAGTTCAGCTTGTGCAGTGCTTGCCTTCTGTTTACATAAGATCATACAAAGGTGGTTGCTTTTTTTTTTTTTTTGGGGGGGCGGGGGTGCTCGTTTTGGTCAGGGGGCGATGCCTTGGTGAATTGAGCGGCTTCATTTTGTATGTTTATATACAACTTAACTTCTAAGTATGCATCGAAAGATGGACGGCAGGGTGCTCTCTTCTTCACTTGAGCTGTTAAATAGAAAGATGATGCAAGTTTGGTTGTTGTCTTTCATTTAGTTCTTCACTTCGCATGTATAGAAAGAAAATAAAACTTAGGATTATCTATTTCAAGGTTATGTATTGTCTGTATTTTCCCAAGATTCAGGACTAGAAATTGGATTGTCTGGTATTGTTGTTTGAACAACTGTTGGTATTGCTTTCGCTGGCTCCTCTGAAGAATCAAGAGATGAAAAAAGTGTATTTGAACAGACTGAAATACTTCTAAACATGTAAAATATGATTGATTGATTAAAATGGTCCTCAAACATGTAATTTTGTGGTCACCCATTCCTGCTTAGATGCCTAGTTGGAGCTAGGTTAATGCAATATTTCGTCAATAAGCTGCACTTTTTTTATGATATGATCACTTGTTTTTTTATAAGAGCAATGAAATAGGTACGAGACTGCTTTGAATGTCTGATAGGGAGCTGTACATGTTTTTAGCTATCTAATATGCATAGTATTGAGAAGCATTTGACTGAGAGATCTTTTCCTAATGCAAGTTAGTGGTGTTGATTTGAAATTCGTTGATGACATTGAGCAATAAATCCATCTACACAATAGAATCAGCAGATGGACAAATCTTGAAAGTTCACCAAATAGGGTCAAACGGGGTTTCAGCCGTAGTACATTTGGAAATATTGACATTCTGTCAAACAAGGTCAAATGGGGTTTTGGACTAATCTTCATGCCTTTCTAATTTCAAGGAGATCCCTTTGTTTCTCCTTAACAGTGAGTTGATTCTACTTGAGCGTGATTATATAGAAGCTCGGGTTTGTTACTGGAAAAACATAGTATTCCCCTCTGCAAACACTTAATAGAGAGACTGAAGGTTCTAAATTAATGAGTATCTCTCTTGAATCTTATTCAAAGCCGGGTGACATAAAGGGAACTTCTTATGGCTCTGTCGCCTCAAAGCTTCTAAATTGATGACTCTCTCGTATCTTATTTAAAGCTGGGTTATGGAAAAGGGGACTTCTTATGGTTCTATTGTCTCAACAGCTTAGTCAGAACTATGTTATCTATGCTTTTTCCCTATAACACAGTTGCTCCAAGTGCAACTTCTTTGTTCAATTCTCATCAAATGTCTCTCCCACTCCTAGAACCCTCACTACCTACATCTAAACCCATAAAAGCGAAAAGATATAATCCATTCTAGTACTTTGCTTCTTCTTTTTAATGGTAAGATCTGCTGCAGAACAATTGCTAGGGGTTTAGAATATACATTCTGAATATTTACTGTCATTGGATTCAGAACTACTTGGAAAATAGTTTTCCCGAAGAGCTGTGATTTATGATGCATTTGGAAAAGCTTGCTTAAGTAGCTGATGAACGAAATATTACTGAGACTCACTTGCATTGCAAGCTTGGTAAGATGGATGCTCTTTTCATTTTAAGCAATTTTATCTTGGGGACAGAGCTTTCTAAATAAAAATCCATTTTCCATGCTCAAATCTGACCAGTTATGCCAATTGACAGAGTACATGTCTTAAGAACACTTGATGAGATAGCTGACTATATGTTGTTGTGGTCGAAGTTTACTCTATTGTATGGTTGATGCTCATTGTTCATTTAGCTCATACTGTTACTTTGGCTATATATGTGTTATGTCTTCTGATCTCAACTACGTGAGATTACTTGCTGAATAAATGAAAAATTGTCATTCTTTGACTTGTAGGCTAAGTTTCTGGCGATACTAATAATTATACCCTGGGCCTTGGACTTCATGGTTCATGACTATGTTCTTATGCCTTTTCTGGACAGGTAAACATCAAGATCTCCATGATATTTCCTTTTCTTTTTTAATTCTTTTAATCATTGTAGAGTGTGATAAAACTACTATGAGCTGGTGATGTATTTCTTAGACTCTGAGTGGTTGATTTTAGCTTTGTTAAAAGGAACATCAATAAGGTTCTCTGTTTTCTCAGATAAATACCCAACAGGGGAAAAGAACATTTCTATGAGACTTGGTACTTCATTAAAATTAGGAAGAGTGACCAGATATCTTCCCTATACATTTTACAGCCAGTTGTAGTTGTTGTTCTATCATTTGCGACAAAAGTATTCTGATAGGTTTGCCAATTTAACTTGTTTTGTCCTCCCTGCATGACTGCATCTTGTGGTGCTGGATGCTATACCTGAGCATCTTACTGTTGCCAAGTCTTTTAATGTCAAGGATGGTCATGGAAAAATCATTGTTGCAAGATTAGTACTTGCATCTCACTAACTATTTTGTGGTGCATTTGAAGGCACATGGGACCACCAAAAATTTCTTCTCAAATTTTAAATTCATATCAGGGCCCCCCCTGGCTGCCCCCTTAAATATTTCCTTGGGACTCTTCATCTGTCAAATGCATCTCCTCACTGGAGTATCTAGAGGCTTTGGTTTTGCATGTCCCAAGCAACTCAAACGAGTTTCTTTTATATGGTCCTTTCTTGGTGCCGCGCCTACCTTTCTCAAATGGCTTCATTTCAAATCCTACCTTTTCTTGGGCTGGCACATTCAACGAATCATTCTCATCTTTACCACTCATCTTTTTTGTGCATGCTGGTGTTTAACTGCCTAGCAATACATTTCATAAAGCATTGTGGGCCTTATTGTTGTCCAATAGAGCTTTCCCTAAAGTTTATGATTTGGCATTCAGTCTTGCATCAAATTCAGCTGTTTACTCTTTTGTCCTAATCAAAGTCATTGGAAAGTTTCCCTAACTCATCAAATTACACACTTCGGTTTTGACAGGTATGTAAAGACTGTCCCGCTTGCAGCCCAGGTGCTTGATGTGAGAAGGCACCAGAAACTTGAAATGGTTAAAGAACTGAAAGTTGAAAGGGCAAGATATAGGTTTGAGGAAGAGATTGGTAAATCTCCACCACTATCTGATGAAGAGGCCTGGTTGGAATTACGGCATAAAGCGTAAGAACACCTTTTCCGTCTAACCTTAGTTGATGTAGATGTTAAGTGAAAGAGATTGCAAATTTCTTTCATTATTATTTCTTTTTCCACTTTCATACAAAGAGATGTTGTACTTAATTCATGGAAAAGAGAGGCAAGCTAGTCAACTGAAATACCTATACTAAGAACATCCAATTAGGAGTACACCCTAAAACATCCATCCAAAAATCTAAATTAAATAAGATAGGGAAATAATCATTGCTCTAATCTTTCAAATTTTTGCAATTGGTGCGTTGTGACCAGATGTGGCCAATTTTGTCATATAATGAAGTTGTTTGTGTGCCCATGTAGCAACAATGTGGCTTTGATCAAATGCTCCACATATGTGCCTCGTCAACTGTTCATTGGAAAATTAGCTGGATTTTAGTCCAGGTGCATCGATTGCAAAATATTCAAATTAATGAACTGGGTGATTGCAATAAAAGTTTAGTTATCTGACTGCAAAATCCACTAAACTTCAGTGACCATGACTGAAATTCACCCACTCTTAACACTACTTTTGTTTGTTAATTGATAAAATTCCTCTCTCTTTGAACATGTTATAAGTTTTAGCTTGAGAATTCATACGATAGAAGAAATAATGTAAATCTTGTGATATATGTTTCTTTTCTTGTTGTTCGAACAGCTTGGAGTTGCGAGATGAGTGGAGACTAGAAAATCGTAGAGCATTTGCCAACATTTGGTCAGACATGGTATTTGGGATTTCACTTTTTCTGATTTTGTACTTCAATCAAAGTAAGGTGAGTCCTTGTACGCTGCCCTCTTCAGTCTAGTTGTAGTACTCTTTATAACGTGTGAGGTGATAGATTCTTATGGTATTTTCATGTATAAGTTGCTGGTTAATCACCTCAACATAATAATGATACCATAACATATGGAGTTAATGATGAATTAGCTGTCATAGTTGTGCAGTTTGTGCTTGAAATGTGGGTGTGCTAATTACGACAGAAAACATTCCAGGTCGGTCTAGCTCTACGTAAGGCTCTCAGATTAGGATGAAGTAACTGGAAAAGAAATGAAAAATATTGAAGGAAGAAGAAGACAAGGAACAGTAATTACCTTTACTTATTTGGATGCATTTAAAGATGAAACAAGGTGGGAAAAGGAAGCTTGTAATTCACTACGTTGTCTTATTCAATTTTAGGAGTTTATTAAGAATATCTCAGGAGATAGGTGTTAGTTTGTAATTTAGTTTTTTGTTGTTCATCTGAATGTATGCCTTGTACTTCATAAATGCGACCAGACCATCAGTTCTCCATGAGTAACCTAATGCACACAAACTTTCATAGGAATATGCTGGTCTGTCTCTTCCTTTTTGGTTATTGTCTTGCCTGTCGAATTTTCTAACGTTGTGACCATTTACAGGTAGCATTGCTGAAATTTACAGGTTACAAAATTATAAATAACATTTCGGATACTGGGAAGGCATTTCTTATTATTCTTGTCACGGATATCTTCTTAGGGTAACATTCCTCTGCCATGCTATGACACAATACTGCTGTCATTTTCAGTCAGAGTACACTTAATGGGAACTGGTCGTCCTTCTTATGCCAATTGATGTAAATGCAACAGTTTGCAGAGGATATCTGCATTTGAAGAAATTAATATCTCTCAGTTTTGACTTTAAAATTTGCTCATTTCTTCCTCTTACGTATTCCCTTGACCTCAAACTTGTAATTTAGCAGTTTTGATGCTATAACGCTCATCATTATGTTTTACCTTTCCTTACTGGTCGTGCTTTAGGCCATTGGTTCACTTTGACGAAAGGGCATTTGTTGATTTGTGCATATTTTTGTTGCTACTCTTTATGAATCATGTTTAGGCTTTTGGAAAGTAGATTTTAATTCCTTTGAAATTACTGAATTTTTTTGTGACTCACATCTTGTCCTGTTATAGCTCATGCACAATTTCAATTGGTTGCTTGCAGGTATCATTCTGAATCCGGTTGGCAGACTTTGTTAGAAGTGATTGTCGAGCATTATGGACTGGAAGTTGATCAGGCTTCTATTACTATTTTTGTATGCCTGATTCCAGTCATCATTGATGCTTGTGTGAAGCTTTGGGTATGTACTTTATCAAACTTTTTGTGGCAATTTTCTGATAAAAAAATATCTCATAGATTCAAAGTTACATCTATCTGATTCGTTCATGAACTAGCAAGAGGTGCCCAACCTTACTAAACTATAAAGCAAAGGGGATGAACACTTGTAAATGGGAGAACCTTAATGAGGATGCTGCCTTCAGTGCTGATAAGCGCTTTGATTTTTGATTTAACTGCAAGTCTGCAATGCTCACTGTCTTTCTTGTTGGAGTACCTCATGTAGGAATTAGAAAGTATTTCTGAGATTATTTTTTCCTAATATCTAGTCTCACATTAAGTAGGAAAGCAAAGAGGCAGTTAGTCTGTCATATGTAGACAACCTTCTGCTCACCAGCTTAAACATGTTTTCATTAATTTGGAACTCATTCCTAGTTGATTCCTTTCTTGTACCCTGATCCTTGGTTTTGCATGCACGCATGGAAGTTTGTGTTCTTGATTTGCCCTCCTTCGAAGGCCTTGTGGAAGAACAAGAGAGCTCCAATCTCTTTTTTCCAATTAGCAATTTTTTTAGCTGAGATTTGTAGTAATGGTTTTCCATATTTCGCTGTTAGAAGTAACTTTGAGTGTACTGCTGACATGTTCTCTGCAATTAATATGCTCTATACAATCTGTTGCTCTCTCTCACTTACGATTTGGTTCCTTTTTTTGGCCATGACATGGACCATTCGGTTCACTAATGCTTTTCCTCATTAAACAGTTATTCAAGTTCCTCCCTAGATTGTCACCCAAGGTATCAAACATATTCCAGGAGATGAAGCGGCATTGAGTGGAGTTATTTATTGGGATATCTGATGCTGGTCTGAGAAAATTAAGCGGCCCTCATCTCCATTACTACATTCTTTTTCCCTCCACAGTTTTGCTGAACCACTCTTGGTAGAGGCTTTTCTTTCTTTTGTAAGTATAGACACCATTCGATAAGTGAGGTCTCCGGGCAACCGGTTGTCCCACCTCCCACGTACTGATTCTTGTTGTAATATAGAGTGCTAATAATGCATGATATTTTCAGTGTAATAAATTCTTTTCCTCAGGACAGGAGTCAGGTTAAAATTTCTTACTCTTCTTTTTCCCCTTCCTGTAATTGAAATGACCAACGAATTCCTCAGAAAGTACTTCAGAAAGAGTTCAGCGAATTGGCCAAAGTTCTGAATCCTTGGTCTACAACAGCAGAGGGAGATGAATACTTCAGCAACTCGAGGTCCCACGTCAGTAAGTTTCTATTTCTATCTTTTAAAAATCTATCAACTCCACTAAATAATTTGCAGACAGTCATAGCAATTGGGTGAGATTGTAAAGACTGGAGTCACTGGATACCAACTTTACATTGGACTAGAATTTATTCCGACTATTCAGCTTCAACTGTCAATTCTACGTGTTTTGCCATTGCAGATATTGAAATTGGTTCTCTCTTATTTTATTAGATGGTTTATGTTGTTAAATCAAAGTTTCCATTGGCCCTATGGCAAAATCAAATACGATTGTAACAATTCTACAAATCAATAACTCAAATCAGCTGCCTAGTCACAGTAGCTCTGTTGATGCACCGGAATATTAGGTTGAACTGAGCATTTGTGGCAGGGTCCATTTTATTTGTTTCTAATCTGGATTCTATTTTATCGGCCGAGCTGGGGTGATGGTTCGCGAGATCCTTGCCGACCCATTGCGAGGATCTTGCATACCTTCACCAGCAAATTGCGAGGGCCATGCAGCCCCTCAGCCCCCCCGTTGCGCCATGGCAACGATCCAAACCCTGCAGTCCCTGAGAGTATCAGTTCGCCCCCTTAATTTAGTTCTGCAGTTATTGTTTGCAATTTTTTTATTTTTCTAATTTATTTTTCTATTTTTTCCTCCTCCTTTGGTGATTGACCACTAGCAAGGGTCGATCTTGATAGCCTTAAATGATGCTTGCCTTCATTGGATTGGATGAGGCTCAACCATTGCTAGAATCGGTGAGGTCAAGGGTCACCCAATCATCGGCGAAATCGAGGCTCAACCATTGCTTGCCTTAAAAAAAATAATTTTAATTCTTAATTGTTAAGGATTTTCTAAATGTTTTTGAGATGCAAACATTTAGACAAAAGTCAAGAAAGGCATGCTTTGGTTGGATCATGGTTTTGGTGGCTTTTATGCATAATTCCTCTCATGTTCTTTGCATGCCCATTCGATGTGAGATTCTAGGCATTTATATGGAAGGCTTGATACAACAATAGAGACAAGCTACGAGTCCCACATTTAAGGCATTTGATGGAAGGTTGGATACACAATAGACTAGACAGACAAGCCATACACCAATAGTCCCACGTTAAATAGGTATGTAATGAACGTAAGAGAAGTTGGGCATGAAAGCCAAGTCATGTGCCAACCAATGTCTTTCTTGGCCTTCTGGGTAAGATTAAGTATAACATTTGTTAAGTGTGTGAAGTTCACATAATTTTTTTTTTTTAACATTTTGATCTTTTCGTGGGTAAAGAGCAATTACTTGGTTTTAAAGGGGAAGGGAAATCAATATATTGTTGGTTCCATTGGGTTGATTGGGAATTGGGTTTGGTTCCCATTCTGTGACTAGTTGATCCAGTTCTTGGTCCTAGAACTAGGAATTAGTCTTATCAATCCAATTTTCGGTTCCTATTCCGTCCCACCTAAGAACTGGGAACCAAATTGTGATCACCCCTACTACTTATGTAAATATATTATAGCAAAGTCTTTTCTAAGTGTTACCCATAATAAGTGTACCATAGAGGATTGACGATTGCTAGAATTGAACTCTCGTTGCATGAAAAAAATTAGGTGTTTTCTCTAAATTTAGCATGGCATATGTTTTTATCACTCCTCACGATTCCCCTCTCTTCAATATTTAAGTATATAATTCAAAAAATATTTTTCATTGTAAAATAATATAATATATATATTTCCATATCAGTTAATAGACAAAAGTTTTTACTGTTTATAGATACTATAGTATTCGAATATTCCACTTTATGTTTGTGCATTTTTTTTAATACTAATTAGTTGCTTTCTAATTTTGATAGTTTAGTTTTATGGCTACCTTTTAGAACTAATGAAACGTAAAAATAATCGTGTATATTTATACTAAATTGGTTCAAGCTTCATTTTAATTATACTTTTGTATGACAAACCGCAGAGAGCAGGTATACAACTGGCATGTCTATTTAGTCAAGGAAGAATTAGGGGATAATCGTAGCAAAAATTGAAAATGACTTCGCGAGTACAATTCTTTTTCTCCGGATGCTCCAACTGCTATATTGTCATTGTGTTGATGATGGATATCAATATAACTTGTGAAAGTTCAGGGGAGTGGTCCTTCATCCTTTCTCTTCATGTCTTTATATTGAGGATCAATGGACAAAAAAGGAAATGAAAGAGGACGTGATGATTATCAGTACCGAAAGTGAGAGGAATGACAGTTTAAATGAAACGATGCCCTTCTAATCTCAAGTGAAAAATTTATCAAAGTCTCCAGCAATTTGGAATTTCTTGATTTTGTGCAGATGGTAGAAATTTAGCAGATTTCTGTGACGCGTCTCTAAAATTTTTTGTAGCCCTTCATCTTTCTGATTCCTCAGTTGCTGTATAAAATTTCCAGATCACCAAAAGGAAAAATATACTCCTCAAGAATATACGGGTGAGGTTTTGGAACTACATCATTACAAAGTGGCTTTGCTATTGAGTAGATTTATTTTTTGGTCGAAAGAAAATTGTATTCATTACTTAAAATGATACAGAAGTGCATAAACTTCATGACAAAAAAAAAGCAAAACAGAGCATGAATATTGAAAAACAAAATCAAATCCAGAAAACAAGGAGGATCAATGGAGCATTATCAAAATTAAGTACA
The DNA here is from genome assembly GCA_014182405.2 of Eucalyptus sideroxylon. Taxonomy (NCBI): domain Eukaryota; kingdom Viridiplantae; phylum Streptophyta; class Magnoliopsida; order Myrtales; family Myrtaceae; genus Eucalyptus; species Eucalyptus sideroxylon. The sequence goes on from CM024550.2 coordinate 26,528,438, forward strand.
AAGTACTTCTACAAGAACAAATCTGTCAAATAAAATCAATGGCCTATCGCTGGATCTTGTGTCTTTGTCAATGGTGAGCACATGTTGAAAATTCCTTCTTCAATAATTACGACATTGCCAACCGGTGGTGTGCGTCTAGGTTCGGCTTTCTCTATACCATTGTAATATAGAAACAACCAGATTAGGTTAAACAAACATAGATCTAACATATAGAGAAGCAAATATTCGTAATTTAATTAGACACCAAAATTTCTGCAATTATCATTGAGAATAAATACAAAGAACCTGTACATGAACAGAGCAGAGGGGCATCGGATCCCCAAAAGAATATTTATTAAACTCCTAGATCTAGATCGGGAGAGGATAGCATCCAAAACTAGAATTAGATTGGCAAAGTGCAAGCTCTCAAATTGGGAACTAGATCGGAAGAAGAGCTCCCAAAGCTAAATCGGAAAAGAAGAAAAAGCAAGAAAAGAACTGTTGGGATATGATACACAGAAATGATAGGATCGTGCAATTTACGTTAACGCGAAATTACTAGAGAAATAAACGAGAAAAGTAAGGACACTAGAAATTTACGTGGTTCGATTCGAGTATCGGTACTAACATGCACGGGGAGAGCCAGCAGCAAATAATCCACTATAATTGGAGTATCAGAGTTTACAATCACTCAAACGTTCAAGTGTTTCCTACACCTAGATTTAATCCCAAACCCAAAGCTTACTTGGATATAAACTCACGACACAAAAAATTACCGCGCGTTCAAGCTCGAAACAAGACGCTTTACGTACACCAAAATTAGGACTTAAGGCTTCGCGTATTTCTTCAAAGCTTCTCACGGCTTGCGGCTTCTAAAACGTTGGACATGTGGCTTTTTGTTTGGCGGACGTAGGGTTCCTTCTGTTAAATTGCTTCACGCATGCCTGAAAAAGGAAATTCGTGTGTGTATGCGTGGGCGTGTGCCCAAGGTCAAAGGTTTGACCTTGGGCCCCACCAATTAACCAACCTTCACGTGCAAAGGCTTCACGCGGCTTTCCTTTTCTATTTTGTAGGTTTCGGCCGTCCGAGAAAAAGAAAAAAAAGACTTGCAATTCTTTATGTAAATCTTCATGCAGTCCAGCGAATTTTCTTTTATTTGGGAAATCTTTATCAACAAAATTCGGTATAACAAATCATCATCCAAATTCAAAATCGAGACATTAATTTAACAATTCTCCACATTGGCTCGATGTTTGAAGCTAAGTTATACTGCTCATCATCTATGCTGCTCTCCCAATGCCCCAATGGACACTTACTCTCCACAGACGCTAATAGAGCTCAAGTAAAGCTTGAGCTATGCCAAAGGAATAGACTTGGTCATCATGTCTGCCGGGTTATCTATTGTAGCAATCTTTTTAACAATAACATTACCCTTTACTAAGACATCTTGGATGATGTGGTACCTAATATTGATATGCTTCGTTCACTCGTGATAAACTGAATTATACTTCAAATATATCGCACATTGGTTATCATAGTGTATATCCACATTTTTCTGTTCTAAGCCAAAGTCCAAGAGCAAACTTTGTAACCATATCGCCTCATTTGCTACAAAAGTTAGTGCCATATACTCTGCCTTAGTCGAAAACAAGGTAATGTGATCCTGTAAGGACGCTTTCCAATTAACTACACCACCCGTTAGTGTAAATACATACCCTGCTAAAGATCTGCAATCATCCAAGTCACCGGCGTGATCCGAATCCACAAAACTAGTGGTCTCACTGCCATTGTTGTCCCTCCAGTATATTATACCCACATTTGTTGTCCCTTTCAAATATTTGAGGATCCACTTCACAGTTTCCCAATAAGCTTTACCAGGATACTTCATATAGAGACTAACTACACTCACAGCTTGTGAAATATCAGGCTTAATGCACACCATAGCATACATTATACTACCCACGGCACAAGAATAAGGAACACGGGACATATACTCTTCCTCCTCCTTAGTCTGTGGTGATAATTTTTCTGAAAGTTTAAAGTGCTTCACTAAAAGTGTATTTACAAATTTTGCCGACTGCATATTAAAACGTGCCACGATTTTCTCAATATATTTCTTTTGAGATAGATGTAAAACTATTGCAGTCCTGTCACGCAAAATCTCCATACTCAATATTTTCTTTGCATTACCTAAATATTTCATTTCAAATTCAGCATTTAACCGCCTTTTCAGCACGTCAATATCAGACATATTTTTAGCTGCTATCAGCATATCATCAACATATAAGAGTAAATAAATCAAAGAACCATTCTCCAATCTACTATAGTAAACGTAGCTATCCATCTGACTTTTTGAATAGTCTTGACTAGCCATGAAAGTATCAAAATATTTATACCACTGTTTAGGAGACTGTTTCAGCCCATACAAAAGATTTCTTTAACAAGCAAACATGATCTTCCTTACTTGAAATAGCAAATCCCTCTGATTGCCTCATGTAAATTTGCTCCTCCAACTCATCATGAAGAAACGTAGTTTTCACATCTAGTTGCTCTAACTCGAGATCCTGCGAAGTAACTAAGGCAAGTAAAACATGAATAGAAGTATGTCTTACCACAAGAGAGAATACCTCATTGTAGTCAATGCCCTCACGCTGTGTATATCCTTCGCCACAAGTCTCGTCTTATACCTTGCTACCTCATTACCGGGAATACCCTATTTCCGTTTAAAGACCTATTTACTTCTGACAATCTTTTAGCTCTTAAATACTTTGACCAGCTCTCATGTCTGATTTTGATGGAGTGTTAAAGACCTATTTACTCATGACAATCTTTTAGCTCTTGGATACTTTGACCAGCTCTCATGTCTGATTTTGATGGAGTGATTCTATCTCCACTCATAGCCCCTAGCCACTGCGACGACTCCGAACTAGCCATCACCTCAGAGTAAGGAGAAGGCTCATCTGTCTCCACCTCATTACCTACAATCAATGCATAAGTAATATCTGTATAACCATAACGTACCGGTAATTTAATGGGCATTCTCTGTCTATCTGTGGCTATAATGTGTTGCGTCTTTGCTGGTTGTTCACTATCACCGACTTCAGGAATTGCGGTTTCATCTATAGTCTCAACTTCTGTTACCTTCGAGATCTTCGGAGTCTCCACCTGAAGCTCCACCTCACTAATGACACCATGATCTGTCTTCTTTGCTGGTTGTGTCTCAGAACTCCTCTGTTAAAGCATTGCAGTCTCGTCGAAGATTACATCTCTACTAATTAGAAAACTGGGTGATCTAGGATCGGTGCACCACAGCTAGTAGCTTTTCACCCCATGTGCATAACCCGGAAATATGCACTTCTTCGCCTTCGGCTCAAGTTTACCATCACTCACATGAGCATACGCAGGACATCCGAATATACGTAATCCGGAGTAATCAACAGGTTTCCTCGACCACACTTTCTCAGGAGTCTTCCACTCGATAGCAGATGATGGAGATCGATTAACCATGTAACATGCCATGTTCATTGCTTCGGCCCAAAATTCCTTGCCAAGTCCTGCATGTGAAAGCATGCATCGAGCTTGCTCAAGCAAAGTTCTGTTCTTCCGTTCTGCCACGCCATTCTGCTATGGTGTCCCAGATACTATGTGGTGTCTCACAATACCTTATTTCTCACAGAACTTGGTAAAATCTTTACCACAGAACTCCATATCATTATTAGTTCTCAGGCACTTGATTTGTTTATTTGACTGCTTTTCAATCAATGCCTAAAATTTCTTGAATCGATTAAACACTTCATATTTGTGCTTCAGAAAGTATACCCATGTATTCCTTGAATAATCGTGGATAAAATGTTAGCATATATCGGGCACCTCATTTCGAAGGAATTGAAGAGGTCCCAGACATTTGAATGAATATATTCAACCGGTTGTTTAGTCGAATGAATAGCTGTAGTAAACTTAACTCGGTGCTACTTTCCACAGATGCAGTGCTCACATAAGTCTAGCTTCCCTGTCTTTTGACCCTTCAACAACCTCTTTTCACTTAGCATCGTCATATCTACCTCACTCATGTGCCATAAACATATATGCCATAATTGAGTCAAGTTAGAGTCTAACTCACCTGATGAAACTGCAGTGGTTCTGGTCACGGTCTCTCCCAGTAGATGATAAAGAGTATTCACTTTTTTCCCCTTCATCACTATCATGGCACATTGAGAGATCTTCAGTATTCCACCTTCAGTGGTATACCTACACCTGTTGTCATCGAGTGTCTCTAGAGAAATAAGGTTCTTCTTGAGCTTCGGTACATGCCTTGCATCTGTTAATGTGCGCACCACCCCATCTTGCATCCGAATCCAAATTGTTCCAATCCCCATAGCCTTACAGACTGCATTATTCCCCAAAAGAACCCTACCACCATCTGCAGCTTGGTAAGTAGTAAACCAGTTTTTATGAGGCGTCATGTGATAAGAACAGCTCGAATCCAGCACTCGTTTGTCTCCTGACGAAGTAGCATTCACACATGATACAACTTCTGTATCCCTATTGCTCTCCTCACCAACGTTTGCTACACTGCTTGTGATAGTCTGTCTATCAGCTTTATTTCTCCTCTTTGGAAAATCTCTCATGATGTGCCCCTCCTAGTGACATTTAAAGCACTTCACATGTCCTTTGGACTTTTGTGATTTTGATATGTTTTTATCTCTGATGCTACTAGACCCCCGATATTGTTTTCTACCCCGAATTGTCAGTGCTTACGCTTCTCCTTGCCAAACCATCATCTCGCAATTTTCTCTGCCACTCTTTAGAGAATAATGCGGACTTTACCTCCTTTGAGTTAATTGTAGTATGCCTCTGCAATAGTGAATCAGTAAAGTGCTCCCATGACTCTGGTAAAGAGGCTAACAACATCATGCCATGTTCTTCATCATCAAGTATCTTACCAACGTTCTTTAGATCCATCATGAGTTTATTAAATTCATCTAGGTGGGTTCTAATAGACGTACCTTCAGAATATCTAAATTGAAACATCTTCTTCAACATGTACAAGCGATTGTTCAAACCTTTCTTTACATAGAGTGCTTGAAGTTTTGCCCATAATGCTACAGCATCCTTCTCCTCAGTAACCTTTATTAAGACCTCATCTGACAAATTTAACAGGATTGTGCTCTTTGCTTTTTCCATTAGCTCTACCATTTCTGAGGCTTTCATTATAATTGACAACTCATCTTCACCATCCATAGTCTTGGCCAAACCTTGTGTTGTCAATAAAGCTTGCATCTTGATGCTCCATAACACAAAATTGTTGCTCTCGTCAAACTTCTCAATTTCAGATTTCCTCTCAGACATAATTGTAGTAACAGAATTTTCAGATAATAATTAGACAAGCAAAAGCTCCAAATCACAATCAATAAATCCAACCCCAAGCTTTGATATCAATTGTTGGGATATAATACGCGGAAATGATAGGATCTTACAATTTACGTCAATGCGAAATCACTAGAGAAATAAACGAGAAAAATAAGGACACCAGAAATTTACGTGGTTCGGTCCGAGTATTGGTACCTACGTCCACCAAGAGAGCCAATAGCAAATAATTCACTATAATCGGAGTATCAGAGTTTAAAATCGCTCAAACGCTCAAGTGTTTCCCACTCCTAGATTTAATCCCAAACCCAAAGCTCATTTGGATATAAACTCACGACACAAAAAATTACCGTGTGTTCAAGTTCGAAACAAAACGCTTTACGTACACCAAAATCAGGACATACGGCTTCGCGTATTTCTTCAAAGCTTCTCACAGCTTGTGGCTTTTGAAACTTATGACGTGTGGCTTCTTGTTCGGCGGACGTAGGGTTCCTTTTGTTAAACCGCTTCACGCACGCTTGAAAAAGGAAATTCGTGTGTGTATGCATGGGTGTGTGCTCAAGGTCAAAGGTTTGACCTTGGGCCCCACCAATTAACCAACCTTCACGTTTAGGGGCTTCACATGGCTTTCCTTTTTCTGTTTCATAGGTTTCGGCCGTCCTAGAAAGAGAAAAAAAAGGACTTGCAATTCTTTATGTAAATCTTCATGCAGTCCAGCAAATTTTCTTCTACTTGGAAAATCTTTATCAACAAAATTCAGTATAATAAATCATCATTCGAATTCAAACTCGAGACATTAATTTAACAAGAACAACAAAATGCAAACAAAATCAACAAAAGAGAGAGGGGAGGGTGAGACTAGCTCAAACCCTCCCCCATAGCTAAAGGTTGAAGGAGACAATGGGAAGAGAGAGAGAGGAGAATTTTGGGCTCTACAATTGAATATACTTGGCTTAGCTAAATGGCTAGTAAAGTAGATGTCACACCCTGGATCCTTGAGCGTGCGCACATCCCTCAGTGGTCGATAAAATTGCGACGTCCCAAGACGCGTTGCCAACCCATTCATTTTGATGCACATGCGGAAGCGAAACGATAACCCCTTACACGGGATAGAAAAGTAAGGAATAATATCACAACCAAAACAATTTTATAAACACCCTGGTTTATAGACAAAAGTCTATCTACCAAAAAGATCAACCCTAAAAAAGGAAACTGTCCTACAATCCACTAGTTGGACACGTTCACCGACCCTTTGGACTCCATAGGCTCCGGGGGCGCCGAGTCCACCACAACACCATTAGAATGGTCAGCTGTACCCTCTCCAAAAGTGGCGTCTATTACCGCAATTAGGACCTTAAAACCCTGGAGGGGACCAACTTTGTATCCCTCGAACTCGCGGCGAAACCATGCCCTAAATTGATGAGGTACCATCTCAGGTAGACCCTCATCGACCCAGACAATGGTTACTTCAAGCTCGTAAACCCAGACTTCGTGGCCTCCGGGAACAGGGAAACAGTAATCGGCTTGGTAACCCTCCGAGGCTGATCATAATGAACTGGCGGGGCCGCCATCTAAGGACGTGTAAAGAATTGAGCCCACGATGGGGTGAGACAATGTCTCAGCAAGTTTATCCCCTAAACTCCGACGAGGAAAGAAATACACCTAGAGGCAGTCTATGCATATAAGACAAAGGACATACCTCACCTCAGTTCTCTCCTGCATGTCAATACAATCAATATACTCAATCAATCAATCCATCAGTTCAATCAATTCAATCAATACAATTAATACAATTGATCAAGGGGTCCCAATTATAAGACCAAATCATTATGGCATGTCTCATACCGTGCCACACAATTTTGACCCATAATCCAATGCTTTAATTTCAATCAATCACACTTTCCAATTTGATTATTGCCACACAAGCATGATCTACTGACGCACATCAGTCTTCTGGCGTAGCCAGGGATTATTGCTCACACAAGCTGATATAGATTATTGCTCGCATAAGCTGATACAGATTATTGCTCGCACAAGCTAATAGAGATTATTACTTGAACAAGCTGATACATTAACGCACATTGGGGATGGGTTCACTTAACCATCATGCGATTAATCAATCTTGGCTAAGGACACTGTGCTTTGCACACGAATTTCTCAATTAAAATAATGAACTTGGCCTAATTTCTTCGTATTAAAAACACTCGATAAAAATAATCGTGTGTGGGTACACGGTTAATTTGAACCAGAAAAATTGATACCATTCATTTTAAATTTCCACTATTTAATATAGTCTTTAAAACCATTTTCGGTGTCAAAACTCAACACATGGGATTTTCTAATTAAATATCAAAATTTCACAATTTTGGAATAAATATCCAAAATCATAATTACCACCCAATTTGCACAATTTAGCATTCAATTGTATAAACTAATCACACCATTATAATCAGTACGAAATTCTAGTCATCGGCTAACATGGTATAATTTCCAAAAATAAAAATAAATAAATAAATAAATAAATAAATAAATAAATACCAATAAATCCAATAAATGCAAACTTAGGTCGGAAATGCTAATCTAACCACCTAAACGGGCCTAGAAAATTTCCGAACCTATCTAGATAAATAACACAAGCTCATTAGCCCTTAATTAGTTTATTTTAATCACCTAACATGCATACATAAGCAATTAAATCACTAATCTAATCTAACTAACCACATAATCTCTAATTAGCTTAAACTAATCACCCCTTAAGAATCATTAACTCCCTAAGCAGAGTTTAGCAAGTAAACTCATCGGTTTTGTGATTCGGTGAGTTCACGATGACAGCAATGCAGAGGCGGGCAAGAACCAAGCTTGCGGCGACACCAACGGAGGTCTGGACGGGCCTAAAAATGGTCCTTGAAGACCTTAGCCTTTGCTGAAGCTTCGGTTCTACTTGCTGGGCCAGGAGGGCTAGAATGGGCGGTTGGCTGGGCTAAAATGGCGAGGACGTGGTGGTGGAGGCTACAACAAGGCCAGGCGGGTGACAGCGACGGTTCCAATGGCCTGGACAGTGGCCTGGTGACCTGTGACGGGCTAGACAAAGGCTTGGGACAGCAGCCGGGCACGACAAGAGGCGTGGTTGAGCAAGACAAGCACATGGGTTGCCGCGTGGCGCGACGGTGCTGGACGGCGGCAGGGAGGTGGTCAACGACAGGGGGAGGCTTTCTCTAGTTTCTCTTTGTAATTTTGAGCTTCTAAACACATATTAATGGACAAAGTGAGCCAAGGGAAGAAGAAGGAGTGTGCTAAAGAGAGGGGGGGACCCAATGACCAAATATCAAGCTAAGTATCCCCTTAGTATTCATTGCTTGCCCCCACCAGCTAAGGCTGTTATCCACAGCCAACTTGCTACACCAAATTCCCCCTAGAAGCTTTCCAAATGGTCCAAATGTTGTCCACCCCCTTGGCCTACGAATTTTGGACCTTCCCCAACCAAATTGAGCTCAATTCCTTTCTAAATTGACCTAATTGATGTCCCAAAAATTCAGCCAAGGTGCCATTGTCTCTCTTATGATTTTTCCTCATCAATTGAATCAACTTGAATCCAAAAAATGTGACAAAAAACGGCCCCCTAATTTTTCCAGTCCAAAATAACCTTATTTTGAATTTTTGTAGAAAATCCTGGTTTGCAGAAAAATCTTCGGAGGATGAGTCAGCGTTCCTAAAATGAATTATGACATGACAGATATTTCAATCGGGTTTAAATTCGCGATTAATTTTAACTGGGTGCGATTTTAGCATGACTTAGTCTACCGGGTAATTTTTAGAAATTTTTAGTGCAATTCACCCGTGGTCGATTATTTTCAAGCCACATAGTACATTTTCGACACATTGGCGACTCTCGGTTATAGTGAAAATCTCAAGATTTCAAATGCGGACACATGGTACCAAAACAACAGAAAAACCGGTCTAGTGATGATCAATGAGAATTTTGCAATTAGGTGGAACCACCCACACTTAATCATGGCTTTGTCGAATTGACTTATCTCCGGTCTCTAATTGATTTTCAATTGTGCCGTAATGACCCTTACAGGTTAGTACGGTCGAGTAGTCGATTCCTAGTCAAATTCTCAAGTCTTATTGCATTTAGATTCCTTAACGGCTTCTCCTGATAAACTGGTTATCCCATGAGTGATCAACTTAGGGAAAAAAACCAGAGGAGTGTCGATGAAAAGCCCAATTTATTCAATTGAAAATAGAATAAAAAATTCGGGATGTCACAGTAAAAAGAGGTCTTAAAGCTCTTTCTCAAAGTAATCTGTTGACAAGAAATATAGAACAATAGAGGAAAAGAGTTTTCGTATTTAATGTACAAGAATGTACCCATATTCATAGTACAAGAAATGAATTGGAAAGAATATGCACATAATCTTATATCTATGATTTATTGTATCAATTACAAAATCAAATCCCAACCGAGAATAAATTCGAATCAATCATTGGATCATAATAAATCTAATCAAATCCATTCTCCAACACCCCCCCAAGTTGACAGCTTATATAAATCAAAGACGCCAAGCTTGCTTAATAGATACATGTGCTATCTTCGGACAATGGCTTAGTGAAAATATCTACATGCTATTCCACATTTCAGATTCCTCGTGTCATAACAAGACCCTCTTTAATTTTTTTTTATAGTAAAGTGACAATTGATTTCTATGTGCTTTGTTCTTTCATGAAAAATCGGATTCACTGCTAGTTTAAGTGCGGCTTCATTGTTGCGAAATAACTTACTTGCACCATTGATTTTCACACAAAGATCCAAAAGCAATCCTTGTATCCAAACTGTTTTGTAAATAGTTTTTGCCATGGCTCGTTATTCTAATTCGGCTAATGATAGTGAAACTATTGATTACTTCTTCGTTTTCCATGAAATCAAGGATTTTCCCAATTTTATGCAAAAAGCAATAATGGATCTTCTCGTCATTGGGTAGTTAGCATAGTCTGTATCACAATAAGCTGTCATCTTCATACTGCATTCATGAGATAAATGAATTCCGAGTCCCGGACATCCCTTTAAGTATTTTACATCCTTTAGCATTGCATTCTTATGAGATTGCTTCGGATTGTGCATGAATTGACTAAGTATCTGTATCGCATAACATATATCAGGCTTGGTCATGGTGAGATAGATTAGTTTTCCAACAAGTTGCCGATATCCCAATGGGTCCTTGAGCAGTAGATCATCAGTTGGTGAAGGAGAGCTTGCATCATATTAGCATGTTGTTAATTTGACATTTTGCTCGATGGATATGATAGCTGGTTTGCATCCTAATAAATCTACTTTTGATTTAATTTCCAGAATAAATTTTCGCTGACTGAGACATATTCCCTTGTTAGATCAAGCTATCTCAATCCCAAGAAAATATTTGGGAGGTCCTAAGTCCTTGATATGGAAAGTGAGATGCATAACTTTTGAATTGTGACATTGTCATTACCCATAACAAGTATATCATCCACGTAAATCAACAAGTAAATCGATAAAGTACCTTTGGTCCAGGTGAACAAAGCATAATCATGCCTAGAGTGTTGAAAAGCTTGCATTTGTAAGTGTAGCAATAAACTTTGCATACCACTGTCGAAACACTTGCTTGAGTCCTTATAGGGACTTGTGGAGATGACACACTCAATACTCGCCCTATCTAAGTAAGCCTTGTGGAAGTTCTATATAAATTTCCTCATCAAAATCACCATGAAGGAATGTGTTATTAACATCCATATGATGTAGATCCTAGTTACGAAGTTTAGCAACATACATGAAAGAATGAATAATGACTCCTTTGGCAATAGGGGAGAATGTCTCATTATAATCAAAATCTTCGTACTGTGTGAATGTGAATCCTTTAGCAACAAGTCGGGCTTTATAATGCTCAATAGAATCATTTGTGTTATACTTGATTTTGTAAACCCATTTGCAACCAATGACCTTTTTGTGGGAGGGGGGGGGGGGTAGAAGAACAATATCCCAAGTGCTATTTTCTGTAAGAGCAGCTAATTCTTCTTTCATTGCCCTTTGTTAGCGAATATCACATGCTACTTCTTCATAAGAAGAAGGTTCTTGTTCTTCATATATTTGGCTGATGCAACTCATATGTTCTCATGATAATCGAATAAATGAAACATAGGAGGATACTAGACATTGTGTACCGAGGTATCTAGAGTAGGGCAAATGTAGTCCTTAGTCCATGTAGGAGGGTGAACATGTTGTCCCCAACATCGGGGCCTGTTGACATGTAATTCCTTGACAATTGGTGTTGGTGATCCATTGATATGTTGCTATGATGACGAAGTAGGAGAGTTATTTCTTGTATTAGAAGTAGCAGGAGACTCAGCCAATACATTTGGGGATTTGGGGCATGTTGCTGTAGGACAATGGCTTGTAGATGGCTGATCAAGCGTAATCAGAACATACTACGGCTTCATAAAAAGTATCCTCTATTGATAAGAATTTTCGATGATTCGATCCTTGTGTCGATGACTCATGTGAGGATGTCATTTCTTGAAAAGGAAATATATCCTTGTGGAAGAGAATGTCTTTGTTAATGAGGAAATGCCTTGTGGATATCTACATAACTTGGTAACCTTTTTGCAAAATAAGGTACCCCATAAAAATACAATGAAGAGAACGAGGATCCAGTTTGTCTCGATGACCCACATTCTTCGCATAACAAAGACAACCAAAAACTCAAAGATCATCAATATTTGGTTGTTTTCCAAAAAGCATCTCAAATGGGGTTCGTTCTTTTAGGGTTCTAGTTGGCATGCGATTGATTAAATAGACTACCCTGACCACACAATCTCCCCAAAAAGATTTTGGAATGGAAGCTTCATACTTAAGTGCTCGGGCAACTTCCAAAAGTTGTCGATGATTACGTTCAACAATTCCATTCTATTGGGGAGTATATGTACAAGAGATCTCATGAAGTATGCCATGAGAGGACTGAAAAGATTGATACTTAGTGGAGAAAAATTCACGCCCATTGTTCGTGTGAATTCTTTGAACAATTTTATCAAGCTAAATTTTAATCATGATAAGAATTTGAGAGATAAGAAAATGTTTGACTCTTAGACCGCATGAGAAATACCCAAGTGACATGAGAATAATCATCCACAATGGTAAGAAACAAGTGAGATCCATCATAATGTGGTGTGTGATAAGGACCCTAGATATCGATATGAACCAGTGAAAAATACTTGTGGCTTGAGATACATTAGTTGGAAATTGTGCTCGCAATTGTTTTGCTAGAGTGCATATCGTATAATAAGGATAAGAAAAACGAGTACCATGATGCAAACGCTTATGAAAAAGAGAAATTTTATTACTAGCAGTGGCATTACAAGATAATCTTATATTTAATGTAGATAAACCAAAATCTTTTGGGAAGTTGACCCAAAAATACAGTCCTTGGGCCATACTACCCAAGCCCATAAGTTTCTCAGTTGAAAAGTCTTGAAGGAACAATTTTCGAAATTGAAATTTGCATGACATGAATTTTCTTCATAGACTTTGGAAATGGATATGAGATTGAATTCAAATTTAGGAATGTATATAATATTTTTAAGAGTAATGTTTGGGCTAAGGTGGACAATGCCAATTTTTCCGATGTTAGTGATGTCCTTGTTTGGGAGACGAAGAAGTATGGGAGAATTATATTTTCCATGAATATCAGAAAATAAAAATTCATCACAAATTATGTGGTTACTGGCGCCCAAGTCAATAAACCTTGCATTAATTAAAATCTTATTGGACTTTTATAATGAAGTACTTGAAAAATTTATAGCTTTGTCGACCTTCTTTAATTGATTTGGTGTCTTTATAATATTCTCATATGGATCTTGAGTAATTGGCTGGTGATCTCAATTCCTCGCGCACATACTTGATAGACAGAAAATGATGCGTGGACCCTTGGAGTACCATAACTTGGCACAAAGGGACACTACTTATGAAAGTGATACTTAAGTATCAAAATCGGAGCAAAATGGATCACTTGAGTGCCACCGGTGAGAAAATCCAGCCAAATTGCATATGTAACATTTTCCGGCGACTTCTTTTACTGAGGTGGCAAACGTTTTAAAAAAAAAAGCCCACGTGGACGACAAAAACAACGTTGTTTAGGTTATTTTGGCTTAAGTAGACCTGGCTGTTGCTGTTCCTCCTCGTCCGCATTCACACTAGATCTCAGGCCTTTCTCTCCGTTGCCATTCATGCCCAGAGGTGGTCATCGGCTGCCATCATCAGTCGCCGTGGTTGGTCATCATTGCCGCTCACCATCGTTGGTCATTGTCGCCACTCACCATCATTGCTCCTCCAGGTTCGGCCCCTTCTCCCCCTCCCCTGTGATGAAATTAGGGCTCGATTATTTTATTAGGGTTCCGATGGAAAATTTGGAGCTTGACGAGGAAATGTGCTGATTGGACCTTCGGGCAATGAGGTGGGTGTGTTGTGCTCGAGTTGTGCGTGTTGGCTTGTGTAAATTTTGTTGAAATGCGCGCGCTCTGTTTCACTACTCCCTTGTGTGGAGATGCTCGCCTCGATCAATGATTTTTGCAGTCAATGCTCGAGTGAAACGAAATATTGAATAAGGTGGAGCTAGGAACTAGTGTGTTTAAGTGAAACGAAATATTGAATCAGGTGGGATATGATAGATAGATTAAGGTGGAAGGTGTGAAATAATGGCCCTTAAGTGCTCTGCAAAGAGCATGCAACTTTGCTATCAATTTGCTTTTGTTCCCTTAATTATGATCTTTTAGTTCTTTTACTTTTCTTTCCTGATTGTTGTTTCTAATCAAATAGTCAACATATATGCATGGAACATTGAGGAGTGCAAAATTTGTTTTGATACTTTATATAAATTTGTTTACTTGCAAGGGACATATTTGAAACCACTTGTAAGTACTTCATTTTAAAGTTTATAAACTATTAGCTCTTTTGACATGTAGTATCAGTCTACTGTGCAATGGATAAATTCAGGGCTCGAATTTTCCTCTGAATTTCTCTTGGTTTGTGTAATGACCTCTCGACACAATATATTAATGGTCAGACATCATAGAGTATGGTATGATTTCTCCTGACTGGATGAGAAACAGAACTTTCATCCTATATTTTTACATCGAGCTTTCCTTAATTTTTTGTATATGTTTTCACAGGAAAAATAGATTTGATTAAGTTGATGTACATTCTCACATCACAGGTTTAGTTCAGCAAAATATAGTAGACAAAATTTCTTGGGTTGTGCTTGTCGTGGGGACCTGTACTTGTTGTGGGGACCTATGTTTTTGGTTAATATTTTAAGGGAAAGGAAGGCAAATAATTATTAAAGTGGCAACCTCTTTTTTGGTTGTCATGTAGGGGCATATTGTCAGTGTGGGGACCTCTGTTTAATAAAGTCCATGAGAGTGGGGGGACTCCTATGTGCAATTGTCTATTGTTCTTTGTGGATGTGGTCTCAAAAACTAATTATTCTTTTTCTTGTTCTTAGTGCAGAAATGACTTATGACAAGGATTATATTGCTGTCATAGTTTGCTACGATGGAGATTTTGTGATTGTGGAGGATGAGTAGGAGTACGACGGTGGAAATGAAGGCACCATCTTTGTCGAGATAAAGAAGGCATCTTATATAGGATTTGTTAGGGATATAGTGACTTATTTGTCTTGTAAAGTTCAGAAGTTGCTGTATTGTATTCTTGGGAAAGGCTTAAGAGATGATTTGAGAAGCTTAAAAGATGATAATGGTTTTAGGGATGTTCTATACCATTATTTTCATGGTGAAGAGGTAAAAATATATGTCGAGTACAATAGTGAAAGTGAGGAAGAAGATGATGATGGAGAGAGTGCTTGAGTTGGACAAGAAGGAGATGGTATTCAAGGTAGTACTTACATTAGGGTCGAAGGAGGGCAGGATAGACACGATGGAGAGGAGAGGAGCGCAGATGTAGTTCACCAAAGTGATGATGACATAGGTGATGTCACAATCACTAGATTAGATTGGGAAGTAGCTGAATCAAGTGACGACGATGATGATAAAGGGTTGCTTGCTGAAAATTTCATAAGTGATAACGAAGACGAGGAGCTTGTACAGTCAAGAAAAAAACGAAGGGATTTTTTGATAGATAAGTTTGCAGCTTTGCAGATAGTTGATGAAGTTCCAAACATGGCTAAAGGCCTTGTAGATGCTGGTGCTGCTGGCAAGGAGACTGATTATGAAGAAAGCGTCAAGAATGTTAATTCCCAAGATGAGCTTGAGGAAGATGAAGGAGTTATGCATATAAGGAAAAGTAAGTTTCATTCTTATGATTCATCTGTTGCCTCTCCTACTTTGTCGATAGGTATGAAATTTCAAGATGCGAAACAATTTAGGGAAGCTATACTAAAGAACTACATTGTTGCACAAAGGAATATTGACTTCATTAGAAACACTAAGACCTTTGTAAGAGTTAGATGTTCGTAGCAAAATTGTCCATGAAAGATATATGGCGCATTTGTTAAGAGAAGTGGATCCTTCCAGATTATAACCTACAAAGAGGAACATATTTGTTTCATTAATTTTGAAAATAAAAAGAGTAACAAGTTCATGGTTGTCCAAACACTTCTTTGATTTGATTAAGCTGATGCCTCGGATGAATAGTACTGAGTTCAGGATGTTGGTGAAGGAGCAGGTAGGCATCAATATATCTAGGAATCAATATAAAAGATTGAAGCAAAATGTGATGAAAATACTTATTCATTAGTATAGTAGCGAATATGGACAGTTGTGGGATTATGCTTGGGAGTGTAGGCTGCAAAATCCTTCAAGTAAAATGTATGTAGAGGTCGTGAAGATACCACTTCTTGATATTGGGATCGAGTTTGATAAGTTCTATATTTACTTCAATGCATGCAAATAATGATTTTTATCTGGTTGTAGATGGATTTTAGGATTGGACGGATGTTTTTTGAAGGGCTTGTGCAAGGGAGAATTACTAGCCGCAATTGGAAAAGATACAAATAACCAAATGTTTTCACTAGCTTGGGTTGTTGTGAAGGTAAAGAACAAGGATAATTGATCCTGGTTCCTAAAAAATTTGATGACTGATTGGGAGATAATAATTAGGGCAGGGTGGGCATTCATGAGTGACCAACAAAAGGTAATGTTTGCTTTTTGAAAAATTTGATCAATTGTTTGCTTTTTGATATCAACATGTCATTTGCTTACATTTCTTATTTTGAATTATTACAGGGGCTGATTTCAGTAATAGCTGAGTTGTTGCCTTATGCCGAACATTGAATGTGTGCGCAGCACATATACGTAAATTGGGTAAAGAACTATAAAAGGGGACAAGCTGCAGTCGCAATTTTGGCAGCTAACAAAGAGCACGAATATGACTGACTTTAGGATGATTAAAGAAGAACTGCTTCGATTGACAAAGGAATGTTATGATGCATTATTCCAAATAGAACCGAAGTATTGGTGTAGGGCGTTCTTTAGCGAGGAATTCAAGTGCAATAACATCGATAACATCTGCGAAGTATTCAATGAAAGGATAATGGATGCTAGATGCAAACCAATTATTCTGATGCTTGAAGACATAGGGGTTATGGTCATGACTTGGCTGCACAGACAAAGAGATGAGGATGCCAAGTGGACTAGGCAATGTGGTCTTAGGATTGCTAAGAAATTGGATGACAACTTGGTTGCAAGTAGATATTGTCATCCCATTTGGAATAGGGATGAATGATATGAGATAATGAAGGGTTTCGATAAGTATGTTATCTATTTAGGTACGAGGAAATGTTCATGTAGAGCATGGCAACTAAGTGGAATTCCTTGTATACATACCATATGTGCTATTCAATTGAAGGGCCACAACATAGAAGACTACATTGATGATTGGTACAATAAATCGAAATATCTTACTTCATACCAATTCATGTTGTGGCCAATCAGAAGTAGCAAGTTCTGGGAGCCAATGGATTGCGAAGCATCTCAACCTTTGCTACTAAAGAAGAAAATTGGAAGACCAAAGAGAAAACGAAGAATGATGAAGTGAGAGATCTCATGTCAGCGTAGGATGAATAGGACACGTGTCCCGATAAAGTGCTATTTTTGTCACATAGTATGGCACAATATTAAATGTTGTCAATTAAGGAAGCATCATGAACAGTTAAGGCCAGACGAATGGCCTAGTGAAGGGACAGTTGGAGAAGGACAAATAGAAAGACGAAGTGAATCGATTGTTCTTTAGTCGACGACAATAAACCCAATAAGTCATGACAATTGTGTTTATGTTGTTTTATGATTTATTACAAATATGTACATAGATATACGTGGCATGTATGTAATGTTTTTGTCTTTGTCAAGTCACGAGAATGACATGCGAAGAATTGGCCGAAGCCCCTGCTGTACCTGAAACTAAAGGGCCTGTTCAAAGAAGGCAAGGTAGAAGACAGCCAGCTGAAGGATTGGCCAAAGCCCCTGCTGTACCTGAAACTGAAGGGGTATAAGACAGACAGTTGAAGGATTGGTTGAAGCAATTGGAGGGCCAGTTAAGTCGATTATTCTTCAGCAGTAGTAGAGAAAAAAAATACTTGGTAAGTTCAATAATTTGTGTTTAGTTTTCCTTTACGTTATTATATGGCATGATGTTATATTTATGATGTCCTTTGTTTTTTTCTCAAATTCGAAGAAGGCAAACTAAAGTTTGGCTGCCAATAGAGGGCCTAATTGAAGGGCCACCACAAGATCCATTACCAAGGTCACCACAAAGGCCACTAGAAGGGTTATCACAAGGGCCACCACAAAAGCCAACAGAAGGTGTCACTAAAGCTAAAAGGCTAAATAGAAAAACAACTAGAAGAAAGCCAAATCGAGAGCCACCTAAAAGAAGGCCATCTAGAAGACGCCCAGCTGAAGAATTGGCCGAAGAAGCCCCTGTTGTCGCTGAACAACCACAACAAGGGCCTAAGAAATTACATGCGAGAAGAAGAGCCAACCAAGCACAAGTACTTGAAAGTGACGTTTCCCTTCGAACAAGAGGGGCTTTTGGGAAGAGGCTAAAACAATATGGTTATGGCCTTTATCTAGATGAGCATTTAGGAACAATTATTCTTAATATAAATTTTATAGGTTGCATTTAATTTAATTTATAGTGCAAACTTTTGTTGATAATTGAGTTTTCTTTTTGAAGCTTAGGAGAAGTTCAGAGGTTCTTATCTCTCAAGGCTCAACTCAAGAATCAACGACTGCGCCAACAAAGAAGAAGACATTGGTTGTGTCAACAAGAAAGAAGAGTAAGAAGAACCCAGTTGCAGGTTCATCTGAATTAGTTCAGCCGACAATAGTTGCAGCTCCTTCTGAATCAGTTTAGCCTAGGACAATTGCAGCTCCATCAGAATCAACGCATCCCAAGACAGTTGAAGAAGAAGTCTCACGTTTAGTTAGAAAAAGTGCAAGGATTATGAATCAAGTGTAAGGTCCATCAAAAGGAGCACGGACATGAGGCATTGTGCATATTAATTGATGAGATGTGATGTGATATGGTTTGTGGGGCTGAGGAGTCAGTTGTTTTACTGTGGATGTTTGTTTTTTTTGTTTTTTTGTTTTCTATAATAATTTGTCATTGAGTCTATGAGACTTAATTTCAATATCAATGGAACGATCTTGTTACTTGTCATTTTTGCCTTTTTCATTTTTTTTTTGATTTGATTTTTACTTTTACTTACTACTTCTAGTGGTGGATCTATGGTGGTGACTGGGGTGCTCGTGTGGCTAGTGGTGACAGCTGTTTAAGCTTGGTGGTGGTGGGTCCATTGTTAGGGTTTGGTTGGGGCCTCTTGCTGTAGCTAGTACTGGTGCAAGAGTGTAGTGTGCATAGCCTAGCTTGCACGGGCCCCTTTTGCAACAAATCCATGACCTACCACTAACAGTGGCTGCTAATAGTGGGTCTATGGTAGTGGCTATGTGCTGGTGTGGTAGTTGGGATGCTGGTATTGCTAGTGGTGGTGGCCAGTGGTGACTGTTGATGCCTACTGATGGTGGGTCTATTGTAGGGGTTGTGTTGGAGGTTTTTGCTGCACCTGGTGCAAGATGTAAGTGTGCAAGCACTTAACTAATCACATTTTGAAAAACCTAACACTTAAGTGTTCACTTTTAATCATAAGTGACACTTAGGTGATCACTTTTAATAATAACATGACACTTAAATGACTTATTTATTTATTTATTTATTTATCACGACTAGCACTTAAGTGATCATTAGATAAACTTATAGCACTCGAGTAATCACTTGTGTCTGTTCTATGTATATGGTGGTTTGCAGCAAACTAGAGAAGCTGTTGATTTATATATACTGAAGAACTTATGGTAACTCCATTCAATTCAATGTTTGATGTTGGTTTACATTCAGTTCAAGTAAAGAAATCACCACAACACATCGACTAAATATACATTCTATCATCACTGATTTATATTTGAGAATAAGGAAAAATATAGTATAAATAGTATCTCATTCATTCATTCAATTTCCTTGACCTCTCCACAAGTACAATAAGTAACACATAATACATATGACAGATAAAAAAAATAAAATAAAAATGCCACAACGATCTTGTAGACAACACAAAAACTTTTTCTCATCTTCCAAAAAAATAAGTTACATTTCATTCAAAACAAGTACATTTCTCCACTCATTTACAACTATGACAGTCGGATAAACTTCTTCTCTTCTTCCAGTACTTTACATTTTATCATAAAGTAGGACAGACAAAAAAATAGCAACACAATAAACCCTTGGTAACACTTCCGTTTAATTTTCATCATTGAATCTTCATTTTTCAAATGGTTAGCAGAAAATGCTTGAGCTTGCATTGAGTCAACATCGTCTAAGTCATCCACAAGCGTAGATGGAGGTTGATGACATCCATCAAGTTGGTCCAATATCACCTCTGTGACTTGGTGAGAGAATTTCGCATCGACCAATTTGAAATATTTACACTTCGACCTTTCTCTGTATCGGGCACATCCGTGGAATCTTCTCCCGGGATTCATTCGAGTTCATGATGTTCTTCTTGGACTTGGTAACCCACAAAAACAGAAACGCTTGCCTTCTCCTTTGCTTTGGTGAGAGAAATTTGAGCCGCTGCTGAAAGTCCTCTCAATTTCCAATATTCGATTGTAGAATTTGGGGCAAATTGAATAAGGATTCGAGATTAGGGCTCCAGTGCTTCAATGGCATTTTTCCCGATTTAGGGTTTTAGATTTAGGGCAATTGGGGATATGACGTCATTTTGGCTGATTTAAGAGCTCTATTTTGGCCAACTATAGAAACGACGTTGTTTTGGGTTATTAGAGTTGAGTTAACTCTCTGGCGAGCCACCTCGGCGAGAAATATTAATATTTAATTGTCACGTATGATTTCCGGACGACTTCACCGGAGGTGGCACTCAGGTGTCCCACTTTTCTTAAAATGTGGCACTTAAGTGTCACTTTCGTAAGTTATGACACTTAAGTGTTCCTTTCTGCCAAGTTATGGTACTTGAAGTGATATTTTGCCCTAATAGCTATAAGTCATAAAAATAAATTGGGTAAGTGTCTAGAGGTACAGATGCATGAGTTGTAAAGGCTGGCCTTGAGACCCTAATTGTTCATTTGTGCATCTGATTCCATTTATTTGGTTGTTGTTCATCATTTCCTATGTTTTTTTGACTGTTTTGTTGTGAATAACCGTTTCTTTCCATTGTATGTACTTAGTTTTAGTTCTTAGTTTAGAAATAGATTAGGCCCTTGGAGGTGGAATCTCATCAAGACATGAAGATGGTGAAGGTCGATCTCCACTCCGATCATATTTTTTTGTACCTATTTTCCTGATATATGTTTTAGGTTCTTCATTTGTATAAACACTTAACGAGGTGTGGGTTTTACTTTTGCATTTTATTTTTGCTTGATGTTTAGGGTTGCATGTCACGTTCACTATTTTCCCTATAATTGTCTACTTAGTTGTTTACTTACCGTCTCGTCTTTTAAATTCATTTGTGTGATTTCCTTTTTTTTTCTTAGAAATAGAATTGCATGAAAACGACCATTCACGCATGATTACTTAGTTTAGGCTGAATGATCCCGAAAAAGTAAAAAGAAATTCATGAACATCTTAGGTAACATAACATATTGTTAGATATCAAAAGGGCGCTAATAGAATTATTAGCGTAACCTAAATCCTCGATTAGTTGCGTAGAAATTAAGGGACAACTCTTGACCCTCGATTGGGTTTTCTAGCTGACCCCCCAAAAACAAGGCTAGTGGTGACTCCCGTCTTTATTAAGTTATGTAACAACTAGATTGAATAAAAACTAAACCCGTTGTGAGAGGTATGGACCTTGTGTTATATGTATGCCCTAAAGCTGTTATGTAATAGTTACATATTAGGGATCTCAAATGTACATATAAAGAATATGTTCTTTTTATTTTTTAAATGGATTGATTAATTAATTATTTATTATTTTAATTAATTAATTAATTAATGCATTTTAATAACTAATAAAAAAAATTAAAGTGTGCACATGCACGATTTGCACAAAATCGTGCGAGATGGTCAGCGGTTTGTTGACCGTTTATGCACAATCATGCATAATCGTGAGGATCGGCAACGGTTGCTAATCCCACGATCAACAACCATTGCTGATCCGTGAAGTGCTCGTCCAAGAAATGCCTTAAAAGGGTTAAAAATTGGTGTGAAAAAAGGTGTGCTCATTTTGTTGAAAAACAGAGAAAAGTGTCATTGTATTTTGGTTTTGTTTTAGAAACACAAGCGAGGAATTAGTGATGCTTTGCTGAAAATAGAGAGAAAAGTGTGTGCGTGTTCTTGTGTCTTTTAGACGCAAGAAAGAAGAGCGTTATCTTGTTCGGGCCTTGACTATTATACATCAAGAATACAACAGATTGTTTCCACGTGATTGCTAGCACGATCGAAGTGGTGAATATCCAAAAATTCTCTCTTCTGTTCGACGTTTGTTGTTGGTGTGTCTGAACTAGAGGTCCGACGCTTGTGGGACTCGAACTGTAGAACATCCGAACCGACTTGTTTCAAAGCGCGCTTCGAGAGGTATTTCGTTTAACTCCCTTTTATGTTTAGATTTTTGATTAAAACGCATGAACAACGCTTAAGGAAAATCATGTGTAATATTTATCTTTATTTTCGTTGCGTTTATTTCGTTAATTTTTCTTATACATGATTAATAAAACCCCAACAGTGGTATCGAGCCAACCTTAGGCGTTTCGTGCGTTTAATTGATTTATAGTTCAAATATGTTTTTGCGTTCTAATGGCCAATTTATTTTTATTAAGAGAATTGGTTCTCTTGCTCAAATGTGGCCTATATAAGTTGATTGATTTATGTGATAAATTTAATCGATAAAGCAAAAATTAGAACTAAATCAATTTTGAATCAAAAATCTATAACTTGTTATACTTGATGTTTATATTTTGCAAATGATATGCAGAATTTTATGCATGCCTTCCAGAGCTTTAAATTTTGAATTTATGGCTCGTAAGGAAGGGTGATGATCATGGAAAAATCCTAAATATTGTGATTGTTGTATGGATAAATGTATGATGATTAGAGGTATTCTTTTTGGGGATGTAATTATTAAATGGAGGTTGCGTCCTTCTTTTTATATTTATTTTTACGAAATGTAATTTAAGTATAGTATAATATTTCAATTATTGATGTAAATACTACAAGAGAGGAGGAGCCACTGGAGGAGCCATTAAACTAGTGATCTCTCTGGGCCCGGTTTTTGAAGAGTTCAAAGATTGAAGAAAAAGTGAAGAACATGTCCATATTATTAAAATATTAAAATGGCTAAATGGGTCTCTTTGGCTTAAGATCCATTAACCATAATTCCATGATCACCACATAGGATAGACATTATGTGATATCTATTTATTTATTGTGTTTATGGTATCGTGCATGTTAAACCGGTTAATGTGCAAAGTGAGACCATTAATAACGACCCAAATCTCCTTACAAAGAATATTAAGTCGAAACGGGTTTTGGACTCGTGGCCTTCCATCGTCGTGGTTTGATCCAATATTATAGTGGTTAACTAACCGGTTATGGATACATAGGGGTTAATTATCATTTATAATATTAGACCACTCCATTATGCATATGATGCTGTGGGGTTGGAGCCAAATGATTTCTAATAACTATTAGGTGAGGGAATCATTTGTGTTTTCAATACTTGCATGAGACGATGGGCTAGACTTAACTATGATCATGATATCAATAACTGTTAGGTGAGGCTTTCATGGTCTAGAGGCCGAAATTATGATTGGGACTCGCATATGATGCGTTGAACAAGTTGGTTCACTCACTAAGTTCATGGGATACCAATAACTATTAGGTGAGGTGGACTTTGGACTAGTGGGACTCCAATCTCTACTAGTAATCTTTACCCAACAAAGATTACCACTTCCCATCTTAAGGAGTATGGGATTCGAATATAAATTTAGTGGGAGGATCTATTTCATTTAAATGCCAAAATGAAATAGTTACTTTGAAAGATACAATGGCTAACAATTTATTTTCTGCAACAGATATATTATTACTCTGAAAATGGTGACCACAAACTCACTCGCTTCTATACTTGATAAGAATTGTTTGACTAGACCCAATTTCATTGACTGGGTGAGGAATTTGAGAATTGTTCTCAATTAAAAAAAAATTGGGTATGTGTTTGATGAAAAGATGCCAACCTCCTTTCCTAAGGGTAGGACCCAAGAGGAGCGTGTCACTTATGATAAGTGGCGTGATGATGACTTAAAAGTTAGGTCATATATGCTTGCTTCTATGAATAATGAATTACAGAAGAAGTATGAATCTATGGAAGATGCTGGGTCGATCATTTTGCACTTAAAGGAATACTTTGATGAGAATGGTCGAATCTCTAGATATGAGATATCTAAGGCATTGTACCGTATGAGGATGTCTGAAGGATCATCTATTAATGATCATGCTTTGAAAATGATCTGGCACATTGAAGAATTGGCTAGGCTGAATCTCGTTATGGACAATAAGTTAGCTGTGGATTTGATCCTCCAATCTTTACCCGATTCATTCTCTAGTTTTGTCCAAAACTTCCACATGTATAAGATGGAGAAAACTCTTGCTGAGTTACATAGCATGTTGGTAGTTTATGAGAAGGAAATGCATAACACGAGGCCAAATGTAGTGGCTATGGCTAAGGCTTCTTCTTCAAAGGGTAAGACTGTTTTAAAGAAGAATAAATGGAAGAGGCCTGCCAAACTTGTTGTGCAACCAAAACCCATAATTGATAAAGGGAAATGTCATTACTATGGTGTCAAAGGGCACTGGAGGAGGAACTGTAAGAGGTACCTTGCGAGCTTGAAGGTCAAGCCCAAGACCCGACCTTATGAAGGTATGGTGTCTATGCTTATTGAAATTAATCTTATGGTTAGTGCTAAATCCAGCTCATGGGTTCTAGATTCTGCTGTAACTTCACATATTTGTATGTCTTTGCAGAATTTGGAAATAAGTAGGATGCTAGGGCGAAATGAGATTGTCCTGACGTTTGCCAATGGAGCAAGAATTGTTGCATTAGCTATATGCACTTTTCGTTTATGTTTGCCTTCTGGACATGCAATGGTTTTAAAGAACTGTTTACATTATAAGAATGCTGTTAGGAACATCATTTCTATACCTCGTTTGGGTAAAGAGAATTATAAATTTTCTTTTACTGATGATGTATGTTCTATTTATCATAATAGAATATGTGTTGATTCCAGCTTATTAACCAACAATCTTTATACCATTACAATGCCCGGTAATGCGATTATCAATGTCAATAAGCAAAATAGAATTGATATAAATGCCATAACTAATAAATGCCCTAGAGACGGTCCAAATAAAAAGTATATTTGGCATCTCCGATTAGGTCATATTGGAGAAGACAAAATTAACAAGTTGAGTAATGACGGATACTTTGATCCTTCAAATTTTGAGTCATACTCAACTTGTGAGGCATGTCTTCTAGGAAAAATGATCAAAGCGCCTTTTGTGGGACAAAGTGCGCGAGCTGCTGATATATTAGAATTAATACATACAAATGTATGTGGACTAATTAATGAAATTGCTATAGGTGGTTATAATTACTTCATTACCTTCACTGATGATCAGTCACTGTATGGTTATTTATACCTCATGAAGTATAAATCTGAATCATTTGAAAAGTTCAAGGAATTCAAGGCTAAAGTTGAGAAACAAACAGGAAAATGTATTAAGGCTCTTCGATCAGATCGAGGAGGTGAATACCTTAGTACTGAATTCCTGGACTTTCTTAAAGAAAATGGCATTTTATCACAATGGACACCTCCTGGAACTCCAGAACATAATGGTGTATTTGAACGAATAAATCGTACTTTATTAGATATGGTACGATCTATGATGAGTTACACCGATTTGTCAATATCCCTTTGGGGATATGCTCTTGAGACAGTTGTATATATACTGAATAGAGTGCCATCCAAATCTGTTCCAACTACGCCCTATGAGATATGACATAGTAGGAAACCTAGTCTTAATCATTTTAAGATTTGGGGTTGTCCAGCTTTCGTGAAAATGTTAAAAATGGAAAAATTGGAGGCAAGATTTGAACAAGGTCGCTTCATTGGATATCCAAAGGAAACTCTTGGATATTATTTCTATTTTCATTCAGACCAAATAATTTTGATATGCAAGCACACTTCTTTTTTGGAGAATCAGTTCGTCCAAGAAAGTGGTGCTGGGCGGAAAATAGTCATACAAGAAGAAAATAATGAAGTATCAAACAACCGAGTTCAGATACCAATCTTTGATTCAGTGGGAGCTTCTGATACATAACCTTTTAGGAGAAGTGCGAGAACGTCTTGCCCACCTGCTCGTTATAGACACACGATTGATCATATTGAACCATTATTCATTGTGAATGATAGTGATCAACCTGGTGATCCTAAAACCTATGAGGAGGCGATGTTGGACATCGATTCTGGTAAATGGCTAGAAGCCATGAAATCCGAAATGGATTCAATGTATTCCAATGAGGTATGGACCTTGACTGACTTGCCTGATGGTATTGTACCAATTAGCTGTAAATGGATCTTCAAGAGGAAGATGAATGATGAAGGTCAAATTGGAATTTACAAAGCACGGCTGGTGGCGAAAGGATATCATCAAAAAGAAGGAATTGATTATGACGAAACTTTCTCACGTGTGGCCATGCTAAAATCCATTCGGATTATGTTGGCTATAGCTGCACACCTTGATTATGAGATATTTCAAATGGATGTCAAAACGGCTTTTCTAAATGGTTTTCTCGAAGAGGACATCTATATGGAATAGCCACATGGTTTTGAATCCAATAGTGAAAAACGGAAGGTGTGTAAGCTTAAGAGATCCATTTATGGACTCAAACAAGTCTCCAGAAGTTGGAACATCCGTTTTGATGAGGTAGTCAAATCGTTTGGCTTCATAAAAAATCCGGATGAACCTTGTGTATACAAGAAGATCAGTGGGAGTGCAATTGCATTTCTAGTTTTGTATGTCGATGATATACTTTTGATTGGAAATGATGTACCAATGATATCATCGATAAAACTATTCTTGTCACAGAAATTCTCCATGAAAGATTTAGGAGAAGTAACCTATATTTTAGGTATCAAGATCTATAAAGATATATCAAGACGATTGATTGGCCTCTCACAATCTACGTACATAGACAAAGTGTTAACACGGTTTAACATGCAATGTTCTAAGAGAGGATTATTGCCTTTTAGGCAAGGGATCTGTCTTTCTAAGGAGATGTGTCCTAACACTCCTGAAGAAAGAGAGAGGATGGCAAAAATACCATATGCATCCACTATTGGAAGCATAATGTATGCTATGCTATGTACTAGACCTGATATTGCGCATGCTGTAAGTATTACTAGCGAGATATCGATCGATCCAGAGAAGAGCACTAGATAACAGTCAAGAATATTCTTAAGTACTTGCGAAGGACTAAAGATTTATTCTTGATATATGGAGAAGGAGAATTTAAAGTTGTAGCTTATACTGATTCCGATTTTCAATCGGATCATAATGATTATAAGTTTATGCCTGGGTTTGTCTTCACATTCAATGGTGGTGCAGTTAGTTGGAAAAGTTCCAAACAAAGTATAACTGCCGATTCCACCACTGAGGCAGAGTATGTAGCTGCTTCTGAAGCAGCAAAGGAAGCCGCTCGGATGAAAAATTTTATTTCTGAACTTGGAGTCGTTCATTCAATTGAGCAACCGATCACATTGTTTTGTGATAATAATGGGGCAATAGCTCAAGTTAAGGAACCAAGGTCTCACCAGAAGTCCAAGCACATTGAGAGACGCTTCCATCTCATCAGAGAAATTGTTGGGAGATGTGATACCGCCTTGCAAAAAATTGCCTCAGCAGAAAACATGGCAGATCCCTTCACTAAGGCCTTACCTCAGTCTTCTTTTGAAAGACATATTGACAAAATGGGTTTGAGGTACCGGACAAGTTGGCTTTAGTGCAACTGGGAGATTGTTGGATGTATGCCCTAAAGCTACTATGTAATAGTTACATATTAGGGATTTCAATTGTACTTTCATTATTATTATTTAATTAATGACAATTACGTATTCATTCATTTGTCCAATTATTTTATATTGATGAATGATTCCATGAGATCAGTTGCAACTAGACTTATTCTTGAGACATCAAGAATATATGTGACGGGTTCATAGTTAGACTGAATTTTTAAATTGTTCCCGGTCGATGGATTATTGAGTGGATATTAATAATCCTGTTAAGACCGGTATGTTCTTAACTTCACCATTAAGTATTGGATACTTAAGGGAATGATGAGTCACATGTCATTAGGTATTATGATGCTTGAGTTAGAACACAGGTGTTTGTATTAGACAAATTCATTGAACGTGACGCATTAGCGTGGTTAATGTCTAATTGTTCATGCTTTGGTCTTGTGTAAATAATCCTTAGACCTGAGGCACAGTGTTAACTTGTGTATTGAACAACTATGGTTCACAGGTGCACATAATGCCGGGTCATTGATCCGTCTTTATACATGATTGTCATAGTTTGTTCATAAATGAAGTTACACGTGTGCGCAATATGGAATCTGTCTCCTTGTTATATGCAAGGTATGATAATGATGTCCTATGCGATCTAATTGTGACACTGTATTGAAATCCTTGGCCAGGGTTGTAACCGAGAATAAATTGTTTATGTCTCGAATAAAATGCATGTCAATTAGATTTGTGCATATGATCAAATTAATGACTTGACAAATATTCCATGGTCTTTGTTTGATCGGGACATAGTAAGATAGGGGGATTGAATTACACTGTAGCCAAAGTTGACAGGTTCATTATGTTCTTAAAGTATTCACACTATCTGGGTAGCCATGACATATTGCTAGATATCAATCGTGGCTTGTAGGACCTAAAAGATTAATCAGGACAATTAATTCTTTTGAAAGTATTAATGTGTTAGTACAAGTCTTACTACCAGCTTAGTGATGAACTTAGGGATGTCACACACCATAAACAATTAGGATCATGTGGAACAAGAGAGAAATATTATTGCAAATGTGTTTACAATTACTGCAATCGAATTGAGTCGATTTGAAATTGAATTAAATGAAATTTAATTTAATTTGTATTATAGTCACGAGCCTACTTGCATATGATGTACACGCATGCCCAAAATGGATCCCCAATTGACCAAATGGGTTTGAGGTACTAAACAAATTGGTTTTAGTGCAAGTGGGAGATTGTTAGATGTATGCCCTAAAGCTACTATGTAATAATTAAATATTAGGGATCTCAAATGTACATATAAAGAATATGTTCTTTTTATTTTTAAAATGGATTGATTAATTAATTATTTATTAGTTTAATTAATTAATTAATTAATGCCTTTTAATAACTAATAAAAAAAATTATATGCACGATTTGCACAAAATCGTGCAAGATGGTTAGCGGTTGCTGACCATCATGCACGGAATTGTGCATGAATGGTTAGTGGTTGCTGACCGTTGATGCACAATCGTGCATAATCGTGAGGATCAGCAACGGTTGCCAATCCCACGATCAGCAACCGTTGCTAAACCGTGAAGTGCTCGTCCAAGAAATGCCTTAAAAGGGTTAAAAATTGGTGTGAAAAAAGGTGTGCTCATTTTGTTGAAAAACAGAGAAAAGTGTCATTGTATTTTGGTTTTGTTTTAGAAACACAAGCAAGGAATTAGTGATGCTTTGCTGAAAATAGAGAGAAAGTGTGTGCTTTCTTTCTTGCGTCTAAAAGACACAAGAACACGCACACACTTTTCTCTCTATTTTCTCGTTCGGGCCTTGACTATTATACATCAAGAATACAACGGATTGTTTCCACGTGATTGCTAGCACGATCGAAGTGGTGAATATCCAAAAATTCTCTCTTCTGTTCGACGTTTGTTGTTGGTGTGTCTGAACTAGAGGTCCGACGCTTGTGGGACTCGAATTGTAGAACATCCGAACTGACTTGTTTCAAAGCGCGCTTCGAGAGGTATTTCGTTTAACTCCCTTTTATGTTTAGATTTTTGATTAAAATGCACGAACAACACCTAAGGAAAATCATGTGTAATATTTATCTTTGTTTCCGCTGCGTTTATTTCGTTAATTTCTCTTATACATGATTCATGAAACCCCAACACCTTGATGAGGTTCACCATAGTTTAGCATACTTGCTATGGAAAGCTCCTAATGGATTAAGTGACGCCATCCTTAGGGAAGAGAGTACTAGTGGGAGGGCTACTTTAGTAAAGGTACCTCGAAATCTGATATCCACACTCAACCTACTCTTTCGAGGTGTGTTGTCCATATGGGTGCGGATCATGACACTTTCTACTGTCACACGAGGTACGAGCTTGGGAGAGTCCCCGATCATGTGTGAGGGAACTCACAAATAGTTCATCCCAAAAGGCCAGGTGATGACGCCTTTGTGGATGCAAACCATGAGGGAACTCCCATGACCAAGTATCTCTAAATCCAACCTATTCGCTTACACCTGAGGTTAGCGATGCGGTCAGGTCATGACATTGTCTTAATTTAAGCCCAAGAAAGAAAGTTAGTGCACTCATCATACTCATCTTGAATTCATCATGTATTAGTCTAGAGAATTTTTTGCAAAGACTTTCATTAGATGATCCAAAAATATGTCATCAACATAAAATTGTACTAATAGAATATTTTTACCTTCTCTTCTTATGAAGAATGTAGTGTACATATTACCTTTGACAAAACCATTCTAGATAAGGAAATTGCTAAGTCTTTCATACTAAGCTCTAGGGACTTATTTCAGACCATACACTGCTTTCTTCAATTTGAAAACATGATCAAACTTTCTAGGCTCTTCAAATCCAGGAGGTTGTTCTATGAACACCTTCTTTTCAATGAATTCATTCAAGAACGCACTTTTCACGTCCATCTGGAAAATTTTGAAATCATGAAAACAATCATAAGTGAGTAGAAGTTTGATAGCCTCTAACCTTGCTACTAGAATGTATGTCTTGTCGTAATCGATTCCTTCTTCCTGAGAGTAGCCTTTAGCCACAAGCCTTCCCTTGTTTCTTATGATTTTACCTTTGTCATCTAGCTTGTTTCTGAAACCCGTTTTGTTCTAATCACCAGATGATCTTTTGGCCTTGGTATAAGTTCCCAAACTTCATTTAGTTTGAATTGATGTAACTCTTCTTGCATGGTTCCTATCTAGCTTTCATTGAGAGAGCTTCCTCAATCCCTTTCGGCTCAACTTCTGAAATGAGTGCCAAAATGTTGATAGTATCTTTCAAAGTTGATCTTGTTATAATCTTGTCTTCAATATTCCCAATGATGAGGTCTTTTGGGTGACTGGACTTATGCTTCTAGTTTTTGTAGTATTTGTCCTCAGATCTGGGAATTTCTTCTTTGTTAGATTGCTTCTTAGGTTCATTAGATGCGGTAACATCTGATACTGATAACTTCTGAAGATCTTGCACTTGCTGAAGAGAATCCCGTTGTTGGGAATGTTCAAAATTCTTCTACAGTACCTTTATTGTTCTCGTCAAACTTCACATTGATTTATTCTTCCACCATTTGAGAGTTCTTACTGTAAACTCTGAAGGCTTTGCTAGTGGATGAATATCCTAAGAAAATTCCTTCATTTGACTTTTCATCAAGCTTTCCAAGTCGATCGTTAGCATTCTTAAGAATAAAACATTTATAGCCAAATACTCGAAAATATGATATGCTTGGTTTTCTGCCTCTGAAAAGTTCAGAGAGAGTTTTCTCCAAATAATGTCCGAAAAAATATGATTTATAATGTAGTAGGTGGTAGCAACAGCTTTTGCCCAAAAATATGATGTAACTTTGCTTTCAATTAAAAGAGTTCTTTTCATTTTTTGCAAATGACGATTTTTTCCTTTCTACAACATTGTTTTGTTCGGGGTGTAGGAGTTGAAAATTGATGCTCAAATCCATTTTCGTCACAAAAATTAGAGAAACTTTGATTTTCAAACTCACCCCCATAATTTGTTTTAATGCAAGAAATAGTATAACCCTTTTTCATTTTGAACTCTTTTTGCAAATTTTGAGAAACATGAAAATGTTTCATGCTTATGTGCAAGAAAGAAAACCCAAGTATACGTGGTGTAGTCATCAACAATGACTAGACAATACCTTTTTCTTCCAAAAGCTTTGAGTTCTTGTTGGTCCTAAGATGTCCATATGAAGAAATTGCAAAGCACGTTTAGTGGTAACATGATTAATGGGTTTGAAGGTACTCCTTACCTATTTTCCAAGAGCACACACTAAGCAAGTTTCAAAATTTTCAAATCTAACGTCTGGTAACCCTCATATGAGCTTTGTTGTTGACGGCCTTTGGATTTGCTGGGTGCTAATGTGCCCAAGTTTCTTGTGCAAAAGGTTCAAATCATCTTTGATATATACTAGGGCATCGTATATCATTAGACTTTATGTCTAATAGATATATATTTCCATGCTTGCTCCCTATGAAGGATTGCTTGTTGTTGACTTGTTCTAGGAGCACTTGTCTTCTTGTAAACAAATTCCGAAGCCGATGTCATAAAGTTGATGATGTTGAGAAGGTTATACATACCTTTGACTAAAGAAACACCCTTAATTATGAGACTTCCAATTTTGATTGTCCCCTTGCCAATTATCTTTCCTTTGTTATTGCCACCAAAGGATACTTCCACCATTGAATTTTAAGATTTTGATAAACTTAGATGGATCTCCTATCATGTGCCTTGAGCATCCATTATCAAGGTACCATTTATTTACCTTTTTTTTGGTACCTGCAATCAAAAAAATATATTTAAGCCTTCTTTGGTACCCACACTTGCCTGGGTCCTCTTCGGTTAGAAGGTTCTATACTTAGAATGTTTCTTTGAAATGGTTTCCAACTTTTTGGGCAATCATTTTCAAAATGATTTGGATTCTTGCAGATTGAGCACTTAAGGAAACTTCGACCAATAGGCTTTACAAATTGTTTTTGAAAATGATGCTTATAAACGTTTTTTTAAATGTCTTTGTTTTATTCTTTCCTTGAATCCTGGAAAATCATTTTGAAGTGCAATTTTAGACCATACTTGTCATAATAAGGTATTTAAATTGAAAGAAAATGTTCCAAGGTTTTAGAACCAATAGAAAATCTTTTCGCAAGACTCATTTTTCTTTAAAACAAGGTATTGATTCTCTTGAGCTTTGGAAAGATTTTTATCAAGAGTTTTAATCCTTTCCTTTTGAAAAAGATCCTATTGTTTCAATTTTGAATTTTCCCTTTTCAATTTGGAGATCTTACTAAGTGCATCTTTGTAATCAGAATATAATTCATCTATGTAGTTTGAGACTTCCTTAGGTATATCAAAATTGCTCACCTAAATTGCTTCTCCTAAATCTGAATTTGCCATCAAACAGATGTTGGCATATTCTCCATCACTTTCTTCGCATTCGATATCAGTCCAAGTCTCTACCTTTAGTGCTTTCTTTCCTTTTTCAAGTTTGCTTTTCTTTTTCTTCAGTAATGGGCAATTTGGCTTGATGTATCATCTCTTTTTGCATTTGAAGCAAATCACATTTTTGTTATCTTCATTTTCGTTGAAGTTCTTCTTTTGACCAGAAGGTTTGAAAAGTCTTTTCACTTTGAATTTTTTTCCTTTTCTGGCTATCTTGCGGAATTTATTCACCATAAGAGCCATCTTTTCATCATCTTCATCCTCACTCTTAGAATTTGTATCATCAAAATCATAGTTAGATTTTGAACGTAATTATTTTCTTACCTCTAGTGTCTTTTTCATTTAGACATTCTTTAAAGGAATGGAGTGCTCCCACATGTTCATTCATAGAGAGAGGTGATATTTTTTTGAATCTCTTGGATAGATGTCTTAATGTTGTTCCACTCCTTTGACAACCCTTGAAGAATCTTGTTCAGTCTCATAGGGTTCGATACAGGTTGCCCTTGATATGCCAATCCATTGAGAATGTCAGTAAATTTGCTGAACATGTCAGTTATGGATTATTTAGGTTTATTTTGCAGGCTTCGTATTGTTAGAGAAGAATCTTTACCTTTGTCTCCATAACTTGATCAGTTCCTTAATACGTCACTGCAACCTGTCCCAAATTTCTTTCGCCGATTTGCATGAGGAAATTCGATTTTATTTAGTAGGTGATAATGCACAATATAAGAAATAGACTGCTTTAGCATCTGCTGCTTCTCTTTTAGTGATGTCCGTATCAGACGGAGTTGAGACTTCTAGTTTTTTGCCTTCTTCTTTGGATGAAGAACTTTTAAGTATTAAGCCTTTCAGAACAACATTCTATTCCAAGAGATCCTTGGATATGATGAATTCTTTCATCTTGTTCCTCCAGATGTTTTTAGTCTATTCCATCAGAGTATGGAGGCCTTGTATCACTTTGTCTTTTCATCAGTCTTGGTGCAAATCTCAGAAGTAATAAAGCACTTCAATGAGGAGTAATCGAGGCATTGGTACTAATTGTTAGGGCTAGATGAATCACCTAGAGGAGGCGAATATGTGATAATGTGGAAGAAAAAGAATTTAAAACGTTATTGCAACGGAACAATTACTGATTACTATTTGAACAACTGTCAGATCTTACCTATGTGCAATAACCCTTAAGACTGACAAAAAAAAGAAAAGAAAAGAGAGTAAGGGATAGAGCATTACACACAAACAATTATAGTGATTTGGCTTTAGCAAACCTACATATATTCTCCCATGTTAATAGCCGATTGGCTGGATTTCACTAGATTAATTTGTCAAAGGTTACAAGATTTGAGTAAGGAATATTTAAGATTTTGTGAACAAATCCTTACACACTCTCAATCTCTAAAAGATTACAGATATAACTCTTAGAGACAAATTTGAATAAATGGAGAACACTCAAAACTTATGAATTATAGACTTCATAATGTTAGCTCTCTGCATGAATTCCTTTAAGCTTCTCGACCTTTTTATATAAACTTCTATATCCTAGTTAACCATTGGACATTTCATTAGAGGGTCACTCAGCCAGCCTTCTCATTGGTCTTGAACGTTGTTAGAAGATCTAACAGTTTCAAGGTTGTTGAGATTGAAGTCTCTTGTTGATTTTGCCGCCCATATAGTAGATAGAGTTTTCTTAAGTAGAGTACTTCATTTGGAAAAAGAATTTCGCCTTTTGAAGATTGATTCATCCAAGATTCTCTAAAATCCATCTTAAAAGATTGGGTTCGATATTCCTTCTTTCTTGAATAAATCTCTTAATTATATAAAAAAATCCACCAATTTTCTGGCCATTACAAGAGGATTGTCTTCTAGAACAATATCTTGATAACCAAATATCAAAGATATGAATTACTTCAGGCCTTAGAGTATGATTCCTAGAGTCTGATGAGTAATGTATGATGATGCTCATCAAAGTTTCCATATGGAAAAACTTTTCATCAGAATCAATGAAATTTTGTTAATCATCAAAACTAGTAAGGGAATTTTCCTCAACAATCTCTGCCTATTTAATCAATTGAATGTAAACTAGAATTCTTGATTCCCGTACACCTATTGAGGTTTTACAAAAATGTCAACTTTTATTCTTCCCCCAAATTTCTTGGTTGTGTTTGTTATGCTTGCAACACCGCCTTTAAGAGTAAGTGGCAAACTTGTGGTCTTTGCTGCATTTTTTTTTTTTTTTTTTGATTATTCATCTACTCGAAAGGGTTATAGGTGTTATTACCCTCCTTTTAGGTGTGCCATTATATCTATGGATTAGATTTTTCACAAGTCTAATTCCTATTATTTTGCTCCACCCCTTTAGGGGAGTGTCTTAGTGTAGAGGTGTTACCCATTCTAAATGTTACTGAAGATATTACTTACCCTCCTCCTTTAATAGTCTTTCATAGTCATCTTCTTTCACAAGAGGAGAACAATGTAATGTAAGAAGAAGATAATATAGTATCTCAGGGGGAGATAACAGAGCAACCACTTTAGGGGAGACCACACTTACTAGGCAAAATATTGAAACATTGAAAACATATAGTCATGGGGATCCCACTGCCAATACTCATATTAAGACGATTGATGCATTGTCCCGATCGGTCATCATCTCTAGATAGAATTTCATTACTCCTTATGGTAAGGTTTCTCCTTCTGATCTTCACATTACACTTCGAAAGGGTATTAGAACTTGTACTATTTTATTTTCTATATTCTCTCATATGACTCTTTGTCTAGCTCTTAACGTACTTTTGTGTCTTCTTTATTTTCTGACTTTGTTCCATCAAATTGGTAGGAAGCTTTTGCAGATGAGAAGTGGAAGGCATCAATGGTGGATGAGATGCATGCTTAGAAGCAAAATGGCACATGGGGTCTTATTTTTCTTCCTATGGGAAATAACATTAGGATATAAGTGGGTGTTTATAGTCAAACATGAGATGGATGGTAGTGTGGACATATGTAAAGCACGTCTGGTGGAAAAGTGATTGATAATGATGAAATCAACTAGTTGAAAAAGTTTTTTAAGTGTGGTTGACCCTACCTTGAAGCTGGTTAGGCCACTTAGGAATTTAGCTAAGCCTAGACTTGACTCGGGCTCTCTCGAGCCCATATAATTCACAACTTGGGGTATAAATCATTAACATGCAAATGATTTTAATTAGAAGTCACTACTAATCAGTTTTTGGTGAGTCGATTAGATACTCAAGTAAAAGTATTGGAAGTTATATTTTACTCATAAGAAGCAGAAATTGTAAGTTTGGGGATTTGATTACACTATATTACTCTAACCTCGTTTTGGTACCTTTTCTCTTTTATTTTCATTTTCATTTTTTTTTTTGCATGTAGTTTGAATTAAATTTAACCTATCTCTAATGTGCAAAGTGGTCAAGGTAGCACCGACACGCGACACGTGACACGCGACATGACACGACACGACACGCGACACGCAATTTCTCAAAAAGTAGAGAATTCCGACACGTTCCGACACGTTAAATATTAAATAAATATTTATATATATATGATTAATTATTATATTTAAATTAATTTATTCAAATTCATAAATAAAATAATAAAAAAAAGAGCCTATAATAAATTTATACTAATAACATTAATAAATTTATTCATAAAAAATTGAAAAGACATTTTTTTACTTTAACAAAAGTTATCGATGAAATAATTAACTAATGAAAGATTAGAGTCAAAATAAATTTATATTTTTTTATAATGATAAAAATTTATCATTATTTAATATTTGGTGCTTTTATTTTTTGAAATAACTTTTTAACCTGTCTATTTATTTATTTTTTAGGCTTATAATGTATTAATAAAGTTATTTAATGTTTTATATATCTTTTTAGGATTTAAATGGGTCCCACCCATTTATTTCAGCACACGTTTTCTTCCCCACCCCCACCCACCCTCACTTCCCCTGCGCCTGCGCCTGTTGCTTCCCCGCAGAGGCTTTCTTTCCCCTGCACGAGGCTTGCAGGCTTTCTTTCCCCCACCTGCACAAGGCTTTTTTTCCCCCAGAAGCTGTCACGCCTCGTCTCTCTCCTTTCTCTTCTCCCTAAAAACCCTAGCAATCACCTTATTTTTCCTCTCTTTTGCTCGGTCTGACGTCTCCACCTCTCTCGCCGCTGCCTCACCTCCGTTCTTCCCTTTGCCGTCGAAGCCTCATGTCTAGCCCTCCATCGCGGTGTTGCGGTTTTTCATCTCAGCGTTGCAGTCGGCGGTCGTAGCCGACCAAGACGATCAAGAAGGCTTCTCGGCGCAGTCGGCGGTCGCAGCCTTCTCCGGCGTTACAGTCGGTGGTCGCAGCCCTCCCTCGTGTGAGCGACGGCTCCCTCACCCTTGCCTCCACCCTCCATCACCTTCTTCCTTCGCACCGCAGATCCGCCATCCGGACACGCTCCGACGCGCGTGTCGAAAAGAGTTGACCACGTGTCGGAAACTCCGACACGCGTTGACCGCGTGTCCGAGCGTGTCCGAGCGTGTCGGACACGTGTCGGGGTGTCCGACACGACACGGAGGCCTTAGGAACGTGTCGGTGCTACCTAGAAAGTGGTTATGCGAGTTTACAATCATTATTGAACACTCAATAAAACACGATAACAAATAAATTGCAAACATAGGGAGAAAATGCTTACCTTTGACCAACAAAAGTATCTGCAATGTTAATTTGAAAATTACATCAACAACCTGAAAATGATTTCTAATTAACATGCAGTTTCATTCAAAAGCTTTTTTTTTTTTTTTATTCAGATTTTCTCATGTTTAATGAAAATCATATTTTATGTAGTACATGCTACTAATCTAACATGACATAGCAATATGACATGACCTAAACTACATGACATGTATGTGTTTAATATTTCTTTTTTTTTTTGGTGAAAATTTGAAATTAGAAAATAACCAAAATAAATAACCTAGTTGTAGATATTATCCAATTCAATTTAAGGATTAAACTAGGCTGAATCCTAATTTAAATTGTAATGTTATCTTAACTAGATAATCCCTAACCAGAATGCAATTATATAGAAAGAGCTATCTAAAATTATTAAAAGAAGATCATATAGAATCCAATTAAACCTACAATCTTATCCTCAAACGCAATGTTACCAATTAAAATCTGCATTTTTTTTGTGATTTTCTTTTAAAATAAGAATAAAGTCAAATAAAATCTAGCAACGGACAACATCCACTACCCAAGATATTATCCATATTCATTTAAATTTAGAAACAATTTGACAATCGTTTCCCAAGCATGAGGATTAGATTGGCCAATTTTTCATGCAATCGTGAAATGTATCTTGGGTATCGGATCGGATTGACAATTATAACACATTAGAAAATTAGAGAATAATCCATAATTTAAAAAAGCTCCTCGATATTTTGGATAAGATAATATATCAAGGAATTCAATCAAATGTATCGATAATATTTCAAATAAGGAAGTGAATATTCAAAAATCAAATTAGACAAGATTTTTACCTAATCCAAATATTAGCTTTTAAATTTGGCTGACTTGCGAATCACGATCAGTGGTGGATTGGCGGTGAGTTGGTTAATGGTGTTGGTGTTCACGACAGGACGGAGAGACTCACGAACTCCAACTGACGTCGAGGTCAGCTACGTTTGGCTCGGCGGACGGAGAGACTCACGAGCTCCAACTGACGTCGAGGTCAGCTACGTTTGGCATGGCCTGGCTCGAGCTTGGACGGCAGCTCGCCGTCATCGCTAGGAACTCTGCGGATGGCTTAGCAGGCTGCACGGGAGCGGCTCGTGTCAGGGACAGCAGCTCGGTCTCGGAGGGACGTTGTGGCTTCAGCAGGCTCGCCAGGGCTCTGTGGATGTCTCGACACTGCAGGAGCTCCAGGCGGCTTTGCGGTGAGGATGGTGCCATCCACGGTTTAGTTTCAGCAGCGACGTCGGCTTTTCTCGAGCACCAGGAAACCTGTGAAAGAATCAGGAAAAGATTAATCGTCGAGAGGGCTTGAAACGCCGGGAACCACCTCGAGCTGCTCACTGGAAGCTGCGACTGAAAGCTGCTGGACGTTAAGGATATCGGGCACGTATTGGGCAGCAGATATGGACGGCAGCAGCTTAGGACTGCGCATAGGGGCTGCAGAAAATTCGCTGGGTCTATTGGTAGTGGGTTTAGAATGCTTGACTGCAAAACGTTGACCATAAGACCACGTAGATCTACTGATACAATTATCGAACACCCGGACTCCTCGACGATTGCCGACGAACTCTGCTGGATCAGTCAAGTGGAAGAACACCGCCAGTGAGCAACCGAGAACAAAGTTTTGCCCTTTGTCTCCCTCTCTTTGGGTTTTTCCTTTTCTCCCTCTTCTCTTTTGCGGAGAACGTGTGTTCTCTGTGTTGCGGCCGTGACTGCCCTCTCTCTATTGCGCTCTTCTCGACGAGGCAGAGTGTATTGATTGTGGGGGGAGGATTGTGTGGCCTTCCCCCCACAATCGTGAACCCAAGGCTTGCTTTTTATAGGCTCCACTTTAAGGTTTCTCTTTCATAAGTAAAATATTTCACTTCCAAATTAGATATTCAACTTAGGCCATTTTCTAATTTTTTTTCTAGTTAAAATCAGAAAACAACATGAATTATCTTCGAAGTATCTTATTTAATAATTCGATAATTCAATTATTCCAACTTGCTCTACAATGCAAATTGCTGCCACACAGATATTCTATGAGCTTAATCAAAATTATATGCTCTAACAGACTTAGTTTAGCTTATTAATTGACTTCAGAACCTTCCATCTAAGTCCATCCCTTGTTGTAGGCTAAAATTTAGTCTCTAAATATCTATGCAATTAATAAGTAATTGGGTCACTAAAACTTAGGTGTTAATATTAACCAAGAGTTTGAGATAATGATCTTGGAAAGCTCCAATACTTTTTAGAATTGAAATTGCAGATCTTCAAAAAGTATCTTTCGATCCCAAAGAAAGTATGTCCTTGATGTTTTGACAGATGATTTATTAGGACATAGTCCCTCTAATATACCTATTGAGGTCAATACTTGTTTTCAAGAAAATGATGGTGCTTTGGTGGATAAGGGTTGTTATCAACGATTAGTGGGCAAGTTGATTTATTTGTCCCACATCCGACCTAATATTGTTTTGCTATGAGCCTAGTGAGTCACTTTATGCATCACACATACTCTACTCATATGAATGTTGCTTTTCAATCATCCGGTATTTGAAGTCCACTCTTGGGAAAGAGATCCTTTTGTCTCCTTATGATGGCTAGAAAATTGAAGCCTATACAGATGTTGATTGGGCTAGATCCTCTGATCATAATTCTATTTTGGGTTAATACTTTAAAAAACCCTAAACTAGTATATTTATGACAAATTTACTCTAAATTAATTTTTTGATCATGAAAACTGGTACATTTGTGACAAATTTACCTCAAACTAATTTATTTGATGACAAATTTATCTCAAACTAATTTATTTGACTGCAAAAAACCCAAGACTGATAAATTTGTGATAAATATATCATCCACTAAATTGGATTAATACCACAAAAAAATCACAAAAGTTGTAAATTGTGACAAATGGAGCGTAAAATCCCATATTGGTATACCAGTAAACTATCACATGTCATTTAACTTAATAATTTGATAGTAAAATTTAAAGAAAACTAACAGAGGGTAAATTTGTTACAAGTGTATCCGTTTGTGATAAATTTGTTAGAGGTATACTAGTTTGGGGTTTTTGGTGGTAAAAATAATAATTTGAGGTAAATTTATCACATGTAGATTAGTTTGGGGTTTTTTTTTAGGATATTAACCCTTCTATTTTTAGGTATTGTACTTTCTTATGAGAAAATTTTGTCACTTGGTGTAGTAAAAAGCAAAATGTGATTGCTCAATCTAGTGCTTATGCAGAGTTTTGTGACAATAGTTTAGGGAGTTTGTGAGCCATCATGGCTTAAAAGATTATTTGAAGAATTTGGTATATCGATTCATTTTCCTATGATGTTATATTGTGATAATATAGCCTATTAGTATTGAGATTGACAAACACTTTATCGAGAAGTTGAGAGAGTTGTTTGTTTGTATGCCATTTGTTCAGTCCAGTGATCAACTTGTTGATGTGTCCACTAAATGATTATGTGGTAAATCCTAACATATATTATATTTATGCTCCAACTTGAGGGGAAGTGTTGAGAGTATTTGACCAATATAGATATATTTGTCCATTTATTTTATGTATGGCGGCAATAAAGATGATATTATAATTTTGACCTCTTGGCCTTATTATAAATAGTAGCTTGGGGCCACATCCACCTAACCAAGCATTTACTTTAGATGTCTCTCGACACGATGTGATTACAGTATGCTGATGGATACCGGCATCAGCTGTTCTATGAGCTATCATCGCACTCTTACAGAATTATAGACTTCAATGTAGTTCCCTGCAGTGTTGTTCCAGCTGTTGTCTCTCTCCATCGCCTTCCGCACAAGGCTGGTCCATTCATCTGGTTCTGCAACAGCAGTTATAAAGTAAGTCACACAACGAGAAGATAGTAAAAGATAAAATATCTTGTCCTAGTCCAGACCACAGCTTCTTTTAGTGGTTTTTGCGTCTTCTTGCAATTCTTTAAGTGGAATAGTCCTTTAGGAATTTCATTGAAGGAAAATGAAGCTGTCATTGCATAATCAAGTTCTTGAGACAAATTTCATATTTCATGAGTCAATGCTTTCCATCTGATGATTCTCTTCACAGAACTTAACTACACAGAAAAAGGTCAAATGGTGGCACTGATTAGCAAGAGTTTAGATCTCAGTCCAACGGCTGAAGGAATTAACAGAAGATGTAAAGCATCAATTACTGGGGAGAGGTTGACATGTAGAGGGGCCTTAGAAAATAAAAATAAATTAAAATAGGTCTTGCTGATTCTGAGGTTGTTGCACTATGGCCTCTGTAGTTCCTTGAGCCGGTGAAATGACATAAAGTGGCCAAGAATATTTGTTTGGCAAAAAGGTTTTCCCATTTACAAGCTTCCACCGAGTGGTTGCAGATATCAGTAGCCCCACGAAAAGTATATTATTGATATTAATTCTCTTTTAATGATGTGGATTGGATAGTTCCTACACAACAGCGATCGGTTTCAGACTTAATATGTTATGAGGTTACAAGAAAAGTGTAGCAACAAGTTGCAAAGATTCAAGCTCAAACCTAGAAGCTACTTATAAGTAATGAGAGGGAGAGAAAAAAGCAGAACTTACTGTTTTTATAAAGAGAAAAGGCACGGTCTAAAGCCCAGTTCAAGGACCCTTCATCAATTCCTTCAAAGACAAACCTAGGAAACACGAAAAACCTTCAGTGACATCATGTCATGTAAAGCAGCAAACAAGAGACATCAAAATCAGTTGCAGAATCAAACTCCCACACAAACACCAATTCTCAGTGATAATGGCATGTAATTTTCCTTATGCAAATAAGAATCGGGAGAGCACTACATGCTGAATGACCAACACTTAATACAAAGAATTTCTATTAAAGTATTAGGA
Organism: Eucalyptus sideroxylon; assembly: GCA_014182405.2. Classification (NCBI taxonomy): domain Eukaryota; kingdom Viridiplantae; phylum Streptophyta; class Magnoliopsida; order Myrtales; family Myrtaceae; genus Eucalyptus; species Eucalyptus sideroxylon. Next base: position 26,571,446 of record CM024550.2, read on the forward strand.
GATAATTAAATCCATCTTACTCCTGAGATTTTTCCAAATAATTTATAAATGCACAAAAATTTTCATTTAACCAAAGGATGGTGGTGCAAATTCCACCTCTTTCGAAAAAAACTCAAGTTCAATGAGTCTAAACAGAATACCCATTTGCCATATGGCTGTTTGAGTGATCATCGATGTCAAAGACTGTGTCAGCCAGACCACCAGTTCTCCTCACTATTGGGACCTAGACATGTAAGTGGAAATCAGATTAAAAACTGATCACACATAATTAGTTTTCCGCACAATTAATAAGTACCCTCTAAATTGATACAGGAACAAAGAAGTAATTGCATGCATCAGCCACATCAAACTGTCCAGTTAAGCATCCATAAAGATTAACGCTTCTGTAAGTCAATCAATTTTATGAACATTAAAAACACAGGTAACCTATGCTAATAGGTTGTCCTAAAACCTTGTGTACATAGGAGGTGGTAATAGTTCCTATCACAAGTACTCTGGTGACCACCCAATCATAAACAAAATGCCAAGAACAATTTATTCAAGGAGATACATACCCCGCCATATCTCATTCCAAACATTTGGGCAAGTCCACAAGGCTCATACAAGGAAGGGACTAACACCATGTCAGCTGCAGCATAGAGCATGTGGGACAGCTCTTCACTGTAAAAAGAACAAAAGAACACATGATCTAATATCGAATACCGTTAGCAATAGAGCCCGTGCAGCACAGGGAAAGTCTTTGATTACAAATTGAAAATAAACAACATAACATAACTCCAAATGTAACTACATAACATTATTTCAATAGAACTTCCAATGTTCACATGGTCATTAACTTAGTTATTAGCTTCGGTCTCCTCTTCCCTTGATACCAAAGGTAACTGTCCGTTTTTTTTTCCTTTGGGGGGGGAGTCTTAACTGCCTGATTCAAGATTCTTGTGTCAACCTCTAACTTCAGAGTACGTTTTTAGTTTAAAGTTTCTCCTAAATATAAGTCTACTGAAACCTGACTTTACATTCTTATGTTATAAGTTTTTATTTAGATTAGGTAGACTGGTTAGCACCTTGAAGTTTAGTTCAAATTGTAGTTTAGGTTAAGCAATAACCTCAGATCTTAATATGTGATTTGATGTGCAATCACAATGATTGGTCACACATGGTGCAGACGAGGCCAGCAATGGCACTATTTAATCGACGGTGACTACTATCCATGAAATCAGCCATTGCAATAGGTAGTATGCAGGAGGTGTTGCAGAAGGACGGATGAGGAAAACATTACTAAGTAGGAGGTGTTGCAGAAAGACATATAGGAAAACATTTCTTTTGCCTAATCAAGTCATCCTGCATGAAGCTTATGATATGAACCTCTTTTTAATTACTCCATACTGCTCGAGGATAAACACTAAAGAAAGGGTTTACTAGATGATTATGCAAAGAAGATCCTCTCTTAGGAGCTAAACAACAGGTGAAGTCTTGGCTAGGAGACCATTACTTTCAGTAAGGTAATTTACCTGTACATGAGAAGAATACGGATTGCAGGACCTTCATTGTACTACAAAATGGGGGATGGAGAAACATATGTCAGAGGATCCCATATTGTGAAACTCATGAAGAAAAACTAGCAGATAATCACATCAATAACTTAACCAATCAAAAGCTCCTTAGGTGGAAGCATTTGTTTCAGTTTACATCCGGCAATCATAAGTTTAACCTTCTAATCTATAATTTTAATTTTAGTTCTTACTCCCTAGAGACAAAAAGGTTTAGTAGCAGCTCAACAAAATAAGAGGACAAGATCAGAAAAATTCTTAGCTCTGAATAGGAAACACATTTGCTGGGGGAAAGCAAAAGAGACTGATGCTCAATCTAGAGGAGCAAAAATTCAGCCAACCTGTAGCCCCTACCAAAGGGCAAGGAAGATGATGTTTCCCATATGCTACTCAAGTTTCATTTACTATGTTGTGGGATTTTTCTTAAGGAGAGAGAACTTTTTTTGAGTAATTTCTGCAAAGCACATGCAACCAGGTGAAGTTGAAAAATCGACACAGTTGCCTATGCAACCATAGCATAAGACAATGTAGACTAGATTGAAAAAATGGCACCAATAAACAAAAATTATAGTTTGACCCAAAAATAAAATAAAATTATAGAGCAAATGACATGTACTGAAAGCCATCTTTTAGAAAATATAAAAACAAATTCCTTAAACAGGAAAGAACTCTAGCTCTTGTGACAAAGAGAGAATTGCTAATAGGCACAACTGATTTGCAAATGCAGACTTGCTCAGTAATTCACTTGAACTTATGCAGCGGTCTTAATAAATCAATGAAAAATCTCCCTAAAGTTTTATTGTGTTGAAGGAGTGAGGACCAACTAATTTAGCCAAAAGCCTCATGAGTCATTGCAAGTATTTAACTCTTTAGCAGGCCCTAAGATAAAAGAGCACTGAAGGGACAAAATAGAAGTTTTTGTCCATCTGTCCATTCTGACAGCAGGTTTAGCACATGTTACAAAGAAGCTACAACTGAACATGGTAAAATTGCCATTGACAATGCCATCAAATGCTGTTCACCTTGACCATAAACTGTCCAATGATTTGCTAATGACGGATCAATAACATCTCACTGAATCTTCTAGGGAAAAATAGCAAGTGATAATCTCTGGAAAACTATATAATGGAAAGAGAACAAGGCTGATACTTAATATCAATAAATGACTTGGTTCACACAGTAAAGAGAGATGACAAGTTCTGGCAATTCTAATCTGGAATTTGTTAAGTGCTCAGAGGCAATCATTGACAAGATCCTTCTAAATTCAACAACAGATTATAAAATTATAAACCACAAGACTGTTTACCAAGTCTGCAAGATCTTTGAACTCTCTTTCTACCCGATCATCAGGAGCTTTTCCTAATACAACCATCTGTCCACCCTGGAAGTTCACAGAGCAAGAAAAACTTGTCAAGGCACTACAGCATTATTACTGATAAAAAATAGTCAAGAAATGTGCTAAGCAGATAAATCATACATGAAACTAGAATGACAGCATAAAATCTGCTGTTTGCAAACTTAAGTAGATAAATGTTTGCTCAAAATGACTGGCCTTGTTAACTGCTATTTTTTCCCTCAAAAATAGGAAATGAGCTCAAAGTATGCTGAAGTATTACTTATTCTTTTGCAGGAAAACATGGTTGATGATGGGATTTGACAAACGATAGTTAAATATTGTGATATAATTGGTAAGGGGTGCAACCAGAACAGAGATTACTTGCAGTTTCTAAATTGCTCTACTAATTTGAATTGGCATTGTGAAACCAGAATGTGATGCAAGCATGATCAACTGTTAACTTATAACCAAAGTTCTGGCATGGCAAAGCTAATTGAACTTCAATTTTCTAGAGCTGATTAGGGCTTCCATGAATCATATATTGTGTTGACAGGAATATCTAACAGAGAATAAAAGTTTAACAAGTAGCCACTGTCTACAATCCCACAGTGAATGCTAGATTATGTAAGAATTTTAGATAATGTACAAAAGGTTCCATGATGACCGGATAGTATAGGGAACAGGAAGATGCCTATCTTTACATTGGAGAGCCTGTGGGAAATCCTAGACAGCTAGCTTGCACTGCACTTCTAGGCTCCATTTTTTCTTTAAAAATTGGGCACTTCTCATCAAGCAAGGCATGACACTCACACGTATGTGCAAGCTTTTTTATCGTTAATGTTGTGTTCTACAAGTTCTTCTGTAGTCTCTATGGTTTGTGATATTTTATAGAGTTTCTTTCCCTATTTTTTGTGATAAATAATTGATAGGGAAGTAATACCATGAGACAAAGCTAACATTTTAAAACTTAGGCCTAGATTTCTAAATTGGTAGAACGTACAACAACGGATCTGAGCCTAATTATCCAATCCTTGAATACTTCAAAAGATCCTAAAACCAACCTTCTTTGCAAGGGAAATAGATGTGGTCTAGAAATTACTTGAAATATTATAAAAAACAAAGAAGTCAAAGTGATGACAGAAGATTGCTCATTCAAGTTCTAAAAAATATAAAGCTAGTCTTCGGGAAAAGAGTTCCCAGACAGCTAGGTCAAGCTAAAGTGCCACTGATTTGACTTCAAATCTAGAGTTACATTTAAGGAGTGACTCCAATTTAGTGGAATTTAACTCAACAAGCTGACAACCTGATGTAATTGCTGGAATCATGGAGTATTCAGAAAAATCATAACCTATGTCTTTTAATACCATATTCATAGGTGTCTAACCATCTGGCATTTAGAGAGTACATTTTGATCTAAGAAAAGATGCACAGAAACATACATATTGCTAAACCATGTATTAGTTCAGTGACTGCAACTGTCCTGACATTCCCTCTTCAATTGCCTTCCAATGTGCATCAGTGAGAGAGAGAGAGAGAGAGAGAGAGAGAGAGAGAGAGAGAGAGATGGAAAACGTACGAGTTCCTCGATGTGCTTAATTGCATGAATGATCAAATGAAGCCCCTTTTGAGCAACCAATCTAGTAATACAGACAACCAAGGGCACCTTCTGCTGGGTTCCATTAACCACATCTTTGCCCTCCACTATGCCTGCGCTTTCTACAGGCAAGCCAAGCCCCTTTTGGACATAGTTTTTGCAGAATTTTTTGCCTTCTAGTTTTTGAGCTGGGAAAAACAGGGGGAGAGAGAGAGAGAGAGAGAGAGAGAGAGTCAGCAGTACTTATTAGCTTACTCATTAGCATTGAAATCCACTCAACCCAAGTTCACAAAAACTTAAGGTATACTTTGATTTTGATCCATTTTCTTTCCTAAGAATGGTAGAGCAACTATGCAGTCACCTTTCATGTTGACCACCTCTTGAGGAAGATCAAATGATTCCTCTCTCACACAATTAAGGTGACTCACGTTGCAAGTACAGTAACTAATTCAATGAAATGTCAGTACTGTGTAACCCTTCTTTTGAGCATTAATTTACAGAATGAGCTCTGAAATTGTAGCATCCACAAGAATATCCAAGGAGATTGTCATTTTTAAACAAGCTCAATAAATCGTGTTTATTTCGTCACTAATTCAATGACATGTCAGTACTGTGTAACCCTTCTTTTGAGCATTAATTTACAGAATGAGCTCCCAAATTGTAGCATCCAGAAGAATATCCCAGGAGATTGGCATTTTTAAACAAGCTCAATCCATCATGTTTATTTCGTCTAATCACTGTACAGATTGCCTCATCAGACTAATTGAGACTACCAGCATCAGATGGAACTTTTGCTTTGCATATTGGCAGCAGAAAAATCTCTGGAATAACTTTTACATCTTCATCCGTTAAGGGTTATGTCAGTTCATTCTCCCCAATTGGGTCCTTATCCTTCTTCCATAAATACAGAACTATTCACGCAATAAGCATTGTAAACTTTCTTTCTTGCTGTTAAAACAGAATATTTCACATACCCATGCCTCAGTTAATCTCATGCAAATTGAATAATTTGCAAGCATGTTTGATTAATCCATCTTGCCAGTGAATATTGACAATCAAAGCTAACCATTGCTTTTGAACAAGACAAATTCAAATGCTTAGTGCAGAGCTATAACAGCTAAAAAGTTGATTGTGACAATACAGGTATTTTGTGAGACACTTCTTTGTGAATGCAGAGGCAAAAGAAGAAGAAGAAGAAGAAGAAGAAGAAGAAGAAGAAGAAGAAGAAGAAGAAGAACAAGAACAAGAAGAGGGTAAACATGTCACATCTGTGCTATTTTAGCATTTCCTCATGAATAAAGGGACAATTAGATACATGTATACGCTACATTCCATATTGCTTAGGTTGGGAAGGTTGTGAAGGCTTTGTCCTTGATCTTCTTGGAAAATGCTGATTAGGCAATGAGAAAGGTGAAATGACATGGGGATCACAGGTGTCTCATTTTAAGTAAATATAACACTCTGTACATACTCATTTCAAGAGTCAAACTTGACAAAAAGGTTCCCACACTGTAGGATGGTGAAACAACTGGACAGAGATTAAATCGAATCTCACTAAAAGAGTCCTCTCCAGGTGTATTAGAATTTTTATCTATTTCATTGCCATGTTCACACAATTGTAAACCTACCCCTCTATATAACTGCTGCTCTTTCTCTTGCAACTATATGACTAATTGATGAAGATGTTCAATAGTGAACTAGGCAATATTACACCAGCAGTTAGCACAAATAGTGGCATAGACTTAAGGGAAGTATTTCATGGTGTTTCTGGCTTTTAAATTTATGTTTCATCTATAGCTTTTGTTAAGGTGGTAATATAGGGATTAGACTTTTAACACATTTGGCTATAGCATATAGTAAATAATTCTAATATTGACCAGTTCACATGTTCAAAAACCTCAAGATAGGTCTATTGAGAATGATTTGAAACCCCTTAATTATTTAATAAATGCAAAAAGCTAGGTAGACTATCTACAAGTTGGGGGGCCAAAATTATAAGCTTCTTATCTAGCTTATGACTGCTAAAAACTTGTGTCAAAAGGAGAAGTCATATCACCTCCCCCACTCTCTTTTTCTCTCTTCCACCCCACCCCCCCAATAAAAATAAAAAATAAAAAATAAAAAACCCAAAAAAGAAGACCCTCTAGTTTTGCTCCTGGTCATCTGAAAAAACCATAGTATTAGGTAGGTTTACCACCATGCTTTCTAGCGGAAGACAATAGTCATCTCAGGAAGTAGATGCTGACACTCTTGTCCACCCAAATTGATGGAGGTCTCCATTATCATGCTGCCTATTTCATCTGGTTAGACTCTTGGTAGGATCAGACATTCGCCAGATGCATGCTCTTGCCCAGCAATCTCCACTCTTGAAATGCATGGCATGACCAAAGTACTTGATGTTATGGTAGAGTTAGAGTCAGATTCCATTTGATACCACCACACAGATTAAGTTCAATCCAAAAGAGAAGGCCAATTAGCCTGTTTATATGACCCAGTAAAAAATCAGTGTCCTACAGTGAAGTTATGAACTTTAACTCCGGAACATAATTAAGGGACCCTTTTCTGTTTAGTTCACCTCCACATTTTCTCCCACTTAATCCAAGAGAAAGACCAAACTAGAACTATAAGAATCTTGTGCTGAAAAGCAAGTGGTATAAAAACATCATAATCATAGTTTTGGCTCGCTGGCTGCACACTTTCTAGATTTCCTTAAAAATAACAGTTGCAAAAAATTAAGAAAAACACTCGGTAGATGTGGCTGGAGGATGCTGCAAATTAATGATAACCTTGGGGAAAGGGTAGAGCATCACCATTAAATTTAACAGGCAAGAAGATATCAGTGGCAGGATTCCAGATTGCAGGGTCTATCCCGTTTAGTATGCCAAAGTACCTGAGAAATTCAGTTGGCATTATTAGATGCAACAGACCAGCTTCTATGCAGCATATAAGAACCAAATAAAAGTATTTTTCTCTAACAGTAAAGACAGACAATGCGTGATAACAAAAGTAGAAATGTAAAAGATTTATGTCAATGGAGCATGGATTTCCATACATCAAGTGTGAGTCTGTTTCTCTCCAGACTCACACTTTCATGTGAAAAAACCATAAGTAGTTCAACGCTGGAAGGGCACAAAAAGATTCAATTGTTAAAGTCAGCTTATATGTCTGCCCTGGTATGACCTAGGAATTGAACATTTTCCCTGAGGCTGCGTTTGGAACCAAGGTGGGGAGGAAAATGAGAAAAATGTCCATTAATTGAAATTTTCCCTTCCCTCTCCCTACTCACAAAAATTAAGAATTTTTCAAAACTTTTGACCCAAATTTTCTTCATCTCCATTTACCCTTATTTCCCAAACATAGCATGAAGGATCAATTCTTTCAACTGTCTTTTCAGCTTGGCAGAAAGATGCCTAGCAGAGTTTACAGAAGTAGTACTGTAAAAGTGCATTGCAGAAAGCAAGGATTATACAGAATTTTTCTCAAGTTCTTTCATGAGCTTAAGGTAATAACTCAGAGCTGGAACTTGAAAGCTCCACCATATGGTTCCCCAAAAAATGAGGGTTCACAGCCCTAGAATAGGAAGAGCTGCAAGTCCCTACTCACTAAAAGAATAGATATATAGAATCCAGCTTCACTTGTATAAGGAGTTTGTCTAGGCCTTTCATGCATGTTAAGCTCCGCCACCTCTAATAGCTTAAGCTTTTGGCTTAGACATTCTGACATAGTATCATAGACCTGTTTCAATTGTCCAAGCATTTTTTTCTTTATCGCATCTCCACTTCAATCGCTAGTTGAGGCAGGGAATTTCTTGTTTAGCTGGTAGGACTGTTGCTTGTATGGTGAAGCCGATCCACTTAAATGCACTATGGATATAGACTTGGATTTGAAAAACATCGGCAGTACTGGATAAGTTTATTTGCTCAGAGTTGCTGACTCAAATTAATGAAAATAGGCAGTCATTGTTCCCTGAAGCTTGTTCGCATCAATAAACATTAGCCATTTTAGCTACCAAAACACATCAAGTTAGCTCTAAGCCCGCAATCACTTCCCCCATACACAAGTAATCCCTAAAAATGTGGACAGTTCTTTCCATCTTTGACATGAATTTAATCCATGATTACGTCAAGGGTTCAACTACATTTGGAGAGATTTTAGAGGCTAATCAAGCAATGGTCATTTATGGTCAGAAATAAATATAATTTTTTAGTAGAATCAGTAGCTTCTTCTCAGTCACTGCTTCTCTGATGCTACTTAAACAAAATTGCTCAATAGTATCCCCCTCCACAAGCACAAAACTGAAGGCACATCTATATGCTGAAGCTTGCATTTGCTAACTTTGAGAACATGACTTGATCATTTGATCTCTAAAGCAAACCAAGGCATTGCTGATTTCACTCATCCACAACTTGTTGTTCATTTAAGCAAATACATAGGTATAACACAGTAACCATAAAATTATGCTGCAACAGTCTCCAAAAATAAGGCATTATAAAGATATCACAACATGACAAAGTTCAAATGATAACTAAGAGATTCTCCAAAAGATCAAAGAATATCACGCAAATAGATTCCTACAGATTTTTTTGGCCCAAAAAACTTGAAGAAACTAGCATTTGACTTGAACTAAAAGCCCTAAGAAGTCTTTCAGCATACAAAAAGTTAATGTGCATGTAGGACTCTGAAGCATGTAAAAAGATGAAAAACAAAAGTGAAAAGATGCACTTCATTATAATTAGCACTCAATTCCACAATAATGTATGACAACATATCAGACTTCCCACTGTCACATGGATCTGAGTAAGAGAGAAGGTTGATGGTGACTACACTAATCAATACTTCAGAACTAATAAAATAAGCCCAGACAGAGCATTTGAATGGTGAGACTAAAAGCATAGCTGAACTAGAAAAAGAATACTCACTATAGTGCCAGATCCTTACTTATCTCGGTTTCTTATCAATGTGCTAGAAAGCCATCCTGAGCAAAGTGTTTCCTTGAGATATGTTGGGGAGACTGTCCTGAAAATCAAAAAGAGTGAATTGTTAAGTATAAGATATTTATGAACTTCTATGAATGAAGTAACGGGTATCAGCAATCATGAAATCGAAATCCTATCCACCAATTCATTTTAGCTCACATCTCTTGCATAGCATATTTCTGAGACATTACACGTTCTAATATTTTCATTCTGTACATAGCATCACACAGAACTTCTGAAAGTGCAACAATAAAATAAATCATGATTTGCCATAGCTCTAATAAGGAAAAAAGTTACAAGTTACCAAATGCAACAATGATATTGAATACTTTATGAGGCCTAAAGAGCAATCTCTAAGATCCAGCTAAAAAGAAGGCTGATGAGCAAACATTTGTGAGCATCCCAGTTTGGAGTGTGTGAGATCTTAAGGGATCACTGCCAGCTGTTCTAAAAGCTTAAGCTGTTACATGAAATGCGTGCTTTAATATTTAATTACTCTAATACTTCCCCTCATGCGTAGGCTGGACTTTAGCTAAGCCTAAAGCATGGAAACATATAATTGGGAGACAAACAGGGCCAGGAAAAATTTGAACTCGGGACCTCTTACTTTGATACCATGTGAGATTTTATGAGATGACTGCCAACTATTCTAAAAGCTTAAGCTGTCAGATGAATGGCATGATTTATTTTTCAGTTACTCTAACACAGTCTTCTTGAGGCAGTTCAACTTTAAATGGTTCCACAAACAATCAAGGAATGGATACAAAAATTGATGCATCACTCTTCCAAATTGTTGGATCCTAAATGTTACAGTTCTGAAAGGTTGGGAGCTGAAAAGGATTGAAGAGAGTGAATTCGTATGTCCCTTGATGTGTCAGTTTTAAAAACATTTTTCTTTCAATGAGGGGTTAGCATCAAGTCCACATACAGTTTGGAGCTCTTGAAAAGGCTCAAAAGGAAATGGAATGGGATACATGAGGATTTGGAAGTTTTCTTTCGTGAAAGAGATTAAATATCTGAATGACATAAAATAGATAAGTGCTTCCTTAGAAGAGCGAATAGCAAGAAAACGGACCAAGGGTATTACCAGGAGGTAATTTCTTGGATGCAAAAACCAACGGTTTTGTGGTTCAGGGGAAGACAGAATAACCAACTTCTTCCAAAAGACAGGAGGACAAGTGACACATGATCTTGTGAGTAGGATTAGGACAGAGAAGGGCTTTATGAACAGGGTGCAACAACAAAAGCAATAATCCACAACCCCTTGAGGGCACTGTCATAATTCCAATAAAACTTAGCTTTTGACAACAAGAGTGGAAGGTATGTCTCTCAAACATATCACCATATATTTCCAGGATAGTTCATACACCTGTCAAAGATGGTAAGGCTCAGGCACATAAATAAAGTGTTAAGCAGGGCCGCAGGAAAGAATTTATGTCTTCAGGGAACTTCCATCAGAACTTTGCTTTTCTTACTTTATTAGGATGATGAGGCTTCAGTGGCTGGGTGTTTTGAGCAACATAGGCAAACATTAAAGAAAAGTTCAAAACAACTCCAGAGGACTAGTCAACTCTCAAAGCTGTAAAACCAAGCCATATATGCTCAAGCACACACTCAAGCACCAGAGATTCTTGTTTGGTTCCATGAACACCTAAGATAGGCACTTGTTTGAGCTCGGTATATTTCTGAACTAAGATTCTGAAAAGTCAACTGTAGCAGTGATGCCAAAAGAAATTTGACACACATATATCAAAAGTTTTCAGTAAATTAAATGTAATAATTTCTTTGAAGAACTTAAAAAAGTTAACTTCCCAAATGGGACTCTAGCAGAAGGAACTTGAGAGTAATCTGTAAATGATTGGTTAAGGCCTCAAGCGCAAACTGTCTCCACGAAAATGCAGTTGGATGTAATGATGGGCTTAGGCCATTTCCTGAATATTTTCTGAAGGCTTCTATAGATAGATGCATAAAATTTAAGTGACTCCCCCAATCAGGATAACTTACACAACTGCATTACTGTAAACAATTCCTCCTTTCAGCAAACTCAATCTCTCAGGATTATGACCAATAGTTCGATCATCTACCGCCTGCCATGATGGTTAGAAAGAGACAAATGATTTTGATCATGAAGTACAAAAACCTAACAATAAAGGGGAAATAAATGGTGATTGAAAACTAAAAAGGATGAAGACTCTGACCTGATGAAGATTATTTTTTGAAGGAGACATTTAACCAACATTATGTGAAAAAAATTCTCATCATTTTTGTAAAAAAAGCAACTAGCTTTGACTACAACAAAAATTCCAGGAAATCCACCCAGGATTTCAATGATATTGGATATATGGAAAGTTTTCACATTTCTCTTAGAACTAAGTCAGATGAAGCTTGGTGTCTCTAAATCCATGCTCACACAACTACTTAGCTGCAAAGAAGTGATGAAAGTATAGTAAAAAAGAATATACTGATCAGGAAAAAAAAAAGAACCAAATTATTGCTCTTCAATCCTTTCTGCCTAGAAATCTTGATCCAAGTGACACCATTTTCAACATCCTTTGCAAATAGGTAGACATTTGTTTCTACAGTAGAAGCTCAATTCCTGATGACAGCAACTAAATAAGGATGAATCAAAGTTTGGCAGATATAGGAACCATGCGACCAAAGATATATCCCATGTGGGAGTCATATTTAATATGACAAGCAACAATGAAGCTAAGACATGTTGTACAAGGAAGCAGCATAATAAGTGCCTTTCATTAGTGGATTCTCCTTTCAAAATGAAGTGATTGATGCTTTGATCCGCATCTTATCTGATCCTGGAGATTAGTGAGGTACTTCATGGCCCTGGGTTTGCCCACTTAGGCAGGCTTCTACATCATTGAAAAAAAAAAAAAAAAAAAAAAAAAAAGAATCCAGAGCTATATGTGAAATTTAAAATTAAGTCCTTATCAGACCTCAATCTAGGATATTGTCGATGGGTTTTATGAGTGACTTCCAACACTAGCTTGTTATAGCAATGGTAGATATAGCTTGTTCAGTTACATTTTTAAATTTATTTATACAGTTGATTGCTGGTAGAAATGCCCTTTGCTCCTCAATTAAGGAGGTACAGTCATAGCTAAAGTTCAAATAATGGCAGAATGGGTCAATTACCTGGACTGGTATGCAGAGTCTATTTATGTTGGCTAAGACTGTAAACATGAGTACAATCTATGGCTCTTTCCTCATCTTTTCCAAATCTAGCCTCAGTAATCCATATTCAGAGCCAGTGAATCTGCCAATCTATGGCTCTTTCCTCATCTTTTCCAAATCTAGCCTCAGTAATCCATATTCAGAGCCAGTGAATCTGCCAGGACACTTTCCTTCATCCAATTTTTGTATGTCGTCTTTTCTCCTTGAAACTCAGTTCCAAAAGAATCTGATCTCTAAATCCTCATATTTTCGGCCACCTTAGCACTGCTAAGTCAGAACTCATGAACCTTATGAATCTGACTGATAAATTTATCTACTGATGTTCTCAACAATTCTATGGTAGATCAACATGACTCTACATTCCACTTGGAAGCAATAACATAAAATAATCCTTTCACAGATGTTCAAACTGAAAGGGTTAATGTAAGTGAGCATTTAAAGTAGCCACACGGGATACTGATGTATGGTACGCATAATTAGAGGTCAGCCATGACCATATAACATTAGCTTATGTAATGCACTTAAAGCTTACCCTATCAGTTGTTGCATAAATTGCACCATCAAGACCACATTTACTGAGCTGCTCTTGTCTGCCAATTTAACACGGCGGCATCGAGCCAGATTGTAATCACATACAGAGAAAGGAAGGAACTATTAGCATTTTTTTCGAAATGTGAAGACAATTAAGCTAAATTCTCGAGCTTGAAGGAGCCTAGGCAACTAATTCAATCCTATACCTAGTTCATCAAGTCAAGAACTGCCATTCCTTATATCATTTAGCTCTATAATTTGAACAGAAAAATCCAAAATTGAAACCACGTAATGAATACATTCCCTCATTTCCATCCAAAGCATTCTGAGTTTCCATCTCACTAAAATATTGATCTATTTTCTTCATAAATGATATGATTGATCTTGGTCAATGGAAACTCTACTCTATTTACGGAATGACATGAAATTTTGCCCACTAAGAAAGTGATGCCTCTTTGAGTCTCATCTCCTCCTTTTTTATTTTTTTTATTTTGAGTCCATTCTTCAGTTCAGTGTGAAGGGACATCTATTATGAAATGAAATTCAATTTTTCCTTCTTTCAGCCAGGGATTTGATGGTATAAGAATTTGCAAGGAAAATAGAAATCCAAACCACGAAAGTGTTCTTTTACTGATTTCAATTCCTTTAAGATTATCATTAACAAATCCTTGGGAGGCTACAAATAAGTATCAAAATCAATTTTGTGTGCCCGTGGCAAAAACTTTCCTTTGGTAAGCACTGGATAGATGTTTTGGTGAGGTAGAAATTTAGTAGATCTATTTTTCAAGCAAAAGGTGATTTTATGTGAGAAAGGCATGAAGGGGAACCACCCCTGCACAAGAGTTACACTAAGACAAATACAAACAAATCATCCAAATTAAAATTTTGGTTTTACAGTAATACAAAAACTCAAAATTTGTAACCATTTATTTGTTGTTAACATCAAAGGCTGTTGTTCTATCCCAAAAAACATTGACGGAAGGATAACAGCATCTAATAATCTTTCCTCAGAGTCATTGACAAAGCAATTTTCTTTCCAAGCCCATAGTTGTTCGGCAACTAGAAGCTTCAGCCTAATGAATGCCTAAAAGTCATAATATTTCGTACTAGTGTTGCTCCAGAGCACTTAATATTACCTATTGACAACTTTTATCACAGTGTGAGTATCCACACAGACACACAAAGCCTTACAAGGGAAGATTATAAAGTTTCACTTACTAAATGACAGATATTTATCGGGTTTATTCACACTATATTCAATAACGTAGAAACTGCCCTAGATGAATCTCATCTAGTAAGTGACTTCTGCACATGGGTTGACTTGGCGCACCCTTGGTTCCTATGACTGAATATTTTCTTTCTAAAATTGATAAAGGCTGGTCAGCCGGCAGAGAAGCTAACCGGACCATGAGTCCAATTATGAATCAAGTGGAGACTATGAAATATTCTGAATTATTTACAGAACTTCAATTGACTGGAATATCTAACATCAGCAAAAATATAAATCAAAGATCCAGCAATCAGATCATATCTACAGATCTATTAACAGACTCATGAAGGGTGCACAACTAAAATCTTACTCAAAGCCTTGTTAATAATTGTCAGGTAATCATCATAATGCAGAAATTATCTTTAACTCGAGTACAATGCAGAAAACAGTTTTAACCAACCTGCATTCACCATAATGCTCCATATTGTGGATTGTCAATGTTATTCTTGGTCTCTGGACATAAAAAATTCTGTGTCAATTAAACTCAATAATCTGTAATGTACATCTGTTATGAATGTAAACAAGAAGAAAGAACCACTTGAAGACAAAAGCCACCAACTGCTATGCTATATAGCAAGATAGCAGACATATCTTCAATCCAACTCCAGTTCAGCCAAGTAGAATAGCAGAGAACGTACCTTAAGTGAGAGATGATGGTACATATCCCAGTAAAGAAGTGGCAAAGCACTTGTTTGCCACTCATGGACATGAATGATATCAGGCTGCACTCCAGTCACCTGCCGTGATTCAGATATATTGCTGAAGATGGATACTGCAATGCCAACAGCCAACACAAGTAGCAAGATCCAAACATTGTTGTCGGCCAGTGGAAAAAATTGGTACTGGCTTAACTAACAAACTCCTTTGAAGCTTTAATAGATAAATACATAGGTAATGAAACTCCTGCATTGCTCCATTTTAAAAAATAATCCAAAACATGCTGATGTACAGCTCATCGTACAATTGTAGCAATGATTTTATAACAAACCAAGGCAAGACCTACTGCATTAAAAATCCTCCAGAAGAAACTCTCAAGATTGTCATTCCCCCAAAGTGAGGTTTCCATTAACATCAGCACGCCAGCTAATGCATGACATACACCACCAAGAGCGGGAACCCATATGATAATGGTATTAACTCATTAGCTGGCTTCATCAGAAGCCACACACTACAGGACATGGTGGATAAGGTAAGAATGGTTTCCATGGCATCCACACTGCAAGGGCCCATTATTCTGATGCCATTTGCAACAACCACAGCCCCAAGACCACAACCACAAGGTCCAAGCCCCAAGAACCCAAATTGGAAATTTGGTGGTCCATCTCAATTTATATAGTGCATGGAAACCTCCATCACTCTCAATGTTGGACTTGGGTACTCACAAACACACAGACATGTTATGCACTGGACACTATACATGTAGCTCATCTATCATTTTGTAGAAATGAAAGATAATTTGACCAGCGGCTGTAAGCTTGCAATTGTGACATTTATATGTGATTCATAAATGTAAATTCTCCACTATACCACACATGATGAGCCAGGCTGACTAGTTAGTTATTCCTATCTTAATAAAGTGCAGATAAAACTCTCACACTACCGAAAGTTATACATAGATAATAACAAAAGAACTTGGAAAACAATCTCAAAGTGACATACCTGCATCCACTCAAGGCAAGCACGGCTGAAGAATATATATGCTTCCAGCTCATTGTATGAACCCCCATAGACATATTTCCCTTTAAAGAATTGATTAGACGGTTCAACAAATATGACAGGAATGCCAGAAACTTCCCCACGATATGCATTAGTCAGTATCCAATTTCCATCATGGAACGAATTATATGTAGTTATTAATGTGAGATCGATAATGTGTTGCTTCTCGATGCATTCGTAGAAAGGAAGCATGACATCAACTGTGTGACCACGTGCCAGGCATGCGCGAGCAAGTCCAGTCACAACATCACCGAGACCTCCAACTTTGGCTATAGGAGCCATCTCAGCAGTAACATGGATGATGTGCATGAGATCAGAATCCTTCTCCACATCAGCTGGAAGCTCAACGCTGACATCCCAAGTAGGGAATTCTTTCTTCCAAAATGGAGTTTCATCACTAGGGGAAGGCCACGCCAAGTCTTTCAACACAGGATTGATAGTATCCACCACACTTTCAGCTCGTGCCTGCATTAAACAACAAATTCAATTTTTTTTTTTTTTTATGTAACGGGTCAGCATCTTTTGCAGCAAACAAGACCTTACAGCATCTATTACAGTTAGTTCTGCACATTGTTATCCCCATTGAATTTGAGTAGAAGATTACACCTCCCTTTGACCAACAACTGGCGGTAATCCACGTTTCCTTGGAGCTAAATTTTTCTGGCTAAGTTCCTCCTTACCATATTCCATGTGACGATAGTTCACTATTCTCAGACCAATCACCACACTTCCTGTTCGAACTGCCCATCATACGCAATCATTGCAAAACCAACTCAGTGTTTCCATCAGTGAATGTCAAACTTCCATCAAAAGAAGCAGATTGCTCCAATATTACCAAGTATCGAGTTGAAGAAGCAATAAGCCAAATCAGTTTCCACCAAAAACCCAGAAAGAAATAACCGCGAGCCCACGTTTAAGAGGCCAGTTAGCATTCAACAGGCCGCAATATAAGTATAAATGGGCACACACAATACCGGAGAGATTACTTGCCTCCAAGTGGACATTCAAGTCCTGGGAGTTTGTGTCCACAGCCTTGATTCTGCGAGAGGCAGAGCTCAAGTTGTAAGTGGCGGTGGCACCGGTGGGAAGACGTGAAGACTTCTTCTTTCTTCTCAGAGAGACTCGTCCTGGAATCAAGCTCGCGTGACCAAAGGCGCCCACCACTGTGTACTCCATCTTCCTTTCTCGACCACCGAACTGCAGTGAGGTCTCGAGATCGGCATTGATCGTTTTAAGATTCTAAAATTAAAGTGCAAGCAAGTGCTGGACGTTTGGCAAGAAATGAAGGTCAAATCCGAAAATATACATAAAACAATATCTCTGCTTTTCCAATTACCAAAAGATAAAAATTTAACAAAAAAAATACACAAAGAAATTCCAAATTATACCCATTGCAATAATTTTTTTTTTGTCACAAAAAATCCAAGACTTATCAATTGTGACACGAATAACCCAACTTTTTTTGGTCAATATTTTAGTTTCATTCAAATTCAGAGTATTTGTGTCATAATGGGCATAGTTCGAGGTTTTTTTAATAATTTTGACAAAAAAAATTACACAAGCTTTTATGTTTTACAAGCAATACACTCATTGTTGAATTAACATTTTAATTATGAGTTGTTTGAACTTGAATTTGAATGTCGCATGACCAGTGAAGGGAAATTGAATAAAAAAAGAAAAACGAAAAAAGAAAAATTCTGAAAATTTATTAAAATTGAAAACTCATCCACATCATTTTTGGAGTGAGCCATGTAGGATATTTAGGGTGCGCGTGATAAAATTTCGTTTCTCGATTTCTCGTTTCTACTGTTAGAACAGGGTTTGGAAATCCGTTTGGTAACGCAATCCGATTTCTCTATTTTTGAAACAGTTTCTATTCCGTAAATAGAGAAATCGAAGAAATCGAAGCTGAAATTTTTAGCTTCTCGGTTTAAAACAGAAAATATAAATTTTTTTCTCAACTTTTCAATTTAGTCCAAAATATTTTAGATCACTAATATTGAAATAGAAATAGAAATAGTTAACTTAGTCCAAAATATTTTAATGATTTTTTAATATAATCATTTTAATCAATATTGATTGAAAATCTTAACCATTGGGCCAAATGGTGGGAATTGAATGAACAAGGCTTCATTTGTTGCACGCAAGAGATTTCACGCATGGTAATAGTCAACTTGCCACATTCATATCTAACGAGTCTTTCTGTACCTACTCTTCCGTAGTACGCCAGACAACGGCTCTATCTTGCTAACTATTTTTTTTATTCATAAACTTCATATTGAGACAGTAAAAATGGGTCAAATCATTAGGGTTTCATCCGATTTTTCTTTTATAAGGAAAAGAGATCTAATAAGGAATCTGTTGTTCTTGTAAGAGTGTTGATGAAAATACAGATTTTGATAATAAATTTTTAAATAATCCTAGTGTTGATAATTTTGAAAAAATTGGTGACGATTTTTTGAACATGGTGAGGATTTTTTTAACAAAATTTGGAAAGAAATTGGAATTAGACTTGAAGTTAGGACTTTTTTAGGAGATTAGACTATTATAATCATGGCTATCATTAGACTTATTTGATTAATGTGAAATCAATTTCGGCAAAAACATAACGACATATTCACTACAATTGAATTTCAATTGATTTTTTATTTGCCACGTCGTTTATTTTTCAAAAGAAAATATTACATAATACGAAACGTAAACGCATGTAATAGGAAATTCCATGAAATTGTATTTTCAATTTTTGTAATGTATTAGTATTATTTCGACTATTATTTTGTATTTGAGGATTTCCTATGTTGTTTTAGTATTATTTCGACTATTATTTTGTATTTGAGGATTTCCTATGTTGTCATCTAATCAATTTCTATTCCTAGAAATTAAAATTTTATTCTGTTATCAAACGGATTTTTGTTAGAAATAGAAATTTTGAGTCGTTATCAAACCTGGTTTCTTTCTTTCAAAACTTGTCCTAATAGAAATCAAGAAATCAATTTCTGCCGAAATCAATTTCTGGAATAGAAATTTTATCATGCGCGCCCTTAGTATTCATGTTAACAATTTTTTGGCTAAAATTGGCTGAAGTGAAAATATTAACAAATTGCAAATTTTTTTAAAAGTATACTAGTCCAATTATGTGAGAGAGATATTGCACGAGCGAGCGAGTGCAAACAAGGAGAGAGAGAGACCAAGTCAACACACACATCGATAGATACAGAGAAGAATTGTTTATTTTGAAAGAGAAATTAACTTTGAATGGTGAGGTGTTATTTTGTCATGAATGGTCACCTCGTTGTCCACATTGGACTCGTTAATTTATATATAAGAAAACCAAAGAGGAATTAAAATTTTACTAAAAAACTCACACATGATTATTTGTCAAAATTTATCAACGGAGATACTTAAGAGATGGATTTTTCTCTAATGTGATACACAAGTGATCTGATAAAAAAAAATTGGATGAAAGTTATGGCACCTTTCCCTAATTAAAAATAAAACTCAATCATCATATAAAGAGGGCAAAAAGTCTAGATAACATGAAGCCCTAACTTCCGCCATTGAATCTCAAATTGAATCTCTAAATGTCCGACGTTTGCTATTAAATGTGTACTTGCGTTTTCTAAACAACTTTTCATTGATTGAATGAGAATTAAAATTTCAAATCTCTAGGATTTTGGCAAAGTGGTTTTACTATTTTGAATTTGTTGATTTTGATTGTTTTCTATGTTTTCTACTTGTATATGGGGTGAAAGCTACTAAAAATCACAATTATACTTATCATGATCCATTTACCCTAAACTATTTTTTATGATACAAAAAATTCCAAACTTGTGCATTTGTGACACATTTACATCAAATTTGTATGGTGTAATACATTTACTCCATTTTTTTTTACTCAAAACTTCTTTTGGTGACATCAAAAATCCAAAACTTCTATTCAGGTGATAAGTACCATAAAAATTTGTACCATAAAAATTTGGTATCACCGAAATTTTTTTTGGGAATTTTGATGTTATGAAAATGTTTAGAATAAATATCTCACATATATATAAGTTGAGGGGGTTTTTTTGTATTAAAACAAAAAAAGTTTTGGTAAATTTGTCACATAAGTACAAGTTTGAAATTTTTGGTGTCGCAAAAAGTAATTTAAGGTAAATGTATCACAATGGACAAAATTTAATTTTTTTTTATGTAACTTTTTCCCTTGTAAGCGAAAGGGAAAATTATAAAACTTGTCGTGGTACTATTACTTGAATTCAAATTCCGTCCCTTTAGGAATGCTGAAAAGTACACCTGATGCCCCCGTCCTTTTAGGTATGCTGAATTTCAATGTTATATTTTGTTTTCCCAACAATATTGGTCATCCTATAGTTTATTTGATATAAAGACACCATAATACTTTTGTATGGTGCTTATTTGAAAGCTACAATTTTTTTCAATCACTTGAATACCACATCAATGTAAAATTATTCATTTTGAATGCCTATTTCGATAATTTGTCCTACTTGGTTTTTTTAATAATACTTTATATCCAACATGGCTTTTTAAAAATAAATTCAAGTCCAAACTGGACAATGAGACTAAAACTATAACGCCTCATGCCAAGAATCGAGTAGAAAAAAAACTGATTCTCTCTAAGATCGAGGTTCTTTTATTTCGAATCCAAGAATCATCATGGCTTGAGTCTGTGTGAGGATGGGTTCTTGAAGTAGATCGAGTAGAAGCCGAGAAGGCGGCAAAGGCCAACGGAGAACAAGAAGAGGAAGGCTGACAAATGGGTGGCAAGAGGCGCCGTTTTCTTAATTGTTCTTTGAAACGGTAGTTGTTCCCTTTTCTCCAATCTTGAATTGTTGAGTGCAGAGATTGGTGTAGGAAGATATGCTTCAAATATGTCAAACTTGTCCGGCAATACTTTGAATCAATCCGAGATTGTAATTGATTGATGAATCAATCTAGGAATAGAATTCTTTTTATTCTCTTGGGAAATATTATTTCCTTTTAGGGTTAATACCTTAAAAAACCCCAAACTGGTACACCTGTGACAAATTTACCCCAAACTATTTTTTTGACCACCAAAAACCCCAAACTGGTACATATGTGACAGATCTACCCTCCGTTAGTTTCCGTTCGATTTTTCCGTTAATTTTGCTGACGTGGTTGCTGACGTGGCAAACCATGTGGAAATTCATAAGTTTAATACCGTTAAAAACCCCAAACTGGTATATTTATGACAAATTTACCCCAAACTGGTATATTTATGACAAATTTACCCCAAGCTGATATATTTACGACAAATTTACTCTAAATTAATTTTTTTGATCATAAAAAACCTAAATTGGTATACATGCGGCACATTTACCATCTTTCAATTTTCCCAAATTTGACTAAGTTGTGATGTCAAATTAATTTTATTTTCTAGATTACTCTAACATTGCATTCATATCATTAATACTTGATTTTTTTTTTTTTTTTTTTTATTGGAATCATTATTAGAAAACTATTCAAAGGCTACCAAATGTGCACTTCATTCTTGTGCCGGGAAGATGCCCATTAACTAAAAGATGGATAGATTGCTTGCGCACATATACAAAAGAATCACACTCAAAGCACACCTGAAATTAGCGACAAACATAAGTGATTTTGGTTCCGGCATTTCAACGAGCATGTGATGTACGAGTCACTCATACCATTCACATGCAAGTTCCATGTTAAAATTTTGACACTTACAATTCAAGGTAGAAAAGACTACGTAACGCTAATAAGGACCAGCAAAGTAAGAGTGATATGTAAGCGTACAAACAGATTGCGGACAAGTAGTAAACCATGTGGGGCTGAGACATAGAAACATAACGCTAAGTTTGTCACAAAACAAAAATGAGTGAAGCAATCACAATATGTGTACTTCTTTTGTATATGTGCGCAAGCGATCTGTCCATCTTTTAGTTAATGGGCATCCTCTCGGCACAAGAATGAAGTGCACATTTGGTAGTCTTTGAATATTTTCTAATAATGATTCCAATAAAAAGAAAAAAAAATTAAGTATTAATGATATGGAGGCAACGTTAGAGTAATCCGGAAAATAAAATTTATTGGACATCACAACTCTGTCAAATTTGGGAAAATTGAAAGATGGTAAATGTGCCGCACGTGTACCAATTTAGGTTTTTATGATCAAAAAAATTAATTAGAGTAAATTTGTTGTAAATATATCAGCTTGGGGTAAATTTGTCATAAATATACCAGTTTGGGGTAAATTTGTCATAAATATACCAGTTTGGGGTAAATTTGTCATAAATATACCAGTTTGGGGTTTTTAATGGTATTAAACTTATGAATTTCCACATGGTTTGCCACGTCAGCAACCACGTCAGCAAAATTAACGGAAAAATCGAACGGAAGCTAACGGAGGGTAGATCTGTCACGTATGTACCAGTTTGGGGTTTTTGGTGGTTAAAAAAATAGTTTGGGGTAAATTTGTCACAAGTGTACCAGTTTGGGGTTTTTTAGGGTATTAACCCTTCCTTTTATTACTTACGTTTTGTACTATATAATGGACATTTTACATTTTGCACTATATATTGGACATTATACATTGAGAATATAATGAATGAACTGTATAGAAAACAAGCTTCTTCTACACCCTATCTTTGGACTTGTGTCATGGTACCGGAGCCTTCGTTTTTAGGCCTAGCTTCAGCACCTTTTTGATTGCCCTCCGGTTTCCCTTTGCTCCTTCATTGTTGCAGAAATAGACACTAACCTGCAAAATAAGGTTAGCACTCTAGTGTAGAAATCGGTATTTGGATATATTCCAATCCAAAGAAATTTTTAACAATACCTTATACCTTTTTCTTATCGATAACATGCCAAAAGATCATTCATCAACCTCTGAGAAATGAATTCCAAAGGAGTTAACCCTACAAGAAACTTCATCAGAATAGAACCTACCTGCTGAAGTTGTCGTGAATTAGGAGCAACAAGTCCAGGCCTAGTCGAGCCATGTCCAGACTCAGTTGATCCAATGGCTCCCTTTCTAGGCTTTGCCAAATCAAGGGTAGCCCATCATGGGCCAGCCTACTTTGGGCCAATTCATTGCAAGCCAGTCCATCTAGTGGCTGCCTGTCCAAGTACCATTTGCCCTGTGGTTCTATGGGCTGACCCAAAATGCTCTATGGCCTAAGAATCAAAGCCACGGAGAACAAACCTAGCCCAATGGAGGCCCAGCAACATAGTTTGGGCAAGCCCATCCATTGGACTAGGAAGGATTCATGTGGGTCAAGCATCCTATTTGAGTATCACGAGTTTGAGAAGGAATCTCAAACCGATTCCTCAACTCGGCTTTTTACTGTATCCAATCCCAACCGTCGGTAGTCATTTGGAGCCTGGCGACCCACTTTACACTTCCATCGCCGATGGGCAAAGCTTTGGCTATCACTCACTAGCTCACCGACTCAGAAAATCATTCAATGTGATCATAAGAATTTTGGCGAGCCCTCGTCACAAAGGATAAAGACGGTTTCCTTGACGGAATCATCCTTGTTTTGATTGACAAGTGTCTAGCCCGACTCTAGAGAAAAATAAATCAAATTTTCCAAACCTAGATAGGGAACTACATAGCCCTAGATGTTATGGTCAGATTGCCTTCAATAGAGGACTCAATGATTATGTGGGAAAATATAAAAGAGATGTATGGAAAATTGGATCGGGCGAAGCTATTCTCCATCACCAGGGCAATATCCAAATTAAAGCAATGAAACAAGTCGATCATGGCATGCTTCAACAAGCTCTTGGCACTTTGGAATGAGCTAGAAGCAGCCAAAGAAAAGCTTGAAGGGCCAGATTCAACCTTACAATAGTACAAGGTGATTAAGGAAAGAGAAAATGTAACTCGCTTCCTCCTGATTCTAAACAACACTTACCTTTTGTTTTAGACTTAGATTTTGGCCATTGACTCAATGCCCTTGCTTGGCTGGATTTGCCAACTCACTACACATGAGAAAAGCCAGCGCCTCACTTAATCGGAATATGTCAAGGCGGGGGAGAGCGTCTTGCTCAAGGCTCAAGCCAAGTAGAGAGGATTGACGAGCAAGTCGTATAACGAAGGAAGGAGGCGGAGTGGACTAGGGTTCGTCGAGGAAGAAGAGAGAACCTTCAATAAGCCTAGGATGGACAACTCAGATTAGCATGATGGGATGATTCCCATTCTTTCCTTTCAGTTGCTAGATCAGACAGATATTATGAAGCCATGTTAGCTCTGACCTTCAAGTCATCCAACGGTCCCGCTTTTGCCATGTCATCCAAAATAAAAAGGGCAAAATTCTAGAGGAAAACATAAATTATTTTGCAATTATTGCAAGTGTTCACGTTACACTATTGATACTTTGTGGAAGTTGTAGAACAAGCTCGAAGAGAAAGGAAAAAAGGAAAAAGGAATTCGCAACTACTTATCAAGTCACTCACCAATTCACTGATAAAATTCATAAGCCAATTAGTCATGACCAATATTAGTAGCTTATGAAGGCCTTGAACAAATTGGATACTTCTCACATAATCAGAAGTTTTTCGGGTACTTCTCATTGCCTGATGATCTCAATACCAACTGATGCATGGACAATTAATTTAGTCGCTAGTGACCACATTATATATGACAAAAGTTTCTTTTAATACCCATGAACAATTACTTTTTCCTATCTTTACTTGTCTTCCAATGGAAATATCACGTATGTTCTTCCAATGGAAATATCACGTATGTTGCTATGATTGGAATTGTAAATCTTAGCCTTCTCATTATGCTTTGGAATGTCCTTTATCTTCCTACTTAATGTTTCAATCTCATTTCTATTTCCAGAATTTGTAAGAAAAATTATTGTCTTGTCATTTTCAACTTGTAATTATTTCTTTTAGACCTTTTCAACTAGTAAACTGATAGGCTTGGGTAGTATCTCAAAAGAGCTATATTTTTAGACTAATTTTTTGACTGATTTTGATTTATCTTGTGTTTTATTAAATAAACAATCATTGTGTAAGATAGCTACTAATGATAAAAATTTGGGAAAAGACCACCAAAAATCCCAAATTTTGCCTAAAGTAACAAATTTACCCCAACTTTTTTTTATGACATGAAAAACCCCGAAGTTTGCTAATTGTGACGCATTTTATCCAAAATTTTTTTTGTGACACAAAAAACCTTGAACTTTCATTTGTATGACACATTTACCCTAAATCATAGGGGCATTTTGGTCTTTTTACTTTTAAAAACTTTTTTTTTCTTTTTTTCTTCTTCTTTCTTCCCTCCGCCCGGTGGAGCCGACGGAGGGAAGCTAGCGTTGGGCGGGCGACACTCGCTAGGGTAGCCCTCGCTAGATTTGGTGAGGGCACCCTTGCCAAGCCCTTGCTCGATGCGGCGCGGGCGGCCCTCGTCGGCATTGGGTGAGGGCCTCCCTTGCCGATCTGGCGAGGGCACCCTTGCCCAACGCCAGCGAGGGCCGCCCTTGCCTAACGCTAGGTGAGGGCGGCCCTCGCCGACATCGGCCTCGCTGGATGCCAACTTCCCTCCGCCATGGCCAGCGGAGGGAAGAGAGAAGAAGAAAAAATAAAAATAAAAAAGAAAAAGAAAAAAATAGAAAGAATAAGATGAAAATGCTCTTAATGCGGTAAATGTGTCATAGTTTGCAACGTTTATGGTTTTTCATGTAAAAAAAAAAGTTTGGGGGTTTTTGGTGATCTTTTCCCTAAAAATTTCATTTCACATGCTCCTTTTTCCAACAAGTAAAAACTATGCTAGCAATGCTTTTTCACTGATTCACATTGATGTTTGGGGACCATATTATACTCCACATTGTGATAGTTCTCAATTCTTTCTTACGATTGTAGATGATTATTCCCATGCTACATGGGCTTTCCTCATGCAATCAAAGAGTTGAGTTTTCCTTCATCTGAAAATGTTTCTCTCCCTATCTTTCTATCTAGAAACAGTTTGGGAAATCTGTTCAAAGGATTTGAACAGATAATGGAAGATAATTCTTCAATAGTGAATGCAAATCCCTATTCTCTTCTCATGGAATCCTTCATGAGAGTAAACACCGTCACCTGTTAGGAGTCGCGGATGCTCTTAAGTTCCAAACTTCTATTCCAAAAACTTTTTGAGAAATTGTGTGGTCATAGCAACTTAACTAATCAATCACATGCTAACTTGTGTTCTTGACGAACAAACTCCATTTGAATTACTTTTTTGGAAGATACCAAAACTTCATCACTTGAGAGTCTTTTGTTGCTTGTGTTATGTCACCACTTTGGGACCTCAAGATAAAATGGGTCATCGAGCCTATCGATGCATATTTATGGGATATTGTCTTTACAAACCATCCAGAAGTGATTTTTTTTGTAAGTGGGGATATTATTTTCAATGAGGATAAATTTCCATTTCATGATGAGGCATCTTTTGCTGAAAATTCTGTCACAACATTTTCTCATCGATTTTTATATGAAGATGATTTATTTAGTGTCAATATATCTTCATTGCACCTCTAGATGGTTTGGTGTTTAATTTCGGCATTAGTACCAATATCTGATGAGATTCCTAATGCCATGATAGCTTTGAACAACTCTATTCATGATCCTTTCGTGCTAATCGAAGAGATTTCCAATCATTCTTCAACAGAATTCCCTTTAGAACATATCATTCTTGATCAATTATCTTTTGTGCCTCAACATGATCCACCACAACACTTAGGTCTATTGCATCCACCTAGACTAAAAATTATGTCTATGCAGCTTTGAATTCACCATGTACCCATTATCCTATTTCCTCCTATGTTTCCTTTCGTTATTTATCATCAAAATATATGTGTTGTATTA
Source organism: Eucalyptus sideroxylon (assembly GCA_014182405.2). Taxonomy (NCBI): domain Eukaryota; kingdom Viridiplantae; phylum Streptophyta; class Magnoliopsida; order Myrtales; family Myrtaceae; genus Eucalyptus; species Eucalyptus sideroxylon. Next base: position 26,598,465 of record CM024550.2, read on the forward strand.
GCTGCATATCCAAGGATTGACGATGATCTTCTTATAATGAGACAGTTAGTGACCCATGTTGGCAATGGGCTATGGAAGCAGAATTGCATGTCTTGATGGAAAATCAAACGTGAGACATTGTACCACTACCGCCTCATTGCAAATTGATCGGCTGCAAGTGGGTATACAAGATTTTTTACAAAGCAAATGGGTTCGTTGAATGTTACAAGGCTCGATTAGTGGCCAAAGGTTTCACGCAACAATGAGGTTTTGATTACTGCGAGACATTCTCACTAGTAGCAAAGGATGTCACCATTCGATCCTTCTTATTGATTATTGCTTTTCATGACTAGCCACCACATCAAATGGATGTTCATAATGCATTCCTCCAAGGTGATTTGGACGAAGAAATATATATGGATCTTTCATAGGGTTTACAGAAGCAAGGGGAGTCTAAGATATGTCGTTTCCATAAATCCCTTTATGATCTCAAACAGGCTTCCCAATAGTGGTATGTCAAGTTTACCAATGCACTTACTACTGTAGGATTCAAGTAATCTAGGCAGGATTATGCTCTCTTCATATGGACAAGAGTTAATATCATTTATCTATTTGATGATATATGTTGATGACATACTTATTATGGGAAGTGATGAGTCTACCATATAAGGTCTTAAAGAATATATACATTCCACTTTTCACATTAAAGATTTAGGATAACCTATATATTTGGAATTGAAATTACGCGATTAGACCAAAGAATCTCCCTTGGCCAATGAAAATTAGTACTAGGAATCATATGAAAAGCGAGTCTGTTAGTATGCAAATTGGCTATTATTCCTATTGAGCAAAATGCAAAGTTAACCAAAGTTGATTTTGATGAGGATTTATTATCTCCAGATGATGATCTGTTGCTCAATGATCCATCAAGCTATCAAAGATTCGTTGGAAAGCTTATTTATCTCACAATGATTACACCTGATATATGTTGTGCAATACTCACACTTAGTCAATTCATGCATATCCTGAAATAGTCACATATGAATGCTGCTCTTAAGATTGTGAAGTTCTTGAGGAAATGCTTAGGACTTGAGATACTTTTTTCTCGAAAGTGTAACATGGAGATGGCAGCCTATTATGACACGAATTGCGCGACTTGTCCTATAAGCTGAATGTCCATCACTAATTTCTACATTAAACATGGGGAATTGGTACTTTCATGGAAAACAAAGATAAAATCGACTATGCCCTTGTCATTAACCAAAGTTGAGTATCGAGCCATGGGTAAAACTATTTGTGAAATAGTGTGGATATGAGGCCTACTTTTGGACCTTGGGGTTCAAGTTAAAGGACCAACCTTGCTATTTTGTGACACTCAAAACTCGTGGCACTCAAATTTGTGGCAGATCCCATAGTGCATGAAAGAGCAAAGCTCATAGAGATTAATTGTCATTTCACTTGCGACAAGATTGAAGACAAAAGGAATCGGAACCATAGAGTAACTTGCGGACATCTTTACTAAGCCCTTATATCAAGGATAACATGCATATCTATTAAACAAGGTAGGCGTCTTGGACATATACAAGCCGCTAGCTTGAGGGGGAATGTTGGAAGTTATGCTTGAAATATGGCAAACTTGTCCGGTAGTACTTTGAATCAATCCAAGATTGTAATTGATTGATGAAATAATCTAGGATTCCAACTGATTTCTTTTTTATTCTCGTAGGAAATATTCTTTCCTTTATTACGTACACTTTGTACTGCACATTGGACATCGTACATTGAGAATATAATGAATGAAGTGTCCAGAATACAAGCTTCTTTTTCACCCTATCTTTTGACTTGTGTCAGTTGGGAAATGGAGGATCTGAAAGTTGTTTTGGTTTCTTGTGCAGTTGTCATCATTGATGGTGTAAGTTAAAATTATTTGTAGCCATGTCCGCTATGAACGTTGTTTGGCGAGTTAGCTTGTTGCACCCAACTCTTGATCTCCACTTGAATAGAAGTGTTCTTGCACAAATCGTGAGAAGTACTTTTCACAATTAGCGAGTCGCTATTACAACAAGGATGTTGAGCGGCTTCTCCTTCACAAATTGTGAGCCACTTCTCCTTCTCAGGTTGGTTTTTTTTTTTTTTTAATACCTCAAATGGAAGAACTGGAGCTGGGGTTTCAAATGACTTCTAATTTAGCCCTAAATTAATGTCACGTCAGGTCTTTCAGTAACATAAATTGCCAATGGCAATCAAGTGAATGCTTTGACACTTAAGTGCACGTCATATAAAAAAAGTAATTGAAAAAAAGGGTGATGATACTCTTGTGCACATCTTATAAGAGTTATAATACTTAACCTCGTACCATCAATTGAGTAGATTTTATATAGGGAATTTCACATTTCATTCCAAATTAGATTTTAATGGTGCTACCTATCATTTAATACATGGATCAACAAACAACTACAATTAATATTGATGGGTTTATTAGTAGTATATAAATTTTTTAAAAACTAGCCTCCAGGGGATTGGTGGAGTCATAAGGGCTTGCGCTTGGGCTTGTGGGTGATTGATCCCAAGTTCAAGCTCCTCTGCCTTCCATTTTCCAATATCCTTGACTTACATGGACAACATCCCAAGTTTGTGCGATTGGGCTAGTTCTCCTCCATTTGGTGCTTGACCAATCGAACTTTTGTAGTGTGGCCAGTATGGGAGTCCAGGTCATAAAAAAAAAAAACTACTTATTATCAAGAGTCAAGATTAACCCTTTATATTGGTAGCCTCCCCATGGACAAGTCTTTACAACCGTGGTTCTAACTAGGGGTGAGCATGATTCGGGTTGGGCCGGTCCACCCCCTAACCCTAGGACCAACCCGTACAATTCTGGTCCTTAATTTTTGGGATCGAGGACCGACCCTATTGAGCTTAGGACTGAGGACCGAACCGGCCCAATAGGTTCGGTCCGGTTTCGGGTCAACCTGGGACCAATCGATAATTTTTCATTTCATTTTTTGTACTCCTTAAAAAAATGATTGAGGACCGGACTAACCCAATGAGTTCGGTCTGGTTTCAAGGTCAATCCAGGACCAACCAATAATTTTTTATTTCATTTTTTGTACTCCTTAAAAGGGCAACCGAGGACCGTATCGACCCAATGAATTTGATGATGAGTGAGGTCAGCTAAGGAAGGTAAGATATGAGGCTCAAGTGAGGTGAGCGTTGAATAGAATGAGCATTGAATGTCAAGCGGGGAGCAACAAGCCAAGCGAACATCAAACGGCGAGCGGCATGAGTGACCCAAAGCGAGCAAGGCAAGTGTTGAGTGGCGACCTTTTGATTTTGGCAAATTGAAGACCAAGAGGATAAATAAGACAGAAGATAACAAATACTAGAGGAGGATGCCATAAGCTGCCTTTTTGGACGTCGTGAGGACTCCTCACCAAAACATTTTCCTCATTCGTAAATTATGACTATTGACGTCGTAAAAGATATTAAAAACCTAAGTTATTAAATAACAATATAAAATTACTTGAACTCCTCACTAAAGAGTTGTTTAATGTTATTGACACCGTTTATTTAAAGATTTTTCTATATAAAAAATTATAAATAATATATATATAGTTAGGACTGGTCCGGGTTGGACCGACCCAAAACTCTTAGGACCGAAGACTGACCTGCACAGTGTTGGTCCAAGAATTCTAGGACCAAGGACTCATCCAGTCTCCCTGGGAACTAGACCAAGACCGGTAGGGTTGGGCCGGTCCAGGGTCGGTCCAGGGTTAACCCTAGACCGATGCTCGCCCCTAGTTCTAACAATAAAAATCATTCTCTATTTTCTATAAATAGTCATACATAAACTTCTACATGGATTTACGTAAAAAATTAGGGAATAATTGCCAAATAAGTTCTAAATTTATAAGACACATGCCAATTTATTCCTAAATCTTTTAATTTGACAAAACTTTTTTACAATTTGCTAGTATAGTCCATCCGGTCAATTTGGATGGAATTGCTAATGTTGACACTGGCTATTCTACATGGCATTACTAGCATTGATATTGACAATTTATGCAATTTATTAATTTTTCCTTTCTTTTTCCTTCTTTTTTCCCCCTTCTTCCATCACTAGTCGTTAAGCCTTTGTGATGACCAGTGACTGACCACAGGTAAGGGTCGATGAAGGTCGACCTCGCCCGCTAAGCGATTGTAATATCTTAAAATTCGACCCCATCTTGAATATATGAAATAGGCATTTCATCGACGTACCTATGGTCCTTTTTTTTGGAATTGATTACTCACGAGTTAACTAACCTATTATGTGAAGCTGTTAAGGGATACAAATGCGATAGACTTGAGAATTCAATCGGAAATCAATCGCTCGATCGTGATAATCGGCAAGCGTCAATACGACATTGTTATAATTGATTTGTGATCAGATATAGGTCGATTCGATGGAATCACATAATTGAATTGCGGGTGCTTTTGCTTGGTTGCAAAATTTGTGTCGAACGGCACTAACTCGGTTTTCTATCAATTTTATACTCGGTGCCTGTAATTAAAACCTTGCGACTTTTATGACAACCGAACGTCGCCTATGAGTCGAGAGATGCACAAATGTGGATCGAAAATTATTGACCACAGGTCAAATGCGCTAAAATCCCTAAAAGCTACCTGGTAGGTTGAGTTGTACTAAAATCGCGTCCGATCGATTTTAACCATAAAATTAAATTCGATTTCAGGAATCGAACGTTCGAGCATGTCACGATTTATTTTTAGGACATTGTCTCATCTTTTGGAAAGTTTTGTTGAGCCCGGAATTTTGTGGAAAAATCAATTTTGGACAAAGAGAATTTTTGAAAATTCGTATGGGCAGCTTCAAGGCTTAATTTGGCCATCAAATATAGTTTATTTGTGAAGGAATTGGAAGGAAATCAACCATTGGAGGGGTGCAAGACTTTTGGGCTGAAGACTTTTGTGCCAATTTGATCATTACGTGGATATTTTGCAAGGATTCTAATTGGCCAAAGTCTTGACTTCTTGGTTGTCTCCCCTCTCTCCCAATTTTCCCCTCCTTCTTCATGCGTGCGTGCCTTCTTCCCTCCCCAGCCGAACTCCTCTGCCGTATCTTCTTCTTCTTCATTTTTTGCCTCACGTCCTTGGTTCTTCAAGCTTTCATCGCCTGTCCAACAACAAACCTCTTGCCAGGATTCTAGTAGCTACAGTCCACCGCAACACCTTCCAATCTTGCCACCAGCGTTGGCTGCCGTTCGTCCATCCAGGCCACGCTGTTCGCCTGTCCAGCCCGCCTCTCCACCTAGTGCCACCACTGAAGCCCGTAACCTCCTCAACTTGCGGCCGTTTCTCTCCACCCAACCACCTTCACCATCTAGTGTCCCTACCTGCATCCAGCTTGTCGTCTAAGCACCGCCTTAGCCCCTCGATCCAACAACCACAGAGCCAAATTCTAGTCCAAACCGTGAGTCTTGTAGGGCTTTTCGGCCCCGGTTGGTCCTTCGTTGGTGATGTTGTAGTCACAGGTCTTCACCGCCTTCACACCGCCGTCGCCGCCTTAATCCGGTGAGTTAACGCCCTAATCTCGGATTATGAAGTTAATTGCACTTAAGTGGTTAGTTAGAGTTAATTAGGATTAATGTTAATTTAGTTAGTGTAACTTAGTTAGGTTAGTTAGTTACCTAGACTAGTTTAGCTAGGTGGTTAGTTTGGTTAGATTATCTACCCTAGGTTAGTTAGTTGACTAGGGTTAGTTAGTTAACTATGTTAGTAACCATGGTTAGTTGTAATTAACTGTGGTTAATTTAATTAAATTAAAAAATTAAATTAAATTTTTATTTATTTAATTAATTTTAAATAGTGTAAATTGTGACAAGATAGCCGATTATCAGAATTTTACGCTGATTGTCGTGGATGCATTTATATGTGAAATTAATTACTTATTTGTGCAATTGAATGCTTGGTTGTCGTTTTGGACTATTATTGCAAAAATTGATTTTATGGTATTTAAATAGAAAAAATACCGGGTGTCAGTTTTTGACGTCAAAAATATTTTATGTACTATATAAAATCGTGGAATTTTGAAATGGGAGAGTATCATGTTTTATGGTCTGATTTGAAGGTGTGACCACGCGCAATTATTTTACCGGGAATTTTTAATACAAAGAAAATTGGCCAAGCCCATTATTTGAAATTGAGGCATTTAAGTACAAAGCACGATATTCTTGGCCAAGTATGGATTTGCGTTTGGTCACTATTGAAACCCGTCATCCAATGGAAGTTTGGGGACGATGCTCGATTTTATTGGATGCCCAGCGAGGGTCCGGAAGTTGGTTGCAGTGGAGGTTGGACCGATGCCCCTTTTTTGTTTAGGTGGGGGTTCTAGATGTTGCCGTGCCTGATGGAGTAGGACGATGCCTGGTTATGCTGGATGATCGTCAATTGTTGAGTTGGCCGTGGTCGATGGGTTGTAATAATTGGAACATGCCTGAGTGTTTGAGATAGTTGTGCCTTATTATGGGGCAAAATTGTGTGGCACGGAATGAGACGTGTCATAACGATTTTACCTTATAATCAGGACCCATGTGATTGTTTGAAAAATGAATTGATGTGTTTCAGTTATGAAAAACGTTTGCCGTATGCATATGATATATGTGATGAGCTAATTTGCAAGGAGGTGCTGAGGCGAGGTAAGTTTGTGTGTGATGCCTGTTTAGGTTGCCTTTAAGTGAATTCTTGTCCTAATCGGGGTTTAGGGTTTTGACTTGCTAAGATTTTTATCTCACCCCATTGTGGTTAAATATTTTCAAGTCCCTAGGATGGAACACCCAGAGCCCGAGGCGGAAGGGTCTGGAGTGTAGGTGGCCTGGTAGTTTCTTTTTTAAACAAACTTATGTGAATAGACTTGTAAGAATAACTTGGCATGCATATAAAGTGTCTTATGAAAAAAAAAAAGGTGTTAGCATGTGTTACTATCCCAATGTTTGTTGGTTGTCAGAGTGTTTGTTTAATTGGCTTCTACATGTGCTTAATTGAAAGATAAAAAGAAAGGGTCGGCAATGTGTCCTAGGAACGTTGCAATTTTAGTTGATTGCCAAGGAATGTGCGCGCGCTCGAGGTTCGGGGTGTGACAACGAGGCTCACCCACATTCTTGTAGGGGCAAGGTCACATGTGCTTAATTGAAAGATAAAAAGAAAGGGTCGGCGATGTGTCCTGGAAACGTCACAATTTTAGTCGACTGCCAAGGGATGTGTGCGTGCTCAAGGTTCGGGGCGTGACAATGAGGCTCACCCACATTCTCGTAGGGGCAAGGTCACTTGAGGCTAGCAAGGTTGAGCCTTGCCTGAAGCTAGTGAGGCCCACCCTTGTTGGCCTTAAGCGAGGCTCGACCTTTCTAGGGTGAGGATGCTTGAGGCTGGTGAGGGGCACCCTCGCCATATCTAATGAGGACCTCCATTAAGCCTTGCCCTAGGCTGTCGAGGGTGAGCTTCGCCCAAGATGTGACATACTAATAGCAAGCCTCGGATGCCTAATGACCCACACTAGGTTAACAAACTCATCGTCAGGCTACACCATTCACATCTTCACTACGTCATCATTGAGCGACGTCATTTCCACCTCATTCAAGGACACATCTACATCATTAAGTCATCGCTATTATCTCGTCGTCAATAAACTATTTTGATCTAAATATCCCAACAATTTCAAGAATTTCCAAAGTAATGGCCCTTTGAAAAACTAACTTAAAAAAAAAAAGAATATTATTGTAGCTCTTGAATTTTCCCTCCATCAAACATGAAGACTCTTGAATCTTCTCCATGATGCTGCTTCAGGCCACGATACCACGCCACATCTTAGCTAGCGTGAAGTGAAATCTGAGTCAACAATCACCGCTAGAGAGAGAGTAACTTTGACCGTGGGAATAGAAAAGATCGAGGAGAGAGAGAGAGAGAGAGAGAGAGAGAGAGAGAGAGAGAGTCACCCCTTCTTTCACTTTCACCCCAAAACTCATCCCGTTCTTGCACACCGCTCTCGCTACACCACCAGCAAAGTGCAAAAGCCAGCAACAAGGGGACCCCTCTGAAGGAGCTAGTACATACACCTATATGGGGTTGAATAGATGTTTAAAATAAACATTGACAAATAAATGCAGAATAAAATAAGTTACAAGAAAAGTTTGAAAAAGGATTAGAGTTTGATTAATCGAGCCACTAGACTTCTGGTGAAAATTCAAAATCAGATAAAAGATGAAATAGTTTTTGTGATACTTAAAAAATGGTGCAATAGATAACACTGAAAAGAATTCAGGGAAGAGAAAATTGCACACGAGATTTATAGTGGTTCGACTTAGATTCCACTCTTCCACGCTGACAGCCTTCTAGGTGGAATTCACTAAAGCATTAACAGAGAAGTACAAGGTTTTGAGTGCAAATACTCAATGGAAGAATGTTTTTTCCTCACTAAGTCACTCTTCTTGTGATTTTCTCTCTTGAATACATCTTACTAGCCGTTGACATTCTCCAGAGGAATTTCTTCCAATCAATCCATTGGACAAAACTTTCTTATTCTTGTTCTTATTTTGAAGAATAGTAGATTTCTGAAGTCATATTGCAGACTCTTGTTAAAATCTATTCATTCGAGAAGTCTTTCCCACTCTGACGCAATCCAAACTAAAACCAAGTCCAGAATGAAGATTTAATCAGACTTAGAATTATTAATCTTACGACAAGACAAGGATTCAGTATGAACATTATAGAGATTTATTTTTTAATATATGGCTTTTTGGTGAAGAATCTTACTTACCTTTTATAAATACATCGATGTAATCAATCATGAATTGATGAAATCAACCTTTTTGGGAAGCATCTACTTATGGAAATCTAGATTTCGATTGTATGGGCGACTAGAATCAATAGATTTTCATCTCAATCTTCAAACGGCTATATTCTATCCAACGGATTGATTGGAAGAAATTCCTCTAGAGAATGCATAACTAGTATGGCGTAGAGGAGTATTTAAGGAGGTCATTCAATCTATTTAAGATAGGGTGTGAAAATTGAAATTCCAAAATCTTGAAGCCTTTCCGACCACTTGTTCTTCAATGATAGCTCTTACAAATTGTACTCAAGAGAGAAAATCACAAGAAGAGTGACTTAGTAAGGAAAAAAGAAATCTTCTACTGAGTGTTTGCATTTGAAACATTGTACTTCTCTATTGATACTTTAGTGACTTTAAGCTAGAAGGCTGTCAGCATATGAGAGTGGATGTAGGCTTGATCTAAGTCGAACCACTATAAATCTCATGTGCATTTTTTTCTTCCCTTAACTCTTTTCAGTTTTATCCATTGCAATTTTCTTCTAAATTTCTCAAAAATCTTTTCCATCTCCTATTTTAGTTTGAATTTTCTTCAAAAGTTTGGTGGCATTTTTAATCAGACTCTGACCTATTCACAGACTTTGCTCGCAACATAATATATTTTGCATTTAATTGTTAATTTTTTTAACACCTATTCACCAATCTCTAGGTGGTAGCACTAGCATTTTCACCAAATCGATCTCCTTAATTGCCTAAAGAGTCATAACTCTTCGATTAAGACAATTGGCTTGAAAATGCCCATAACCATGGCACTTAAAATATTTTCTCGCGTTTCCTTCAGGTTTCTTTTGGATGTCTTCAGAAGGCTCGGTAAACTTCTCTTGCCTTTGTCTTTTGTTGATGCACTCTCAATTTTGCTTGAGGAAGCACCCTTAAAGTAGGTTGTCCCTTTCAACTTTCATGGCCAACTTACATACATCTTCAAAGGACTAATAAGGTTGAAGTTCAACCAAATCAACAATATCCCAATTCATTCCACCAATAAATTGAGCGATGGTTTGCTTTGGAACTTTTGGAATTTCGCACATCATGTTGGGTTGTTCAAACTTCGGGATATATTCTTCAATACTCATCTCTTGTTGCCTTAGGGAATTGAGTTTGAGGAATCGGTCTTACTTATAATTGTTGGGCAAGAATCTCTTCTTCATAAACTTTTTGAGGTTTTCCTAAGACTTGATTCGGCCTTTCCCTCCTCTTGCTCATTGATGCTTTAGATTCTCCCACCAAAGAGAAGCATCTTTCATCAATTTCAAGATGGCAACCTTACATCTCTTCTCTTTTGAGTAGGACTTGAAGTTAAAGACTCATTCGATTGTATGCAATCAATCAACAAAATTGTCAAGATTCAGACTTCCTTAAAATTTGGGAACCTTTATTGTGATGTCACATTCATTCTCCTTATGCCTCCCTTTTTGTCTTGGGATTTGATATTCAGAATCACTAGAGTCACCTCAAGTGGAATCATAATCACCATTAGAACTTCAATGATAATCTGAATTGTCATGTTGATGTTGATCATCAAGACACCTTGATGGTTGTCCTTGTCTCGCTAAATCCTTGAGAAGATTGAGGACTCATTCCATTTGTTGCTAGAGATTTTGGATAGCACAATATTGCCTTTCATTATGTGTTTGCTCCAAAGTCAAACCTCTTGGAATCGAATCATTCATTTTTTTTAACAGAAATAATAGATGAGATAGGAGTTAGGTAATAGAAAGAGTCACTCAAAACAAGTTCAACCTTGAGCTTTGATACCAACTTGATGCGTGCATGGACGGGTGATTCCGAGAATGGGCACTTATAGGGTTAAGTGTATAGAAAGAGGTGTGTATGTGAAAATGTCGAAAGGTGAAATGCAAAAATTTAGGGATAGATAACAATCTCCACCAAGGTATAAAGGACACGCCACTAACCAAGGATGATGATCGGGATCAACGAAGTTCACCATCAAGACTTAAAGAACGAACCACATGCCAATGATAAAGGACTTTGAGATAGGAGAAGCTCACCACTAGGGCCTAAAGAAAAATCCACCAACCAAGGATAAAAGGCTTATTGGTTCACCACCGATGAGTAATCCACTCTTCAATGATAAGAGACAAAAATAGGAGTTATCCACTCTTCAAGGATATTCACTCACACAAAGGAAATCTCAAGTATTTTCATTCATCAAAATCGTTTGCCTTACAATGGATGAGCTTTCTCTATTTATAGGAGGAGTACAACTTAGGCAATAGAAAAGTAATAAATAGACTTGGGAACTAGCCTAACATTAAAGACCTAGGAACTCAAACTTTGACTCTTAAAAATTTCATAACATTAAAGGCTCCTAGAAAAATGGAAATGCATTAGATGAATTGGGAACTTGCATTTTTCATTCTTCTGCCTTGCAAAATTCGTGCTTCTTCCTTGACTAGAAGATAAACACTCCAAGACTTCAACAAATATATAAGAAAGTTGTTCATAATGGCCTCCCATTGATATGTTGTTCATAAACTTCGAGATCAATAACTAATAAAGTATAGTGAGAAACCAACAACTAATATATCATATCGATAGCTTCAAAAACTTATTAATTATTAGTATCAATAACTTTGGCAAGAATGGTTCCAAACTGCTTTAGTTGGAAATTTCAGTCTTGACCCATTGGAGCACGTTATGCCCAAATTCTATCTTGGCTTGAGTGGGCTAATGGAGCTAAAATCGGATGCTCCCGTATCTGGATGAAAATGACTGATGATTCATTAGATGCCCGAATCCCGAATAGTAGTGACATTAATATACTTTTATGTGAATTATGGGATTGATGCATCATGGTATGAATGTGTGGCTGAGAATGCCATTGTAGTAGGGATGCTTGGAGGGACAATTGGATTCCTTCAAATGCTTGGGGGTGTAATGTGGTTTCTCCTAGATGCTTTAGTGATGCTGGATGGGTGCAAAATTGTAACATCCTCGATTTCAATCTCTATTTTGGCCTTAACTAGTAGGCCAAAGCCCGATACGTCAAAGGTGAGACTAGGCCATGAGCCGACCCAAGAGTTGGTCATGAGCCGATTAGCTCGTTTAGGAATTGGCAACCAAAGGATTGGTCCTAGTGTGTTTGACCATGGAAAGGTTATTTGACCATAAAGATCGATCGTGGGATGATCACGTACCATCACGGATCGACAGACGGTCATGGCTCGATTCCATCCGGTCATCACATCGGTTGTGGGTAATTTCGTTTGGTCGTTATGCTGGTCATAGACGACCATGAACTAATTCCATGCGACCGTGAGTTGATATGAATCGATCGATTCCACACAATTACATGAAAATCATAATCGACCATGGATTGAATAAACTCAACATGGTTCAATTTTGGATTGACTAGGACTTGTGGTGCAGAACCTTGGACTAGTCATAGGATTAACTACAAGATTGGTCGATTGGCCCAAGGATTAACCATATGACCGGCCAAGTAAAATTGACTTGCGGGCTAGCCCACAAACCAACCAAAGGATTGATCGACTGGGCCATGACCTAGCTAGCAAACCCAGCTATGACCCATTTTCTCGATAAAAGGGATTTTGAACTTGGTTTGGCCAATCAAGCCGGGTTGCATCTTGTTTGAGCATGGCTTAGGCATGAACCTCGGGCCAAATAAGGTTGTTAATAGCGATCAAACTTGATTAATCCCTACCTAATGACAAGGCTTTCAAAACTTAGATATTTTCCCAATGTGCATTTAATGCCTTTGGCTTGTAGTTAATTAGTGCACATTGACTAAGGGTGGACACTTGGCATGAAAGGTTCTTGTCTTGGAAGACGAGTTTGAAACTTTGACTTTGGCTCATTAATGAGAAGACACCTAAGCCTAATTAGGAGATCTTGAAGGCCAAGAAAAAGAGCTTCTAGTTATTTAATGCCAAGATGAAGTGTCCAAGCTAACCTATGATATAGTTGAAAAATTAGGAAATAAGAATGCCCGACAATTAATGCTTCTCGACCAAGTGGGATGCCTCATTTTCCCAACTAAGATTGCCACATTTGATTTTCGAAATTACTAGACCTCCATTATTTGCCAATTTTACACAGATTTTTGTGGTGCAAATTTAAAGAAACTTCATTCATAAAATTTGTTCTAAATATCTTGATCTAAAACATACTTAATTTCATATTTTTCTGATATAAAATGGTAGAGATAAAGGCCCAATCATTCATAATCCATAACCTGTCCCATGTAGTGAAAATGGTGACCAGGTTGCATTCTCGAATTTTTATAAAATTTTTCCTTTCAAATTTAACCCTGCTTTCTCCATGAAATTTTTGAAGGACATAAGTTTCCGCAACATATAAAGAATTTCAAAGAGTTTTGTGAAAATTTGGATTTCAAAATGAGTCTCTCTCTCCGACTGTTGAATCTATTTGACGGACAATATTTGGGTTGTGTTCAATGATTTTTTTCTCTTTACACAGCATTAATTTGACTTGGCTTCCTTCATAAAAAATGTTATTTAAGGTATTTTCTACAACATATTAAAATTTCATAATTTTTCGATTCCATTTTGATAAGGTAAAGATATTAATTTCAGAAGTTATTCAAAATTATTTTTCTCACTCAGGTTGTGTGAGTCACGCCCAAGCATGGACTCAAGTCTTTAAATGCCATGTTGAGGTGTCCCAAGCTGCCAAGCTAAAGCCCTATCCTACTTTGAGACTTGGTGACCAAGTTACCTTGCATTTAATGCTTCTTGACTTAGAGAGGAAGTCTTGACTTTTAAGACTTGGAGAACAAGTTAGGATTGCCTATAAATAGGGGAGGGGCATCCCTCCCTCATTCCCACAACACACCACTTTCTCTCCCTCTCTTCCTATTAAAGTTTGACCCTTCTTCCCTAGGAATTCTTGTCATTGCCCTTGTTGCCGTGCTTGTCGTCATCGCCAATTCAAGGCTGCCAACTTAGAAAGGGTAAGTAAAACTTACTAATATTTGGCTAGGACGTTGTGTTACATTCTTCCGAGCATGTGACAAGTCCTTGACTAAAGTTGATTGACTTGTTGTTGCTTGAAGTTCGGTTGTATTTGCTTGGATTAGTTTAGACCTTGTTCCTTGATTGAGTTCGATCCTTGTTTGATGAGCTTTGGCTTGTGCTTTGGTTTGAGTTGCTTGGAAGAAGCTCGATTTGTGTGTTTATTTGATATATTTTGGCTTTTTCTTTGACTTAAATCGATTTGAAAAGCATTTTTGTTAAAGTTTGCTATTTCCTTACAAAACTATTTCCAATAGCTTTCATAAGTGTATGTTCTAGTTCACGCCCCGAGCTCCGAAAAAGGGTTTTGTCGGCCTTGACGTACGTGGGATCATGACGGATCAGTCCTCTCTTAGTCTTGGTGCGATATCAAGGTGTATCGTTCCCAAGCCACCTTTGATACTAGGTCGGTGAACATATCACAACAGCTAGTCCTTTCATGGTCTTGGTGCGGTGGCGTATTGCTCCCGAGCCAAATATGGTACTAAGTTGGTGAACATGTCATGTCGGGATGGTCCTATCATGGTCTTGGTGCGATATTGAGATATATCGTTCTCGAGCCAAGTTGGGTACTAGATCGGTGCTCAAATGTGTCGGATCAAGTCGTGATCCTTGATTTGTGCTTGGCATGCTTAACATCTCGGTTTCGGTAAGTCATTTCACATACTCATCCATGGCACGCCTTCAGGCCCTTGAACTAAAAGTGAAGATAAGAACCGGATCGTGATGCTTGATGCATGGTCACACGATGGACTAATTTCTAGTCGTCGACTGATGGATTTTGAGGACGTTGCCCAACAAACTCATTATCGGAGGACTACCATCACCCTTGGATTAGGGGAGGTTGCCGGATTAAGTTCGGATACCTGACGATGCATAGTCGGAGGACCACTATCACCTTTGGATTAGAGGACGTTGCCTGATGGATTTTGGATGCTAAGTGGATTCTGGAAGAGTTGATGGATTTCAACTGTTAATGAATAAACCTCATGTGCATGAGTTCCTCACATTATGAAATGGATTTTGATTATACTTTGCATATTATTGAGTGAGACGTGAGTTCCTCATACCATGGAATGAATCTTGTTTATGCTTGCATACTGTTGATTAAGGATTTCTCATGTTTCATTCAAGACAAAATTTTTGTTTTGCTATTAATTTGTTATTGACTAATGTTTTGGATGAGTTATATGCTTGTTGATAGACGAGGCACCCTTTGACCTGGAAATTAGTAGGTTTTACTTGCTGAGTTTATGACTCACCTCGTTATTTTTCAGAATTGTAGGCATTGAGGTCTCCCACTAGTGCTGGAGTTGCAATCTTGCTAGAAGAGGTAAGGTTTACCTTGTCTTTAGAGCATAGAAAATGTAGTGGTTGTAAATATGGTGGCCCATGACAAAAAGACCTGTAAATATAACTGATGTAATTGTATATTTACAAGTGGTTGTTTTCCTTGCTGTTATTGTTGTCTGGGTGTTGTTTGTAACACTTTCACATGTGCTTAATGAAAAGATAAAAAGAATGAGACAGCGATGTGCTTAGGACGTCGCAAAAATAATCCCCACTACTCGTGACCTTAGGGATGGAGTAGGGGTCATCACAGAAATACCTAGGAGATAACGAGATTCCCCGGATGATTATGGCAACATGAAATCATATTGTATTTGACTTTAATTTTTTTGAATTGAACCGCTAATTATCTGTTTGGAAAAGTTATTACTTGTATTAGTTTGTCATGCATTTTGGAAAGGTTCTTAGGTAAGTTGATGTCCATGTTATTTAACTAAGTTTCTATTGGGGCTATCTTTATCAGTATAGTGATTGATTTGTGAAGTATAGATTGGTGGACCTTTTGCTTGTTGGGTTGTGACTCATGATTATTGACTTCATATTTTCAGATTAATAGAATGTTGATCCCACCTGCCTCTTCGATTGTCACGGCCCCAACTCCATCTCTAGGGTCGTGAGTGACAGGGGTTATTTTCACTATGTCCCAGGCTCATCGACGTCCTAATTCTTTTTATCTTATTATCATGCACACATGGAAACGTGAACAATTAACTCCTTGGTCAAACAATGGCTGGAAGACTGTGACATACATCAAGTAGAACACACTAATTTATATTATAATAGTACTTTTACAAGCCCTTTTTTCTACGGGCTCTCTTTTCTTTTTACATCATAGTACAAGCTTTTCACATAGGCCAAGGGAAATCCTATCTCCTCTAGTGTGATTGCAGCTCCCAAAACTGACATGAGACTTTCATGCCTACAAGACTGAAAGATGAGGGATGAGTTTTGGGGAAACTCAGTAAGTAAAACTCCTAGTTCTCTACTAGGAAAGCATCTCGTCATCGTTAAAGCCTAAGCAAGTACAACACTTGCAAACAGTGTAGATGGTAGATCAATAGCAAGCTTGTTGCTACCCTTGACTACATGCAAATGTCCATTGCAACATGCTTTAGTGCATACTTACCTTTGGCTTATCAATAAATATATCAACATATCATACTTATGCATATACCGACACTTATGCAAATTCATTTATCATTGTCCTGACTCAACTAGGCCCTCCGGCTCAACCAAACATTTGTCTTCAAGCTAGGCATCTTGGCTCAACTAGAGCATCTCGGTTTAACCAAGGCATTTGGGCTCAACTTAGGCATCTTGGTTCAACCAGGGCATCTCGGGGCTAGCTTACTCGAGGCATCCAGGCTCAAACCCAGGCATCCTACCTCAACCAAGGCATCCTGTTCAATGAATGAGGCATCGCCACCAACATTATGTGGCGACGAGCGCTTTTTCCTCTTTAAGTGCATGCATGAATGCATCATACAAGCTGGTTCTTATCCTTTCTCTTAGTCGACACATGCATGGCCCAAAGGCATGTTGATTCATTCGTGTGTGTCATGAATTTCTTATACTTCACTGGAAAATATGTTAGGAACGAGCTTTGATTTCTAACTTGAATCAATCACTTATCGCCGATCCTCGCATCGGACAAGACTCAGAAACGGTATGTGTTCCAAGACTTCAAGACTTGGGTACACCTTGCTTTATTGACAATCCTAAGCTTGATGAATCTTGGCTTTGATCTGATGTGAATACATATGCATCAAGAATTACCCTTAGCTCGTGGTTTGATTCAATGCCAAAGCACAAAATCCCCGTGTCCATTTAGACTATGGAAATTGGCATGCTTAGTGCCTTACTCAGACCTCTTGGATTTGGGTGATCCCCATACCGATCAAGGCATAAGATCAACATGTCTTAATGTCGATTTAGGACCTTGTGGCCTTAGGCGACCCTTGCACAAAGCGAGATTTGGACTCGGCATCCAATTTATACTGAAATCAATGCTTTATGGCTTAAGCGATTTTGTCTTGCGATGAACTCAACTCGGACAAACCTTGGCCTCATTTCGAGCGTGAACAATTAAGCACATGTTCAAGCACAAACATGTGCAAAACCATACAAAAGATCCAACATCCTACCCACGGCTTGATGGGTGAGCACCTAACTAGACTTGAAAATGGAGACTACCGCCCTTAGAGGAGACTTGGGGATCTTACTTACCTGGATGAACCTTGAGCACCAACTTGAATGACTTGATGAGGGGCAATGGTGCAAGGTTGAGAGAAATAAAGAAGAGGAGGGTAGGCGTTAATGGAAAAAAGGCCTAAAATGGTGGAAATGAATGTAAGCTCCTCCTATTGATAGGCACTAAGCTCATCATTACTCATCCAAGTGGTCCAATCACGTTTCTTAGAGTGGCATGGCTATGGCATCAAAGTGGCAAGCCTATTTTGCAAGGTGGCATATCTAGGGTTCTAAGATAACACTTCCATCTTTTTATTAAGGGATAAGTGTATTAGAAGTCCTAAAACTTATCATAAAAATGCAATTGAGTCATAAAGCTTTCAAAAAGCGTAATTAAGTCCTAAAATTTGTTATGAAAGTTTAACCAAGTCTTAAAACTTTCAAAATGTTCAATAAAGTCCTAAAACTTGTTTGGAAAGTGCAACCGAGTCTTAAACTTTTCAAAAAGTGCAATCAATGGAAAGACTTCAATTGAACCACTTTGACAAGTTTTAGGACTTGATTGTAATTTTTGAAAATTTTAGGACTTAATTGCACTTTGTGACAAGCTTTAAGACTTAATTGTAATTTTTGAAAGTTTTAGGACTTAATTGCATTTTCATGATAAATTTTAGTACTTTCAATGCACTTATCCCTTTTATTAACCATCTATTGGCTTGCTCTCCAAGGCTTAATTTAGGCTCATGATGTGCCTATGGTCCTAAGGGACACATAAGCCCATTTGATGCCTAATGTCCTATTCTAATTAGTTGGCTCTTGCATTATTCACCAAGGCTATATTTCAAGGTCATTATAGTCTAAGATTCTAAAAGACACTTAAGCATGAATTACCAACTTCTTTTCCAAGGCAAATATCAAGTCATCATGACCAAATCTTCGAGTGGACACCTAGGCTTATGAGGTTGAGATCTAACGGCCTAACTTAATCATTTGAAGGTTTGTTTGTCTCATTTTTATTGGGCCACTTGTATCCCATATTTAATGAGCATTTAATGAAGTTTAATGATGATGGCATTCTAGGTTGCCAACTTGGCATCTAGATTCTTTGGTCATTAATAAGGGGTTTGTGTATTGTTCTTTGATTGGTCCACGTATGTGCCACCTTTTCTAGAACTTCCAATATATTTTTGACCTCCATCATGACCTTTGAAAAGTCAAGGGACACCTCATCCTCGTTCGTTTAATGAATGTATTCTAGAATTTTCTCCAATTTATTCTTTCCTTCCTTAAGAAGGTGGTCTAGAGAATTCTATCATCCAAGTTGATTCCAAGGTTGGAGAAGAGATCATTAGGTACACCTCAAAAACCAAATCACATACATCCAAGGTTCGGCCATCACGCCCCATGCTTGCCCGAATCGTTCCTTTGGATAGTCGGTCGGCCAAAATGGTCGAATGTCATTCATTCGGTTCAAGGCCAATCTTAAAAGCTATCCATAGTCTAACACTAAGCCAATGCACTTATGGACCTTAAAATTAGTGGTGGAATAGTTGGGTCTATCCTTAGGCTCATTTCGATCGACACCTGATCCACCCATATGGTTCATGGTGGTGCATTACCAATCCATGATCGAACATCACCGATTCGAGAATTTTTCCAATCACTAAGAATTAAATATGGAATGATGTATTTTTGGTCAGAAGGCGATCATATTTGATCAAGTTGGATCGCTCGTGTATTGGTGCATAATCGGGTAGAATCACTTGCGGCTGGGCACTATGATCAGTCGTGACCATCCGCTGAACCAAAATCATCCTATGATCAATTCTCGTGATCCAAAAGTTATCTTATGAGCTGGTGATCCTATCCGATCAGTATAGTCCATAGAAATTCACGACTAACACCTCAACCAGTTCATGACCAGTCGATTAGTTGGTCGATCGTCCATGACCGATCCGTGATTCCTTGCTGATCAAACCGATCGATCCATGGCCGGTGGCCCATGATCGATCCTTTTTGGACCTTATGGCCAATCCTTATGGGCTTAGAATCGAGGGTGTTACACCGATGGTCCATTATTGAGTGTTAGTAGACTTCACATGGGAAGAAGACAGGTTCATAGACCACGGTTTTCTAGATACTATTTTTATTTAGATCAAATCTCGCATGATCATTGATGTGGGCCCCTAATGGGGTAGGTCGTCCTTGGGTTCATTGGGATGTATGCTCGTGTCAACAGGCGCATGATGGATACACTCCGATTGTTCTCCGATGGGCCTAGAAACGGAGGTAGCTCAACAGCATAGAAGGGAGGTAGGAGGGAAGTAGGATTTTGGAGCTAGGAGGATTTTGATGGTGTTAGGGGCTAGGGTTAGGCGACACGTGTGCAGTTAGGTGGAGATGGGTGACGGACATACAATCTAATGTAATTAGTAGTACTAACTTTTTGAATTTCTCAGTGCACCCCACTTGTCGTCTAATGTACATATATAAATAGATATATGAAGTTGCCATGTTTACAGAAAATCACATATACCCCATAATTACTTTAGTTCCTTACGCTTCCGCATGCTTAAGAAGAGTAAAACAAGGAAGATGTTGGTGTTAGCAGTTCTATAGTAGCCATGATGTGTTGGGGTCATCACACAAGGCTTGCAAGGTTTGACCCTTGCTAGATCTCAGTGAGGTGACCTCATTAGCCTCTAGCGACTTCGCTTGTGCAAGTATGAGCCTTGTTCGATGGGAGAGGCCGAGCCTAGCCAGCCTTTGCTTATAGCTTGTCACCAAAATTGATTAGATGGATTGCATTGCAAATTATCAAAAATATTTAAGATTAAATTAGCCCAATTAAAAGGTTTAGAGTTGAATTGGCATAATTATAATAGGCCCAAGACTTTTTTTGGTAAATTTCCTGAAAATTGGGATGCCATTATCTTACATAATGAAACAAATCTTAATGGGATTGTCAAACATATTAGGCATACTAGTAAACGTAATAATCACTGGTTAATAGTTGGCCTTTATTCACAATTTTCATAAGTTATTGTAGAAAAATAACATAAGGACTAGTTTTAACATTCAAACAAAGTACAAGAACTAAAATTGGATAGTCATAACTAGGGGTTTGCAAAGGAATCGGAAATTATCTGAATCACTCAGAACCGGATCGAACTGCCCAAGAACTAGTGATGGATATTGGTCCGATTCCCGATTCCAACTATGGAACCACCCATCGATTGGGCTGATTATATATATAACATTAAATTTTTAATTTAAAAAATGGAAAATCCTAAATTCCTAGGCTACTTACTAGTATTTATGTTAGGTATCGCCTTAACAAGTTTGGTGAGTGTGCTCTCTTACTTCCACACTTCCTAACATACTAATATTGTTGGTTCATTGGCACTAAGTAGGAGTGTCTTTGATAAGGTGATTTCATTGTGTAATTTTTTGTTGCATATTATAGTGCTAATGTGTGAAATTTTGTGGACCATTTCCATGGACCCACCCCTGAATTGGATTGGACCGACAGTCTAGTTCTTGGGTGGATCCATGGAAATTGGTAGTTCCAATTCTAATTTTTCGGAGCCAATCTTTAGTGAGCGGTTTCCAAATCTAAGATGGGAACCGCCCACCCAAACCATGCTCACCCTAGTCGTAATAGTACGAGGACCAAAAATGCAAGTTTTTTAGAAGTCTGCAGTGTGTTGACTTGCTTATGCTACTACATCAGCAATCTGGTCCACATTTTGATGGAAAAATTGATTTTTCTCCTTAAATTGCTGTTGGAGATAAGTTACAAGGGCAAATTTGTCACAAAAATAGTACAAATATTATAATTCAATTTGAGTAATAATAGGAGGATGGGTTTTGTAATTTCCTTAATTATCAAATAAAGGTTGAGGATTCGGTTTTAGGTTCTTATTTGAGTTGGATTTGCTCTTAGATTTGAGCAAAAATTGAGTTTCCATTTCATAACAAATTCGCATACTCCATAATAAATAAATAAAAAAACCCATCTTATATCAATTGATTATAGTCGAAATAACTCTCAATTTTGGAAGAAATTGCTATGGTTCGAAATTCCAGTGATCACAAGCTGTCATTGGTGAACTTAAGACTCGATTGCACGAATTCTAAAAAGCTTAGGAGCTTGAAATGTTAAGAACTTGATTGCATTTCGTACAATTAATGCTTCTAGAACTTTTGGTGTGATTTTTCCGTAAAGTTACCATACTGACGTATGAAGTCCAAGTAAGGCGCGAAATATGGCAGATCGTAATCAAAGTAAAATAAAATTCTAAAGGATAGTAGTTTCCTTTCCCTCGTTGGGAAAATCCAGCTAGTTGTTTCTCCGGTACTGGTCCATTAGGTTAGCAGGCATTCTCTCTCTGTTTCGGAAAGAAATCCGACTGAGGAAAGAATAAGAAGTCGCTACAGAAGCCGCAGCCTAAGATCGTTGCTCTATTATTGTGTCAGCATTGCTGTTGCAACTTTATTTGTTAGATGGGCTGTCCATGGCGGCCATAGTGTCGGAACCTGGGCTTGTCACCCTTTGTAGTTTGTAAGGTTGTTCATTTTGACTTGGACGTGTGCAGCTCGTCGTGAAAACATAGTACGGCTACTCTGCACAAACGCTTCGATTCCCAGAAACTGAATGGCAAATGATATTAAGATGAAATGAACATGTCGACAAGCATTAACGAGCATTTCTTTCTATTTTTATGTGTTTCTTCCTCAACCGATCTCCATGGAAAAAAGGTATTCCTTGCCCCCCAGTCTGTGTTCCAAATTCATATCTTCTACCGCTTCTCTTTCTCTTGTTGCTCCAAGTTCATATAAATGCCCCTCCGCCATTTCCTCTCTACTTCTCACCTCTCCGCATTCCCCGTTGCCTTAATCCCCCCCTATTGTGTGGCCCGAGTACCTTTTGTTGCTTCCTTTAATGTCCTTAGCTTTCCCATGTAAAGCCCATAACGTCGGCCTCAAGCACTTCCAGCCCTGCTTGCTCGCGACGGTCACATCTTCTGCCCCGTTGATCCATGTCTGACCTCATTGTTCTGACATTGTTCGCGCTCGATTGTGTTGTCGCTTTAGCAACATAGATCACTTGCTTTACCTACAAGCAAGATCCACACCTACTTTGACGAGCTCATAATATTTCTATCAATTCAAAGCCCGTTGCCCACTCTCGGTGCTCTATAATTGGCTTCAGTCACCCGGGCCTTCTAGCTTGTGTCACATCCTTTCAAGCCCGAATTCACATCCAGCTTTCCTCACATCCTCCAAGAGCCAAATTGCAAGATAATCATGTCCACTAGTTTGACAAATATACATTATGGCTGTCATGTTTGGTGAGATCTTTAAGATTAAAGACGTGGGTCATGCCAATATCTTTTGGTAGATTAAAAACATATGTACTTGAGTCGATTTTCTTCAGAACTTTAAATGGGCGAGCACTCTTCTAATGGAGTTTTTCTTTTAATGCACCCTTTAGGAAAATGTTTAGGTCTGCTATCTCTTTTAGTAAAATCAAGAAGTCTGCTAACGTCAGCTTGAGCTTATTCCCTTACTTAGCACAAACTTCCTTCGAACTTTATCATGAATCTCCTTTAGAAATAAGGTAAAATTGCAAATGACAAAGTGCTTAAATTAGGTCAGAACTCCTTTTCATAATTTGGATATTTTTACCTTCGTTCATTCAACATTTCAACGAAGCACGCAATATGGTGACCCTCTTGGGTCTTGACTAAGTGGGCCTCCAACACCAACATTAGATGCATCACAAGCACTTCAAACATCTTGGAGAAGTCTGGAAAGTGTAAATCAGGGGCTGTGACCAGCCTGTTCTTTACTTCTTCAAATTCCCTCTCGGTCGATTTTGTCAATGTGAACTCTCCTCCTTTCATGCAATTGGTAATAATAGGTGCCATGTGATGTAGCTAGTATAATCACCTAGAGGGGGTGAATAGGTGTAAAAACAATTTCTCGAAATACCACAACGATACTATACAGGTGATAGAAAGGTAATACTCTTTTGATTAACAAAATGAATTACGATCAATGTAAAGTAAAGAGAAAGGAAGAGAATATTAAACATAGGGTTTATAGTGGTTCGGCTTATCCCAAGCCTACGTCTACTCTTCCGCATTGACAGCCTATCGGTTGGATTCCACTATGAACAAAAGAGATGTTATAGCACAGTTCTTCCTTGATTCCACAGTGTAGATATTCTACCACACCTCCTCAAGGTTTTTCACAAATATAAACACTATTTTGTGTACAAGTTTTCGTTCAAATGTATTGACTAAAAACAAGAAGTTTCAGACTTTGGAGTTTTTCTATTGCGCACACCTCGAATAACTAGAATATCTTCCTTTTATACTCCTTTATGCCATCATACCCATTGGCATTCACCAAAGGAATTCTTCCAATCTTCCCGTTGGACTGCTATTAAAGGAACGTGTCGAATAGCCCATTAATCCTGTTCGCCCATACAATTAGGATCTCGGTTTCCATAAGTAGAACCTTCCACGAATATTTCGCCAATCATCGGATCCTTAATCTTCAAATTAATCTCGATCAATCAAAAGATTCCATTACGTCATATCCAGCCAAGAGATCTTCTCCAGTCGATAAGATCATATCCTTAGCAAAACATTCAGTTCTAGATAGCCTTTCTTCAACGGATTATAAACTGCTAATGAGGATAGACTTTGAGTCTTAAATCTGGCTGTCCGAAGGTCTTCAGATTTTAAGCAGCAGAGTCTTGCAAACCTTCAGACTAGACTGATGGAAACGTTTTGTTAACTTCAAAACATTTCAAGAAGATTTCTCCAACACCATGAAAGTGCTGAAATCTTTGATGTAGCATTTACAGACTGAAGCCAAACCATGAATATGACGATCTTCATGCCATGAAGTAGAAAAGGGCTCGTCTTTGATTGCTTTGTCTTGTTTTGAAGGGATCAACTTTTATTCCTTCAGAATAAATAACAAAATCCTAAGAAAGAGCTCGAGAAGTCACAAAAGACATTTCTTCAAGTTTACACACAGCTTTTCTTGGCTAGGAACTCTCATACTTCTTTGGCCATGCAAATCAAGAAATAAGCAACAAGAAAGTAAGCTATATAAAAGGCTGAAACACTTGCGTTATAAACAGGTGAATGAAATTGCAATAATTCGAGGTCTTAAACACATGATATAACTGCATGCCCCATTCAAGAGTAGATTATATTATTTCAGGTTCAAACGTCTTAAACGAGTGAATATTATCTGAGCGCTATGTATCAAATCAAAATCACAATAATTGGGTTGGCAATATGGTTGTGTACCAGCACATGTTTAGGTGGCAGCTGTTGTCATCACAGCCAATGATGTCCGACCTCTGTTACGACCAAAAACACAGGAGTTCGGGTACAAGATGGCTGACAGTGGTTAATTCTGCCAATCATTTAATTCACGACAGAGAGGTGGTTATTTCTGCCAATGGTTAATTCTGCCAATCATTTAATTCACGGGAGAGAGGTGGTTATTTCTGCCAATCATTTAATTCATGAGAGAGAGAGAGAGAGAGAGAGAGAGAGAAGAGATGGCAGGACTTCAAATTGATAGGTCCTACGGAGGTGTTTCTGCATTGAATACATATATGTAATGCTATATCAGTCCTGTATATGTTCGGTACCGGTGGGTTCTCATTATTTAGCTTCCAACCAAGATGAATAGTAAAAGGGAAAAGGCCGGAGAAAGGTAAGAGTTGGACTCATCTCTGCATTGGTAAATTTCAGCTTGTGACCCATCACTTGCGGCACCTTGTTGGTCCATAATATTCTGCAAGAGTGGCCCCCGCCCGCGTGGCAGAGACTCAACAGCCTTCTTAAATGAATGAATCATACTCTAGGTTCATTTTGTCTCTCTAGAGAAGGAAAAAGGATGAAGAGGAAGAGAAAGAAAGCTTCTGAAAACCTTATAGACAGGCTGGTTTAGTCTATCTTGTTGATGAAAATTGAATACTTCATTGTCGTTCGAGCCAACTAGTTTGCCACCGTTATTTGAGCGTTCAGTTTCCAGAACGGTAAGCTAATAATAATGAGCATCCTCTGTCCATGTAGATATAAAGGAAAGAGTTGAGCAGCTGATGGTGTTTGAAGATCAATATGGGTGGACCCATTTTGCTTATATGGTGCTAGCCGTGCCACGAACGTGCTCAAGAAGAGCCCGTATATAGAGAAAGATGGATAGGAATGAATGCCGACATTGGTTGTTGAGTCGAGGTGGAGTGCACGACTCCGTGGCAGTAAGAAAAACCATGACGATGCACTTGCATTTCTCTTGTCTTCTGATTTTAGGGTTAGCTGGTGGCTTTATGAACTCCTGCTTGGAACTTTTCTTTTTGACAATGAAGGGTGAAAAGAAGTATCCATCACTAACTCGTTTTCAAATCCCTTGTTTAAGCTAGCAAATCAAAGAAATTGCTTGGTTAGTCTTAAAATTAAAATTAATATATGGATATTAATTCAGTTTTAAACCTTTTAATTTTGGAGTTTAGTTTAAACATTTGCACAAAAATCTAATGTAATCATCGCGATCCATTTTCACTAAAATTGCTGATGTGACGATGTGCTATGTAGGATGGCCAGTAATAAATGAACTATCACTATAATAATTTTCGATGAAAATTGATTGGAAATTTTAGAGTGACATATCTATTAGAGAACTTGTACATGGCAATCAAAACACATTTATAGGATGTATTATGATTCAAGATACCGACATAGTTTAGAGGGATAATTCTTGTCTGGACTAGTATTTACAATTGGGTTCATCATGATAGTTAATCATGTGGACTTCACATGTAGTCCTCATATGAACAATGATTGTAATCAGTTCATTCTAGAGTTTGTTAATTTATTGATGGTAGGTGTAAGTCTTGCACGAATCCTGCCTGATGAACCCAAACACATGTTGGCCATTGATCATGTGAGGCCAACTTTTGAGGCCTAAATGATCAACGGATTGACACCTTTCGATAATGACTTGATCGGCCCCTTTCAAACCAGTTTTATTTTAAGGCGAAGGGCATCTGATAATGTGATCGCGGCCCCAGGAGCCATCGACTTCATGAACTCCACCATCAGGAAAAATTGACTCGAAAATGGCGTATGATAAAAAGGAATTAAACTAACCACAAGTTGCATTTCCAAGACTTTCTCGTTTGTCCTTAATAGTGACATGATCGGCTCTATTTAATTTAGCCATCTTGCAGGCTTGGATAAGGATTACCTTTCCTCTTTTGTCTCCACTAGAAGAGGTAGTCTGTCCAAATTTGCCTTTTTTTTATCTGAAAATTTTATTATTCTTATTGGATCAGTTTATTTCTCTTTTTTAGATTCATAATTTAACAATCAATTAGAATTTTATTGCTAGTTCGCTGTTTGGATTGCGTCATGCAATAGAATTGCTTTTTTTAATTCTAATTGTATCTACTTATCTCAATTTTTTTTGGGTTGCTAATTTAATGGTAGAGTACTCGACTTTTCAGTGCGTTCAGCATCTTTTATACATTTATATGAAGTACAGGTGTGCATGGAATCTCGTCTCATCGAAGAGCAATACCATGATGGTCACCGGAAATCTATCGAAGGTGCAGCTTTCGATAGGGCTAATAAGACGTTGACTTCTATTCTTTATCGGTCCCCAAAACTTTAATTTCGGCCGACTGATAGCCAAGGAGCATATTCCCATCACGAGGCCGAAACGTTAGTTGACTTGACATCCGAGTTGCCAACTTTGACACGCCACCTAAAAGTGTGAATGCATCGTTCAGTCGTATCTCCACACGGAGCGGCAGATCGAAGACCTTTTAGATTAGACCAACTACAAAAAATATTCGAGGAAGAAGTTGATGGGACGCGAAATATTGAAAAGTTATAGAAAAATGCTTTACAAGTTTTTCTTTTTTTTACCATTAGGAATATATCAATAGTGAATTTCGATGAATCATTTCTTCGGAAAAAAAACATTCATTTGAAATCTCACTTAATCGGATTCCATTATGGAAGACATAGTTTTTCATGGAGAATTTGTTAAGATATATGTGATCCATGCATCTAATATCATGAAAAATGTATACAAATTTTTTCACTATTACTTAGTATCGACAATAGGTCTGAAAAAGTATCTAAAAATATTCAGTTTAGATATATTCGAACATGAAAACCTTAACCACCTATAATTTCATAGACATTCTTTTCCTTTCTTCTTCGACTCTATAAGATCAAGTAGTCCTGAGACATAACATAGCCATCCCCCAACTTAATAAAGTTTCAAGGGAACTCTTTAGTGTTTCTCTAACCTTAGAATAATCAAGTAGTCACTCTCTTCACGGGAAAAGAATGATGGACCACCATGTGGCCACGATTTCAGGGCCCCCACCAACCGAAACACGAGACATGGCTGCTGTCCATAGCATACCACGTTGCGATATTCATGTACAAAAACAACATCATAGTCAATAAGAATTACTCGACCATAGTGCAAATTTACTCAGTTACTACATTTATGACGTCATCTTACAGTTGAATGACGTACTTCTCTCTAATGCTTTTCATCGCTATAATCGACGAACAAGTGCGAACTGCTGGGGACTGACATACGCACAACTCACAAGACATTACTAGCACGACTGGCAGATACTAAAAGGGATTGACATATACTAAGGTGACACGCTCTTTTGTCTTCCCCTTAAGCTTTGTGAGCGTGAAGCCGGACCGGGAGCCCCTTCGCCGGCATAGGCATCGGGTCGACGACGATCTTCTCGTCAGCGAGCAGCTTCTCCCACTTGAACCTCTTGACCAGGTTGTGCATGAACACGAGTATCTCCAAACGAGCGTACTCCTTTCCGGGGCACATTCTGGGCCCTCCCCCGAATGGGACGTACGTGTACGGCGCGGGCCCCTTGCCGTCGAATCTTGATGGGTCGAACTTCTCCGGCTCTGGGAAGTACTCCGGATTCCTATGCGCCGAGTGTGCGCTCCAGTATAACTGCAATTCTTACGAAAAGATATTTAGATGCAGTTTGAGGCTTCTGGAATTTTAATGATCCAAGCATATGATTTATAACGTGTACGATGAAGCCCCTTGTTTCTTTTTTTTTTTACCCTTTTTATAATCCAGAGGCATGGGTGTAGAGACCCGAATACCTTCTCTTATGTTCTTGCATTATTATTGGTACTGACTACTGCGTCATGTCTATGTTCTTGTTGGGTCGAAAAGGGGGAGCGAAGAGCTCACCTTCCAGCCCTTTGGAATGGAGAAGCCATTGAAGACGAAGTCGTTGAGGGCTTCCCTGAATGCGCCTTGGAGAGGAGGAGCGAGCCTCATGACTTCACAGGCAACGTTCCACGAATACCTCATCTTCTGAATGTCGTCCCAGTTCAACAACTCGCCCGGAGCTTTTGATTTCGCAATCTCCATTTGTTCTGAAAAAAAAAAAATTAGTAAAAAATCATTATGTATCTTATATTACTTACTTAGGTATCATCATTTATTATATTTTTTCAATGCTATCGAATATGATAATCTGAAAATGAGAACTCTTATGACGTCATTTGGTTGTTGTGGGGCACGTCAAGCTCATGGCCAACTTATAATATGATTATTATGACGATGATCAGTGAATAAAAATCTGGAAAAAAAACTTGGTCGCACCACAAATGACACGCAGAAGAAATTGAAAGGCCGGCGGTGCAATTAAGTTGGCATCGAATTCACTGAAAGCCGTCCCTCAAACCTAATTTAATGGGCGCATAAAATGCATGAGTGGTTGTGCCATAAATAAATCAGAGAGCCGCATAGAGTCACGTGAGTTCCATTTTGTTTTCCTACTAAAAGAAATATTAATAATGCATGGAAAGCGGAATTTCGATAATGCATAAAACATTGAATTTATTATTAGCAATTATAGAAATAAATTAAACTTTCTACTTAATAATATCATTAATAGAATTTATTAGATTTAAAGATAGTGGTATGTAATAAAGTAAAATCTCCGTTCTAAAACCACTATAAGGTTCATTCCCCTGGCCTTTTTTTTTTCTCATGAAATTATTTTTGTTTTGAACTTAGATGCATGCGATTGATATTTAACATTTTTGACTCTTTTAAATGATTCCGTGATGAGGTATTAACACAAAGTTTGTTCATGCATGCGACTCTCTAGATAAAGATCTTCAATCCTTGTACTGTGTCCTCATCAATGTCTTGACAGATTTCGCTGTAGCTCTATTCAACGAACGTGAAATCAAATCACATCCGCACGAAATATAGGTTATTTATATCGGGTCATCGTGGAAAACTTTATCTCATTTTACTATTGTAGAGTACAATGTGTGAGGGGTCTAATGTGCAAGTTGTCACTATGCCAATCGCTAGGGTCCCAATTCCTTATGAAAAAGTGAAAAGTGCGATCTACGCTAACCTAGTCAATTGAGATATCTTTATAGCCTAACTTTTAAATTCCTCTTATACAAATATAATCTAAGTAGCTTTAACACCGACACGCGACACGTAAACATGGCACGACACGACACAGTGACATGTCATTTTTCCAAAAATAGAGAATTTTGACATATTATGACATATTGTATTATATTTTTCTGATTATTTCAATCAAATCAATTTGATTCAAATTCATAAATAATTATATAATAAAAAACCTATAATGAATTTACACTAAAAACGTTAAATTCACCATTTATTAATATCATTTATTGTTTCAATTTTACAAATTCAACTCCATCCTAATATTCATAAAACTTAGAGAAAAAAACAAGCAATTCACATTTTGAACTCGCGTGTCAAACATGTTGGAAGAGAAGAGAAGACTAGGTTTTTCTTCTTTCCTCATTTATTATTTTTAGTTTTTATTTTTCCTCATATATACATTATGACCCATGATTTATTGAAAATATTTAAAATTGACATCACATGTTTGAATCACGGGTCGAAAAGTTGACTAGATATCAGATTTCCTGACACGT
Organism: Eucalyptus sideroxylon; assembly: GCA_014182405.2. Taxonomy (NCBI): domain Eukaryota; kingdom Viridiplantae; phylum Streptophyta; class Magnoliopsida; order Myrtales; family Myrtaceae; genus Eucalyptus; species Eucalyptus sideroxylon. The sequence goes on from CM024550.2 coordinate 26,628,917, forward strand.
TTTAACCGAATGTCCGAGAGTATTCGAGATTGTCTAAGAGTGTTGGACGCCTGTTGGAGTATTCAACACAGCACGAAATCTCTCAGAAACTGTCAGTGGTTCCTAGAATATAATTAAGCTTATTCGACTCCATATTCTGACTTTAAAGCTTTGGAGTTAAATTCAAAAGGTAATTCTCTACAAACCAGTCTTCTTAGCTTGCGTCTCTGACTTTCTTATGTTCCCCTCACGTCTTAATATATATATTCGAAACAATGACTTTATCAATAAATAATTAACAAGCTAGCGAGATCTTCCCCCCCCAAAAAAAAAAAAAAAAAAAAACGCATTTCACAATTTTGATAGGTTCATGTTTACGGGGGGATGAATTCATAGGATTCGCGCTAGAAAAATATAAAAGGGAAATTTTTTTAGAACTTACCGCTGTAAACTCCATCGTAGACGTCTGGAAGCTCCGCCAGATACTTGACGATGAAAGTGCAAGCAGCGCTCGCTGTGTCATGGCCGCCAACCAACAACCCTAGGATCTTATCGGCAATGTTGAGCTCGTTCATGTGCTTCCCCTCTTCATCTGTCGCCAGGAGCATGTGCGACAATATGTCCTGTGTCGCTGAGGCCTTCCCTTCGGCCAGGTCGATCTTCCTCTGCTTGATGATTGCCCTCAGCTCCTTCCTGATGAAGTTGGAGGCATGCTTCGCGCGGTTTAGTGGCATCCCCGGCAGGTCGATCGGTACTGAGAACATCCCAGAGGCGAGGACGTTGAACGGGTCAGCGAACTTGGCGACGTGGTCTGGGTCCTCAACGCTCATGAACAAGCGGCAGGCCAGCCAGAACGTGTACCTCTTGGCAAGAGGGAACACGATGATCTCGTCCCTGCCCTCCCACCCCATGGCGAAGTGCCGCTGAGCGATATGGTCCATTATTCCGATGTAACTGTTAAGAATATCCAACCCAGAAGGTCAAGCTACCAGATAAAAAGAGACTAATATGTATGAGGGATAGATAAATTCCAAAAACAGGCGACATGAGCTACTTTAACCGTACCGTTGGAGTGCCTCAGGCTTCATGAAGTTGGGGAGCATCTTCCTCATCTTCTTAGCCTCCTCCTTGGAGGAGGTCTGGGTGGAGGAAGGGAAGACCTTGTTGATGGAGTCGGGCCACCACGCTGTGACGAGCTTGTTCTCATTGGAGAAGAGGAACTTGTTGCCGGCAGCGCCACACAGGACAGCGGTTGGCTCGGCAAGGATGGAGGTCTTGAAGACCTCGGATGAGTACCGGGCAATGCGGTCAAAGATGAACTTCTCGGGGTGGCCCTTCCACCCGGAGGACAGGAACTCCAGGGTCTCGCCGATGAAGGGGAGGCCGGTCTTGCCCGGTGGGAGGTTGGCGCCGGTGAAGTGGGCAATATGCTTGTAGGTTATGTAGAAGAGGGAGAGGGTGATGAAGGAGACGAAGAGGAGGAGGAGGGAAAGGTAGAAGTGATCCATGGCTCGTTTGTGTTTGTTTCGAGACTTTCGAGCTTTGGTTTAGTGAGTTCCGCGTGGGTGTTTTTATAGGGGTGAGAGATCGATTGCGAAGAAGGGTGGTTTCAAATTGTTTGTGTTGGGTAGTGAACACTGCGATGGTAGATAGTCAAATAACTCATGCTCAAGGGAAATTCACAATTATAGTTCGGTGGTCAAGTCATAGCTGGAATTGCTTCTCTTGTGAAGGCAGGTTGAAAGGTCCTCTTTTGTGTCGTGGACCGTAACCAAACGAATTCGAGGAAAATTAATTTATAATAAGTTTTTTGGATTCTTAAACAATTGAGACATAAAGTAGCCTAATTAGGTTACGACTAACACCACCTTTATTAGGTTTTGATATTTTTTTTTTTTTAATTTGAAGTCCAAACAAAATAGACCAGCTGTCTTCCATTAATATGTTGAGTGAGATTGGTGATCCCTCGGCACTCACGAAATCGACAGGAAAAGATTAGTAAAGCGGATCACCTCGCTAATGTGTTATGCTTTCAAAGCATATGAGCCTCTATCATTGCGTGTATCGATAGGGGGAGCTATTCGGATCAATTTCACGCCTTTTTAGGATAATAGATGAAAGCTTTCCGATTGGCAACTTTTCAACCCAATTTCCAATCATCCTGATGAATAATCATCTGTTCTACGCTATACGAATCTCAAATAAGAAAATACTTTACCAATATCTTCGCTCGCGCAACATACGTGTCCGGTTGGAGATAAAGATCTGCGATTCTCTTTGTAAGAAAAATTGGGATACGAATGTCAAAGGTATAGCACGCCCAATATGAAAGTTTGACATGCTCTTTATGAGAACGACGGCATTTCTGATCATTTAAGTGGTGGGCACTATGCCGCTGAGTTTAGATGTTGGCTTTCTACTATAGTATTAATATATTTTGATATCTTGGAAAATGTTTTGTTTGTGATCCATGTCTGTATTTCTATTACCAGTTGGCCACATGTTGCAAACTATGTTATCATAAGTTGTTTGATTTTGTGAGTAAATCAGTTCGTTCCGATTCCATTAAGGTGTGGTCAGAGCCAGTGTGTGGCCGCTACACTTTGACCGAATACTACGGGCCCCGCACGCGGTTTCCATGGCCTTTCCAATTAGAATAACAACGAGAGGATCGGCAATTCAATTTGACCAACAATAGAGAGAGTTTGGTCGATCAAGTTTAAGTATTGCTTCTGATTCCATTGAAGATAGTAGGACAAAATGCGTCATCTAAAGTGGATTTAAGATGCCTTTAGCAATCGTGTTGAACATTCCTTTGTCCGTCTTTTGTCCCAAAAAATTGTCTTCTTGTTCCGGTGAAAACTACAAAATTTTGATTTGCCTCTTTGAAATTGAAGGAACCTTTGAATCGAGAAAATGCCGTGCATCGGGATTGGCGATGGAATCGTTTGAAGTTGATGCCGAAATTTGTCACCAGTAGATGGAAAATTTATTGCATAGAGTATATTGGGTGCATAATGTATCGAGGAATGTCAGATCCTTTCCTTAAGTTGGATCATCAAGAGGAAACTATTAAGTGCGCAAGAATGGTTACTCATGAAAGAGATGTGTCATCACTTAGTGTGGACTTTTCCAAACTCACATCAATCGCAACTTAGGGTTTTGATTTAATCATATTCTTAAACATGCAATTCAATTAATTTAGGAGCCGCTAGAAACTAGAGTAAAATGTTGGAGAACATTTTACTTCAACCAATCAGAGATTTATGGATATGATAACTTGATTACACTAAATGAATCTAACACGCTTTATGTATCTTTTCTTTTCTTCAAACATTTTTGCAAGTACTCTTGGCCAATTTTAATTCCAATCCACTAACAAATATGTAAACTCAATAATTAAAGCTGTAAATAAATAAATTACTTGAGAAGATGAAAGAACTTTGATGCGCTAAGTAAATTAAAAGCAAAGCTCCATTATCATCCAATGCAACAAAGATCCTGCAAGATGTAACGGAAGCAAACAATAATATAATCACATTCATGACCTAAACATAATTTCTAAATATAATGATGCAATGTTAATTAATTCTTTTTTAGTTTTTATTTTTATTTTTTTAGAGCATGACTTAAATTAAATATAATGACTATATGCATCTTATTTAACATGCATTCAAGAACTAGTATTACATCTAAATGACATGTATACTATGTTAATAAAATAAATGCAGCCTATATGAATCATAAACTTGACCATAATATTTAAACCATCTGAGATTATTTTTGTGGCTTATTTAAAATACTAGACTTTAGGAGACTAAACTTGAACTAAATGACTTTCATCTAGAAAAGAAAAGTGACCTAATGATGCAAGGTTAATTCTTTTAGATGCTTCATTTTTTTAACATAAGTGTTGCGACCTAATCTCAGGTGAACCACTTAGGATTTTGGCTAATGGATTACTACGCCCAACCTTAGTTCGGGCTCTCTTAAGCCTATACCAATTCACGACTTAGGTTCAAGTATTTAGTATGTAGGAGATTATTAGCTAGGAATGCCACTAATCAGTTTATGGTAGGTTGATTAGATACATAAGTAAAATAATGATAGAATTATTTTACTCCTATGAACCAGAGCTTTTGGGTACATGGATTTGGTTACACTAGATTTCTCTAATGCCCTTTCGGTACCATTCTTTTATTTTTGAAAATGTCTTGGCAGGTAGCTTTAATTGATTTTAATTTACTTCCCTAACATGCAAGGTGATCATGCGGGTGCGCAAACCGCCAATTTAACACCCAATAAAACAATAAATAAATTATAGGACTTACCTCATAGCAACGAAAGTATCTACACTGTTAGCTCAGAATTACATCAAAAGCTCTAGATAGGATTCTTAATCAACACACAATCACTCAATCTTTTTTAAGGATTTTCTCCTGTTTAATAAAATCAAATTTATGTGCAATGCAATTTAACCAAATGACCTAATTCTAATGACGGACAATTTCTAATTAAATGGACCTAGCAACAATCACTAAATGACAACCTAATTCTACATGACATGCACCTGATATCTTGTATTTTTTTAAATAAAAATTCCTAATTAAAAATTGCTAAAATATAAGCATCTAACTAAAGTGAGATATTATCTATTTTAAGTTAGAAATAGACCAATCTAAATCCTATCTTAACCTAGAAATTTATCTCGACATGCAATTTAATTCAAAGATATTATCTAACCTAGATACCATCTAAACATGCATTTTAATATAATTAGAAAAATATCTAACTATTCTATCATGCAATTCTATCTAGAAAATCAATTCTAATCTACATGATATGCAAATGAAATCTCTCTCTCTCTCTTTTAGATAATTAAAGCAATTAAAAGATAAGCTCCAAATCATTCACGGTCATTAAAGATATTATCCATCATTCGAATTTGGAAGCGATATATAATCAAACTTGATTATTTATCTAATAAAATCGATAAATTGATATTAAGTCTTAAAGATCAAAATATCAATTTTATTCTCGCATGATTAATTATTCAATCTAAAACTTTATAGATGGAATAAAAAATTGGCGTGCGGTTGCGAATTGGGCAATAAATCATAATTGGGAATATGCCGATAATTCAAATATGCACTCAAGGTATTGAAAAGCATGTATTAGCAATAAAATATCCAAATTAAATTTAGATAAGATAATTACCTAATTTCACAAATAATGTTACCAAATTTGAACCGAACAAAAAATCCACTCAACGGGTGACGGCGGTGCGTGGTGGTGCTCGGCTAGATGCAGGGACGGGCAATCGTGGGCGGAGGAATAGCCGACGTTCGGAGCTCCGGCGAGGGGCGGCAGCAGGCGGACTAGTAGTGGGCAGGGTAAACCGGATTCGTAGGGGCTGCAGCGGGGCGTGGAGGGGTGGCAACCAGCGCGGAGGACGGCAGGCAGAGGCGCGGTGGAGGTGAGCTACTGCAGGGGATTGCTTGGAGGTCCTGCAGGCGGTGGACGAAGGGACAGTAGTAGCGGGCGTCGGGGTTGTCGAGGCTGCAGTAGGTGTCAAGCGCTAGTAGAGGTGAGCTGTTGCAGGGGCTTGCTTAGAGACGCGGCAACTAGCAGAGGCGACGGGCGAGCAGGCGAAGGCGTCGGGGATGGTGGCTCAGTTGTAGGTCGCGGACAGAGCAAGGGCAACAGCAACATCGCGGGGGCGGTGGTGGAGGCGCGGTGGTGCGAGTGCGGCGGCACGGGCGCGGCGATCGGTGCAGGCGCTCGCAGACGGAGGCCGGCGATGGGTGAAGACTCTCGCACGAAGAAGACACTGTTGCTTCTTTTTTTAATTTTCTCTCACCTCACGTCTCCTCTATGTACTATCCTCTCTGCCATGCTTCAACAAAAGGACAACCCTCTATTGACTTTGACCCTTCCCTAAATGAACGAACAAAAAGAATTTTTCCCCTTTTGTCTTGAGTTTTTGACCTAGAAACCGAAAGAAAAGCCCCCTCCATGAAGTGATGAAAAGAGAAGCCCTCCCTACTCTCCGTATGCGGCCCCTTTTATAGGCTAAGGACTCAAGCTTTTATCTCCAAAGATCTTCTCTCGAATGCAATGTTTCTTTTTATTTTCGACATCTCTTCTAGATTTTCTTTACAAAAAATGAATATTATCTACCGATTTTATCACATATTGCCAAAGTTTCAAGATTGCAATAAGATTTTTCTCAAATTTCAAATCTTGCAAAGATGAGCTCATAATATCTTCTCAAGGATATTGAAAAATCCACTGTCATATCACCGAAAATATCATATCTCCATTTCTCACAAGATAATTTTCGGTCATCAATAAATAACGGGCTCGGGCTAATTTGCTTTCTTTGTGGGCTTAGTCTAACTCATTAAATTAAAGCTTTGAACCATCAAATCAAATCCATTTGTCGTCGGTCCAATGCAAATAAAAAAAAAATGCTCCTAAAACTATATCCTATGCAACTTAATTCTAATATTTTTGCTTAGGGGTTAAAAATTAATCCCTAATTTTTTTAATGTGATAAATAACTAAATCGGTTGCCAAAATTTAGGTGTCAACAATGAGTAATGCATGAGATGTGTTTATCAACTAATAATCTACATGATATGATTTTTTATTGCACTTATACTAAATTAAGTGACCCAATAAATGATGTGCGACACATGACATGCATACTATGAGACTAACTAATATGATATGCAATTTATATGACTTAAATGACATTTTTTATTTGAATTATATTTTATCGAAAACTATAAACTATCCTAATTCTATATGAATTCTAATATTCACTATCCGAGACATGAATTATGAATGCACCAAAACTAGCTCCTATAATTGAGTATTGCTATAGCAAGAGCTTATGAGCTCCAAGTTAGGGCCGTCTCATTTGTCTGGAAATCTAGGTGGGCTAGCAAGCCTTATTTTAACATACAGATGCCTACATAGTGAACTCCCCCTAGTTCCTTTGTTTATATTTGTCTTACCCAAGAAGAGGGAATACCCTTTAGATGCTTTACATCTAGGAAGTCTCAAGGATTGGATTCAACCTGCATAAAACCTTTTAAAGACTCACTTAGATCCAAATTATCTTAAGTCTATATGAATTATAATACACACTATCCGAGACATGAATCATGAATGCACCTAAATTCTACATACGCAAGTGACATATGATATGGGATATATCCGTGACAATTAATAAACCTTGACATGCAAAGATATGCCTTAACCAAATTCATTAACATAATTCATTAACATATTATTTAAAAGTAGCTAAAGTCTATTTAATCAAGCACCACATTATAAATCTCACATGAGACTTGTGGACACCTAATTTTTAGTCAACGCATCATTAAAATGTAAAAAAAATCGAGATGTAGGAATCTAATTGCGACAGAGTCTTATCTCTTGACCAAAAAGTGTCGTTTTTCATTTCTTTGTTTTTGCATTGTCGTTTGAAAGCAATTTCTAGCTCATTTTCATGAAAAATCCAAAAAATCAAATGTTTAACTTTCGAATTGACTTTTTAGTTAACCCTTTGAGTAAAAGTCAACCGTAGGTAAAAAAAGTTGACTTTTTACCCAAAAAAATCCATTTAACTTTAATTTCACTTTTGTCAAATCAATTTCTTGAAAATTCAAAGATTTGACCAAAAATTGACATTTTAGGAAAAGCTAACTAAATGGCTGACTTTTAATCAAAATTTTGACCCAAAAAAAAAATGCACAAATACATTTCTTTTAATACCAATTTGACTTTTGGGTAAATTTTTTTACAAAATTCGATTAAGAACCTTGGTTTTTGAATTTTTCAGTTTTAAGTTCTAAATTGACCAAAAATAAAATTACTTTTATTCTAGTCATAATTAGGAGTAGTTCATTATTTGACATTTGGTTTATGGACTATCTGAAATCTTCTTGAGCATTCAATTTTGTGATTTACCGAGTCAAAATGCGAATTACCATTTTGAGCCCTAATTAGGGGACCAAAATTAATCATTTATAACTTGTGAATGATTGTTTCTCAATCATTTTCTTAAGATAAGTCTAAATTCAAGATCGATTTTGTGAAATTCACACCAAAACTCATCAATTTGAAGAATTTTATCTTCCTAGGCATTAGAAAATCAAGGAATTAAGCTTTAATCAACAAAATTCGAATTGACACATTTATGGCTGTGGTTTAATTTCATGAATCTATATCCAATTTTAATATTAGGCTTAGATCCATTTTTGACCTAAGCTCGAGCGCTTCAATTCATGGTCAATTTGAATATGATAAGTGACCTTACTTATGAGTAGCTCATTAGGTATGGCAATTATGATACTAATTGAATTCAATTTTAGTTAATTTGCAATTTTGCCAATTGAATTGCAAATTTTACCATTTTAGCCCTTTAGGCCAAATTCAAAACACCCATGGTTTCAACTCATTGTTTTTCATGGTAATAATTCAATTAGGTCAATAAAAGACTCCTAGATCACATTCATAAGATCTTATTAGCTTAATTGTATCTTAATTGGCCAATTTCGTCTTAAAAATGATAAAATTCCTTTTCAATTTGGTCCTTTAAGGGCCAAATTGCATATATTTTTGATCCACAGGGGTCCCAAGTGGGCAAAATAGTAGGAACTGGACCAAACTAGTCAAGAACTAGTCAAATTCAGGCTAAATCGAATTGAGCCAGTTTGGTCGATTTGACTGGCTGCCGGCAAGACTAGCCGATTCAGGCCCTTGCCGGCCGGTTCTTGACCTCTAGCCACCGGTTCTGGAACCTTCTCAATGCTAATTTCGCTTCTACACCTTCAATTTCCCAAAATTTTACAAATTGATCCTTGAATTTCATAAAATTGCAAATTAACATTAATTAGATATTTTGACGCAATTCTCGGTTTTGGTTTGGTTTTTTGCAAATCAAATCCACTAGATCAATTACTCGACACCTTGAGATCATGATGGAGCCTTCGAAATGGATTTTTGACCGTTGGATTGAAAGTTCGATTGTTGGGTCGAACCGACGGCCGAAATCACTTAATGTGAGGAGTATATAAATGAAATGTCTTCTATTTTCTAAGGAGGGCTTCATTTGGCACAAAAATTCTCTCTCTTTCCTTAGTCTCTCTCTCTCTCTCTTCTCCCTCAAAACTCCTGCCCAAAACAGATCACTCTCTCTCTCTCTTTAGTTTCGGTCCATCTCTTGGACCGGTTTTGTTCGAGGCTTGAACCGGCGGTCACCAGAGCCCCCAAGCATCCAAGCCACTGGTGATCTGTAGTTCCAAAATTCTTTGGCCTTGCTATGGATAGAGATGACCAAATTGGTTGCCGGATTTTCATATTGGCAGCCCCATCTTCACCGGCAAGTCAAGGCCGATCCAGTTTGAATTGATTCTTCGTTTTTTCTTTGAGCGGGTGGTTTGATTGATCCCAATCCGATTCATAGTGGTTTAATCTACATTCTTGGAGTCCTGATCGTGATCCAGTGGGTTGATCTAATTGATTGCGATAGAAACTGACGAAAATCGCGACAAAGGTAACAAGTTAAAACTTGAATCCGATAAAGCGAGATCGAGTTAGTCGATCGGGGGTAGGATTCAAGATTACGAACTTTTAGATGCTTAAAATCAATGATTATGAATGTTGTAATGATTTATGGACGATTTGAATAATGATTGTGTTCTTGAGCCTAATTTGTGATTTTCGTAGGTCTATACCTAGGTCACTATTTTGACCAAAACGAGGTCTGAAACGACCTCATTTTAGCTTGAGTCCGCTTAGGATTAGATAATAAACATCCCAAGCTTCAAAATGGTAGGATGGACGCCCCAATCAAGCATCGTTTGACCCTTGAAAAACACCTTTGAAATTAACGATTCTACAGTAGTTTAGGTCTTTTTTATTCTGATTTGGTTTCACCTTCTAGCTTTATTATTTTTGTGCCGACTTTCATGATCATTTTTTGACAAAATTATCTTCATAAGTTTTGTTCCATATTATCTCATGCATCTTCTGTAATTGTTTCATAATTTTTTGATGTTCTTAATTTGGTCAGATCTACTCACATCTAAACCTAGGTCAATCTGTTCTGTATTGATCTCTGATTTTGTCATTTTTGTATTGATTTTTTTGTTGAGTTATTGAACAACTTTTCTTCATGGAAGTTTCTTGTAAAGGTGTTTTGCATATCATGTATTTTTTTTTTTTTAAAAAAATTTTAGACATGTTTAGCTAGGTCAAAATTGCTTTGATTTGAATATAGGTCAGCATGTCCTACATTAATCCGAAATTAGTTTTGATGAAATTGAGTCCATAAATGCACCTATTTGGTCTCAAATCCTTCATGAGAGTTGAAATACATGATACACATGTTCAATTAATGCATTCTTTGCAAGGTTTTTACATTGGCAAAGTGAGTCAATTGCATGCATTAGAATAAAAAATACTACCCAACATGTGCTGGACATATAGTTTGTTGGTCTTGTCATTTTTTCCACAACTCATATAATCTTAATTGAGTTTTGAACTCTTAATGAGAAATCTTCATCATTGCATGCTCTGTATGTGAGATTTTTGGTAGGATTTATGCATGTCTTAAGGATGGTTGAAATCATACTTGTTCTGTAAACTTAATGCTTAAATGAAATATTGTCATATGTGCATATTTCCATGCTTGTTTGAGTCATCCAGGGATCAAATCTTACGATCATGCCTTCTTGTTGATTGAACCGCATGTTGCAAGATTTGCATACATGTTTAGGTCATGTCCTTGGAGTATCATCTTGCACATGAAATTTGTCTCACAAAAGTGTTCATAACATTTATGATTCCCAAGCATATCATTAGGAATCATGAATCAATTTATGAAGTCATTTAAATTGTACGATAATCTACATGCCGACTTAAGATTAGATGATTATCTAAAATTTCCGTTGCATCAAATCCTAAGTCCCTTGTGATTTCTTCATGTTGTTTGTGCATTTTTTTGAGTGATTTTGAGGTTTTCTAATGAATGTTTATGTTATGTTTTCTTAATTATTGTGCGCACACTTTTAGAGATTTCGATTTTAGGATACCAAATTGACCTAGTTTAGACTCAAGCTCTTCTAGGAAGACATAAGGCACACTTAGAAGCAGAGGGATAAATAGTTTTTTGTATCAAAAGCTTCTCTTTTGGACATCTTCGTTTGAGACATAGGAGCAGAGGGTTTGGTTTCTTTGTCTTTGCCATTCTTATTTGATGTAGACGCAACTGTAGGATTGATTCTTTGTCCACAACACCCCATTGCAAGGGATCTTTGGATCTTAGGAATGTCTTCATTTAGTTTTTCCAAACGTTGTATTCATTTTCGTCAAAATAAGGTGGCCTGGTATTGCTTTGCCTTTCCATAAGCCGTGGTGCGAAGATACTAGCCATAGAAGATCTTTAGTTCAAAAGTAAAAACTCCTTAATAAAACAAGTACTTGGCTTTGATACCAATTGAAAGTGCTAGTATGAACAACTAGAATGGGATGAATAGGTGTGAAGAAAAATTTTCTCAAAGAATACTAGAAATATTTTACTCTTGAATTTGAGTCTGAAGAACAACAAATTTTAAGCGAGTTTAGACTTTAACAGTTAAATAGAACTATGAACAAAATAAAGAGTTTAAGGAAGAGAATAAGAACACATAATTTATAGTGGTTTGGCTTAGATCAAGCCTACGTCCACTCTCCCATGCTAAAAGCCTTCTTGCTGGATTCCACTATGTGATTAACAAGAGATTACAACTTTGAGGGTAAACACTCAGTGATAGATCACACTATTTTACTAAGTCATTTTTTTGGTATTTCTCTCATGATCACAAATGTTTAAGCTCACGAGAGGTAAGTGTATGATCAAAAGTCACTTAGACTTTGGAATTATAAATTCTATGCTTCGTCTTTTACTTACTTTGCGGTCCTTGATCTCTTTAAATACTCGTCCACTTCCAAACTAACTGTTAGATAGTATCTAGAGAATCGTCTTCCAATTTACCCATTGGATAGATCTGTATTTAGAAGATTTAGTGGCCGTTTAGTGACAAAAACAGAATCCCAAGTTGTTTCTAATCGCACATACAAACAGAATCTTGGTTTCCATAAGTAGATCTTCTTCGTATATAAAGTTCTTGTCTTTAAGATCCAATTATCAATCGATTAGATTGAGTCAATCACATCTATTTTGATGTAGAATCCAAACCAGATCACTAGCCGTTATATGTTTAGGGCTTGTGTTATTTCGTTCTTAATCTACTACGTTCTAAACATGTGTCTCGTTCTGGACCTTATTACGTTATGGACTTGTGTTTTGTTCTGGATGTAAAATTTAAGAGTGTTTTGACTGAAGTAAAGTCTAAATGTCTTTAGAATGAAATAGAGTCTGAGTGTCTTCAAATCGAAGTAGAGTCTGAGTGTCTTTCATTTAGACTAAAATAGACTTTACAATCTAGACATAAGTTTGAACATATTCTATTTCTGAACAAATTTACCCTTAAGGTCTGGACATAGTTTGAATAAGTTCAGCTCCAGCATAGAGTCTGTGTTCTGGTTCTTCCAAGTAGAGACTTTGATAATATCTTTTACATATTCTATCGTTTGCATAGTCTATTACTCAACTATTAAACACGTTAGTAGCCTTTGATTTATTTTGTCATATTCAAAACATCATAAGAGATTTCCTTAACAATCTCCCCATTTTTTTTATGATGACAAAATAATATCTAAATATGCAGATTTGTAATCACACTTTCTAAAATATTGATAAATCAATCATCAAATTTTAGATTTTCAAAAACTGTGATTTGAATCAAAAGACATCAAATAGATTAAGCATAACAATATATATATAAATATAATCGTAGCTCAATATTATGCTATAAATAATATTAACTAATCAACACATATGCATATTTATATTCTCTCCCCCTTTTTGTCATAATCAAAAAGCGATAACAATGGAAATAGTATTGCATAGAGAATATAAAATGATAATAAATATGTTTTGCACAATTTCCAAAAAAAAACTTTTACAAAGTAAGTCGAATATTAAAGATATGCAATATAGCTCACTTCAATCATATATAACAGCAAATATCCAACAAAAATCACAGATGCATTATGAAATTCACTTACTATTTTTGTCATAATAAAATGATAATATCAATAAGAAATTTGTTAATGACAAAAGGTAATAAAAGATGTACTAAGCGGATTTTTTAGAACTTAACAAGTTTTGTCGTATTTACCTTTTCCTTTCTTCCATAATAATCAATATCATGATCAATTCAAAAATATTTTTCTATAATTGATCAATGCTCCCCCTCAATTTATTGCCTTTTTGAGTTTGATCACGAATTTTTCCTTTCTTTTGGATTCGCTTTCTCTCCCTCTCGTACAACACATAAGGGATTTCCTCAATAATTTGCAAAAAATTTGCACAAGGAAGAGATTCTTTGAGCCTCCAGAAAATAATATAGAATCTCCATAATTTTCAGATCGAGCTTTCCAAAATCAATATGGAAGATTCTTTTGCTACCTGCAAATTCTTGTATAACAGATAACAATCATTGCAAAAATATCATGTAATACCTTTGTCTCATTTGCGGATCAAACTTGCTAGATATAAGATATCTTCTAAAAATATAGCAAGAATATCCATGAATATGCAATAATATCTTTCAAGATCAAAGGGATTTCCTTAAGCATAAATCTCAAAAATATATTACTGACGCATTTCGCAAAAAGAAAGTAGATATTTCTATAAATGCCAAATCAAATAAAAACTTGCAATGCCTTATATTTATGACAAAAAATATTTGCAATATCAATAATATATAATTCTCTTACCCAAGGTATATGTTTGTTGTCACGCCCTGATCCTCCAAGCACGTGCCCATCCCTTCTTGGTCGATTAAAAGCGACGTCTCATGACGCATCGCCGACCCATTTGTTTTAATACACAAGGGGAAGCAGATAAATAATCCCCAGACAACAATAGAATGGGATAAAAAAGTAAGACCATAAATTTTTCAAACTAAAACATAACCGCACTTACGGGTCCTCATTCTTCCTATGCTCTTTGATTTCATCTTCCTTTACACTCCAACTGAAGCCTTCAGCAGATTGCACCAGGGACTTTGGAACTTCAAGGGTAGGGTCCACCTTGTCTACGATAGAGTCTCGAGGAGGATTGGCTGTGCCCTTCCCAAAAGCAACCTCTAGAGCATACAAAGAAGATTCCGGAATAGGACCCTCTCTCTAGCTATCTTGAGCCTGGCAGTACCACGATCTATATTGATAGGGCACCTTGTGGGTGAGACCTGCATTGACCCAGACTACGAACCTTACCAGCTCATAATTCCAACCCCTAGGGCCCTGATTCATCAAAATATAAGATGTTTGCTCTGTAACACTCTTAAGTCGTCCAAAAAAACACAAGAGCTGCCATCTAAGGACCCGAAATGTTATCCCACAATAGAGGGAGACGATATCTCAGCGAGTTCTACCTCCTAAGACTTAATTAGGAAGAAAATATGCCTTAAGGGCTGCCTAAGCACAAACATAAGTCGGAAGACTTACCTTGGCCTTAGTCTGTTCCTGCAAGTTAGTCTATCTCAAAAATACACAAATCACATCAATCATTCAATCAATCGGATCGAACTATCAATCAATTGACTTAGTCGATTACATGTCATCACGATCTTCTCTCGGTCGGTCAAATCAATACTATCTATAAAGTTCGATCACCTTATGGACAGCTTACTCTAAGCTTAAAATAGATAGTATCTTGCCTCAAAGACTAAAAGAAAATTGTATACTGCCTTCGCTCTCTTAGATGACCTATTGAGCCATCGAGCTGATAAAGTATGCTAACTATGCTCACCAAAGCTGTGCGAACCTCACTTTGCTCACCGAAGCTATGCGAATCTTACTTTGCTTACCGAAGTTGTATGATACTTAAGGTATAATATCACTCTAAGCTGAGGTATCAAGCCCGCAGGCTGATACGATATATCATTTTAATCAACCAATCATTTCTCAACTTTTATCATACTTGATAAAAATACTCGTGTGTGGGTACATGGTTGGCCTTAGCCAAAATACAATATTTTCTTTTCCATAAATCCCACAATTTTACATGGTCCACCAAAATATTTTTGGCGTTGTAAACCGACGGCCGGTTATTTTCCAATTAAATACTGAAAATAAATAAATTTAGGAATAAAATTCCTAAAATACAAATCATACACAATTGGCACAAATTAAAACTAAATTAAATAAACAGATCATACCACTGTAATCAGCATAAAATTCCAATCACCAACTATCTCGGTCTAATTTCCGGAAAATAAATAAATAAATACGGAAATTAATTAATAAATGCTAGAAAATGTAACTTAGGCCCATAAAGCCTAATTAAATACCGGAACGAGCCTAAAAAAATTCCGAGACTCGTTAAATAAATATTAGTGCCTATCTATTTGCTAATTACACAAAACTAACCACCTAACATACATTGGTAATTAACTAATTCACTAAACCGTTCTAATTATCCATTAAACAAATCTTAGTCTAAACTAATCAACCCTTAAACATCATTAACATACTAAGTGAGGATTAGTGAGTTAAACTCACTTGATTAACAAACAGCTTGGTTCAAACTGACAGGAGGCATGACGGGGAACAATATTCTCCAAAGTGGGCTTGGCTTTCGGGGTCGGGAAGTGGGCCAAAACAGGCCTACGCTGAGCTGGAAACCCACTGATTTCAGCTTTTGTTCGATGCTAGTTGGCAGCTGAAAAAGCAAGATGGAGGCTCGATTAAGGGAGGAATGGACCGAGGGGGCCGAATCGGGCCTAGGCGAGGCTCCACGGCGGTCGGAGGTGGTTGGGTGGAGTCCGGTTGAGGCTCGCAACACTAGATGGTGCTCGATCAGCAAGCTGGGATGGGAACGACGGCATGGCAAGGCGGAGGGCACGCGTGGGCGGCAGTGGCGTTGTGGGCAGCTCCGGCGAGCTTTGGTGGTGGCATGCGACGGGTAGGGGCTGCTCCACGGCTTCTCCTTGGCTGCTGGGGTTCGAATGGCTGAAGGAGAGGAGGAGGAAGGAGTGTCGGCCAGTTGGAAGGGGAGAGGAAAGAGAGAGGGGGCAAGGGGCCTACCTTAGCTTCCTACCTCATCTTCTTGTCTCCTTTGACCATTGCCCACTACTAGCTGGTCCCTTGACCACAAATCAGCCACCAATGCTCCATTCTAAAAGCTTGGGATGGTCCAAAAGTTGTGGGTGGTGGGGGGCTACGAATTTGCTTAGATTTTTCTCCAATTTGACACTCAATCCTTCTTAAATCAACCAAATTTGGCCTCTATAATTTCAACCAACACCTCATTGATTCAATTGGTATTTTTCATCACCAATTGATCATACATGCATACCAACTTTGTGATAAAAAATTGTCATCGACATTTTCTGGGCAAAAATGACCCTATGATGACTTTTTCCCAAAAAATCTTGGTTTGCAGAAAAATCTTCGGAGACTTAGTTGACATTCCTAAAATGATTTGTGACATGACATAACTTTCAATTTTTGAAATCAGATTCAAATTCACGGTTAATTTCAATCTGGCACGATTTTAGCGTAACCTAGGCTATTGGGTAGCTTTCAGAAATTTTTAGTGCAAATAACTCGTGGTCAATTTTCTTCAAGCCATAATGAACCAACTCGACACATTGACGACTTTCAGTAGTCATGAAAATCTCAAGAATTCAAATACGGACACAGGGTACCAAAACGATAGAAAAATTAGTCTAGTGTCGGCCGACGAGAATTTTCCAATTTAGTGGAGTCACCCACGTTTAGCCACACATCTCAGTCGAACTGACTTATTTTCGATCTCTAAGCGATTTTTAATTGTGCCGTAATGATCTTTGCATATGAGCACGGTCAAGTAGTCGAGTTCTGGTCGAATCCTCGAGTCTATTACATTAAAATCTCTTAATGACTTTCCCAGATAGTCTAGTTATCTCATGAGTGATCAACTTTGAGAACAACACTATAGGCGTGTCGATGAAATGCCCGATTAATTAAATTGAAAGCAAATTTAAAATTTGGGATGTCACATTTGCAATATACCATTAACAATCTTCGCATGAGATACCTTTTTTATTGCACCTATGTGAACTTGCAATCATTCTTTTCTTATAGAATTTCCTACAATGCATTCATTTCCTTTTTGGTATCCATCAATTTGGATCCTTCCATTTCGTTAGAGCAAAATAGAAAATCTTTAAGAATAATGAAATATTCTTTCTAAACTCATCATAATAAAGTATTTAACGAAAGAATATTATGCACAATAATATCTTGAAAAAGAAATTCTCACTTGGTCATAACACGATAAAATTAGAGGGAATAAAATCCTTGAGTATCTAAGAATATCTTGCATAAAAAGTTAATATCTCGTAAAACAAATTTCTACTGTGCAAAATATGATAAAATATGATAGCAGAAAATCAAACCAAATAAATTCAATTGTCTCTAAGCAAGATATCAAAAATAATTACACGATTCTTTCTTCAATAAATCATAGAATACGGTCATAATAAAATTCGAATCAACCAAGGCATAAAGAGGATCTATCGAATATCAAGTACAATGAGAATTATGTGCTCAAATCAAATTGAGAAAAATACATTCCTTACCAAATTCTCTTTCTTCTTTTCCTTTATTTCCTGCAAAAATAACTCATATTTTCTTTGGTACCCATTTTTTCTTGGGTCCATGAGAGTTAGTAGAGTATATTGTTTTTACCCAATATTTCTTAATAGATCTCCGGACCTTAGAACATTCTTTCTCAAAGTGTTCCGAATCTCCACAATTTAAACATTTGAGAGCTTTCCGACCAATAGGTTTTATAAAAATTCTTTGAAAATGCTTCTTATACGTAAATCTAGGAGATCTTTGTCTAAGTCTCTTATTGACTTTAGGAAAATCTATTAAAGAATCACTTTTCTTATTGAAATCAAGTCTCGACTTGTTATAGTAAGGCACTTGTATGGAAAGGATATGCTTTAACATTTTTTAACCTTTTGAAAATTTTGTCAAAATATTTGAAAATTCCTTTTTTAAAGAATCATTTTCTTTAGCAAGTAAATCTCGACTTTCTTTTGTTTGTAGAAAATCTTTTTGCAAAATTTTAAACTTTTATTTTCGAGAAAGATTTTGTTGCCTAAGCCATGAATTCTCCTTTTTAGTTCGAAGATCCTTTTAAGAGAAGATTTAAGGTTTAAGTAAAGCTCATTTATATACTTTGAAACTTTGATAGGAATTTTTGAATGACTTACTTCGATTTCCTCATCGGATTTTAAGTCTATATCTAAGTCAGACTCTGATTCTAAGTCTATGTCTAAGTTAGACTCTAACTCTGAGTCTATTCTGATTCTGAATTTGAGTCTAAGTCTAAGTCTGAATGTGCCATCAAACATATATTTCCTTGCTTGTCATATTCTTTCATGCTTCTTTTTTGCCCATTTTGCTTGTATTGTCTTTCCACTTAATTTCCTTTATTTTCTACTCAGTTTTTTGAATTTCTTGATCATAAAAGTAAGTTCGTTGTCATTCATGTCATTTTCTGAGTCTGTATCATCAGAATTAGCGTTAGATATTAAAGCGATGGACTTCTTACCTCTGGGATCTTCATCATTGATTTGTTCCACTTCGTAGGATTTAAGAGTGCCAATGAGTTCATCAACAAAGAGTGGCATAATCCTCTGAGTCTCCCAAATTGAGGTTTTAACATGGTTCCAATATTTTGAGAAACCTCGCAAAAGTTTGTTGACCTTCATTAGAGAAGAAATTAGATGATCTTGATATGCCAAACCGTTTACAATTTCTATAAAACGATTGAACATATCTTCAATCGACTCTCTTGACTTCATCTTAAAGGATTCATATTGGCCAAGCAAGAGGTTTACTTTTGTCTCTTTTATATGATCGGTCCCTTCATAAGTAACATGAAGTCTATGCCAAACTTCCTTAACTGTTTCACATGAAGAAATTCTGTTATATTCGATAGGAAACAAGGTGCAATATAAAGAATAAATAGCTTTTGCATCAAAAGCTTCTCTTTTGGACATCTCCCACTTGAGACATAGGAACAGAGGGTTAAGTTTCTTTGTCTTTGCCATTCTTATTTGATATAGACGCAGTTGTGGGATTGATTCCTTTTCCCACAACATCCCATTGCAAGGGATCTCTAAATCTTAGGAATGCCTTCAAATGAGAATAGTTCAAATCCGGCAATACTATCCACAAGGACATCTATATGTGGTAACGGGAAATCATCCTTTGGGCTAGCCTTGTTTAGATCCCGATAGTTAACACAAACTTGAACTCGACCGTCATTCTTCATCACCGATACGATGTTAGCCACCCATTCAGGGTATTGTGAGACTTCAATGAATCCCACCTTCAAAAGCTTCATCACTTCTTTCTCTATCTTCTTTGAAAGGTCAAGTTTAGTTCTCCACAGCCTCTAATTCTTAGGTGAGACGTTTGGATTAGTAGGTAGGCAATGCTCAACGATTGACGAGTCTAAAGCAGGCATGTCAGCATAGGTCTATGTAAAGACATCCTAATATTCCTTCAATAACTAAATTAGGCGCTTGGCCTTGTCTTTGGGGAGATTCGCCCCAATTTTACCTCCTTGGCTTTTTTAGTGTCACCAAAATTAATAGTGACGGTCTGCTCGGATGTAAGAGCCTTGTCTTTGTCATGTTGTTCCCAGCTTTGCTTCACCTCAATGGAGTCTTCGATCAAGTCTTTGGGATCATCATTATCATCACTTGTTGCATTGGATTGAACTATTTTCACTATTTTGCATGCCATAAGATTGTTCCTGAAATACGAAGTAGATTAATCAAAAAGACAAACAGGGTAAATTATTTATTTATTTATTTTATTGAATATTTTTGAAATTCTTTTGCAAAAGCATTTTTTTTTGAAATATTTTGACACGAAAAAACATGATGAAGCCCAGGCCTCAAAATTCTCCTTGGATTTTTTTTTTCTTTTATCAGCTGAATATCATCACCGAGCTGGTTTGGTGTACCTCATCATGCCCTCAAAATAAGACTTGTAATTTTATTGAAATTCATAAATCAATTACATTTATTGAATGAAAAATGCGATTCTCAAGCCCTAAAAAGAAAGCAAAAAAAAAAAAAAAAAGATCGAAAACAATTCCTAGAAAGTAATAAAGATTACCATGCAGGGGAATGTAGAAAAGCAATAAACAAGTTACTCTTGTGGGCTGTGGCCCATTTCTTCTAGAGGTCCTTCATATATGGCTCCTATGCAGAGTTCATCCAACAGACTTATGATTTCTTCTAATGCATCATTAGAGTTTTCTACCTTCAGGGGTGTCGGATTGTCCATACCACCCCGTCCATTTGGGACTATGTCACGAGGGTCAATGTAAAAGCTGGGAAGAGCCGAATACTTCACCAAATAATCGAATTTGCCGCTTGGCTGCCCTAGGGTGTCCATCACTTCTGCTTCATCTTGCATCATTATCGGAGGGTCAAGGAACGTCTTGCAAATGTTTGGAGGTAGTGAGTTTTTCCTTCCTTGCCCTTGCTCAAGTGGCAAGTTCTGTCTTTCCTACCTTTGCCCTCTAGAGCTTTCTCCACCTCTTCCATGGTACCCTAATCCAGCAAAACGAGACCTTTGAGGGACTTTAATGGGGTTTCGAATGCCTTAACCACTTCTTCCAAGACTTTGGCCAGGAACAAAGCCATTCCCAATCATCACCCTTCCCACCATAAGAGCAGCATTTGAAATCTCAAAAGTGGGTGGTGATGAGTCTCGAGAAGCATGAATGGTGGACACCAACTCAAATGAGTGGTAACTTAATTCGAACTCAAAATCTGGCTCCACATAGGGGATAGATGTCTCATGATAAATTCAACGATCTTCTTCGCCATAAATAGTGACTAGCTTCCCTTTGATCATGAACTTTACACTTTGATGTAGACTTGAAGGCATTGCTCCAACAGTATGTATCCAAGGACGACCCAGCGGAAAATCAAATGCAGTAGGGATATCCATCACTTGAAATGGGATGTTGAAATGACCGGCCCTATTTGGACATCAAGATAGATCTCCCCGATCACCTCCTTCTTTGTCCTATCAAAAGCTCGCACGAAAGTCTTCGTAGCATGTATCTTGGATGGGTCTATCCTTGAGGCGGTGAAGGGTGGCCAACGGACATATGTTTAGGGCGGACCCATTATTAATGAGCACTTGGGACACATGAGAAGACTTATGTTTGACGGGTATGTAGAGTGCCTTGTAATGCTCCTACCTTCAAGAGGGAATTCCTCATCAGAAAAAAGTGATCAAGTCATTGAGAAGGACCGATCCAACAAACTCCTCCAGTTTGTTCGCCTCGATCGTTTCCGGTACACGAATTTCACTCAGCACCTTCATCAATGACTTTTGATGCATGGGGGATGTTAGCAAGAGTTCGAGCAATGAGATCTAAGCGGGCATCTTTCGCAACTGGTCGACCACATTATACTTACTTTAATCACAGCCAGAAATTTCTTAGCCTCTTCATTAATGATAGGCTTTGCAGGTTGAGGGCTAGCCTGAGCATAAGTTCGACTAGACCTTATAACGAGGTCAACATCTAGGTCATAGGACCAAGGCACTGCCTTATTGTTGACATATTCATAAGGTTGAGGCATTTCAATCATTATTTCTTCATCGGGTGTGGGGATCTCAACAAACAATTCTGCATCTTCTAGTGGGGGCATATCCATGAGTGAAAGATCTATTTCTTCCTTATCGGCATTGAGTGCAGCCTGCTCCTCCCAATCGATAATAATATGGGAAATAGTAGAAACTATGCAGTTATGGTCAACATACACAATAATGCCATCATCCACCATTTTTGCAACTATTTCTTTCATCAATGATAGGGAAACATCCTTATGATCTAGATAATATCCAACTCTTACTAGCCCATTGTAGGCATCCGCCATGTGCACCCTCGAGTTCTTGATTCGACTGACTTCAGATTCCAAGATAGCATTCACCTTACCCTTATGCTCTGGTAGAGGATTTTTCTAGACGTTCGGCCGAGCAGTTTGAAATGAAAAGGCCCTCGTGTCCAAGATGTTTTGGATCTGGTGATTGAGGGTGAAACATTCATCAGTTGAATGTCCCATTTCACCACTGTGATAGTCACCCTTCTTTGTCGAGTCATAACCATGGATGTTTTCATGATTAGGCCACTTTGGTTTGCTAGTAACCAAACCTTTCTTTCTAAGGATTGCCAACACTTGGGATGGAGATCCAGAGAGATGAGAGAACTACATTCTATTATTTTCTTGGGCAAATGATTGACGGCCAGCAGTTTCTTGTTGCCTTGCATTCATCTAGATAGCCGAGGTGTGATTGGTGCTTTCCTGGCTATAATCCACATTTACATCCATGGCAGCTTCTTTCTCTTTCTTGGCAGAGAATTTTTTACTTGATGGCTCAGTAAACCATCCTTCCCTTATCCCCATATCGATTTGTTCTTCCACAGGAATAAACTGATTGAAGTTCTC
This sequence comes from Eucalyptus sideroxylon, assembly GCA_014182405.2. Classification (NCBI taxonomy): domain Eukaryota; kingdom Viridiplantae; phylum Streptophyta; class Magnoliopsida; order Myrtales; family Myrtaceae; genus Eucalyptus; species Eucalyptus sideroxylon. The sequence goes on from CM024550.2 coordinate 26,651,560, forward strand.
GACATACATGTTGGCCATTCAGTTACGAAACTTAGACGAGAGAACCACGACAAACAACTTCATCAACTCCTTGTTAGTAGGCTCAGGAGTGATTTGAGCTATCGAATTTTGCCATCTCATGGCATACTCCTTGAACGACTTGCTCCTCTTTTTCTTCATCCTCTCAAGATCTTCTCGGGAAGGTGCAATGTCCATGTTGAACTTGTACTGCTTGAGAAATGTGTCAGCTACTTCATTCCAGGTGTTGAGAAGGTTCACATTTTTCATCACATACCAATTCAATGTGAGCCCAGGTCAAACTCACATGAAATGATTGGATCATGAGAAGCTCATTCTTGAAATACTGGGCCACGCGTATGTGGTACATCTGCAAATGAGATTTCGAGCAAGAAGTACCATCGTATTTCTCGAATTCCGGTATTTTAAACTTCTTCAGCATCTTGACTTTCTCCTCATAGCCTTTCAGTCTCTTAGGCACCAAAATCTTCTCTGGGTGGCATTCATTCCATGCAGCAATGATCATCTGGATCTCGTTGAAGTAGTCATAATCCGTATGAATAAAACGAACTTGGAACAACTCTGTCTTGAGAGGCGGAGGAAATTTTTGAAGAGCTTTGTACTGACGAGCCACCCTATATGGGTAATAAGAAGAAGCACTAGAAAAGCCCAGCAAAGGATTGGCTCATCATACTTGCGAGAGAAACGAGCCTCCTCAACATGGAACCATCTAATCTACCATAGGAATGCCTTAAGATTAGGATCTTTCAAAAAATTAATCCAATAGGCATATTGTTTATTTGGGGAAAAACGTTCCAGGACCGCAAACTTTTGTATGGGCTGCCTAAAATAATCAATTTTAAATTGTTTCATAGGGTGCCCAAACCCTTTTATGTGAGAGAAAAACCATATTTGCAAAAGTTCATGGAGGACACGCATGGTCCTTTCTTCGTTTTGTTTGAAATGGGTTAATGACAAAAATGTTTCAGCTAAAATCATATTGACATAATTCAACCCGTCACAAACTTGACTAACCACACATGAAATTGAAGAATTAATGGCATTTTTTCAATAAGGGAAAACAATTAGCCCAAAAAACGTTAAAATAAAGATCCTAGCTTTTAAAATCATTGATTGATTTGCAAAACATTCTGCCAAAAATGAAAATGGGCACGCATAACAATTGGCTTTAACAACCTTCCTTACCGTTTTGTCTTCGATTTTTAAAAACTGTGATAATTCAAAAATAGAATCTATACCGATAGGCGGCCTAACAAGTTCCTTTTGAAGAGGCATTCCAATGGCAACACTATATTCCTCTAGTGTTGGAGTTAACTCGTACTCACCAAATATGAAGCTGGAAGTTTGTGGACACCAGAAGTGAGGCAGCGCCTGTATTACACCAGAGTAGATGTTGATCTCTAACAATGGGAGAAGTCAAGTCATTCTAGCTTTCACATATCTCTGACCATATTGATCTAACTGGTCCAACCACATTTTGAGCTCTTTTTTGGGAATGGAAATGAATTGTATGTCGGTTTTTCCCATCGCATATAAAACAAGATTGACGATGAAACCTATTGTCATGGATTGATAAAATTGCATTAAAGTAAGTAAATTGCAAAGTGAGAATTTAGACAACTTACTTTCATCGAAAAGGAATGACAATCATATAGACACATGCATTAAGTGTGAGGCTCGATTTCTATCTAGATGACTTAACAAAGTTGAGCTAAGAGGATGATCTGACCGTTGCAATCTCGCATTTAACATGTTAGGTCCTCCTAACTCCGGCTTAGTCGAATGGAATGTCCAATAGTCACAGAGTTTCGCGGATATGGACAAACACATTCGACACCATAAAAAACTTTCGGGGAAGAGAAGGTCAACCTCTAGATGGCAGTCTCGCTTTGGAGGAAGTATCATTTTCAACACCATCTAAAAATCCTATTGCAGCCCAGGTCCAACAGCAAGTTATATGTATAAGTGCTAAAAGCAGTAAAACATGCACAATAGTTTAATTGCAAACAACACTTCTAATTAGGAAAAATAAATCATTCATCCTAACACCTCCCTTACAAAACAAGGATTAACAAAGACTACTTCCCCTTATACCTCCCATCTTCTAGAACATTTAACACTTGATATTAGGGACGTGCCTAGTATCCTCGTTGCTAAACAAAAATATTTTTAAAAGAAAAAGGAAAATTGGCCTAAGTCTACTAAGTTTTAACACAAGTTTCTAGCAGAGTCGCCAAGCTCTTGCGACCTAAATTTTGAGTGCACCACCCGGGGTTTAGGCTAATGGACTACTAAGTCTTAAACTTAGCTCGGGCTCTCCCAAGCACATATCAATTCGCGACTTAAGTTTAAGTTTTTTTAAATGGATTTTATTTGGAAGTCATCACTAATCAATTTACGGTAAGTCGATTAAACATCTAAGTAAAATAATTTGAGAATTATTTTACTCCTACGAATCAAAGACTTTAGGTGCGGGGATTTGGTTATACTAGATTTCTCTAATGCCCTTTCGATACCATTCATTTTATTTTCAAAAATGTTTTTGTAGGTAGTTTGGATTGGTTTTAACCTAAATCAATATCATGCAAAATGGTGATCACACGGGTGCTCAATCATTATTAAACACTTAATGAATCAAACAAATTACATCAAAGAAATAAACACACAAAGCAAGCAATTATTTTTTGGGTTTTCTTTTATCTCGAAATTAAAACATGCACTTTAACTACATGACCTAATTTTGCTAACAAGCTATTTCTAATTAAATGAACCTAACATGCAAACTATTTGACATGCACCTACTATTTTTGTTTTTTTATATTAAAATTCGTAATAAAAATGAAACCTAATTAAACCATCTAAAATAAATAATTTTCTAATTTATTTTAGAGATTAATTTGACTTAAACCCTATCTTATCTTAGAAAACTATTATTTTTTTAAAGAAAAATGAGATTATCAAAATGTGCAAACATTATTTTAAAAAAAAATCAATCCTAATCTATTCCAAAAATTACCTAAAAGTGCAACCCTAAAAAAATGCAATCCTAATTTACTAAACCAACACACTCCGATGCAAGCTTTGATTTTTGATTTTTCTTTTCTTTTTTAGTGCTTATCAAGACAAGCAATCATCAGATAAATATTATATCTAAACTAATCAAGATATTCATCAAATAAAGGATTTAAAATAATCGAAAAAATAATCCGTTGTCTCACGGGTTAAATTAACGATTATTTTAATCCTAAACATCACTACATATAAGAAAATTCAAAATAATTAAAAAAAAAAAAAAATTGATCCGAAGTCTTATGGATCAAATTAATAATTATAATGATTTGATAAGTTACAATACTATCAAATGCCCAAAAAATTAATATAATTAAAAAAATGATTCAACATCTTACGGATCAAATTAATAGTTATAGTAATTTTAAGCAAAACCTACAGATAACGCCTAGAATATTCATAAAATGAAAATCACCTTCCAATGTTCCAATTTGTACAATAATAACGGAACTTTAAAAAAAATAACATAAAATAAATGAAAAATAAAAATAAACTAAACTACCTAAGGTGGACTTGGGGAAGGGCAGCAATAATGGTGGGCGGCGTCAGGCAGAGGGTGGTCGGCGTTAGAGCTTTGGCAAGGGGACCAGTGGAGGTGTGGCGTCCGGAGCGGCTGGCAGGCGACGATGATGAGGTTGGGTGGAGGCTAGTGGCATCGAGCAGCTGTGGCTTCAGGTTCCAGCTCACAAGCAGAGGTGTGGCCGTGGAGTTGCAATGGGTTGCGTCGCGGATGAGAGGAGATGCGGTAGGCGAAACGTCAGTGGAGGGTGGGCGGCAGCAGTTGGGGCATCGGGGCTGCAACAGGCAAGCGGCAGCAAGAGGGAAATTGGGGCGTTGGCTAGGTGATGGAGACGAGTGGGTGTGGCGGTGTTAGGCTCCGGGCGGAAGGGTTGCAATCGGGGACGCAATTGTGGAGTTGCAGACGTCGGCGTCAGTGCAGTGATGGCAGGGCGCGGTGTTGGCTATAGGCGTTAGGCGGTGGCCAGCGATAGGCGAACAGAGAGGGAGGTACGATGCGGAGGTGCGGTGGCTGGCGCGAGGCAATGCTGGTGCGGCGGCCGGTGCAGCTCGGTGAATGGCACGAATGAGCAGCGAGCGCAGAGGAAAAGATGAACAGTTGCTGCATTTGCATTTTTTTTTCCTCTGCTCCCTCACGTCACTTCCCATGCCCCTTCTCTCTGTTGCTTCAACAAAAAGGACAAAGTCTTTTGTTGACTTTGACCCTTTTTCAGAACAAAACAAAAGAAAAGGAAAGGTTTTCTCCTTTTTGTTTGAATTTTTTTTTTTTTTTTGTGTCGGAAGAACCGTTTTGGTTGACAGCCGCCACGTAAAACCCCAGGTGACGCTAGCCCAGGACCCACCACCAAGGCGCCACGCATAATACACTTAATGGTCTGCCAGCCTCCCAGCAGGGGCTTCGAACACCTAACCTTTCCCTTCAAAGGCAGGAGCCTACCCAGTAGAGCCACCACGGTCGGTGGTCCTTTTGTGTTTGAATTTTTCTTCTCAAAATCGAGAAAAGCCCCCTTTTCCTTCATGAATTTTTTCCGCGTGAATTCTCTCCAAAATTTTTTGATTTGAATTTTTTTGCTCCCCCCTTCATCTCCATATGGACACAACACCTTTTATAGGGGAGAAATTTAGATCTTTGTGGCATATTTTGTTTCCACTTTTTCTTGTGCATAATTCGCCTAAATATATCGTTGAAATATATGCACCCCGCGCAATATTCTCTTTGGTATTTTTTCAAATATTCCATCCGAAGATTTCTTTTCTGTCCAAAAATATGTACCTCGGTGTATATTAATTGAATATGTGAAAAATCTCACGTTATATCAATGTTCACTGTCAATCCAATGCAAAATTGGAATAAAATAAAATAGAATAATGTAAAATAAAATAAATGTTTTTAAACTATATATTATGCAATTTTAATTTTATTTTTTTGGGTAAAAATTAACCCATTTTTTATGCAAAAATTTAGGTGTCAACATTCAATCACCCTTTGAGCTCGATCTTCAAAGTTGGAACAAATTGAACATCGGATCACCCCACTATTGGGTCTTTTTAGCTCTGATTCGATCAGAAGGAAATCCTATACTCACACAGTTTTGCGAATAAGGATAAACATTTTGACACCAAGACAAATTTTCGGGGTGGAGAAAGGCAATCTCTACATTGCAGTCTCGTGTTCAAGGTTGGCTCATTTCTCAACACCATCCTAGAATCCTTAAAAGTAGCCTAGATCTGACAGTAGGTTCTATTTGCAATGTGTAGTGCTAAAACCATTTTAAAATCATGCACAACAATCAATAATACAAAGAACATTTCAATTTATTTTTAAAAAAAAAAACATTCAATCTCAACACCTCCCTACAAAACAAAAGGTTAGCAAACACTACGCCCCTTATAACTCATTTATGCAAAAATATTTAACACTTCATGTCAGGAGTGTACCTTGTCGCCATGCTATTAGACACAAATTTTTTTGAAAAGAGAAAAAACAAGCCTATATCTACTATGATTTTTAACTAAGGTTCTATTCATTTTGCGGAAAATTGGCAATTTCCAGAAAATATTTTCCCATAAGTCATTTTCCAGGAAAATGACAACATTTTTTAGTGTTCAACTAAAACCTGAAAATGTTTTGGAAAATATTTTCCGGTGTTCGATAATAAAAAGTATTTTCTAAGATTTCACCACTTAGTAATGCATCACTTACCAACCTATAAATCTATCAAATATGAACTTGTCTTTAAATCTGGGCAAACTTGCTTCATATCTTTGTTCCTTCATTATCACAAAATGTTCATCTACTCTAAAAAATGTTCGTATGGATTTTAGAAAGAAGCAAAAGAGAAAAGAAGCAAAGCATGTACAGCCCTAATGAGAATATTTCAGTTGAGTGACCTGTTTTCCTCCTACGTCTTTTATGTTTAAATAAATAAAAGAAAAAAGAATCAAAGCATGTAGAGTTCTTTGCTTGAGCAATGTACAACTATAGGGTAGAGTACATAAAGAAAATTATAAGTAAGAGTGTATAGCGCGAACTTGAGACTGACAAGCTCAAGGTTTGCCTGGGAATGACCGACAACTAGTCAAGAAAGAAGAAGATAGGAAACAAAGAAAAAAATAGAAAAGAAAAAGGAAATTAAAAATAATTTGAATAAAAAATAAAATTAAAAAATAATTTGAATAAAAAAAAAAAAAAAAAAGAAGAAGAAGAAAGGGGAGGAGGAAGTGAGGATTTGTAGATGTGTGAGATAAGAGAAATCAAGAGAGGAAAATGTTTTCCACTTTTCAAAAGTGGAAAACATTTTCCCCTAATTTAGAAGACTTTTTTTCTTTCATAGAAAACATTTTCCCTAATGAATTTATTTTCTGTGAAATGAACGTCGGAAAATCCAGAAAATGTTTTCTCGGAAATTATTTTCCACAAAACGAACAAAGCCTAAGTCTCCAATGGAGTCATCGAGCTGTCATGACCTTCCTAAAGATGAATTACCCAAAAGAAAGCTAATGGATTACTAAGTCCAAAGACTTAGCACAAATCCTCCCAAATCCTACCAATTGTAACTTGACACTAAAAAATTAATCCATTTAAATATGCAATTTTACTCAATTTGAAGCCGTCACTAATCAATTAGGGTTGATTATAAACTCAAGTAAAGTATGGGAGAATACTTTACTTTTGCGAACCAGAGATTCAATAAGTCCAAGGATATGGTTGCACTAGATTAATTTAACACCATTCGGTGCATTTTCGTTTTAATTTCAAAAATATTTCGCAAGCAATCTTGATTAATTTTGACCTAAGCCACTAACATACAAAGGGTAGTCATGCTGGTGCATAATTAATAAAATAACATTCAATAAACCCAAGTGATAAATTGTAAAAAATTATGACTAACCCTAAGCAAAACAAACTACGACTTTATTAAGGTTTATTCTCTAAAAGAAAAAAAAAACCTACAAAATGTTAATTAAAAATGCATGCCCTAAACATGATTTCTAAATGATATGACTCCTAATCTTTTTATTTTTTTAAAATGTTAATTATATGCAGTCTTAATCTAAATTTAATATGCATGATTTCTATTCTAATGACATGTGAGACGCAATTCATATGGCATAACTTGAACCATCACAATATGTGTGCAATCTAATTTACGTGATTCTAAATATGCATGTGCTACATAATAAACGGTGTGGTAATTCTATGTGCATGCATGTTCTTTTTATGATTTTATTGTTTATGGCTTTTTTATTATAATCATATTTACTATATTATCATCTTAAAACTAAGGAACAACTAAATCTATCTTAACCATGAAATTTCCTACATTCCTATATTATCCTAAAAATGCAATTCTAACATGAAATGCAATCTGACCTATTATAATGCAATTCTTATATGAAAATCTTTATAAGAAAATTTACTAAAAATTAACACAAGTAATGTAATTAGTCACATAAAAGATAATTCACCCCAACTCAGGATGGAAAATCACAATACTTAAAAATCTAATCCGATGCCTATCATCTCAATATTTCTGATCATTGTGACCCTCAATACGACAATTTTCATAATTGGATAATGTCTAACAAAATCACCAATCATGATTAGAAACAAATAATTGTAAATTAAGTAACAAAATAACCAACTTAAACTCGGATGAAGAAATTATCTAGATCAGAAAATTTACTTCTGAAAAGTAGGACCGGTGAGGAAACGATGCAAGGACGAGGACGAGTTCACAGATTGACGATTATTAACGCGTGGTGCTTACATCCATGGTCGACCCGGCACAATTCGACAATGACAGGAGAACCGAACAGGCCAATGATGACTTGGAACTTCAACAGTGGCACCCAACTCAGCTGGCAACAACACGCATCAGCAATTGGGGATTATTGCTTGCTGGAAAATTGCTAACCACTTGAAGCCCTGCAAAAAAAGTTTGACAAAAGGTTTGTCCAGCACGTGTTAAGCTGCTCGCTAACAATGTGAGAAACTCTCTGGATTGCAAGTGGTTTGCCGGAAAGTTTGGTGAGAAGCCTAGAATGGTAATGTGTTGCGGACACTGCTAGAAACTTGATGGACGTCTGTGATGGCTTCTGGAATGCAAAGCACTGCGACCAAAAACGCGTGAGCAAAGTCGATCACGATGATTGGGGGCAGGGCTGGTCTGTCGGACGGGAATGCAAGGATGCCAGGGAACTCATCGACATGGCCAAAAGGAGGCTTCACAGGAGCCGGGCCATATCAATAGATAACAGCAGCATCGCCAGAGTTGCGAGTTGCATTAAGAAGTTGGTGGCCGTAATGGGAGACTGCAACACTCTTGGAGTCTCGCTATTTTGGCTGCAACAAATTTCCCTCCTTCCCTCCCTCCCTCCCTCTCTCTATGTGTTACTCATGAGCACTCGCAAATTTCTTTACCTCTCTCCCGCTTCCCTTCAACGAAGCCTCGCGAGCACTTTGCAAATTTCTCTCTCCCTTAAATGAAGCCTTTCACTCCTATTTATAGAGAAAAAGTTTGTTTTGCAAGTGAAGATTTTTCACGATATTTGCATATATTCACTCAACCGCTGATGATCATCTACCAAAAAGAGGGGATACGCTCAACAAGGAAAATGTTCTATTATTTAAAATTTAAAATCTTTCAAAATCTCCCTCCACAACCGATATGTTTTACTTTATTAGTCATTTTTCTCTATTTTCTCTTTTCTATTTTCTATTTTCTATTTTTTTAGAACGATTTTTTTTTAAGAACAAATTTAAATCGGATAAGTTTGGTCCTAAATGTTATTGTTACCTAATTGCAATGTTATGAAATGCTTCATTTAATTTTAATAATTTTATATGACAAATGAGTAAAATAGTCAAAATTTGGGTGTCAATAGGTTTGGCTGTCAGCTTTTGGGGTAATTAATCTCTCGATGCAGGGGCATCTTACCGTTGGCAAAATTGCTTAAGAGCTTTTAATGTTCGGGCTGGGCTAACGGCATCAAGTCAGCGAGGCCCATAAATGTTATTTTATAGAGGCCCTAGGACTTGTTGAGAAATAACTAAAACTTGAAGTGGCCGCAGAAGAAAAACCATATGAGCTTTGTGGAGCCGCACTTGATTCTGTTGGTTTAGCTGAGCAAGTTCCATTTGCTAGCTCCGTAAAAAGTTCAAATACGTGATTAATCAAGTTAAAATGTACTGTTACTCTCTTATAAATCTGGGGTTAATTAAAAATAATTTAGGCTCCATTCATTTTGCAAAAATTGAATGATTTAAAAAATATCTTTTAAAAAAATTGATTGTTTGTTTTGCTTGAAATAATTAGTCGGTTTAAATCGTTTTCATTATCAACAACAATTTATTTTTCTAATATTTCTGTGAATGATGGATATTATTTTTGTCCATTCAATTTTCTAAGTGATACAAGTAATCAATTTTTGGACAATATGTTCAAATCATTCAAATTTTGCAAAATAATGTACTTTTAGAATAATTAAGGCTAGGATATAAGCTTGGCCACAATGTGCAATGTCTATTTTTAAAATTGCCGTTTCACTGTGCCAAACCATTGAGAAAAGAGTTGTTGCTTTTTGGTGGAGGAACGATGAAGCAAAAGTTGGATTGCACCGGAAGAAGTGAGATGTGTTAAAAATGAGGAAAGATTTAGGAGGAATGGGATTTAGAGATTTAATCTCCAACAAAGCTTGACTAGGGAAACAAGCTTGGAGGTAAACTTAAAATCCATCATCTTTATAGTGCCAAATCTTGAAAGGAATTTATTTCCCTCAACATTCCTCTTGGAAAGCAAGGAGAGGCTCACGACCCTCATGGGGTTGGCTAAGTATTTTAATGGGCCGTGAAACAGTTTCGTATTCAGTGATGTGGTCAATAGGAATAGGTGAAATATAAGTATTCAAAAAGATAGATGACTCAGAAGAGGAATCATTGGAGGTCCGGCAAAATTATGGAGAACCAACAAAGATTGATGAGTTGATTTTGAAAGAGTAGAATCGATGGGACGAACAGACACTTCACCAATGTTTGATGTCCAAATTGTTAACGAAATATTAACAACAAACCCACTGGGGAGCCAAAGCACACAAGACAAGTAAGTATGGACAGAACAATTACCATCCAAAACACAAAAAGGCAAGCATCAACATCTACTCAGCCACCCGCGAGCTTTCGAACAAAATTTGGCACATAAAAACCCCTCCCAAAGTCAAAATACTCACATGGAGTATTTGTCAGAACACTGTCCCTATTAGAGAAAACTTATTTTTAAGACATATTCTACCTGAACCCACATGTCCAATCTGTAAACTAGAAGCCGAGACAGTAGAGCACCTATTCTTGCTATGTTCCTGGACTTCACGGATCTGGAGTAACCCTACATTACAAATTATAATCTCAAGGCAAGGGTTGTCAAGAATTGATGTTTGGAAACAGCAAGTCAGAGTGAGAATAGAGCACTCGCCTTCCTTTAAGATATTGCGTTTTAGTTTATCTAAAGGCAAGAGGTGACTTGTTTTTCGCAACCAACGTCCAAATCCGATTCATATGGTGGAATCGGCACACAATATGCTCAATAATTAGAGATGATGGAATCCTGAGCAATCAATGAATCAATTGGAGAAGAGGAACTTATCCCGACGTTGGATTCCACCAAAGGGACGAACTTTAAAGGTGAATTGTGATGGATCGTATGAGGAAGGAGAGACTACCGTAGCCATAGCTTGCGTCATTCTTGATGAGTCAGGGAATCTCTTGGACGGAGCGGTCAAAATAGTATCGGCGTCTTCTGCTCTACAGGTAGAAACCCTTGCTTTGCTTGAAGCGCTCTCTCTCCTCGCGTCCAAAAGTGAAGAACAGCTGGAGCTAGAGTTAAAATTGTTTGGTGTTAATTGATCTGTGTGCTTTGGCCGCTCGTGAATTAATGGGCCATTTTTCTAATCTGATGATGGTCCATCGGAGTAGAGAGAGTAACTGAGTAGCAGATTGGGTTGTCAAGGCCCGAAAACTTAACCTTTACTTCCTAATTGGGTAGCCACCCAAAACACACCTCCTCTCCCCGAAGCCACTATGGGACTTGCTTTGTCTTGATGCTCCTGCTGTAAGGTTAAATGTTTAAGAATGTTTCGATTCAATAAAACTTCCTTTGACAAGGGGAAAAAAAAGAGTGCTTCTAGAATGATTTGCAACTCCTGTTGAAGTTAGAAGAACATTCACAAATCCTCTCGAAAAGTTAGAAATGAGAAGTGATTCACTTTTCCAGTAAAGGTTGGCATTTATTCTCATCTCCTATCCCCCTCTTTCGGGTAAAAATAAATGAAAAAGCAGCCTGACCGATCTGGCTCCTAATTTTAAACTGCGAACAATTGGTCCCACTAGAAATTCGGTCTTCAACTTGTTTTGAATAGTTTTTACTTTTTTGTTTATCTTTTTATTTTTTCTAGAAAAAGATAGTTATATAAGAGAGGGGTTTTGAATTTGGAAAGTCTAAGGAATCCATCAATGCCTTAATTATTATGACATAGATCAATCACATGGTATCATTTTCTAAGGGTGCAATTTTCATAAGATAGATTTCAGGTTCTAAATTTGAGTAAAAAAGGCATAGTTTCTTTCAACTTTATTTTCATTTTGGTTCGTGAGAAATTCTAGATGTTGCTAATGACAAATCCTTGTCAATTCCCCTTCACTCTTACTTTGTTCGTGAGAGTGTAGGTTTTGGGACCGATCTTTTGTACATTTGTCCTTGCTCTATATATTTATTACCATTACCAAAAAAAAAAAAAAAAAAATCCTTGTCAAACCGTCTGTACTATTTTTGTGTCTATACTATGTTTGTGTAAAGTTTCCATTGGTGTATAAAACAAAACTAGAAATTTCTTATGCTCACATTATTATTAGTTTTAGTCATCCAAGTATTTCCAAATACACTACATATAATTTAATACAAAATTCGCTGTAAAAGCGATTTAAGTATATACCTAACAAGTCGATCAACTCTCCCAAAGAACTACGTCAGCCTTTTCAGCAATAGCACAAAACTGCACTACAAAGTGAACTCATGTAAATTAATGTCAACTCATTGACTTTTTCAATTAGGCTGGTAGGGAGAAAATTGGCCGCGCTTCAATATTATGATGTAGCTTAAATTAAATGGAATTTATAGTCTACCTTGAATAAGTTTTTAAAAAAAATGGAGATTAAATTGAATATCACGCGGATAGAGCTGAGGGATTAAATGACACGTCTAACTATTTGATATAATATAAATGTTTTCACGTGCAAGATTCGACATGCAAACCCATGGAAATTAATGTCTAACTCATTAAATTGCCCAACTAATTTGAAGGGTTTAAGATCTTAGGATTTATAAATTATGATGTAGCTTCAAACCAGAAAAAAAGCAATTCATGGCCCATATCAAACAAGTTTAAAACGTGGGATAAAATTCAAACATTACATGACAACTAGACTTTAGTAATCACATGACATGTTTGAACCTTGTAATCGAAAGAAATATACATATCCCTCATTTTGAGGTTCCTTAGCCTGCGCTTATCGCCGACAATCACAGTCGATTACAACTAACGACAGGTGTGCGTTACCAAAGACAAGACATGATGCACGAAGATGGAAAGAGTTACATTATCGCGTGTATTGGGTCCTTTATTCAATGCATGACTCACTTGAAATTGTTCTTATAGCGACGACATGTAGATATCCTTGGGATGACTCTCTCTCTCTCTCTCTCTCTCTCTCTCTCTACTTTTAGTTTGATTAAGCTTTGTGAGCGTATAGACGGACGGGGAGTCCTTTGGCGGGCATCGGCATTGGGTCGACGACGATCTTCTCGTCCGGAAGCAGCTTCTCCCACTTGAACCTCTTCACCAGGTTGTGCATGAACACGAGTATTTCCAGGCGAGCGTACTCCTTCCCCGGGCACATCCTCGGGCCGCCCCCGAACGGCACGAAAGTGTACGGCGCTGGACCAGCCCCTTCGAACCGGGTCGGGTCGAACTTTTCTGGCTCAGGGAAATACTCGGCGCTCTTGTGGGTCGAGTTCGCGCTCCAATAGATCTGAGGTGAATCATTCGATACGGTGAGTCATTAGTTCGACGGTCGAATTATGATGAACAAATAGTCGATAGGATGGGGTTGTGTTTACCTTCCATCCCTTCGGAATGGAGAAACCATTGAAGATGAAGTCGTTTATGACCTCCCTGAACCCGCCCTGGAGAGGAGGGGCGAGCCTCATGACTTCGCAAGCCACGTTCCACGAGTACTTCATCTTCTGAATATCATCCCAGTTCAGTAACTCACCCGGAGCTTTCGACTTCGCAATCTCCATTTGCTCTGTTTATCGCCCGATCGCATACAAAGAGGGAGAGTCAGTACATAATTTTGTACGTTAAACAATTTCAAATTAAAAATAAAAATTGTCACATGGGTTGTCTGATTCACCAAATAATTTGGTGAGATTAATTAATTAATTAATGATTAGAGAGTTTAAATGTAAAAAATCTCGTCCCAAAGAAAAAGTTCGAATGATTTTTTTTTTTTTTTGGATATTAACAAGTCAACTTTAAAGGTTTTATTTTTTTAATTGTAATTCCTCCAAAAAATCACTGTCCCCTTACCTGTTACTTTATATTACTGGGATCATAATATTTGCGTGGATATACGTGAAAAAATAGACTAAAAAAGGAAATCTTACCCTTGTAGACTTGTTCATAGATTTCTGGAAGCTCAGCCAGATATTTCACGACAAAAGTGCAAGCAGCGCTGGCGGTGTCGTGGCCACCGATCAGCAAGCCGAGGATCTTGTCGGCGATGTCGAGCTCAGTCATGTGCTTCCCATCCTCATCCGTTGCCAGAAGCATGTGCGACAGTATGTCCTGTGTCGGCGAGGCCTTCCCTTCAGCCAGATCGACTTTCCTCTGCTTGATGATCACCCTCAGCTCCTTCCTGATGAAGTTGGAGGCTTTGATGGCGCGGTTGAATGGCGTTCCGGGCAGGTCGATGGGGATCGAGATGATGCCGGATGCCAGGAGCTGGAATGGGCCGGCGAACCGTGCGACGTGGCTCGGGTCCTCGACGCTGAGGAACAGGCGGGCAGCGAGCCAGAAGGTGTAGCGCTTCGCGAGGGGGAAGACGGTGACCTCGTCCTTGCCCTCCCAGCCCATGGCGAAGTGCCGCTGGGCGATGTCGTCCATTATCCCGATGTACCGCTGCAGCGCCTCGGGCTTGAGGAAGTTGGGGAGCATCTTCCTCATCTTCTTGGCCTCCTCCTTGGAGGAGGTCTGGGTGGAGGAAGGGAAGACCTTGTTGACGGAGTTAGGCCACCACGCGACCACCAGCTTGTTCTCGTTGGAGAAGAGGAACTTGTTGCTGGCGGCACCGCAGAAGATGGCGGCCGGCTCCCCGAGGAGGGAAGTCTTGAAGACGAGGGAGGAGTAGCGGGCGATCCGGTCGAAGATGAACCGCTCTGGGCGGCCCTTCCACCCGGTGGAGAGGAACTCGAGGCTCTCCCCGACGAACGGGAGGCCGATGCTGCCCGGGGGGAGGTTCGGGCCAGCGTAGTGGGACCGGTGCTTGTAGAAGAGGAAGAAGAGGGAGAGGGTGACGGAGGAGACGAAGAGGAGGAGGAGAGAGAGATAGAGGTGCTCCATTTTTTTGGAAGGCTTGAGCAGGATTGGTGTGTATGAAGCGAGGGGGGTACAGGCAATTTATAGGCAATTTATAGGCAATTATGAAGCACTGGAGGAAGTGCAGAGAGAGGGAGAAAGTTGCTACATGTGAATCAACAGAAGAAAAGAAAAGCAAAAAAAAAAAATAGAAAAATAGAAAGATGAAAAAAGAGAAATGTGAATGGAGAGATACGAATGCCCAGCTATGTTGCTTGAGAGTATAGAGATGATCTCTTGGACGTGTCCGGCGACTAATCTCAATAAATGGTCTACACGCGCTCCGCTCTCGCGCGTGGGCATTTCATGCTTTTATTGGGTTACATACAGAGCACTAATTTGACTAAGGCAATCACGATTTATTTGTTCCGGATCTTTGGCATAAAAAATAAGCTAGTTGAGAAAAATATTCTCCATCAATTAAAATAAAAGAAGACACCTTCCAAAATGAGAAAGTAATTAATTTTTTTGAAAAGAGGAAATCAGTTTCCTTCCTCCTTCTTTCACTTAGACCGAGCATATTCTCTTCCAATGCTCTCCTTTTAATTATTTTTGTTTTATTTTTCCTTTTCTTTTTTTAAAATCTAAATTTTAATAATTTTTTTATTTTTATTCTTTATTTCTTTTTGTTTTTGTTTCTTCCTCAGTTGGTCACTAGCCACTGCGACCAACCACAGGCAAGTTTGTGCTCGTTGACCTATGGCAAAGCTTGAGGCCTTGCCAGATGCTTGTGGCAAGGCTCAACTAACCAAAATATGACGATCTCAAGCCTTATCAACCTTGGGCGAGCTTGCTTGCCTATGCCCAACAATCGATCAAGGAAGAAGGAAAAAAAGAAATAAATAAAGAGAGAATAAATATTTTAAAAATAAAAATAATTTAAAATTTTGAATTTTTTTTTATGATTTTCCCCAATATTTCATTTTCAATACTAAATAACGAAAAAAAAAAAATATTTTCTAGTTATTTGTAGGTTTTAGCTACACATAAGCAAATATATCATATTCATGAAAAATAACTTGCTGGAAAACATTTTTTGAATAATGGACGCGAAACCAATAGAGCCTAGGCTTCATTCGTATAATCGGAAATAAATGATTCGGAAAACATTTTTTTAGAAGTTATTACTTGCATTACTTGAAATAATTTACAAATAAAAAAAATTGTATCGACAATAATTTATGTATGGACATTTTTGTGGATGATGCAAATATTTTTTGTTTATTTATCTTCATAAATGTTATAGACAGTCATTTTTATGAAAGTATTTTCCAAATCATCCAATTATCAATAAACAAGCGTGCCCTAAAAGGGAAAGTGATAAAACCCTAAACATATATATTGGCCAATGTAAAATAGAAATATGGATTGGCGTTTAATTTTAAAAAAAATTGATTAACTTAAAAATGGGGGAGGAAATTTTTGGTACCTTTGATATTTGTAATCACTGAAATTCAGAGACTTGTCTCATGCCCTAGAAGAAAACGATGATCAAATTAAATAAAATCGCAATTAGACTTTGTTTGTTTGTTGAAAATCAATGATTTGAACAACATTTTACTAAAATTGATTGCCTTTATCACTTACAAAAGTGAACGAATGAATCGTCTATGAAAATATTCAGACATAAAATTATTGCCAACAATAAAAGCATTTTTTATTGTTAATTATTTTAAACAATACAATAGATAATCTATAGAAAAATATTTTTTAAATCATTCATTTTTCGTGAAATAAACAAAACCTTTATAGCTTGAAATAACCACCAAAATAGTAATCCAATGACTAATACTAAAATGACCCAAGATATATACATAAATAAGCATCTACATAAGTTGGAATGATATCAATTTGTATCGAATCACTTTTCTAATTATTTTTTGTTGAGGTGAAATAGTCAATTAAATGTAATATCATTGATGGGCACAATAGTCATGGAAAAAAAAGTTGCTGTGGAAAATAATAATAATAGTAATAATAATAATAACAGCAATAATAATAATGGAGTGGGAGCCGTACATGCGCGCGTGCGACTCGTGTTAGCAGGCCAAACAAGGAAAAAGGGGGAAGAAAGGCTCACCATATGGGACTGTTTGACCACTTCGGCTGGCGGGTTGACTTTTGGTTCCCACGCGTCAGCGTACCAAGTACGACCTGAGCTGCTCGTGCTGAACACCAGTAGAATAACTCCACCAGTAGGTTTGGTAAGTGCCCTCTTTTTAATTTTATTTCATTTTTGTAATTTTATTATGTTGTGTGTCGTAGAAACAACAGCATTAAAAAGATGGGAGAGATAAAAAGAATCAAAATTGACTAAGTGATTAGGCGTATGATCCGCAATTACACATCACCTTGCCCCATTTCTCGACAAGCACCGCGAATCCTGTGCTCAAATCGAGCTTTCCTATCACATGATTCAAAGGGGATGTTTACTCGGGTATTTATATTATAAAGGTTACGTATATATTCTGTTTGTTTCGTGAAAGATACATGATTTAGATAACATCATCTTTTAGAAACGACTTTTTGTATCTCTTATGAAAACAAATAAATAAATATTTTTATTATTCATGAAAATGTATATTGTCGATATTTAAATACATTTGGGATCTGAAGGCACGCCATTGGGGATTGCGACGAATAATGACAGCCATTTTCCCCCCTTTTCTTTTCAAACCGAAAGATCGACACCACCAAACCCCGAGAACACTAGGCGTTTCGATAGGGATTGAACGTTGGCAATTCATTCCCCCACCGCCGGGTGTAGTTAGGGTTTCTCTCCAGGGGGTGGGGTTGGAAATCCGCACAAGGGTGGAGGACAAGGACAGGCAACTACTTGCATGGGCTTTCATTTAATATGGTCAGGAAGAACCTAGGACAAAAGAGTTGACGAAGAATAGAGATTCTTGAATTTATCGGGAGTTAGAATAAAAATCTCCTCACCACAAAATTAAAAATAAAAAAATTAGTATGAATCTACTTGTGCGCATAGTGATTTCAGGGGCTCCATACCATAAAAGAATAAAAAAATCACAAGCTGCCACACCCTTACCAACAAAGAACTTAGGGCAAGATTGCGAATTTCAGTACATTTTCGAAACTTGAAGGAGCCATTAGGGTAAAATCCATGGCTTTTGACGTGCCTCCCAATATAAGATTTTGGTGATGTGAGCTTTTTTTATTATTTTAGTGACAAGAAAATTTGTTTTGGGAGTAAATGTGGCCTCTGTATATGGGATTGTGAATTTTCTGAGAGACAAAAAAACTAATTTGAGGGGTAAATACCGAATGGACATATCGGTTTAAAACTTTTCGTGACATGAAACTTAGTTTGGGGTGACTGCAATATAGGTGTTTTGGCTAGAATTTTTTTTTTTTTTTTTTGCTTGTGGCACATAAATTAGTTTAGGGTAGATCTGGTGTGAGCATATTGCTTGGGGATTTTTTTTGTTGTATTAACTCTAATTTTCATAAGCTGGATTGATAACTAAACATGAGTGTTGTAATTGAAAAATAGACCTATCAAAATGGATTATAGACTCATTTCTTAATTCATATTTAATATTTGAAAAAAAATCATATTTAATGGATGAATTGTTATATGTGTTAGTTATATTCAATAAATGGATCATAAATAAGTTTAGAATAGTAAAGTACAAAGTAACATGAGTATGAAATAGGTTCACAACTTACTTATACCCAACCTACCTTTTGAATCTTTCTCGATCTTGCGCTCGCATAGCTCACTCTCATATCAGTTTGGGTATGCATTTTCCTAAATTGGATTAAATATAAAAGTATTTTAGAAATATGAGTTAGATCAGGTAATAGTCAATAGGTTTGTATTGTATGGAAATGAGTCAATTTGAGTTGAACCAAAAAAGATACACAAGTTAAGAGAATCCAATTTCTTGGGGGACATCGTGTGTTTAATGCTTATATAGTAATCCAACATCATTATACGGCTATTTAACATACTCGCTAGTCAAATTGTGCTATTGAATAATTTAGTTTTCGTTACATCGATGATCAGTGCAATCTCGCAAAGAGATAATGCACCTAATTCAATGAATCAATTATGTTGGTAAAAAACAAGAATAGACATGTATCATTATAGGACGACCTTGCTTGTCGTTATACTCAATACAAGGAAAAGAATAATTTTGTTAGGTGAAGTTTGGTTCCCGAAATTAACGTTGTCGACCGGGAAGAGAGCAGTGTCAAGGAAATCGGATATGCCCATGTGAGCAAGTAATCGTGTCTTGATTTCCTAAGCCTAAGTTTGGTCCGGAATTTATTCATTCATTTATTTATCTATTAACTAGGGACCTTGAAGAAGTCAAGAAGCCAATTCAAGGAGTAACTTTTTAAGAAATTGACTTAAAAAAAAAATTCACCAATGAAACCTACTTTTTCAGACATAGAAGCAACAACAGTTGATGCATAAATTTGAACTTGACCTTTGGTGATGTTGTGACTTTTGACCGACATGAAAAGATCTAATCGAGTTGGGTACTTTGATACTCAACCTCGACCCGACTTCATTTGAATACCTGTGAAGCTTCGCTGCTCGAATCAAACTAGAATATGACTACACGAAGTATTCAATTAATACGCACCAACCGCCGGCATCTTAGCATGATTCCGACAATGATATGCTCACTCAGACAGGCTCGGATACTAGTTTCTCCTTATGTAGCATGTGCTTTATTATGAGTAGATGTTTATGGTACGTGTTACTATGTGTACTACTTGATTAGCTCTTGAGTAAACCATTAGAAAGAGAAAATGATACAAATAGTTCATAAAATTTTAATTCGTTTAATGGGTTCATGAACTTTAGCCTCGTGTTTAATGTGGTTTCTGAATTTTTAGTTTGTTTAAAGTGACCATTGAATTTTTTATACATGTTCAATTTAATCCTTGAAATATATGAAAATATTCAATGTTACCCATAATCTTAAATTAATGGAATGAGTACATTGAAGTTATTCATACAATTTAATGATCACATTGAACATGCACCAAAAGTCGAGAGACCACATTGAACAAATTAAAAGGTTAGAAATCATATTTAACATAGGCTAAAGTTCAAGAACCATATTGAATAAATTAATTTTTAGAAACCACATTGTACATTAAACTAAAATTTATGAACCATTCATGTCATTAAACTCGAGCGGTATTTTTCTTCATCAACTCTTGGTAGCTTTAGGTTTGGTGGGTTATAACACCACCCACATTTATAAAGGTCACAAACTTAGATGAGAACTTATCCACATTAAATTTTGGGTGCTACTTGACTCCTTTGTATTTCTAAGTAAAAATATAAGAATATCATATATGCAAGTTAAAATCTTTACAAAACTACTAGGTCAGTATAGCGCATTGCATCGATCCAATTCTCCACGTGATCAAGTCCAAATGATTCCATGTTAGGCCCCACTTTGGGATACTAGCTCATCTCTCAACTATTTTCGAGGTCGATGGAGTAATTTCATAGCTCGAGGTTTACCTACCTAAGATGAGCCGCTTCACCATAAATAAATAAGAAAAGACAAGCAAAGTACATGTACGCTAACTTAAGCTGAGGTTTCAGAAATAGCCCAAGTTAATAAAGGCCGAGACCAGTGAAAAAGGGACATGCAAGAAGAGCGGACGGGCCCATATGGCGTTTCAACCGTGCCAAGTTTCTAGAGACCAAATCCTCTATTTGTTTGTCATCTTAGCCTCCGTTCGTTTAATGGAAAATATCACGTGTTTCCTAAAATATTTTCCTGAAGTCATTTTCCGGAAAATGACTCTATTTTCCGGTGTTCGGCCAAAATCTAAAATTTCAATGGAAAATATTTTCCACCGTTCGTTAGCTCATTTAATTATTTGGGAAAATTTATCAAAAATTGAATTTTAATATTTTTAAATGACCAAAAAAATTATTTTATTTATTTATATTTTTAAAATTCTTTTTAATTATTTATATTTTTAAAAATCGAAATTTTTATTATTTATTATTTTTCTTTTCTTTTCCTTCCTCCTTCCTCCTCCTCCTTCCTCCTCCTTCCTCTGCCGTCGCCTCCTTCCTCCTCCTTCTTCTTGCCTGACGATGGCCGGCTGCCCAGCGGCCAACCAAGACCCGGTGGCCAGATCCGGCGAGCTCGAGGCTCGGCTAATCTCACCCGAGCTTGTCGGATCTGGCGACAAAGCTCGAGCTTGCTTGGATCGGCGAGCCGCGAGCTCCGCCGCTAAATCCGCGACCTCATTGCATCACCCCAAACAAGCATAACCAAATCCCTAAAACAGAGCAACGAACGAACACACGAGTAACCACGCGGAGCGCTAAAAAAAATCCCAAGGAAAGGAATCGGGGGCAATCACCCGTCGACCGGAAGCCTCGCACCGCACGCCGAGTGGCCTGGACGGCCGGCTCCCTGCGAACCTCCCGGCGCCGCCGCGATGCTCCCTCTTGAGCCAGATCCTCCCGAGCAGCTTCGAACCGCCGGGGAAGCAAAGTGCCGCGGCGGTGGCAGCATCGCGGCCGAAGCAGGCGGGCAGGAGCGGCCGGAGCAAGCGGGCAGGAGCGGCCGGGGAGGGCGGAGAATGAGGGATGCTTTGCCCACCATCGTCGGCGTCGAAGGAGGAGGAGGAGATCAGAAACCCTAAGCTTTTGTGAGAGAGTGCATAAATGAGAAGGAAAAAGGAGCGCGAGGGTGAGCGCGAGAGGCCAGGAAAATGTTTTCCTCTTTTCAAAAGAAGAAAACATTTTCCTCAAAGTCAAGAGAGAATTTTCCGTTGACCAGAAAATGTTTTCCTTGACCATGTATTTTCCGTCCACCGAACACCGGAAATCCAGGAAAATATTTTCCTGGAAGTTGTTTTCCGCGAAACGAACGGAGCATTAATTACGTGAGGAAAATCCTAGAGTTAGGTTGAAAAAAGAAACACTATTCTACTTAAAATCACAGCAAACTTATTTTTGGTCCCGCTATTTTTTTTACTTGGGTCCCCCCCAAAAAAAAAAAAAAAAAAAACAAATTGGTCACCACTTGCCGTTCCTAATTTGGCCTCGGTTTATTTCCTTCTGGAGTTGGACTCTAAGGTTTCTACACGGCTCACTCCATAATTAATTCGAATCGAAAGAGCTGGAAGATATTGAGGAGAAAGGACATGGAATAAATGAAAGTTCTAACCAAAGTTCGCAACAATAGACATTTATTTCAAGACGTGGGTCGCATACATGTAAGTGTCCTCCTCCTCGCTCCTGGCCCTCTTGTCCTTGGAGATGGAGGGCACGCACATCGACAGTACAGTCTTTTTCACGCGCAAATAAAGAAGAAATGAAGATGTTGCAAGGAGAGTCACCCAGCACTTTCTTTTCTTGCCCCAACAGTCTGGGGTGGCTACTGATAATTACTGATAAGACATGATCACGACAGGGAGCTACCTAATTAAGCATGGCCTAATCGCGTCTAATTGTGCGGCGACCGAGTAAATCCGCCGTGGGGCGAGGGAGAGCTGGACGGTCAGTCTTCCTGAGGCCGTTTCTTGTTGGACGACGGACAGAAATCTTCATGCTCACGACCACATTTGTGTCTGAACTGTCCACATTAAGAAGTGTCTTCGATGCATACTTGGATATCTGAAATAAACACAGCAACATATATGAGGTTTTATGATCCATAAAACTTTTGCATGACTGAATTAATAGTTTATAATCTCGTTTTTAGGGTTCAGGAATACATTATGATGAATCTACGGTAACAGGTGATATAATGATTGATTAGTGATATCTTTCTGCGATATAGGAATATGTTATGTATGATATAATTTCTTGGAATGAGTGCAATTGAAGTCCTAAAGTGTCGTGAATTAGAATTAAATCAAAAATCTTTCAACAAGTGCAAAAGGTGAGGAGCTGCGAGCACTTTGCCTACCCTTGTCGACATAGTTGGAGGCGGCTTAAGCCCTCATAATAATTTTATTTATTATGAGGAGCAAACAACGTTGGTCATTGTCGTATTTTTCACTAACAGAATAGCCACATAGAAAACAGAAAGCAATAAGAAAAGCCACATCAACATTTTCTTGTTGCTAAAATTGGCCAGAACTAAAGGAGGTACTTTATTGCACAAATTGGACAAGTTTTAGGATTTAATTACAAAAATTAAAAATTTTAAGACTTAATTACATTTTCTTGATGAGTTTTGAAATTTCGATTGGAGTTCTCCTTAACAATACCAAATGGTAGAAGGGTTCAATTTTCTTTCTTTCTTACTTCTTTTTCCAGAGATCTAAGAAGATTTGTCCATCCCATACTAAACTGACTTGGGTAGGTAGGTTGCTAAAGAAAATACCAACTTTACAGAAAGAAAGTTCTTAATATCCTATCATTGATCAGATCATAAAGGGCTTTCAACCATGAACATGGCCAACTGAGGCCATCAGAGAATCAAGACAACACTTTCAAACTATATACCGAAGCTATATAAATTACTGCTAAATGCTGAAAAATGGGGAAAGCTAACTTGATAGATCTGAGAAAGCATCTTTTGCATCGGTGATGTCACTCTTAAATATAATGCAGACGCGAATCAACAAGTCACAAGTTATTTTTTTTTTAAGATTGGGATAAATAACGAACTCGGCGATACCTCTCGGCTTTCAGGATCGGAGGATCTATCCTCTCTGGTGATGATGAATATCGCCATGGCTTTCGGCGAAGACGGCACGACTGTCGACATCTCGCTCAAAATATTATTCCCCCAGCAGCTCATCATCTGCAATGTCTCCTCCGTTCGAATAAGCATGTTCCCTCCTCCCTTCGTTATGGTAACCTCAATGACCTTCTCTGCTCCTAAAACAACCTCATGCTATAATATGCCAAACGTATAACCATAACCAACTTAATCAAAATACAAATGGAGACAGAATTTGTCCCCAAAAAAAAGCACCAAAAGCGCTTACCTCTCAAGAATTTACGCAAGAGATCTGGCGACCCTGCAGAATGATGAATCTTTGAACCAAGAGTAAGCTCATGCCAAGAAGGATCTTGCGAGCAAACGGACAATTTCATCTCCATCGACGAGAACCCAGATAAGAGATCTTGAAAGGGGTCAGCAGATCTCGTTGAAGAATGCTCAACGCTGTGATTACCATATTTTTGGTTGTACAGAGACAGGTCAGTCGATACAGTAGGGCGATCATCTCTCTCATCACCGTCTGCCAACACGGCGACTTGTTCCTTGAGGTCACAACTTGCTTCCAAGTTCCGCAATATTTGGGGTTTGATGAACCATGGAAGGGGAAGTCCACAGATGTGGGTCGATTCCTGGCGCGTCCAAGGCTGGAGATAAAATGGAAAGAGCTTTTGAATGAGGCGTTGGAAACTGGATCCGAGGAGCTTGCTAATGATGCTAGCATTCTCATTTGAGACTGATACGGAGTTAAGGACCAGAGAATTCGTAGGTTGAGGAGTTCTCTTCCTCGAGCCTTTGCAGTTTCGCATGGGTTCAGGTCGTCGTCCTTGCCGGCGTGGGTGTTGAGCAGACATGAGACGAAGAGAAATGGAGAGGAAGAGGGTCAAGAGGAGGAGGAAAGAGAGGAAGAGGAGCTCCATCTCACTGTTCTCCATGTGGGGATGGTGCGAAAGGAGGGAGAAGGAAGAGATGCAGCGGGTGTGCAGCAGAACTTGGATACAACTTTGTATGACTACACTTGGTTTTATGAGTTTTGGACAGAGAAGTATTATTAAGTCACGGCATCTATATATTGTGCATCTAAGAGCGAGTTCTATCTAGTTGTTCCAAATAACTTAAGATAAAACCAGGATGGAGGAAGAGCTGGTCGATCAATCGCTTCTTTTTTGGTTCTTTTATCTTCATCCCAAGCTTTCGGCAACACTTATGCTCATGAGTTTCCGTTCATATGTTTCTCAATTATCTCAAACAAGTACAAAAATGTCACAACACGTCGTAAAATTGATATCACGACGAATTCTTTATAACCACATGTAAAATGGTCGTAAAAAAGTTGGTGTGGTACACTACTGTACCTTGAGTTTCCCGAGTCACTCAAGGTTAGCTCATGAGGCCAGAGGGGGTGCATATATTACACATTGTCCTTACTAGTTGAGGTCTGAAGTTCAGGATGGACCTTTTAAAGCCAATCCCCTCAAATATCAAGAAAAATCCTAAGTTGATAACGCTTGGGAGTAGACACTTATTTTTCATCAAGATTTAAGCAAATGTTGACCGGAAGTCAACCTAGTTAAAATCATTATCCAAGGATATAATTGGGTTTTGCTCTTTCTAATGACATCCAATTCACTCAAATAGGACAGCCGGATTGTTGGACATTGTGCTTTCTAACCATACCCGTCATGGAGTTGAGTAAATCGTGATTTTTGTAGATCAGTTGATGAGATAATGTTGATATGGCCATTGGCTTACCAACGCCTCCACAACCACTTAAATCGGAGTTATTTCAAGGAAAATATCATGATTTTTTCTCGTCAACCGTCCACTTATTCAATTTGCAGAAATTCACAATCTTGACACTTGTAAAAAAATACTGCATATTTTCAAAAATTTTGAATTGCAAGCCTCCCATGAGTGTAAGAATCAGAGTTAATCACATATAGAAAAACGATTGGTCAAAGATTTTTAATATCTGGATATTTAATGAAGAAGTTGAATCTTGAATTCTTGGGCAGTTAATTGGTTATTACCAGAGTCGTCTCGTCTAAGGAAAATCGGAATCAGTAATCCTTTAATTGCAACTGTGACATGGTCTTCTCAGTTGAGAAGGGATTGTACTATCTGGAAACTGATGGTGAACTTCAGCCAAGGTTTGTCCTGAGATCGATGGAACATAGGCTAAGTAAAATCAAACTGTTATTCGGTCAGCTTATTGTTCTTACCTTCTGATGTTTGAGTTATTGAGAAAAATGAGTTAATAGAAAAATTTTCATAATCAACATAAAATTTACAGTATTCTTTTTATAATCAATAAAAAATCTATAATTAGGAAAATGATTTTCTATATAGAAATCAAAAATCATTTTCCAAAATACAACTTGATCCATTCCTTGGACTTAAGACCCCGACAATTGGGCATGGGGATTCATACCTATGCTAGGATCCTCGATGGTCGAGCTTAGGTCCACAGAGGTTAGGCCTAATCCCCTTGAGGCCAAGCTTTGGACCTTACTACCTTTGTGCAGGTCCCCATTAGCCGTGCCCCGATACTCGACTCCCTTGCCAAAGTCATTGGCATCCCAAGTGAGTCTAGGCTAGAGCACTATTGGGATGGATGACTTCTGGAAAATTGTTTACCCGAATGCCAAAAGATAAAAACTGTGAGACTCAGTATGAGATGAACTAAAGGAAACAATATATTGAGTGAGTTAATATGGGGAAATGTGTTTGGCAGCGAACTAGGTGGAGACTAGTGGGCCTGTAACAACCCGGTCCAATGAGGGTAGGGAATAGTTGTTAGAGCCAGAGGACCTAGATAAAAAGCTGGTGTTAGATGGGGTAGTCATAGGAGCTAGAGGGTTTGAACAAGAAATGACTCCTGACAAACTTCTAGTATGGCGAAAGTGGCAAGAATGAATTGAATTGTGTTCTGAATAAGGGGAGAGCGATTATGATGCGCACACGCACGCACTCATGTGAAATCTAGAATTAACTTATGGACGCATCTTTTGACATAGAAGCAATCTTTGCTTTGGAACTCCCAAGTTAAGCAAGTCTATGCTAGAGTTTTACTAGTATGGGTGACCTCTTAGAAAAGTGCATTTTTGTAGCAAAAGGATAAAATTGTGAGGCTCAGTATAGTACGGATCAAAGTGGATATCATTTCAAATGAGTTGATCCAAGCATATCATAAGGAACTTGGTAACTGAGCCTAGTCCCCAACACTTGAGCTAGTGTCCTTGGCTTTTGGGCTAAGCATAGAGACCAAGCCAAGCGCAACACTTGGATTTTTCTAAATTCGGTGCTAGTACTTATGATATAAAGTTAAGCATTAATTAGCTTGGAATTTTAGATGGCATGCATGGAGTCTCATGTAGGTCATTAATTTTGTGATGTACAGAAAGTGCAAAGGATGATTTTTTGCAACCATAGTCGCTCGGAGTGTGATGCTTCAAAATTAAATTGATAGACATTAAAATATACGTTGATTGTGTAGATGTCAGTGATTAACAATTGGCTTAGTAACTATTGATGGGGAACGATATGCTTCGGTATAGGTACTAGATAGCTTTCAAGTTTTAAAATTTATTGAGTTAAGATCTCCTAGCATTCATTATATTTCACTGATTAGTGGGTTCAAAATATTTTACCGATTTACTAGTATTTAGAATAGACACTAATTTTCTTTTTATGTGCTAAAATGCTAGACGTCTTAGTAATCTAATAAAATTTTTATTTTGGGACCATATGAATGAGACATTTGTCATTTTTTTAATTTGAACACTTCTCACTCAATTTTAACCTAGGGTTTTTAACCTAGTGCTAAAATTGCTTTTAAACTAAGTTAAACATTCTTATTCCTTTGTAACTCATGTAAGTTTTCCAAGTATATCCCCTCTTGATTGTATGAAACCTTTATGAACAACCAAACTTAAAAAAGAATTCTAACTTCCTTTTGCAAAGAAAAATACATCTCCCATCACTTTCCTCTTTTATTTTCACTTCCCAATCTCTCAAGTAAAAGTAAGGGTGCCACTCTTGTGTTGTTGAAGCTTTAATTCACCTTCAAGAGGGTACAAGGTGGTCAAGGCTTTGGGTTGTCTAATTCTTTGTTTAAGATAAGTGAATCTCTAATGACTACCTTAAAAATGATCTACTTGATACTCTTGACTTGATTATTTGATGGTTGTTAATTTTAATTAAACTTTGATGTCAAGCCAAAAAAAAATTTGATGATAGTTTGTTGAATTGTTGTGTTCATTTGACTCAAATTTATGAGTTTCTACATGCCTAGGTCGTAATTAATCAATGTCCATAAGGCTCAGTGGTAAGTTAGTTGAAAGTGTGGAAATGGTAAACCAAACCTAAAAGTGATATTTTTGGTAGTTTGACTAAGTGTTGTTGAAAAATCTTGTTGTCAATTATTTGACTTATTGATATTCACATTGTTGATAATCTGGAGTGTTGATGTTCAAGTTATCGATTATTTGAGTTATTGATGTTCACATTATCGATTGTTCAAGTTGTCGATGTTGACATCGTGAATTCTATGAGATGTTGATCATAAAACTTGTTGATTTCCATATGAAATTACTAATCTTTGACTATGTTATCATTGTTTACATAGGAAAGGCAAAGAGTTAAGTATGTTACTCCTACTTATGTTAGTGATGCATGGAAAATGGCATGGCAATTATATTATGAAAATTAATTGCATAAGATTATCGCATGTACCGAATGTTGATTTTTTGAGAATGGCTATACAAGAAATAATAAATGTGTGTGGATTTCATTGTTGATATAAGGAAGATCACAAGATTTGAGTATTATTATTTGCATTACTACTATATAAGTATTAAGTTATATTTCCATCACCCATATATTAGTAGTGATGATGCCCTATGTGTTGTGATGTTTTGTGAGTCAAAATGCCCGGTGCATCAAGATTTCCATTGATTTTGATGCCTTGACGTTGAGATGCCTTGTGTGTCGGAATGCCTTTGGAGTGTTCATGATATGTAAAAGTTGAGATGTCTCATATGTTAGGATGCTCCGAGTGTCAGAATGTCCCACGTCCATGGAGGGCAAGTCAAGGCCTAAGGTCAAGTCGAAAGGTATAATCGATGGACAACATGGGAATAATTCTATACTACCGCTTGTTGGTCTCGAGGGATGGAGAGGGCTAGGTTAGCCGAAAGATGGTTATTAGCTCAAGGACGTAAAGTGCCCTTGCTTTTTCAAGGTAAGAAGGGGGATGCCTTTTTAATCGAGATGAATTGCCAATGATTAGTATGATATATTTATATGTGCCCATTATTATTCATATGCACATAATGATGAACTATTCTGTAATAGTTGTTCATCTCAATATGATATGTAATCATCTTATCTATAATCTTGTGCAATATTGCTAAATGCTTTTTATTGGCATATTATGTTATGATAAGAAAGATGGTACATCGACTTACTCCTAATCTTTCATAGCTATTTTCTACTTGTCTGGGGTTATAATTGTTCGCATGTATTAGGTTGAGTGGTAAGATGACTCCTACCATAAAATTAAAGATTTAATTTATTGGGGTTTTGCTTGCTTCTTAAATTTTGAAAATTTGTAGGTTGGTTCCTCACTGCCACTGATTTTTGGAGCCCTTGTGTATCTTGATTGTGAATACCAAGATGTGTTTGGACCCATTTTGGCAATAGTTTAAACTAAGTTGATTGTATGGATTGACGTAGGGACACAAAAGTGGATCTCCAATTGATTAGTTGCTTGGTCTTTAGTATCAATGGGGTGTTGGTTGAACCATTTAGGGAATTTGATGGTCCCCTAAATTCAACAATGATGATGGCATGTCAATGGGCGAGGTTGTCGATCCGTAGTTCAATAATGTGACTTTGTGCATGCAAGTTTTTGGTGGAGTATCAACCAAACTTGACCTTCTTCCTAGGTACCTCTATTAATACTTGAAAGAGGAAAGATAAAGTAAAAATGAATATTACATTTCTTGTGCAATGTGCTTCCACATGCTTAATAATAGTACTAGTTTGAACAAAAGATCTTGTGTCGTGCGTGACATTCGGAAAAATTATTGAGTTGAATAACATATGACAGTTGACGGACATAGTAGTTTGGGGTTTTACTCTTTAGTTTGTCACATGTATTTAGTTTGTGATTTTTTGTGTTTTATTAATTCAATTTGAAGGAATTTAATGGTGGGTAAATTTGTCACAACTGTACCACTTTAGGATTTGTTATGGTAAAAAAAAATCATTTGAGATGAATTTGTCACTTGTGTATCATTTTAGGGTTTTTCATGATATTAATCCAAAATATAATAGAGTTTTCCTTTCCAAACAGTTCCATTCAAATTTTGTATTTTGGCCAAACATTAGAAGTTTTTATTTTTATTTTTAAATTTCTTGGAAACTGACCTCTTGAAAAACAATATAATTTTTTTCCATGAGACAAATAGATTATAAATAACATTCCTAAATTGTTAAAAAGAAAAACATGCCTATTGAAATAAAAAAGAAAAACATGCCTGATTAAGTGAACTTTCCTTGCTAAGACCCTAATTATGAGAGATTTGATTGTCTACGAGAAGGGCTTTAAGACATTGAGTGTCGTGCTACACGTATACATTATCCATTTAGCAATTGGTATAGACAGAATAATACAGTTAATTGCAATGTTTATGTATGTTTTTCTATTGAGTCTGTGATTCAATAATTTGTGCATTTAAGCTCCGTTTGTTTCACCAAAAAATAAACGATTTGAAAATTATTTTCTTAAAAATTATCACTTGTATTGAAAAAACAATTGAAAGAAAAATATCTTCGTCGTTCATGAAAAGCTTCAGGTCTAAATTGTTGTAGATAATTTAAAAAAATCATTGACTAATTAATTCAATGGTCATTTTTTATAAAAACATTTTTCAAATAATTCATTTTTTCTTGAAACAACTAGAGCCGCTTTAAACTATGTTATTCAAAGAGAGTCGATTGTAAAACGCTAATAGTCTTGGTACGGTCAACCCCAACTCGAAATGGAATGGGCCTATCTTTGGGCCAAGAGAAGTCAAGTGGACTTGCCAAGGACAGGGATTGGATATGTTCGGGGCTTGAGAGAGGTAGAGAGAGGCCATTATACAAACATGGTGTCAAAAGGGGAAAATTTTCTTTGTTCTTTAGAGTTGATGAAAAAACTTGGAAAGCACTAAATCCTAAATTTTGGCGTTGAGATTCGGCTATTTAAAAAAAGTCCATTGAATATCTTGGAAATTACAACTCCCTGTGTGATTTATGTAATGTGGTTGGTTTTGTTCACCATATATGATGGCGTGAGTTGTTAGGCATTTTTTTAATTTATGGTAGTTGACATTTGGTTGATTGAATGATGGAAAAAGTCGAACAAATACCACTAGAAGATCGCTACATTCACAAGAAATGACATGAAAAAAGGGGAAAACAAACATAATTCTAATTGAAATTATTGAACCGATAATACCAAGATATCCAAAACTTGAAGTAAAAATAACTGGACATAAGCATATAACCCAGAGAGTAAAATTATTGCAAAACATCACATTATTCGACTATGGTATAATCTGCCCTATCAACTTGCCTAAATAAAGATGGCTGTAGCAAGTGCAGCTAAATCAAGATCATATCAGATTAATTCCTTATCGGCCCAAACCCCAAAATCGACTTAGGACCACAGTACTTTTTATTATCCATTTACACAGCCTTAAAGGCTGGTTACACGGCACTTTGGAACCATTGAATATTTTCCCCCTCGAAGAAATCTCCACCTTCGCAGTTTTCTCTACTGTGCCATTGATCCCATGTTCAACCGTCACATTCACCTAAGAACTTGAACCATCGTCTTCGGCTCTATGTCGATGTGTCGGACAACTATGACCATGTTTCTTACATGCTCCACATTTCTATTTTCTTTTAGCAATCTCCAATGCAGAAGGTTCACGCCTCGTAGAACCGGACCCCTATTTTCCTCTTGATTTTGAAGGGCTGCCTCTCGGCTTGCCAACTATTGGCTCGAGTAATAAAGGATCCGTTGTGTTGAAAGTTTCGGCAATATGTTTACAAGCAACTTCCTTTCTGGTGGAAAGGCTTCTAAGGCAAAGTCATGTTTATGGGCAAGGAGCTTCATAGGACATTCGTTTTATCCCATCAAGGCTTGAAAATTCACTCCACAAGAAGAACATTTTGCTTTGATTATAAAAAAATGGAGGAGCCAAAGTGAGGTTTGATCTCTCCGCATATCATGCCCAGGTTGGAAGCTAGTCGCCAGTAGTCCCCTTTGGTTGGCAATTTGTAAAACCACTACGTGGCCTTCTAGGCCTGTTATATACCCTGACTTTCGCATGGGGTAACCTCCCATCCTCCTAAACTTTTCCATACCAAGATAGAAGAAAATGAAGGAGTGAAGAACTGATAGGTTTTCGGTGTAAGAGAGAGAACTAGGATTTGTCGGTTTCTTAAGCATTTAAGATGAAGTTTAGCATACCTTTCATTTTTCAATTTAAACTTTTAGAGTGGCTTAAGGCAGTCTCGTAGAAATTTCACATCATGGGACTTCAATCAATTCACCAATTATCCAAATCTCCACGCCTCTTTGATAGCATTATATTTACGGGAAAAAGCTATCAACTTCTAGAAATTGAACTAGATTAAGTTCTTTTTAATCTGAAGGACCAACGAGATGATTTGGTGGTTGAGCAACCAAAGAATGCAAGTTGGATTCTCTAGTGAAAATTCTTCGTGCGTCAAAGTTCTGCAACAGAGTGTTGCCTGCTTTGCCTGTATTTTGCCGAAAAGTTCAATTATTGTCGCACGGTCATTGCAAAATTCTTATGAATCTTACCGAGCAAAATGAAGGTATCGCAAAATTAACACCCTTAAAAAAATGACAACATTTTTTCCTCAAAAATGGTTTGAGACAACAGCTCATTCTAAGCAAACATTGTGTGTATTAAATCTACCTGATCAAGCCAATTACATTTTAGAATCTATTGGATCCATGCCGAGTTCCACTAGATAACACAAGTTTCCATCCATTTTTTTTTTATTATGATTGATCGTGTTTATCACGTTATCTAAAGAATCTATACTGATATTTTCTCCCCTTCTGTACACACATGGCACGCGCACCACCTCTTGGCAAGAGTATTCATCATGAGGTGGCAATGGTGCTTTCTGCTCAAAAGATTGAGCTTCAAACTATTAGTCCTGTTGATGTCGATCTTGCTTGAGCACTTTCAAGAGGTTAAGACAATTCTCGCATGATCGGAAGGTGGATTCGCGGTCACTTGTTCGATAATTCCTCCATTTGGTTGGAATACCAATAATTGATTGCTTGACGTTTCGACCCACTATCATGGAGAGCATGTGTGGTCGCTTCCTGAGAAGGCCAGAGTGAAAGCTAAATAAATATCATATTTTAGATGCATTATTTCTAGAGAAGAAGATGCTCCTAGACTTCCTTCCTTTGCATATACAAACGATTTTGGCACTGAATACAGGGTTGGCCTAGAAAGAGTAGTTTATGGATGGCCATGCTAGGGTTTCTGTGTGCGAGCAGTTCATTCAACTCAAAAACTCTTATTCTATAGGATGGAATTTGATTAATTTATTCAAATCGCGTTGTGCGAATCGGATACGATGTTGACATACGAATCGCCACGCATATGATCCCCCCACCACGTTTAAGAAGTGCTAGCTCGTCTTAGAAAATTCTCACCTAATTCTTTGCTTAGGCTTCTTGATGACTAAAACATTCTCTCCAATAAATCAAATACGAACTTATTCTAAATATGTCAAGCTCACAGTCTGGATTCCTAAAATAAAATGTTCACCAATCCTAGAAGCTCGCCTGTAATCATGGAGTCAGCTAGTCTCTAGGGCTAGCTTCGTTCCTTTCGACCAGCAATGGTGGGGTCGCGGAGAGTTGGCCTATATTTTCAGCCTAAGAGCTCGAATTTCAAAAACTAACAAGTATAAAAAAAATTGAAGGGTTGGTGAAGGTCAATCAAGTATTGCCATCTTCTAATTATGGGCATTTAATGTAAATCAAAGAAACTGATTTGCTTACATAGTAAAGATTTTCTGCTTTTGTAGGCCATTTAATGAATTGGTATAACAGCGTCGCAAGTTATTGACGAATGGTGCTTATTGCCATTGTTAACAACCCATGTCATTGTCCCATGCAAGAACAAGTAACGCATTAAACCTAACAAGCCCTAATCGAGAAGGAATTATATAGTTAAATGTTGTCATACCATTGGTTCAACAAGACAATGAAGCAAATGAGTTTGTATGTTAATGCTTCACGTCAGTCATTGTCGCGTGCTACCTTACACCCCTAAATATCGCCGCTTAACATCTATACTTTAATGATATTTGATGATATTGTGTTCCTATTCATGAATAATTGAACTTCAACCAACTTGTCACCATGCTGAGGAAAAAAGGGTTGGTATCCGTTGATTATCATCTTCTCAAGTCTTGGAGTTATCTATCCCATGATCGAGTAAAATGGGGCCTTTTGCTGGAGATATCCGGTTGTCATTAATCATGTTAGTTAATGTCGTGATAATCTCTATATAATTACGGGTCCAAGAAGGTAACCTAATCCCTTAGGGTATGAATAATTGAGAACCTAACTTTCTAGTTTATTGAAAGATGAGTCATTGAATAAATGGCAAGAGACTGAAATTGCAACACATATGTACGTAAATAAGCTGTCTAGCAAGCTATGGTCTATGCACTTGAAGTCTATAACATGGCAAGATCGTTTTCAGCAATGTCACTTCAAATTTGATAAGCCTGGTTTTCAGCAAGACCGCAACAAGTGGAAACGGTTCAACTTGATTGATACACCATGAACTGGTCAAACTATTGAGAATTGCGTGCGTTTGAACGCTAAGATCAAGATCGACTGTTTTCGGTATTTTTGGCTTGAAATTTTCTCCTCCTCTTTATTATATAGTTGAAAAGAAGGAATCAAAACTATTTTCCAGGGTTTACATTGATTAAAAACAAATCCTCTTGTCAAATTTAAAAGACAGATCTATGAAAATGCTACAACATGTTGAGCTCTTGGAGAGTTTTAGGGATCTTCTCCGTATGACTAATAAAGAAAGAAACATGTAAGGAATCATAGATAAGATATATACTTCAATAATGACCATGGAAATTATAATAATTTCATTGATTATCCAAATGACTGTGCTAATTACAAAATTTTGTAGGATTTTTACCAATTTTTTAAAAATTTAATCTCTCGGATGAATATAATGGTAGATGTATTTAAATCTTGACAAAAGAAAGACCTCATCTAGGGATAATATGAAGAATGAGAATATAACAAATGCACACTAAATAATACTAGTGGAAGAGAAAATATAGAGAATCGAACCATATATCCCTATATAATTCGAACCCATGAAGTACCTATTTTTAGTTAAATTTAGTACAGAACTTATTACAACGAAAGATGAATTTATTGGAAGATGACACGATATATTCTTACATTATCGACATAACAATAAATCTACGTTGCTTGATCTTGTAAAGTTCCTTGCGGTATTTCCACGTAAAAGGCTTGTCGTTGATGTTCAGCCGCACGTGTTTCGCGGAGAGCGAGTTAAATTATAACTGGGTCTCTTTCACGATCCTGAGTGATGGGAAAGATGCTTAGAGCAGCACATGCCACTTGTCATTGTTTTGTACTTTTTATGACATTGCTCTTGAAAAGTCTATCATTTCGTATTAGGTTAATAAAATATTATGGTTTTATGGCGATTTAATTAATAGAGAATTAGGTGATTTTTTATTTTTATTTTTTTATTTTGGATTTGTTCGAGAGACTCGACAAGCAGACAATCCGAGTGGTTCATCCGTTATTCAACGCAACTGTTGCAATCAATGTCTCATGGTTTGTCTGTTTTGCATTTTGTTAAAAAAAAAAAAATCTTCCCGTCAAAGTTTACAGTATTATTTTAATTTTAAAAATTATGAAAGCAACTTGATGTGAATTTACATGTCTTGCATTTCTGAAAGCTTCAAACGTTTCGGATTTTAAAAAAACAATCAAAGTATGGGAACCGTAGAATTTTGATCAAGTAAAAGATAAAAAGTGAAAATCAGTGCAAACATACCAAATCAAGTGAACCGAAAAGAAACTCTGTAAGTAATGAAAAATTGCTGATGTATCATTTTGCTTAGGAGATATTACTGGTTCTCGTAAGCTTTACATGTTAGCACACCGGTTCTTGTAAGTTGACATCATCTGTCTACCTAATTAAATATTGATCATGCACTGTTTCTGGAAAAAAATCAATATGTTGGAAATTACAATATCCTTTAGTTATCTAATTACTTGACAAATGTTTCAAGCAAATTTTTAAGAAAGCCATATTAATAAATACCACGGTTTTAACTACCATTAATGAATGTTTATGTTGCTCTTTTACTTAATGCCAACAAAAAAAATTGATGCCTAAGGTTTATTTTTAATTCAGTCCTTGTAATTGGAGGAATCTTCCTCCAACTAGGTTTTTATTTCATTCGAATGCCATGCCTTACCTTCTCTAAACCTATCAAAATGGGTCATAAATTCATTTGTTAATTCATATTTAATGGACTGAGTTTTTATATGAGTTAGTTATATTTAGTAAATAGGTAATAAATGTGTTTATAATGACAATGACTAAAATAATATGAGTGTTAAATGGGGTGACAACTTATTTAGACTAAACCCACTTCTATGACTCTCTCTTTACTCTTTTTCAGCCTCATTCGATCTTGCACTCACTTGCTCCACACTCTCTACACAATTTGGGTATGAGTTTTCTTAAATTTGGTTAGATATAAAACTGTCTTAGTAAAATGGATCGGCTCAAGTATGAGTTAGGTCGAGCATATATCACTAGATTTGTATTGTATGGAAATTGGTCAAAATAAGTTAAATAGGTTAATTGGGTTGGACCATTTTCAATCTGACCCACCTTTTTGACTGATCTATTCTTCTTTCTCTCAATTGGTCACATATATTATGCACTTAGCCAATTTGTTGGTTAATATGCAATTACAATCTAAAGTATTGCAAACACTATCTTTTAATAAATTTCAAAGAATAATCACACGTGAGCCGAGGTCGATGGTAGCCGCACAATTATTACTTTGATTTATTTACATTTAAACGCATACACATGGCCTTAATGTTGACATTATGTTTATATATTTGTGGTCCAAATCCAAGCAACGTCAGTTGACAACAATAGTGTCCAGCGTCGTTTTGGTCCGTCCGTGAGGGACACATGGCGATGGCCTGCGTAAAGCTCGCCAAAGCTCGCCTTTGGCCAATTGCCGATGACAGACCAAAGAAGATGGAGGAGAAGAAAAAATATATAAGAACAAAAAGGAAAAGTACAAAGAAAAATAAAAAATAATTAAAAATTCGATTTTAGTGCACAAATGAAAATCAAATCAAATTTCCAATATTAAACAATAGAAATATTTTCTAGTTCATTTTCAAATTTTAGCCGAATATCGGAAAATATTGTCATTTTCCTAGAGAATTGTTTCTTGAAAAATATTTTTTTTTATAAATGCCACATTTTTCATGAAACGAATGAAACCTTAATACTTGTTTATTATTTTGTTTTACTATTCTAAATGCATTTATGATCTATTTATTGAATATAACTAACCCATATAACAACTTAGCCCATCAAATATGATCAAGAAGTGGATCTTTGACTCATTTTGATAGATCTACTACTTACATACAATTTTACGTGGGGCATCCAGTTATACTCTAGCTCCCAAAGTTACACGATAAACCTTTTTCGAGGGTTTGAATGAATAGTACTAATTCACTAGATATAAACAATTTCTTTTTTTTGGTAGATATAAACAAAACTCATAGATAAACATTTAAATCTTTCATTATTCAATGACGAATGAAGTGAAAAAGCACGTACATTTTGTACCTTGTTCGTCCCACGATCTTAATTCACACTAAAAAGTAAGAAGAAATCATCCCATGTACATGTCACGCAGTTCCTTTTGTACCATGTCTACACTTCTCTATATAATGGTCTCTTGATATACTACTCGTTGTGCAATTTGCAAAGGATGAAACAGAGAAGCATTCTTCGTCATCGACCCCTTGTGCATTCTCTATGGTTTTCATATAAATTTGCATGCCAGAGGAGGTATTTAACTTTGGCGCGTCACTTGCTTTCTAGATTCATCAAGCCTTCAGGGACATATAAATCAATACCTCACATCACATCATACTTTTTGGTAGCATTGGGAATTTCCTGCATCTTGGGATTCGAGGCTTCTCCAAACATTATAAATAAAAACATTCCAACCCAATTCGTGCATAAATTCAATGAGAGTATTTCCCTTTGAAATGAGAAGCTGACAAACCAAGATACAACCAATTTTTGGATGTTTAATAAAAAAAAATCAGGTATTATATAATAAATTATATACGGTAAGAGTCTAAAGAAAATTGGGAATTATACTCACGGTGGGAGTTATATTTCATGTGATATGACAAAGAAAATAGACAATCAAAGAAACTCGTGAGTGCATGGAACATCAATCAACTTCCTTCATTGCTTCTTTCACGCCATTACATCAATATCTTCTGTCGTTCTCTCCTTGCTAGCTTCACTTCGTCTGTATCCTTCTGTTTTAACCCTAGAATCAGAATGAAATCAAATTGGTTGCATCAAAATATTATCAAGATGAGACGATATATTCTCTAGCTAATTCCTTCCATCCTTCCAAAGTGTCGGCAACCCTCCGTTCTTCACCAATCTCTTTCCACTCGTAGCGCACCAATATGACACCAAGACAATAATGCCAATGTGAGCTTTGTTTGTTTCCCCTTGATGCGAGATGAGAGAGAGAGAGAGAGAGAGAGAGAGAGAGAGAGATTTTGGCGTTCATGGGATTTTTCTTTAGTTCAAACCCTAACCAGTTCATTTTTAGTTTCTTTTGCCCTAATTAATGCTCCTAGTCCTGGATGCAACTAGCGAGAGAGAGAGAGAGATTTTGGCATTTATGAGTTTTTCTTCAATTCAAACCCTAACCAGTTCATTTTTAGTTTCTTTTGTCCTAATTAATGCTCCTAGTTCTGGATGCAACTTGCGAGAGAGAGAGAGAGAGAGAGAGAGAGAGAGAGAGAGAGAGAGATTTTGGCGTTTATGAGCTTTTCTTCAGTTCAAACCCTAACCAGTTCATTTTTAGTTTCTTTTGCCTTAATTAATGCTCCTAGTCTTGGATGCAACTTGAGAGAGAGAGAGAGAGAGAGAGAGAGAGAGAGAGAGATTTTGGCGTTTATGAGTTTTTCTTTAGTTCAAACCCTAACCAGTTCATTTTTAGTTTCTTTTGTCCTAATTAATGCTCCTAGTTCTGGATGCAACTTGCGAGAGAGAGAGAGAGAGAGAGAGAGAGAGAGAGAGAGAGAGAGAGAGAGAGATTTTGGCGTTTATGAGCTTTTCTTCAGTTTAAACCCTAACCAGTTCATTTTTAGTTTCTTTTGTCCTAATTAATGCTCCTAGTTCTGGATGCAACTTGCGGGAGAGAGAGAGAGAGAGAGAGAGAGAGAGAGAGAGAGAGATATTTTGGCATTTATGAGCTTTTCTTCAGTTCAAACCCTAACCAGTTCATTTTTAGTTTCTTTTGTCCTAATTAATGCTCCTAGTTCTGGATGCAACTTGCGAGAGAGAGAGAGAGAGAGAGAGAGAGATTTTGGCGTTTATGAGCTTTTCTTCAATTCAAATCCTAACTAATTCATTTTTAGTTTCTTTTGTCCTAATTAATGCTCCTAGTTCTGGATGCAACTTGTGGAAGAGAGAGAGAGAGAGAGAGAGAGAGAGAGAGAGAGAGAGAGATTTTGGCGTTTATGAGCTTTTCTTCAGTTCAAACCCTAACTAGTTCATTTTTAGTTTCTTTTGTCCTAATTAATGCTCCTAGTTCTGGATGCAACTTGCGAGAGATAGAGAGAGAGAGAGAGAGAGAGAGAGAGAGAGAGAGAGAGATTTTGGTGTTTATGGGCTTTTTTTCAGTTCAAATTAACTAGTTCATTTTTAGTTTCTTTTGCCCTAATTAATGCTCCTAGTTCTGGATGCAACTTGCGAGAGAGAGAGAGAGAGAGAGAGAGAGAGATTTTGGCGTTCATGAGATTTTTCTTCAGTTCAAATTCTAACTAGTTCATTTTTAGTTTTTTTTCCCTAATTAATCATTTGGAAGAACTGAGACTCTTCAAAAGGGCGGACAGTGAGGGCAATATGATGATGCAATGAGATTACATTTGTAGGACCCCACGAACAGTAAAGGACTGATTGAGCGTTGACAAAACAGACCATCTTCTAGTCATTCTTGTTTTACTGTACTGGTATCGATTCAAGGACGTCCTTGTCCTAAGGACCAAACGTGGCATTAGAGGGAATCAACAGTCCTATTGTCTTCCCTGACAATCACAAGTGGTCGAGGTTTGCACATGTGTTCAATCTAAATTATGAATCTTTAGAATTGACAAAAACAAGAAAAGAAAAGGGGTCACTTCACATAAAGAACAAACCGTCCCTTCTTGGAACCCTACGCTTACGACATTTTTTTTTTTCTTTTGGTGACGAATTCGATGTTGACTCGACTTAATCAAACGATGTTTTGGTTAGACCTCTTAAGTGATTTCTTCTCTAGAGATCTAGGACAAAATTCCAAACCCTCATCACTATGGGGTGAGCTAACCGCGAGAAAGTTTTTTTTTTTATGTGATGCATCTGTTAAATAAAAAAACTTACCCCCCATCGACTGCAACTATCAATTAAACAAGAATTCAGTAAGTCGGACTTAAATGAAAACTAAATTCACGGTAACAATTTCAAATTTACGTTCAGAAGTTACTTCTTTTTTGCGTTCTTCAGTACAAACATGTTCACCGGCAAGGAGAGAGACTGAGGGTTCCAATACCGGAACTCAAAGGTGGGGTTGCAAAAAAGTGTATCCAATTAGAGTGATTTGGTGGTCATCCTAAACAAGAAATCTCTATAGACACTCGATTAGTTTAGGGGTGATATTACAAAAAATAAAATCATGATATACCTAAGTGAAGTGAAGTGGCTGAAAAAGTGCAATCATATGAACTATATCGAAACTGGGCTCATAAGCACACAAACTGGAAACAAATGGCCGATGACATTGGCCTTCAAATTAAGCTCCCTATAATGGGCCTAAGAAGTACCCCCTCTCTCTCTCTCCACCCTAAGCATGCCAACAGCGATGGCTATAAGTTGTTATCTATCATGTAATGATTGTTGACATCTAAATTTTGACGATCTATTTTAATTATTTATCATAATAAAAGTTAGGAAGCCTCGATCCTTGAACAAGAGTAATATTAATTGCATTTGCATATTAGGAGCATTTTAATTAGGCTCATATGAGTAGCATTTAAATTAGATTAGAGCTAATGGGTTCAAACGTGGAGATCCAGAACTTAATTAAATTTTTGGGATTAAGCCCGTAAGGGGGTAGTCAAATTGATACCATTAAATTTTCATCATGGCCGAAAATTAAGATGGGAGCGTGCTAAATAGTGCATGTGATCGAAATTATAGGTGATACGCTTTATATTATATAATTTTGATCACACGGGGCAATAAAGGGAGGTTTCCTGATCTTGAATCTATATTAGATATGCTTTTGATTCAAATTAGGAAATTTTGTATCAAAAGAAAACCCTAGATTCAAGCTTATATAAGCGTGTTATACGACACAATTAAGAGTAGTATATTCACAATTGAGGTTGGAAAACAAAAAGCAAAAAGAGGCTCCAAAATATATAGTTAGAGAAGAAAAGGGGAAGTGCTTCCACGGCTACAATCACTGGATGAGCTCCTGCCACCGCGTCCTACCATCGTCCCCAGTTGCTACAACCCTTTAACTGCGTTTTAGTCCTGCCTCGGTAGGCAGCAGTCCAACCCGACGACTCCATAGTCCTCTTGTAACACTGATTACTTGCCGT
This sequence comes from Eucalyptus sideroxylon, assembly GCA_014182405.2. Lineage (NCBI taxonomy): Eukaryota > Viridiplantae > Streptophyta > Magnoliopsida > Myrtales > Myrtaceae > Eucalyptus > Eucalyptus sideroxylon. The sequence continues at coordinate 26,693,119 of CM024550.2, forward strand.
CTCACTAAGCAACCTTAGCAACACTGATCCCTCCACTCGCCCAGCAAGCTCAGCGAGTTCTCCTCTTGTCTGTTAGAGATAATTAGGATAGTTCTTTAGAATATTTTCATATATTGTAGATCATGCAATATCTCTTTTAATTGTATATATCTTGATTGGTATACCACATTTGATGATCTCTTATAAAGCCAATAAATAGGCTGATCTATCTTATTGTGATATACTGAAATTTATACAAACTCTCTGATTTCTCTTTTCCGTATTCTTACATTTAATTTTGTTAGTGACTTCCAGCAGCCCGCAGTCGCGCGTCACCTATAGCTCATCTGCCTTCTACTGCACTTGCAAGCTTCACCGGGTCTTTTTCCTGTAGGTTTTCTAGTGAGATCCCGATGAGTCCTCTACAATCCTGGTAGTCATCTAGTTGCTTTGGAGATGACTTAGCTTTCAATTAATTAGAAAGTTAGGTTCTCAATTATACATAACATAACGGGTTAGGTTAACTTTTTGGAGCCGTGATTCATATGGACATTAATGACTAATGACGGTCCAATGTCTCTAGCCAAAGGCCCTAATATACATGATGATAGAATAGCACCAAGAATAGAGATGACAATTAACTAATATCAAACCAGTTTTTCTTGGCACGGCGACAAATCTGAGTTCGTTGAAGTGCAGTTATTAATCAATTGGAATACAATATCAAAAATATCATCTGAGTATAGATGTTAACTCATCACATAGAGTAAGGTAGTATGCAACAATGACCAGTGTGAAGTATAAAAATACAAATTCAGTTGCTTTGTCGTCTCAGTGATCCAATTGATGACATTTGACTAAATACTTCCTTATCGATTAGGGCTCATTAGTTTCAATGCATTTTGCTCTATCACAGTTTTTTGAAGGTGAACCATTAAGGGAAAGCTAATGCATTAATAGGTAGGCATGAACAGTTGCTTACTAAAGAGATGGTGTTGTCACCTAGTGTGGGAGAGCCCACGCCCACACCAATCGCAACATGGGTTTCAATTCATATGTGTGATTAAACTTACTTTGGAGTCATGGGTAAAAACCCAAGTAAAATGCTGAAGTATATTTTATTTCTACAAACCAAATATTGTTAATACAAGGATATGATTATGCCACTGTTGACACCTAAATTTTGGCGACCCATTTAATCATTTATCGCCTTAAAAATTAGGGATTAATTTTATCTCTGAAAAAATATTAATTGCATAGCATATAGATTTAGGTGCATTTGTTTTTAATTTGCATTTTTTTTTACATTTATTTATTGAACCGGTGGCGGATGGGTCGAATTAGTGGTTTTGGGTTTTAAATTAGCAGGTTGGGTTAGGCCCATGAAAGGAGAAAATTAACCCAAGCCCGTCGTTATGTTTAATTAATTATCTTATGAAAAATTAAGATTTGATGCGATATTATGATGATTTTTGAAAATTAAAAAAAAATCGCATTGTAATCTTATCTTTATCAATAGATGACGAAATCGGGGGAGAATATTTTTAAGATTAGGATTTTTGTGATCAAGAGATTATAAGCAATATTCATGAGATGAAAATATTAACAAAAAAGATCATGTTTTGTTTCGCCTATAAAAGGATGCGTACGGAGATCAATGAAGGGGGAGGGCTTTTTCTAGGTTTTCTCTTCATCAAAAAGAAAGAAAAAAGTCAAAGGAAAAAGGGAAAACAGAGGGAAAGTGACGTGAGAGAGACAGGTGAGGGAGACAGAGGTGAGAGAAAAGGGAAAAGCAAAAGAAAAAAAGAACAATTACTGTTCTTCTTCTTCACAGGGTTTCTACTGTTGATCCCTGCCGCCTTCGCCGACCCCCCTGCACAGCGCTGCCGCGCCCCTTGCCAGCCACCGCCGCGCTGCCTACAGCCGGTCACCGCGCCGCCACCGCCCTCGCTGCTTCGTCTGCCGAAACCCCACGCAGGTACACGACTCGCCTGTCGATCGCGTCCGCAATCCCGTCGGCCCGTAGCACCTCCGAGCGACTCTTGCAGCAGCTTGCCGCCACCGCTGCTGCGATCCGACGCCTAGCTGCGATCCGCTTTTGCTCCACCTCGCCACAGCCGCTTCTACCACCCGACGCCGTTGCTGCCCCGCCGACACCGAGCGACGCCCGCCCCCGCGAGCAGCGCCGCCACCCCGTCAATCTGTCACCGGAGCCGTAACCCGAAGCTCTCGCCACCCCGACACCAAGCCTCCACTCGCCGCCCGCAGATCCGAGATCCCCACAGCAGCCAATCCAGATTCGATGCCCTTCCTCCTCCAGATCCAGAATCGCGTCGCCGCTGAGCCAACCTTCCCCGTGCCGCCGCGTCGCCATCCCGAAGCCGCCTCGCCGCCCCGACGACCTGCGAGTTGTCCCGACGACCTGCGCCGAAGCCCCCCTAGTGCCGCACCGCCGTCACGCCATCCTCCGGAGCCTCGCTGGAACCCTAGCCGGCGATCTCCCTTTGCCGGACCGGCCACCAACTTTATTTTTGTTTTTCTTTTTTTAGAAAAAAAAAAAAAAAGAAAAAGAGCAAAGCAAAAGAAAATTTAGGTATTTTCTTTATCTTATTTTTGTTTTATTGTTTTTTTTTTGCTATTTTGTTTTATCTTTTTAGTGTAATTATTCCTTTAATGTGAAATTGAAATTCCATGATATGAAATTGCCTTGAAATTAGTGATTGTCAATCCGATTTTTGAGCTCGAAATCCGACTCGCAATTACTTAAAAAAATTGCCAATCCGATCTCCCGCTCGAGATTTGATTCGTGATTTATGTGAAATTGGCCAACTCGATCTCACGCGCAAGATATGGTTTGTCGATTTGGGTATCAATATGGCTTGATTTGCTGTGGTGTTACTTAAATTAGTTTTCTTTTAAAAAAATAAAAAAATGTAGTTTTAGGGTTTGCATGTTCATAATAGGCATTTTATTTCAAATTTTCACAAATTAAAAAAAAATCAAATCAATTAATTTAGGTTGCTAGTTCTTTTTTTTTTTTTTTTAAATTTGGATTGCATGTTTAATTATTTGGCAATTATTAATTTTGAAATTTTAAAAAAAAAAAAAAGAAAAAGGGAAAAACACAAAAAAGTCATTATGCATGTCATGTAAAATTAATGCATCTTTTGCACGTCATTGCATATTAGAATAAATTGCATGCTTATTTAGAATAAAAACCATGTGCACGTCATATAGAATTATGCTCATACAATGCACGTCATTTAGTGATTTTTGTTAGGTCTATTTAATTAGAAATTGTCAGTCATTAGATTAATTTAGATTGCATATTTAAATGTTGCATTTCTTTAATTTCGAATCTCATAGAAAACACAAAAAATTATTCATCTCATGCTTAGGATAGACTACATGCTTAGTTATGTCATATTACTTAGGTCATATAGCTAAGTCATAGTGCCATGTCGTATCATTTCATGTTAAATTAGCGGCATGCATTGCATATTGCATGATTTTCATTAATTAAGTGAAAACAAAACAAAAATTGCATGTTAATTAGAAATTATATTTAGGACTGCTGATGTGAATTCTAAACTAACAACGCAGATGCTTTCGTTGCTACAAGGTAAGTCCTGCAATTTATTCATTTGCTTTCTTGAGTGTTAAATTGGTGGTTTGCGTACCTGCATGGTCACCTCACATGTTAAGGAATTAAAATCAATTCAAGTTACTTGCCAAACAATTTTTTCAAAATAAAAGATAAAGGTACCGAAAGGGCGTTAGAGAAATCTAATGTAATCAAGTCCCCATACCCAAATCTCTGGTTCGTAGGAGTAAAATAATTCTCCCATTACGTTACTTGGGTTTCTAATTGATCCACCAAAAATAGATTAGTGGCGACTCCTAATTGAAAATCATTGCATGTTAAGAACTTGAACCTAAGTCGCGAATTGGTATGGGCTTGGGAGAGCCCGAGTTAAGTATAGGCTTAACAATCCATTAGCCAAATCCTAGGTGGTTCACACCCAAAAAATTGGTCGCGACAGCTTGGCGACTCCATTGGGGACTTGAGTTAAAACTCTTAGTGAACTTAGGCCAATTTTTCTTTTCTTTGAAAATTGTTTTTGTTTGATAGCGAGGATTCCAGGTACGTCCCTAACATTTAAAGTGTTAGATGTTTTTGTAGGATGGGAGGTATAAGGGGAAGTGTTTGTTAACCTTTGTTTTGCAGGGAGGTGTAGGAATGTATGGTTTATTTTCATGAACGAAGTGTTGCTTGATATAAACTGTCGTGCATGCCTTGCATCTAGCACTACACAACCTGCCGCCGGACCTAGGCCGCATAGGATCATTTAGGATGGTATTAAGATGGATACCACTCCGATCGCATGCTCGCGGTACGAGTTGCCCATCTCAATCCCGAAGTTTCTTTCATGGTGTCAAGAGTACCCACCTCGGTTCGCATGCTCGTGACTCGGGTCGACTCTTTGACCAAGCCGGAGTCATGAGGACCCGACATAGTCCACAAGCCTGTGGCTAGTTCGATCATCCTTGTGGCTCCACTTTGATAAGCCTTATAGATTAGAAATCGAGACACTTACCATGCGCATGTCTATGTGATTGCCATTGATTCTCCTTGGTGAAGTAAGTCTTCTTTCCCTATACCATGCAATTTATTTTGTCATATTCTTGGGTCGATCCAAGACAATCTAGGTCAATCATTGATTTGATTCATTTGTCAATTGGAAATGAAATGAGAAACTGCTAGGGAATGATGCATTTAAAAAAAACTTTGGAGAATTTGTTTTTATATCATGTTTAGAAAATTTGGTTTTACTAGGATATCCAGTTTTAGGAAATTCCCTTCTTGCATAGACTTTTCATGAATAAATGAAAAAAATGAAAAAAAAAATAGAAAAATCGATTAGATCATTGTCATGGATCGACTTTCTATTTACCCTCATGCTTACATGTTCCCATTCATTTGAATTAGGTGATTATGGAATGATTCCGCTCACCCATCTGTTCATGATCGAGAGCTAATCTCATCAAGCAAAAGTGTTGCGATCTATCTTCAATGAGAAATTGTGACTCTAAGGAGAGAGCCAAGAAGACTTTTTGAACCGTATCATTTTCCTGAGGTAGCCAAATTTGATACTATCATGAAGAGACCAGTGACACATATAGAGAGAAAAACATCTGACCTGAAGGGTTCACCTCACAAGATCAAGGAGGGTGAAGAATTCAAGTACACATGATTCATGGTCCTAAGTTGTTCCATTTCCTCATTTAATTAGGGGCATGCATCTTCCCCTGCGTGGGAATTCTTATTGCTTTTTAGGGATTGATTTCAATTTCTTCTATGCTTGAGCATTACATTCCAATAAATGTAATTTGATTGATGAATATCAATAGAATTACAAGTTTTTTTTTTTTTTTGAGGACATGATGGGGTACACCAAACTAGCCCGGTGACGATATCCAACAATGAAAAGAAAATATCATCCAATGAGAATTCTAAGGACTGGGCTTCTTCATGTTTCCTCATCCAAAAAAAAAAAAAAATCCAAAAGAACAAAAAAAAAAGAGATCATTTTTCAAGCCATTTCCAAAAAGCATGCATTAGATTAGCATTGTTTAATTTTTGACTCATTTACTTCATGTTTCAGAGCATTATTTTCTTGACCTAATGAAAAAGCATCTGAAAAGGGCACATCAGGTTGCAATTGGTTCAATTCTTACTCAACAAGTTTCTAAAGAGTTAATGTCGGTCACATCTTGATACTACTTGAAATATCCATCTTAAAGGGCCAAACAAAGTGTGTTCCATTTCCGTGCTTGACGGAATTTTCATTCTTGCCCATTAAATGAGGGGCAAGTTAAAAGAGGATCATCCATCTTTGGTGAATGATGTACATCTCGTCTTTGAACATAAATAATTTTGGGAGATGATGCTTTGTTCTTTTCCTTGCAGATGACGAATTGGGGGCACTACAGATTCTAGTAGTGACATGACTGAGACAAAATCTCGATCCGAGCCAAAATGGTTGTGCAATTTGAATTTACTTTGAGTTGCATAGTATCTTATTCATGCACGTTCTCTTGTGCAGGGGCAAAAGTAAGAACGGAGTATTCATCAAATCAAAAAGCGAATTTTCACTTTTGATTGATAGAGGCAATCCAAGGACATCCATTGCTGAGATAATCCCTTCGTGGGACAATTCCTTGAATGAATGCTTAAAACCATGTTTTGAGTGCAATAAATTGTTTTGAAGTCACAAACGCTTTTCATGCTTAAAGTTGCTGGACTCTTTTGAAAAGAGAATTTTCATATTGATTTAGCTCACCAATTTCATTTGGAGATTTGTCAAGATAGACAATTTAATGGAGTGACATTAATGCTTAAGAATGCTGAATGAGACGTATCAGGATGATGAAAGGCAAGCCCTATCCTATACACAGTCCCTTACTTATACACTTGATACATTTGTGAGATGAATGTAGGAAGTTCCATATCTGTGAGGTAAAGAGTTCTCTCGCAAAAGGTACGATGACCGAAATGATGAGAGGCAATTCATTCCTCTATCCCAAACACTACATGTAATACATTGCTTAACTACTTTGAGCCTTATACACTAGTGAAGATTTTTTTAAAGTTATCCCTGTCAAAACCACCCCACATTGGGGCAAATTAGAGGGTAAGGCAGTACCATGAGGTGAAGAAAATGGATTGAAATTTTCTTGCTCTCACTTGCATCAATCTTCTAGTCATGCTATTACATTGAATTCATGTGGTAATTTAAGTGCCTTAGAATGACGAAGAGCAGTTCTTTCTCTATCGTATACACTTTTATCCATTGCATAGCCCATTTGAGCCTATGAATTCATTTCACATTAAACCCAGTTATTGATCATCCCCCACACTAGGGCAAGGCAAAAGACATATGAAGACCCTTGAAAGTTCGAGTGTCATTGTTTGACACATGCATAGAAATCAAAATAGAACTAAGGGGCATGAAAAAGCAGTGTGTCTGGTAAAAGCAAGGCCAATGCCCATATAAAAAAAAAAAAGAAGTGAAAAAAAATGAATAAGAACTTGGGGCATGAAAAAGCAATGTGCTTGGTAAAAGCAAGGCCAATGCCCATAGATGAAAAAAGAGAGTCAAGATAAGGTGACTGTCAATTACAAGAATTGAATCCTAATGGAGCAATACTCAAAGAACTCAAAATGTGAGTTTTTACAATCAATGGGGCATTTCATGAAGACAATCTTTGATGATGAAAAAGAAAAATTGGTGGCAATGCCAGGATGATCACCAACTCTCATCCTTTACACATCTTTGATCCTAATGATCCTTTCATTTCTTAACCCATGAACCCAGCCTTCATTACGTCCCTTGTAAAGTCTCTTCTAATTAGGGCACTTGAATTAGCGTATGGATTCACATGTTATAAGCATCGCTTGAAGAAGTGCGAGCAAGATTATTTCTTTTTCATTTTGTAGGGTTCTTGACTTGTAAACCCGGAGATGATTACAAGACTATTCATTCAATAGCCTTGACTCAAAGAATCATTTTGTTAAGCCATTGACCAAACCTACATTACGGTCCCTATTAAAGACCTCTAAGATTGGTAAGGTCGTACCGCTTGCGAGAATGCTTGGACTTTGTTGGTATGATGATGGAGTGATTCTCATAAAATAGCCTCTAAATGAGAGTGAGTGAAAATCCTTTCTAACTGAAGGTCCCTCATTTGGTATTCTTAGGAAATCCATGTCATGAGTGAATATTGTCTTGAATGATAATTCTCTCCAGTGGAAATTTGGGTGATGTAAAGGTCATTATGCATGAACCCCGATTGAGTTGATAAAAACCTCACTGAATTTTGAAATATGCATTCTAGAATAGCTCAGATTGTCTATCTCTTTGATGAATGCATATTGGTTTTTGCTCTAAATCATGTCTAACAGGTAATTCAAGTTCCTTTCAGAATATTTCATGATATTAGGAGATGAGAAAACTTCATTATGAGGTGAAAGACATCCATAGGATATCTAAATTCCAAAAGACATATCCCCAAGAATTCAAGATATCACCAGGTAAGTATATCTACCATACTTTAAAATACTTGTCATTGTGCAAGTGTTCTCTCTCAAGTGCATCGACACTTGACTTGGTCAAGCTGTTCAGTTATATCAACCCGGCATGCTTTCATAGCCCAGAGTCATTTTCATCGACTCGGCGTGCTTCCGTAGCCCGATGTCCCTTTCTTGACCTGGTGTGCTTTCGTAGCCTAGTGTCCTTTTTAATAGACTTGGCGTGCTTCCGTAGCTCGATGTCCCTTTTATTGATCCGGCGTGCTTCCGTAGCCCGATGTTCATTTATATTGACTTGGTGTGCTTTTGTAGCCCAGGTTCCCTTTTATCAAACTGGCGTGCTTTCGTAGCCCAGAGTGCTAAACACCGACACTCGATCGAGCTGTCCCCCAAAGATTTTTCTCCAGATTCAGTTTGATTAAGGCAACCGAAGAAAAGTTCGGGTTTTGGTCGAATAATCTATGCTACAACGTTAGGCGATCGAAGAAAGGTTCGGGTCCTAGCCAAGCAAAACCTTAGTTTAGGCGACCGTAGAAAGGTACGGTTCCTAGAAAAGCAATTACCTCAGTTCAGGTGACCGTAGAAAGGTACGGGTCCTAGATAACATTTATTGCTCTAACAGGCGACCGTAGAAATGTACGGGTCCTGGAAAATCAATTTGTTCGTTAAGGCGATCGTAGAAAGGTACGGGTCCTAGACACAACCAAACACTGCCTTACTAGGCGACCCTAGAAAGGTACGGGTCCTAGGAAAGTAGTCTCTTCGTTACTATTTTAGGCGACCGTAGAAAGGTACGGGTCCTGAACATGTAACACCAACCATCTTGAATCACTCTACCCTTCTTGAAGGTAAGATATTCCAGGTAGGTTCCTTTACCATTTGCATACAAATTGCATTCCAAAATTTCGATATTTCAGTTTGGATCTGGATGTCTCAACTCTCTTCGTTGAACGTTTCACTCTGGATGTGAATGTTCTTCAACTTTCCTCGTTATACCTTAGTTTGGATCTAGGTATTTCGAGCTTCTAAAATCATGACATCTCTGTCTGGACCCGGATATCTTGATTATTTTCGTCTAAACATTTCACTCTGGATGTGAATGTTTTTTTTCAATCTTTCTCGTTATATTTAGTCTAGATCTAGGTATCTCGAGTACAAAAATCATGACATCTTTGTCTACACCCGGATGTCTTGATTATTTTCATTCAAACATTTCACTCTGGATGTGAATGTTTGTCAATCCTTCTCATTATACCTTAGTCTAGATCTAGGTATTTCAAATTCAAAACTCTTGACATCTCAGTTTGGATCTAGATGTCTTAATTCTTTTCGTTAAACATTTCACTATGGATGTGAATATTTTTCGATCCTTCTCATTATACCTTAGTCTGGATTTAGGTATTTTGAGTTTTTTTTCAAAAATCTTGACATCTCAGTCTGAATTTGGATGTCTCAATTTTTTTTGTCGAACATTTCACTTTGGATGTGAATGTTCTTACCTGTTACGCTTTTCAAGGAACCTGAGTGAGAGTTGGGTACTTGTGGAGTAAATAGGGATTTATCATGTACCTCAAGATGTTTTACCAAACCGACTGGTAAGAAATTGCAGGTACGTCTTTTCCTTTCACATCATGCATTTGCATTAGTAATTTCATGCATCATATTAATTGCATTTTAAAATGGAATTCATTTTCCGAAAAAAAAAAAAAAAAAATCATTTAGTGCATGTGCATAGTCAAAATTTAGGTCTCAATTTATCTTTGAATGCAACTTCTACGAGCTCACCTTCAAAGAGGGGCAGCTGTTGACATCTAAATTTTGGCGACCCATTTAGTCATTTATCGCCTTAAAAATTAGGGATTAATTTTATCTCTGAAAAAATATTAATTGCATAGTATATAGATTTAGGTGCATTTGTTTTTAATTTGCATTTTTTTACATTTATTTATTAGACCGGTGGCGGATGGGTCGAATTAGTGGTTTTGGGTTTTAAATTAGCAGGCTGGGCTAAGCCCACGAAAGGAGAAAATTAACCCAAGCCCGTTGTTATGTTTAATTAATTATCTTATGAAAAATTAAGATTTGATGCGATATTATGATGATTTTTGAAAATTTAAAAAAAAATCGAATTGTAATCTTATCTTTATCAATAGATGATGAAATCAGGGGAGAATATTTTTAAGATAATGATTTTTGTGATCAAGAGGTTATAAGCAATATTCGTGAGATGAAAATATTAACAAAAAAGATCATGTTTTGTTTAGCCTATAAAAGGATGCATATGGAGATCAATGAAGGGGGGGCTTTTTCTAGGTTTTCTCTTCATCAAAAAGAAAGAAAAAAGTCAAAGGAAAAAGGGAAAACAGAGAGAAAGTGACGTGAGAGAGACATGTGAGGGAGACAGAGGTGAGAGAAAAGGAAAAAGCAAAAGAAAAAAAAAGTTAATACGTGAAAACCCCAAACCTGGCCCACACCTTTTATAAATTTACCCCAAACTATTTTTTGACCACCAAAAACCCTAAACTGGTATACCTTTGACAAATTTACCCTCTGTTAGTTTTAGTTAAATTTTCTTATTAAATTATAAAGTTAAATAACATGTGACAATTGACCGGTATATCAATTTGGGATTTTACACTCTGTTTGTCATAATTTATAATTTTTTCTGATTTTTTTGTGGTATTAATCTAATTTTTCAGAGGGTATATTAGTCACAAATTTGCCAATTTGGGGTTTTTTGTGGTCGAATAAATTAGTTTGGGGTAAATTTGTTATAAATGTACCAGTTTAAGGTTTTTTTTATAGTTAGTCGGGGTAAATGTGTCACATGTGTACCGGTTTGAGGTTTTTCGTGGTAAAAAAAATAGTTTGGGGTAAATTTGTCACGAGTGTACCAGTTTGAGGTTTTTAAAGGTATTAACCCAAGAAAAAAAGAAAAAAAGAACAATTACTGTTCTTCTTCTTCATAGGGTTTCTACAGTTGATCCCTGCCGCCTTCATCGACCCCCTGCACAGCACTACCGTGCCCCTTGTTGGCCACCGCTGCGCCGCCTGCAGCCCGTCACTGCGCCGCCTGCAGCCCGTCACTGCGCCGCTTGCAGCCCGTCACCGCGCCGCCACCGCCCTCGCTGCTTTGTCTGTCGAACCCCCACGCCGATATGCGACCCGTTTGTCGATCGCGTCTGCAATTCGCCGTTGCAGCACCTCCGAGCAGCTCTTGCAGCAGCTTGCCGCCACCGCTGCTGCGATCTGACGCCCAGCCGCGATCCGCTTCTGCTCCGCCTCGCCACAGCCATTTCTACCACTCGACGCCGTTGCTGCCCCGCCTGACGCCGAGCGACGCCCAGCCCCCGCGAGCAACGTTGCCGCCCTATAAATCTGTCGCCAGAGCTGCAACTTGAAGCTCTCGCCACCCCGACACTGCCTCCACTCGCCACCTGCAGATCTGAGATCCCCACAGCAGCCGATCCAGATCCGATGCCCTTCCTCCTCCAGATCCAGAATCACGTCGCCGCCGAGCCAACCTTCCCCGTGCCGCCGCGTTGCCATCCCGAAGCCGCCTCGCCGCCCCGATGACCTGCGAGCTGTCCTGACGACCCACGCCGAAGACCCCCTGGTGCCGCGCCGTCGTCATGCCATCTTTCGGAGCCTCGCCGAAACCCTAGTCGGCAATCTCCCTTCGCCGGACCGGCCACCAACTTTGTTTTTCTTTTTCTTTTTTAGAAAAAAAAAAAGAAAAAAAAAGAGAAAAGCAAAAGAAAATTTAGGTATTTTCTTTATCTTATTTTTGTTTGATTTTTTTTTGCTATTTTGTTTTATCTTTTTAGTGTAATTATTCCTTTAATGTGAAATTGAAATTCCATGATATGAAATTGCCTTGAAATTAGTGATTGTCAGTCAATTTTCGAGCTCGAAATCCGACTCGCAATTACTTAAAAAAAAATTGCCAATCCGATCTCCCGCTCGAGATCCGATTCATGATTTATGTGAAATTGGCCAACCCGATCTCATGCGCGAGATATGGTTCGTCGATTTGGGTATCAATATGGCTTGATTTGCTATGGTGTTACTTAAATTAGTTTTCTTTTAAAAAAAATCAAAAAATGTAGTTTTAGGGTTTGCATGTTCATAATAGGCATTTTATTTCGAATTTTCGAAAAAAAAAATCAAATCAATTAATTTAGGTTGCTAGTTCTTCTTCTTCTTTTTTTTTTTTTTTTTTTTTAATTTGGATTGCATATTTAATTATTTGGCAATTATTAATTTTGAAATTTAAAAAAAAAAAGGGAAAAAAAAAAAAACACAAAAAAAAAAGTCATTATGCATATGTCATGTAAAATTAATGCATCTTTTGCACGTCATTGCATATTAGAATAAATTGCATGCTTATTTAGAATAAAAACCATGTGCACGTCATATAGAATTATGCTCATACAATGCACGTCATTTAGTGATCTTTGTTAGGTCCATTTAATTAGAAATTTTCAGTCATTAGATTAATTTAGATTGCATATTTAAATGTTGCATTTCTTTAATTTCGAATCTCATAGAAAATACAAAAAATTATTCATCTCATGCTTAGGATAGACTACATGTTTAGTTAAGTCATATTGCCATGTCGTATCATTTCATGTTAAATTAGTGGCATGCATTGCATATTGCATGATTTTCATTAATTAAGTGAAAACAAAACAAAAATTGCGTGTTAATTAGAAATCATATTTAGGACTGCTGATGTGAATTCTAAACTAACAACGCAAATGCTTTTGTTGCTACAAGGTAAGTTTTGCAATTTATTCATTTGCTTTCTTGAATGTTAAATTGGTGGTTTGCGTACTTACATGGTCACCTCACATGTTAAGGAATTAAAATCAATTCAAGTTGCTTGCCAAACAATTTTTTCAAAATAAACGATAAAGGTACCGAAAGGGCGTTAGAGAAATCTAATGTAACCAAGTCCCCGTACCCAAATCTTTGGTTCGTAGGAGTAAAATAATTCTCCCATTACTTTATTTGGGTTTCTAATCGACCCACCAAAAATAGATTAGTGGCGACTCCTAATTGAAAATCATTGCATGTTAAGAACTTGAACCTAAGTCGCGAATTGGTATGGGCTTGGGAGAGCCCGAGTTAAGTATAGGCTTAACAATCCATTAGCCAAATCCTAGGTGGTTCACACCCGAAAAATTGGTCGCGACAGCCACTATTGCCCTTTCGGTACTTATTCTCTTTATTTTGAAAATGTATTGTGAGCAGTCTTGATTTAATCTTAAATTACTAAAATGGGACAAATAATCATGTGGGTGCACAAGTAATAAAGTAATGCTTAATAATAAAAAAAAAGGTAAATAAAGTACTTAATGATAGATTAGGAAACTTGGGTGCACTAAGTAGGCAAACTCAAAGCTTCTCTACTGTAGTGACCATTTGAGAAGACAAGTTTAGAGGCACTGACCAAAAAGTAGGCCAATGGCCCTTGGTTAGGTGCAAGCTTTTCCAAGCCTTTACTCACACGACATTGAGGTTCATTTTAAGTTTCAATTAATCCTAAAAGATTCTATGTGAATTGGGAGTTGCTGTTAGTCTATTGTGGTCGATCAAAAACCAAGTAAAACACGGGATGATACCTCACTTTCTACACGGGATGACTCTCAAAATAAAGATTTGGAAATGAAAACCTGATACTTATCCGATAGAGAATATTACATGGCATTGGTCAAAGCCCCAAGACAGGATCTCCCATGAGCTTGACTCGATACCAAATCAGGCAAAGAATGTACATGGCTTTGTTCTTGAGCCTTAGGGCATGATCCCCCATGAGCTTGAATTTATAGACTAATTTCCTATTTAAATAAAGGGTAAGTGACTGAAAATTCTATCTATTTTTGTTTGAATGAGAGACCTAATCTAAACTATGGTATCCATATTATTTGAGAAAATGATTGTAAGGCTAAATTGATTTTGATTTTCTAGTTGAAGTAACTCAACTAAATCAATCACTATTTCCTATGAGCTTGATCTAATACTAGTCAAGCAAAGAATGTGCATGACTTTGTTCTTGAACCCCAAGACATGATTCCCCATGAGCTTGAATTCATAAAGTAATTCTTATTCAAATATTAAGTGACTCAAAATTTTATCCATTTTGTTTGAATGAGAGACCTAATCAAAATTATGCTATCCATTTTACTTGAGGAAATGATTCTAAGTCTAAATTGATTTTGATTTTCTAGCCAAACTAACTCAACTAAATCTATTATAATTTCCTATGTCAATTAACCAAATTATTCTTATTCTAATTATATTTAAACTAGAAAAACCCACCTAAACTTAAGGGTTCACACTCCACAGTCATAAATGCATTAACTCAATACACACAATAGCAACATTTGATAAAAATAATAAGGGTTCAGCTTGCAATTTAATTTGACATACATTTCAATAATCTCAGCCACCTCTTATCATCTCAGGATGCATTAATTAATGCCAAGTAATTACTAACCCCCGCTTGCAAAATTTCAAGCAATGGGCTTTGTCATTCAGCACCTAATCAAGATCTCATCACCATTTCTAACTACTCGCCGATTGAATCATGCATAGCTGATCGAAATTGATTACATAACACATCAGTTCAATCACACACAAGGTCAATTATGCATGCATTGAGGCTAGTTAGCCTCAACAATCATGAAATCAATTACTTGACCAAAAGGTTAACTTCTCGATTTTACCCATTATTTTAACCATTTAGTGTTTAATCCAATTGGGAGGCCTTAATGAATTTCGAATTGAATGATTTTGATTCTTAAACAAAACATAGGATGTCCACCACAACTTTCATTTAGATCACTTTTTCTTGTTATTGCCCAATCGGTACACTTTATTTAAGTTAGCCCAACTACTCCCTATTTTTTACCTTATTTCATTCTACTTCTTTTAAAATTTAGGAAAAATATCAAATGACTACCAAATGTCACCAAATTTTATGTGCATACAGCTTATCATACATTTATCGGCAAATTAAAATGGTGGAAATTCGGATGGGCAAAATTGAGGGACTTTTTGGCTATCAAAGTGGATTAGTTTGTGAAGGAAATTGTGGAAATTGGTATGGGCAACCTCATCAGTAATTTTGGCCATCAAATTGAAGTTGTTTGGTGGGAATTTGAAGAAGAAAATCAGCAAATTCGTATGGGCAGCAAGGGAGCCATTTTTGGCCTTCAATTCGTGTTTGTTTGTGAGAGGATTGAGAGAAAATTGGCCATTGGGTGTTGGCTTGACAAAATGGTGGTTGAAGACTTTAAGGGAAAACACTTGAGTGGAAGATAATTGTGAATGGCAACCCATTGGCCACAAGCAAGACTTTCAAGCCTCTTGTCCCCCCCTTGTTTCTCTCCTCTTTCCCCTTAGTCAACCAGCCCTCTGTAGGAGCTATCTTCAGCTTCTTCTTACTTCTTCCTCAACATCCATTTTCCTCTATTGTTGAAGCTACAAGCACCCAAGACCAAGCCAGTAGCCTTGCAAGCTATCGAATCGAGCCCAGCCTAGTGTCCACATCGTCTAGCTCGCCTCTAGTCTCGCCAGTCGCCATGGCTGCCACCCGCACGTCCGCCTGTGCCTAGCGACCATCGACCAGCCCTACTGTTGCCTGAGCTAGCCACTAGTCCGCCTGGCTCTGCTATTGTTGCCTTCACCCGCGTCCGAGCTGTCTGGCTCAGTCAACTGCCTCAGCCTCGATTGATTCAGCCCCTCCATAGAACCGGTTCTTCCAACCAAGCCATAAGGCTTGCAAGGCTTACAAGGCTTTTTTCAGCCCCTTCTGGCCCTTTATTAGAGATGCCATAGGCCTAGGATCTCACCGATGTCACGTCGCCTTCGTCGTGAACTCATTTTCTTGCTAATCCGGTGAGTTAGCATCCTAATCTATGACTAGGAAGTTAATTGCACTTAGTTGGATTATTTTAGGCTTAATTGATGCTTAGGGGAATTAGTTAGCCTTAATTAAGATTAGTGTAATTTAGTTAGCTTAACTAGTTGGTTAGACTATTTAGTTAGGTTAGCTAGTAGTTAGGTGGATTAGTTAGGGTATTTAGTTAGCCTAGGCGGATTTAGTTAGTTCAAATAGATTAGTCCAGTTAGGTTATTTAATTTAAATAAGTTATTTTAATTTAAATAATTTGCAATTTATTTAATTAATTATTAATTAGCGTAAATTACACCGGGATATTCGATTATCAGAATTTTATGCTGATTGTTATGGTTGTGTTGATTTGTGAAATTGATTATTAATTTATGCAATTGAGTATTGGATGATGATTTTTAATTATTATTGCAAAAATATGATTTTATGGTATTTAATTAGAAAAATACCGGGTGTTGGTTTTTTACGCCAAAAATGTTTTATGAACTATATAAAATTGTGGAATTTTAAAAAAGAGAGTATATCATGTTGTATGGTTCGATTTGACTGTGTGATCACGCATAATTATTTTATCGAGTGTTTTTAATATGAAGAAAAATAGCCGATTCCATTATTTGAATTGGAAGTATTTGAGTGCAAAACACGGTGTTCTTGGTCGAGAATGGATGTGCGTGTGATCGCTATCGGAACTCGTCACCCGATGAAAATCGAGGAGGCGATGCTCCTTTATGGAATGCCCCATGTCAACGGATGCTGGTCACAATGGAGGCTGGGCCGATGCTCCTTCGAGATGCCATCTAGATGTAGACGTTGTCGTGCCCAACAAAGTGGGGGCGATGCTCAATTATGCCGAATGACCACCAACTATTTAGTCGGTAGTGGCCATTGGGTTGTAAATAATTGGAACGCGCTTGAGTGATTGAGATAACTACACTTGATTATGGGACGAAATTGTGTGGCATAGAATGGGACGTGTCATGACGATTTGGCCTTATAATCGGGACCCCTATGATTGATTGATATATGATATGATGTATTCTAATTAATGATTTACACTTGCTGCATTTATATATGATATATGAGATGTAATAACGTGCATGAAGGTGCTAAGGTGAGGTAAGTCCTTTAGGGTGCATGTTTAGGCTGCCTTTAGGTGAATTCTGGTCATAATCGGAGTTTAGGGTGTAGACTCGTGGAAACTTTGTCTCACTCTCTCATAGTTTAAATTTTTACAGGTCTTTAGATGGAGGTGCGCCACATTCGTTTCGGGTGGCCACAAGAGGTGGAGACCCAACATACCACACGGGACCCCCTGGACCTGTGAGCTTGTTGCGACCACTATTTGGGTTGATGATGGCCTACTTCAGTTGGAACCTCATTGCTTCAAAGCATGGTTTCGTCATGGGCTTGACAAGGTTTGGGAGGGCCCCTTGGATAGTTTTGACGGACCTGCCATCGATACTGAGTATGAGGTGGTACTTGACCTTGTCGTGGGTGCCAATATTTTGGCTGATATCGAGGCAAACCAGGGGCCTGAGGTTGAAGAGCTCACAGTAGAGGTAGCTGATCCTTTAAACATCAACATCCCAAATGGTGTCGTAGTAGACCCGGATCCCAAGTAGGTAGGGTCTAGGGTAGGGTTAGCTTGATAGCTTCTTTTGGTTTTAGACTTTGGTATATAAACTTGATGTGTTTATAAAGTGTGTTTTGTGTAAATTGGTTGTCCTACTTTTCTATCCCATGTTTGATTGTTGTTTGAATTTATTAGTTCGCTTCCGCATGTGCATAAATCAATTGAGTGACATATCCTGGGAACATCGCATTTTAGTCGATCGCCAAGGGATGTGTGCGTGCCCAGGGTTTGGGGCATGAAAGGGATCTTGCCCTAAGGCTTAGGAATTAAGCCATGTACATTCTTTGCCTGATTTGGTATCAATTCAAGCTCATGGGAGATCATGTCCTGGTGCTTAGACCAATGCCATGTAATATTCTCTATCGGATGAGCATCAGGTTTTCATTTCCATATCTTTATTTTAAGTCTTTCAATACTTGAGTGTTCATAGAAAACTCTACTTGCGTAGAGAGTGAGGCATCATCCCGTGTTTTACTTGGTTTCTGATCGACCACAATAGGCTTGTGACAACTCCCAATTCACTTAGAATCTCTTAGGATTAATTGAAACTTAAAATGAACCTCAATGTCGTGTGAGTAAGGGCTTGGAAAAACTAAGGGCCATTGGCTTGCTTAACTAAGGGCCATGGGCTTGCTTTTTGGGTAGTTCCTCTAAACTTGTCTTCTCGAAGGGTCACTACAGTAGAGAAGCTTTGAGTTTGCCTACTAATTGCACCCAAGTTTCCTAATCTATCATCAAGTACTTTATTTACCCTTTTTTTTTTATTATTAAGCGTTACTTTATTACTTGTGCACCTGCATGATTATTTGTCCCATTTTAGTGATTTAAGATTAAATCAAGGCTGCTCACAATACATTTTCAAAATAAAGAGAATAAGTACTAAAAGGGCAATAGTCGCATAATCATATCCTTGTATTAACAATATTTGGTTTGTAGAAATAAATTATAATTCTGCATTTTACTTGGTTTTTTGTCCACAGCTCCATAGTAAGTTTAATCGCACGTATGAATTGAAACCCATGTTGCAATTAGTGTGGGCTTAGGAGAGCCCACGCTAGGTGACAACACCATCTCTTCAATAAGCAACCGTTCATGCCTACTTATTAATCCATTAGCTTTCCCTTAATGGTTCACTTTCAAAAAACTATGGTAGAGCAAAATGCATTGAAACTAATGAGTCCTAATCGAGAAGGAAGTATTTAGTCAATTGTCATCAATCGGATCACCGAGACGACAAAGCAACTGAATTTGTATTTTTATACTTCACACTGGTCATTGTTGCATACTACCTTACTCTATGCGATGAGTTAACATCTATACTCAGCTGATATTTTTGATATTGTATTCCGATTGATTAATAACTGCACTTCAACGAACTCAGATTTTCACCGTGCCAAGAAAAACTGGTTTGGTATTAGTTAATTGGCATTTCCATTCTTGGTGCTATTCTATCATCATGTATATTAGGGCCTTTGGCTAGAGACATTGGACCGTCGTTAGTCATTAATGTCCATATGAATCACGCCTCCAGAAAGGTAACCTAATCCCTTATGGATGATTGAGAACCTAACTGTCTAGTTAATTGAAAGCTGAGTCATTGAACAAATGGCGTGTGAATAAGCTGTCTAGCAAACTATATAGTCTATGCATTCAAGTCTATGACATGGCAAGATCGTTTTCATCAAGATTAATTCAAATTTGATAAGCCTGGTTCTGAGCAACAAGTGGAAACTTTTCAATTAGATTGTTGGACCGCGGATTAGTCAAAGGATTGAGAATTGCGAGCTTCGAATGCTAGGATTAAGATGGCCTATTCTGGGTATTTTTGGCTTGAATTTTTCTCCTCTCCCTCATTGTATAGTTAAAAAGAAGGAACCAAACCTATTTTCTAGGTTTTAAATTGATTAAAATGCAAAATTGTCTCGTCAATGATAAAAAAAACAGATATATGAGAATATTAGTCTTGGGTCGATCAACATCTGCTTTACATATATCTAGAATATGAGACTAATGAAGAAGAAAGTGTAAGGAATCATAGACAGAATATATACATAAACATAAGAATGAGTTAAATGAATGTGCAACCATCGCTAGAAAAGCTAATCGTTTAATGGTTAGAACATAGAATGACAAAATAGCACATGCCCACTAGCTAATTGGAAGAGAGAATAGTACAAAATGGAATAATAAATTCATTTCTAATTGAACATATGAAATATCCTACTTTTAGTAAATATCAGTAAAGATCTTATTACAGAAGACGAATTTATTGGAGGATAATGCAATATATTTTCTGCGCTATATTTAGAAAATCACAATAAAAAATTAAAGATCAATACAATGCGGTGGACATGAGTTAGGTCATTCATTCTTATTGTCAATATCACAATAAATCTACACCGCTTGATCTTTTAAAGTTCCTCACCCTTTTTCCACGCAAAGGCTTGTCGTTGATGCTCAGCTGCATATGTTTCGCGTAGAGTAAGTTAAATTGTAACGGGGTCTCTTTCTTGATCCTGAGTGATGGGACAGATGCTTGTAGCATTTAGGGGTCCCATGACAAGCTTTGACATACCACTTGTCATTTCTATATTTTATTTATTTTTTTGACATTGCTCTTAAAATGTCTTTCATTTCATAATAGGTTAATTATATGGTTTGGTTTTTGATGATTTAATTAATAGAGGGTTAGGTCATTTTTGGATTTATTTGGGTGACTACACAAGCAGACAATCTGAGTCGTTGATATGTAATTAAATGCAACTGGCTGAGATACTCCCCATGTAGACTCCTTCATTCCTTTATTTAAGAAAAAAATGTCCTAAAGCTTATTTGTTTCATATTTTCTTGCCAAAATTTAAATTATTACTGAAGTTTATAAATATGAAAATCTATGTGAATTTACATGTTAATATTTGCATTTGTGAAAGTTTCAACAATTTTGGTATTTGAAAAAGTCAAAGTATGTGAAGTGCAAATTTTTTAATTTGATTAAGCACAAAACAAAAAGTACAAATAAGTCCAAGCAAACTCTGTCTTAGGGGAAGGTAAAAAAAAAGTGAATACAAAAGAAACTTGTTCATAAGTGAAATTGTTGGTATATCATTTTACTTACGAGATATTACTAGTTGTTGTAAGCTGATTAATTATTTTGAGTAATAAAAACAATTATTTTTAGAAAAATAATTTCCAAATCATCTTTTTCCTTATAACAAACTGAGTCTAAAATCTAATGTATTTTTCCTACTATCATTCAATAAATCTCAAAGAATAATCACATGTGAGGTGAGGTAAATAGTGGCACATGATAGTATTTTTTATTGAATTTACATTTATAGGAAAAATTGTTCAAAAACTTTTAAACCCGTTGCACTTTTGCCAATTCAATCATAAACATTTTAACTTTGTCAATTTAGTCATAAATATTTTCAATTTTTGTCAATTAAGTTAATCTAGCCAATTTTGATTGGAAAATACTAACGTGAACATCAGTAGTATCACATAGAACCACTGTCATTAATGTGAATAATTTTTAATAATTTTTAATAATTTTTAAATATATTTTTCTTTTTTTCCTTTCTTTTCTTTTTGGCTTTCTTCTTTGCCTTTTTTTGGTGGTTGGCTGACCATACGTAATGGTTGGCCATCGGCCACAGCTAGCTAGTTGGCCTTGCTCGCCACATGCAAGGCTTGGTCGAGTGAGGGCTAACCCTGGCGAGGGGAGCCTTCACCTAGGCTAGGGCGGCCTTGCTCGGGGTCACCGTCTCCCGAGCGATGCTCGCCGAGGCTGCCCTAGCCTAAGCAAGGGCTAGCCTCGCCTGGTGTTGCCATTGCTTGACTGACGCTTGGCAAGGCTACCTTAACTTGGGTAAGGGCCGGCCCCACCCAATCTAGTCTAGGCGAGGCCAACACTTGCTTGGGCTCACTAGATCTAGCAAGGCTGATCAACACTTTTTGCCAGATCTGGCAAGGCAAGCTCTCACCCAGGTTAGGGCAGCCTTGCTCGGCATCGTTGATACTCGGCAAGGTCGCCTTAGCCTCGGTGCAAGTCGGCCTTGCTCAAGCCACCCTTGCCTGGCCATGCCTGGGTTAGGGCTCCCCTCATTGGGGCTAGCCTTCACCTGGTCGAGCCTCGCTTGTGGCGAGCAAGGCTAGCCAACTGGCTGTGGCCAGCTGACCATCGGAAAAGGCAAAGAAGAAAGCCAAAAAATAAAAATAAATAAAAGAAAGAAAAAGGAAAAATTAAAAAATTAAAAATAAAATAAAATATTTATTAAAAATTGTTCACTTCATGCCGGTAGTCCTAATGTCGGTAATCCTACGTGGCACCATCAGTATCTGTGTCAACATTTTCCGGCCAAAATTGGCTAGATGGAATAAATTGGCAAGAAGTAAAAAGTTTTAGAATAAATTAGCAAAATTAAAAGGTTTATGAGTGAATTGATAGATTTAGAATTTTTTGGACAATTTTCCCTACATTTATATGTGTATGCGTGGCCCAGATGTGGACTTTATATACATATACATCCATGGTCCAAATCCATCCCACGATGGAGGTTGATGGACAAACACATCAATATTCTCAAACGAACGTCGTTTTCGTCCGTCCGTACGGGACCCGTGGTGACCTCGTTACTCTAGAATCTGAATGTCATCATAGTTTCTTTTGCATTCTATATTTACATGATTTTTTTTCTCTCAATAGCTTAAACTTTAGAACGTTTAATAAAGGTCTCACAAAAAATCTTGTAGGGATTTTAAAATATTTTCCCTATATGCTTGTTATATTCATATTATCTTTCTCCGCCTAGTAATTTAATTTTTGTAAAGCTATTGGTTGAAATCTTAAATGGTGTTAGAGCAGGAGTTTCTAAATGCAAATCTTTCCAAACTCTTATTTTTCTCTCCAATTACATATTTCCACATTTTAGGCTTAGGTCAAGGTCCAATTTATGTATGAGGAGGAGTGTTAAAAATTTTTAATATTAAACCATGCCTTCATTTAATAATTAAGCTTTTAAAATAATTTTACTCGCACAAGCAAGCGAAGGTGTTGAAGTTTCACACATCACTTGCTTTCTAGATTCACCAAGCCCTCGCGGACATGTAACTCAATACCTCATATCACAGTTTTTAATAGAATAGGCAACATCATTCCAAGACGTTATGGATCATATAATTCAAAAGTATTTTTCCAACAATGCATATGGAAGCATTGCAAGCTAATTGTACTAAATCATACTCATTCACAGTCAGAGTCTTAAGTCATATTACTTATATTCACGGTGGAAATTATATCTCTCTCTCGTGATCTGATAAAGAAAATAGACAAGCAAAGGATCTCGTGAGCGCATGGAACATCAATCAACTTCCTTCATTGTTTCTTTCATGCCATTACATCAACATTGTCTGTCGTCCTATTCCTACCGTATAGCCAGCTCCACCTCTGTCTGTATCCTACTGTTTTATCCCGAAATCCAGAGTGAAATCAAAACGGTGGCATCAAAAACACTATCAAGATAAGAAAATGTTTTTGTTTAGCTATTTCCTTCCGTCCTTCCAAAGCGTCAGCAACCCCGCATTCTTTGCCGGTCTCTTTCCCATGGGTTGAGCACTAATACGACGCTCAGAAAATAATGCCGATGCGAGCTTTGTCTACTTCCCCTTGATTTGAGGTGGAATGATGTCGACAAATGTCGAGTTGTTTCGTTAGATGACATTTTATGCAAGAAAGCGATGTTCACGAAGATTAAATCACCCGATCACATGCGTTTGGTGAGCCATCACCGCGAACGACTGTTGCTCTTTGCTTCTGCATGAAACTTGCACTGCATGCGCCTCGGGGGGGGGGGGGCGCGGCGAGAGAGGGAGAGAGAGAGATTTTGGCGTTTGCGCGATCTGCCCTTCGATCATCTTTAGTTGGTTTTGTCCGCATCAATAATTCTAGAGTTTGGAGCAACCAGTTGGTTTTGTCCTCGTCAATTATTCTAGAATTTGGAGCAACTGGGATTTTTTAAAGGGGCAGAGAGCGAGAGTGGCGTGACCATGCAGCACGATCATATCTTGTAGGACCCTAGAATCACCAAACCATCCTAGGAGGGTTGGTGACGAGAATGGCCATCCCGTCAACATTCTTGTTACCCTACATCAGAACCGATACAAGGATGTCCTTGTCCCGAGGAAGAGGACGACAGCTTTCGCTTCGGCTACCGAACGTGGCCTTGTGGGGGGGAATTGACGATCCTCCTCTTGTCTTCTCTGTTCTATTATCACAAGCGCCCGAGCTTTCCGCGTTTGTATAGTCATCGCTAGGAAAGAACAAAGCGTTGCTTATCGGAACCCCAAGGCTTTCATCATCGTTAGTGACAAATTCGATGTTGACTCGACTTGATGGAAAAATTGCCCATCAACCCAAAAGAAAAAGATAAAGAGAAAGGAAGAAGAAGATTGACGACTTTAAATAATTACACAATGTCGTCAGGAGCAGTATTTGATGGGACTTACCTATGGATGCCAATGTATTTTTATAATAAACCTAATCAACCAACATTATAATTAAATTCAAGCAAAGTGAAAGAAAAAATAAAATGAATGAAGCGGTGATAGTTCCACTTCTTACCATGACCAACATTTATCCACGGGGCTAAATGATTGATCCACTTAATGGCGAGAAAGTATTTTGTGTTCGATCATATTATTGATTTAGACATATGACAATCTCAATGAATATGAGTTATACAGAATCCTATCCACATGTGGTGTATATGTAAAATAAAATACTTCCAATGAACGACTTACACATATCGGATCAAGATAGAAACAGTTGAAAAGAGATCAGCACTTCGCAATCTAATTTATCAAAGAAGATTTAAGAAAAACAACGCATCTATATAATGTCTATATGTTACTTTGAACGGCTCTTATACAATTACTGTCTCCGATTAGAGTAATTTGGTGGTTGACCTACACGATAAACACCGATGGATATAAGATAAGTTTAGTGGTAATTTACAAAAAAATTGATTATATACCTAAGTGAAGTGGAGTGACGGAAAAAGTGCAATTATATGAATTTCGTTGAAATTGCTGTGCTTCGTTTGATCTATTTGAGGCCTTCTATTTTTATTTCATTGTTTTTTGGGGCCTTTCCCATAATTCAAGAAAATGGGCCTAGAAATGGCCGATGATATTAGGACTGCCATTGAGCTCCCTATAATGGGCCTAACAATATATGTTCATCCTATTCTTCCCCAAAACTCTCTCTCTCTCTCTCTCTCTCTCTCTCTCTCTAAGTCAGAACAGCGCAAGTGCCATAACTTTTTCATTGTGCTAACTTGAGTACTATAACCATTTTTTCACTCATCTAAATGCTACATTCGAGCAAAATTGATAATTTGAGTCTTATTTTTCTAAAACATGCTATGCGGAATTTTTTAATTTGATTTCCCATGCGATGTGGATTTTTGAATTTTTTGAACTTTTGAATTTTCAATTTATCGTTTTGAGTTTTATTTTTATTTTTATTTTCCCTTTTTTAGGGCCTGCAACTTTCACCGACTGTGAAGGCCTTGTCCTTGGCCACAAAGGCCCTCCCTAACTCTGGGTGAGGCTATCACCATGGTGTGAAGCCCTTGGCCAATCTGGCCGGGGGTGAAGGGGCCCTCCCCTAGTCTTGGCGAGAACTTTGTAGCTAGTGAGGGTCGTCGGTGACCCTTGTCGGCCTTGTAAAAAGGGCAAAAAAAAAAGGAAAAGGAAAAAATAATTAAAAAAATTTACACATTGGCATTGGCAAAGTCATATAGGACAACCATTGTTTACATTGAATTTCCCAATGAGACAAATCGCCAATGGCATTCAAGTAATTGATTTTTTAAATTTGTGATACTCATGTGAGCCAAAAAAAAGTTATGCTATTTAAATGAGCACCGTATGTAAATTATAGCACTTGTGTTGCTCTCTTTCCTTCATGAAAATTTAAACAACTAAGGGGTTGTAGCATGCAACAGCTTGCGTTAAGCAACGCAACGGCCAAACTGGCGAAGGTGTTGCCGGTGACCACTATACGGTGGTCGTTTTGCTGAGGCTACCGCCATTTTCCAGTGACGCTACCGCCATTTTCCAGTGACGCTAACCCCTCTTCCTATTTCTTTTTGTGGCTGCATTAGATATGAGACCACCGCTGTGCTAATTACTGTTGATAAGTGACACGCCGCGAAGATGATTCCCATAAAAAACCAACTTTTGCAACTATTTTGCAAACGAGATTATTGCGATGAATGTCATCATATCTTCTACTTTGATTTAATGTTTTAATGACAAAATCAAATCATATTTCCTATTCTAATTTAATTTTTTGATAGCAGAATCAAATCAAATCATATCTCCTTTTCTAATCTAATCTTCCCATGGCAAAATCAAATTATATCTCCTACTCTAATCTAATCTTCCAATGGTTCACCAATAATATTATTAACCTATTTACGACCACTGCCATGGTGATCGCCATTGACAGGCAACCACGGTGTGGTCAACCATGATGCGGTGGTTGCCGTCAAGTGGGCAAAAGATTTGCGGTAGCGGTGGTCCTGCAGCCCCTCGTCCCGGTCTCAACTTTCTTTTTAACCTTCCATTTGACTTTTTATTTGACTTTTTATCTCTATGACACAAGCCACGTCATAAATAAAAGCATCAATAAGCATGCGACATGCGCTTTATTATTACCATCTTAGATTTTCGGTGGTCGACTAAGCACCTTGCCGACCAAATATAACATAATGACTAATGGTGATAACTTTTTAAAAAGAATACAGAGGAAGTTTTAACAAAAAATAAAAATGTAGCGGGACAGTTATGAATTCAAGCAAAATTTGAGGGTCACGGCTGATATTATCCCTGTAGTACTTTAGTTGGTACGTGCATGATGGGGTGCGATTGGAACGCACCGTTTCATTTTGATGTGTTACGATGGAAAGACACTAATGGAAAGGGGTACGAAGGGAGACATATAAAAGCCTCCCGAACACAACTGTTGGAATGGTTGGCAAATTATTCGCACCAAAATTTTCTCTCCCTTTCCATCAAAGAAGAAGGCATTCCATTTCAGTTTTGCAAGAACAATTTGCATTTACACCGTGGAAATCGAGTGTTTTCCTTGTGATTGCATCCAGACTAACGTGAGGAAATGTTGTTCTTGTTTCATTGGCAATTCAACGTTCGTTCCAGGGCTATTTGCTGTTTGTGCATTAGAATCAAGTAAGTCGTCTTCCGCCAACTTGAATTCCAACATTGGTATCAGAGCCCAATCATGATTTCTGCCTTGTTTTTCATTGAGTTTTCTCATTTACCATTTGATATTGAGATCAAGAGATTGTATTATACATTGTTTTTGATGTATATTGGTCGGAATTGCACTCTGAAAACTCGAATTCGAACCAAAGCGAAGAATGGGTTTAGGGTCACGTGCATTCGTGAAGTTTTGGCCATTTTTCGAATTAATTTTTTGGAAAAAAAATCAAATTTTGAATATACAGGATGAAAGAGCTCGTCGAGACGAGTCCGGCGATGGATCGACCGCCGCCAGAGGACGCTGGATGCGCCCACACGCGCGGCCAGAAGCCATTGTGCATGGGATCCACGCGCCGAACGCGTTGGGGACGCCAGCGAATCAGCGAGTGACGTCATGTGCTGGCATCGGCGAACCGACACGTGAGCATCATGCGCGCGTCGGCGAAGCGACGCATGCTGACGTCATAGATGATGTCATCCATGACATCATCAAATAGTTGGTAACTGCTAGGATGACGTTATCGATGACGTCATGCCGGCGATAGTTGGCCGGCTGTTGACTCGAGACCCGAACCGACCCGAGATCTAACTTAGTTGGCTCGACTCGACCCGGCCGTTGATCGGTCAATGATCGAACCGGTCAACCGGTCCGGCTGTCAAACCGGTCGGACCGGTCGAATCGGTTAGGAGCTGTTTGGCTTGCTGGCACGTGCGCCACATGCGCAGCGCACTCAGGTGGCGCATGGGGGCGCGTGCAAGCTCCGATTGGAGCGTGGTTGGAGGTTTTGGGTTCGTATGGATGTGCTCTACACAGTGGTATAATTATTTTATACTTTTGAATTTTATAAATATATGAAAATACATAGGAAATCCTATGTACATGTATTTTTGGGGTTTAATGTAGTTTATTCATCTATAGCTTGTATTTTCTTGTGATTTAGGAAATAAAATAGCTAGCTTGTGTACAAATGATGTTATATATACTGTGTAGAGCTTGGTTCAATGATATGATGTATATATTTTAATATACTTGCAATTTTCTAGTTGCTAGAAAATTCGAACAATGGTAGGAAATCCATTACACGTTGAATTGAAATTTTCATTATAGTTGAAGCATGATTGTTGTTTATACGTTGGTTATTATCATGCTATGTTTTTGTGTTAAGGAAAAATGTAGAAATTACATAAGATCATGTAATTATTTTTCCTAGTGGGAGTTCGTAGGTTGGTAGAATTCGAGGGAGTTCTCACCTAGGACTTAAAATTTGCGTAAATTAAACTAATTAATGATAATAGAATAATTGTATCTAGAAGTTGATTGGGAACATAATGAACTTTTGCCTCTGTATTTTTTGTTGAATTATCATTAATTTAGTTTGTCTTTGCTGCAAATTAAATATGTGTGTTACTCTGTAAAGTGTGCTAGTATTTATTCTTTATTATGTCAATATGTTATAGCAATTGATGGCTTCAATATCCAAGACCATTGTGGCTTATCTTAATAAGGGTGAGAAACTGAATGGTGACAATTATGATATTTGGCACCGAAAAGTTTAGTACATCCTTAAGGAGCAAGAAGTTTTGGAAATCCTCAACTATACCATGGATGAACCTGAGCATGGAACTTCAACTCAACACAGGAGAGATTTAGAAGCTTATCAATCTTGGAAAAAGAAAAATAGCATTATTCGCATTTTGCTAAGCTGTATGCAAAATGATTTCATGTGTGAGTTTGAGAGTTATGATAAAGCTCAAGCTATGTGGGTTGCCGTGAATGATAAGTTTGGGAATACATCTGCCACTAAGCTGAGGAGACTCACCATCAAGTTTGACATATTCTAAAAGAGCCAAAATGTAACGATGAGGCAGCATTTTCGGGAGATGTCAAACATGATTCGTGAGCTGAGGACGATAGGTCACTCCCTTACTGATGAGCAGCAAGTTCGGGCTGTTAAGATCTCATCCTGATAATTGGGAGCATATGAAGATCAATATGACGTATAATGAGAATATTGTCACTTTTGATGATATTGCGCGTCATTTGGAATTAGAGGATGAGCGCCTAGAGGCTGCGAGATCCTCTACCCATGCTTATGTTGCTGAATCGAGTTTGCGCAAGGCTTTGGGCTTCAAGCACAAAAGGAATTCTCAATTCAATAACAAAGGAAAGAGGACTGATCAGGCACTTAAGAGGGCTAAGACCTTCCGACGCAAGAAGCGTGGTGAAAAGAAAGACAATGCCAAGATAGAGTGCCACAATTGTGGTAAGATGAGTCACTTTGCTCGTAAATGCACTGAGTCGAAAATGATACCTTATTACTCAATTACTTTGAGTAATGCTTTTGTTTCTAGTACTGTAATGCTTGCTGAATTTCATCCAATCTAGACTGTAGACTCAGGAGCAATAGACCACGTAGCTAGAGACTGAGAAGCATTTGTGGAGTATCGTCAGATACCGCATGGAAAAATATGGATATATGTAGGAAATAACTCAAGAGTTGAAGTAAAGGGTATTGGCACATATAAATTAATTTTATGTGGTGATTGAAACATATTCTTGCATGATGTCCTTTATACTCCAGATATTCGATAAAACTTGGTCTCTGTAGTTTTTTTTTTAGCTTAGGTTATGTATTGAATTTCCATGGTGATTGTGTTGACATTTTGTATGAAGCAGTTTATTATGGTTCAGGTCATGTATTGAATGGTTTTATGGTGTTAGACATTGACTATGATTAGTACAATGTTAATGTTGATGGTTGTTTTTCTTTAATTGCATCTTCTAATAACGTTAAGATTGATGCAAGTACTTGGCATGCTAGATTAAGTCACATTGGATTGTAAATAATGCAAATATTAGCTAGAGAAGGCATTTTAGGGTCATTTACTAATATTAGTCTATCCGTATGTGAACATTGTCTAGCAGGAAAAACAACTAGAAAATCATTCGGTAAAAGGACTAGAGCTGAATTTCCATTACATCTCATACATTCTAATATTTGTGGTCCTTTGAATGTGAGGGCGAGGCATAGAGCCTCATATTTAATCATTTTTATAGATGACTTCACACGTTTCAGTTATGTCTTTCAGATCTCCCATAAGTCAAAAGCATTAGACTGCTTTAGACAATATATAGCGATGGTAGAAAATTAGTTGACCAAACAATAAAGGCATTGAGAACCGATCGTGAACCTAAGTATCTATTGGAGCAATTCAAGACTCTTTGTGATGAAAAGTGAATTATATAATAATTGACTATTCCTGGTACTCCAAAACAAAACGGGGTAGCTAAGAGAAGGGATAGAACCTTATTGAAAATGGTTAGGTCTATGATGGCGCAAGCAAATTTACCTATCTCCTATTGAGGAGATGTGTTATTGACTGTTGCCTATATACTTCACCGTGTGCCCTCAAAATTGATTACTTCCACCCCTTATGAATTATGAACTGGTAGGAAATCAGACTTGAGTAGTTTATGTCCATTGGAATGTGTAGCTTATGTTTATGATTCTTCCTATAAATATGACAAATTAGGTCATAGAGTGAAGAAATGTATCTTTATAAGATATTTCGAACACTCCAAAGGGTACGTGTTCATAAATAAACAAGCTAATGGAAATGTGACCGAAATGGAGTCATAAGATGTCACGTTCTTGGAGAACGATTTTCCTAGTAAATGTGAGATTGATAAGGACTTCCAATTATTTGAGATGGAAGATCTTGATAACACACCCATTGACCTAGTGGGAGTGTTGTATTGCTTGATGAATTGAATTCAAGAGAAATTCGATTGCGTAAACGTAATCATAAAAGTATTCCCCGTCGTTATTTTGAGATTGAAGAGGAAGCATTTATGATTGCTCAAAAGGACAATGCCGAGCTTAAGACTGTTCAAAAGGCTCTCTTATCCTTTGATAAGGAAGAATGGAAAAAAGCTTTGGAAGATGAGATTGAGTCAATAAGGGCAAACTATGTTTGGGACTTGGTTGATCTACCACCCAATCCTAAAGCCATTAGAAACAAATGAGTCTTTAAGATTAAGCGAAGGGCGGATGAATCCATTGAGCAAAAGGTTATACTCAACAAGAAGGTATATACTATGAGGAAACTTTTTCACCAGTTGTAAAGTTTGCCTCAATACACCTTATTCTAGCCATCGTTGCATATTTGGACCTTGAATTACATCAAATTGATGTAAATACGACATTTCTTAATGGAGAATTAGATGAGGAAGTCTATATAAAACAACCAATAGGTTTCATAGCTAAAGGTCAAGAACATAAAGTTTGCAAACTTCATCGCTCAATATATGGCCTTAAGCAATCATCTAAACAGTGGTATCTTCATTTTCATCAAGCCATAACTACTTTTGGTTTCACGATAATCAAGGAAGATCATTGTGTATATGTTAAGCGGTCTAAAAATAAATTTGTGATTTTATCACTTTATGTGGACGATATTCTATTGGCTGGAAATGATAAAATTTCGGTTATCACCATAAAATGATGGTTGTCCTCCAATTTTGAGATGAAGGATATGGGAGAAGCTGCTTATATATTAGGAGTTAATATCGAAAGAAATCGATTAAGGAAATTTCTTACTTTATCACAAGAGTCTTATATTATGAAGATTCTTGAGAGTTTCAATATGCAGCATTGTAATCCCATTGATATTCCTGTCATGCAAGGTGAAGGCCTAAGTACTGAGATGTGTCCTAAGACTTTAAAAGAAATCAATTTGATGGAAACTGTTCTTTACTTTAATGCAGTCGGAAGTTTGATGTATGCTATGATGTGTACTCGACCCGACATATGTTATGCTGTGGGATTGGTGAGCCGATATCAATTAAATCCTGGTCAAGTACATTGGAAAGCAATGAAGAGGATTCTAAAATACTAGAAATGCATCATGGACTATCGACTTTGTTACCAAGGGAATGATTTACACCTATTGGATTATTCAGATGCCGATTGGGGTGGAGACCTGGATGAGCATAAATCGACTTCTAGATATGCGTTCTTGCTCAATGAAGGTGCGATTTCTTGGAATAGCAAGAAAGCAACATGCACGGCCTTATCTACGATGGAGGCAGAATTTATTGCATGTTCTGCCGCAGTGCAAGAAACGGTATGGTTAAAACGTTTCTTGGAAAATTTAGCCACTGTCATTGAAGTTTCAAGACTGGTGACAGTTTATTGCGATAGTCAGTCAAGCAGCCATTGCCTATGTGAAAGATCTCAAGTATCATGGAAGGACAAAACACATTGACATAAAAAATAACTTCATTAGAGATATTATAGCGCAGAAATAAGTGATCCTACAATACATTTCAACCAATAGAATGGTTGCTAATCCATTTACGAAGACTATTCCTAAAGACATATTCTTGACCCATATGATGTCACTAGGATTGTGTAGAATGTGATATCTATTATTGTAGATGATCATTGGTTTATGTATTTGTGGACAGATGTATTGTACTTGTTTGTTTATTAGTGATTTGATATTTTATTAATAAGTACAAATCCACTATGAGACTAGTATAAACACACATATATTATTGAAAAGTATGTCAGCAGGTAATGATTGGCTCACTCACATGAGTAATCGCCTCAAGTGTTGTAGTTAGCACATTGAGATGAGACGTTATGTACAAATAAATGCTGAAGAGCAAGTTTAGTACATAAAATATGTCACCTTGATTGGAGTCAAGATGGGATATGTGATTTGTTTATAATAAGATTGAACATGATAGTCCCACAATCATGTATACTTGAAAGATGCCGGATGTGAGTACTTAATTGAGCGCTATAGAAAGCGAGTTGATATAGCACTCAGGCTAAATATGAGTACGTGAGAAGCACGTGACTATGTTTAGGTTAAGATCCGTATAGTTGATATATTTGATAAATGATATACGCTTTTATAAAAAGTGTAATCCACTATAACATATAATTCATACTACATGTGCATTGTACGACCAACAAGGAAATGTGAGTAAAGTTATCCCTATTTACTCATCGTGTAAGCCTTTGAGGTAATTTATAATTTACCTCATTATGTGCTCTATGTTACTTCTGACATGTTCTTGAAGTGAAAGATCAATGTTGCTACTTTAGCATGTTATGAGCGGTCATGAATAGATATGGCCTATGGGACATGTCTAGGAAAGCAGTTGTTCTGAAATTGAGAGAGATATGAGTGCAAATAAAGACTATTGTTGTTTTACATCTATCACATGTATTTACTGGTCGACCAATTATATCGCCTTACGTGGTTGCGGATGTAATACATGTTTTTCTTTTTAAAATAGTCAAGTATAGCCTTTATGGGATAGGTATACTTGAACTGATGTAACAAAATATGTATGGGACACTGTGAGACATCGATTGTTTATTTCTTTTAAGGTTGTAGCCATTATGTCATCCCTAACAGATGCATAATTTGAGTTCCTAAGTGCAGGTGTACTCACTGGTCGCATGGCTTATTTGCCAGTATGCATTGTTTTGTAAAGTTGATGAATGTTGAATGCCTTATGTTCTTGATAGAGTACTATCAAGTCCATCATGTCCGAGTGGGAGATGTAGTACTTTAGTTGGTACGTCCATGATGAGGTGCGATTGGAACGCACCGTTTCATCTTGATGCGTTACGATGGAAAGACACTATTGGAGGGCTACGAAGGGAGACATATAAAAGTCTCCCGAACACAACCGTTGGAATGGTTGGTAGATTATTCGCACCAAAATTTTCTCTCCCTTTCCATCAAAGAAGAAGGCATTCCATTTCATTTTTGCAAGAACAATTGGCATTTACGCCGTGGAAATCGGGTGTTTTCCTTGTGATTACATCCATACTAATGTGAGGAAGTGTAGTTCGTGTTTCATCAGCAATTCAACGTTAGTTTCGGGGTTATTTGCTGTTTGCGCATCGGAATCAAGTAAGTTGTCTTCCGCCGACTTGAATTCCAACAATCCCAAAAAGAAATACCTATTGTTTATTAAGAGAAGAAAAATGAAGGAAACAGATCAATAAAAATTACGGAGACCATTTCGATTATTGCTTGGGGAAATAAATTATTTCATCCTCCGTGGATAAGACAAAAGCCCCTTTTTTGTGCAAAAATGAGTAGTATCCACTTCATTGTAAGTTAGAAAAATGATGCAAAATACATATTGTGACATCCTAGTTTCAACCTATGAGAAATGACGATAAATCTAACATGCCAATGGCAAGGATAAGCCATGGATCATTTCAAAATTTGGCTATATACTTATTATGGATCAATCAAAGGAATGGTCATGGACCAATCCTATGGCCATGATCATGGACCCAAGAGGTTCAGTCAATGGATGACTACCCGACCTTCAGGGTTGATCGATAAATGGTCACAACCATCATGGATCAATTGACGATCATGGATCGATCCAAATAGTCATGTGCCAATCGCAGATGATTATGCTCGATCATGCATCAGTTGTGGATGACTGTGATTCGACCCAATATGATAGTATGCCAAGCATAAATATGACCAATCTTGAATAGTCACATGGCAATAGGGAGTTAACTTGGATGAAGCCTATGGCTATTCTAGGATTCGATCCGACCGATCGGAGTCAATCTAAAGGCCGGTTGTTGAGCTCGCGTCTTAGCCCACCAATTTAGCTGAGAAAGGCAACTTGGCCTACGACAACTACACCGAGAGAGGCTTAGCCACGAACCTTGGGTGTGTTGAAATGGTCATTAGAAGATGTACACAAAAAGCCCTTTCCCTGTCTCGATTGCTTTTTCAATGGCCCATTTCTTCATGATTGCCATGTTGCCAAGAAAAAGGACAAAATTGAATTCTCTAGAACACCCTACCCTAACTTCTTCATGAAGGAGGGTGATTCATCATTCCACGTAGATTTTTCTAGATATGATCATGATTATCAAGGATTCACCTTAGGGATTAAGCAAAGTATCCAAGCCAAATGTCCCAATAAAAATATGACACATTGGAGCTAATTATGGCTATCCTATAGCCTTGATACCGTCTTATCTTTTAGAGTGTCACCTATCCATAATGAGTTGTCCCTTAATAATGAGTTAAGTACTCATGTGACCCGATAAAAATGAGACAAACAAACCTTCAAATGATTACGTTTTGTCATTAGATCTCCACCTCATAAACCTAGATGTCCACTCGAAGATATGGTAATGATGGTTTGAGATTTGCCTTGGAGAAGAAGTTGGTAATTCATGCTTATGTGTCCTCCGAAATCTTATGCTATAA
This sequence comes from Eucalyptus sideroxylon, assembly GCA_014182405.2. NCBI lineage: Eukaryota > Viridiplantae > Streptophyta > Magnoliopsida > Myrtales > Myrtaceae > Eucalyptus > Eucalyptus sideroxylon. The sequence continues at coordinate 26,728,303 of CM024550.2, forward strand.
TGACCATAAATATAGCCTTGGTTTACAAGGTAAGAGCCAACCAATTAGAAAAGGACATTAGGAATCAAAGGGGCTTATGTGTCCCTTAGGACCATAGGCACATCATGAGCCTAAATTAAGCCTTGGAGAGCAAGCCAATAGGTGGTCCAAACAGAAAATGGCAAGTGTTCTCTTAGGACCCTAGGCGTGCCACCTTGCAAACTAGGCTTGCCACCTTGATGGCATAGCCGTGCCACTTAAAGAAATGTGATTGAGTTGCTTAAATGAGTAAGATGAGCTTGGTGTCTATAAATAGGAAAAGCTCCCATTCATTTCCAACACTTTAACCCACTTTGCCATTCATGCCTACCCTCTTCCTCCTCATCCTCCTTTCTCTCGGCTGCACACCACCAACCTTTCAAGCCATTCAAGTTAGTTCTTGAGGTTTGCCAAGGTAAATAAGATTCCTCATTTTCCTCTAAGAAAGTAGATCTAGTCATTGAGACTAGTTAAGTGCTTACCTGTTAAGCTGTGGGTAGTGTGCAATGTCTTTTGTTTGATCTTGCTTGCTATGGGACATGGCCATATGCTTGAGTCATTTATGTTTGGAATGGAATCGAGATTCGTTCAAGTTGAGTTCTTCATAAGACAAAGTCACCCAATCCATAAAGTCTTGATTTCTGCATAAGTAGGATGCCGGGTCCAAGTCTCGCTTGGTACAGGAATTGCCCAAGACCGCAAGGTCCTAAATTGACATTGAAGTGTGTTGATTTTATGCCTTGATCAATACGGGGATCACCCAAATTCACGAGGTCTTGGTAAGGCACCAAGTATGTCAATTTCTAAAGTCCAAATGGACATGGGGGCTTTGTGCTTGGCATTGAATTAAACCGCAAGCCGAGGGTTATTCACGATACATGTGTATTCACATTAGGTTAGGCCTAAGGTCTATCAAACCTAGGATCATCACTAAAGCGAGGTGTACCATTTCCGAGCCTTGTCCGATACAGGAATTGGCACTAAGTGATTGATTCAAGTTATGAACTAAAGATCATTCCCAACATATTTGCTAGTGAAGTATAAAAAATTCATGACACGCACGAATGAATGAGCACACCTTCAGGCCATGCATGTGTCGATTAAGAGAAAAAATAAGAACCAACTTGTATTATGCATTTATGCATGCCCTTAAAGAGGAAAAAGTGCCTGTTGCCATACAGCATTGGTGACAATGCCTTGGTTGAGTTGGAATGCTTTAGTTGAGTCAAGATGCTTGAGTTTTGAACCCAGAAGCCTCGGGAAGCTAGCCTTGAGCAGCCTTGGTCCATGCGAGATGCGCTGGTTGAGCCAGGAAGCCCAACAAGAACCTAGAAGCCTTGATCAAGCTAGGAGGGCCTGGTCAAGCCAAGATGACGCTAAATGAATTTGTGTGAGTACCGGTTATACATAATCATGATATGTTGATGTGTTTATTATTAAGCTGAAGGTAAGCATGCATTGAAGCATGTTGTTATGGATATCTGCATGTATTCGAGATGTAGCAATGAGTTTACTATTGGTCCATCATCGACATTGTTTGCAAGTGTTTTACTTGCCAGGCTTCGATAATGAGATGCTTTCCTAATAAAGAACTAGGAATTTTACTTGCTAAGTTCCCAGGACTCACTCCTTCATCTTTCAGTCTTATAGACATGGAAGTCCCATGTCAGTTTTGGGTGTTGGAGAAGATAGGAAATTCCCTTAGCCTATGTGGAAACTTTAGTGTGATGTAAAAAGAAAAGATGGCCCATAAAGAAATGGCTTGTAAAAGTACTGTTATTATATAAATTAGTGTGTTTTGTGTAATGTGTATCCCAATCTTTCAATTGTTGTTTGTCTGGGGAGTTATTTGTTTATGTTTCTGCATGTGCATGATAACAAGATAAAAAGAATTGGGACGGTGACGAGCCTGGGATGTTGCAAAAATAACCTTTGCCACTCGTGACCCTAGAGATGGAGTTGGGGCCGTGACACATATTCTCGTTCAACAAATGTGTTTCTCTCATCTTATACCGTTGATTTTACACATATTCATGCCACTTGTGAGCCATATATACTTCTTTTATTATTATTATTATTATTATTCAAGTTTAGAGGCTGTTTATTAAAGTTTATACATATATTCACTTTTACAAAGAAAAAAAAAAAGAAAATAGTTCTTCACGTAAAATCAACATTTAAATGGCTATGGAAAAAATCAATTATTTAAAAAAAATAACCAGCATAACTCATTATTTTGAAAGCAAAAGATATATATTATTCAAAATAATAATTGTGATTCTTGTTATCTCAAATTTAATTTATAGAGGGAAAGATTGTGAATTTCTTCTATAAAAGAGCTTATGTATATTTCTTCTTCACAAGGTTAATAATGCCACAAGAGGTATTAAGTACATTTGAATTTTTTGTTCCTCTTTTAATAAATACAATTTTTATACATTTGCTAAAACTTTAGTGATATGAGTTTAAATTGAGTGTAGCCTTATAGTAAAACAAATAAAAATATAACTAGCATTTCAATATAACTGTTGACACCCAAAAATATCTCTACAAACACGTAAAAAGGCACGTGGAATAGAAAACCTTACAACAATCATCGCAGCCACATATGGGCTATAATTTATCAGCCCAACCCATGAATAATTATATAAGAAAAGACAATTAAGGATTTGGAGAAATTTTGAGTTGAATTTTGATAAGACCATGACATGGAATGACAAGATGGAGTAGCAGAGTACCACGTGTTGAAGCCAAAGATCAATGAAGGAAATATAGCCTTGGCAGTGAAAATAGGTGGGAACAGGTTCAAAGGCGCCAAGCTCAAAAGGAAAATGGTTAAATGCTTGCTGGGCAAGCCATGACCAGTTGTCAAATAGGCATGGATAAGGTGGTTCAACCAAAAATGTGGAGCGATTCTTGAGGATGAGGTAATCAATCATTGACTGTTACCAAGTTAGCCTATAAATACCATCGGTCATCCAACAAAGACCCCCCGAACAACACACAAGACTACTTTATATGGTCTTTTTCTTTTCCTAGTCTAGCCTAGCTATAGCTAAAGATTTCCGTTATAGATTCAATTCCAGTGAGCGTCTATATCTTGGGAAGTATTGTCTATTAGACTACAGTGCTAATCATTGTCGAGCATCGTTGATTAGATTCCTACATAGTGTCCTCAATTCCATTTAGAGGTAGTGCTCATTAAATGTAGCATCTATTCAGTGTTGTTGATTAAATTCCAATGTTGCATTTATGCGTGTCTAGAGACGGTGTATACTAGGTGTAGTTATCATCGTCCAACGTTGTTGATTAAAATTTCAATTTTTTTGTCCTCATATCCATCTTTAAATTGTGGCCTACTAGGTGCTGCCTTTACTATCCAATGTCATTGATTCAATTCTGGCATTGTGTCCTCAAACTTAGTAGGAAGTTGTGCTTTACTAGGCATCTTGTCCATACTCAACCTTGTCGAAGGACCTTTGATATTGTATAGACTATTTCAATTTAAATGAGATTTTGTTATTGTATAAAGTGAGTATGGATGTTGTTATTAATGAGGTTTCAACACTAATTATTGCAGGTATTATATGTGTGACAAGCTAGCGACTTCTTTAGTTTTGAGATTATAAGGTGTATAATCTTTTTCGCATTTGACCCTCTCTATCCAAAATTAACATATAACTCAATTCTCCTTTAATAAAAACCAAAATATAACACTTGGTGAAAAATATTTCATTGTGGGATCCAAAACCAACGAAACATCTTTTTGGCATGCCTAATGGGACTTGGTGTTATTTGAAGAGAGTGCTATGCCACGTATAAGAAGTTGTAATCATATAGATAGAACTGCAGACAAACCTCTGCTAGGAATGGATGATATCATAATCTGCACAGCCTACCCTGAATCAAGTTCAAGGCAAAAATGTAGACATCCCAAGGCAACGAGTGGAAGAACCAAGGAGAGCAATGAGGATCACTCCTGTTCTCTTTGATGAGGCCAACCATCGAAGAGACTTAGAATGACTTCGTTGATTACATGGTCAAGATAATGACTAATGTGTAAGGCCATTGATAATCAATACATATCATGAGTGTGCATAGGGGTAACATAGAGCTCCAGTTGGTGCAACCCAGCCTTAGGGTGGGAATGTTCCCATAACCACAAGGAATACTTCTTTGCCATTACTTCCTACAGTAAATCTTGGTACTATAGGGTGGAGTATATCACCTTTAGCACTTATAAGGATTCTCCAGAGAGGAGAAGTGGTTTCAATAACCCAAGCTAGCGGATCTAACCCTCAAAGACCCCCTGATCCTAATTGTATAACTGGGCAGCAACCTTGTCAGGGCATGTCATTTACTGTGAATGAAAATGCCTAGCATTTTGTGAGTAATCCTAGCGTCCAACTCAATATGATGCTTATACTAACAACTATTGACAATCATGGGGTAGCATTAGCTCCACCTAAGGGGCAGGAACTAATACCTTTTGCCAGGGGGAGGAACTAATACCTTTTGCCGACGGCAAGATCAACCTTTTCAACCAATACTCCCAAATGTTAATCCACCCATACCTAATCAAGAATTTCAACTTATGCATCCTAACTTGCAACTAAACAATACGTTAGTCAACCAAGATATGCCTCAGGCATACCAAATCCAACAACAACTAGCATATCAGGTTCAACAACAACTTGTACACCAAGCACCACAACCAATCAGTCATCCAACAAAGAACCCACACAAAACCACTTTCTACTGTCTTTATCTTTTCCTAGTCTAGCCCAGTTGTAGCTTAAGATTTTCGTCGTAGATTCAATTCCAACGTGCATCTATATCTCGAGAAGTACAATCAATTAGATTTCAGTGCTAACCATTCTCAGCATTGTTGATTAGATTTTGATGTTGTGTTCTTAGTTCCATCTAGAGGCAGTGTTCATTAGATGTTGCATTTGTTCAGTGTTGTTGATTCAATTCCAACGCTATGTTTATGTGCATCTAGAGATGGTGTATACTATGTGTGGTTATCATCATCTAGTATCGTTGATTAGATTTTGACGTTGTGTCCTCATGTCCATATTAAATTTTGGTCTACTAGATGTTGCCTCTACTATCCAGCATCGTCGATTCGATTCCATCATTGTCTCCTCAAAATTAGTAGGAAGCTATGTTTTACTAGACATCTCGTCCATACCTAGCCTTGTCAAAGGACTTTCAATATTGTACAAACTACTTCAATTTTAGTGGGATTTTGTTATTGCATAAAGTGAGTCTAGATGGTGTTATTAATGAGGCTTCAACACTACTTAGAGAAAGTAAGAGTACCTACTTAGACACTATAGTGGAAGTGTGTTGAATCAAGAGCAAATGGTAAGCGTCTTTATTATGGACGCTTTAGTCTATCTACCTCCCCTTATGAAAGGGCAAGCCGATACAATAGGCATTGGGATGCAAAGAGCTTTGCTTGATGAAATAGAAGGAACATGTATCACCCATGCAAAATTTGAATATGTGTGACAAGCTAGCGACTTCTTTAGTTTTGAGATTATAAAGTATATAGTCTCTTTCGCATTTGACCCTCTCTATCCAAAACTAACATAGAACTTGAGTCTAATAAAAACCAAAATACAACACTTGGTGAAAGATATTTCGTTGCAGAATCCAAAACCAATGAAAAAATAACATATGTTGTGTTGTCAAAATGATGTTGTATAAACATCTGGGGTTGCCATTTCAAAAAAAAAAAAAAACAAGTTAAATTGATTTTGGCATTTATAAACATCTGTGCTTGTCAAAGTGATGTCGTATAACTAGCTAACTAAATATTACTTCCAATTACGAAACGTTTAAATAAACTAAAAACAAGATAAATGATTTTGCCATTTATGACGAAAACAAACATAAATGAAAAAACCAAATCGCATTCTAGTAATTTTGAATTCTGTCATTTATCAAGAATGGCATGGTAATACATACATAAGTCGAGGTTGAATTAGTTCTCGTGTACGACATTTCCGAATCCAATAACTAAAGGTCATGCCATCTTAAACTGTAAAAAATGACGATCTCCAATAGCTCATCATTCTTCCCACCCCTCTCAATCTCAAATTCCCACGACCGCGTTATTCATTCAAAGAACCGAAATTATGTTTCTCTTCTTTGATCTTTTTTGTCTTCAGGGTTTGATGTGAGTGATCTTTAGACTGCTATTAGGAGATTCTTCACGGAAGCATAATATAGTCATAGCATAGAAGATTACATAAGTAGTCACTTGGGCAACGAAAAGGTTTGGTGATCAATCAGGACGACTTCAACATTACCTCCAGCTCACCTTATTGCAATAAGCATGGAGAGAGAGAGAGAGAGAGAGAGAGAGAGAGAGAGAGAGAGAGAGAGAGGTTGGATGGGAATCTCGATTGCATTGTTTTCCATTCAAACCCTAACGAATTCATCAGGGAACAAAATCGATTCGTTTTGGACTTGAGACCTTTCGGACACAGCTAAGGACCGTCCAAAAAGGGCACCAAATCAATTTGACAACCACGGCATTGTAATATAGTATTAATAAATTGCAATTAGAACAAGCGAAAATGTTCCCACCCTGACTTCCAAACGTGGGTTTCGCGGGGATCAAGTTGGCGAGCACTTCATTTTCCACAAAAGAACAAACCGCAGAACCACTAATATATTGAACAACAACTACTAGAAAATACAAAATAATTCTTGGAATATTAATATTAACTAAATCTTTTATGATTCTGGGTATGAAATCTTTTGTCTTCCTTGACCACCCTGTATTTCACGACAAAAATTCCATCAAATTTAATTTTCATTACTATGTGCGTGTGAAATTCGTGCACGAACATTATTAGTTGTGGATGTGACTTTACTAATATATTAATATTTGACCGATTGACAAAATTTTATTGAGGAGGAGCGGTTGTACGTTAGAGTGGCGATTATTCCATGCCGGACTGTTTGCGGATACGGATACTACGCGCTTAATTATTTTCCCAAGATCTCATGAAAAAGAAAAAGGATTATTTCCACATTAAGTCAAAGAAAAATAGCGAAATTTGGCATTTTTTTAAGAGGTTCGGGTGACGAAAACTTTTGTTTTTGTCTGCCACCTTGTTGCACGATGAGGGTTACGATCAGATCTCTTTATTTTTTTTTTTTATCATGCGCACGCGAGACTTGTGCAAGGAAATTACTGGACGTTGATTTGAATCTTTCAATAATTATATGATTGGGAATTTAATATAAATTACTTAATTAGCGACTAGCAATTGTGCACGATAGACTTTGACTGACCACACGTGAACAACGCTCAAGAATTTTCCGGTACACAAACGAGAGTAGTACGCGGATTTGGAACTAGGAATTGAATTATTTTCACAAGAAGTCAAAGAAGAAATAGTAAGAATTTGGATCTTTCTTCTCACTTTCTACACCTAACTTATACCTAATATCGTCGTCACCAATCATCCTGGAAAATCAAGGATTGAATGGGTTCGATCGCCAAATGTTAGTGACTAATTATTCGGACCCATCAATGGAGTTGTCACTGTCTTTGCATGCGGTGACTACGGATCAGATATTTATTAGCAGATTAAGTTGTTGGACAGGACACATTGATGTGTGCATTTTTTTTCCTTCCTAATTCCATTATTTTGACGAGTCAAATTAAAAGTTGCGTGTGGAAAAAAAAGACATGGGAGTTAAGTTGTGACAATGGGCGCCGATTTTCAATTCAAGATCTCGACCTGGTTTATTTATCTCTCTCTTCCATTCATTGGAGCTCAATGAAAAGGTATTATTATTAATATTATTTTATTTGGGTAGCTTGATCAAAATTTTTGCCTTCATAACCTTAATTAGAGTTAACATAGGACCATCAAATAGTTGAGGCGTAACTAAATAAATGTGTGTCTTTGATGAGGTGGGCACATGATATGCCTCTGATCCCACACCGTCTAGGTGTAGGTTATTGCATTGGATAGATAAGTCTTGTGTAGTCTTAAATTAGCACAACGTACGTTAATGCCGTGTGGATACAGATTGTGCTTGTGAAGGTCTTGGTAGGATTTTTTAATATCAAAATTAGCACTGGAATGTTGGGCATCAGACATGTATCTAATCCCACGTTGCCCAAACTTAAGTTGTCGTGTTAGTAAATAAGTCTCAGATAGCATTAATTAAGACACGGTGGCTAAAGAATTAAATACTATATAAGGCGATGGAGATAAATTATGTTATTTTTCTTGTGTCTAAAATAGACTCGACTTATCAGGATACTACTGAGAACCACAGCAAAAGTTCTATTACCTCGCGTCAAAACTCATTGACCCCATCTATTTAGACTCAATATCACTCAAAATCTTCCAAATGGATTGGCAAAAGAAATCAGTGGAGAGCTAAATTTGGAGATTGGTGAGAGCTGGCTTCGTTGAAGTTTACCAATGGAACACCATCTGCATCAGATCTTAGTCCATGCCTCGAGGGAAGGTGCAGTAACCAAAACACAGCTGCAAAAGGGACTTTCTCCGTCGCCCGCCCGCCCCCCAAAGCACCCCCAGGAACGATTGGCTTAGGCAGGGATGGGCGAAAGAAACTAGTCTAATTTCGGTTGTCTTAAATATAATCGAAAGCAACCCACAACGCCCGTTGGGTGACTTATTCCTTTTTTTTTTGCTTATGTCTTAAATGATTCACCATCTAATTTTCTAAGTCTGCATGATCTTTTGCTTGAAAATTCAATAACATTACCGAAACAAGTTCAATGTCATTATTAATTAACAAGGTCGTTTTCTCCTGTGTAGTGATGTGATTTAATTGGCCACCATTGTGAACCGGTAATATCTCATCCTAATGAATTTTTCGTTGACAAGGGAATGTCATTTGCATCAAATCTTAGTCCAGGCCTCAAGGTAAAGTGCAATAACCATGACACATGGGAAAGTCAGCTACTTGAATGTGCTAGCGAAAGAAACTAGTCTAATTTTTTGTTATCTTAAATAACCGAAAGCAACCGACAATGCCCATTGGGTGCCGCATTCCTATCTTCGCTTATGTATTAAATGATTCACCATCTAATTTTCTAAGCATGCATGATCTTTTGCTTGAAAATTCATTATCGTTGCTGAAACAAGTTCAACATCGTTATTAATTGACAAGGTCATTTTCTCCTGTGTTTGCGACATGACTCAATTGGTAACCATCGTTAACTGGTAATATCTCATCCTTGTGATTTTTCCGTTTGTCAACGGAACACCATCTGCATGATATCTTAGTCCATCCCTCGAGGGAAAGTGTAGTAACCAAGCTGCAAAAATGGGACTTTCTCCGTCGCCCAAAATGTACGAGTGTCTAATTCATAACCGAAAGCGACTCACAATGGCCATTGGGCGCCGCATTCCTATTTTCACTTATGTTTTTAAATGATTCCCCATCTAATTTTCTCAGCATGCATTATCTTTTGCTTGAAAATTCAATAACGTCGCCGAAACAAGTTCAATGTTGTTTTAATTAACAATGCAGTTTTGTCCTTTGTAGTGACGTGACTCAATTGGCCACCTCATTGATTGGTAATATCTCATCTTCATGACTTTTTTTAGCAAAAAATAGTCCATTCATGTGTGGTCCACAAACTCGCATCAAAGCAATGTCTTGATCGAATTTCACACGAATATGCAAACAGATTAAGCTATATCATGCAGTTCACGCAAAAAATCAAGCCGATGTATAGTCACACTTATTGAAGTGAATATTGTTGAAATTATCATAGGATGTTTGATCTATAATGAGCCTATTGTCCAAGTTAAAAATAAACTCATGACAAGGAATTCTTGTTGTATTATAATATGTGCTCTATGTAATAAATTGAATTACAACATCGATTTATTTAAGTAGATACTATGGCAACATTGGATTAGAGGGGTTTAATCATCAAGCATATTAAAGTTGATGAAAGGGATTTTGGATATACAAGAATGGGGGACATAGTGTTGGTACTTGAGAATGGCATGCTCTCTTTGAGCACCGATTTAGGCGAGACCATGGGATTAAATGAATCAGCTGGATATGTGACCCAACCCGAAACTTGATTGTCTATAAAAAGAAAATGAAGTATTTCGAGCAAGCTTATTTGTAAACCCATGATTTTTCATGCTAGCAACTTCTGTTTCGAAAGAGTTGGCTACTACTAGTCGTACATTCAAGGTTTACTAGCCATTATTTTTATAAATTTCTGCCAATTTTTCACTATTCTCACATAGAGAGAGAGAGAGAGAGAGGCATGGTGAGCCTTGGTGAAAAAAAGGGAAATAGGCAAATGATAAAGTTGTAAATAGGTGGACAATTTCGCTAAAGTGAGAGTACAAACATGTATTTCTAAAAGCAAAAGAGGTACCTAAATTAGATGAAAGCTCATGAAGTATTTTGATGTATTTTTCAAATGATGCTTGAGATTTTATCGAATTATTGTCAACTATTCTAAAAATTTAAACTATTCGACGAAGGCATTATTTAATATGTAAATATTTTATTACTCCTCTTCACACTTAATTTGGATTTTTTAATTTTTTTTGCCTAATATTAAGCATGGATATATTTAATTAGGAAGGCAAATGAGACCTAGAAAAATTTGAACTCATGATTTTCTATTTCAATACTAGGTGAGATTTTGTGGAACCATTACTAAAATTTTTTAGAACAATTAGCAATAACCTCACAAAATCTTCCACAACGATAGAATGATATTAATTTTGTTTCCTTTTGGCCAAAATAAGATCATGTTTGTTCACACATAGTCATAGGCATCTCTATCAAACAAGAGTTGACTCTCGGAGATATGATTGGCAAGCATGCGGCCACGAACACGGCTGACAACCCAGAGAGAAGGAGAACCTCCTGGAAAAGTCAATTATTGTGACCATTGATTTATAACAACGTGGAATATCTTGAGATGGTGGACCTCAAAAGCCAACGATGGATCTGAATTTCCGTAATCACTGACTTGATAGATAAATTGATTAGATCTATCTAATCCGTGGAAGGCACGCGGCCCCTCTTAAGCTTATTACCGACCTAATATGACCTGTTTTGTTTGCTTGTACGGCATCAAGAGTACTAGTCTAAGTTAGGATTCCACCTTACTTATCTACCGGCGCAAAAGTCGATATTTAGGGACGCAAGATCTCAGCCATATCTGAAACCTTTCACTAGGCTTCCATCTCTTTGGAAGCACCACCTGTTTTTCCCTTCTCCACGTAGAACTCAAGTTTAGGTGATTCCCTTCGTGAGTAAGATACCATAATTTCTTGAATCAATTAAATAAGATGCGAGTCAAACCTAATCGTATAGACCAAACATAAAATTGCTCGTCCTTGATGGTATGGGAAATTGAACACTGGTCCTTTGCCTAATCAATAACTCGAGTCATTTCCTTGATTAGCTATACTAGATATGATAGAAGCATCAACTCGAGTAAACAGGAGCGTAAAAGTGCTTCATGCTTGCGTGCCAAAGTTTCAATTATTATTCAAATCTTAGAAATCATGAAAAAAGTTATATGTGAATATGTGTGTTGATATTTAAATATTGTGAAAGTTTCAAAATTTCTAACATTTACAGAGAAATTTAAAGTGTATGAGCTACAAGAGTTTAGCTAAGTAAAAATCAAAAAACAAAAGTAAATTCAAACAGGCAAATGTGCTGCGCGATTGCTTCCATTAATTACTAAAGAAATTCAAATATGTACAAAAGAATATTATTAGATCTTGGGAAAAGAGGTTTCAAAAATGTGCCAAGTAATCTTTAAGTTCCCGTCAAACCTTCCCACTAATCGGGAGTGATCCACCTTTCTTCCTTCGAGCGTGCCAAGTCAAACCTACGTGTATATACGAGAAGCTGGACGGCGACCACATACCAGCTCGGGAAAAATAGAGTGAGTTGACTTATTTTATTTTGTAAAAAATAATAATTTGAAAAAATATATCTTTAAGCATAATTATTGATATCATTTGAAATAACTAATCATGAAAATTATTTCCATTATTGATAAAAAAATTATATTTATGTAATTTACATTTAATTATTTTTATAAGTAATATAAATTATTATGTTGAAAATATTTTTTAAATCACTTACTTCTTGTGAAATAAATGAAGCATAGATGTGAAGTGATGTGGTGGTTATCGTCAAATGCAGAAATGTCAAACGACAAGGGAAAAATGGAGTTAAAGCAAACATTTCTGGTTGGTCAATTTATTACAATTTCTGGTTAAAAAAAAAATTATTACAATTTCCACCGGCATAGGTGGGCACTTGAATGCAACTCTTTGTACCATACTGACACAATGACTGCGGGTCCATGCCGAGAAGGGACACATATATTGAACACTCGGCTTTTGAATGGTCTGGTTTGGTTGCAAAATTTTGAAAAGGAAAAAATAAAAAATAAAAGAATTGCTTGATAGTCCCCTTTACCTACTTCTAGGGCGAAGTATTTGTCTTTTATCAATCACGTCCACTATGGTCTTTATTATGTATGGATTCTGGACTTAGTTGCATTGCCGCACTGTTTTGATAATGAATGCTATATATTGACAAAAAAAAAAAATTGATTGGACCCAACAATCTCTCTTTTTGATTGGTTGTAGGGGTTCTTTATTGTGCAGTTGACGTCATGATTGGACTTAAAGTACTAGAAGAAGTAACCTTATGATATCGATGTGAAGGTGCACATGTCACGATATTAAGCGAAAAGATTCTCATATTAAGAATGCAATAAAACTTGAAAATAGATTATATATATATATAGTTAGTCATAATTAGGGTTGATTGTTGATTGATGGCTGCTCTCGATTAACATACATTAACTCGGAATTTTACTCAGTCATGATTCTTTATCTTTTTCAAATGCTTCTAAGATGAAGAAGATGCCATATCTCATTCACATCACTAAATGAAAATGAACTGATGGTATCTTTGGCTACAATTTCAAGACACATTTACTATAGCAGTGGGTGCTGGATTAGTAAGGACAATCTTACTACAGTTAATTTGTGCTAAGCATTTCAATGTTACAACCAATTAGGGAAGTTTCTAAGGCGTGTCCTTGTGGTGCTACTTGAACCCTCTCCCTTTATAGAAACCATTGAAGATCAATTTTATTAGTGTTGAGTATGGGCCTCGGTTAGAATTAGAATTGGACCGAGCTGGCCATGAAAATTGATTTGGCTCTAGATTCTAGTGATTATTGGTTTGATTCTCAGTTCCAAAAAACTTGGGACCAATACTATGAGATTCAATTCTTGATTCACGTTTGGATTCCTACCCAAAAACCGAACCTAAAGTAACCGTCAATTTACTTTTCACTCTTTGCTCCGGTTATATTTTCTTCTAGTGAGTAGGCTTTTCTCATCAATTTATCTAGATGAATGTACCACTAACCTTTCTTGCATCACTTCTCTCTTAGATGCTTGCAAACCCTCATGCTTCAGCTACAGAATTCATCCTACAGTATCCCTAACACATTAACTGCTACACCTATTCCTCGTAACTTTTCTTGCAGTATGTCTCTTACAAAACTTGCACCGATAGTCATTCATTAGATTGCAAAACACGCTCACAATGGACACATTCAATGCCATAAACATTCATATGTCGAAAACCAAGGGCGACCCCTCGAAGCCATTTGAGCGATTTCCAACAACCACAACAAAGCACCATTTGAAGAGAGTAAAATCATGTCGCTCCAAATTTTGATAGAAAACAAGAGTCATCTCAATCAACCGAAAGTAAATTACGATTCTATAACTTTAGAAGATTAAGTAGGTTTCTAATCACAAACAAAAAACACTATTTTCTACTTGCAGATTTATTATGAAACCCAATAGACAATCTCCATTGACTGATAAATGCAAGAGTGAAACGAGAATTCTCAAGCAACGACTCTCTCTACTATGACTTTCCTGTGGAAGAAACGGATGGGGATTTTTATTGCTGCTTTAACTTCCATTTTGCTTGACTAAAAATGAGACAAGAAAAGACAAAAATGAAAGAAAAAAGACGAATTGATCAATTCTTGTGTAAATTCTAGAACCATGGGTTCAATTCCAGGGTTAGTTCCTAAGTATATGGTTGGTTTCAAAATCCAAAAACTGAAAATTGGTCTTAACAAGGTAGGTTTCCTAATTCTAGACCGACCTTTGAACTGCTCACATCTAAAAATTATGCAATTATAGTTGGATGAGGAGAATGCTTTTTGATGTTTCAAAGTATCTTAGATTTGTCATTTGTGTTGAAGCAGTACCTATTACTAAAATCTCTCTTTATTTGGGTAATCAAATATTTTAGGAGGAGAGGAAGTTACCCCATGTGAAGACCAAAGCATATCATAGGCCTTACAAGTATTTCAATAAAATAAATATAAGTATTCAGCAAGTCAAAGAAAATGGAAATTCATATATATAGGTATTTTACTAAGATATATGCGACAATATAATCATTAATATATTTTTTTCATATCTTGACAAGGGTAGGTAGTGAGATCTTTTACTAAATTTTATTTATTAAACTACTTGTCTAGATAACTTTCGATATCGAGGCAAATGAGATAACCTGACGAAAAATACGAGCATTTAATGTCAAATACGAGCATTTAGTGTCCGTCTGGAATTTCATTAAGATGGTAGAAGACTTTAGTGTCTCATCAAAGATGGCCCAGAAAAATTTGATGTCCTGGGAATGGGCTTCATCAAAGGTGGCCCAGAAAAACATGATGTATTAGAATCTCTCTTTCTCTCTCTCTCTCTCTCTCTCGTGTTTGACTATCACTATAACTGACTCCGGAGATATGCAACGCCAATAAATAACATGGATTTTGTTATTGAGTATCTTTAGACACTCGTTAAGAAATCAATTAAGAAAAATTTACAGTTTTTAATGTACTATTTTATTTGCCTTCGTTTTGCTCATAATTGGTCACTTCAAAATGGAATAATTCCCAATAAGTTATTGCTTAATAAGTATCTGGCGGGCCCTCCTCAACAAGACCTTAATCATATATATTCATTCACCAGAATTTTTATTTTGGGGAACCCTAAATATTTTTGCCAAAAAAAAAAAGAAAAAAAGCACACGACGTCCATTTCGACTATTAGTCAAACATTTACATTGACATGGTCGGAGCAATTTTTCCATTGAATACCACTTTACCAAACTTGGGTTTTGTCCCATTCGCTAAATGGATAAAGAACTGAAGGTCAAATAATGAAGGGAAAAGCTAGCGTGGTCCAAGATGCTTTGCTACCAAGGAGGTGCGCCTGCAATTAAACATTAATGAACGCGGGTTCATGGAGGCCCAAGAGTTCATCATTGCATCTCTTTCTGGTGAACGATTTTCGTGTGAAAAGAATTTATCGAAAGTCCTTTTCGTGGAGACTACGCCTCAAATTGCATTTTCCATGTGCTAATTTCCATGCTCCTGTGAATAGTGATCTTGTATCTGATAGATTCGACGGTGGCGGGCGGTTTGTGGAAGATAAAGAGTCGAAGTGGTGATGATGTTGACGGCGGCTTTGTAGTTAAAGAAGTGGTGATAGGAAGAGTTATCCAATGGTGTGGAGGCTTGTGTAGGTGCTGATGTGCCCGTTTTGATGACGGCGCGCTAGGTTAAATTTAATGAAAGCTGAGGGTAACTGTATGAATTGATGACTCGGAAGTGAACTCCTTCTTTGAGATCTTGTCAGGATCAACATTCAGACTACTGTTTTTTCTTCAACCGACAGGTAGTGTCATGATTGTTATCGAGTCGCCATGCTACGAGGATGACCATTCAGGCTGTTGTTTTTTCTTCTACCGACAGATAGTGTCACGATAGTAATCTTCACAATGGACCAAGGTTTAGATTCAAAGTTGAGATATCTTGATACAGAAACGTGTTTGAAGTAAAGGGTTGTAGAGATGGCTGAGCTCAGTTGCTGTATTATTCCGGATTGTCTGCGGAATTTGGGGCACTTCGTGAAGGACTTGGACTTTCTGGTCTGTTTTTGGAGTGTAAGACTCTTTAGGAGCTTTACCCTTAACATGACGGAGCACATCCGTAGAGAAGCTAACCGATGCGTGGATATTTTGGCAAAGAGAGGGAGAAGACAGCAACAACGTCTGCATGTTTTGATCACATACTGATTGCAGTGCTGGACGCATTGTCCTTGTGCCTTGATCGAAGGAACTGCTGTTTCTTGGAGCTGTCGGAGCTCCTTGTTTCCCTTCGCTTTTAGCACAACGTTGTTTCTCTTCTTGGCTATACCCACAAAAAGAAAAACAAATAGACTAACGCTTAAGGAAGGATTGGGTCTATTCAGCAACTGTGAAATGCTCTACATTTACAGCATGGATTACACAAGCGGGCGGGTCCTTTTCTTCCGATTTAATTTCCACAAGTGGCTCGGGTGACCCAAAACGTGGAAACAGAGGCCCTGCATGTTTTCACTTCTGAAATCTATTTATAACCAGATTTTCTGTTTTTTTGTTCTTGCAAAAAAAGAACAAACGAACAACTCAAAAAGAACAAACGAAAAAAAAAAAGTTGTTTCTTTGTTAAAACAATTTTAAAGAAACAATTTTTTGTTTCTTGTTTCTTCTTCTCTCTCTTCTCTTCTCTTCCTCTTTTCTTCTTCCTTCTCTTTGGCCGATTGTCGGCCTCGGCCATGGCCGGCCGTCGAGGGCCGGCGACGCCGTCGAGGGTCGGCGACGCCGTCGAGGGTCGGCGACCTCGCCGGAGCGTCGCCGACCCGGCGAGGCTCGGCGTCACCGAGCCTCGCCTTGGCCGGGCGAGCTCGGGCTTAGCCTTGTCGGATTTGGGCGAGCCCGAGCTCGCCCAGCCAAGGCGAGGCCGAGCCTCGCCCAACCACGGCGAGGCTCGGCCTCGCCGGGGGCCGGCGAGCCTCGCCGTGGCTGGGCGAGGCTGCTGGCCCCATCGGCCGGTTCTTGGAGGCTGGCGACAGGCGGAAAAAAAAAAATAAAAAATAAAGGAAAAAATGAAAAATATAAATAAAAATATTAAAAAATTAAAAGAAACAAAAATTTACCAAACGTGTTTCTATTTATTTTTTATTCCCGAACAAATTTACCAAACACATCTTTTTGTTCAAAAAGTGTTTCCTAATAAAACACTTTTTTTTTTTTTTTTTTTTGTTTCGTTCCCTAATAAAAAAGAACGTAAACGTTACCAAATAAATTTCATAATTTCTGGTGGGGCGACATGAGGGTAGGTAGGCAAAGAGGCAAGACCCCTATCAAAGAGAGTTAGCCAAACAAGAGGGCAAAAGATTTTCAAGGTCAGCACACGCGGTTTGTGCCCTAATAGAATAACGTATACATGGAATTTTGCCCAACTTGCAAGTTTCCAAAGCAGTAATTGAGTTCGGCCCTCCCCAACAAAAATAGAATTTAGACCCGAAATATGAAAAGGAAAAGAAAAGCCAGATAGAATAATGGAGTACGCTCTCATTCCAACCCCTATAAAAACCCTCATGCTTGTGCACTAACTCATTACTTTCCTCCCTACACCACCCACCCCTTCCCTCATTTTAGTTCCTCCTCTTGGGAGCTCACAAAAGTATTCACTCTCAACTCTGCAGTTCTTGGCACTTTCAAGGTACACAACAACTGAGACATAGAATCCTTTCCCTTTCTATTATAAGCTTATAAGCTCCATAATCTCTCCTGTTCCCTTCTCTTGTAAGCTCCATAATTTCTCCTGTTCCCTTCTCTTATAAGCTCCATAATCTCTCTCTCTCTCTCTCTCTCTCTCTCTCTCTCTCTGTGATAGTCCATAGCTGGTTAATCACGGCTAATTTGCATAGACGATTTCATGCTCCTTCAGTGATTTACCAATCACTAGATCGAAAGAAAACAAAGAAAAGTAAAAGATGGGCCGTTTCTGTTTGCCTCGGACGTTGTAATTGAATCGTGTACTCTTTATGTGCCATTTTCGTGCGGGCGTTTCTTTGGCAGATAAATATACGAGAGAGAGAAAGAGAGAATGTGGAAGCTGAAGATAGCGGAGGGCGGGCCGTGGCTGACCAGCGTGAACAACCACGTCGGGCGGCAGCATTGGGAGTTTGACCCCGACGCCGGGACACCGGAGGAGAGGGCGGAGGTGGAAAGGGTCCGAGATGAGTTCACGAGGAACCGGTTCCGAATCAAGCAGAGCGCTGATCTCTTGATGAGGATGCAGGCATGCATACTCTCTCTCTCTGTCTCTCTAATAAACTTCTTGCAAATCAATTATTCTAGAATTTTAAACTGTTTGATCTAAGCATGGTTTAATATTTATATATTTTAACAGTTTTCCATACTTTCGCTCAAGAGAAGACAAATCGAGCCTGAAATAGAAATCAAAAAACTGTTGGGTTGACTATACGATAATGAAAGCTTTCCCGTTGATATTTTCACTTATTGCATCATCCATGAAAGTTGCGGTTTGCCATGATGACAGAGAAGAATACTGGGAGAGGATTGCTCCCAACAACCCATTTGCTCTTCCTTGCTCATTTGAGAAAAATCTTTGGATTTAATTATATTTAAAAAAAAATCTGTAGTGAGTCCATTTTTAATATGTGCCACTGAAATCTAGAGAATCCTTATTTATTGTTCTCGAAAACCTAATAACTCAGTTGGATCTTTAACATTCTCTTTTCATAACACTTATATAGTTTACAGTGATTTACTTGTTTTACGTTATCTTTTCATGACACTTATATAGTTTATAGTGGTTTACTTGTTTTTTTCTTCAAATTTTATGAGCGAAATTTTCTTAAAAAGAATGTTAAAAAAAAAAAAAAATCCTTACGTGACCAGATCCGTTGACTAACGTGCATGAAAAAAAAAAATTCTCATCGCTTTCTTTTCACGCCACAACAAATTAAAATTGAAAGAGGCCCCACAAGATATCCTCGAATTTATAAACCGGTATGTCCAAAAAGGATAAAGAAAAAAATAAAATAAAAGATGTCTCACGGGTCGTCCATGGCCTTGTAGATGGACCCATTTCTTTTGTAGTAAAACCAGAAGGTAGGAAGCGAGCGATTTGCATCTAATTATTTAACCCTTTTTAAGCTGAACAATTTTTCCACTCCTTCCTTTGAGTTGATGGTTTCGCAAACTTAAAATGGTTGATCGTGACTTTCAATTCGATTTTGACTTTACAGTACCCGATTTTTGCTACCATTAATATGTGATGTTAACATAGATTCCACTTTGACGTTTTCACATAACGCATGTTGTCCGAATTGGCAATATATATATATATTAAGCATTAATTAAACCACTTGATAATGACATCCTATTAGTGATCCGATAGATGCATGAGCTTTTTACTAAGGAGAATTAAAATAAATCCACCTCGCTTATCACCTCAATTTTAGTTCCCGTTCTTTACATCTGTAATCACTAGCTTGCATGTTGAGTTTTGGGTACTTGATAACAATTTATATCCCGCGTTATTTAACACGGTCTAGAGTTTCAGACATCCATATGCTATGACAAATTTGCCACTCCCCCGACGTACAAATGCATGAACTTTGATGAAGAAACTTTCAACGCTTGAATCTGCAGCTCACAAAGGAGAACCCAAGCGGGCCGATTCCACCGCCGGTGAAGGTGGAGGAGGGCGAAGATGTGACGGAGGAAGCGGCGACCACCACGCTGCGGAGGGCCATCAGCTTCTATTCATCCATCCAGGCCCATGATGGCCACTGGCCTGCAGAGAATGCTGGGCCCTTGTTCTTCTTTCCTCCCATGGTAAGCCTCCGCTTCTTTAGGTCCAACAACCATCTCAAAATCTTTGTACGATGGGGAAGCGCCGTTAGATAAACCTCAAACTTATCAAATTCCCTCGTAATCTAAAGACAGCATGAGTTGAAACCCAATCGAATTGTCAAATTACAGGATTGTTTGCACTTGAGGCCCTAAAGTTGGATTAAAAACCAACGAGTCGAACTATGGATAATTAAGATGACCCTTCCCGATTCTCATGATTTCATTAAGATAGTCTCTCTATTTTTTGCATTATTCTAGTTGATAATATGAAATATATGTCGAAAACACGCGTTGTAGGTCTTTGCACTGTCCATTACGGGAGCGATGAATGCAATATTTTCTCCGGAGCACAAGAAGGAAATCAAGCGGTACATATACAACCACCAGGTGTGCTTTACTCATTCATGCAAGACTCTACTTCATTTTTAATTTGATGCAAATACTTTCCAAACGATGATGACGATGTATCAATATTTGTTTGCCAACAAATCAAAAGAATGAAGATGGAGGTTGGGGATTTCATATAGAAGGGCATAGCACCATGTTTGGCTCTGCACTGAGTTACGTTGCACTGAGATTGCTTGGAGAAGGGCCTGATGATGGCGAGGATGGAGCCATGGCTAGAGGAAGGAAATGGATTCTGGATCATGGTGGTCTAGTGGGGACTCCATCATGGGGAAAATTCTGGCTCACGGTATACTAATATATGTCTGTTAATTTCTTATTTGCACAAAACTAAGTTCAATTCATTAATCTAAAGTTTAAAGAGATCCAAACACGCCACTGTTAGAGAAAGGAAAAAGGTCCTATAAAGAAGTTTTGCCTAAGACTTATCATGATTAAGTAGGGAAACTGACACGATATTGAGTTCTATCGACCCTACTGAACGGAAAAAAAAAAAAAAAAAAAAAAAAAAAAAGGGAAACGGGAAAAAAAATTTCTAGTTAAACAACATTGCATTATGCAAGTTTCATGCTCAGCTTGAGAATTATGTTAAGATGCTAAAACTTACAAAATTTTTGCAGGTACTAGGTGTTTATGAATGGGCAGGATGCAATCCACTGCCCCCAGAATTCTGGCTTCTTCCAAGAAAATTTCCCATCCATCCTGGTATGCTTGAGTTGATATCCTTTTATTGAAAGGAGATTACTTTTCCATAGTTTTGATCAAAGGTTTGATATGATTTTAGTGAACCGACATGTTAACTAACGATGCATTTTAGGTAATATGCTCTGCTATTGTCGTCTGGTTTACATGCCCATGTCATACTTGTACGGGAGGAGGTTCGTCGGTCCGGTCACTGGACTAATTTTATCGCTGAGACAAGAGCTCTACACTGAGCCCTATAATGAAATTAATTGGAACAGAGCAAGGAGCACTGTCGCAAAGGTGTGGCTTTTGTATCTTTATTTATTTATTTATTTAAAATCTTGACTGACGAGTTATATGTTGCTTAATGATCTAATTATGATTTTTGTTAATGTAATAAATCTAAAATTTAAACTCAGAAATTGTCTCAATTAGTGAATAACTTAAAACCAACCCCAGTACTGGAAAAAGCCATGGACATTTTGAAGCCATACAGAAGTGACTTCTCTCCAAAATGCAACAACTCTTCTAATGTTCAAAGTATAATATAAAATTGAAATATGTTTGGTGAACTAGGGAATACTTCTTGATATGTATGAAAATGACATGAAATGCTCTAGTTAATTTAATGAATATGTGAAGCTTAACCAAAGTACTGATCTTCAGGAGGATTTATACTACCCTCATCCTCTAGTACAAGATATGCTATGGGGATTCCTTCACCACGTCACGGAGCCAGTTTTGAAGCGCTGGCCACTTTCCATGATAAGAGAGAAGGCTCTGAAACTGGCGATCAAGCACGTACATTATGAGGACGAGAACAGCAGATATTTGACCATTGGATGTGTCGAAAAGGTTCAAAAAAGAACATGACAAGTAGCTCTCATTCAGATGCTAACAAAATGTGTCAAAGACCGGATAATCTTAACGTGTGAATGTGTAATATTTGTAGGTTTTATGTATGATTGCTTGTTGGGTGGAAGACCCGAATTCAGAAGCCTACAAGCGTCATCTTGCTAGAATTCCAGACTACTATTGGATAGCTGAAGATGGACTTAAAATGCAGGTGACGACTTCATATCCTGACCCATATATCTTTGAAATGGTGCAGCTCTCAATGGCTGAAGCATCAAAGAGAATTATTACTTTGTAATCCCATTTGGCTTACGGTGGCAAGCAATTTAACCAAATTTAGCATTGGTATGAAATTCTCTAAGCAAAAATGTTAATTTCTGTTTGCACAGACCTTCGGCTGTCAGATGTGGGATGCGGCATTTGCCATCCAAGCAATCATGTCAGGTAACCTAACAGAAGAGTATGCAACTACACTAAGGAAAGGACATGATTTCGTGAAAGCTTCACAGGTAATGTCTACTTTGAACGATCAAACAAAGTTGGTCACTAATTGTAGTTCACACATCTGATCGAAACATGTTCTTTTGAAGGTCCAAGATAACCCATCCGATGACTTCAAAGCAATGTATAGACACATATCTAAAGGAGCATGGACATTTGCTATGCAAGACCACGGTTGGCAAGTTTCTGATTGTACAGCAGAAGGACTAAAGGTAAATTAAATCGGTCATATTCATTTGATGGGGTCTTGGAAACCTCTTTTTGAAGGGTAATTACATCTGTAACACACAATAATATTGTGTCTTTTACAGACAGCGCTTCTGTTTTCGCAAATGTCTCCTGACCTGGTGGGTGAGAAGATGGAAACAGAGCGATTCTACGATGCTGTGAATGTTATTCTTTCCCTACAAGTAATCAAGAACTATTTTGATTTATTTATTCCTTTGATAATCGCTAAGATAACTTTAGAATTATGCTACCCAATTTCTGTAATACATTATAAAAACTATTGCAGAGTAGCAATGGCGGTTTTCCTGCTTGGGAGCCACAAAGAGCATATGCATGGTTGGAGGTAACTTTGAGCATTATGCACTCACCAAGTCTACTTTTTAATGTTCTTTAGCTTTAACGAATGCAAAAATATATCTCGTAACTCTTAAAACCTTTCTTATCTCATTTCCAGAAATTCAATCCTACAGAATTCTTTGAGGAAACCCTTATTGAAAGAGAGTAAGCCCTAACAACCGTCAACACTTAAAATCCGAACGTGTCAGTTATGAGTACAACACTAACTCATTTGCTAACATAGATACGTGGAGTGCACTTCGTCAGCAATCCAAGGCCTTGCGCTCTTCAAGAAACTGCACCCCAAGCATCGTCGAAAGGAAATCGACAGTTGCATTGCAAGAGCGATAGACTACATTGAACAAACTCAGTTGCCGGATGGTTCATGGTGAGATACTGAATGAGAAACCTGGACGTGTTACCTTCTTTCGGTTGAACATAATGTAAAATTGACTTAATGTGAGATTGTGCTGTCAATCTAGGTACGGATGCTGGGGAATTTGCTACACCTATGGAACATGGTTTGCAGTAGAAGGGCTTGCGGCTTGTGGGAAGAGCTACCGCAACTGTCCAACCGTGAGAAAAGCTTGTGAATTCTTGCTGTCAAAACAATTGCCTTGTGGCGGATGGGGGGAGAGCTATTTGTCTAGCCAGAATAAGGTGCGCCAGTCATTATATATTTTTTTGTATATTATAGAGATTGAAAAAATATAATCCCTTTGTTATGATTGTCGATAATTAATTTTATATAACGATGTAAATGTAGGTTTACACAAATTTGGAAGGAAACCGACCAAACTTGGTTCAGACAGCATGGGCTTTGTTGTCCCTCATTGATGCAGGACAGGTTAGGGTTTAGCAGATATATGACATGATACACCGGCTATGAATCCAATTCGTTGAACAATTATTGGGGTGCACCGGATTTGTGTGGGCTGCCTGCCTGAACGACATGCACGTACGCACGCAAGCAATGTTTGATAAGTGATAAGTTACAATGACTTATTGACATTTTAAGCTAACCGGCACACTTGACCAAGATTAGCAAAGAAAATGTTGCATAAAAATAGCAATGGATTTGTCCATTTTGATAATTATGAGATAAGCACGTACTTTTTATTGACCCAATCATGCTTATGATTATTTACTTATTTATTCATTCTTATTCTAGGCCGAGATAGATGCAACCCCTATACATCGTGGTGTCAAAGTGCTAATCAATTCACAGATGGATGACGGTGATTTTCCTCAACAGGTAATCACAATAGTGCTTTCCACCATCGTTACTAGTTATAAGTTTCATTCTAATGGAATTGCTTAATCTAATCATCATCATCATCATCATCATTATTTACTTTTATTCCTTACAGGAAATCACTGGAGTATTTATGAGAAACTGCACATTGAACTACTCGTCGTTTAGAAACATCTTCCCAATATGGGCTCTTGGAGAATACCGAAGGCGGGTTCTGTTCGCGTAAAGCTTTGGACATGACGACACCAATAAATCATCATTTAGAAGCTACAAGTTTGATAGTTTAAATAATACATGTTCGAAGAATGTAATGTGCCTTGCCGAGTCTCTTATTTGCGTACGTCAAGTAACTGTACAAATATCAAGTATACCGCTTAATGAAGCTAATTTCATTTCTAGTGTGTAATTCTACCATCTAAACCTTTGGACCACACTACAAGATGAATCTCAAGTGTTTAGCATTGGATTTATGTGGGGAAATTGCTCAATCAGTCCTAAATATATTGTACGAATATCAATTCAGTTCTAAATTTGCCCCTTTGGTCCTAAACATTTGTGAAAAATTCCAATTTTTGCCGAAAGTTGCTGATGCAGCATTGTGTCTCATAAGACAATCGACAATGACTGGATTGCTAGGTCAGCAAGTTTCGATAAAAATTAGTTAAAAAAACTATATAGAATTTCACAGGGAAAAGTACAAAAAGTCTTAAATATGTTACACTTGTAACGTTTCAATCCTAAATTTTTCAATTGTACCTAGTGAGTCACAAAATTAGTTTGTCAATATTAGTCTGTCTAACTATTTTGATCAGAAATTTCTGACATAGACGCTAGTTGTCCTTTATGGCATAACTGGCACTAATGTAAATAAATTTTACAAATTTTTAATATCTTTTTCTAAATTTTATCTTTTTTTTTTTTTTTTATTGTGGTTGGCGAGAGTCAATGAGGTGAGCCCTCATGAGATTTAGCAAGGTATGTCATGGCCTAATCCTCGAGTGCGTGCTCATCCCTCTATGGTCGATAAAATTTTGCAACTTCTTAGGATGAGTCGCTGACCCTTTCATTTTATTGCACATATGGAAGCAAATAATAAATCCCTTGATAGTAACCATCTCGGGATAGAAAAGCAGGACAACAGATTCACAAACAAAAATGCTTTTATAAACATACTGAGTCATTTACAAAAAGTCAACAAGCAAAGGTCTACAAAAGACTGACTCTCAAAAGGAGGCTGTCCTATTTGACCTACACCTCACGTCTCCTCAGCTCAGCTTAAGGTCTTCCACCCTATGGTCCTGAAAATTTAAGCCCACTACGGGATGTGATATAAATCTCAGCGAGTTCATGCTTTAAACCCTGATTAGGAGGGTAATATGCCTAGAAACGTCCTAATCACACAACCACACAATTAGAGCAGAGAACTTATCTCACCTCAGTTCTTTTCTACATGTCACAACCATATGCATATAGCAATTTCACACATCAATTGGAACGTCTAAATCAGTCACTATTCACATGAGCAAGAGTTACTGACACACGTCAGTCCATCAATTCAATTATAGGAATCCTGATTATATGGCCAAATCGTTATGATACGTCCCATTCCATGCCACATAATTTTGTTTCATGATCCGACACATCAATTTCACTCAATATGTGTTCCAATTAATTATTACTACCCACATATGCAATTTTACCCGACACACGCCGGTTCTCTATCCACCGACACACATTAGGGATAGGTGACGTTCACCAGCACACATCGGGAGTGGGTTCTCTTATCCTTTAACGTCTATTGACACACACCGAGGACGAGTTCTCTTAACCTTTAACCTCCACCGACACACACCGGGAACGGTTCTCTTAACCTTTAACGTCCACTGACACACACCGGGGGTGGTTCTCTTAACTTTTAACGTTCATCGACACACACACCAAGGACGGTTATCTTAATCAGCACACGATCATTCAATTTTGGCCAATGACACCATGCATTGTACTCAAATACTTCAATTAAAATGATGAATCTGGCCTATTTTCTAAGTATTAAAAGTACACGGTAAAATACTCGTTTGTGGGTACACGATCAACTCAATCCAAAAAAAGAGATATCCTCCAATTTGAAGTAATACTATTTTATATAGTGCGTAAAACTATTTTCAGTGTTAAAAGCTGATATTCGGGATTATCTGAATAAATATCGAAATTCACAATTTTTGGAATTAAATACTTAAAATTTCAATCAGCACTTAATTTACACAAATTAGCACCAGTTGCAGAAATTAACTATACCACTGTAATCAACACGAAATTCCATTCACTAGCTATCCTGGTCTAATTTCCGGAAAATATTTAATAATTAAATAATTTCTAAAATTAATTAAATAATTCAATTTAAATTCTAAAAATACCAACCTAGGCCGAAATTGCTAAATTAAATACCGAAACGGGTCTGGAAAATTCTTGAACCAATCTAGATAAATAATACAATTTATCTAGGCCATAGTTAATCTAATCTAACCACCTAACATGCATAATTAACTAATTAAATTGCTAATCTAATCTAACTAACCACCTAATCCCTAATTAATGTAACTAAATACCCCTTAAACATCATTAACCTACTAAGAAGAGTTTAGTGCATAAACTCACCGGTTTGTTGCAGAAACTGGTTCACCGTGATGACGGCACGACAACAGCCGAAACTCGGGTTTGCGGTGGCGTCTACATGCTTGAACCGGGCCTAAAATTGGCCCAACAAATCTCAGCCTAATCTGAGATTTGTTATTGAGTTGGGCTAGGCTTGCTTTGCGGGCTTGGGCTGCTGATTTGGACTGAAGACACAGGCTTCAAGTGGGTTGGATTGTGACTGAAATCCACTTGGGCTGCTGGCATGAGCGGGCTGGAAATTTCGTGGGCCTCTGCTGGGGTTTTGGGCTGAAGCTTGGGCCGAACTGCTGCTGTGAAGATGGGCCGAGTGGCTTCGGTTCGGTGGGAAGCTGCTCGGTCTTCGTTGAAGATGGTTGACCGAACAAACAAGACACAAGATGATGGGGCGGCAGAGAGAGAGAGGCTTCGGGTAAAGAGCAAATGGCAGAATGAAATTGCAAGGGGAAATGAAATAGAAGAAGAGCAGAGAGGGATGGTCGATGGAGGGAATGCACGAAGGAGTTGAGAGGGGATGGATAAGGAAGAGAGATGAAGCAAAAGTCAAGCTTAAAAAATCTAATTCATCATTTCTTGGACCAAAAAGTCTTAAAGTATATCCCTTATTGTCCCCCAATTATTTTTTTGAAGTATAAATCCACAATTATCCAAATTGATACCAATGTTGCACACCCCCATCCTAAGGTCCGAATTTCACATTTTGGGGCTTCAATTTCTTCATGAATTCTCCAAATCGACGTCCGATTTCGTTGAAGAAAAATCCCTTACAATTTTCTGCAAGTCCCCATCACCCAAAGACTTGGCTTGGAAGTCCAAATTCCTTCAATTTGGCCCATCTGGATTTCCGTTAATTTTTTGCAACATCCGAAACGATTTTCCGTAAAAATCCCGAAATCTTGAAAATTCTTCAGAGGATGAGTCAACGTTTCTAAAATGAGTCGTGATACGACAAAACTTTCAATTTCTAAAATCGGGTTCAAATTCACAATTAATTTCAATCCAATGCGATTTTAGCGTGACCTACTCTACCGGGTAGCTTTTAGGAATTTTTGGTGCAATTGACCCATGGTTGATTATTTTCAAGCAACATTGTACATCTTCGACACATTGGCGACTCTCGGTTGTCGTGAAAATCTTGAGGTTTCAAATACGGACACCAAGTACAGAAATAACAGAAAAATCGATCTAGCGTTGATCGACAAGAATTTTACAATTAGGTGGAATCACCCATAAACTAATCACATATTTCAATCGAATCGACCTATCTTTGGTCTCTGATCGATTTTTATGGTGCCGTAATGATCCTTGCAAATCAACACGGTCGAGCAACCGATTCTTAGTCGAATTCTTAAATCTATTGCATTTAGATTCCTTAATGACTCTCCGGATAGTCCAGTTATCTCATGAGTGATCAGCTCAGATGAAAGACCCGATTTATTTAATCGAAAACAAACTCTAAAAATTTAGGCTATCACAAGGTAAATCCAACCCTATACATCGTGGTGTCAAAGTATTAATCAACTCACAACTGAATAATGGTGAGTTTCCTCAACAAGTAATTATAACAGTGCAAAAAAAAAAAAACAATTATAACAGTGCCTTCCACAGTCGTTACTAGATATAACGTTTCATTCTAATGCAACGTGCCTAATTGAATTATTTTTTATTTACTTTTGTTGCCTACAGAAAATCACTGGAGTATTTATGAGAAATTGCACATTAAACTACGCATGGTTTAGAAACATCTTCCCAATATGGGCTATTGGAGAGCACCGAAGGCATT
The DNA here is from genome assembly GCA_014182405.2 of Eucalyptus sideroxylon. Classification (NCBI taxonomy): domain Eukaryota; kingdom Viridiplantae; phylum Streptophyta; class Magnoliopsida; order Myrtales; family Myrtaceae; genus Eucalyptus; species Eucalyptus sideroxylon. The sequence continues at coordinate 26,756,868 of CM024550.2, forward strand.
TTTTGTTCGCATAAAGCTTTGGACACGAGGACAATCATGACGTAATAAATCATCATACATAAACTCTATTCTCGTCAATTTAGATAATGCATGTTAGTCCTCTTTCTCACTTTCAATTGTGAAAAGTCATGTCCCAATTTCACCAAATATTATATGTAATCTTCTATTACTTGTGTACGTCAAATAATAGTACAAATCTCAAGTATACGGATTAGCAAAGCTAATTTCATTTCTAGCGTTTGTAATTCTACCATTTTACCACCGCCCGTGGTGGTCGCAATGGTTAAAGCTTTCTCCCCCAACGAGGGGGGAGGGGTTCGAAACCCCGCGCTCCCTGGGTCTGTGGTGGCGGCCCAGTTTGCTCTGTGTTTACTCCGCCGACTGTCAGTTGTACGGAGGTTTCTGGGTCATAAAAAAAAAAAAAAAGAGAGTTTATTACTCTTAATGTGCACATTACATAGTGAATCTGATCAAAAAAAGGTATAGACGAAGTTTTGATAAGCCAAAGCTCATGACTACAAAGGAGTCAAGTCTTCTATTCCTCTCATCCCCATCTTCAAAGAAAAGAACTATCGAAACGACATTTCCCTAGATAATAGCTAGATCGTAGCGATCTAAGTGAAATATATTTGCAACTGGGTACCTTCAATATAAACCCAAAGCTAAAAAGAAGGGAAAAATTATAATTTCAATTCTAAACTTATTGTATGAATTCCAATTAAATCTTGATCATTTCAATTGATTTGATGTAGTCCCAAACATTTAAATGAAAATTTAGTCTCAGTCTTTCAACTAAAACTTGCTTGAAATTATTAATATGGGGAATCCTATCATCACCAGCCACCATACATGTCACAGCCGGTGATCTAACGTGCACAAATTGAGTCAAAATGATGTTGTTTTACTTAATTTTATGAGTTTTCTTATTTTTGTTCTTTTGTTCTTTTTTCTTTCTATCCTATTTCTCACTTAAATTTAAAATATTATTTAAACTTGAAAAATTTATAATCAAATAATATGAGAATCTACTTATCAATATTTAGGTGTTGTGAAAGTTTTGAAAGCTTCGGGTAAAAAAGAAAAGTTAAAATGCATGAGCTGCAAGATTGAAGTTTACAAAGGAACAAGAAGTGAAAATTAACTCAGACAGCTATGAAGCACGGACACGTTGTCCGTGCTTCCGTGTCGTGTCTGACATGTGTCAGAGCGTGTCGGACACATCGACACACTCGGACACGGTCGGACACGCGGTCAACCTGTGTCGGATTTTCCAACACGGGGTCAACTTTTATTGACACGCGTGTCGACGCGTGTCCGGAAGACTGATGGAGGGTGGAGGCAAAGGAGGGCGAGGGAGCAGAGGCCGCGAGCATCGGCGAGACGAAGCCACAAACAGACCACCGCGACGGCGAGAGACGACTAGAGAAAGAGCCGAACAGAGAGAAAGAAGAGAGAAGGCAAACTTCCGCCGACGAGACGAAGCCACGAACGGACCACAGCGATGGTGAGAGACGGCCAAAGAGAGCGGTGAGGGCCGCCACTGTTGTGATGGATCGGTGACGAGAGGAAGAGGAGAGGAGGGAAGGGGGTCGTGCGGCGAGCGGCAAGGAGGATAGGGAAAGGAGGCTCGGTGGCTCGTTAAGGTTTTTCATAAAGAAATCCAAAAGAAATAAGAGAAAGGAGGTCTAATGGCGTGAGAGAGGGGAGGGGGGGAGAGTGACAGCTCACCCGTCACTTTGTGAAGTGGGGGTAGGGGAAAAAGTAAAACAAACTTGGGTGGAGGGAGAAAAGACGATCAAATGATACATAGTGCGATACAGTCAAAACAAGGTAACGAAAGAAGGGGGTGGATTTTGGGGATTATTTTTTTAATTGGAAAATTAAATAAATGAAATTAACAAATGATTTTAAAAATAAAAATATTAAATTTTGAATAATGATAAATTTTGGTCATTGTAAAAAATCATGGATTTATTTAAATAAATTGATTTTAGTTTCTTATTAATTATTAGTTTCATCGATAATTTTTGTTAAAATTAAAAAAATATTTCGCATTAATTATGAATATATCTTTCGAATTTCAAATGAATTGATTTGTTAATATTATTAGTGTAAATTTATTATAGGCTCTTTTTAATTAATTAATTATTTATGAATTTGAATCAAATTAATTAAAAATAAAAATATTAATTTAATATATAACGTGTCGCAATGTGTCGGAATTCTCTATTTTTTAGAAATGACGTGTCGACATGTCGTGTCGTGTCAGATACTCGTGCCGTGTCGCGTGTCGGTGTTACATAGTCAGACAGCCCGTACAGAGTCAAGCTAACATTGCTTCACCTCTTTAGAATATTAAGCATGTTATATGAGAAGTTTTGATTTATTGAACCTACATGAGCACAAGAAGCATGTGAATCTATTGAAAGATCAAAAATCGAGAGATGATTAGCATTTTATATTGACTTAGAATTTCCCAAGGAGAGGAGGGAATTCGATCTTTTAAAGAAGTGGGTGGATTGACTAACTTACAAGTTGCCCAAAATAAGGAAAAAAAATAGTAGCAAAAGAGACACACGGACAATATTTACTCTAAATTTTTGCTTTTTGTTTTTTTTTCTTTCCTTTTATATAACAAGTACAAGCTTTTCTTTTTGGTTGGTTCTCGTTGAAAGAGCTGAACTTTTTTCGTGGTTAGTTTCTGTACAATCCCCATTTTATATGCGAGAAGATCACGTAATCTTCAAGAACATTCAATGGTAGTTCATGTAGGATCTTGAGGATCGCCATTTGAGTTTGATCTTTAATCTGAAGTTGTTGCTACTTTCTTAAAGGAGATTGTTGTTAACTTGCATGCTAAGATTTTGCTCCAACCAGCAACCTTATTTACCAAGCCTAAAGTCAACCTTTTGTAACTATAATTGAATCTTTAGTCGTCAACACCAAAAACAGAGTTATCTAGGCCGGTCGGTAGTCTAGGATTATATGTAGGGAAATGAGTATGAGACAGGTCCATTATTTTTACTGAAGTGACGGAGCCATCTCAACTAATTAATTTCTCCGTGAAAGCGGGTAACCTGATTACCCGGTTTAATGGGAAATCGATTTTTATTTAATCCAAACGTTCCGGCATGAACTTTCCCTAAAAAAAAAAAAAAAATTCGGTGGGGTTTCTTAAGAGAAAGGAAAAGAAAGAAAAAAATAAATATAATTAATCAGCGAGTCAATAGCTTATATTTATTATATCATCCTACAAGATTCGATGTAAATCATTTTCATGTTACTAAATTAATGACATTTGAGTGTTGATAACTCATCATCCCAGTTAAGATGGTCAATTGTGTTTTAATTAATAAATTAGTGCCAGATACCAAACATGAATCTTTTTATTTTATGATATATCAAAAGCCTATACATATCAACTTTTTTTTTTTTTGGTAACTGAGAACTCCACTATGGGCCCTCATGCTCGGATGGCATTGAAGGGCCAAGCCCCTATACCTTGGGGAAGACTAGCCAACATCCCACCGCCAGGGCCCCCACTTAAATCCCTAGCAACTGCGAGTTTTGAACCCTCGATTTCGGCGATGAATGAAAGATTCTCACGCAACTGCCCACGGGTAGGTATCATTTCGTGATAGACAAGTGTAGAATGTCGTAAAATGCAAAATTTTAACTTTATGACATTATAAAGGTGCTTACTTCATCTAATTTTATTTAAGATAAAAATGTTCAAAAGAGTACCCCCTCTAGTTTACAACATTTTGCCTATCGAAACTAAAATGCAAAACGTCTTAAATTTATCAATATATTTTACGATGTTGAAATGTTTAATCGTAACCAAGAGCAAATGCTATTCTTTTGCTTTATACGGTATTTTGCAAAGAGGAAAAATTATTAAAACAATCTTAAACCTATTGTAATTTTTCCAATTTAATCCTAAACATTTTTTTTCCAATTATGTCATAAATCTTTTGAAATTGTGTCAATTCAATCCATCTGACCAAATTTGGCCAATGAGGACTGACATGGATGTTGGCCAATGCCGATCGTCTAACCAACGCTAACGTGACAATTTTTAAATAATATTTTATTTTTTGAATTCTTTTATTAATTTTAATTTCTTTTTTTTTTTTTCCTTTTTTGAATTCTTGCTATCATGGTGCTAGGCAACCTTGCCCTCACCCAATGACGACTTGCCCTCGCCTAGCCATGGTGGGGCTCGCTCTCGCCCAAATCTAGGGAGGGTGAGCCTTGCCATTGTAGTGTAGCAACAATGAGGGCAAGCTCACTCAGGATGGCAAGGGAGAGGTCGTCTAGTGCCACAACGGCAAGGCTTGGCCTCCTAGATCTAGGTGTGGGGGGCTCGACCTCACCCAGCGACGACGAAGGCAAACTTGCCCGTGACGACGAGGGTAAGCTTGCCCGCGATGGCTAGGCTGCAACCTCATCGGCCATAAGATAAAGAAGAAAAAAAAAAAACTATTAATAAAAAGGGTTAATACCTTTAAAAACCTCAAACTGGTACACTCGTGACAAATTTATCCCAAACTATTTTTTTTACCATGAAAAACCTCAAACTTGTACACATGTGACACATTTACCCCAATTAACTATAAAAAAAACCTTAAACTAGTACATTTATAACAAATTTACCCCAAACTAATTTATTCGACCACAAAAAACCCCAAATTGGCAAATTTGTGACTAATATACCCTCCGAAAAATTAGATTAATACCACAAAAAAATCACAAAAATTATAAATTATGACAAACAGAGTGTAAAATCCCAAATTGATATACCGGTCAATTGTCACATGTTATTTAACTTTATAATTTAATAAGAAAATTTAACTAAAACTAACAGAGGGTAAATTTGTCAAAGGTATACCAATTTGGGGTTTTTGTTGATCAAAAAAATAGTTTGGGGTAAATTTGTCATAGGTGTACCAGTTTGGGGTTTTTCAAGATATTAACCCTAATAAAAAACTCGAAAAGATAATATATTTTTTTTAAATTGCTACGTTAGCGTTAGCCAGCATCCATGTTAGTGCCAGCTAGCCAAATTTGGCTAACTGAATTGGCCAAAAAAAAGTTTTAGAACTGAATTGGAAAAATTGCAATAGATTTATTACTATTTTGATGATTTTCCGTTTGTGTATATGGCATTTGCTTCATAAGCAAGTGTAAAAACAATGTAACATGTTATTTTTTATAATCATGATGTCATGAAATTTCGTAATAGAAAAAAGTATAAATTTGTTAATCGTAAGAGGCCACCATTGTTTGTCCTAACTATATTGAAAGTGCAATAAAACAAAAACGAAAGATTCTTTAGTACAATAAAAATCCTATTTTGTAATTTCCAAAATTTCCTCTGATTGCCATTCATTTTTTCTTTTTTGGTCTGAAACTTTATTGAATTTAGAACTAGGCTAAATGCCAAATGAGCCCAACAAGTTGGCTCTGGTACAAAGAAGGTCTAAAAGAACTTGAGGAGGAGTAGAAAGCCAATTTCTGTGAAGGTCTCCTATAGCCTTTGGCTAATCAATCTGCCACCAAATTAGCCTTCCTATACCAATGAGCCAGCCTAATATCAGGAAAAGAAAGCAACAAGGCATTTCACTCTTGGATAAGAATTCGAAGCTCTCAAGAAACGTGATTAGTACGTTGAAGGGTTATCATCAGATCAAGACCGTCAGACTCAACTTCTAAGGTTTCGTGGCTTCTGGTATAAGTGTATTAGGGATTTCCGATTGCCCATTCTTTGAAAACGTCTTTTGTGGCCACAATCACACCGACATTGATTGGGAATAACCATACCAGTCTTCCTAGCAAGGTTCTTATATGTATTTTGTTGCTTCTTGTAGGAGATGACCTAATTTTTTTCCATTGGGCATTTCCAAGGGAAGTCTTCAAAGAGCGAAAAATAGTTACCTAAATACTGTTTGAAAAAAATAAAGGATTGGAATATGAACATGGACTGTTTCTATTAATAAGGAACGAAGTAAAAATTAATAAGAAAGTCTCTACTGAATGAATCTTTCATCCTTTTTTAGCCAAATCTCCTTCTGTCTTTTCGGGTTGCTGTGGGGGCACCTTCTTTAACGATCATGTCATTTTTGGAGGCACTTAATTAATGGTTTGATCAAATGTATTTTTAAGGTGAGTTCCACATAAATAGGTGGGGTTGCTTTACTTTTCCTGGGCCTAGAGTGTGTTGCCGTCGAGAAGAATCTCTATATATTTCTAAGTTATTGATCTCCGTTATCTATTATGATAAACAATTTATCGAACAATAAAATAAAAACACAAGAAATAAATCAAATACTGAATTTATGCGGTTCAATCAATATGACCTGCTCTGTGGGAAGAATAACATAAGACTCCACTATAAACCACATGATCAAATAAATATTATAATCCCACCCAAGTCAAACAAGCATTTGTCTGTGTTTTTTAACCTCCAATTACACCAAATAACACAATATTTAATTCTTCCACTTGTAATAATTTCTCAATCTCTTAAATGAACTAACAAATCTTGCCACAAAATTTATTGGCTACCAAATACTCTCGAATTCGCACTCGAATATAATTCCGGGCTAAATTGTACCTTGAATTTGCGCATGCAAGGCACACCACCATACACCAATGGCTTGAATACCAAAACTCATGATTGAATATAATCATATACCTGCAACAAATTAGGAAACTCTATGGGCATTTTCCTTTCTAAATCCTACGAGAAAAGCGATTTCCTTAGTTAGAAAACTTTTTCTCATTCCATCTTTTTTTTTTTCTTTATTTCCGAATTTTCATACATCCATTGATAAAGAGTGGACATCCCTAATAGGAAATCTCTATGTGAGTTTGGATTTTGTTTGGTTATTCAGATTTCTAGTTATGATAGAACTAGATAGAATAAGATATGAAATCACGGATTTTGCTACATCTAGATTTTGTGAATTGTAATGATAAAGCTTAATACATTCACATCATATCTTTGTCCAAAAAAAAAATCACATCCTATCTTTGAAAAAAAATCACATCCTATCATGCAATGTAAATGAACCTCAAAATTGCACAAATGGAGATAGTAAGAAATTCTCACGATACTCTTTCATCATTTTTGTTTGCAAATTCTTTTTTTTTTCCTCTCTTTCTTAATTCTTTTTTCCCTTTTCATCATTCTACATAAAAATTTATTAAATAGTAAACTATACTAATATACATAAATTTTGTAATTTGTTACATTTTTTGGAAAAATTACCCAAAAAAGTCATATATATTGTACTTTTTGCCAATTCATTCATAAACCTTTTAATTATACCAATTGAGTTTATCTAGTCAATTTTGGCTATAAATCGCCGACACAGATGTTGACCATTTTATTTAGTATGGCCAATGCTGACATGGATAATTTTTATATTTTTTTCGAATTTTTATTTTATTTTTCCTTTTTTTCTTTTCTTCTCTTTTCCTTCTTTACTTGTTTTTACTATGGCTAGAAGGGTGGCCAAGCCCTTGGCGATTCTTTTCTTTTTCCTTTCTTCTTTTTTTCCTTTTTTTTTTTTACTTTTTATTTACTATGGCTAAGAAGAAAAGAAAAAAATAAAAAATAAAAATTTGAAACAATATTAAAAAATTAAAAAAAAAAATTGTGCATGTTATCACCGGCCATTAAAATGGCCAGTGTCAATGTTAGCGTTTCCTGCCAAAATTGACCTTATAGACTTAATTGGCATAATTAAAAAGTTTAGGACTGAATTGACAAAAGTACAATAAATTTTGGAACTTTTTGATAATTATCCCTTAATTTTTTACAAACTTAAGGTTCTTTCTAGTTAACACTTTGACCACATATTCATTGGTCCTTTACCTTGATACTAACAACATTTACTAATTTTATAGTTATAGTGTACATAAATACATATAAAGGTTCTTGAAACTATAATAATTGTTAATGGTTTACTTAGTTAATTTTTTATTAGGCCATTTTCTTTTTGAACTTAATGAAATAGAAAAGTTTAGGAGAAATTGAAAATAGGGTTTTGATAGAGCAAGATTAGTAAATTGCTCATTTGCATATATGAAAAAAATGAGAATGAAAAGATTTTGCAAAATCACCTGATCACAATATAATGAGCTATCAATCAATGAAAATAATTTATTCACATGGGGTAAATAAATTTTGCACACTTATATATGGAAAAGTAACATATGTCAATATTTGAACTTGTTTCTTGATGTTGTTTATAAGATAGAAAAAAAATAATTTTTGAAATTTCAATAAGTGAAAATAAGATAATCAATTTGTGCATTTGTCGAATACATGAAATGACTAATTTTAGTTAGTATAATTGTCAAACCCCAAAACCATCAAGAATAGGGGATGACATGCCTATCCTTCCACCCAAAGGATGCAACCTCAAATCACAAAAATCCAACTCTCAAAAGTCTCCTCTTCAATATCTCTCTTGTATTACTAATCGCTAGGTAAAGAACCTCAAAAAGATTGAAAAAAAAAAATAAAGGGGTGAGTGACCATAGCTCAGTGAGTAGTGTATCTATTCTAATTAGATCAAACATTCACTATGCACTTTTACAAACACAATATCACCATTTATCAATCCTAAGGTTAGAGTATTATACACGTAATATATCAAAAGTAGATTATACCTTGCCAACAAACTTTTCTATGTAAAATCAATAATAAAATCTATTCACAATAACAAATCAACTATCAATGGTCTATTCCATTGACTAATCTCATTTAATCACACATCAATGATCTACTTCATCGACTAATCTCAATTCACATGTCAATGGTTCACTCCATTAACCAAACTCAAATCACATGTTCATGGTCCATTCTATTGACCAATCTCATGCTCATCATGTCACGCCCTATACCTCGAGCACATGCCCATCCCTCGATGGTCGATAAAATTTGTGATGTCTCAGGATGCGTCGCCGACCCATTCAATTTATTGCACACATGGAAGAGAATAAACAAATCCCCTGATAGTAAACAACATGGAATAGAAAAGCAGGAAAATGGATTCACAACCAAAACACATTTTTATATATACACTGAGTCATATACAAAAGTCTACCAAAAGACATATACAAATGTCTAGAGTAAAAAGGGACTACGGAGACTCTAAACTCCAAGCTCTCCAGTCCTTGGCTCCAGGTCCTCCACGGCACCATCAGGGGTGTTGATGTCTAGAGGGTGCCCTATCTCCCATTCCCCTGTTCCAACGGGAGGCCCGTCAAAACCACCTATAGGACCCTCTCGACTCCCATTAGGCTTGTGAAGGTACCACGCCTTGAAACAATGAGGTACCAGGTGGGGTAGACCCTCATCAACCCAAACAGTGGACTCCATAAGCTCACAGGTTAGGTCAGTCCCAGAAACTGAGAAATAGGAACGCTTAGGTCGGTCCTAGAAATTGGGAAATAGAAACGCTAGAAATCTATCTCCCTCGGAACCCCATAGCATACATGACGCTGCTCCATCTAAGGACCTGAAAAGAAATGAGCTCCCAACAGGGTGAAATAATATCTCAACAAGTTCACCCCTTAAACTCCAACTAGGAAGAAAATACGCCTAGAGGCGTCCTAACCACATAACCGCACAACAATAAAGACTCACCTCGTCTCAACTCCTCCTTGCATGTCAGCACTATTCATAACATAGACATGAGCAGTAATCAAGTTCAAGTAATTGAAATGCCACACTCAATCTCAAACGATCATAGGGAACTTGATTATAGGGCCAAATCATTATGACATGTCCCATACCGTGTCACACAATTTTCTCCCATAATCCGGCACGCCTAATTCAACCAGTCTCGTGTTCCTAGTTTTGATCTTGGCCCAATGGGCATGACCTACTCAATGTTCGGTGGTTTTCTGGTGTAGCCAGGTGTCGTCTCACCCCATTGAGTATGGCAACGTCTCTATCAAATGGCAATCTCGAAGGAGTATCGATCCAAAATCTACTACAACCGACTTCTGTTGTCTAGGGGCAACCCATATAGGGCAACGTTCGGTGTAAGCGCTCACGACTGGTTCTCTTAAGCAACATACGTCCACTCAATTACAGCCAAGGACATCATGCATTATACTCAGATGTCTCAATTAAGATAATGCACTTGGCCCATTTTTTTTCGTATTAAAAACACTCGGTGAAAAATAGTCGTGTGTGAGTACATGGTCAAATCAAACTTGAAAATTTGATATTCTCCCTTTTAAAATCCCACAATTTGATATAATACTTAAAACCATTTTTGGTGTTAAAACCCAACACCCGGGATTTTTTAATTAAATATAAAAAATTCACAATTTTGGAATAAATAACCAAAATTCTAGTCACTACTCAATTTGCACAAATTAACACTCAATTGCATAAACTAAACACACCAATGCAATCAGCACGAAATTCCGGTTACCAGCTATCCTGGTATAATTTCCGAAAAAATATTAAATAATTAAATAATTTCTAAAATTAATTAAATAATTCAAATTAAATGCGATAAATACCAACTTAGGTCGGAAATGCTAATCTAACCACCTAAATAGGCCTAGAAAATTTCCAAACCTATCTAGATAAATAGTATATCCTATATAGTCCTTAATTAATTTAATCTAACCACCTAACATGCATAATTGAATAATTAAATCAATAATATAATCTAACCATATAATCCCTAATTAGCCTAAACTAATCACTATTTAAGCATAATTAACTCCATAAGTAGAGTTTAGCAAGTAAACTCATCCATTTTTGCGATCCAGTGAGTCCACGGTGATGGCGATGCAAAGGCAGGTGATAACTAAGCCTGCGGCGACACCAACGGAGGATTGAGCTGGCCTGCAAATGGGCCTAGAAGGCTCACGGCCCTTGCTGGCTTTGGCCATTGAACTTGGGCTGAAGGGGCTGCTCGAGCGGTTGAAAGCGACAAGGAGGGGCGAGGATGGTTGCAATAGCTCAGGCGAGGCTCGATGGTGGCAGACGGTGGCTAAAACAACAATGGCAAAGCTCCAACGGGCTAGACAGAAGCTCGATAGCCACCTAAGGTGCGACAAGAGGCGAGATGGTCCTGGACGAGCGAACGGCGTGCATGGGGGATGGCGTGGCTCGCGGGCAAGCAGGCAGCTGGCAATGGCAACTAGAGGCGGTCAATAGTGAAGAGGGAGCTGTTGGCTAGTTTTCCTAGTTCTCTCAAGCTCTCAATAGCACACACATGGAGAAAGGAAGGCTGAAGGGGAAGAAGATGGGTTGCTTGTCAAGGGGGGGCCACCAATGGCCACACAAGTCTCTCTAAAATATCTAAACACTTAACACACTTGGCCCACCACCTTGGTTGTCATCTAAGGTCTCTTGGCAGCCCTCAAGCTTCCTCAACACACTTCCCAAATGGTCCAAAAGTGTGCTACACCCTTGGCCTACGAATTTTAGGCAACCTTCATCCAATTTGCTTCAATTCCTCTCCAATTGGACCTAAATTGGAGTCCATAATTCCACCCAAGATGCCATCGTCCCCCTCATGAATTTTCCTCATCAACTTATCCAACTTGAATCCCAAAAACATGACAAAAAATGACCCTATAATTTTCCCGATAAAAAAAGGTCCTACTTTTAATTTTCACTCAAAAATCTTAGTTTGCAGAAAAAATTTTAGAATGTGAGTCAACATTCCTAAAATGAATCGTGACATGATAAAACTTTAAATATTTGAAATCGGGTTCAGATTCGCAATTAATTTCAAATGGACGCGATTTTAGCGTAACCTAACCTACCGGGTAGCTTTTATGAATTTTTTACGCAATTGACCCGTGGTCGATTATTTTCGAGCCACATTGCATATCTTTGACATATTGGCGACTTTCGGTTGTCGTGAAAATCTCGAAATTTCGAATACGAGTACATGGTACAATAATGATAGAAAAATCGGTTTAGTGCCGTTCGATAAAAATTTTGCAATTAGGTGGAATCACTAACACACTAATCACATACCTCTGTCGAATCAACCTATCTCCGGTCTCTTATCAATTTTGACGGTGCCGTAATGACTCTTGTAGATTAGCACGGTCGAGCAATCGATTCCTGGTCAAATTCTTAAGTCTATTGCGTTTAGATTCCTTAATGGCTTCACTTGATAGAATAGTTATCTCGTGAGTTGCCAACTTAGAGAAAAGAACAATAAGCGCGTCGATAAAAGGCCAAACTTATTCAATTGAAAGCAAAACCTGAAGATCAAGATGTCATAACTCTTCACATTTTATAAAAATTTTGTCATCGAAATTTAAACCATTACAAATTTTTAAACAAAAAGGTGGGGGTATTGCCATCTCATCGAATCTTCACTTTCCTAGGTTGCTCCTTTTATATTGTGGTGTTACTAGACCACTTTAACCAACGGGATCGCCTGGGTGCATAAAACCTGTTCTTTCTAATGCATAATCCGAACTAGTCTTTCCACGTATGACACTCTGTTGTCCACATCTAACTCTTCAAAATTCAGCACGTGGGTCGGGTCAGGTTCATATTTTCTCAACATCCACACGTGAAAGGCATCATGCACTTGCACCAACCTCGGCGGCAATGCAAGACAATATGCTAGAGTCCCTATTCTTTCCAGAATCTCGAAAGGACCTACATACCTCAAACTTAGTTTTCCCTTCTTGCTGAAGCACGAAGTACCCCTCATCGGTGACACCTTTAGAAAGATGTGCTCACCAACTTGGAATTCTAATGGTCTTCGACGCTTATCAACGTAGCTTTTCTAGCGGCTCTAAGTGGTCTTTAATTTGTCTCTGATAATGGCAACTGCATCCACTGACTGCTAGGCTAACTTTGGGCTTGTGATCTTTCGTTCTCTGACCTCATCCCAACAAACTAGCGTTCTACATGCTCTGCCATATAATGCTTCGAAAGAAGCCATCTGAATGCTCTGTTGGTAGCTGTTGTTGTAGGCAAACTCGACGAGGTGAAGCTATTCTTCCTAGCCTCCTTTGAAATCCAACACACACACTCTTAATAATTCTTCAAGGGTTTGAATCATCCTCTCCGACTGGCCATCCGTCTGAGGATGATAGGCCGTACTGTACTGCAACTTCATTCTTAAGGTAGCTTGCAAACTTTTTCAAAAGGCAGCTGTGAACCTCAAGTTTCTATCAGATGTAATTGTCACCAGCACTCTATGCAAATGCACAATCTGACGCACGTACAATTATGCATGCTTGTCTAAATCAAGATCCTTTCGTACGGCAATGAAGTGAGCCGACTTTGTCAATATATCAACCACTACCCAAATAGAATCATTACCCCTCTTACTCCTTGGTAAACCCATCACAAAATCCATTGTGATGTGTTCCCATTTCCATTCAGGAATCTCAAAAGGTTGTAGAAGTCATCCTGGCTTACAATGATGCGCCTTCACTTGCTGGCATGTTAGACACTTAGTGACATGCTTGATGATGTCTGCTTTATATCAGACCACTAATAATGTTGATGCAGATTCTAATACATCTTTGTACTATCAAGATAAATGCTATAATTGCTACAATGAGCTTCTAATAAGATCTCTTCCTTAAGCGCTGCATCCTTAGGTACACACAATCGTCCTTGGAATTTTAGTGTTCCATCTTCAGAAATCTGAAAATTAGCCTTTCTTTTTTCGATATCCTCTTGCAGGATTTTCTAAACATCTGGGCCTGTCAACTGAAGCATCTTGATTTTGATTTGCACTTCTGGCTCAATTCTAAGGGTGGTCATAAGATTTGCAAGGTGGCCTACCTCAAATTTGAAAATCGAATCCCGAGCTCTCTCGAGTAAAATCCATTCCTTGAGCATCATCTGTGCGACTGAAGACTTCTGACTCAAAGCATCTATGACCCTATTCATCTTTCCAGGGTGATACAAGATATCACAATCATAGTCCTTCAGAAGTTCCATCCAGCGACGCTGTCTCATATTTAACTTCTTATGAGAGAATAGGTATTTGAGACTTTGATGGTCAATGAAGATCTGAAATCTTTTTCCACACAAATAATGTCTCCAAATCTTTAGAGTGAAAATGATTGCTGCTAGTTCTAAGTCATGCGTCGGGTAATTCAGTTCATGAGGTCTTAGCTGGCAAGACGCGTATGCAACAACTCTGCCATACTGCATTAACACGCAACCCAGTCCTCTAAGTGACGCATCACTATAGATCTCGTATCATCTAGATCTAGATGGAATCATCAATACGGGTGCGATAGTCACCTTCTGCTCAAGCTCTTGGAAACTGTGCTCACACTTATATGTCCATACAAATTTCTCTTCCTTCTTCAACAGTCGAGTCAATGATGAAGCTAATGCTAAGAACCCTTCCATGAACCTTTTGTAATATATTGCCAAACCCAAAAAGCTTATGATCTCTGTCACGGTAGTCGATCTTGGCTAGTTGATAACTGCTTCGATCTTGATCGGGTCCATGGAGATTCCTTCGCTTGAAATAACGTGACCTAGGAACGGTACGCAAATCAACCAAAACTCGCACTTACTGAACTTAGCATTTAACTCGTGAATCCTCAGAGTTTGGAGTACCATCATCAAATGCCTCTTGTGCTCCTCAGGGCTTCTCGAGTACACCGGGATATTGTTGATGAACACGATCACAAACTGATCCGGATACTCTTTGAACACTCCGTTCATCAGATCCATGAAACTAGCTAAGGCGTTCGTCAAACCAAATGACATTACGGTGAACTCATAATGGACATATTGAGTACAAAACACAGACTTCTATATGTCTTCCTTTTTGATCCTCAGCTAATGATAACCCATCCTCAAGTCGATTTTAAAGAATATCGATGCTCCTTGCAACTGATCAAACAAGTCGTCGATCCTCAACATGAATACTTGTTCTTGATCGTCACCTGATTGAGTTGGCAATAGTCAATGTATAGACGCAATGAACCATTTTTCTTCTTCACGAATAGAACTGGTGCTTCCCAAGGTGATGTAGTGGGACGTATGAATCCCTTATCCAACAACTCATGCATCTACACCTTTAGTTCTTTCAACTCAGATAACGCCATGTGGTAGGGAGCCTTAGAGATTGGCTCTATCCCTGGGGCTAACTCAATCACAAACTTAATCTCCCTTTTTGGCTGTAGGCTTGGCAATTCTTTTGGAAACACGTCTGGAAACTCTTGTACAATAGTAATGTCCTGGATCTTCAGCTCCTCAACTGTCATATCCACGACAATCACCAAGTAACATTGACAACCCCCGTCTAACAAACGGGTTGCCTCAAGCAACAAGATCAAGGTAATCGAGGATCCTCCTCGACTCCCAATAAACTCAAAACTTTCAAATGCTAATGGGTTAAACTGAATCGCTTTATGACACCGGTCCATCTTAGCTCGTTGTTTGGTGAGCCAGTCCATGCCAATTATCACATCAAAATCATACATGGCTAAGACTATCAAATCTATTATCCCCTCTCACTTAACAATCACTAACTTGTAACCAGAACAACCCATTGTAGACAGCATCTTATCCTTTAATGGTGTAGATATGCCAACCACTGACTCTAACAACTCATGACTCAATCCTACCAGATTAACAAATTGCTCAGCTATAAATGAATGAGTCATGCCAGGATCAAATAAAGTATAAGTAGCATAGTCGTTCAACGAGACCGTACCTATAATCATATCAGACGAATCCTCTGCCTGTCCTCTGGTGATGGTGTACACCCTTCCCTGCAATGGAGGTCTATTCGGTCCACCTTATTGTGCAATCTACGGAAAAAATCCTCGGTTCTAACCCATCGACGGTGGCAGCGGACGGTGGCAGCGGTGGCAACTACGATCCCATTGGCCTTTTGGGACAATTCCTAGCCATGTGACCCTATTGGCCACACTCAAAACAAGCACCCAACCTAGAATGGCACAGGGCTGACCTATGTCTTATTTCGCAAAAACAACACATACCATTATGTCTTTACGTTGACTTTCCTATTCCAGCCTTCCTGTTGGGTAGAATAGGATACCTTCCTCCAATCATAGGTCTTTTCCTAAACCTACTTCCATCCATATTCGAACCAAGCTGCGACCCAGATGTAGCGGCTTGTTTGTTCTGGTCTCTCTTTATTAGTTGGACCCGTTTATGCAGGTCGTTATAGTCCTTCAAATTGAATGGTACTAGCGGACTCCTCAATTCTAGTCTGAGCCCATCTCTAAACCTTCTAGCTTAGTCTATCGGATCCTCAATTAGTATAGGGGCATACTGTGATAGTTCAACAAACTTCGTTTCGTACTGATCTACTATCATCATACCTTGGAAAAGACACTGGAATTTCGCCATCTTCAGTTCCCTAGCATTGTTAGACAAGTACTTGTTGTTGAATACTTTGACGAAGGCATTCCATTCCGAAACCACACCTTTTAGGAACACTACTCCTCTAGTGGCCCTCCACCAAGTGCTTGCGTTACCCTGCAACTAATATACTGCAAGGACGACCTTCTCCTCCTCTGTGCACCTCAGCAGTGCAAATGCATTTTCTAAGTCCTAGATCCAAAGAGCTATAGTTTTGGGGTCTCCTGCACTAGTGAACATTGGCGGGTTCAATTTCAAAAACTGTTCAACAAGCGTATGCATTAGCCTCTCTCTCTCCACAACCACGTTTGTCACACCTCGATCCTCCGAGTGCATACCCATCCTCACTGATCGATTAATAGCGACGTCCCAAGATGCATCGCCGACACATTAATTTTAATACACATGCGGAAGCAATTTAAAAATCCCCAAACAACAACAATATGGGATAAAAAAGCAAGGCCATAAATCACAACCAAAATAAGCCTTTCTATAAACAAACAGTTTATATACAATGCCAGGCTATTTACAAAAATATCGGCTCAACAAATGGGAACTATCTTATGACCCTCTAGTCAGACACATTCACCGATTCTTCAATCTCCACCTTCTCAGACTTCGAGGCTTCTAGTCCTCCACCAACACCATCTAAGGACTTGAAAATGGTTATACAATAACCGATGAGACAGTGTCTCAGCAAGTTCCACCTCCTAAGACCTGACCAGGAAGAAAATATGCCATAAGGTTGCCTAAGCACAAACACGAGTCGGAGGTCTTACCTTTGTCTCTATTCCTTCCTGCAAGTCAGTATATCTCATAGATACATAAATCACATCAACCAATCAATTTAATCAATTGGATCGAACTATCGATTAATCGACTCAGTCGATTATATGTCATCACAACCTTTTTTCGATCGGCCCAATCAATACTATCTATAAAGTTCGACCACCTTGCAGACAGCTTACTCTAAGCTGAAAATAAATAGTAGCTTGCCTCATGGCTAATAAATAGTATACCGTTCTTTCTCTAAGATGACATATGGAGTCATCGAGCTGATATGCATACTGACAATGCTCACCAAAGCTGTGCAAACCTTATTTTACTCACCGAAGCTGTGTGAATCTTAAGGCATACTACCACTCTAAGTTGAGGTATCAAGCCCACAGGCTGATACGGTATACTATTGTAGTCAATCATCATACCCGATAAAAATACTCGTGTGTGGATACACTTTCGGCCTTAACTGAAATACTATAATTTCCATTCCATAAATCCCACAATTTTATATGATCCACCAAAATATTTTTGGAGCTGTAAACTGACGCCCGGTAATTTTTCCATTAATTACTGAAATTAAATAAATTTAGGAATAGATTCCTAAAATACAAATCACGCACAATTAGCACAAATTAAAGCTCAATTAAATAAACATATAACATCATTGCAATCGGCATAAAATTCCGGTCACCGACTATCCCGGTCTAATTTATGGAAAATAATTAATCAATTAAATAGTTACATAAATTAATTAAATAATGTCAATAAGTACCAAAAACACATACTTAGGCTCGTAAAGCCTAATTATATGCTGGAACGGGCCCGGAAAAATTATGAGACTCGTTAAATAAATATTAGAACATATCTACTTGCTAATTACATAAAACTAACCACCTAACATGCATTGGTAATTAATTAATTCCCTAAACCATTCTAATTATCCACTAAACCAATCTTCATCTAAACTAATCAACCCTTAAACGACATTAACCTCCTAAGCGATGATTAGTGAGTTAAACTCACTTATTCGATGATCCGCTCGGATCGAACTGACGGGGGTGAGGCGAGGATCAATTATCTCCAAGACGAGCTTGGCAATTAAGGTCCGGAACACCTCCAAGACGGGCCAAAGATGCTACTAGAAACCCACTCCTTTTACTTCTGTTTTGGGCTGAAAGAAAGGAAAGCAGGGATTGGTTGAGGCGAGAAAGGGTGGAGGAGGCAGCAGGGATCGGTCGCGGGTCTAGGCGGGGCTCGGCGGGGCTTAAACGGCAGCTGGCGGTAGCTCACGACAAGTGAGACAGCAAGATTGGACGGCAGAACAAGTGACTAAAGTGTCAAGGTCACGCGGTGAGGTGTGGCGATGTGCACACGAGGCGTGCGACAGTGAGGACTTCGACTAGTTCTCTCTACAGAATTGGAAGTCCTCAAAGCACAATGAAGAAAAAGGATGGGCAGTCGACCGGCCTTAAGGGAGAGAGGGAGGAGATAAGGGAGCAAAGGGCCTACCAAGCCTTCAAGTCCCTCTTTTTGTCCCCTTGACCATTCTCCTCCACCAGCTGCATCACTTGGCTATAAATCAGCCACCAAAGTCCCTTCTAGATAGCCTGAAATGGTCCAAAAGTCATGGTAAGGGGGGTTACGAATTTGGCTTGGTCTTGCATCATTGGACATCAAATACTTCTTGAATCCATCCAACTCATCTTGTATAAATTCCATTATTGAGTCAATAATCAAATTGATATTTTTCCTCACTAATTGAACCATCTTGCATCCCCATTGCAAGATCAAAATCGGTCATTGGACTTTTCTGAACAAAAACGGCCCTCCAACGACATTGTTCCAAAAAGTCTTGGTTTGCAAAAACATCTTCTAAGACTGAGTCGACATTTCTAAAATGATTTGTGACATGACAGAACTTTCGATTTCTAAAATCATATTCAAATTCGCGATTCATTTCACTTTGGCACGTTTTTAGCGTGACCTAGGCTACCATGTAATTTTTAGAAATTTTCAGTGCAAATGAATCTTGGTTGTTGTGAAAATTTTGAAGATTCAAATACAGACACAGGGTATCAAAACGATAGAAAAATCAGTCTAATGCTGGTCGACGAGAATTTTTCAATTTAGTGGAGTCACCCACGTTTAGCCACGCATTTCAGTTAAACCAACCTATCTCTGATCTCTAATTGATTTTTCAAACTATGCCGTAATGACCTATAAAAATGAGTACGGTCGAGTGGCCGATTCCTAGTCGAATTCTCAAGTCTATTGCATTAAAATCCCTTAATGGCTTCCCCAAATAGTCTAGTTATCTCGAGAGTGATCAACTCTGAGAACAACATTATAGGTGCGTCGATGAAAAGTCTGATTAATTTAATTGAAAGTATAACTGTAAAATCCAAGATGTCACAATGGTCCCAAGTGGAACTTCGATAGGTAAGGCGGTAGGTGTGGCTACAGCTATGACAACGGCGGTAGTAGCAACATCAACGGCGGCAATAATGGTGGCTGTTGTAATGGCAGTTGAAGCGGTGGTGGTGGCACCTTGATTTTCGGCCTGCTGCCCTACCACATTCCCAAGTGTCTCTAGTGCCTGTACGATCCCGTCTATCCTAGGATCACCAAGGGCTATTACCCTAATGCCAATTAGATGCGGTGCTATTCCACTAGCACTAGCCTGAATCGGTGCTCTACCACGACCCCCTCGAGTACCAACCCTAGTAGGTGTCCTACTTTGAGTCGCAAGTCCAATGGTCCTTTTCCTAGGAGTCATCTGCTCCTAATCAATGATTATACAGGATTCTTACAGAAACCTGCTTTCCAATTCCACACAGAATTAGAAGTTGAGCAATCTTCACAAAACAATCTGGTAAACAGCCATCACTCAAATGCATCAGCGTAAAATAAAGGTCATTCATATTAACTATCCCAAAAACCCATCGTATTTTATCACTCCAACTACCAACCAACTCTAATACCACTTCGAGCGGGGATGTCACACCTCGTACCTCGAGTGTGTGCCCATCCCTCGATGGTTGATAAAATTTTTGACATCCCAGGACGCATCACCGACTCATTCATTTTATTGCACACATGGAAGCGAATAAACAAATCCCCATACAGTTAAACATCATGGGATAGAAAAGCAGGAAAATAGATTCATAACCAAAATACACTTTTATATACACAATAAGTCATATACAAAAGTCTACCAAAAGAAATATATACAAAAGTCTAGATCAAAAAGGGACTATGGAGACTCTAAACTCTAGGCTCTCCAGTCCTCAGCTCCGAGTCCTCCACGACACCATCAAGGGTGTCGATGTCCAGAGTTTGCCCTATCTCCCATTCCCCTATCCTGACAGGAGGCCCGTCCAAACCACCTATAGGAACCTCCCAACTCCCATCGGGCTTATGAAGGTACCACGCCTTGAAACGATGAGGTACTAGGTAGGGTAAACCCTCATCGACCCAAATAGTGGACTCCACAAGCTAACGGGTCAGGTTGGTCCCAAAAACTAAGAAATAGGAGCGCTGGAAATCTACCTCCCTCGGAACCCGATAGTGTACATGATGCTCCATCTAAGGACTTGAAAAAAAAATGAGCCGACAACGAGGTGAGACAATGTCTTAGCAAGTTCACCCCTTAAACTCCAACTGGGAAAGAAATACGCCTAGAGGCGTCCTAACCACATAACCGCACAATAATAAAGACTCACCTCGTCTCAGCTCCTTTCTGCATGTCAGCACAATTTATAACATAGACATGAGTTAATCAAGCTCAAGTAATTAGAATGCCACACTCACTCTCAGATGATCATAAGGGTCTTGATTATAGGGCCAAATAATTATGACACCTCCCCTACCATGTCACACAATTTTGTCCCATAATATGGCGCATCTAACTCAACCAATCATGCGTTCCTAGCTTTGATCATGGCCCAATAGGCACGGCCTACTTGATGTTCGGTGGTCTTCTGGCATAGTCAGGCCTTGTCTCACCCCATTGAGTATGGCAACGTCTCTATCAAATGGCAATCTCAAAGGAGCATCGGTCCAAAATCTACTACGACTAGCTTCCATTGTCTAAAAGGCAACCCATATAGGGACAACGCCCAATGTAACTCATGGTGGGTTCTCTTAACCAACACGCGTCCACTCAAATGTCTCAATTAAGATAATGCACTTGGTCCATTTTCTTCGTATTAAAAACAATCGGTGAAAAATAGTCGTGTGTGGATACACGGTCAGATTGAACTTGAAAAATTGATATTCTCCCTTTTAAAATCCCACCAATTGATATAGTACTTAAAACCATTTTTGGTGTTAAAACTCGACACCCAAGATTTTCTAATTAAATATAAAAAATTCACAATTTTGGAATAAATAACCAAAATTCTAATCACCACTCAATTTGCACAAATTAACAGTCAATTGCATAAACTAAACACACCACTGCAATCAGCACGAAATTCCGGTCACCAACTATCCCGGTATAATTTTCGAAAAATATTAAGCAATTAAATAATTTCCAAAATTAATTAAATAATTCAAATTAAATGCGATATATACCAACTTAGGCCGCAAATGCTAATCTAACCACCTAAATGGGCTTAGAAAATTTTCAAACCTATCTAGATAAATAGTACATCCTATCTAGTCCTTAATTAATATAATCTAACCGCATAACATGTATAATTGAATAATTAAATCACTAATATAATCTAACTAACCACATAATCCCTTATTAGCTTAAACTAATCCCCCCTTAAGCATAATAAACTCCCTAAATAGAGTTTAGCAAGTAAACTCATCGATTGTGCGATCCGGTGAGTCCACGGTGATAGCGACGTAGAGGTGGGCGATAACCAAGCATATGGCGACACCAACGGAGGACCAAGTAGGCCTACAAACGGGCCTAGAAGGCTCACGGCCCTTGCTAGCTTTAACCACTGACGTTAAGCAAAAGGGGCTGCTCGAGCGGCTGAAAGCAGTAAGGAGGGGTGGCGATGGTTGTAATGGCTCAAGCGGGGCTCAACGGTGGCTAAAACAGCAACGGCGAAGCTCCGACGAGCTAGACAAAAGCTTGATGGTGGCCCAGGGTGCGATAAGAGGTGAGACGACGCGGGATGAATGGACGGCGCACACAGGGGACAACGCAGCTCGCAGGCGAGTAGGAGGTTGGCGATGGCAACTAGAGGCAATCGACAATGAAGGGGGAGCTACTGGCTGGTTTTCCTTGTTCTCTCAAGCTCTCAACAACACACACATGGAGAAAGGAAGGTTGAAGGAGAAGAAGATGGGCTGCTAGTCAAGGGGGGCCACCAATGGCCACAAAAGTCTCCCTAAAATATCTAAACACTCAACACACTTGACCCACCACCTTGGCTGTCATCCAAGGTCTCTTGGCAGCCCTCAAGCTTCCTCAACACACTTCTCAAATGGTCCAAAAGTGTGCTACACCCTTGGCCTACGAATTTTGGACAACCTCCATCAATTTGCTTCAATTCCTCTCCAATTGGACCTAAATTGGAGTCCATAATTCCATCCAAGATGCCATCATCCCTCTCATGAGTTTTTCTCATCAATTTTTCCAACTTGAATCCCAAAAATAAGACCAAAAATAGCCCTCTAATTTTCCCGGTGAAAAACGCCCTACTTTGAATTTTCGCCCAAAAATCTTGATTTGTAGAAAAATCTTTGCAAGGTGAGTTGATGCTCCCAATGAATTGTGATATGACAGAACTTTCAATTTTTGAAATTGGGTTCAAATTCGCAGTTAATTTCAACCGTGCACGATTTTAGCGTGACATAATCTACCGGGTAGTTTTTAATAATTTTTTATGCAATTAACCCGTGTTGATTATTTTCGAGCCACGTTGTACATCTTCAATACATTTGTGACTCCCGGTTGTCGTGAAAATATCAAGGTTTCAAATATGGACACAAGGTACAGAAATGACGGAAAAATCGGTCTAGTGTCGTTCGACGAGAATTTTGCAATTATCATACTAATCACATACTTCTATCGAATCAACCTATGTTCGGTCTCTGATCAATTTTGATGGTGCCGTATTGACCCTTGTAAATTAGTACGATCGAGTAGTCAATTTCTAGTCGAACTATCAAGTTTATTGCGTTTAGATTAACGGCTTCACCTAATAGACTAGTTATCTCATGAGTGGCCAACTCAGAGAAAAGAACTATAGGCGTGTTGATAAAAAATCCAACTTATTCAATTGAAACTAAAACCTGAAAATCAAGATGTCACACATCAAGCATAATGGCCGTGACAAAGTGATCACGATTCCTCCATTGGTTAGTCTCCATCTATTATTAGGCATACAAAGATATCCTAGTCTAGTATGTGCATACCTACAAACCTTTAACCGAGTTCACAGTAATATTGAGCACTCAACCATCATCCTCCAATACCAGAAATTCATTCCATAAACAATCTCATATATCAAATACTTTTCACAAATTTATCAAATAATCTTTCGCAACTCAACTCATTTGCTAGAAATTTCTTTAGACATTTCTCAAATCATTTCAAGCTCATCTTATAAATTGGTTTTACAAACCGAATCATGTCGAATGCAGCATTTTATATAATATTTCTCAACTTTGTTTATCAAACAAAATACATATTTCCACCAAACAGTTCTCATATTATTCATAAATACAAAATGTAGTAAATGCCCAATCGAAATTTTATGCAACAAATATGCTTATTCACAACTTATAATACATCAAATCCCTATTAATTTGAAGATATGACTTTACAAATTCTTAGAAGAGATAACACCACTCAATTAACGATAAAACGACATCTATGTGCAACTGAGTAACCTCGTTTAAAGTAGATGTTCATATTTTTCCTTATGTGTACTATCCATTACGAGTAACTCAGAAATTCGTTCCAATTAACCCGTACTTTGAATTCGATTTTTGTCAAACCACAGCTCCATAACGTCTTAAACTATCATTTCCATAAGACATAGCTGAATAACTCATCAATTGAACCTCATAGTTCATAATCGACATAAGTGTGAATTAGTGCCCTTAATCAGAAAATTACTCCAATTAGATGAATGTTAGGCTTGAATACTAACTATGTGACAGCTTGATTTTCAAGTTTTGTTTTTAATTGAATAAGTCATGCCTTTCATCGACGTGTCTATAGTTCTTTTCCCTGAGCTGATCACTTATGGGATAACTAGTCTATCAAGTGAAGCCGTTAAGGAATCTAAACGCAATAGACTTGAAAATTCGATGAGGAATCGATTGCTTGACCGTGCTAATCTGCAAGGGTCATTACGGTATAGTTAAAAATTGATTAGAGATCGAAGATAGGTCGATTCGACAGAGCCATGTGATTAAGTGTGGGTGATTCTACCTAATTGCAAAATTCTCGTCGATCAGTACTAGTTCAATTTTCTGTCGTTTTGGTACCTTGTGTCCATATTTGAAACTCGAGATTTTTACAACAATCGAGAGTCATCAATGTGTCGAAGATGTACAATATGACTCGAAAATAATCAACCATGGGTCAATTACACTAAAAATTCCTAAAAGCTACTCGGTAGGTTAGGTCATGTTAAAATTGCGCCGGATGAAATTAATTGTGAATTTAAACCCGATTTCAGAAATTGAACATTCTGTCAAGTCATGATTCATTTTAGGAATGTCGACTCATCCTTTAAAGATTTTTTTGCAAACAATGATTTTTGGTGAAAATTCAAAGTAAGGTTATTTCGAACCGGAAAAATCAAAGGGCCATTTTTTATTGCATTTTTGGGATTCATGTTGGTTCAATTGATGAGGAAAAATATGAATTCAAGTGTGGGCACCTTGGTTGATTTTATGGGCACCAAAATGAGTCCATTTGAAGAGAAATTGAAATGAAATTGAAGAGGAAAAGTGGCAAATTCGTAGGCCAAGGGGAAGACAACATTTTGGACCATCTGGGGAAACTTCTAGGGGAATTTGGTGCCACAAAATTGGTTGAGGATAGAGCTGAAGTGGTGGGGGCATGAACTTGAGTAGAAAAGGAGATATTTAAGCCATTGGGACCCTCCAACCTTCAGCAATCTTCTTTTTCTTCAGTAGCCTCACTTTCCCCATTGTTGAGACTTTAGAGAGCTTAGAAAACCATAGGAAACCGGCCAACCCCTCCCCCTAGCCCGTATACCACCACCAAAGCCATTGGAGCTGCTCGCACGCTGCCCACGAGCCGCGTATCCCCCGCGTGCACTGTCTGCCCGTCCCACTCGTCTTGCACCCAGCCGCCATCTCTCGAGCCTTTGTCTAGCTCATCATAGCTCCCCTAGCCACTGTCTAGCCACTGTCCACCTCCGCCATCGACTGTTGTAGCCACCGCCACTCGTCCTTTACTGTTTTAGCCCTAACTGGCCGCTCGAGTAGCTTTTTCTAGTCGCAAGTAGAACTGAAGCTTTAGCTTCAGGCTAAGCCTTATAGAGGCTGTTTTGGGCCCGTCTGGACCTCGCTTGGTGTCGCCGCAGGCTCATTTATCTCCCGCCTTCGCATCGCCATCGCTGTGAACTCATTGGATCGCAAAACCAGTGAGTTTACTTGCTAAACTCTGCTTAAGGAGTTAATGATGCTTAAGGGGTGATTAGTTTAAGCTAATTAAGGTTCAGGTGGTTAGTTAGATTGGATTAGTGATTTAATTGCTTATTTATACATGTTTGGTGGTTAAATTAGAGTAATTAAGGGCTAATTAGATGGTACTATTTATCTAGATAGGTTCGCATATTTTCTAGGCCCATTTAGGTGGTTAGATTAGCATTTCCGGCCTAAGTTGGTATTTATGGTGTTTAAATTGTATTATTTAATTATTGTTTGTATTTATTTAATTATTTAATATTTTTCAAAAATTATACCGAGATAGCCAATGACCGGAATTTCGTGCTAATTGCAATGGTGGGCTTAGTTTATACAACTGAATGCTAAATTGTACAAATTGAGTGGTAATTGTGAATTTGGATATTTATTCCAAAATTGTGAAATTTTTATATTTAATTAGAAAAATCCCAAGTGTCAGGTTTTAACATCAAAAATGGTTTTATAATCTATGTCAGCTTGTGCGAGCAATAATTTATGTTAGCTTGTGAGAGTAATAATTTATATCAGCTTGTGAGATCGCCCTTGGCTATGCTAGAAGACCGATGTGTGTTGGTTAGATTAGCTTGTGTGATCATTAATCGAATTGGAAATTGTGATTGATTGAAATTGAAGTGTCAGATTATGGGGTGAAATTGCGTGGCACAGTATGGGACGTGTCATAATGATTTGGTCTTATAATCGGGACCCCTAGATCGATTATATTGATTGTATCGATGGAATTGACTGATTGATCGATTGTATGGATCGAATTGAATTGATTGATCGATTGATTAAGTGTATTGTATTGATATGTAGGAGGGAATTGAGGCAAGGTAAGTCATCTGTCTTGTGTGCATAGATTACCTCTAGGCGTATTTCCTTCCTAGTCGAACTTTAGGGGGTGAACTTACTGAGACATTGTCTCACCGCATCGTGGGCTCATTCTTTACAAGTCCTTAGATGGTGGCCCTGCCAGTTCGTTAAGGTCAGCCTCGAAGGGTTACTGAGCTGGTTACTGATTTTCCTCTTCCCGGAGGCCACAGGGTCTAGATCTACGAGCTCGTAGTGATCGTCATTTAGGTCGATGGGGCCTACCTGAGAGGGTATCTCATCGATTTAGGGTGTGGTATCGCTGCAGGCTCAATGGATACAGAGTTGGTCCCCTCTAGGGTTTTGAGGTCCTAGTTGTGGTAGTAGACACCGCTTTTGGTGAGGGTACAACTGACCATCTTGATGGTGCTGTCGTGGACCAACCGCCCCAGGAGCTTGCGGAGTCCGAAAGATCAATGAATGTGTCCAACTAGAGGACCATAGGATCGTTTCCTTTTTTAGAACTGATCTTTTTGGAATAGACTTTTCGTTGTAGATCTTTATATAAAAACCGGGGTGTTTATAAAAGTGTTTTGGTTGTCAAATTGTTTCATACTTTTCTATCTTGTGTTGGTTGCTGTTAGGGAGTATTGTTTCACTTCCACATGTGCAATAAAATGAATGGGTCGGCGACACATCTTGAGACGTTGTAATTTTATCGACCATTAAGGGATGTGCGTGCACTCGAGGATTCGAGGTGTGACAAACTAGGTGTTGTGATTTGTAGTTGATTTGGCTAGTCGGGATGTTTGGATCATGTACATGCCATAATTTCTCTCTTAGTTCTTCTTTTCCTCTTTTCCTTCTTCGCGAATGCTTCTTATATTTATTTTTTCCTTGCTTTTGCTGTTGCTGCCTTCTTCTTTCCATTTATGCTCACGCTCAATTGCACACATTGAGGAGAAAGAAAAAGAGAGGGTTGGGCTTTGGCTAATAAAAATAATGGGCTGGATTTTATGGCCCATATATTACAAGAATAGTATGAATAAAACATCTTATTAAAGATTTTTCTATCATTATTAAATTATTTCTCAAATTTGAGCATTATATTCAAGATCCAACCCCATTAAGGGTTGTTGATTGATTTGTTGAACTGATTGTATTGAAAAAGAAAAGAAATCCAATAGAACACTTTCCTATTTGAATAAGAATTTCTTTTCTTGAAGGCCACACTAATTCACATAAGGATTTCTTTGTTGAAGACAATCATATAACATTGCCGTACCAAAGAATCAACTTCTTGGTCATACAAAGGGTATCTTTCTCTATCTGTGAGTCCGATCAACAAGAGTTAAGTTTAGAGTTTATCAGTTGACTTAAAAACAAAGAGATAATTACATAAATGATTCTTGAATTTTGATCATATAATTTTTAAAATTTTAATTTGTTCAATGTGTTCCTTAGAATTTAGCCTAGTATGCAATATTGTCCCTAAACTTTCAAGGGGGAGACAACATTTTGGACCACTTGGGAAAGCTTTTAAGGGAATTTTAAGTGAGGAAAATGTCTGAGGATAGGGCTAAAGTGGTAGGGCATGTTTGATGAGTAGAAAGGGGATATTAGGCTTAGTGTTCCCCTCTCTCTTCAGCTGGCTTCTTCCTCCTCATCCAACCCACCTTGCTCCATTGTTTTCCAAATTTGAGTTTAGAAAATTAGAGAGAAACCAGAGAGGCCCCCCCTTCACCGTCGACCACCCTTAGCCGCCGTCCAATGCTGTCACATGCCTATCGCGTCACCTGCAAGCCCGCGCGATCATCCCGCTTGCCTACGCCTCCTGTTGCACCCAGCTACTATCCCGAGCCACCTAGTCGCCATTAAAGCTCAGTTGGAGTTTCTCTGTCGCCATTTAGCCACCGTCTGCCTCCGCTGTTGACCTCTACAGCCACTGCCACTCGTCCCTTGCCATTTCAGCCCCAACCAACCACCCATTCCAACCTTTCTAGGCCCAAGCAAAAGCTAAAATCTCACAGTGGGTTGTGAGCTTCTAAGCTCGTTTCAAGGCCCGTCTGGACTTTCATTGGTGTCACCGCAAGCTTGGTTGTCACCTGCCTTTGTGTCACTGTCGCTGTGTACTCATCGGATCGCTAAATTGATGAGTTTACTTGCTAAACTCTACTTAAGGAGTTAATGATACTTAAAGGGTGATTAGTTTAAGCTAATTAAGATTTAGGTGGTTAGTTAGAATGGATTAGTGATTTAATTATTCAATTGTACATATTAGGTGGTTAGAATAGACTAATGAAGGGCTAATGAGGTTGTGTTATTAATCTAGATAGGTTTGGAAATTTTATAGGCCCGTCTAGGTGGTTAGATTAGCATTTCCAGCCTAAGTTTGCATTTATTGGATTTATTGGTATCTATTTAATTATTTAATATTTTTCAAAAATTATACCGGGATAGTGGAAGACTGGAATTCCGTGCCGATTGCAATGATGTGCTTAGTTTATCCAATTGAGTGTTAGTTTGTGTAAACTGAGTGATAATTGTGATTTTGGATATTTATTCCAAAATTGTGAAATTTTGGTATTTAATTAGAAAAATCCTAGGTGTCGGGTTTTGACATCGAAATTGGTTTTAAAGACTATATCAGCTTGTGAGAGCAATAATCCCTGGCTACACCAAAAGACTGATGTGTGTCGGTTAGTTCATGCTTGTGCGAGTAATAATTGAATTTGGAATGTATGATCATATGGATTGTATCGATGGCATTGATTTTCTGAGTAAGTGAATTATAATGATAGGTAGGAGAGAACCGAGGCAAGGTAAGTCATCTATCTTGTGTGCATAAATTGCCTCCAGGCATATTTCTTTCATAGTCACAGTTTAGGGGTGAACTTGTTGAAATATTGTCTCACCCCGTCATGGGCTCAATTCTTTACAGGTCCTTAGATGGCAACCCCACCAGTTCATTATGGTCAGCCTCGGAGTTTAGGAGGTTTACCGAGTTGGTGACTAACTTCCCTGATCCTAGAGGCCACGGGGTCTGGGTCTATGAGCTCATAGTGACCATCGTTTGGGTCAATGAGGGCCTACCCGAGAGGGTATCTCATTGATTTGGGGCGTGATTTCACTACAGGCTCAATGGATACATAGTTGGTCCCATCCAAGGTTTTGAGGTCCCAGCTACAATAGTCGATGCTGCTTTTGGTGAGGGTACAAGTGACCATCTTGATGGTGCTGTCGTGGACCCACCGCCCCAGGAACCTGCGGAGTCCAAAGGATTAGTGAATGTGTCCAACTAGTGGACCGTAGGACAATTTCCTTTTGAGAGCTAATCTTTTTGGTAGATAAAGTTTTATAAATAAACCAGGGTGTTTATAAAAGTGTTTTGGTTGTGAAATTGTTTCTTGCTTTTCTATCCCATATTAGTTGCTGTCAAGGTTATCATTTGCTTCCGCATGTGCATGAAAATGAATGGGTCGATGACACGTGTTGGTACGTCGCAATTTTATCGACCACTGAGGGATGTATGTGCGCTCAGGAATCCAAGGCATGACATCCCTGTCTAGAGTGGTATTAAAGCTGGTCGATAGTTGGAGTGATAAGGTGCGAAGGTTCATGGGATAATTAGTAGAAACGACCTTTATTTTATGCTTATGCATTTGATTAATAGCTAGTTAGTAGATTGTTTTGTGCTGATTGCTCAGCTTCTAATTCTGTGTGGGATTGGAAAGCAGGTTTCTGTAAAGAACTTGCATAATGAGTGATCAAGATTAAAGAACTCCTAAAAAGAGAACCATTAGACCAGTGATTCTAGGTAGGGTGCCGACTAGGATTGGTACCTGAGGTGGTCATGGTAGAGCGCCGGCTCAAGCCAGCGCTAGTGCAGTAGCACCACCTCCAGTTGGTGTTGGGGTAGCAACCCTTGGTGATCCTAAGATAGACGGGATCATGCAGGCGCTAGAGATGCTTGGAACTTTGATGGAGGCAGTAGGCCCAGAATCAAGTCGCCTCCACTACTGCTGCCGCTACAGCTATTGCTACTGTTGCCATTGCTGCTCGCTACTGATGCCACTACCACTACCGCACCTACCGAAGTTCCACTTGGGAACATGATTGTTGAGAGAGAGAGGTCGATGCATAAGTTAGTGGAACGGTTTTTAAAGTTGAACCCACTAAGGTTCACCGATGCAGGAGATCCTAAAGCTGCATCGCTCTAAATCCAAGACCTAGAGAAAGCCTTTGCACTCCTGATGTGCACTAAGGGGAACAAGGTTGTCCTGGCAGTATACTAGCTACAATGTAATGCAAGTACTTGTTGGAAAGCCACTAGAGGCATGATATTCTCGGAAGGCGTAGTCCTGGTGTGAAAAGCCTTCTTTAGAGCTTTTAGTGGTAGATACTTTTCCAGTAGTGCTCGAGAGCAAAAGATGGAGGAATTCCAGTGCCTTCATCAAGGCATGCTTATTGTGGATCAATATGAAGCTAAGTTTGCTGAGCTGTCTCAGTATGCTTCAAGAGTGGTGGAAGATCTTGAAGACAAAGCTCGGAGGTTCAGGAGTGGCTTCCGATCAGAGCTAAAGAATCCACTGGTGCCATTCGACCTAAAAGATTACAACGAGGTTTATGGTCGGGCCTAGTTGATAGAGAGGAACCTAAGTGAACAGACTATTGCATCTAGTTTGAGTTTCAATTTGAATAGAGATGGAAACCGGTTCAAGAAGAAGCCCATGACCGGAGGAAGGTATCGTGTCTCATGTGGCACCCCTGAACAGCCCCCGATCCGCTAGGGTCACCATAGTCCACTTGCCTTTCTCTTGACTTGATAATATATTACTCTGCTACCAAAGAGTTATAATAAGTCTATAAGTCTTGGGGGTTTATATCTTTTAGATCAATCCCTGCGCAATTTACATAGCGGAAGCACATCCATGAACTCCCCTTTCACAAATTAAAACGATGCACACCAACTAAACACATTTATAGGTGATAAGCTGAACACTTTTATTTACATAAAACTAGATAGACATCTTTAGTCGGTACACCAAAATGCCGTAGTCTTCTATACTTGGCTATACTTCAAAAGATGACCGACATCTTTTCCAACAATCGTATACTTAAAATCCATCGATCAGTGTCGGCGTCCAAAAGTTCCTTCCTGTGCTATCCTCCTCCTTACGGTCATATCCAACCACTCAGTCCATCTGCTAGTGGCAGTGGCAGCAGAGATATCTTGTCTAGTCTGAAATGTTAGTTCCCAAAATGGGTGAGTACAACCACTCAACTGTAAAAGATCCACTAAACTATATTGTGCGTAGCCATCACAATCTAATTTCATGCAAGATAGACAAAACATGTATAATCAAAGGAAACAAGTGATGTGCATCCTTTTTCATAAAACCTCTCAATGCAATGACAAGTGCAATTTCAAACTAAGATGCACCATTTCAATCACATGGGTCATGATTATAAAACCAAACTGGTATAACACGTCCCATTCTATGCCACACAATTTAATCCTATAACCAGACCACACACATACTTAGTAGAGTCATTGATTTTAATATTCAAAAGGTTTCACCCCCCAGGGGACCAGTGTTTGCATCCTTCTAGGCATTTGCACCCAATCCTAGCATCATGAAGTCCTCTGGCACACACCTTCGGGCATCTCGCATCCCACTTGGCATCACGAGGAATTGCCAGGGCTCACCATGAAAATGGTTACCCCTACCTTCCGGAATTACGTACTGACATACCACCGGGCCTTCCCCGGAATTTCGTACCAATATACTACCGAGCATCCCAAAACTCCCAAGGAAACCTCTAGGGCACTGCGGACCCCAAGCATCTATAGAGCATCAACTCATTCGATCCTATGGGCATCCCGACTCCCGGGGCATCGTCGACTCAACGGTCCGACGGTATCATTAACATCTTAACTCATTTCAATATCAAAAACTTTTCAATGCCATGACATCAAATGTCCCATGAGTCTTTATCAAAATATCGGTATTGAATAATACGCTGAATGCCCAAAAACCATCATACCAAACAACAACTCAAGATGCATTCACCTTTAGGATAAATTGTGCAAATTCGGAATAAAGGCAGCTAAAAATCAGGATGCACAGTTTTAGCAAAATTTCGAAAGAACCCCTAAACGAACTCGAAAATTTCCAAAATTTGATATGTTGTAAATAAGATCTAAAGGAAGAAATTTCATGAAGGATACTAAACCTAATTAGTCACGTACAGAGAGCATTAAGTTGCATAACTCGACCACGGATTTATTCCATTAACCAGGATTTCACAATAACAAAATAAAACTTTTCGACCTCCTCAACTAAACAAATAAACCCAAATGTTGTACGTACAATGGTATATCACGAGTTTGTCGAAGAAGTATTGCCCGAATCAACTCCAAAATTTTATAAAAGTTTAATACGCACTTAGGTTTTTCTGGTTTTACACACTAACAGAAAACATCGCACAACCAAAATCGGTTTTATGCCCACTATACTAATACAGAAAATCTGACCTAAATACATGTTATAATTTAATCCATTCCTCACAACTTCCATTCAGAAATTGAAACCAAATTCTAATTAGAAACCTCGGTAGAAAATTGACAAAGTTACTGACTACATGTGAGTTGTCCTGGACAGCATAAATTTAGTGAAATCTCACGCCTATACCTTGTCCAGTTTGCTTCCAAAGTCCCTTAAAATCTATATTTATGATTCTAGATCAAAGGACTTTAAAAGAACATACGCAAAACCAAAGTATTTCCTCAATCCCTTAATTCCAGTCCACTTCAACTACCCACAATTCGGCATTTAACCTTCATCTCAACATTTCCTCAAGTCTATTTGCACTACACAAGATAATAACAGCATTGCATTAGATAGGTTAGTAGACTTTTACTTGCCTCAAGTCCTAAGCGTCGACGGCAAGTAAAAACAGGAAGCTTGGGTCATGGACACGACTCGATGACGGCGAACATGAGCGGTGTCGACGGTGGTGGCGCACGAGCACGGACAGAGGGCGGTCTCCTTTCCCTCTTCCTTCGCTGCCCTCTCTCGCAGATCGCTCGCTCGAACTCTCTCTCACTCGCTGCTTATTTCACTCGGTTCCCCTCTCTCCTCTCTCTCTCAATCACACGAGCACTTTGCTCTTTCAATTCTTTAATTGATCTAATTACTGCATGCAGGATTTAGGTGGCTGAAGCTGCAATGGACAGGTGGAGGAGACGTGGCAATTTTCTTTGGCCACTTGTAGACACGAACGAAGCAGCCGTTCCGAGCTCCTCTTTCGCTGGCCACCGAAATGGAGAGCAACGTGGCTATTGCTGGGTGTCCCTCGGTCAACCACCCACCTTGGTTGACTCCTCAACGTTCGTATGGGCTGCATGGGCGTAGGCTGTGGGCTCTTCATTCCAACGTGATTATGGACTGTAGACGTGGGCCATATACGTGAGCTTCATGTTGCTTCATGGGTCAACAATCTTGTTTTGTTGACTAGTTGAACAACA
Source organism: Eucalyptus sideroxylon (assembly GCA_014182405.2). Taxonomy (NCBI): domain Eukaryota; kingdom Viridiplantae; phylum Streptophyta; class Magnoliopsida; order Myrtales; family Myrtaceae; genus Eucalyptus; species Eucalyptus sideroxylon. The sequence goes on from CM024550.2 coordinate 26,791,001, forward strand.
AAGAAAGGTGTGGCTGCAAGTCTTGCACGTGCATGGGATATTTGGCATGGCACGGTCTTCATGCGTAAGAAGAAACGGCCAACTCGAGGTGACCGATTTTTTTTTTTTTTTTTTTTTTTGGTGCCCCTTCACCAACGTATACGGGTCAATGTGTTAGGAACTCGGGCATGACCGAGAATTGGCGTGAAAATAAGGGAGTCCTCAACGATTTCTATTATCAACTTCCATGTACAAAGAGGTCAAAAACAACCGGCATGAAAGGCTCATTTAGCAAGGTGCAAATGTAGGTGAGGTTGGTCTTGCAAGTGGCCTTACCTAAGGGAATTTTTGACGAGACTATAAGTTATACGAAAATTGGATCATCTAGTCGCAGCAAAGACGTGACTATGAGGGTATATCCTAAGATCATCGCATAACTTGACGACTCAGTCTGACGATAACGATAATGAAATGGCATTCCCAAATGGTGTCAATGACACCGTCCAACAGCAAATTCGTCAATCCGTGATGACCTGTTACTTATTCTAGGTCTAACGAAAACCCAGATGCCACATCTTGCCCAATAGGAAGGGTGGAATTGGAAAGTCATCACCAAGTCATAATGACGCATGTCACTTTTGTGGAAGGCAACATGGATTAGCCCCGTGCCATTTTAGGACAGGTGCTTGCTTTGAGTGTGGCCAACAGGGTCACCAAGCCAGAGATTGTCCCAGAAAATTGAGGGGACTATAGCAGTTACCGTTGCTGCCACTGATGGGTCATAATAGAGGGTATACACTGCAAATTGCATAAGAGGGTGCACTAAACAAACCTCCAGCTCAGGGAAGGACGTATGCTATCATTAGAGAACAGGCTGAGGACTCGTCTGATATGATTATAGGCATGGTCTTGTTAAATGTCCATGCTGCTTATGCTTTATTTGACCCCAGTGTAACTCATTCATTTATAGCTAAGTAATTTGTCAAGCCGGTAAGATTGATTCCTAAGTTGTTAGAGTCAGTGGTTAGCATATCTACACCGTTAAATGATAATGTGTTAGCTACAATGGGTTGTCTTGGTTGCAAGTTAATGATTGGTGAGCAAGAGAGGAGGATAGATTTGATAGTCCTAGCCATGTATGATTTTGTTGTGATAATTAACATGGACTGGCTCACCAAGCAACGAGCTAAAATTGACTGCTATCGTAAAGCGATTTAGTTTAATTCGTTAATGGGTGAAAGTTTCGAGCTTATTGGGAGTCGAGGAGAACCCTCGATTACCTTGATCTCATTGCTTGAGGCAACCCGTTTGTTAGATGGGGGTTGTCAAGGTTACTTAATGACCGTCGTAGATACAACAATTGAGGAGCCGAAGATCAAGGACATCGCAATGGTACAAGAATTTCTAGACATGTTTCTAAAGGAATTGCCAAGCCTACCGCCAAAAAGAGAGAGATAGAGTTTGTAATTAAGTTAGCCCTCGGGACAGAGCCAATCTCTAAGGCTCCTTACCGGATGGCATTGTCTGAGTTGAAAGAACTGAAACTACAGATGCAGGAATTGTTGGATAAGGGATTCATACGTCCCAGTGCAGCACCTTGGGGAGCACCAGTTTTGCTCGTGAAGAAGAAAGATGTTTCGTTGCACCTGTGCATCGACTATCGACAACTCAATTAGGTAACAATGAAGAATAAGTATCCCCTACCGATGATCGATGACTTGTTTGACCAGTTGCAAGGAGCATCAATATTTTCTAAAATCGACTTGAGGACAGGGTATCATTAGCTGAGGATCAGAAAGGAGGACATACCAAAGTTAGCGTTTCGTACTCGATACGGCCATTGTGAGTTCAGTGTAATGTCGTTTAGTTTGACGAATACCCCAATTGCTTTCATGGATCTGATAAACCAAGTTTTCAAAGAGTACCTAGATCAGTTTGTGATAGTGTTCATTAATGATATCTTGGTATACTCGAGAAGTTTAGAGGAGCATGAAAGGCATTTGAGAATGGTGCTTCAGACACTACGGAATCATGAACTGTACGTTAAGTTTAGCAAGTGCGAGTTTTGGCTAACTCGTGTTGCTTTCTTAGGTTACGTGATTTCAAGTGAAGGAATCTCCGCGAACCTAACCAAGATTGAAGCAGTTATCAACTGGCCAAGACTGATCGTAGTGATAGAGATTAGAAGCTTCTTGGGTTTAGCAAGGTACTACAAAGGTTTTTGGAATAGTTTTTAGCCTTAACTTCACCATTGACTCGACTGTTAAAGAAGGAAGAGAAGTTTGTGTGGACAGATAAGTGTGAGTGTAATTTCCAAGAGCTTAAGCAGAAGCTAATTACCGCACCAATGGTGACCATACCATCTAGTCCAGTAGGATACGAGATCTATAGTGATGTGTTGTTTAGAGGACTGGATTGCGTGTTAATGCAGCATGTCAGAGTTGTTGCATATGCATCCCATCAATTGAGATATCATGAGTTAGAACTCATCACTATAGATCTCGCATCCTCCTAGCGATCATTTTCACTTTGAAGATTTGGAGACATTACTTGTGTGAAGAAAGATTATAGATCTTTGTAGACCATCAAAGTCTCAAGTACCTATTCTCTCAGAAAGAATTGAATATGAGACAGTGCCACTAGATGGAACTTCTAAAGGACTATGGTTGTGACATCTTGTATCACCTTGGAAAGGCTAATAAAGTTGTAGATGCGCTGAATCAGAAGTCTTCAGTTGCGCATATGATGGTTAAGGAGTGGATTTTACTCGAGCTGGCCACCCTCAGAATTGAACCGAAAATACTTATAACAAGTAAGACGCTCCAGCCGACAGACTCAGATATTCAGAAGATCTTGCAAGAGGATATCAAAAATAGAAAGGCTAATTTTTAGATTTCTGAAAATGGAACACTAAGGTTCTAAGGACGATTGTGTGTACCTGACGATGGAAAGCTTAAAGAAGAGATCTTATCATAAGCTCATTGTAGCAGTTACAGCATTCATCCAAGATCATTTGTGAATGCTTTGGTTAAATGCCTTGTGAAGAGAATTGCAAAAAGCTATTCATATTGGTTGCAAAATGTTTTGTGAAATTCATTCTATTTGATAAATAGAATTGTAAAATGTTATGTGATCTATTTGTAAAACTAGTTTATGAAATGGCTTTTTGGTGTCAATTGTGGGTTGTTGGAGAAAGACATTGGTTCATATTGCTCATATGGCTATGATGAGAACCCATTGAAGGGGGAATATGCATATTGCTATTGGGACATCTTTCTAGGTGGAACCACTAGCTGAGATAAGTGGTAGACCTAGCCAAGGGGGGTTAAATTTGGGCACCTTTGTCATGGCATTGTCGCAACCTTCCCGGAGGTGGATCACCTAGGGAAAGTTAATGGAATGCTAAATGGGAACAAAGGTTCCTCTAGCACGGACTTTCCCAAGCCTTACCAATTGTAACTTAGTACCCAATTCAATATACATCTAAACTTACCTATGAAGCCTCCACTAATCGGTTTGGGTCAATTAGACACCCAAGAAAAAGGGGGGTGTACATTTTTACTTCTATGAACCAGATTCATAAGTACAGGGACTTAGTCACATTAAATTAATCCAGTGTCCTTTCAATACCTTTTCTCTTTATTTAAAATGTTTGGCATGCATTCTTTGTCCATTTATACTTTGTGCTACTAACATGTGAAGGATGATCATGCGGGTGTACAATCAGAAAATGTACCACCCAATAAGCAAAACAATAAATAGATTGTAGAAGATTTTAAGAACCTGGGTACACTAAACAAGCAAAGCGTACCACTATTCATTACCATGAGATTTCCTTAAACTATTACCTTAAAAAAATATTCAGACAAAATACATGAATGCTATGTATGATATAATGACTAGCTAATATGCAATCTATACTGAATTATTTCTCCTAATTAATGCGATGGCTGACTAATGTATTTTTGTTATTTTTTCTTAGTAAAAAGACAAATGTCCCTAAAGTCTATAAATTAATTTTCTATTCTAGGATTGACCATGCATGGACCTAAATATGAAAACCTAAGATGCAAATTATGAATGTACTCTAAACTCTAAATATGCATGATACGGTAAAATACAATGATGAAGACGTTCGAATTAATGACATCAATCATAACAAGTCAAACGAGACGATATTGGGATATGACCTTATTGTCTTAAGGTTCGGAGGCCCAATATGCATTAGTTAATGCAAGGAAATAATCGAATCACTATAACCTAAGGTTTTCTTCTAAATAACATGTATCAAAACAAACTATATCGTCAAAACTAAACTACAAAATCAGACTTACCTCAATTTACCTGAGTGCCAGCGTTTAGCGTGATGCAAAAAGGGCCGACAATTGGTTAATGCCGACGAGGGTGATGACTAGGAATGACCAATGAAACTATTGGGCACGCAATGACGTGCCAAAGCTTTGTTGAGAGAAGCGGTGGGCGTCACAGCTAGATGTTGGGCATCGGAACTTGCCGTGGTGCTACGGAAGGAGTCGTCGAGCATTTTTCGAACTTCGAAGGAGAATCCCAGGGTGCAGACTAGGTACGAAGGCAAAGTGTGATGATGGCACCGCGACGTGCAGAGCAAGAATTAACAATGATGCCATAAGGAAGTAAGACCACCGATGAGGCTCTCGGCTTTCCCTTCTGATCAAGAAACCGTTATCCCACGATCTTTTTCGTTCTTCCACAGATTGTTCTTTCCCTTTCAGAATAAATATCATCACTTCCTCTATTTTATTTCTAAATTCTGCCCGAACACTCCCATAACACTTTCCAATTTCTCAAAGCTTCAGCCACCCACGGCTTGGACTCTCTTTGTTTGACTAAAGATATGTCCCTTCTTCTATGTTTATGGAGGCGATGATAGTGGGAGGATAATAACGATGATGATTGGAAAGATAATGGGAGGCGTCAATATTCTAAGAATTCCCTCGGACGTGAGATGGCCTTTTTGCATGAATCGGCTTGGCACCGGGAAGATCTGCAGAGAATGAACAACTTGCTGGTTTGTGCCGATGAATTTGCAGAAGCGTCGCTGGATTGACTGAGCGAGATCGGGCGAGCCGGTCTGTCGCTGGACTGCGGATGACGCACAAAAGAATTGCTGAAGGTGTCGGGCCTGTTGAAAAACGCCAGGAAATTACGGAATACAGTTGGGACACCAACGCGGCACAAGACAATGTACAGGTAGAGACGGACAGCTGCCGGCACTTGAAAGGAATTTGAGGGTGCCTTGGGACCACCGTAGGATCAATGGAACAATGCCTTTAGGAGGTCCTCCCCTCATCTCTTTTGTACGTTCACTCTTTTGCGATTCTCTGTTCTTTTCCTCTCTTTTTTCTGCAAGAGTTTAATCTGGACAAGAAACGAAAACACAATTACGAATAGTTTCAATAGCAAAAAGGAATCGCATATGATCATGACTTAGCTTAAAGATTGTCGCCAACGTCCAATGAAGAAATGCGGGACATCAGGAGGACCACCAATGCCAGCACCCTCGTCCATGAAGAAGAGTCAAGGATCATGATAGTGACAATGGATATCATCGAAATAGAATTTGAAACAATGGACCTAAGATATCTCAAGGTGTCCTCATGCATGCCCTTTTTACAACAAAAATTCTTCCACGTATCATTGGAAAGAGTATTGGCCTTGATCCGTTGCCAAAAATTGATTATGAATCTCTCTAATTTACTTCCAAATTAGAGCTCGCAATCTTTTGGTTTAATTTTTTGCTTCTACTCATATTGCCTTGAATGTGTCCACATTCACTTGCCATCAACCAGCCCATTTCATCAATCTCTTGTTGACATTCCGTGGTTTCCTCCTGATTCGCATCACGTAGTTGGCCACAAGCTTGAAAGGCAAGAAAATATACCTCAAATAAAAGGAGTACCAGACACCAAGAGTACAAAAACTTGACATGAAAAGACACTTAAAGTGCCACTTTGTTTTGAAAAATGGGCATTTGAATGTCAAGTCCAACGAAGCTAGCTGGAAATCCCACGTGGCAATTTTTTAATCATATAACTCACCTACATGACACATCGGAGAGCTGAGTCAATGACGAAAAACCAAAACGACATCGTTTTGTCTTTTCTTTTTAATTTTAATATAAATATTAAAATAAATAAAAATATTTACATTTAAAAAAAGAGAGAGAAATAATAGGAGGAGGTAGAAGGCAAGGGATGAGCCCTCACCGTTGCCTCCCACCATTGTCAAAAAGGGCCGCGATGGTGGGGAAAGGGTCGGCTAGGGTCGCTAGGCCCTAGCTAGGGGCCAACGACCCTAGCTAACCAGTGGCAAGGGCCTACAAGCCCTCAATGAGATCTAGGACGAGGGTCAGAGCCCTTCCCCAAATTCAAAGAGGGCCGTCAGCCCTCGCCTAATCGGGCCAAGAGTTGCCGCTGGTTGAAGCAACCCCCAAGCCTATATCAAGCCCAATGAGTTCCATCACATGTTTGCAAGTATAACACCATTGGCCAAATTCAAGCTCAACAATGTTGCCAAAGTGGACAAGTAGGGAGTATCCTCCTGAAATCCTAGGACTCATTCAAGGTGATGTTGTCTTTGAAAGCTTAATTGATCTACTGATGCGGGAGCATCCAACGTGGCTCCATCCACCAACTCGGAACCATCGATGTTTATCCAAGCCAAGAGAGAAATTGGGCATTATGTGCTTCGATGGATCATTTTCAAAGAATAATGTCAATTACTTATCGGTACTTTGTGGTATATCGATAACTATCAATGGGAGGCCATTCTAAATGTCTTCAATGACCAATTGATGAAGTTTCAGATGGATTATTTTCTGGTCAAGGGAGGAGCTCGAATTTGAAGGTTCAAGAATGCGGAAGGCCGAAGATTAAATGCATTTAATTCCCGTGTTAATAAAGGCTTTTATTAAGTTATTATGTGTCTTTATTGTTATGCAGTCCAAGAGTCGAAGGTTTCAGTTTCTAGGCTATTAAGGTCTGTTTTTAATATGTATTAAGGTTTCAGTTTCTAGGCTATTAAGGTATGTTTTTAATATGTATTAAGGTTTCAGTTTCTAGGCTATTAAGGTCCATTTTTAATATGTATTAACGCTAAAATCCTCCTATAAAGAGGGGAAAACTTTCCAATGTAGGGATACGAATTTTCATGAATGAGAATGGTGAGATTTCCTCAACTTGAGTGAACTCCTTTGGAGAGCAGATAACTCCTTTCGGTTTCTTTATCCTTGGAGCGTAGATCACTCCTTGGTGGTGAACCAAGAAGCCCTTTATCCTTGGCTAGTGGAATCTTTAGGCCTCGGTGGTGAGCTTCTCCTATCCCGAAGTCCTTTATCCTTGGCTGGTGGAAGCTTTAGGCCTTGGTGGTGAACTTCGTAGATCTCGATCCTCATCCTTGGTTGGTGGCGCTGCCTTTATACCTTGGAAGGAGATTGTTTTTATCTGTTCTTATTCCTTACCATTTCTTCCCCGTATACACTACTCCATACACTTAACCACAAAATTCCCCTTATAAAAAATCTCTGTTCTTGAATCACTCAACCCATCACGCATCAAAATATTGGTATCAGAGCTCAAGGTTCAACTCATTTGAGTGATTCCTTTCTTTCTTTTGTTACAAATTCCATATGGATGAACAAGTTCCTAGAGGCTTGACTCTAGAGCAAGCGCACAACGAAAGGCGAGATCGGTCAATCCAAAATCTTCAACAACAAATGGAGCGAGTCCTCAATCTTCTAGAGAATCAGGCGAGACAAGGACAACCAGCAAGGCGTCCTAATGAACGGCATCGACGTGACGATTCTAAATCTCGTCAAAATTCTGATGGCCATTCCGAGTCCACTGGAGACAACCGAACGATTCTGCACTCTATTGATTCTGAATCTCCAATTCGAAGACGAAGACGGAGAGGGAGGCATAAGGAGGATGAAAGAGACATTAAAGTGGAGGTCCCCGAGTTTGACGGTAATCTTAATCCTGATGACTTTGTAGATTGGCTACACAAAACCGAACGAAATTTTGACTTCAAATCCTATTCGGATGAGAAGAAATGTAAGGTTGCTCTCCTAAAGTTGACCAAATATGCTTCTCTATGGTGGGAGAATCTAAAGCATCAACGAGCAAGGGAAGGAAAAGACCGAATCAAGTCTTGGGAAAAACTCAAGAAGTTGATGAAGAAGAGGTTCTTGCCCGACAACTATAAGCAAGATCTCTTCCTCAAATTGAACTCCCTAAGACAACATGGGATGAACGTTGAGGAATACATTCGTGAGTTTGAACAACTCAAAATGAGGAGTGAAGTTCCAGAAGTTCCCGAGCAAACCATCGCTCGTTTTCTCGGCGGCATGAATCGGGAAATTGCTGATATGGTTGAACTTCAACCGTATTGGTCCTTTGAAGACGTATGCAAGTTAGCCATAAAAGTCGAAAAACAATTGAAGAGCAAGAGGTTTCCTCCAGAACCTCAACAAAGGCGACATCCTATTTTAAGGGTGCTTCCTCAAGCAAGGGCGAGAGTTCGTCGACAAAAGACAAAGGTAGGGGAAAGAATGCAGAGCCTTCCAAAGAAGTACAAAAGAAGTTTGAAGGTGATGCAAGGAAATGCTTTAAGTGCCATGGTTTTGGGAATTTACAAGCAAATTGTCCAAATCGAAGAGTTATGACTCTTCAAGAAATTGAGGAAATCAATTCGGCGCTTCAAGAGGCTGATGACAATGAAGACCAAAATATTTCCGAATCTGATCGGGAAGAAGAAGTTGTGGAGAAAGCCGATGATGGTGAGCTGTTGATCATCCGAAGAGCATTGCATGTTGAAGTTTCTCCTAATAAAGAGCAAAGGGAGAATATATTTCACACGCGTTGCACTATTAATGGAAAGGTGTGTTCGGTGATCATCGATGGTGGGAGCTACACCAATGTTGCTTCGACAACTCTTGTCGACAAGTTGAAGCTTCCAACAACGAAACATCCTCAACCATACAAGCTCCAATGGCTCAATCAAGGGAATGAACTCAAGGTAACCAAACGCGTTCTTATAGCATTTTCGATTGGGCAGAACTATCGAGATGAGATTGTATGTGATGTGATTCCTATCGAGGCATGCCACTTGTTATTGGGTAGACTGTGGCAATTTGATATAAATGCTATGCATGATGGTCGGAAAAACACATGCTCTTTTCAGAAGGAACAAAAATGCATTACTCTTTTACCATTGAGTCCTTATTCGATACATAATAATCAACCTGGGGAGAGAAACACTTGTAAGGAAAATCTGTTCCTAAGTGAGACACGGGTTGAGAGAGCCATTAGCAAACAAAAGAATGTATTTGCTTTTCTTATGGTCGAGAAAAAGAGTGAGATGGAGCGACCCATACATCCAAAAATGCATTGTCTGTTGAAAGAATTTGCAGATATGTTTCCGAACGATTTGCCACTTGGATTACCTCCCATAAGAGGTATTGAGCATCAAATTGATTTGATCCCCGGTGCTCTGCTACCAAACAAGCCAGCTTATCGATGCAATCCGGAGGAAACAAAGGAGTTGCAAAGACAAGTCGATGAACTTATCTTCAAAGGATACGTCCGAGAAAGCATGAGTCCCTGCTCTATTCCGGCTATACTTGTGCCTAAGAAGGATGGTACATATCGAATGTGTGTAGATAGTCGGGCCATCAACAACATAACCATTAAGTATAGGTACCCTATACCTAGACTTGATGATATGCTTGACGAATTATATGGTTCTTCTATGTTTTCAAAGATAGATTTGCGGAGTGGTTATCATCAAATCAGAATGCGAGAAGGAGATGAATGGAAGACGGCTTTCAAGACCAAGGGAGGCCTTTATCAGTGGTTGGTTATGCCATTCGGATTATCTAATGCTCCAAGTACCTTCATTAGACTTATGAATGAGGTTCTTCAAGAGCATTTCTATTGGCCAAAGATGAGTGGAGATGTGCATGCTATCATCTCAAGGTGTGCAACCTGTCAAAGATCAAAAAGCCATTTCCATCAAGGTTTGTATACTCCACTTCCAATACCATTGCAGCCCTGGGAAGATGTTAGCATGGATTTCATTGTGGCTCTGCCAAGAACTCAAAGAGGAAAAGATGCTATCATGGTGGTCGTCGATCGGTTCTCTAAGATGGCTCATTTCGTGCCATGTCACAAGGCCAATGACGCATCTCATATTGCTGAATTATATTTTAAAAAGATTATTCGCATTCATGGAGTACCAAAGACCATTGTGTCGGACCGTGATTCCAAGTTCTTAAGCCACTTCTGGAGGACTCTATGGAAAATGTTTGGTACAAGACTCTTATTTAGCACGGCTTGTCATCCCCAAATTGATGGCCAAACGGAGGTAACAAATCGTACTCTAACCACTCTTCTTCGTGGTATGGTGAGTAAATCATTGAAAGATTGGGATTTAAAGCTTACGCATGCTGAATTTGCTTACAATCGATCACCAAGTTATACTACTGGTCGATCGCCATTTGAAGTTGTGTATGGAATTAATCCTCTCACACCCATTGATTTGATTCCGATTCCGTCTAACTCCCAAGTGAGCTTTGATGGCAAGAAAAGAGCTAAGTCAATGAAGAAGCAGATTCGATCCAACATTGAAAAGGCCAACGAATCTTACAAGAAGAAAGCTAATTAACATCGCAAGAAGACTCAATTTCAACCGGACGACCTTGTATGGCTTCACTTGAGGAAGGAGAGATTTCCATTTCGTCAAAAGAACAAGCTCATGCCCAGAGCTGATGGTCCCTTTAAAGTTATGGAGCGAATTGGTGACAATGCTTACAAGATTGACCTTCCGGGAGAGTTTGGAGTTTCAGCAACATTCAACGTGGGAGACCTTTCTCCTTACTTGGAGGATGAAAACCTTCTAGATTTGAGGAGAAATCTCAAACAACCCGGGGAGGATGATGCGGGAGCATCCAACGTGGCTCCATCCACCAACTCGGAACCATCGATGTTTATCCAAGCCAAGAGAGAAATTGGGCATTATGTGCTTCGATGGATCATTTTCAAAGAATAATGTCAATTACTTATCGGTACTTTGTGGTATATCGATAACTATCAATGGGAGGCCATTCTAAATGTCTTCAATGACCAGTTGATGAAGTTTCAGATGGATTATTTTCTGGTCAAGGGAGGAGCTCGAATTTGAAGGTTCAAGAATGCGGAAGGCCGAAGATTAAAGGCATTTAATTCCCGTGTTAATAAAGGCTTTTATTAAGTTATTATGTGTCTTTATTGTTATGCAGTCCAAGAGTCGAAGGTTTCAGTTTCTAGGCTATTAAGGTCTGTTTTTAATATGTATTAAGGTTTCAGTTTCTAGGCTATTAAGGTCCGTTTTTAATATGTATTAACGCTAAAATCCTCCTATAAAGAGGGGAAATTTTTCTAATGTATGGATACGAATTTCATGAATGAGAATGGTGAGATTTCCTCAACTTGAGTGAACTCCTTTGGAGAGCGGATAACTCCTTTCGGTTTCTTTATCCTTGGAGCGTAGATCACTCCTTGGTGGTGAACCAAGAAGCCCTTTATCCTTGGCTGGTGGAATCTTTAGGCCTCGGTGGTGAGCTTCTCCTATCTCGAAGTCCTTTATCCTTGGCTAGTGGAAGCTTTAGGCCTTGGTGGTGAACTTCGTAGATCTCGATCCTCATCCTTGGTTGGTGACGCTGCCTTTATACCTTGGAAGGAGATTGTTTTTATCTGTTCTTATTCCTTACCATTTCTTCCCCGTATACACTACTCCATACACTTAACCACAAAATTCCCCTTATAAAAAATCTATGTTCTTGAATCACTCAACCCATCACGCATCATCTACTATGGGTTTATCAGCTAAAAATCTTCAACAGATATGGTGGATTATGTTTGAGACCCTTGGGACCATCTCACTCACAAACCCATTTCTTGAAGACCTTAAATGGCTCCTTTGGTATCTACTTAATTTGCATACAGTAGCTGCCGAATTTCCTATAGCTCAAATGCCTCATATCATTAGCCAAATTATCCAAGGATGGTCGGATTTTACACATTAGGGAGAATTCCTATCATGGTTTAAGCCTTTAGGAATCTAGAGATTAGTTTTCAATGATCAAGTGAAAGTTTGCCAACAAAATCCGAAACTTCACACCTTAATCATCTTTGACAAGTCATGGATGCTTCTTAGGCCAAGTGGAGATCTCCACCAGACTCTGGCGAAGGTTGGTGTCTCTACTTTCATGCCTCAACCAGGAACAAATGACATTTTCAAAACCCTCCCAACAAAAATCAGATAAATCCCATAAGAATACAAGGAACTTGAAAGAATTTTGTGCCAACATAACAAGGTGATTCCTCTTGAGATCTTACGAGAAGTAAACACAATCTAGCAACACACTAATGCAGACTTCCCTAAAGTAAGCCATCAAATTCATTAGGGCTTAAGAGAATACATGGAGAGGACCTTAGCTCTAACCATGATGAAGCTTCCTCCTTCTTAGATCCATGGGGAGGGCCACCCAAGACCCATACTCATATGAATTTATATCCATAGATTTATAGCAACTGGCTTCCACCACTTTCAAAGATTGGTCCCACTGGCCATAGCCCCAAGCAAACCAATCCTCTCCCTCCAAGAAAAAAAGAACAGGTGGTCCATCTTCATTAAGAGTCTCTCACAACCCTTTTGCTAATTAGTTTTTGTCATAGTGGGAGATTGACAACCTTATTCACACCTTTTGCAAAGAAAAAGATGGAGACAAATCAGATAACTCTATAGACAACACCAAAGATGGATTTAGTAATAAGATAGGGTAATGTGCTTTGCTAGTGTACTAGGTGTAGAGTGTGCTTTATACGCTTTGTGCATTACCACATGCTTTAGCAAGCTTGTACTAGGTGTGGAGTCTGCATTGTTTGTAGTGCTTTAAGCATCTTTCATACTCTATGACTTTTGTTTGTAGCATCATTAGAGAGACTTGTCCTCTAGATGCCTTATGATGTTCGATGCAGGTCATGCCTATATAAGGCAATGTATTGTGTATTGAAGAGGCAAACTAGCCTTCCCCAAATAAACTCATATTGTGATATCTCTCATGGCCTTCTAAGTCTTTTCCGTCCTCCCCTAGAATGGCTTCTTGTAATTAGAACTTTATTGTTATCTCGATCAGATGGGATGATTCTAAGTATGCTCTCCACTTGTCACTTTGTTGAACCTATGGATCAAAAAATCTGAGACTCTAAAGTCCAGATTCAAAAGTAAAGGGTTAGGGAACTAAGAGGCAGTCCCTTGAGGAAGGTCCTATGGTGTCTATTAATTGGGGATGCATACCTAATTAGTACTTAAGTGAACATGGAGGCAACATCATTTTAGACAAGGATTGTTAAACCGGCTTTCCGTCGAGCCATGTAGACTACTTATATTATTAAAAATATGCCACATCGAATTTTTGACTACTTTCATCAGACTTGGCATTTAAGTGTTCCAATTTTCAAAAAAAAAGTGACACTTAAATGTATATTTTGAAATCTTTGACACTAAAGTGTTCACCCATACTCCTAGTGTACCTTCCCCAGGAATCACAAAAAGGATAAAAGACATTTTTAGAAATTGTCCACATCAACACTGGCTACAACACTACATAGGATAGCCAACCTAACTAGACTGCTACATCAACATTTTCCAGTCAAAATTGATCGAAAGGACTATATTGGCAAATCAGCAAAAGATTTAGAACTAAATTTACACAATTAAAAAGTTTAAACTGAGTTGACATAAATGTAATAAGTTCATGATTTTTTTTTTTTGGGGGGGGTAATTTTCCTAGCTTGCTTCTCAAGGAGAGTCCTCTCCAAGCCTATGAGCCAAAAGCTTTCTAGCTTTGTATCATTCGCATCCAGTATCCGATTCACATGATCTTTATGTTGTATGAAGCTCGAGATGAGAACTTTCCAATGAGCCCAATGTTACCGGTGCAAGTTGCAAAATCACGGACCTTAGGTCTTGACTCATACCGACCATAGGCTTGGGTTTATGAATCGGACGTTATTTCTACAATTAGTGAACAGAATATTTCGATTCCGATTCAGCCAGTCACCCCCCTTCGTTCGGCCTCCTCGATGTTACACTTATGGACATGTACGTATGAATGGATGGTCTATATATGCATTTGAACCAAGCAGAAAAGATAATCAGATTTGCCTATGAATCTTTTGCTTTAAAAGGGGCAATCTTCTACTCTTAGCAAAAAGTGCACATTGGCGAACTGGTGGGAAATTGAAAGAGTTCTAAAGCATGAAATTGACGCATTCGATCTCCCTATGAATAAAATCTAACCTAGGAATCCAAAGGCAATCCTTTCATGTTGATTCCATTTTGACATGTTCCAGCCTAACCAAACACAACGATGCTGCTACACCGTTAGGGACCATGATATTGCATTCGACGAACCACTGGTTGAAGAATGTCGATGCAGCCACGACCGGAAAGCGAATGGACCAGATAGTGAGAGATGCTATTGCCCTATTGGTTTACGTTATATGATGACTTAGTCTTTAGGGGACCGAAGTGCAATTGCCAACTTGCATTGAATGAGACATTATATGTCTCATGTGCGTGTAGTCTTCTCTCATTGTTTCATGACGGGAAAGCAATTGGCTTAGATAGGTAAACTCTATACTAATGAAATATCTCTACGAAAAGGACGTCCCAACTGCCATAATTTTCATACCTCCATTTTTCTACCAATTATTTGAGTGTCTTAACCCGAAATGTCATAATTTTTATGATCATTATGTTGTGAATTCCTTACCATCGGATTGCTCATTGTTTTAATTTTCACCTCCCAAGAGCAACACGCGTGGTCCAAAACATACATGGTCCCTTTATTAGCAAGGACAACAAGATGCTCGTCAAATGATTTAAGCATAAATTAGAGGGAAAAAAAACTCTCTTAGGATATACATCACCAGAAAATATTATCTTCCCAGACCAAGCCCCCACCATTACATTATTTGTTGCTCTATATAATTCGACTGTGTGTGGATCCATTTCCCTTGCAAAGACTCGACCAGAGTGGCCAAAACGAAGAAGGTAAATCTGTCGCTTCTATGCATGTGGTTATGGACTAGAATTCATATTGCGGTTTTGCTTCTAGTTCTTTCGCTCCATTTTAACGCTAACTGATCGCGACATGCTCACGACATGTGTCACTTACACAGTAATGCTTTCGTTTTTCGTTCCTTAAATTCGATGGCGCAAAAAATGCAGTAAGATCAGTTTTTTTTTTTTTTTTTTTTTTAGAGAAGAAGAAGATAAGATTGTGAGAATGTGGAAGTTAAAACTGTCTCGAGGCAGCGAGGCGTGGGTCACGAGTGTGAACCATCACATCGGAAGACAATATTGGGAGTTCGACCCGAACCCGGAAGCATCCGAGGAAGAGCTCGCCCGAGTCGAGGAAGCGCAGAACCGTTTCCAGATGAACCGGTTTCAAGCCAAGCATAGCTCCGATCTTCTCATGAGACTTCAGGTTCGATCTCGCCGATCCTTTTGCATTCTTAACTATAACAAGTTCGCGGACTGTTCTTTTGGCTACAGAAACAATCCTTGGTACCGTCGAGAGAACACCTGCTAAGCTGAGATGCCAAACCCTAGAAGTACTGCTGTTCGTATGTTGTCCGCGTAGTGTCCTATTGAAAAAAATGCAAAACCTGAGATCAAAAAAATTTATAAGATGCAAAGAGATAATAGGACTCGAAAATCTTTTAAAAGAATTCGCTTACTGTTTTATTTAACTTAAAGATTTCGTATCCTTTTATTCATATCTTATAGTCTATTCCTCCTTCTTTTTTTCCATATTTTATTTAGCCTAATTTTGGTTAAAAAAAATTAGCTTACTTTTCAATGATTTTTAAGATCCTTCTCTTGAAGAGACACTTCGGAAATGAGAGTACTACAGGAAAATCAAAATCAATAAATTAGCTAGATTTTAAGCACTCGGTTCCAATGCGTTAAATTCCATGTTCGAAATTACGACTTTCCCAGTGATAGTAAACTTAAGGAACATGCTTGCCACATTGTGGGCAGTCTTTTTACCCGATACATATGGATGGAACAATTTACTTGTATCATCTGGATCAGTCAATTCGGAAAGATCAAATACCTCATATTACCGGGAAAAAAAAAATTGTCCTTCTTAATCTTAAGAGTGAAAAGTAAAATTGCTTTTAACAAAAGGTCCTCTCAAAGATGAAGTACATTCTAATGCAACTGTGGCCTAACGTTATATGTTAGCAAGGCTACAAGAGGACTATATTCAAGGGTCGATTTAGCTAAGTCAAAATCAATTTTGCCTTATCTTATTTTTTTTAACCCTAAATCTAAAACATTTTACACTTTGCTCTGCAACAACTAGAGAGTGTAAAGCCTGGAGCAGAAAGTCCATGGTCTTCTCAAAGCCATTAGGGCATAAGAGTCAGGGGAAAAAAAAACGGAAACTCAAGAACTTTGTTCGAATTACTCCGGCCAATGTTCTGTCATTGGGATAAATCGACCGATAGAAAGATAGAGCATACACCATCGGTGTGAGTTTTAATGATGGTATAGAGTTAAATACGCACAATTTTTCTCGAAACTGGCCGGTTGTGAGACCTATAAAACAGTTCGCAAGGGAGAACCCCACGGTGGAGACGAAGGAGTTGCAACCAGGACAAGTCGAAAACGAAGAGGAAGTGGACGAAGCGATGGTGATTGAGAAAACATTGAGAAGAGGTTTGAGATATTACGCAAGCTTGCAGGCGGAGGATGGCTTTTGGCCTGGAGACTACGGAGGTCCCTTATTCCTTCTACCTGGCTTGGTAGGCATTTCCCCTTTTTTTATTTATTTTTTCTATCTGTACTTTCTAATTCAGCTCATAAAAGCTTCCAGGTTTTCGTCTTCTTCTTTTTTTCGATTTCCCTTTCTGGGTTAAACCGTCAATACATCGCTTTCTCTTATATTTTATATCGTAGCAAATACTTGCCTATATTCAATCCATCATGAATTGAGTGATGTTAGTTGTTGAAATAATATGGACCCACATGAGATACACACAATCGAGGACTGAGATGTATTTAGTCTATAGTGGAGCCATTGAATCATGACTTGTGAGGGCAACTCCTTAACATATTATTAAAAAAAAAAAATGAATGACTTAAAAAATGTTTCTTAAAAATGATCATTAATTTCACTTAGAAAATTTAGTGTACAGAAAGTACTTCTATTAACAACAACAATTCATGCCTAGACATTTTTCCTTGGCAATGAATATATTATTGTTTTTTTTTTCATTTTAAGAGATATAAATGATTGCTTTTAGAAAAATTATTTTTCAAATCGTGTTGGTTCTTTATGGAACGAATGTACCCAAAATAGTAGATAAGGCCGATGTTATGATTAATCCATCTTTTGGAGTAATACATTTGCTATGTTTGTAGGTAATTTCATTACATGTAACTGGAGCCTTGACGACGATTCTCTCGTCCGAGCATCAACGAGAGATACGCCGCCATCTATACAACCACCAGGTACTTTTGGTGCGCCAACTCAGACAACATGATCCGACAATATTGTTCCGATTGTTTTGATTCAATAATTACAGGCATAGAAATCTAGACCATATACATTTATATTGTACCTCGAGGCTTAAACGATCCGAACCGTTTGTGTGGATTTACACAACCTCAATGGCTAATCAACGAATCTATTATAATAAACTTACCAAAATTCACTCGAATCACACTCGTCCAATTCATACAGAATGGAGATGGCGGTTGGGGGTTGCACATCGAGGGGCGCAGTACGATGTTTTGCACGACGCTCTCCTACGTCACTCTGAGGTTGCTCGGCGAAGGCGAGAGCGGCGGAGACGGCACCATGGACAAAGCTAGGAAGTGGATCCTCGATCATGGTGGAGCCACTTACATCCCTGCCTGGGGCAAGATGTGGCTTTCTGTGAGCAATTCAATTTCCATTTTTTGCTCTATTGATTTTGTTCACTTGATTCCGGGTAATCTTTCCAGTGTTTCTCATCAATTTTCGGGCTATTTCTTGCATAAATTGTGCAGGTGCTTGGTGTGTATGAGTGGAGTGGCAACAATCCACTTCCTCCGGAAATATGGCTACTTCCTCATTTTCTTCCAATACACCCGGGTATCTTCTAGTTTATCATGACCGTCCATGTCCTTTACTTAAACACTCGTTCCGCTTTTTTTAATTTTAGACCGTTTATATATTTTGGAAACTTGGTCTTTGACTTTTATGTGACCCGAAATCTCAAAACCTTTCAAACATTAAGATATTGATGAGGAAACTAGTATTTGATTTTATTTTTTATTTTTTATTGGTTCTCTGAAAAGATCAATAAAAATTTTGCTATTTTTAAATTTTAGAATATTATCATAAGTATAATCAAGTCGATCGCTTACATAATAAGAGGTGATCGGCTGGGTTTAAGTGAAAGAAGAGTCATCTCGTATACTCTTATTGTAAAGATGGGGTTTCATCGAATAATTATTAAATTTGACACATGAAAATAGGTCTAATTTTCCTAGAAATAGGACCACGAGAAGTTCTTAATTCAGTTATGCATGTCCAATGATAGTGATTTGCTATGTGATCGACTTTAAGATATTGTTTGAACTAGACTATACCTTTTGAAAGTGATTTGTATGCTTTTATTTGTACGTCTTTAATTTATTTATTATCTTTCACTTTCGATATTTCTGTTTTGCTAATTTACAATTTGGAGAGACGTGCACTTGCAATGAGAAGGATCCTCTCATCATTATTATGTAGAATGGATTTAATTCTCGATAGGATCAATTCATGTGATGACTCGATGATGCAGGAAGATTTTGGTGTCATTGTCGAATGGTGTACCTACCCATGTCATACTTATATGGAAAAAGGTTTGTGGGCCGCATCAACTCGACAGTTTTGTCACTTAGGAGAGAGTTATACACAACATATTACCATCAAATCGATTGGGACAAGGCAAGGAATCGTTGTGCCAAGGTAGTCATGCTTCTTGGGATCTTTTGTATGATAAGCAAATAAATTAATATTACGGACCACAATTCGGATTTCCAATTATTATCAAGTTTTGTATTGAAGTCGACGCTCAATAATGCAATTTAGTATTGAATAAAAAAATGTGTTTGAAAATGACTATAAAGGTTATCAATAGGATAATTTTAAATCCAAGTTTTTTATAAAACAAAATTTTTAATCGTTTTCGATATTGTTTCTTCCTTTGAGGACCCACGAAAAATAAAGATAGGTGTACTCCGCATCACTAAAATTTAATAAAATTGACCAAAAAAAAAAAAAACATGTGGATGATTGAAAGGGAAAATGAATGGGATTTCATGTTTTAAAGAAATGGGTTTATTGCAATTTAATGAAAATTCTCTGCATAAGGTAAGATAAATGAAATTCTTACAAATACCATAGTCAAAACACAAACAATCTAATTTGATAGAGACGAGGTGGAATTAGTTTCGTATAACTTCGTTTATTATTTGGAGCAAAGCTAGACAATTATGTTCAGACATCTTCCGGAAACTCTCCTACTAAATGATGTAGGAATTATTTAAAGGATATTGAAACAGATGCGACCCGGCATTATGTGATCAATAACTAACAAAACATGAGTCACATCACTCAATAATAAGATTTTGGTGACATTTCTTAGTACCCGTATAAAGCATTTCTTTATTATTAATAATTGTAACAAGTAGCCCCTAATTATTTAAACAATCAAAATTGCAAAAAAAAAAAAAAAAAAAAGAAGACTTCTAAGACTATGGAGTATCCATGGAAAAAAAGTGAAAATACTTTTAATAAGGCCGGTCGGGGAGAGAAAAATGAAATTTTAAATGTCTTAATCATTTCTAACTTATTTTGTATTCACGAAAGAACAAAGTCAAATTATAATATGTGATTAGACCAGAAAAATAAAGAGTGTTATGAGAAGTTCAAGTTTTATTATAGCTATCAAGAAAGTTATCATTTTTTCACGTGTTTACTCATTTGATGGAATACAATTGTGTAGGAAGATCTATACTATCCACATCCTTGGGTGCAAGATGTGCTTTGGAGTGGTCTTCACAAGATAGGAGAGCCTCTTCTCGTGCAATGGCCCCTCTCCAAACTAAGAAAGAAGGCTCTCGACCATG
The DNA here is from genome assembly GCA_014182405.2 of Eucalyptus sideroxylon. Classification (NCBI taxonomy): domain Eukaryota; kingdom Viridiplantae; phylum Streptophyta; class Magnoliopsida; order Myrtales; family Myrtaceae; genus Eucalyptus; species Eucalyptus sideroxylon. The sequence goes on from CM024550.2 coordinate 26,811,239, forward strand.
TGATGCAACATATCCACTATGAGGATGAGAACACTAGGTACATTTGCCTAGGACCTGTCAATAAGGTAAAACATCTTTAGGTGCATATATAAAAATGTAGAAACTCGTTGTAATTTCAACCATTTTCATATGCCCGAGAAGAAGTTACCACGATTTTCATGAATAACCAACATCCTAACACGAGTTGTTTTCATAAGAATGTCTAATCCAAAAGATGGAGGAGGGCCGCATAATTATGTAAAGATTATGTAATTTCATAAACAAGCGACGTGGGACTTTGTAATTGTAAGGACCAGGCTCCATTATATAATATTATCCGCTTTGGACACTGAGTTATCAGTGCTTTAAAACGTGTTACACACATTAGAGAACCTAAGCTTATAAACTAGCCCAGGACTCTCTCCCTAAGCGGTGTGGGATAGGAGACACGCCCTCTCCCTGCGCACGTCCAAGGACTGAGACGTGGACACACTGCCATCCCTCCTCCCCGCGCACCGCCTGGGCCGTCACAGTAATAGTACCCGGTATGCATATGTACGGTTTTATTTGTAGTCCATGTTTTTCTCAGGTGCTGAACATGGTTTGCTGTTGGGTGGAGGACTCAAACTCAGAAGCATTTAAACGTCACCTCCCAAGAATCAAAGACTACCTTTGGGTCGCTGAAGATGGAATGAAAATGCAGGTCTTGATTTGATTTCCCACGAACTCCTTCGATCACTAATTTGCGAATGATTAATTGATCACTAGCTGGTCATGCTTCTGCGGATGCCACAAAATCAATACGAACCTGAAACTGGCACATGACCTATATGCTCTCTTGGCTCGAACATGACAGGGATACAACGGCTCTCAGCTGTGGGACGTCGCTTTCTCTGTTCAAGCCATTCTCGCCACCAATCTTGTTGACGAGTTTGGATCAGTGCTCAAGAAAGCGCACGACTTCATCAAGAACACACAAGTACTCCAACAACCTATGCTCTTCGAAAATTCGACTCTTTATTGCTAACAATTTTCCAGACTTAAAAGGCTTTCATCTAACCTTTTTCGGCGTTGAAGGTCAGAGAAAACAGTTCAGGAGAGCTGAACCAGTGGTACCGGCATGTTTCGAGGGGAGGGTGGCCTTTCTCAACCCCGGACAACGGTTGGCCTGTTTCAGATTGTACTTCGGAAGGCCTAAAGGTAAAATCTGCCTTGTCTCATACATATTCTGAATAAGAATGATTTTATGAGATATCAAACATCTACAGATATGGATGTGCAAAACTTATCGGATATGATATGACTCTGAGATCTGGAAAATTAAAACACTAACTTTAGGACACATAAAGGAGCTTGCAAGCTAATTGAATATAAGTTTCTTGGTAATTCACTTTGTATACTGTTTTTTCCTTTTCTTCTGGTTGAATTTGCCAACTTAGTACTCAATTATGATGCAGGCCGCACTCTTATTATCCCGAATGCCATCTGAAATCGTGGGAGATCCAATAAAAGCAGACCAATTGTTTGATGCTGTAAATTTGATACTATCCTTGCAGGTACTCTTTTTCCTAATGACATAAGCAATCAACCGACTAATACATTTGATACTGTTCATTTTAGTTCATATAGCCAATCTTTTATATGGAGAAACGAGAGGATTTTGTTCACAGAAAAGCTTGTTGCAGAACAAAAATGGAGGATTTGCATCGTATGAGCTCACAAGATCTTATCCCCGGTTGGAGGTGAAATCCCCATCTTCTTGTGTGCTGTTTTGATTATCAAAAGTATCGCCTTGAGCTTTACTCATTTCCTTCTATCTTAGATCATCAATCCTGCAGAGATATTTGGAGATATCATGATCGATTATCCGTAAGTTCATCAACTAAATTAAGATAGGCTAGTTCTATCATTCTTAGGACCATGAGTTTAATTAAGTTCTGCAGGCTGACTTTGTGGATCTGCAGGTACGTGGAATGCACCTCCGCGGTGATTCAAGCCCTTACATCCTTTGTGAAGATGTACCCACATCATCAGAGGAAAGAAATAGATTCTTGCGTCGCTAAAGCGATCAATTTCCTTGAGAGCATTCAATTACCCGACGGCTCCTGGTAAGTCCTCTCATCGTATGCAAATTTGGGCACACAAGAGAGAGAGATCACGACCGACTACTTTAATAACATATTAAAATATATCAAAGTGATTTGAAATTTTTAAAAGTTAATGATCTGATTGAACTGTCAAACTTTACCATCAAATTCTAAAAATCCTCAGCTGTAAATCACGGAACGATTTTGACCTTTCTTATTTCAGCAATATGTTCGGACACACGAAGATTACTGAACAAGAAGCTATTACACTCCTATGAGCGATTCCAGTTGACCCCTAGACCATCATAGAGCCAATCCACGACCTAATATACGACAGATCATACGTATAATATGCACACGATGTATATCATCGTAATCACTGTCGATTTTGTTTTGTTGTCTCACTCACAATGAGAAACTTCCCTAGAATATAAGAACCTAAACAATGAAGATCACATTGTCCAACCGTCCGACAGGTATGGCTCGTGGGGAGTGTGCTACACCTACGGAACATGGTTTGGAGTGAAGGGACTCGTGGCCGGAGGTCGGACTTACGCCAACAGCAGCAGCATCAGAAGGGCATGCAGTTTCCTACTCTCCAAACAGCTCGATTCCGGTGGATGGGGAGAGAGCTACCTCTCTAGCCAAGACAAGGTCATTCGTTCAGCTTCTATTGAGTTTCATGATTCTCACTGCCCCCTCCTCTCTCTCCATATCCATCCATCCACCCGTTTATTTTCCTAACATCGGTTCATCAGGTTTATACGAGCTTAGAGGGAGACAAATCACAACTGGTAAATACTTCGTGGGCAATCTTAGCACTGATTAAAGCCGGACAGGTTTGTACATGGCATACATCGTTTTCAGTCGAATTCAGAGAGACGTGATAGGTGTTTTTGGCAGAAAACCAGTAACGCCATTCGTTGCAGGCCGAAAGAGATCCATTGCCATTGCAACGTGCCGTGAAGGTTTTGGTCAATTCGCAGATGGAAAATGGAGACTTTCCACAACAGGTGATTCTTAAATAACACAGTAGTCATGTGACGACCCGAGCGGCGGTGCGCGGGGAGGAGGGATGGCGGTGCGTCCACGCCTCCGGTCCTCGGACGCGCGCAAGGGAAGGGGAAGGGATTCCTCTCCCTCTTGTCCCACATCGCTTAGGGAGGGCTTCCTGGAAGCCTTTATAAGGCTTGGTCCCTCTTAAACTTGTGAGACGCGTTTTAAAAACCGTGAGGACTCAGTGTCCAAAGCGGACAATATCACACAAGCATTCATAACATGTTGACTGCTGAGATCATATAATTTCAGCGGACTCGTAACTTAGCTCCATCTTGGTACAATGCTAAGATTGCTGTTAACCGTGAAATCACGTTGGTAACAAAAAGGTGAATGGTAATTATTTATCCGGCTACCCATTAATAACTTACCAACAGATTTTGGTAAGTACTAACAGTAATCTATAATCCCAAGATTACCAACTATTTAGTAATATTACAGACATTTATTTTTGTCAACTACCAATGTTTTTGAAGTTACTAAATTTTATTTGAAAACACTAATTTAACTTATTTACTAACATTTTTCACATTAAGATATCAACTAATTTGATTCACTTAACCCATTCTTTATAATTGTTTTGTTTAGTCCGACATTTCTTTATACTTCAAACATTACCAACAGTTTTAAAAATCTATCAATATTTATTTTTTTCGTCTTACCAAAGTTACCTCTTTTTATATTGAAAATTGTCAATCTTAAAATTGACCGATATACCAATTAATTTTACTCACTTACCAAGTTTTTGTTTTACTAGGTCTCAAAGTAGTTGGTAATCTTAAAAGTACAGAGTAATATTGGTACTTTTCATAGCTAAGCAATACAAAAAGTTGATAGTAACAAAAAGTAGTTTGTACTTCAATGTGGCGAATGCTTATACATCGGTCAATTTAGGATCGGTAGTTCTATATAAAAGTTTGTAAATTCTAGGGCATTGATAAGCCACCAAAATAAACACCGGTAAATTATTAAAATAGTTGATAACTTTTTAAATATAAGTGAATGTGAACATTAATACCACTGCAAACACATTGTCCAAACACGTTAAGTTACTAACACATGATTACGTAAGCAAGTTACCAATTACCTACACGGAAGAAGAATCAGAAACTTATTGCACTGAACGCCAGACTTCCATAAGTTCGACAGAGACTCACTAATATTCTGCTGGGTTGCAGGAAATAATTGGAGTTTTCAACAAGAATTGTATGATAAGTTACTCGGCCTATCGAAACATCTTCCCCATATGGGCTCTGGGAGAATACTACAATCGTGTGCTGCTCTTACCTTTCAACAAGAAATGAACATCAGCTGCACTGTATGCCATTTGCTTCAGCCCTTGATCGGTTGTAACCCAACGTATTCATGCGCATCAAAAGTCATCTAACGATGCATATCTACCTCCCCAGAACAGTCCATCTTTAAGTTGTTGAGATTGAACTCGTCATCGACCAAAAGATTAGATGTACAACCACACAGTCCAGAATAGGCTTTAAAACTATGGCTAAGAAGACAATATAAGACTGATGTGAGCTGCTCTATCAATTCTGTTTTTGCATTATGCACAATAAACCGGCGTCACAAACAAAATGCCATGGACTGTTCTCTTTGTCGATTGCATTGTATTGGTTTTCAGTAAGGCCTCTTTTGACTAAAATGCAGTTACAAGCCTAACTGAGATGTGACTGACATTCTATTCTATTTCCATGTCACATGAATATAACTTACCGTTTTCAGGGCCTTTCTTTTTGTTTTTCTGTTTTTTGGAATCAATCAAGGCAAGACTTGAAATAAAAGGATGGAAACAGGAAAGTCTTTAAGTTCCACTGATGAAACAACCAGAAACACCATCACGAATTGAGGCCAGAAACTCAAAGCCGACTGAGCATCTTGCACATCAGCCATTGCCTTTGGTAGTCACCTAGCCACATACGAATGAAGATATTCACTGATATGTGAACACCAAAACAGCTGAGCTAACACGTGAGACTAAAAGCCACCATTAGAGAGATGAAATCATGCACAAATAATGCAAGCAAAAATGATACATATATAATGTTTGTGATGATTAGACACATGAAAAAGTCTGCGCATCTGGTAGACTCGCATGAATTTGATCAAGGAGCTCCAATGGTTTGAGTCGCCTGCCTGCAGCATTGCTGTTTATTTGCTACAATCAAATGGGCCAAGCAAGTGCTGAACAACTCAATTACAGCTCAATATAACCTCAAGCCCAGATGGTAAACAAACTAACAATGTTATAACGCCAGATCAGTAGATTCAGTGCCCACTTGATTTTCAAACCGGTCTGGTCCAGTACGAAATGCAATGTGATTCGTAGGCAATCAGGATAAGGTGACTAACTCGACCAGATCACCAGCCAGTTCCATAACCAGTTGAACTGGCTAGTCCAGTCCAGGTTTGGAATCCATGCGTCTATACCAAATCACATAACTCCTGACTAGAAGCCTGGAGGATTAAATAAAACGCACCAGGAAAATTCAGAAAAGAGAAATAATCATGACACATTCATCAACATATGCATATAATCAAATAGGATAAGACAAACATGATAAAAAGGGCATAAGAAAAGGCTTCCATTGAAAATTTCTGAAAGAAGTTATACAGGACGATTGCTCAGTTACAGAATGAGCGAATTTATAGCTCTAAGAGGAACCCATCCAACATTTAAACTCACGCCTCAGTGTTGATCCAGCTACTTTTTCCGTCTATAACATCTTCCCTTTGCTATAAGGTACAAAAATATAACTCCAGTTAAAAAATCATAACTAGGTAAAAACAATACATTATCAAACTTTCCCATATAAAAATGGCCTAATATCTAAACAAGAAGAGGGAATAACTTGGCGATATGTTTAATACCTAAAACTGTGAGTTGCTAAGAAAGGCAACCATGCATCTAGCACCTTGAAATAACTTATCCACTCTCTGCCATACAGAGCACTGAGTCTCCAAAAGGACCTTTGCTTTATTCTGCAACACTGACTGGCGTCTAATTGTCTCCCCATGTATCTGGCAGAACGGAATAAGAGATGTCAATGGTCACATTACCAACTTTAGGGAAGCAATAGTGCCTATTTTCTAAAAGTCAATGGCATATTATAAACTATATTCAAAGCTGTATCTTCTCATTAAGAATGGGCACCAGAGACTCTTGAGGAACCAGACTAAGCCAAAAGGTATTGACAGTACTTCCTTCCTAATATTGCCATCATAATCAGCAATTCATTCACTACATTCCTGTAACAGAGATCTATACTTCAAGAATGACAAGTTGAAAAGATCAATACCTTCAAAAACAACCTGACTAGAGCTTGTACAAACTCAAAATTACTCCGGCATGATATTTCATGTATAAAGTAATCCATAAGTAGTTCAATGGAAAGCAACTCTTGTCTCTTGTCAACATCTTGTGGATCATCGGCATCAGCATCAGCGTCAACGGCATCATCATCTATTATCTGAAGCATCCGAAGTTCCAAATCCAAAGTTGAGGGAGATAACCCTTTGATGTAAGCGGTAAAGGGTGAAACTGCGAAATGTGAATTCCAGAAATCTAGAATTAGCATGGGAGTCGCAGATGATACTTTTAGCGCAGGTGTAAATGCTGAGATTTCCATGAGAACTGTCGCTTACAGTTTTTCGCCTCTGAACACGAATGAAGCAGTTGCAGAAACCGAGATGATGGCACTTCAGGTGTTATCTTAGATTTGTCTTCATCAGCTTTCATGTCTCCCTTATCAGACATCTCACTTGGCTTAAATAGTATTTCTCCAGAAAGAGATGGAATAGAGGGCAAAAAGAAAGGAGCTTTCTCAGGTTTCTTGGGGGGCTCAGCTGGCTTATTGCGAACCTACAAATTAGATAAGATGAGTGAAGATAGTCACCAACTGGTCCCTGAAACGATTATAGGACAATCTTACTGGAGACACAAAAATACAATGGAGGGGTACATGAAACAAATATTTCATAGAAAAGGTCATGACTGATAAAAGAAAATAGGAAGGGGACCTTTATAATGTCTAGATTAATCAAGCTCTGCCACTGGCTCTTTGGCAAAAGTGAGAGGGTAACTAGATCTGGAATTTGCTCAAGCGAAGGCCGGAAGGAAGGGACATCTTTAGACTCTGAATGTCTAATAGTAGGCTCATTAGATTCTTCAACTTGAGAACCTTCCACTGATGATACTGATGGCAACTTAACAGTCACAACTTCTTTCCCACTTGCATACAAATTGATGTCAGAATCTCCAGAAAACATTGATTGGTTAACCCTGGTCAATCAAAGTCCATCTCTCATCAATTTGTCAACACACAAAAGAATACAATATCTCCTTAATATAATTAATTTATAGAAACCATATTCCTAAGGCTTTATTATTCCTTAGGTGTGCCTTGACCAATCCAAAATAAAGACTTGAAACAATGTGACTCCAAACAATGAATATGAGTATATGACTAATTCATAAATTAGAGATGCACTGTTACTTACCAGAGAAAGACCCCATTTTGATCAACATGTGTCGTGGCTAAAATATCCATATTTGGTGACAGAGATAAAGCTGTGATGGAGACGTCAACAAATACAGCATCTACTTGTCTGGCCAAAATAATATCCCAAATCCTTAGACTGCCATCCATACTGGAAGATAAGAGCCATTTCCCATCCTCGCTAAAGCACAAATCTGTAATTCGATCTGTATGACCTTCAAACTTTCGGACCATTCTTAGGGCGACAGCATCAAAAAGGCGAATAATAAAATCATCTGCAACCGTAGCCAAAAGACCTGCAAAATTTATCAAGATAAAGTAGACCATTACATTTACAAGGATAGTAGAAGTTCTTTCTTTCTGCTATAAATATAGCTTAAACTTATGCTAGTGCAACCATAATAATACATGCGTGTGTATAGCGTGAGTATTTGAGCATACATGATGAAGCACCAACAGTGAAAGAAAAGGGGAGAGGATGGGGCAGTGCTCAGGGCATTAATTACCATTCAGACGATGGTATGAAATTTTTACCAAAGAAGAACCAATTTCCCATCTAGATTTCAATTCACGTCCCTTGAAATCCCAGACCTGCACGACAAATAAATCCAGGAATCAGGATGACATTTTATTGAAGCTAATCTCAGAAAGATCTCCAGCACATCAACGTCAACTAAGCCTTATCCACTATTGAGGTGGGCCATACACATCCTTTTTAATTATAAAAGGATTATTCAGAACATTTTGTTGAAGTATAAAAAAGCTAACTATAGCACCATCCTAACAACGGACCAAAAAGAGAGTAAGAGTGTAAGGATACCTGAAAATAAGATTTCCCTCATTTTTCATCATTGACAAAAGTTGATCAATGAAAAGGTTTTGTCAATCAACAACATTCCTCAGTTCCAAATGAAACATGTTTTTAGAAGTGATGCAAAAGCATAGGATAAGAACAAGTTACAATTTGATAGATCCAGCAAGTTTACTTTTTGAGTCCTCTTGCATATTTACATGAGTTTTAAAGTCCTAGTACTATTGGCTCCACTTTTCCGGGCAGGACTCTCATGTATAATTGGGTTTTCATATTATAGTTGAATACAATCCATCATCTAGTATGATATGATTCCCTTTATCATCATGGAAGGCACGTGGGAAGGAAAAGAAAAACAGATATTAGATGGAGTTGCTAGACCAGCGACATAACAACCCAACAAAACCACCATCATTATATTTTTTTAAACATACCATCATATTTGGAGACTAGTGAATTTAACCTTGCTGTCCAGTCATGTGTGCATGCATGTCAGAAGAACTTCGCTTACAACATGCATGCCAGTAGATATCACTTCCTACATGCACGCAGGTAGATCTTCACTTACTAAAGAACCAGGAAGGAGGTAGAGAAGCTAAATCGTATGCATTATATTAAAAGATGGCTTGCACATTTTTACATGAGCTATAATAACAAGGAAACTTAAACTAGATAATTTGCCAAAGGCTTTTGTTTTCTGGTCAAGATTCTAACATCGAAAATCATTTAAAGTTTCAGAAGAAATGACACTGTTGCATCTCTCTCTTGTTGAAGTGTAAATCAACAATCCGAAAACAAATTCTAGTGAGCAGTAAAGTACATTATGAAAAGAGAAAAATTAGATTGCAACAAGAAGCACTTGAATATGTGTCAGGATAAAGTTGGTATATAAAAGAAGTCACAAATAACAGGCTGGACTCTTTTCCTGTCAAATGCAAACAAGAAACAAACAATTGAATATTTAGTAAGTGAAGCAAGATATGTTAAGACGAATTTACAGACCTTGATGTCCCCAGCATAACCGGCACTTATCATGAGAGTATTTGTGGCATCACACGCCACTCCAACCACTTCACCATCATGAGCACTGTTTGTTCCTTCTAACTGGTCTATGTAACTTCCTCGACTAATTCCTGATTGAAGGTTGAATCGCTCAATCCAACCACCTGCTGTTCCCAAAATGGCAAAATTTCCACATGCACTAATCGTGCAAGCCTGTCAAAAAATATGCTTGTCAAACGCAACTTTGAGATATACTTGCCAAATGAGTAGCAATCATAGAAATACGGGAATTTTACAATATACAGTATAGCAACTAACAATTTGCATTCCATTTTTAATGAATCACATTTTTTGTCCTCCAATTTACGCACTAACACTTTGTTCCATTGTTCAGCACCATGACTGCAGATGTCTAAAGCTGTTCTTAAAACCATATAAATCAATCTGCTGAGTGGAATCTTTTGGTCATGCTAGTGTATTGCACTTGCTCAATAGCTCTGTGCACCTACTCTTTTTTTAATAGTTAATAATAGATTTTATTAAAATAAAAATTCAACATCAGAACTGTACAAGGAAAGAAAGAAAGAGAAGGGAAAAAAAAGTTGAAGGAAAACATTGCCAGACTATCCGAAGTTGGAACAACACATCCAAAGCCAAATGAAAGAATAAATCACAAGGCTATGCTCACCTATTCTCTTTTACACTATCATATCTTATGTTTCTCTTTTACGCTATCATATCTTATATTTCTCTCTATCTCTCTAATATATAGACATCATCAACTATCAAGAATGTACAATTGAAGTGAGAAGCATAGTTTAGTAGCTAGACTCATTAAAAACAATATCTATTTCAAGAAGGAAAAACAATTTTTTGCAAATTCAGGTTCGTAAAACATATACTGTGAACTCAGGTTTGAAAAGCATAGTTTTCCCTAAACTATTACAGCTTCTACATCAAGTATTTTTACCCAGTGGATAATACCTCAGGCTAAGGAGTTGAATGTTTCATATAATGCTGAAGCTGTACCATGTAAAAAATCAGAAATTATACCTTAACAGGTGTGGGCTTGTCGGGGCATGGTCTCAGAATATGCTCCCCTATGACAAAATTTTGAAGTCTCCACACGTATGCCTGCAGGGTATCCATATGACTTGTCACTACGTTGCACCAGTCCCGCTCCCTAATTTCAGCTGAAACCAAGCATAATGTGCAGGGGCAGAAATCAATACACAATATATGAACAGCTCATAGAAGATGTGCTTGACACATTAGTGTACATCTCTGTGCAAACAAGTTGTCTATGTTTGACCACAAAAAAAAAAAAAAAAAAAAAGATGGTTGACAGACATTAAATTTTAAGAGCAACCTGTAATTAAGTAATAGTTACAATTACTGCATCTCAAATAAGACATATTCCTCTTCCAATTTTCCGCATCTTCTCTGCCAATTTTTAGAAATCTGCCCCTTGTTTTTCCATTGCAAACTTCAGATTGCCACATCTTTTCTTAGAGGATGAGAAAATTGACAACGGAAAAGCTTTTCCCCCTCAAATTCACATTGAAAGACACATGATAGAATAATGTTTTAGAAGTGACCATATTTCAACCTTGACTAAAATGCTAGGATGGATAGATCAAAGTATCAAACCAATTATTACGAATTGCTCATTCAGTGTTGATTCTAAAGTGTGTGCAAGTTCCTAGCACAAAATCCTTACCAACATCAAATGCTATAACAGGCTTCAGCTTTATCTCTTCTTCCTGCAATGTAAGCCAACGAAAGATATCAACGTTTAAGAAAGACAAAACATAAATATGAATTAGAATGGCACTTAAAGTACTTCTTCAAAATTCATGGAAAATTTATTTTCAACTGAGCATGTAGACAAAGTTCAAGTGATAATGAGAATACTGCCAAGAGTGCTCGGAATAAGCTTAATATTGTTTTAGCACAGAGACAGAATTCAAAACGGGGGAGTTAAGAATGATGAAACAGGAACATGACCGTAAAAGTACCACAAACTCAAGCTGATCTTTACACATTATATGAAGAATAAAAAGGATTATTAAGAGCAAACTCCCAAAGGGAACAAGTCCAGCTGTCAACCACAAATAAGGGCCCGGCCCAGCAAAGGCACACTTATGACATAAAGATTGCCAACAATTGAAAAAATCAAATCATGTTGAGGAACAAGCTTTGAAACTACTTTCTGCTTGTCAAAAACAGAATACATAATAATAAGTTCATTTTCCGTTTTACAGCTTTTCTCCAACAGCTTGTTTCTGGAAAAGAAAAAAATCTGGAGACGGTTAACTTGTCAATTACAATGATCAAAGATGCAACAGGATAAATGACACTCCGGACACATGAGATAAATTCTTTGTTTTATTTTCTGAAACTACTTCTCATGATCTAAAACGCTGTGGGGAAACCAATTGAAAATATCTGAGCATAGGGCAGGAAGAGGGTATAGGAGGTAAGAGATTAAAGGAGGGGAGGAATGGAAGAAGAAGAAGAAGAAGAAGAAGAGAGGAAATGGGTATACGTGAAAAGAACAAACTTTCTACAGGTAAATAACAATTCAAGAGAACAAGCAAGGAGGGAGTTTGTGAACAGTAGGATTTGAACCCACGCCTTTTCGGGCTGGAATCCTACTCTGACAACTTAGAGCAACCCGCACTAGAGGAGAGAGAGAGAGAGCATGCTTTAGAAATTATATTGTCTTAGACAACAGCTGTACAAAGTGAGATTGGATGCTCTTACAACCAACTCACAAATAAATGTAGGTGAGGGCTGATTGACAGCAGTACAAACCAGGTGACCACAAAACAATATTAAATTTTATATGATAGACGACATGTACTCTCCTGATATTTAGAGCACAAGAAGGCTAGCTCAATGAGCTGGGACTATCCTTCCAGATAAGCATCATACACATCAGATTTACCTCATGTAATAGACATGGTATATCAAAGCAGTTAAGCTAGGAATTTTTATCAAAATTCAAACAGGGAAGGCAGATACTCTCCAAGCAAGTGAGACACGCTTAATAATGAAGTGATTGATTTGCTCAGTATATAAAGTACTTTTGCCCTTCCAGAAAGGGAAGCAAAACATCACACATGACAGGGAATTTGGAACATGGTTGTTCCTTTAACTTCAAACATATAAAACAAACATATGATGACATCACTGTCAATGTAGACAATACCTTTAACTTCAATTTTTTTGCTCGCTTCGACACATGACGTTGAGATAGCTCTCGACTTTGCTGATCCTGCTCTTGCAATGGAAACGAACACGAAACAACATATGAGGAAAAGAAAAGGGAAAAATCCACACCATACTATCAGCTATAGAAATTTAATATTCAGAGCAACCATTCTATATTCTACTTAAAATGAACTCAGGTTATTTAGGACTTAGAGAACTAAATAAGGTTTCAACAATTCTGGACAAACTGCAATCATCAGAGAAACTTGTCTTATATCGCCACAATTATGGGTTTATGGGTTGGTTTGTTTCTAAGGTGAAATTTGGATTATGTAGAAGACTATTTTTGTCAATTTAAGTAAACAAGATAAGTCCACCCTGAGAGTAATAAAAATGATTACATCCAAGAGAAAAACAGAAGAAAATTTTTAAGGAGAGTGCATACAAGTGCCTTTAGCGCACTGGTTAGCTACCTTTATGTGCTTTGAAAATGTAAAAAGAAAAGTTTTAACATTATAATTTCCCGTGATGTGATGTCAAGAACTTCTACACTTCACTAATTTTCAAATTCAAAACATAAGTGCCCTACAACAAGAACTGGTTTCCACGGTGAAGCTTGCTTAAGTCTAGTTTGCCTCATAGAACGTCTGTCGATTTGACTCGTATAAAGGTCATGCAATCTCCAAGGATATCAGACAATTTGGCTAGAGTGGACAAGATTGATGTTGTACAGAGAATCTAGCATCAATACTGCATTTACTGCACCATAGCTTAAAAAGGAGAAAGGAATGTTGTGGGCACTTGCAGGCACCAAATAGCTGACAACAGAATGGGTGGGCAAAATATGCACCTGGTGGAGCTAATGTAAAGAGAAAAAATTCTCTCGACTTCAATGCTTTCTCTATGTTACTGATAGGGGTAACAGAAGTGAAAAATAGAGTTCTCAATCACAAAAAGACTACGTTTCTAAGCCACAAGCTTATTCAGCAATCATTATGACTTTTAAGTTCGACCAACATAAACAAGCCTTGCAGTTTCGCTTAGTTTATCTATGGATTAGCATCTCTGTGCTTTCAAAAAGGAATTTGTTGATAAATTTAAAGCTCTCTTCATTCATCACTAAACTATTTATTGGCTTCGTACATCCTGAAAGCTCAGATTCTCAAAAGCAAGCCAAGATCTATATTATGAATGGAAAGAAGATGTACTTAATATTCAATAAGTCTGCACAAAATTATGGAAATTTTACCATCACGACCTTTTGAGTCAGACAACTGCAAAAAAGAAATTACCTCTATAAAAATCACGGTTGTTTTTTAAGTTCTTGAGCATCTTTCATTATAGCAATAGAAGAAGACATAAGGGATGGATAAGGAAATGGATGACAGCTGACAGAGCATTCCAAAAACTATTTTCTAGAAATTCAAATATAAGTTAAAAGTGATTTTAGTTCCAAATAAACATAAAAGAGAAAAAATTGAAACTAAATCCATCAATGGAGATCATAATCACAATTCATTCAAGGCTTAAAAAATGCATTCATTACGGAGGAAAGCAAACACATAAAACCATGTTATAGTATCCTTAACACAAAAATAGAGTGAGGTATGCTTGACACGGACCTGGACAACCGAGAAAAGCCGGAAGGCACGATCCTGACCAGCTGATAGTATATGCCTACCATTAGCATAGAACCTGCAGATGTATATCATGATTAGTGATTCTAGGACCAGACAAACTCCACACAATACATATTTGCAGGCATATCATTCTTCGTACTTCTGATCTGGAAAAAATGAAATGCTACAATAATGCACAAAAATACTGTACTTCTTCTAAAGTAAACCCTAAACAAATAAAGAAAGAAAGAAAATTATTACCTTATGCAGAGTGGAGGAGCACTATGACCACTTCGAAAGCGTAATAGACGAGGATCTCCATCACTTGTGTCGAAAATCCACATCTATATCAAACATAGTGATTTATTGTACAGAGAGAATTCAGAACTAATTTCAGGATAACACAACTTGATATAAAATTCAACCCCCATTATCCAGAGAAAAACTAGGTTCTGTTACATTTTTTAAAGATTATCACCAGTGAAATGTGTAAAAGATTATGCCACTTTTGCACCATTTATTAATCAAAAAGAGCTAGAGCAACCCTCCACAGTCAAAGAAGAAGGCCGAATGATTTTCAAAGTTGCTATCTATTGACTTGACCCTATAAGGCTAATTGCAATAAAACACACAAGGTCAGAGTTATCCTAAACAAAGACAAGATTGCCAAATCATTTTCCATAGTTTCCTAGGCTGATCTTAGATGGTTAGGTGCAATTAAACAAACAAACAAAGACCTTTCAGGAAAATAAACTAGCTATCAGCAGACTGCATTTGCAAACTGATGTGTACCACTTCTTTCCAGATCGTATGTCATTGAGAAATATCGGTTCTAAATTCTTTTGCTACATGAGACGAAAAAGAGCTTTGATAACTACTGATATTTATCTATCCCGCATGAAACTCAAGCATAACTGAATATAGGGAGGAAATTTACTTGCAAGAGGGGAGCCAAAACAGGCCACACCCAAGTACAATTGTAGATCAATAAAGAGATTTAGAAGTCATATTAATCATCCAACATTGCTGGGTTCATTTAACTAGACAACAAAAAATTTCAATGAATGGTCATGAAAACTACTCTGTGAAACTTACCTTAATCGAGTTATCTGCAGATGAACTCATTAGCACAGGCTCATTAGCAAAGAAGTGGAGAGAAATTATAGAACCGTCATGAGCATCTCTTATGACTGACTGGAGCCTTCTTTTATCGAGATTCCATATGCTGACAACACCAGATGAACTACCAGAAGCTAGAAGAGGCTGCCCATCTACAGGAAGAATATAGATGTAAGCACAAAAATTGCCAAATCCACTAATGAATTCCTTTTAACATATAAAGGCCACAGGAGGTTAAATAATCACTATTGAAGAGTTTCTGGACACGAAATAAAGCTTGGCCAATGTAGAAGCACCCTTGAATTCGGAAGGCATCCAGATTTATAGCAGAATATATTTTAGTACTTGATGAAGACAAAGAAACAACATGAATGATACCTGTGCTGAAAGATAAGGCGGTCACAGAACCTCTCATCGAATGAGAAAATGTAACCAATTCTTCATCATAGCGAATATTGTGAACGTGAATCTTGCCATCAGCACAGCCAACCGCAACAACATCTAAAGCAGGTGATGAAACACAACTGCTAACAGAGGAATTCCATCCCTTGAACTCATAGAGCTTTGTCTTAGTGCTTATGTTCCAAAGCTGCAGAGGCCCTTCCTGGCTTCCCAGAATAACCTGTTTACAAGCTTTCTTAGTTTAGTCCAGAGACACATTGAAACTGTTAACGTAGTTGTTAAGCATTCATAATTTCCAATAGCTGTTTATTTTGCTAAATTACCATGCAGCTTTAGCTTACCTTACAAACAAATAGGTTTAGCATTCTCGCAGGCAGCATGCTTGCACTAGTGGAAATTGTCATTAAAATCCAGTAAGGATCTTAGGATCTTACCACCCTACAGTTTGAAACTTAAGTAACAATCCAGATCTTACGTATGGTATTCATTTACAATCTTTAGAGGGTCACAATCCAAATTGACAAGTATCATAGGATGCTACGATCATATCCATTCTATCATTGAATAGTACAAAATTACGTACTCAGACTTCCTTTGAGTTTTGGATTAGACAAAAGGATTTTATAATCAGAGATAGAGATCATATAGGTATTTAATGTAAGACTTCTTTGAAGTTTTGAACTCAACAAAGAAATAACTAGTGGGTTGCACACAAGAATATATATTGAAGAATGATAAGAACTTTATAGCAACACTTATTTAAATTTGGCGAACAAATAATCAGTTGATTCCATGCAAGTATTCAAGTCAAGCATCCCACTGTTGGTATTTCTAGATTTTAAGAATGCCTATCAGATCTTAGAATCTGATCATTCAATTAACTCAAAGTCCTAACTTGTATATCGACTTTAATAACTATGCTCGGCACATTTTATTTCCCTGAATTTCTGCGGTAGTAAATGTTCTACCCATCCTTCATTTGTACTACACTCTTTTCTGCTTACCTGTTCGTCATTTTCACATTCCCAGATCTAGGCATACTAGTCATGTTCAAAAAGTTGAGATGCTGACATGTGGACCACGCTACTTTCAACGTCATAAACTCCTCTTAACAAACTATACTACAGAAATTAGTTAATAAAACTAAGGTAAAATGTGCAAAAAAATTTTAACCAGAATAGTCCATAGCCCTTCAGGATTGGACCCTGGATACCTCCTCCACTTCACAGCTTAATTTTTTCAAATAACACATCTGAAAGTTAGTGACCTTTGGCTGGATCTTGCTATCAAGCACTAATTACAGATGCTCTACTATCTTTAAATACAGTATAGTTTTACAGTCTTAAGTAAATGATAAAAGGATTGTACTATATCAAGATTATGGCCAACTAGCACAAATAATTAGACATCTACTCATTTTCATGGTGGATAATTTCAACTTTTCCATCAATATTTGAGAATTAATTGCTTGGTATAAAACAAAGCAAACAATAAGTAATTTCACAGTTTGCATCTATTGTTGCTCTGTTTTTCAATTTATCCATTACTTTTCTCAAATCTTTTATGAAAAAAAAATGGAGAAAACTTTCCAAATTAATTACTAGTGCGTGACAAAGGAAAAGGACAAGGAAAGCCAGCTTTGAACATTGTAGCCATTTCATTTGGGAATCTTCTTTCTCTGGCAAGTATGTGCATGTTCAACCACCAATCCTTATCAATTAAGAACTGAAAAGTTCTTGGGGCAAAGATGATAGTTACCTTATTTAAGTAAGTGTCTGGATGCATTATACAGCTAGGAGTAAAATTGCTATCCAACAAGATGTGTCCCACTGGGGAAAGGTTGTCATTCATTCCTTTGAACGCCCATATGTACGCATTGCCATCAACATCTACACTTAATATGTGCTCTCCAAACAGCAGCAGCAAACAAACCTTAGCAGTATGCCCGCTCCAAGTTGCTAACTGTAGTTAAAGCATAAAATTAGATAGACAAAATGTTCCTGCACATCATTAAAGAAAAACACAGCACGTTTTCTGGCAATATATTTAATTAGCAGTTCAGGCATGTGCACTTAGGTCCCAATCTCCTCACCACATACCAATATTTTAATTAATAGTTCAAAATTGTATTTCTCTTTATTTTTTGGATAAGCCAAACATCATATTCTACTATTACTAATCTGCTTCAAACAGAGATATAAATTCTAGCCAGCATTAACCATCAATGTGTCTTCATATTGTCTCCACCGGACCATTTAAGTACATGCATAGAATCTGATATACAAGTTATTGACATGTTGATTGACCAAAAATATCTATCTATTGCTAGTCCTATCCCATTCAAATAAATAATTGCATAAGCCTAGCGTAAAGATAGTGCAACCATGAAATCTCTTTTGACACAGACATTGAAACCTGTTTGGACTCAAAATACCAGGGTGGGACATTGACTCTAAGGCCTTCTAAGAAAATGATATCGAGCAGGTAAACAGAGCTGACAAACAAATTTAAAATGCTTCAGGCGCAGCAGGATAAAATAGAATATAACAAAGAGCCTTCAAAGATAAACACTAGCAAACATCCTAGCGTCTGGTTTGATGGCTAGCGCCTCAGGCATTAGGGAGTGTATGTGCCCTAGGAACACCTAACAGCATTGGATATGGCATTGATGGAGGCATATGCCCCTGGAAATACACAAGAACACAGCACCACTAGATAGAATTATATGCCTACCAAAAGGCCATATGCAACCATGAGCACAAAATCAGGACCAACAAACTCAAAAGAGAATCTCCAAGGCTATGTCTGAACAGAAAATTAATGGCATAAGGTAACTAAGATGCAGAGCATATCCAATAAGTGCATTTATTTCAGCAAAAGCAGGTCAGATTTGATCAATTCTGAAGGCTAGGAAGTCTAAAAGACATCGTCTTCCATCAACACCTACTGCTAACAAAGTAGAAAATCAACAAATTTTACTACACTAATGAACCATCAGATGATCACACTCTCATAGCCACTGCTACATACACAAAGCTGCAACAAAATAATGGCCACCAAAGGCCCATTGGTTTTTCCCCTTCAAACTTGATTTTGTCCATGAATGTAAATTTTCTTATTCATAACGGTACTACCATCCTAACCAGCACTACAGTTCATAAGCAGTACCATCAATAGTACTCCAAAAGTCATGTGCCATGGGCACACTAGAAAATCCAAGAACCAACAATCTAATATCTCATCACCGTTGATCACTTGTCAACAAACAAGACACGCTAATAAATTGGAAACATATGAGCTCCACTAGCTAGACAACCTACCAAACGACCCCAATTGATAAACATCTTCCAGCAATGTACCAAGGCAAAGCACTTTGCAAGAGAGTTTTGGTCATAACATGTCTTATATCACAATTCACGACCATTCCTTGCTAAATAAAAGTTGAGATCCTTTCATTTGTTTGGCCACAAATCTACACAATTAAGCTCCTTCACTGTTCACGTTAATGATTTTGTCACATCTATCATTACCTTCGTATGTACACAACCTATAC
Source organism: Eucalyptus sideroxylon (assembly GCA_014182405.2). Lineage (NCBI taxonomy): Eukaryota > Viridiplantae > Streptophyta > Magnoliopsida > Myrtales > Myrtaceae > Eucalyptus > Eucalyptus sideroxylon. The sequence continues at coordinate 26,830,594 of CM024550.2, forward strand.
CGATTAAATTGATTTATAATTTAGGAAGGAAAATGGAAAAGGTTGCCCTAACCTAACATCCCATTGCAATGCAGGAGAACACCATGAATAATCTATTATTAGTGACTTTCTTCTAACAAGCCATTCAGTAACAAACCTGGTGAGCACGCTTGAATACGCCAATGTCACTTCCATAAGCAGCAAAAGTGTATTCACGGTACGATGCGAGGGCCCGTATTTTCTTTGGCAATTGGGGACCTTCAGAAAAAAGGCGCATCTAATCGTTACTTAACTAAAGAAATTGCCAGAAAATGAAAAGCAACAACAAGTAATGGGATTCCCCTATTTACTCAAGGGAGAAAACCCCATTAAACAGCATGACCAAGCACATTATTGACAACCCAGCCCATGAGACTGTCCTTACAGAAAATTCAACACGAGAGCATTAGAAAGGGCAGTTATACTTCTCACATGGGCACTGCTAATTAGCTTTTTCCTTCAAAAATAAAAATAGAGAGATTGTGACTGCCAACATAAAAAAACAACTCGAAAACCCCCAAATCAGAAATGTAAAAAGGCATTGAAGCAGCCCAAAATCGCCATGCCCATGCCATTTCCCGATGTACCTGACCCAAGGGCAAAAAAGATGACAGCTTTCGCAACACAAACGAAATGAATCGAAACGGAGGGGCAGAGAGGTCAACCCAAGCACACTCTCGGTTCGGAAAACCCATGATCCCACACGCCCCCTCCCCCCCGGGCCGTTAATCAGAGGAAGGAGATACTCACCAACAAGCACCAAGCTCAGCTTCGCGCACTGCAAGCACCAAAAGCAGAGAAGAGAGGGAGAAAAGGAATCAAAATCGACGGGGGCAAACACTAAATCGAAACACGAAGTGCGGACGTCGCGCAAAGGAGAAGAAGAAGGGTCGTCTTACGTTGTACACTTGGAAAGCCTTGCCGACGCTGACGGTGACGAAGGTCTCGGTGCCGAGGCGCTGGACGGAGAAGGGGACGCCGGCGGTGATGTATCCGACTGCTCTGTACGGCTCGAATATCCCCATCGTTCCCGCGACGGAGGAGGTGGCGGTGGCCGAAGGATTTGAAGTTGGGAACTTCGCGAGTTCGGTGGGGGTAAGGACCAGGGGTTTAGGGTTTTTGGCAATCCTGTAATAGAACGGTCCTTTTAGAATTCTGCTTTATTATTATTATTATTATTATTATTATTATTATTATTATTATTATTGTTATTATTATTACGAAAAACTCCAAATTGATAAACCTCTCGAATTTGTTCTAACCTAAATTTTTTTATCATAAAACTTAACTAATATACATATAATAAATTTATCATTCATTAATTTCCGTTAAATTTTGTCGTCAAATTACTCACCGTATAACACCGGGTTTTGGGTTTTATCCTCTGTTTATCATAAATATATTAGTTTTGGATTTTTTATACTATTAATCTAATTTATCCAAAACCAATAGAGGGCCAATTCATCATAGCACTAGTTTAGGATTTTTTAAGATAAAAAAATTAATTTAAGATAAATTTATTACAAATTGTAATCTTTCATGATATTTATTCATTTTTTTAATACCAACATTGAAAGTTCTATAGCTATTGTAAAAGCCGAACTAATTTCTAAAATTTTCGAATAATTTTAGGATTTATTAAATTTATGCAATCAAGTGCTTAGTTAACTTCATTTAATTTGGCAAATAGGAAACGTTGTTGTGTCTTTTTTTTTATCACTCTCTTTAGGCACATAACCCATATGAATTGGGAAAGTTACCGTTATAGTACGTTATAGTACGTGTTCTCTCTCTTCTCGATAGCCATTCTGATAGAGGATCATTTTATCTACTGATTTTGAAACAGCTAAATTGTATTCCTTTTTTTAATTGATATTTGTGATTAATTTTCAAAAATTAAGTGAAAATTTGGATAACAAAGATATCGTTATTGAATAACAACCAACTCTCTAAAAGGTGGCCAAACTACTCCTATTTATGATGGTTGAAATTTATCATTTTAAGGGATTTCTCTAACAATGTGAGATATAAAGACTCTTAATTAAATTAATAAGTAATTAGCTAATGTGGGCCAAGTAAAGTCTAACTTGTGATAGGAGGGTCTGTTGCTTAAAATTTCATAAATAGTACTCAAGTCTCTCCTCTAATCTTAGTGCACAAATATGCTCACTTAAAGAGCATTTATTGAATCTTAGGAGTGAGAGACAGTTTCATTGAGCTAGTAATAGAGAAAATAATAGAGGAGAACCACATGAGCTCTGAACAATATACCATTATTGTTCCGCATTAAGAACAATGAATTCTAAATAAGGTGCGCGAATTTCTTTTCTCCATTACTATATTTTATATTCTCGTTGTGGAGATCTCGAGGTGCCTTTTTTTGTGACTTTCACAAGCTAGTGAAAGATTTATTCGCAACACGACTCAAATTTGTGAACTCATATTACAAGGCTACCGCATTAAGTTTATCCCTGTCTAGCTCCTCTTTGAAAAAGGGTAAGGGCAAGAAAAATCAAGAACAGGAAAAAACAAGAAAGAAGATAGATATCCGTATACTACTAACAGAATCGGATTTCTAAGCACAGAGAGGTAATTAAGTAGTTGCAGCTGCAGGAATCCCACCCTAGGGATTCACCATCTTTTAGCGGGTGATGTGCCAACGATTATCTACTTAAGTAGAAAATAAAGGTGAAAGTTCGTAGTCTATGGTGACATGCATTTTTTTTTAAGAAACCACAAGCTTGGGTTGTACAAAAAATCCAAGGATAGCAACTCGGAACTTCAGATCTTCAGATCTCTGAGCTTAAATTGTCTGAAGTTGCTATAGTTCTATTATGAGCTCTGCAAAACGCATGGATAATGACCTCTACGCTTTTTAAGATGAAGATTCCCAAAAACTAAAATGAAAAGAAAATCACGGCCGATGGTCATTTAGATATTGTGGCCATTTCCTCCATCTTCTTGTCTAAGGCCGGTGAGTAGTTGGATCCCAATCAGTTGACCTTTCTATATTTTGGTCCGTGCAGTGGACAGAAATGTCTTGAAAATTCCTGGCAATGCAAGAAAATTTGTTCATTTTTCTCCATTAGTTGAATTTGATTATGATGTTTTGTTCTTCCTCGTGAAAGTCATGGTCCCGACTTTGACAGTGACTACCATCTTTACTTTTAAGTTATTTGTGTGGGTGATATCTGTTTCACTCGAAACTACATTTCTGGAAGTCATTCCCGCTGGCGAGGTGATGGAGTCACGTAATCTACTCTCCCATGTCGAGCATTTAGGTAATGTAGGAATTGAGTTCGCATTGTACATGCAAACATGCGGGACAACTCATGGAGTCATTTTTCGATAGACATTGATATTGTGCGGGATGTGCAAGCATGATATCTACTCGTCTTAATAGATTAAGCTATTTAACTGGCATAAATGAAGAAAACGATAAATGTACTTGCTCACATAGCTTTATGAGACATAAACAGGCTTGCATGTAGCATTTTGTTTTCAATTGTCCAAATATACGGAACAAGTGTAAGTATAGATGACAGCCTGCTTCCTAATATCTACTTCTTTTACACGCCAACTTTCTTTTCAAAAGGAATATTAAGACACACCTTTGTTCCTCATGATCTAAACTAATCATTGTCTATATGAGAACTCGACTTATCTACCCCACAATACATAACCCATAATACATTAGAGAAGCATCCGTCCCACGTTTGCATATGAGGTGAAGCCCTCCTGCCAACTCTCTCCACCTCCCGAAGAGGACCGAAGACATTGTCATTGACTTCGATCAACTTAAGGTTCCCGTATGCTATAATTCATTGGATCACTTCAATGTTTTTTCAACTCTACTTTGGTTCAGCTTGATGACTCTGTTAACTCCATGGCTCCATCTTCACAACACCAGACAATTGAGTTTATCTAGACATGAATAAAAAACTGTGGGGAGTCACGTGCCTGTCTTTGCATAAAAGTGGTTCAGTTTGGCATTTGTCGAAGGTACTTGAAAACTTACTGCTTTAGTGTGTTACCTATCCTTGTAAACTGGCTGCGTAAAGCTTGTCCCTAATTGAACATAGTTGAGCTGCTACATCTGTAATGCTCATTCGCTCTCCTGGGACTCCAACTGAGCAGGCGATCCCAATTCGGTAGACCATTAGCAGACAATCCTGAAGTGTGCTCTTTCTACTTTCGCTTGCATGGCTCTCCACTTCTCGAACTAGGATGGGATCGGTAATCTCTAGGATTCGTCCAGGCAAAGCTTCCTCAACAAAAATATGTAGGTCCAGATTTTCTTTGAATATCTCAGCTGTGGGCCTAAAACCAGTGAACATCTCTAGCAAGAGGATGCCATAACTATAGACATCACCTTCAATAGAAACCACACTACCCATTCCATATTCTGCACATATCAAGAACCACGATGGTTGAGTTATGAGAAAATAATATGTGCACAATCTCATTGTGAAGTTAAAGTTTTGTGAAAATATGCCATCACCAATTTTGTGATGAACAAATTCTTCATTTGAGGGACACAAGGAGACATACCTGGAGCAACATAACCAATTGTTCCTCTCAAACCAGCAGAGCTTATATTTGTGCTTGTGTAAGATGTGGATTCAAAAAGGATTTTTGCCAATCCAAAGTCACCTATATGTCCGACCATCTCAGCATCTAAAAGGACATTACTTGGCTTTAGATCACAATGAACGATGGCACTATGGCATTGGTTATGAAGATAATCCAATGCAAAAGCAATGTCAATGGAAATTTTTATCCTTTGGATGAGACTCAAAATTTTTGAAGGCCCATTTTCATCAACGGTAATTGGAGACGGGTGCAACCACTCTTGGAGGCTACCATTGACCATGAACTCATAGACCAAAGCCTTAAAGTCATTCCCAGCATAATCAGTACCTGAGCACACTGTTAATACCTTCAAAAGATTTCGGTGTTTTATATTCTTCAAAGCCTCGCACTCAGCTTTAAAGCTCTTCAAAGCACCATGACACGTTAAATTAAGCACCTTCACAGCAACGTTGGTCCCATTCTCTCGAAGCATCCCCTTGTAAACAGATCCCAAACTGCCAACACCAATCAAATTAGTTGAAGAAAAACCATCGGTCGCTTTAAGGAGAGTTCCATAAGATAAGTTTTTCCAAGTATCAGCTATGGAACTTGAACTTGGTTCTTTTGTTTTCTTCTTCTTCAACCAACATATACACACACAAACCAGAACAAGAACCACCCCTAGAAGTCCAAAAGTAATAGACAGCACGAGTTTCAATTCATGAACAACTCTTTCCCTCTTGGAGTGTCTAAAGATGCATTTAGGAAGCCGAAATTCAGGGATTCCTCCACAGATTTTGTTGTTTCCAATAACAAAAGTGACGCTTGCATTCTTGAAGACTCCTACAGTTGGTAACATGCCTTCAAAATTATTATAGGATAAATCCAAAATTTCCAAGAAGTGAAATGCCTTGAAGAACTTCGGAATCTCACTTGATAGATTGTTATTCGAAAGATCCAATATCTCAATGCTTCTTAAAGAGCTAAATGATTGAGGAATGGATCCTTCAAAGTGGTTATCCTTCATTTCTAAAATTACCAATCCAACACAATAACCTAGGGTGCTCGGAATTTCACCACCGAACATATTGCTTGAAATGTCCAAACTCTCTAAATGGTCAATTTGTCCTATGTCCGCTGGAAGGGCCCCATTAAAATGGTTGTGAGACAAGTTCAAAAAGATGAGAGTTTTAACTACTAAGAAGATGGAACCACGAAGATTGTTGTTAGAAAGATCAAGCCACATCAGACTTTGACACTTATCTAGATGTGAAGGAATATGGCCATGAAAGTGATTCCCATCAAGATATAAAATAGACAATTTCTTCAACTTTTGCAAAGAGGATGGAATCATTCCCGATAGATTGTTATTGGAGAGTATCAAAATCTCCAAATGTTGAAGATTTCCCACATTAAACATGATAGCACCTGAAAGAATGGTATTCTTTATCCCTAAGGCTTCCAAGTTCACAAGATTGACGATTGATCTAGGAATCTCACCAGTTATAGGATTATGGCCCATCACCAATCTTGTGATAGTAATGGATAAATTACCAATACAATCCGGCAACAGCCCACCAAGTCTATTATCACGAATATTTAAGAAGATTAGGCTAGAGATATTGGATAATGAGCAAAGGAAGCTCAAATCGCCATCCCTTGCTTCCAAGGTGGTTAGAGTGAATGGTCAACCATTGAAGGTTATGCAAACTTCTAAAAGAAGGTACATTCCCTGAGAATTTATTGACTCCAAGTTGAAGTCTCCGTAGATTTGTGGCATTATTGGGGATCCATAGGGGGATTGATCCAACAAACTGGTTCTCGACAATGCTGAAAAATTCTAAGTTGGGGAGACCAAAGCTGATTGTAATGGGAAGACTTCCATTAATTCGGTTAAGTCCTACATCAAATGATCTCAATGAGGATAAATTGTAGAGGGACGACGGAAGGGCACCTGACAAATAATTTACCCCCAAACAAAGATGTGTCAATTTGGTCAATTGGCCTAGAGTATGAGGAAGAGAATGACCTAGGTGATTTTCAGGAAAATAAAGCTTCTCCAGAGATGATAAGTTCCCAATAGAAGAAGGGACACTTCCTATTAGATTGTTTCGTCCTAAAATGAGAAAATGAAGCTTCACCAATGAACCTATCTCTGGAGGAACTTCTCCACTCAATTGGTTGTTATACAATGTGAATGCAACTAGGTCAAGGCAATGCGATATATTCTTTGGGATTTCACCGGTCAGTGAATTATTGAGTAGTTGTAAAGAAAGAAGACGGTGTAGCTGCCCAATTTGAGGAGGGATTTCATGGTGAAAGCTATTATTATAGAGAAACAATTTCTTTAAAAAGCTGAGATTACCAATGTGAGGAGAGATGGACCCAAAGAGCTTTTGGGAACTTAGGTTTAACACCGTGACTCTATTGTGGTGCCGATGACTGCAAAAACACCATACCATTGGCAGTGGTTGACCGTACTATTCCAGGAACGAAGCACCCCAAGAGGGTCTTCAGTTATCCCATCCTTAAATGCAAGCAAAGCAGATTTGTCGGTTTCATTTGATACCGAGGAGACTTGTATAAAGCACAATGCAATAACAATCACAAAAATGAAGCAACGAAATTGTAGGTCAGCAAGGTTGAAGCCCACGAGTTGCATAACTCAAAGCAGAAGTGAAGGGAAGTGAAGTATAGGGAGATCAAGAAGGAATGGGAGATTTGATGCGTAATTCAGGTGTGGTTCAGCCACCTCATTTACAAGAGATTTATAGAGAGTCAGGATTTTGTAGAGAGCCGCTTGTTTTGGTCTCAAGAATCAAAAAATGGGTAGTGCATTGAAAAAACTAAAAGACAAGAAAGTTGTAAAATTCATCTTAGCATTCTCTCTACGGCAGAATTAAATTTCGATATGAACAAATAGAAATTAATGAAATTGATCTTCCACAACAACCAAATGAAAATTATTCTGGAAGGAGTATAACATGGTTTGCATAAAGTAGACAGACTTGACTTGAGAACAACTTTCTACCCCTTGTTTTGGTTTGAGATCAACTAAAAACTTGTTTCCAAAGTTTCTAAAAAGTCAGGCTAGAAACCATTTTCCGTGGATTCAACGATACAACAGATGGAAATCACCACAGTATTGTTTTCTATTTTATGCTTTCTATGCGGATTTCGTATCCGATTGAGGTTTTAACATGCAAACCGAAAAATGGTGTGTTGTTTTTTGTTTGGTTGATTTGTTTATTCCCTTTGCTAGACTTCTTTTTGGTCATCGTAAAAGTGGAGGGCCATCATAAATGGATCCAAGATGCTTTCCATCGGCCGCGTGCCAGAGTATAGAAATCCCGATATTTTTGTGTTGTCAACCAAATCAACACATAGAAGTGAGCTAAAAAGATTACAACAACCAATATGCAAAATGGCCACTCTCATTCTATGTTAAGCTTGTGTTAAGAATGGGATGAGGAAACCCAGAGAAATTATTTATGCTTGGTAAATAGATTATTTCATTAGTATGTTACTAACAAAGTAACATTGTTACTCATAAGATTGAAAGAATGTTAATAATCTACTAGGAATCTATAGTGGTAAAATTAATATTCGGTTCACAAGTTACCACCATTAAGCGATGCTACTTGCAAAATATGTAACAATAATCTACTACAGAAAAATCACACCTATATGTAAAAGTAAATGAATGTTCATAATCTACATCAACCTGGTAAATTAGTTAAACAGTGAGTATGTTATTGACAAATACACTTTGGTAGTTGTTAAACTGAAAAAAAGAAGAAGAAGACATTATTAACCTATTCTTCCATAATTTATATTGGTAAAATTACTGTGGTGGTGACTTATTAACTAACGAAGGGGACCGCTTACAAAATTTAAAAACAATTGGTAATCTACTATTGGGATGGAGGATTATAAATTCATTTCATTCATCATTTACTAGTAGTTGATCAGACTGATAAGTTCCCAATAATTTACTTACTAAAGGCATTTGAAATTTGCTATCAGTTATTGAAATTTGACGCCATGGAGACTTGTAGAAAGCACAATGGAATGGCAATCGCAAAATGGAGCAATGAAATTGTATGTTTGTAAAACTAAAGCCCGCCAGTTGCTTAGCTCAAAGCAGAAGTGGATTGAATTGTTGTGCAGGCAAATTAAGAAGGAATGAGTGATTAGATGCATAATTCAGGTGTTGTTTAACCACCTCATTGACAAGAGATTTGCAGAGGGTGAGGATTTTGGGAGAGAGACTCTTGTTTGGGTCTCAAAATTGATTTATCTACATCGACTTGGCATAAGTGAGTGGACAAGTTCGGTGCTAAGCACTCAGATTTATTGATTACCAATCATGATTAAGCCGCAAAATAATTAGTCATTTATTCCTCTTAGCATTCTCTCTACGTAAGAATTAACTTCGCACACCAACGAATAAAAATTTAATGAAATTGATTTCTCACAGCAAGCAAATGAAAATTATTACAGGAGTATGTCATGGTTTGCATAAAATAGACAGATTAGTGGTAGGAAGACTCTGTGTCCACCACCACGGCACCACTACCCTGTGTTTTGGTTTGAAAATGACTAAAAAGTTGTTTCCAAAGTTTCCAAGACGTTAGGCTAAAAATGATAAAGCACTTTCTGGCGGGTTCAATGAAAACAATTTCCGAGGATTTTCACTAAATTCATCTATTTTGGAAATTGAAGATGAAAATTTGGCAAATTTTCTTTGACCAAAAGTGGTCAAGATTCTAATTCCACATAGGCCTAGTAGACCACATACGGTGTTTAAGGAGCTTAGTTTCTGCAGTCTAATTAGCAAATATTTCCCTCTAACTGCCTTTGATTCATGACATCTGTAAAAAAAAAAAAATGCATTTAGATAATTAGGATAATTATCTAGAAAATTTTGCATTTGTTATACGATGGTCAATTCAATCATAAACCTTTTAATTATACCATTTTAGTCTCAAGCCTTTTAATAAATTACCAATTTAGTCATTCCAGCCAATTTTGACAAAAAATCACTAATGTAAATGTTGGCCATCTTACATGACACGGTCGACATAGACATGGACAATTTTGTAATTTTTTTAAAAATTTTAACTTTTTTCCTTTCATTTTCTTTTTTTTAGTTTTGTTTTTTTTTTTTATTGTTTTTTTTTTTTTTTTTTTTTTTTTTTTTTTTGTAATCAACGATCCCAACCGGCCACTGAACGACCCTCCCAGCCGCTTGTGATTGTAACATACAATGCGGAAAATTGAATGTTCTTTTCTGTTTGGTTGATTTTTTTCCTTCCCTTTGCTAGACGTCTTTTTGGTCATCATTAAAGTAAAGAGCCATGAAGAAAAGGAGAAAAAGTGGAGAAGAAACACAATCCAGCTAGATATATTTTTTAGGAAAGAGAGATTATGTTTTCCTTCATCAGCGGAGGAAAATTCTTTCATTAGTCGGTTACACATACAAATATCAGCCACCGTTGTTATGATAAAGTGAAGACCGTGGCTTGGAAATTTAAACATTCTTAGTCTTCTTATTGCATCATGGTTTATCTTGCCATCCTCCGCCTGGTCACTCATCTTAGAAATAATGAGAGCACAGTCTGTTGGCGTTAAGGAAGGGCACGTGTTCAGATGGGGCCTTATAATCGACATCAAACTTTTTAAAACACTAAGAAACAGAAGGGAAGCGCCTATTGAAAAATTAGAAAAGCAAGTGATGAAGGTCTATGTGAAAGCTTGACCTTTTCCTTCTATTGGACAAGGTTATACTACTCTGGCCGATTCAATTGATCTATAGTGATGCTCCCACTTTTCTTGTAAGAAAAGGACATGGGATCTTTTAACTAATATCCTGATAATCAACTTGTTGGACGAAATACTTTGAATTGGGAAGAAATGCAATTAGACTTTGAGGCATGATAATACTCTCTGCAAGAAATTATTTGCCCCACAAAAATCCTACAAGATACAATATAGTCTCAAATAAGAATACAAAAATAGCAATTATGTAGCAATTCTGGTGTATATCCAAAAATTTTCAAAGGAAACAATTGAAAGAAGGTTGTATTTTAGAAAGAAAATTCAACAACACTTGATGATGATTGATATTAAAAACTGATGTACTTATCTCAACATTTTGAATAGAAGCAAACCTTTGAAAAATGTTGCGAAGTGAACAGATACATTCTTAGAAGATACAATGGAGAGACTCATTGAAAATTCATAATAAAAAAAATAATTTTTATATTCCGAATTTTATATACAAACTTTCAGAGGTTGTGAGACACCAAAAAAAATAGTAAAATAACCGCACGAAAAAAAAATAAATGAGGATTAGTGCTAAAAGTGTAAAGTGTACCTATAATGACGCACCCGTATGTGATATTGTGGAGTCTAACCCGTAGTTCATTTCATTCATTTGAACAAATTAGTAGATATCAATACTTATATACTATGTAGCACCGACACGGACACGCGACACGCAACACGACATGACACAACACAACACGCTAACACGTCATTTCTAAAAAAATAGAGAATTTCGACACGTTCCAATACATTATATATTAATATATATTTTTATATATAAACACACAAAAATAATAATAATAAAAAGAGCATTGAATTAATTTATACTAAAAATATTAATCCAACATTTGTCAATATCATTCATTGTTTTAATTTGACAGAGATTAAATGAGAAATTCGAAAATTGCAAACACAAAAGAGTAAATTTGAAGGAACATGTCTTGTTTTTTTACACTTATTGGAGATTAGTGAGATTTCTTATAGTTTCTCAAATAGAGTTCAGAGTTCATGATATAGACTGGCTTGGAGCTCCTCTGCAAAACAAGGTTCAAATAAAATGAAAATCCAGGATAAAAACTCTCGAAGTACAACCAAAAGAAAAAGATATAACTAAATTCGCCATGGAAAATGTGAGAGATAATTCACAATCCAATGACATAGACCAAAAGAGATCACTCGCAAGCTGTGAGAGATGGAAAGAAGCAAAAATAAAATAAAAAAATCACAACTTCAAGTCGGAGCGACGCCGGCAAGAAGAAGGGCGTTCCATCGTCACTCACGGGTAGGTCAAAACTTGTAAGTGAGAAATTTAAGAGTGAGAATTTTCTTCTTTCCCCTTTATTTTTGTTATTTTAATTATTTTTTCATATATTTATATTTTGACCCCTCAAGTATTAAAAATTATTAAAATTGACCCCGTGCGTGTCGGAATTTCGGACTCGCGTGTCAGGAAGAGCTGACTACATGTCAGTACATGTCAGAGCGTGTCAGAGTGTTGGACACGACACAAAGGCTTCCGAAGAGTGAAGCAATTCACCTACTCTCAACTTTCCTATGTGGGATAGGGAAAAACACTAATTTATTTGTTTTATAAACAAACAACCAACACAATCTTGGGCAGATTGGTGGTTAGCATAAAGTAGACAAATTAGTGGCAAATTGACTTGAGTCCACCTCTACTATCTCATGTTTAGGTTTGAGACTAGCTAATAAGTTGCTTCCAAAGTTTTCAGAAAGTCCAGCTAAAAATGAGAAAACACCTTCCCCTGAATTCAAATAAAAACAAATTTTGAGAATTTTTACCAAACACACTAACCTTGGAAATTGAAAATGAAAAACAAACTTTTCTTAAACCAAACAAGGCTGGAGATTTTGATTCCACATAAGCCTAGTAGACCATGTTTAGTTTTCGAGGATTACATTCTTCATTGCAAGAAAATGACACGGTATCTTTTAACTAATTTCATAATAATCAACCTTAGCCAGACCAGTGATTTGCATAAAGTAGACAAATTAAGGAGAGATTGACTTGAGTCCACCACTACTCTCCCCATATTTTGGTTTGAGACCAACTGATAAGTTGTTTGCAAAGTATTCTATAAGTTGGGCTAAATAAAAGAAAACGCCTTCCCCTAGATTCAAATGAAAACAATTTCTAAGAACTTTGATCAAATACACTAATCTTGGAAATTGAAAACGGAAAACCAATGACTTTTCTTTAACCAAAATGGGCCCGAGATTTTGATTTCCCATAAGCCTATTAGACATCCTTTGGCTTTGAAAAAGCTTGGTTTTGGCAATCTATTCAAAAGAAATTCCTCCTATTGGCCTTCAATTTATGAGATCTTTTAAGAAGATTATTCTTCTAGATAATCCAACTTAAAGAAAGTGTCCTACCACTACTCTAAAGTGCACAACGGCTATCTTTCTTGGTCGACTTAATGTTCAGACATATCTTCAACATCATATAACACAACATGATATGAGAGGTGAAAATTACCATACTTAGGTCCGCATCACTTGAACCGATTTTCTTTTGAATGGTGCAAGAGAAGAAAATCACTGCAACATTCTTTTCTATTCTATGTTGAGATCTACATATGAGTTGTGTTAGAAAGTTCCATATTGGAGAATTGGTACAGTTTGGAATAGTAAATGTATCCTAGTTGGCCTATAACTTGTTGATTTAAGCTTTTGAGTAAGGATAAGTCCAATTAGATATATTGACAAGCTTGAACTTAAGCTCTCCCTTGGTGATCTCTTTGCATGAAGGTATCAAGCTTTTGTTGCACTCTCAGCAAATGGTTCAGAGCCAATGGTAGATCATGTGTTCTAGTATTTGGTGAAAATCATTAGGAATGAATATGTTCACCAACCCGATTTTCAGGCAGTGGGCATTGTGGTGTAGCAGCATGGGCCCAATGGCAAACTTCATCGTTCAGTTTAGAGAAAGAGATCAAGGATGAAATTGGGCATTGATGGAAATTCAAGTTGAGATAACTTGATGCAAAAGAATATTTAGATTAAGGGGCAGCAAACCTAACATTGAGCTCATGCTTGAGGGGGAGATTGTTGAAATGTACATGTTATGTTAGTCTCACATCGGAATATTGGCGTGATATGGCACAATTAGTATAACATAACTCATTAATTTAAACTTTTGATTAAATATGAGTCCAATTGAATATGTTAATGGACTCAAACTTGAGCTCCCTCTCGACGATTTCTCCTAGTAGAGACATCGGATTTCTGCTGCATGCTTCTAACATTTTATACTTTCTATGTCGATTCCATATGTCTAAGTATCCATGGTTTTGAGTACTGTGAGGGCTGCTCAGAAGGCCTTCGTGATGTTGTTGGTTCATTAATCCTCTCCCTACGTGTCTCGATCGGTCCTTATGAGCCCCAGCGGCCCGGCCCGTAAACATATTGTGGTGTTCTGATGTCCGTTCAGGACCATTTAGTGCGCAAATTGGAGCTTGAAAGTTGCTGTCCAGACAAAACGGCCTCGATTTGGCCTCATAAAAGGCCTCGAACGGTCCCGAATCATCGCCTTCACGTGTTTTCGCATCGTTTGCATATCATTTCAGTGTTTGTATCACATTTTAATGTAAATTCTAGCTTCGTGTTTGATTTCTTATCTCATGACATGCATTTAGTATAGTTTAGATTTCAAATTATATTTATCATGAAGAGAAATAAAAAAGACAAAAAAAATGATAAATGAAAAAAAAAATTCTAAAATGCATATAGATAAAAGTTGCATATGAGAACTTAGTTTAAGTCGACCTTAGTCTTAATAACAAATTGATATTATATGGTCTAATATCCCATTTCCATAATCTGGTTTGAGATATTTCCATCATCTAGTTTAGAAAATATGCATTCCTTAGTCTTGGTTTATCACACTTTAATTTTACGCATAGTTCATGGGATCCTATCCCCGTGTCTTAATAACAAATCGATATTAATTTTTTTTTCCTAATATGGCTCAGGTTTTGCTTTCCACAATTTATTTGTGACGACGTTATTGTACTTATTAGATGATGTTCATTTTGATTCATTAGAAGAGTATCGTTTTTAGTCGGCACTCAATTGACTAATTGAAAATTTATATGACTCAAGTGATTGGAAAAAAATATTATGACATATAAGTGATTGTAAAGACAGTTATAACACTTAAGTAAATGTCGCCGAACGAGAATTACTACACTTGTGATGTCATTTTCCCCAGAAAACAAATTACCTTCTCCCTCTGTCATTGTCCACCAAGTAGATCTGGTTTGTAGGAGACGAAAAAGAAAATTAGAATAGATGAGATTGTCCAATTTAGAAAACCATTTTAGATTTAAATAACCAAGATTCTCTGGGCTTTCGACGCACGATACGATGAATGGATGTCAAAACGTGCTCAAAGCAATGAAAGCTACTTGAGGATGAGAATACGGAACGATTCGACAACTAGTCTCCCACAACAAGGCACAACTTTCCAAAGCTTGTTTAACATAACCGACGTCCATAAAAATAAGGAGAGATCAGCTAGATTCGCCTCACTTCAACTTATACACAGACGTCAATAAGTGGTCCTCAACAGCCAGCCTTCCCACTCAAGTATAACTTTTATCATCAACGTGAGTACTAGTAAGTCCTTTCTAAGAACGTTTCTCTTCATCAATCCTGCGGTTTTCTAATTCAAAACAATTGATGAATCCAATTTTTACCCGCATCTGCTTACAATCACCTGCCATGCGTAGGCAAATGACCATTCCTCTCTCTTCTCTCTGGTACTATCATCATCCAGTCCGTTCCCCTCCATCCACACAAGCCATTGTTGTCCACACTCACTTCTGAACTGGCATTGCTGCTTGTTGCAAGTAGAGTCTGACACTAACTGTCCTACTTCTTGTAGGCCTGGATCTCCCGCTCTACATGGATGGAGCAGGAATAATGGTTTTCAGTGGTCGCAAATTCCCAGGAATGCTTCGCCTTATGTCCTGGATTGTGTTGAGAATATCATCAACCCAATCAATACATTGCCCTGAGTAGTCAGCAACATTAAACACGGAGAGAGAGAGAGAGAGAGAGAGAGAGAGAGAGAGAGAGAGAGAGAGAGAGAGGATATAATCTTCAAGCCTGATGGAGTAACCAGGTCAACCAGTATAAATGTTAGACTGACACAGCATTCATGCAAAAGAAGAAAAAGGAAAATACTATACGCCTTATAGCCATATTTAAGGAATTCTCGGATATATGTTTGCCCAAAGTCTAAGCTATCCAGGGAAGAAGCCGACTTTCCAGGCATGTTACTGCGAGGAGAATGTCTATCTTCTTGCTTGGATGGCACTAGTTTCCTCATGTTCATTACCCTTTCCACCATTTTCGTTCCAATCAAAACAGGGCTCACGTTGTCATTTATTCTAGGATGCCCACGACTCACTGCAGGAACAGATCTTCCACTTGTATGAAGGACACTGGCAGGACACCCTCTCAAAGTGAGCACGATTGTCTTCCCTATCTTGTAGTTGGGTTAGGCCCAAAAGAATATGATCAAGAACTAGGTGCTCCAGGCCTACACCTGGTAGCTGAAAGCGCCTTTCCGGGAGAAATGTTTGCCAGTTTGGAGGAGCATCAAGTGAGAAACCCAGCATCTCTCAAGGTTTCCATGGTCTCGATTTCACTGTAGGGAAGTTCCACGCGATGTCACATGATTTATTGATGTCGTTGAAGCAGATTTGGCTACAGTAGAGGACGATGATTTTGGTTTTGTTTTTTTCTTTTCTTATTTTTTTGTTTGGGGAGGGGGAGGGGGATAGAGTGGGACCAGTTGACGACGTGGATGGTCAGCGAGTTGGTGTTGCTGCCCTTGATGCCAGTTTTGGCGGGTGAACATTGAAGTGCCTGCAGGCTTAGCGGCAGCAACGGAGAACTTGATGGGCAAAAATTGATTGACTTGAATACAAGGTCGGGTGAGAGGTTGGTGTTGAAGGTCTTGAGGCCCGTTTGGTTTGGATTCAGGGAAATGGGTTTGGGAAATTGTAAATACTTTTAAGATAAAAAGATTTTCCGAAATGTTACACAATTTAATAAATTCTATCTTCAAATAGTATTGTCAAATAACTTTAATATAAGTAACATTTGGTAAAATCCACATTTATAAAGGGTTTTTGCCTCTTTTTTTTTTTTTAAGTCTGAAAATTAAATCCGACATAGATTGGCCGCTAGCTGACCATCAAACAACTGCCAAATAGCCAAGTCGGGCAATTCGAAGGCCAAATCTAGTCATCGCTACCTGAGGTCGCTTGAACCTCAGGTGACACCACATAGGTCTACGTGACCTTAGGTGCTGTCACTTGAGGTCGTGTGAACTTAGATTGGTGACGTCGCTTGAGTCACGAGTCACCCCACCCCAAGTGATGGTCGCCAAGGACGCAAGACCCCCAGGCGGTGGTAATGGTTGTCGGAGAAGCCCGACTCTTAGGCGACGAATTGGGAAGATGAACGGTCATGATAAGCAGTGAAGATAATGAATAGTGATGAATGAACATTGACTTGCACTTCCAAAATGCCAAAAATTCAAAGCAAGTCTAAATCTACATTGGGCTTTTAGCATAAAAAATGCTAACATTTGGTTAATGGACTTCCAAAAATGCTAACATTTGGTTAATGGACTTCAAAAATGCTTGTCAAACACCTAATATTTCCCCTAATAAGGCACTTTGGGAGCCCAAAATCCTTTGAGAAAGCTGAACCAAATGGGGCTCTAAAGGTAGATATGTCAAAATGGTTCATGGACCCATTTTTGGACTCACGTCTTATTTATATAAGTTGTACATAGATTAGAGACTTTTAAAAACATAACTAAAACTTGATCCAAAAAGTGAGTATGATTTAAATAGGTCAAATGTGACCCATTTTTGACCCATTTAAAATATGAAGTGGCTCACTTGAACAAAAGTGAGGTGCAGGGAGGTCGTCCATTTTCTTCTGGTGATCTAAAGCTTCATCGCTACTTGCCTTCGCGAACGTTAGGGTGGTTGAGGGTGCCATGGTGGAGATGGCGATAGGGAGTTGACAACGGCCATAGGCGAACTCTGCCTAGCTAGGATTGTTGATACTTGATTTTTAATCAACATGTTATGAAGTTGAAAAAAATTGAAATTTGCGTTTCTGATCACGACAGAGTTTGTATCTCAACAAAAAAGTTTCGTTTTTCATTTCATTCTCTTATATTGTTCCTTTTAAGCGATTTTCAAGCAAATTTTTTAGAAAAAATCAAAAAGTCAAATGGTTGATTTTAGGGTTGACTTTTGGTCAACCTTTAACCAAAATTTAATCCCGGGTCAAAATTTGGTTTTACATCCAAAAATATGTCATTTAATTTTAATTTCACTTTTATCAAACCAATTCCTCAAAAATTCAAGGATTTGACTAAGAAATCGACATTTTAGGAAAAGTTAACTAATATGTTGATTTTTGGTCAAATCTTGAACAAAAAAATTGAAAAAATCGAAAATCCCCAAAAATACTTCTTTTAGTATCACTTTGACTTGTATGTCTAAAATTTCACCAAAATCGATTAAGAATTTTGTTTTTCGAATTTTTCGGTTTTAGGTTCTAAATCGATCAAAATCAAATCACTTTCATTATAGTCATAATTTAATTTAGTTCTTTCTTCGACATTTGGTTTAGAAACTATTTTCAATTTTCTCATGAATTCAATTTCACGAATTGTCCCGTCAAAATATAAATTGCTGTTTTAATCCCTAATTAGGGGATCAAAATCAATTCATAACTTGCAAACAGACGATTGTTCTTTACTTTTAAGATAAATCCAAATTCGAAATCGATTTTGGAAAATTCACGTAAGAACTTCTTGATTTGAAGACTTTTATTCTTTCATGTATAAAAAGTCAAGCAATTAATCTTCGATGGACAAATTTTGAATTGACCTATTTAAGGTTATGATTTAATTTCATAAATCTAGTTTCAATTTTGATATTAGACATAAATTCATTTTTGACATAAATTTGAGTATTTCAATTCGAGGCTAATTTGAACGCGATCATTGATCTTACACATCGGTGGTTATTTAAATAGAGTAATTGTGGTACTAATTGAATTCAATTTCAATCGATTTGCAATTTTATCTATTGAATCGTAAATTTGATCATTTAAGCCCTTTAGGCTCAATTCAAAGCACCCATAGTTTTGACCTGTTGTTATTCTTGATAATCATTCAATTAAGTTAATAATAGACCCCTAGATCGCATTCATAAAGTTTGATTGACTTAATTGAATCCTAATCGGCTAATTTCTTCTCAAATAAGATATATTTTCTTTTCAATTTGATCCTTTAGGAACCAAATTGTATAAACTTTGAATCCACAAGGGTCCCAAGCGAGCAAAATAGCCAGAATTGGACCAAAGGTCAAAAACTGGCCAAACAAGAGTGAAACGATCTGATTGATTTGACCGACTACTGGCGGTGTTGGCCGGTTCAACAACTTGCCGGTTAGTTCTGGACCTCTGGCAATTGGTTTCGGAATCCTCCTCATGTCAATTTCACTTCTGCATCTTTCATTTCTTGAAATTTTGCAGATTGGTCCTTGAATTTTATAAAATTGCAATTTAACTCCTAATTGGACATTTTGACGCAATTTTTGATTTTGGATTAGGTTTTTGCAAATCAAACCTATTAAATGATTGAAACCTCCCATTCTGATTCATCAATGCACGTTGCTGGGGGCAATGGAATAAGCACACACCATATGCGAAAACAACAAACAGAAAAATGGAACATGAGAAATTCAATTTGGGTAGGCCGAACGGAGCACAATCGGAGATAACACTTGCAATGAACAGTTCAAAAAGCTACAGTCGAGTCAACGTTGAAGTTGCCAACACCAACGCAGACGAAAAGAGTGATACCTGTGAGGAGGAAAGAGGCTTGGAGATGGTTGCCATCTCCATCTTTCACGCTGTTGATTAGGTATGTAAATGGTTCGGTTCGGTTTTGTTTTTGAGAAAAACCAAACCAAACCGAACGATAAGGAATTTATTGAACCAAACTGAAATCGAATCGAACCCAAATCTCGGTTTTAGTTCAGTTTGGTTTTTCGGTTTTTACTTTTGTGTTTGTATTTCTCCCTACATACACCCTTTCTATAAATTTTTTATTTTTTAAATCGATTTTGTAATTATTTTTATTTTATTTTTTATTTTTCTTTCTTTTGCTTCTTCTTCTTCTTTTTCATTGGCCAGTCGATTGCTAATGAATGAAGAAGAAGAAGAAAAAAAAAGAAAAAAAAAAGAAAAATTCAAAAAATTTAAAAAATGATTTTTAAAAAATAAAAAAAAATAGAAAAAGGAAAATTTTAGATTTTATTGGTTTGGTTCGGTCAACCAAACCAATAACCAATAAAAACTTAATGGTTTGAAAATTTTTGGTTTTTAATGAGAATCGAACAAAAAAAGAACCGAACCGAAAAGAACCGAATTTTTTGATTCGGTTCGGTTTTCGGTTCGGTTTTTGACACCTCTACCACTAAGAACTCCGAGTTGTGATGCACTTCGAACTCCTCCTACTCATGAGGGGACCGATCACGATATGCATGGGCTTGATTTGGGGCTTAAGATTCAACGGGGAGACTAGACGACTTCTTTTTTATTTTGAGGGAGTGAGTTTAATTTCCAGAAGAGGCCTCATACAGCGCTATTTTTGAATAAGTGAATGGTCCAAAATAGCATTGTTTTGCACAAGTGGACCTTTTTAACTTTAGTTATTTGCCGCATGGGATAGAAAAATGATTTAAATAAATCACATCAATATTTTTCATTAATCAAATTGGATGAAATTAATAGAATAACTTCATTGTACCAACTTACTAAGTTTTAGGACTCAATTGCTAGTTGTAATATTTCATTTTACTTTCATAACAAATTTGAGAGGTTTAGTGCATTTATTCCTATTATTTATAAAATGTTAGTGGCATTGGTGGTCCCTTACCCGATGCTAGGGTTGTCATAATTGGACTAAATCTAGAATCGATATGAATTTCATGCTTCGGTTTGAGTTTTAGTTCGAACAATAGAAAATAAGTATTTTTGTTTGAATAATTTCACGAATTGAAAATTGCCCATTTTCTTAATATTATAATTTACACAATTTCTCTTAATTTCCATAAAACTTTTTTTCATATTTCAGGAAAGAAAATCAAAGAACCAAACTGATTGGATTCGAACCAAATCAAACTGAATAAGGCATTGTTTGGTAACCATCCAAATAGTCTTGATTCGATTTTTGTTCCCAAAATCGCCGGAATGAGAATCGCGTTTGGTACAATTTTTGTTTCCAGGAACAGTTTTGGACAAGAATTGAGAATAAAAAAAAATGTGATTCTCCGTCTAAGAATTAAAAAAAGAATCAAAACAATGAAAGTTTCCTTCTTCCCTTTTGTCATCTTGCGATTGCCATCCACCACCGCCCACCGCCGTCCGTTGCTGCCTACTGCTGTTGTCCGCCGGTCTGGCAAGCTCGCTAAAGGCAAGCACACCGGCGAGGCTCCAGTGAGCATTGCCGGCCTTCGTCTGGGCGGTCGCCGGTCCGGGGATCGGCCACATGAAGAAGAAGAAGAAGAATAGGAGAAAAGGGAAAAAAAAAAAGAAAAAAAGAAAAAAAGGAAAAAAGGAAAGAAAAGAAAAGAAGTAAAAAAGTAAAAAAGTAAAAAATATTATTTAAAAATTAAGAGAAATTGATTTGTAATAGAATTAATGAAGACGATATCAAACACATTTTTATTCCAAAATAAAAAAATTTGGATAGTTACCAAACGCGTTTTTTATTCAGAATCAGTTTTCGGAAATAGAATAAAAAATAATCATTTCTAATCAGAATTAGTTTCTGGGAACAGAATCGTCATTAAACGCGCCTAAGGTGTGGTTCGCGGAAAGTAAATACACATCCAAAATCTCAACTAAATCAAACCGTTTATAATATATTTAAATTTCTCAGTGAGCTTACCAAGCGCATTATACCGAATAAATTCCCCCCGAATTGAGCAAAATGAAATGACTCCCTCCTCATTATCCGTCCCGCGGTTCACCGTCAAGCCCCAAGTTTGATCGGCCACAACTCGCGGCCTCCCACCATCAACTTCGGCTCTCTCGGCCGCTCTCCTTCGCGAAAAAGGCAGAAGTCGTCGATCCCCTCGAGGCGATACAGCGGGACGCGGAGGCGGCGGGAAGCATGGGGACCTCGTCGGAGCCTCCTATTTGGGGAGACATCGACGTCTGCGAGAGGTAAAAAAGGGTTCGATCGATTTCCTTGCACCGTCCTCTTTGATTTTGTTTTCGCTCATATTTCTCTCTCTCTCTCTTTTCTTGAAATTTCGCAGCTACCTGGTGTGCTCTATGCACGAGGAGGCGGCTTCGTTGGCTTCCTCTGTTCTGGAGCGTCTCCGTCGGGACAAGGGTGATCTCGCTGGAGGAGAAGCTGGAGACGGCCTTTCGCGGCTGCACGACATGATGGGATCGGCTGGGATGGTGTTAGTGCAGTCTTTGAAAGAAATGGGCAGGTCTAGACTATACCCAGTTGATTAAGATGACTTAATAATGCAAAGTCTCATGCTCGCTTTAGTTCTTGGGTGGAAGTTAAAAATTGTGGCGTGACTGGTAGGATTTTCTTGCAGGACAGCAGAAATTCTGCATAAGCTAAGGGAATTGTTCGGTTCTGTTGCTGCCATTCCCATTGAAGTTCTCCAAATTGGGTAAGGTAGTGTCTTTTGGCGTTATCGCGTTTCCAATTCTACATGTTGATTAATGGCTTTTCTTGGAACGGGTTTGCATGGTTATGTCGATGCTTTCCTGATCCTTCTGAAGAGCAAAATTGCAAAAGAAACAACAGGAGTACATACTGTAAATGTGGTTAAATATTTTGAGTGTTTGCATTTGCTGGGTTGACATCGGCTGACTGAAGTCCTTATTGAAGCTAGTGTTGCTGCATTTCTTAACCTTTGTAGTCTCTACCATTGTGGTTGAAGGAACACGTACATGATATGAGGCTGATTTATGCTCATCTTATTTGAGTTACGGGGGTAAACAAGATGGTATTAGGAAGTCTGATTCTCTAAGGCAACCAATTATATGCTATGTTTTGCCTTTCAAAAATTTGTTGTTCCTTTCTTTTCTTCTGGGAAAAGAAAATATCTGAAGTGTTGTGTTCTTCATTGTTCCTTTTTTCTTCCTATTTGTATGTTAATTTGTTTGTCTTTGTTGATGATCCTAGACAACTTCAATGTTTTACATGACTATGTTAGATCCATATTTGGCCTGTCTATTTACCATCTGAAGAGGATTTAGGTAGATTGTATATGACGTTGATAGGTTTGTTGCATTTGTGCCTTAAGGCTTAAACCAAGATATACATGTGCTTCAGGCCTTAAGTTTGTTTAGTCATTATATCTTCCAAAAACGTCTCACAACCTTTAAGGGCTTATCTGCAGGGCTGAAAAAAGTATTCCACATAATCTACACTGAACTTTCCTTTACACTCACTTTGCACCCTTTAGTTTCAAATTTATCCACTTTGCACCGTGAAGTTTTAAGAAAACATGCAGTCTATGCCTTGGTTTCTGACATTATGAGGATGTTAGCAAAAGTTATAGGAATTAGAAGCTGTGAAGTGTAGGGTTTGAGCTAGAGGATACAAAATGCTGAAAAGGATAAACCTGAGGACTTTTTTCTTTTTGTAAGTTGCTCATCATTTGTACAAAACTGACTATAAGTCGAAAGCCCTGATGGAAGAGCTATAGAAAGCATTATAGTATATTGACATTGCTTGCATTGAGTCCCTTGAAATTTGTTTATACTGCTAACTGTCGATGACATAACGTGGCTTAATATTTTGACGCTTTGGTGCCACCTATATAGATAAATCGTTGGGATTATAGCTTGCTTAGATTGACCATAACCTATTTCATAATATACCTAGATTTCCGAAACAAAGAATTATATCACAACATTAGTTATGGCATGTTTGTTTTTGTTTTGTGAAAGCATGAAATTTTTTATCCTGTTTTGCCAAAATCTAGAATATTGTTCAGATTTTCAAATTTATGAAAAAGATCTATGTGAATTATGTGTCAGCATTAGCATGTTGTTAAAGTTTCAGCTATTTCAGGTTTAAAAAAGTCAAAGTGCATGAGCCATGATTTAAAAAATTAAAAGTAAAAGGCAAGAGTCATTCGAATCCTTAGTCATTGTGAACTTCGAGAATGCCATACTCAATGTTGTTGGATTGTTGTGGGTCTGATGACTCCTAATACCTACGTCATGTTTATATTTCTGTAAAGGACGAGGAACAGTTTTCAATAATTTTTACAAATATAGGGGTGTCATTGTAGATTATCCAAATCATATCCGGGGGTTGTTAGAGTTATTTAAACCCCATCCCACAGACAGACAGACAGACAGACAGACAGACAGAGTTGGGACAAGTGCAGTACTGGAATGTTAATTGAAGTTGTACATGTCATCTATTGATTTGGTGTATGCTACAAACAATGCTTTTTCAGTGCAGTACTGGAATATGTTAATTGAAGTTGTACATTTCATCTATTTGTACATGTCATTTGGTGCATGCTACAAACAATGCTTTTTCAGATGTGGTAACTGCCCTGCCACTTCTGCCATGCTCATAATGCAACTTGACGATATAGTCTTATTGGTGGTCATATATCATATCAGCAGATGACGTGTTCTATGACACTCACAAAATGTCATCTCATGCATCGTGCCTTAACTTTACTGTAGAATAAGACCTATGTTATGCTTGGTCTGTACATTCCACTTTTAACCAATTGTTGGTGTGATATCAGTATATAGGCAGCTATTGGAAGATGTGAGATTGGCAATGGTTAAGAACATTAGCTTTCGGCATTCTCTTCATCCTTTAGTCTCTAAGAAGTGCATCTTTGATTTTCATGTTGAATGCAAGTTACATGACCTCTTTTTCATACAGCATGAACTTCGCTTATTGGTGCAGTTTCCTATCAGGGTCTGTTTGCAGATTTCAGAAGGTTTACCAGGGGTTCAAGAACTTCTAGAGGAGTTCCTTAGCAACTGGAGCTGTGTGGATGAGAAATATTACAGTCCTTTTAATGCAGAGGCAAATGTTAATTGCATGGAAATTTGTGATGGGCATTTTGTTTTGGGAGTTGATAAGTATTTGGAAATTGTTGAGATTTATGCTTTGACTCTACTGGCTAGAATTTTGGGTGAATTTGAACAGGCCATAAAATGGGTCGAGAAAGCTGCATTGCCTGAGGATAAAAGGCAGGTAAGAGAGATTGTGCAACCATATTTTTTGAGGACCACTCATTTATGGAATTTATGTGATCATTGATAATTGTTCAACATTCTTGAAATTTGATGATAACTGACCCTGGAGGATGCAATTTGCTTTCCACGTTTTCTTAACCTATTTGCTTGCTGAAATCGCTAGCAAGCAATAGTGAAATTGGGGGAATGGATTGCTATACAGATTGTTTTGAGATGCATTTTTCGGTATCATACAAAATAATGGAAAAGGTGCTTGTTAATAGAAATATTTCATGTTTTTTTTTCGTGGCTTACAAGTCTCACCCACCTCTTGACATGGTCATGACTACTGTATTGCAGGTTCAGTCGGGCCATTTTTCCTTAGTTTTTGTAGTTATAATGATGGGATAGTAATGTGCTTGACATTAATATGCATGTTAAAGTGGAATAGGGTCCACTTTTTTCCTGTAATGCGGCAAAAGGAACTTAGAATACAGTGTATCGGGGGAACAATAATCTTGGGGAGTCTAGTTTCTCCTGTATCGGTTTTGCCTTAACTAACATTGATAGCCTTCTGGCCTTAATCTTAATCTGTCTTATGAACATTAAGAAATATCAAGTGTAATGGCATAATGGCAATTCACTGGGCTTGTCTTGTCTGATAGAGATTCCATACCACCCTCTCACTCTCTCTCTCTCTCTCTCTCTCTCTCTCTCTCTCACACACCTACACACCAACACACAAACAAGAGCTCACAATCTTAAAAATTTAGCCCCTTTATTACATCTTGTAAGTTGTTTGCAAACATTTTCTATATTGATGATGCAAAAGTAGGGGGATAGACTTGATCTTGGACCTGACCCTGTAGGTCTGCCCAACTACTTGGGCACAGTTCATTTTTGGGAGAATCTAGGTCATGAAAAGAGCTGATATAGGACCTTACTGCCTGCTGGACCTTCCAGTGTGTTTCTTGTTGATCACGCACTGATTGGTATATATGGTTTTGTATTGATGAAGTGGTGCTTATACTGTTGATGTTGGAGCAAATGGTTAAACCTGTTTTGGATACTGCTTGCCAGTTATTAAATCAAATAAAAAGAAGAAAAGGAAACTCTGCAGCATATCCTCTGAACTATTAAAACTTAAGATGTTCCAGATTGATTGTAGGCCGGTTCTGATGTAAAAGGTGGTAGGCAGTCTCCACAGGGTTGCACTTGGGGCATGCACATCTTATTCTTAATATGCATGCAAGGAATTTATCATGTGTGCTGAATTCTTTAAGATGCGTTCTCTGGTTAGGCTGATACAGAGAGTAGGCTCCGGATTTTAATGTTAATTTTCATTTTAGCAGTGATAAAGATTTCATTAATCAGCTCCTTCACATGTGTCTGAAGAAATGATGGTAGAGTGGTTCTAATATCAATGATGCTTACAAACTGTTCAGCATCTTCGCCATAAAACCATAGAGCATCAGATAGTTTGCCTTGTTCCTCAATTCAATGTGTAAAGTATTTCATTGTCTGGCTGCTAAATCAATTCTGTGATGGCTTTCAATTGAAGAGTGATGCTTCACTTTTGAACAAACTTGATTGAACTCGATTTTGATTTAATAACCACATTGTACTGTCCTTGATGCAGAAAAAAATGCTAACAGTTTGTCATTTCAACTTGCAATTTATAGGAGTTGCTCAGAAGGTTGCATTCGCTATATGCTATCAAGGCCACTAGCTTATCACAGGGTCCCCTGCCACCTGTGCCATATGTGTATGAAGTTCCTTTAATAGGAGAAGCGAATGCATCAGAAGAATATATTAGATCAGTAGAACAGAAAAGCATACCAAATGGAGGAAATGATCGGAAACTAGCACTTCTGAAGTTGTATGGACAAGGCGAACCTTCTTTCTGGTTGTTTAAGTCAATCAATGTGAGATTTGGCAATTTTCGGTTAGTCCTATCTAATGGGAAGATTTTGCTGGGATGCCTGATGCTGCTCGCATATTTTGTTGTGCGAAGGAAGCGATCTGCCTTGAATAGGTATATTGCCTTGGCTGGTCTGCATTTTCATGTTACCACTTCCTGTTTAAACTTGGTGATTTGCTGACACCATCACAAACTTATTATGCATAACTTGCAAATACCAGCTACTTGTGAAGTTAATGGTCATATATACCTGCTGCCTGCACCAATATCAACTAGAATGGTCTTTGCATGCAGTTGTGGTATTGGTGGTCTCCTCTAAGATGGACCTTAGGCATGGATATACCTCCTAAAGAATTGTCTTTGTCGTGTTCTGGAATTTAGGTCAAATCAGCAGGGGGATCACCCTCAACATTTTTACTCATGAATTTGTTCTCAAGTTCTACGGGTTTTCTATGGTGGTTTTGCATACATGCTTGTAAATCAATCCACTTCTGATGTGCCAGTCAAAAAGTAAACCATAGTTAGGTTGGCTTTTAGTTTCTGTACGTGTCCTATGGAGTGTATGCTGCTCCATAAACTTATAAGCTCCACTTTTAGGAAACTATGCAAAAAACTGGCATTTGGTTTCTCAAGGATCAACTTTTTTCTCCCATATTGCAAGAGCTAAAAGTGCAAGGAGTACAATTTAAGTCACCAACACAGCTTCTTTGGAAAATCAGTGGTAAGACTGCATACATGAACCCCACCCCAAACCCCCACCGTTTGGCGGGCCTTGTAGTGTGGGATGCCCTTTGTCTGCTGGACCATTCAGTGGCCAGCTCTAATCTAGACATATCAATTGACCGTCATCTCTTATGAACTTCACCCTGCCAATTGCATAACAAGCAGGACTCCAAGGAGGAAAGTTTTTTAAAATCAGCTGTTGGTGATTGATGATGCATTAGTTTATTTGAGTAGTCTTAATTATGCAGTTGCAAATGATCTTTACTATTTTTCCACCTTGTTTGCCAACAGCTAGTTGCAGACTAAAACTGTCGTAACTGCATTTATGTGAGCCACAGATGTTGTTTGCATTCTTTTGGAGGAATTAGTTGAATGTTCTAAACAACTTTAGTGCGTAAAGAAGTTTGCCTGGATAGGCACATATTCTGGACGGAGTTACATAGGCTGTTTTTGGGAACTCATTTTCTAATTTTGGTGTAAACTGGATGTTATATATATGTGCGCGCGTGTGTGAGAGAGAGAGAGAGAGAGAGAGAGAGAGAGAGAGAGAGAGGTCTCTTAAATTTCTAAAAGCGGCCTCCAGTGTTTTTATCATACTGCTTGTTAGGGAAGTGTTTTGTGAGACAAACTATTCGTGATTCTCATGTTTCGTCATATTCTCTCGCATTTCAGGTACGTCAAGGGACGG
The DNA here is from genome assembly GCA_014182405.2 of Eucalyptus sideroxylon. Taxonomy (NCBI): domain Eukaryota; kingdom Viridiplantae; phylum Streptophyta; class Magnoliopsida; order Myrtales; family Myrtaceae; genus Eucalyptus; species Eucalyptus sideroxylon. The sequence goes on from CM024550.2 coordinate 26,858,661, forward strand.
GTTTTGGCACTGAAGAATGCTGTGGTAGATTTTTGGCGGCTTGCGTTTTCTTACCAAGTGAACCCCTTAGCGGATTTTCAACCCCTTGCTTCCATGCCCACCCGGGCATAACAAGTGTTATCCTGGACTGACTGGAGGCGATCTGATCCAAGGAGCAGGTCTCTTCCGTTGTATTACCAGGATGCTTTCCCCTCCCCAGAAGACTTATGGCCCCATTTGGTTCGATTTTCTTAAGGGGCTTTGGGCCCCCAAAGCCCCTTGGGGAAAATTTACGCGTCCTGTTCAACAAATTTACTCTTTACACAATAAAAGCACATTTTGTCGTTTAGATAGAGAATTGTCGTCTGTCATTGTACTTTTTCTGTGTGTTGATTCTACCAAAAAAGAAAAGGTCACTATAAATTGCGAGAAACGTTTACCAAGCTTGTTGTACGTTGTACGTATGCCATTGAGATACCTTCGTAGTAATGTCTATGTTAATGGTACGGAGCACCAACATACTGAGTGGGAAGAAAAACCAAAGAATTGCTGCACTATCTTGATATTTTAAAGGAAAAAGTTCAAGCAAGGACTTGAAGTAATTAAATTAAGAGAAAATCTCAAATAAGGATCTAAGGTGCTATCATTTTTTCAAAAGAGAACCTGAAGTGGAGTTTGTGGGTGTTTGGTAAAAATTTCCAAATCCTATTTGGGGAATGCCAAGCATTCCCAAGGCTGAAAGTCCAAGGCAAGTGGGGGGCTGCCTTGGGCTTTCAGCCTTCTCGGCATGCTGAGGTGAGCTTAAATAAAAAAATTTCTTCCCAAATTATCCCTGTTGATTTTTCGTTTTTCCCTTTTTACCCTGACTGTTCATCTTCTTCTTCTTCTTTCTTCTTTGTGAGTAGTTGTCGATGAAGGGCACGCAATCGTCGGCGACCGTCGCACCCGCCACGCCGACCCACCGCACCACGACCTCCGCCGCGGCCGCGCGACCCTTCGGCGAGGGTCGCGTGACCCCGCTCGAGAGGTCGCCGCGAAGGTCATGACCGCGACCCATTTGGTCACATATTTGGTCGCCGGCCGCGACCTTCGCGCTACGACCAGATGGGTCGCCGGCCGCGACCTTCAGGCAACCTTCGTGGAGGTCGCGACGCAGATCTGCGTCGTCGGCCGTGCTTCAGTGACCTCTGCAGAGGTCGCGACCTTCGCGCTGCGACAAGATGGGTCACCGACCACGACCTTCGCGGAGGTTGTGATGCAGATCTGGTAGCGACCAGATCTGCGTCGCCGGCCATGCTTCAGGCAACCTTCGCGGAGGTCGCGACCTGCGCGCGACCCATTTGGTCACAAATTTGGTCGCGATCACGTCGGCCGCAACCTTCATGTGCGACTAGATGGGTCGCCGGCGACCTTTGCGGCGTGGTGGGTCGCACAACGGTGCGGCGAGGGTCGCCGCGACCCTCACCCGATTGCCTACTCTTGGCCGGCGGTGACCGGTGAAGCCCTTGGCCGGCGATAATCGGCGAAGCCTTGGCCGGCCAACATTCTTTTTTTTTTTTTTTTTTAATAATAAAAGTATTTTACAAATTTAATTTACCCAAACACTATTTTGCACAAAGATATTTCACAATGGACTTTCACAAATAAATTTACCAAACACACTTTGTATTTTGAAAAACACCCTTCACTCAAGGGCTTTACATTTTCTTAAGAACTTTTTCCAAAAGTCTTCCCAAACGCACCCTTTGTCTCAAAGAATGACCTAGAGTGGTCATTTAGTCTCAAAAAAGGACATCACTCACCGGCCAATGAATAGATGCATATCCGATGCATATTCCGGTGGTCTTTAGAATATTTTCGTCATTTTTTTTTCACCTTTTTTGGCTGCCTGTTCATTGTCTTCTTCATCCCCTATTCGCTTCTTCTTGCCCAAGAACACCGGACTTGGGGAAAGGTTGTTTAGGGTTGGTGAGGGCTCGATGCCCATCATTGATAGCAGGCGAGGGCCATCAAGCCCTAGCTAGCCATGAGGGAGGGGGGCTGTCCAAATCAAGGCCCTACAAGGAGGTCTTCGAGGGCAAAAAGGTCATCTAAATCATGTGATTTGTTGTGGTTTTGAGGATGCGGGGGTAGGGAACACACTTCACCAATTTAGCAAATTGCGATTTTTGAGCAATGTGAATTGGAATCCTTGCCTTTTCTGCAAAATACCATGGGAGGAATTGCTGGATTTGGTGCAAGGGACGAGGCTTCTTTTTTTTTTTTGGTAATTCGTATTGGTACAATCGGAGTGGACTTTGTTTTTGGAAGTTCATCGTGTTGGAAGTTTTGGATCTCAAAGGATTGTAAGGAGATCAGGTGGCAAGTTTCGCAAATTGAGCAAGTCATTTAGTGGGATGCATTTTCGCGCTTAGCAGATCAGCAATTGGGCTGGGCTCTGGTGGCGTTCTTGGATCTTGCATTGAGGTATATTGAGCAATGCCAAGGTGGAGGGCGTTCCTCGTCAGCTGCCGGCTACTCGGAGATTGGCGATTTGCGAATGCGAGATAGGGGGAGGTTGGATGGTGATCTCGATATGTGCAGAGTAGAAGGGAGTGACATCAAGAGCAATTTGAGGGAGTCGAAGAGGAGAGGAAGCTATGAGATGGGGTTGAAGCTTTTTGGGGATGGTCTGGTGGAGAAGCTGTGAAACACCGTGTTGCTGCACTCCATGCGGTCGCGGAGAAGTTGTTGATCTGGAAGCGGTGGTAGGAGGAAGGGATGAAGAAGGCGACGTGGGCATCCCAGTCGTAGTCCTGGCAGAAGATGAGGTTGTCGATGGAGCGGCGGACGGAAGTTGGGGAGGTCGCCCCTCATGGTCATCAGTGAGGTCGCCCCTCGCCAGCCTCGGGCGCGGGCTCGCCCATCTTGCCGGCCTTGGGCGAGGGCTCGCCCACCTCGCCGGCCATTACTAAGGGTTGGCGAGGGCCTGCAAGCCCTTGCCCACAGCTAGCAAGGGCTCGATGGCCCTTGTCGGCCGTGGCCGAGGCCACCCTCCCCAAATCTGGCGAGGGTTAATTTGCAAGCCCTCGCCCATGGTCGGCGAGAGCTTGGTGGCCCTCGCCTACTTCCGTCAATGGGCATCCAACTCTCGTCGGCCCTCACCAACGACTGACACTTGCTGGCCCTTCTCAAGTCCGATGTTCTTGAGAAGAAGACGAACATGAGACGAAGAAGATGATGAACAATGTCACCATTGACCAAAATAAAATAAAAAAAATAAAGAACAAGACAATTGAAATTTTTTAAAAAAATTGAAAAAAATACCTATGATCAAGCCATTGGAATATGCATCGGAGATGCATATATTAACCAACTGGTGAATGAGGTCCTTCTTTAAGACTAAATGATATCTTTGGGTTCTTATTTGAGACAGGTTCTCTTTTGAGAAAAGTAAGGCACTTTGGGTCCTTATTTGGGATTTTTTCTTCAATTAATTTCAAATAAGGATCTGAACTTATCTAGTTAAGTATTAGCCTATTGGTTTTTTTTTTATGGTCAAAGCAAGGGTAATTTTGTCAAAAAACTGCAACCAGTTGAAAAGGGTAAGGATTGAAAATACAAAAAACTATAATCTAGTTCGTGTGTATCAAATTTATTCTAAATAAATTTTTGTATCGTTAAAATTCCTAAACTAGTACATTTGTATCACATTTATCTCAAATTAGAGCACTCATGTCATATTTACCCAAAAAAAAGAAATTTCAGATTTCCCACTGGAGTAACGTGGCACATATATATTAGTTTGAGTGTAAATATGACATTGGTTTACCTGTTTGAACCCCAAATTGAATTTTGAGTTCTTCGTAGATTCCTTTGTTCTCCGGTGCTTGAACTTTCAGTTCTTCGACACCAAATTAGGTCCGTTGACCCAGAGCAACTCCGAATATTCGGTCCATCACATAATATTTCCCCCTCACCCCCTTCACTGACTCATGTTTTCTACCTCTCCCAAGATGCCTCAAGTCCGTTACCTGACAACAAATTGCTCCTTGCTCCTCTCCAGTTTGTCGCCACAAGCTCCATCCTCAAGTGGAGGAGCAGGAGTGTCAATTTTGTCTAAGGAGTTTAGAGCCTGGGTACTTCAATTCCAGCTCAAGGGTTGTCGCAAGCTCGATCCTTAGCTAGAGGAGCGTCGATTCCATCTAGAATTCAGCATCATTTCATTTCCTTCGTTTTGACCGACTTCTTTTGGTTGTTTGCTTCACTTGATGGAAATGGATGGTCAACAACTATGGAAGGAGGACAATCATGAGGAGTTTTGATCAACCTTCAAGTTAAGGTCCTTAGATCCTTCTCTGCCTACGGTTGAGTTAAAAAAAAAACAATTTAAGATAAAAACAAGAATTGATAAGAACAATATAAAAACAAACTGGATACCCACATCTTCTCTCTTCTCATAAATGACAATGAACTTGAAATGTTACCAAAAATTGAAGTAAATAGTTCAAATGTCTCATGTTGTGATGCTAATGGGCTGAGGAAGTACTTTTTACCACATCATGTGAACATAAGGTGGATGTAGAAGCTACTTGGGTTGATGATGTTATTAGGGCTAATGATACCATGGCCACCGTTGCTCTAAATAGCACCAATAGTGACAGGCGACACATGACACAATATGCTAACATATTGTTTCTCCAAAAATAGAAAATTATGATATGTTGGGGAGTGTTGTATATTAAATGTATTTTTTTATATATACAATATTTATTATCATTTTTATGATTATTTAATTAAATTAATTTAATTCAAATTCACAAATAAATAAATAATAAATAAAGAGTCTAAAATGAATTTATACTAAAAACATTAATCTATCATTTATTAATATCATTCATTGTTTCAATTTGATAAATTCAACTCAATTCCAATAATTTATAAAACTTAGAGGAAAAATAATTAATACACATTTTGGATTTGTGTTAAAATGTGTCGAGGAGAAGAAGAAAAAAAATTAGGAGTGAATTGTGTGTCATGAGAAATGAGAGTCCAAAAACAAGAAAAGATTAGGTGTTTCTTCTTTCTCCCTTCATTATTTTTATTTTTTTTTACGTACTTACAGGTTTTTTTTTTTGGTAAAGTAATAATATATTGAACTTTAACCAAACTATACAAAAGGGGGTTCTGGCACCAAAACTTACACTCAAAAGACAAACTAGTCAGAATGAGTGAAATGGTGCCAAGAGAAAACAATGAAGCCAAACAAAGGCAACAACAACCAAAAGCGGGGCAAAACCCACCCAAACGGGGCAACAAAACAACCAAAACACCCGCAAGAACCAACGGAGAACAGCAACAACATAAGGAAGAGTAGTCTGCATCAAGCCAGCCCTTGGACCTGCGATGACAAACAACGAAGCCAGAACTGGTTCCCCATCTACGAAAACCCACCCAAACACACCGCACCAAGAACCGAGGAACAAGCTTGATCTAACCCCAACAAACAACACCCACCAACGACAGTCCTAGGGATAGCACCCTTCAACTAAAACCTCAAAGGAGAGGCTTTAGCAGCCCCACCACTCGAAGAGTCCATCAATAGCAAACAAGAAGACAGGTGATTCAAGCGGGAGAATTCGTCGCCATAGGAGCAAAAATAGAAGGGTCAAAGCCCCAATCACGTCGGAACCTCCTATTCCTAGCAGTGTTTGCAACGTTGGTGAAAGTCAAGACCTTATCCTTGACAACTTTGATGAGGTGATTCTTCAAAGCCAGGATTGCCAACGTTTCTTCCCTAAAGAGAATGTTGTTCCTCTTCTTCCAAATCATATGACAAAGGGCTCCAAAGGAGAACCGAGCCATGCTTTGATGAAAATCCTTGCCTAAGAGAAACTTCAAAACCCATTGGAGATTTTCTACCCAAGTCCTATTCTGTCAAGGAGGTTGCATCTTGCAACCCAATAAAACGCAAGTCCAGCAGTGATGTGACAACCAAAAAATAAGTGATCAATAGAGTCAGGCCTAGAATTGCAAAAGGCATAAGTCATGCTCTCAATTCTCCCATAGGAAAGTAAAAGAACTTGAGTGGGAAGCCAGTTCTTAGCTATAAACCACATGATAAATTGATATCGCGGTTTGATCGTATTGCTCCAGATGAACATGCACCAAGGCACCAAACCCTTCTTCAATCTGACGGTTTCCCACGCAGAAGCTACCGAGAACAAGCCCGAAGGGTTCTCCATCCAGCAAAAGTGGTCTAGGCTTTGAGATAGAATGGGGAGGGGATGCTCCCATGACTCCAACACAATCTTGAGAGCCTGACCGGGAATGGAGTATAGGTCCACAATCTTTGCAAGCCTGGATAAACCTAAGCTATAAATGAGAGCGTATGAGAAATGCAAGTCGAGGGGGCCTCTAGGGTGCCAATGGTCGAACCAAAGAGACATAAAAAGGCCATCCCCAACCCTCCACTGAAAAGATTGCCGAAAATCCCTTCTAAGTTAAAGAATCTTCTTTCAAGCCCAAGAGCCGACGATAAGTTTTAGGGGTGATCGGTTCCCGGTTTGGTCCGGTTCCACCTTGGAACCAGGAACTGGACCGGGAGCACCGGTTCCCAAAATTGAGAAACGTGGACTGGACTATTTGGTCATAGGACCGAGAACTGGACCGGACCATCGATACCGGTCTAGTCCGGTCCAACAAAATCGGCTCTACTTTTTTGCACTAAAGAGTGACCGTGCTCCGGACCGATTAATCCAATTCGGTTCTCGGGCGATTCAATGTAACTAACCACACATGTTCCCACGTGCAAAATATTCAAACTTCACTTGTGTGATTTACACTTCGTGTGTTTCACACTTAACTTTAACCATAAAAGGCCATGAACAATTTGGCTAAAGGTTGGACTTGGCTTAAATTGTAATCCTATAAACAAGTAACATGGGGACATTTTAATCACTAGAAGTCAAAAAATTGTAATCTTATTCGCTAAAGAGTATATCATCTAATTTCCTCAAGCAGGCAGAACAAAACACAAAGCAAGGATCATTCAACCATTCATAACAAAATCCCCAATAAATCAATTAAAAAAGAAAGAGTCTTACTTTCCCTCTTTCTCTCAATAACTAACTTACTGGCACCACTCGAGGAACCTTGAAAACAGAGAACTCAAGTAACAGCCCATGATACTAACAAGGAGATTTTTTCTATAAATAAAAGAGTAACAAAAATGGTTTTAATGGTCGCTTGGCCACATAAGAGGTTCATACCTCAAATTGCAATTTTGGTTGCAATAAGTTATCATGTTTATATATTTTATTAATTCTATGTCTGTAACTTATATATTAAAAAATTTGGTTCGGTCCGGTCGATCCGATTCCCACCTTGGAACTGGGAACAGGACCAATCGGCCATCGATTCCAAGATTAGGAACCGGGGGTCGAACCGCCAACCGTGGGAACCACCCAAAACCAGCCAGTTTGATCCGGTCCAGCTGGTTCTTGGTTCGGGTAGTTTCCGTTGCACATCCCCAGTAAGTTTTTTGGCTATCCAAAAATTTTTCCTTTTTAAAATGGTTGAGTAAATCCATTTACATCACAATGATTTATTTGTCAAAAAACAGGATCCAAATGTGTTTAAGCATGGCTGTTGTGTTACAATCACGCAGCCTATGAATACTGAGTCCTCCCTCCTTTTTTGGAAGGCAAACGTCATCCTAGGATACTTTAGCACCACCAATCCCTAGGCTTGGGCCTTTCTAGAGGAACTGTCTCAGAATTTGTTCAATCTGGTCTAAGACAGCTCTAGGTAAGAAAAAGACACTAGCCTGAAAAGCTTGGATAGAGTGAAGGACAAACATAATTAGTTGAAGTCAACTGGCAAAGGAAAGGAAACACTGGGCCTAGGATTGAACCGTTGCCATAATGCAACTGATGAGGGTGCTACAATCTGCCTTGCCAAGCCGAGAGGTAATAATGGGAACCCCCAACTACCGAACCGAGAGATTCCTTCGTGGAATCCTAGGGCAAGAGCCAAATGGTTTCGAGATGATGTTGACCCCTCAGCAAGGAAAATCTCACTTTTGTTAATGTTTGGTCTCAGCCCACTCAAGGAGAAAAAGGTATTAAGGCATTCCTTTAGGATAGAGACTAAAGCCATACTTGCTTCACAAAAGAGGAATACATCATCCGCGAAGAATAAATGTGACAAATGCGTAGCCTTGCACCTCCAGAAGAATTTGAACTCCAGTTGCCTTGAACATCAGTCAAGAATCCTCGAAAAAACCTCAATGACTAAGGTAAATAAATATGAAGACATAGGGTCCCCCTGATGGAGCCCGCACCCACTAGAGAAAAATCCATGAAGCTTCTCGTTTAAAGAGACAAAAAATTTAAGTGTGCGTACACAAACCATAATAAGACGGATCAACTGATGGGGAAACCCAAAAACATGTAGCACTAGCTCGAGGAAGTCACAATCCACTGTATCATAAACTTTTGGAAGTCCATTTTGACTACACACTTAGACAAATAAGGGTGCAGGTGGAAGCCATTGAAGAGTTCCCGGGTCAAGAGAATATTATCCCTAATCCGCTAGCCCTTGACAAAAGCGCTCTGAGAAGGGTTGATAACAGCTCAAAGAATGGCAGCTACTCGGTTAGCCAAAATCTTGGTGATACATTTATAAATTATATTGTAGCAAGCGATGGATCTATAATATGAAACTGTAGATGCATTGGGTATCTTTGGCACCATAACTAAAATGGTGTTGTTGATCTCCCAAAGAAGCCTACCCAAGATAAAGAAATATTTTACTACTTCAAGGACCAAAGGCCTTACAGTCTCCCAGTTGAGTTTAAAGGATTCAACAATAAAGCCATCGGGCCCAGGTGCCTTGCCACGAGCTAAGGAGAAAAGGGTCTCTTGGATCTCTTGGTCAAACATCGAGTGAGAGAAAGAACTAACCTGCTCCTCATTTAAGGGACACCAAATGACCTCTTGAATCTCCTACACCTCTAGCCTAAGGGGCCCATCCCGCGACGCTAGAAGATCCTGAAAGTAGTTAATGAAGAGCTGCTACATCGCCCTTGGGTCCGAGACAAGATTACTGGAGGAATCCAAGACCAAAAGAATCCTGTTTCCCACCTATCTTTTATTGACGAAGTGGTGAAAGAATTTTGTATTCTTGTCACATTCTTTAAGCCACCTGACTTTGGAATTCTGCCTATAGAAAGACTTTCTTTGACTTTGAAGATCCACAAAGGTCTAATGTTGAGTCTTCTCTAGCTTTGTGAGTACAAAGCTGGACGGGTCTTGTTGGAGGCTAACCTGGGTGGCACATAAAGCATTCCTTGCCTTAGTTGTTCTAGCAGAGATGTTAGAGAAAGACTTCCTGTTGAGGTGCTTGAGATGGCCTTTGAGGGTCTTCAGCTTGCTCACTAGCCTGTACATAGGAACCCCTACCCTCGGGCTCTCTCAAACTTGAGTAACAATAGAATGGACAGTCGGGTGCTTAGTCCAAAACTCGAAGAATTTAAAGAGTTTATGCGGAGGAACAGGGTTCAAGACTCTAATGACCACAGGGGTATGGTTGGATATACCCGGGGCAAGGAAGGAAGCTTCCGAGGAGAAATCTTGGCACCATTTTGTATTCATAAGGACCTTGTCAATCTTCCTTAGTTTTCGATTAGGTCCAGAGAATGAAGCCCAATTGAATCGAAAACCAACATACCTTAGATCTTGTAACTCAGCTTAAGTTAAACATTGGCTAAATCCTCAAAATAGAGTCTGTCAGAGCTTCTTCTCTGGTCAGATGGGTCCTTTATGGCATTGAAATCTTTGGCCACCACCCAAGCTGACCCAAGTCTTGCAGGATGGCACTCCTAAGAACAAGGTCTGCCCAAGGCGGCCGACGGGAAATGAAAGTATGCTCAGCATAGATAATTGAGAAGTAACAATCCAAATAAGAGCCAAGAAACTTTAAACTTCCATGGACAGCTTGAGCATTGGTTGAAGTAACATCAAATCTAACAAGCGAAGGTATCTAGTCGACCCAAATTCTCCCCCTCGGAGAGTACTCATAATTAGCCATCCAGCACCAACCCATCAAGGGTCTCGCAGAAATAGAAAGGAAAAGAGACTATGTGAATTTAGTCTCCAACAAACCAACAACATAAAGACCATTAGAGGAAACCGGGTTCCGAACCTTAGCCTGTTTAGGGGGATCAAGAAGATCCCTGATGTTCCAAACGCCTATGTACATAACTAGTAATAGGTAAGTATATACAATTGGATAGGGAGTTACCTTTGTTTAGTCGACCGACGCCGACTGGCCACCGGACTAGGAGGATTAACGGGGGGCAGGGCAAGGCAGGGGGTCAGAGCCTTCATTTGTTTAGAGTCATGCTTCTTGGAAGTAGGGACAACTTCTGGAAAGAGATGGCGAAGCAAGTCCTGGTCCTCCTCATTCGAGCTGCTAACCAGGCTAGCCGAATCTTTTGAGTCCTCCCTAGATGATAGTGTCGTAGAGATAGCCACCACAAGTATGGCATCTATTCTAGCAGATGAGATGGCGAGGGTGTCCTTAGTCTTCGATTGACCCTTTTGTCCCCTCTGGACCTTACGGGAAGATATGGAGGGCAAAGCAATTCCAATACTAGTATCCTTCATCTTCAGGATCTGTCCTGCTGCATTAGGATCAAGCGGTGAAGCCAATGATCTCACCTTCGAAGCAAAGGGCTGCTTCTTCTTTTTCCTCCCTACTTGCTTCCAGCCTGGCTCAGGACTTCTTGGATCTACCGCTACCTCAGGAGTAGAAACTTGGTCACGGGCAGGGGTAGAAACCTGGTCACAAGTAGTGGGAGCCTCATTATCCTGGACTTGTTAAAGATCTTTCTCAATATTAGTCGCACACTTGTGGCCAAAAGTGCCACATTTGGGACAAGACATCGGTCTCCACTCATATTCGACCTCTATTGATCAAGATACCCCATTAAGGACAACAGCGACCGAGTTGCATCGAGGTTGCATTGCATTGATCTTCACACCACTCCAGCATAAGAGATCATCCTCATTTGTTCAATGCACTGGTCGACATAAAGAGGTTTTCCCAACAGCACTGGTAATCCCATTAATCCCCGGTGCGGACCATAGATTAAAGGGGAGGTTCTTCAACCATATCTAAATTGGGATAGAGGAATGATTATCTTTCTTTAATTCCAGTAGGGGCTTCCATTGTTGCAGGATAAGAGGCACCCTAGCAACCGTTATAGGGCCATCCTCAAGAATCTTCCTGCGAAACTCTAGGTTAGGGATGTGGAAGAAATAGAACTCTTGATCGTTTGCCAAAACTTCAAAGAGCTTTGGTCCCCAGGCGTGTTTTAGGGCTGTCTCTGTGAGCTTGAATGGAAGTCTCCTCCCAACATAGTACCCAACTAGGCATTGGTGCCATTTCGAGTTCGTGGCCTCTAACACATCCTTAGAGAGAGTAACGACAGGCTTATTATCAACATAAGATGGGGGAACAAACGTTAAATCGTATCTCTTCGCTGCCGCTCTAGCGATGTTGGCCTAGGATTGGGCCAACGGGGGCTTAGAGCTCCAAGCTTGCTAGTTCTTGGGCTAGGGTTGCTTGGAAGCAGACCTAGCTTAGCTACGTCCTCGAGAACCATCTGAACCATGAGGGGCCTTAAGGAGCCCCCTCTAGCCTTCCATCGACATCATTGGTCCTACTTTGAGTAGACCCGATGTCTCACACCCTCAATAGATGAAGGGTTATAGGAACGGAATGTGGGGCTTTGTCCACTTAAGCTATCCACACCAATATGGGCCTTACCCAGCTGGCCTACCACCTCAACAGACGAGGAAGCCATTCGAGCAGCTGAAACCCACAAACTCTAAAATAGAATGGACATAGCAGAGCTTGCAGGGTATACCAAGATGATCACGTTGGAGAGAAAGTGGAGGTGGTTAGGCATCCCAAACCTTTGAATCTTGGCCCTAACGAACGGCTAAAACTCCTAGTAGTAGCAAAAGACCATAATGGAAGGAACAGTAGATTGGATGCCCTTAGAGAGAGCTCGATGAACAGTATATCGAGAAAGTTTTAAAATTATGTAAGTTATTCATATTTACATGTTGACCTCTCATTTATTGAAAATTTTTAAAATTGAGCCGGTGTATGTCAGAATTCTAAACTTGCATGTCGAAATTCCAAACTCGAGTTGTGGAAGAGTGTTGGGAGAGTTGATCAGGCATCGAAGAGTATCGAAGAGTGTCGAACATGAATCAACACGAAACCTCTTGGAAGAGTGTCAATACTTCATAGCTACCGCTAATTATTGTTGTTAGTGTTGATGCTATTGATCAATTCTTGTAATGATTCTTGTTATAGCCTAAGCAACCACATTCTCACAAAGTGATTGTAGTATTCTATTTATTCAACTTTATTCCTGTAGACTCTTGCACAACTTTCTTCTTCATTATCTTCAAATTGTTATTAGCTTTCATTCACTAATTTTGTTCTTTGTTTCTTCTTTCTATCAATTTGCTTTGGCACTTGTGGTGGAGTAATGTTTATCTAGTAGATCATATGTCATTGGAATCTACAATATGCACAATATGATTGTAAATTTGTATGCATGCTTCCTTAAAACACATGTGAACCCATTATTTAGGTTATTCTGTCATATATATCAGAGTCACCAGAACATGATAGCAAGTGATCCCACCAATGTCCCATTTTCTACAGTTACAAATTCTATGTTTGATATTAATAATCCTTTTGTGTCCATATGACCCACTTAATTCAAACATATCCTCCCCATTCCAAGTAGGAATGCATGATACCAAATACTTTTTATAAAGATCCAATATCTCTTGGATCTTAGGATAGATTGTAGTAGTGTATTTGGCCACTCCATCCCTTTGATTATGAATCATCTCTATAAGTGCACTCTTGTAGTTTTAAGTATTGTCTTAGTATGTTGGTTTCCGGCATCAATGATGCTTTTGTTGAAGCTTTCACACCAATTATTCACGGAAATGTCGTATTTTGAGCTTGTCCTAAAGTAGGAGCTCTATAGCATTTGAGGCATTTAGGACAACCTTAATTAGTTCTCCCATGAATTCCATTACCTCTTCCATTGTCAAGTCAAAATCACATACTTAATTACCATAAGAGTTAGATAGTTTAATTCAAACTTTTGGAGCCATTAAATTTATAAAGCAAGATAGGTTTCGCATTTCTTACACAAAATCCATTCTCCTATAGGCGGATGCCTCGTATCAGAATCATATGAATACTTGACGTCAATATGTTGATGGCAAGCAAAGCCCTTGCTTTGCCTTAACTATATACATGAAAGAGAGTTCTCAAATACCTAAAATACTCATAGATCAACAGTGTGGCATCCTAAATCTCAATCTACTTGCTTTACTTGCTTCCTAATATTAGGAGAGTTATACTAGATAGAATTCAGAATACAATAAAAGGCTGGGACATAAGAAGCTGAGCCACCCTCGACTCTATTTACCATAAGCTTGTCTTTGTACACATCGAGAGATGGGGCTATAGAGGAAGATTTATACAAAAATCACTAGGGGATACTAACATTAGATACCGTGCCTCATAGGATCATATACACACTGCCAAGAACAAACGAAAAAAAAAAACAAAAAAAAAAACTCTCCCAAATGTTAGACGCTCATCAATCACTGCCTACACCATTAGGCTACCATCATGGCTCGGACCGTTGTTCTACAGTGGCAGAAGCCCTCTCAACCGATCATCCACACTTGCATAGAGGGCTACAAAGGCCACACACGTTGGCCCTGCAGGAGCCCCTATGTCCACCGTCAAGCAAGAGGTACACTTGATGAAGGTCACGCCTGGAAAGTGCTAATCATGGATCTCCTCCTATCGCCATACGAAATCGAATGGGGCGCCATAGAGGATAGTTGTGGTGGTAGCAGGCGGATTGTAAGACATCTTCTAATCTATAGAGAAAAATTTACAATAGACAAGTATGAGTTTTTAAATAAAAACTTAGCAAGTAAGCTGGTAGTTCAAGCTTGGGGTTCGCCATTGACAAAGTAAAAATTATAAAGAAACTATCAAGTTGTGTAGTCTACAAGAGTTTAGCTGCAACAATTTCCCAAGGGAAGATGACACTCCACCCTGTACCCCTCGCACTCAACCTGGCATCACGAGGTTCCCTTATAAGTTGTTCAACCCTTCTCAGTCCTCTGGAGAGTACATCATTACTCATTTTCATCCCTCTCCAGGCATCCCGACACCCGGGGCCTCTCATTGGCTCCTTAGCCCACTACACACATCCGTAGTCCCGCCCTGTTGCAGCATCGACAATTCCATTACATTGACAACTCTTATTCCCCTAAAGTCAGGTATAAGTCCTAGACCCAAACAAAGCTCCTTGGATCCTCCTTTCCTTATTTATCGTTTTACCCACTAAGCTAACAAATTTTAAGGATGCTTATAAAGTTGAAGCTAAAATAGCGCGGACCATCACTTACTCGAGAAAACATGGACTAAGCCGTTTTGTTGCCTCCTATTCGAGTTTGACTCGATATGCCACAACATAATGTACTTGTAAGTAAATGAGTGTTCAACCTAACCTAGGACTATTTGGTTCACACAAGTCAATGGTTTCAAGGATAAAAGAGGTTAGCGATAATCCGAACATGGCTCGATGTCCCCTCAACCTCCGTCCGTGGAGAATTTCAAAGCCTTGCTGTTGCGAGGCTCACTTAGCAGCTCGAAACTGTTCCTAGGTGATTTCTAGTCATACTTGAATTGTCATAACCTAAAGGTTGGCTTTGTGAAGTCCAAGCGAGATTCCGGTGCTTCCCGAACCTCTCTATCTCCCGAATCATGTAGGCCCCAAGCCGAAATCTAGATCAGCACACTAACTCACGGTTTACTCACAAAATGCACTAGAACTTGCCCAACCTCACCAGCTCACGGATTATACTTGCTCTCACTTCAAACCTACTGAATTACCTGCCCAAATTCAATGCACCATCCTCTCTCTCTCTCTCTCTCTCTCACACACACACACACACACGCACACGCACACGCACACCTCATGGGCACACACACACCACACACCTTTCAGACCTCCTCACTCTAGCTCGAACTCACCTACTAAACCAACTTAACCATAAAAGAAATTGGTGCAGGGGCATCCGGATAGGGTTCCGGTGTTCCTCGAGCCTTTTAATTTCCTTAACTTGCATGATCACAAGCTGGAATCTTGTCTAATATAACCTAATAGGAGGACTAGGGTCTATGGGCTGTTGATCAGGCACACCTCAATGCTCAAAACTCACTTGCAATAGTCAACAACGTTAGAAGTCCATATCATACAAGAGTAGGCACTTACAATGCCTAACTTCAGACTCAACAACAACCACAGTCCATAGATCATGCATGGCAATGCTGTGAGAAGCTTGTTCGTGCCCCCTAGGCCCCAAAGACAACCTCGTTTTCACATCCAGACAGTAGAGAACCAGAACCAGACGTTCCTGACCCAGCTTTGGACAAAGCTTTAGTGCCCGACTTCTAATTCACGAAATTGAGCCTCGATTTCCACATGCACCACTATGCCAAGTAGACCCGTGCACTCATAACACTAATAGCAGCTCTACAATAGACCAGTCAAGGCTTTACTTGCTTGGGCTCACTTGCAGAGAAGGGAGGAGACACAGGACGAGCTGAGAGGCTTTGCGGCCAGCTACAGTGGCTCCAATCAAGGCAAAACCGCCATGGTCTCGCTACTGGTAGAAGCCGTGGACTGGCGAGGAGGCTAAGATAGGGTCTAGTTTGGGCATAGGAAGAGAAATGAAGGAAGAAAGTGGTGGGGGTGTCGTCTAGAGAGAAGAGCTGAAGCGTTCGTGAAAAAAAGAATGGGCTGCTAAAGCTACATGTTTCAAGTAAGAAAGGGAGAAAAATAAAAGAAGAATAAAATTAAAGTGCAATCCCCCTCCCCCCTTATTTTGCATTCCACCTGGTGGCCACACGGGGAAGGATAAATTTTTCTAATTTTAGTCCTCCCATGCACGAAGTAGGGTCATGGCTGGGCTAAAAGGACATTTGGTGTTTCAATTTAACTGGCGAGAAAAGAAAAGAAAATTTGGGTGTCACAAACAGCCCATAAAATGTTCCCTAATGATAAAAAATTATACAAATGCCAAATAATAACTTCTACAATTTGCACATGCTTCTCAAGTCCTAATTAATGGCACATAAATGTGCATGTGCCTCTCAAGTCATAATTAATGGCATATAAAATACGCATGTGCCGACTAATAGCTTTTAAAATATTCACATGGCTCTCAAGTCCTAAATAATGGCATATAAGATATTCATGAGCTAAATAATAGCTTCTAAACTATTTCACATGGCTTTCAAGTTCCAAATAATGACATATGAAATATTCATGTGCCTCTCGAGTCACAATTAATGGCATATAAAGTATGTATGTGCAAAATAATAGCTTCTAAAATATGTACCTAACTCTCAAATGCCTCAAATGCAATCTTGATCAAGAACAGCATGATATTCCATAATATATGCACACAAGCATCCACAACACATCACACATCGTCCATTTATTACACACGTAGCTGAAATTCATTGGTTCTTCCAAAATCTATTGGGTATCATCCCATCCCATTGGATACAGCAACGTCCCAATATCCATCGGTGACAGCATCCAAAATCCATCGGGCTTCATTCTGAAATCATATTTATGAACGGCATCTGAAATACATCGGGCATTGGCCTAAAATCCATCGGTGACGACATCATCTCGAAATTCATCGGTAACAGCTTCCCTCATGTGACTACATGAATTAAGCACACAATTGGTTCTTATCTTTTCTTTAGTTCGATGCAATGGTGCCTGAAAGGCATGCCAAGTGAAGTGTGTGTTACCCAAACCGCATTGTTATAATATGCCGAGAATCATGATTTGACTTGTTATATTTGAGCACTAACCTAAGTGAAACCCAATTTGGAAACGATACGCCTCAATATTGCCGAACCAAGAGAGAGACCCAGCTCGGCATGCTTCCACGTACCTCTAAGACCAACATGAATCTCTTTTCGGAAGCTCGGGGTGTGTTTTCAAGCATCGACAATAACGTATAAGCAAACCACATCCACTAAACAACAACAAATTCTTACAATTAAGTATAAACAATAACTCATAGACAAACTACATCCAATAGCAATAACAATTCCTTGTGACCAAGCCTAGGCAATCACATATAGAGAAATAGCATCCAACAACAACAACAAACCTTATAACCTTGATAATCACATAGCAAGTTCTCACCTATTCTTGAACCTCCTAATCCAAAGCAAAATATGAGCAAACTATACAAAATCAATACATGGTTCTACTCTACCTGGAATGGCTCGACCCTATCCAATAATAAGACAAGAAGCCTAATATAAGTCTAAACTACGCAACACAATGCTCTAGCCAACATTTAGGGGACTACTTATGAAATTAGGATGAGAATGAAGACGGACGATGGGCAGCTCACAGCTCACAATGGCAATGATGGCAATGGTAAGCGACGACGATAGCAACTGCATAAGGCGACGGGTGGAGGAGCAAATTGAGAGAGAGGGAGAGAGGGAGATATAGAGAGAAAGATGAGTGACCTTGGGGAAGAAGAAAGGGAGAGAGAGAGAGAGAGAGAGAGAGAGAGAGAGAGAGAGAGAGAGAGAGAGAAAATGGTTCTAAGCCCTTAAATGAGAAACTCAATAATTAAATAGGTAATGATGGCTAATGATGGTTTTCCTTGGCTTGGTTTGCAAGATTGAATCACATCCATTCAACTATGAAATTAAGGACAAATCTCGCCCAAGCTTATCCTTCAAGCTTCAAGGGGTTAATCATTACTTGTTTCAAGGGTAACTAACCTAATCACATTAACTAGACTTGTTTCCCTCCTTTCCTTCTTCAAATGGCACCCTCCCCACTTGTATGGCCACCAAACATAAGTCTCTCCTTAACTTGTCCTCAAGAAGTCCTTTGAGTCTCACCTTTATAGTTATTATGGCCTAAATCCCTAAATAAGCAAATACTCTACATTGGACTTATGAACTAACTTCCAAAATCCAAGGATAGGTTTAAACTTCACAAGCCAACTTGGTTCTCAAGTTCCCTCCCTATCTTAGGCGTGTGGGCCTTCTTGGCTTCCAATAATTGTTCCATTTTAATTGATCCAAATTCAAGAGGACAAAAGATAATTAAGAGGACTAGCTAAATATCGTTTTAACCAGATATGAATATCTTGTAATTATCTCTGATCAATACCCACACTCAGATGAAGTTTTGTGGCTAAGTTTTGATTGGAAGTGACTCTAACACGACCTACACAAATTGGGTGGCATTGGCGGTGCTCAGGTGGTTAGACCTAAATCGAAGTCAACGTCTATCCAGGGTTCCATGTGTGACCCATGGTTGGTTTGGAACCGACCCATGTTTGAGCCTAGTCGACCCATGAATGACCCTTAGTTATCTTGTAATCGTGTATGATTGATTGACTTGCCTTAGCTCACGATTGCATGGAATTGGTTTAGGGTCATTCACGAATGGCATAGTGACCATGTGGAATCACCCGTGACCAATATATACTCAAGCTGAATCGATTCCTAACCATCCATTGATTGACTCATGATGGTGCGTGATCATCCACATTGATCCTTATGGTTGAACAATCTTTTCTTGGTCGAACACTCTAGTCTAACATAACCTTGATCCTGAGTTGCCTCGCCCCAAATCCATTCCTCGAGCTTGAGATAACGGTCCAAATTGAGGATGTCACAGGTTAGCTACTAAATCAATAATTTAATCGAATCATGATAACATCACTTTTTGATTTAATCTACTATCAAATCTCATTGAAGTTGATTAGTCACAATCTCAACATATGAAACTCATTTATCCAAGCCAACTAAATACAATGATTCGTCATGCAATTATTATAACATATTCACACTTAACATTTAAGTTTATACTAAAATTAACAATCATTAAGAAACTAAGTCATAAGCTTTAAATAGGTCAATCTAACTTAGCCCCTACCTTGAATAAGACTTGGACAACTCAAAGTTTTGACCACATTGTAAACACTAGAAATGGTGAAATTAGAAAGTTTAGAAATATAAACGTGAGGCCTTCATCTTTTCTTTAGATGAGTGTGAGATGAAATAGAAAAGAAAGAGACAAGGACCTTTCTTTTTCTTCATGAGTATGAGTTGAAGTTTTCTTGAGAATGAGAAGCCTACGAGCAAAGACGAGAGATGCACTAGAGAACTTTAGAAGAATTAAAAATGGATAAGATATTTTAAGCAAGGTTAAGGCAATGATAACATTGTGTTATAAACTCTAGGTTGAGATTTAATGAGAGGTGGTCAATTTAGAAGGAGACAAACTAGGTGATGAACTAAGAAATGTGGTAAATGCTTTGTTCATTTTGCGGAAAATATCACCTCATTAAAAAATATTTTCGAGAAATCATTTTCTAAGAAAATGATAATATTTTCTGGTATTTAACTGAATCTTGAAAATAAATTAGAAAATATTTTCCATTGCTTGGTATCTGATTTGATTTTCTAGGAAAAATTACTAAAAAAATTGCAATGTTTTCTAATTTTTTTAATTTCTTCTTTTTTCTTTCTTTTTCCTTTTCTTTTCCTTCATCCTCCTTCCTTTGCTGGCTACGTGCCTTAGTGACAGCCTGGCAACTAGCCAAGACGCAAGTCGCCGTGCTTGAGGCTTAGTAGCTAGCTTGAGCTCACTTGAGGCAGGTAGGGTGAGCTTAGGCCTCACTAGACTCGACAAGTTGGCCAAGGCTTGAGCCTTGCCACCGGGCGGAGAGCTTGAGCCTTGCCAGTATCTAGCAAGCTCAAGCCTCACCGACTGCTGCTATCGCTAGCAACCAGCCAAGGAAGAAGGGAAAAGAAAAAGGGAAAGAAAAATATTAAAAATAATTTAAAAAATTATAAAAATGAAAAATGAAAAAAACATAAAAATAAAAGGAAAATATGTTTGGTAAAAGCAAGTGAGGTGAAAAAGTATATGTTCCCTACTTTTGAATGTATTTTTTCATTAACAATTTTTTTTCTATGACTAGTTTATTTTCCGTAAAAAGAATGGCAAAATTCGAAAAATGCTTTTCTAAAAGTTGTTTTCTGTGAAACAAACGAATTAGTAACAAGTGGCTTATAAATTATGGTTATGGGAGAGAGAGAATCATATGACAATTATCAAAGCCCATATCGAGAAATATGAATTTTATTTCTATATAATACAATATAGATAATAAATACAATGAAAATTTAAGATGTTATATGTTACTCAAAACATATTGTTATGTCTATGTCATTCCTAATTAACCAAAGCAAACCTAAAGAAAATGAATCAAAAACACAAAGTTGATGGCTAAGAAAAATCAAAATAATGACTTAATGGGTCTTTTGCAATCATTTTTTTTTTTGTCAGTTTTACTCTACTCTTTCTTTAACTCTCATTTTCAAACTTTTCTTCCACTTCCTTATAGGGTATGAGAGTCGATATTGACATTTGAAACTAAATTTTCCCCATCCCACCCCATCCCCCTACCCTTCCTTTGCCCTCCCGTGCCCTCCCCTCCCCTCTCCTCCCTAAGAAGATGGAGATTCGAACCCCCTACTTCTCCCTTCCTATGTGGAAAGGATGGCCACTCGATGAAGTTCCTTGTTAAATGCACATCGAATCATTCAATTGATTGTTAATGACAAAATATATTCAGATAAACAAAATGAAAATAGTAGAATATTTTATTGATTTGCACAAAAGAAAGCAATTAAACAAGGACCATGACCAGCACTAGGGACCACGAGGACAACAAATCCCATTAGAAAATGCACACTAGATACTGCTGATCATTGAAAAAATGGAACTCACAATGATTGGTTCGCACAAAAGAAGATGAAATGCATCCACAAATTCAACCAAAGAAGCTAAAGGCATAGACATTGCTTCTACTACCACTGCCGGCGTTGCCATTGCTTTGGTATTCCATGATACGTCCGCACCTCATTGACATCTATGTAATCTCCTTTGGACAAACAAAGAATCAACTACACCTCGTTGAAACAAAGGAATTAGAGGATGCTGACGAGATAGTGGTTTTAAGAGTTCGCCAGTGAATGGAGCGAGGAGGGATTTGACGATGTCTATGGACTGGGAGTTTAGGCTTGCTTTCGGTTGACGGACCCAACTTGGTGTCGATGAACTAAGAGTTCGAGCATTGGAGAATCGACAAAGCCACAAAAAACTCAGAATTCAATGTGGACTTGGTTGGATATTTTTGACAAAGTTACCGAAGTTTTGATTGCCAAAAAAAAAAAAAAAATTGATCAGCAAAGATTTGGCCAGACCATCTGTTTAGGTCTTTATTCAAGCCTAATTTTTCCACTTCAGGCTCTTAATCGAAATAAGATTCACTCTAAACTTTTTTTAAAAAAGCATCTCTATCTCAAATCTTTGTTTGAAAATTTCTTGAATGCTTTTTAAGAGTAACGACAATGAAGTGGTGGCTTGAAAATTGGCATAAAAAAGGAGGAAAATGGGTAAGTACATTATCGGTGCCAAAAGTTGTGTACGGCGCTCACTTTGGTGCCAAAAGTTTTTGTCAGATCACTTAAGTGTCAAATTGAAGAAAAAACGATCACGTTGGTGCCACTGGCGAGAGATTCCGATCAGATTAATATGTGGTTTTTATATTTAAAAAAAAAAGCTGCAGTGGCTTTTAAATGACGTCGTTTTCCATCCTCCTCAAGAAACGACGTTGTTTTGCCATCATACCTGTACATCCTTGCAAAAATGATGCCGTATAGCTCATATGTGGATTGAAATTAAGGTTTCTATGTCTTCGCCGCTCAGCCACTGTCGTTCGCTCGCCATCGCTCGGCTACTGTTGCTTGGCCACCATCATAGTTGCTTGACCAGGTGAGCAAGGAGAGATTGAGATTGTTGCTCAAGTAAGAAGTGGCAAGAAGAATAGGAGGCGAGGGCAGAGGAGGAGGAGGAAGAAAAGGGGTTGAAGGTGGTGGTGGTGGTGGTAGTGGTGGTGCTGGTGCTGGTGCCGCTGCTGGTGCACTACTAGTGCTATTGCTGGTGCCGCTGCTAGTGCCGCTATTGGTGTTGTTCTTCGGGGAAGAAGACAACATGCCTACTGTTGTTCTTCGGGGAAGAAGACAACATGCCTACTCTCTCTCTCTCTCTCTCTCTCTCTCTCTCTCTCTCTCAATTTGGGGATTTAGGTGTAACATCCTCAACTTCAAGCCATTTTACAAAGAGAGGTCTGAACTCGGTTTAACTAGTTAAATCTAGTTGCGTTTGGCTTTATTCAATCAGGGTTTAGGTTCGAACATTGGGTCAATAAAGGTAATCGATCATGGTTAGACTCGATTGACTCCTACCCAATGAGATGACCTTCTAACTTGATATTTTCCCTCGGTGTATTAATGTGCTTGTAAGGTAGCCAATTAATGCATGATGACTAAGTAGGACACTTGGCCCCATTAGCTTTACTTTTGAAATGTAATCATTAAATTTTGGATGGTTATATGTTAAGAGGGGGGGTGAGTCATAAGCTCGTTAATGGTAGGGAATGATTCATAGCCTAGAAAAATAATGACAAGGGATCATTAAGATCAAGTAGGGTGCCGCCTCTTCTCCTTAGGCTTGCCACTTAAAGTTCCATAGGTTTCGACTCTTTAGATTCTCGAAATCCTTAGACGTTTGTCATTTTCCAATTTTACAGGGCTCTTTTTACTTTGAATTTGGAGAAACTTCCTCCATAAAAGTTGTTCTAAACATCTTGATCTAAAACATACTTAAATTTCATATTTTTCTAAGGTGAAATGGTAGGGACAAAGGCCCAATCATTCACCGTATGGAACCTGTCTAGTGTAGTGAAAATGGTGACCAGATTGCCTTCTCGAATTTTTATAAAATTTTTCCTTTCGAATTTGAATATGCTTCATTCACAAAAGTTTTAAAGGACATCTATATCTACAAACTATTAAAATTTCAAAGAATTTTTTAAATATTTGGATTTATAAATGAGTCTCTCTCTTTGACCGTTGAATCTATTTGACGGATGAATTTTTGGATTGTGTTCACTGATTTTCTGCTCTTTCCACAAAATGAATTTGGCTTGGATTCATCATGAAATTTTTTTTCTAAGGTCTTCTTTATAACATATTTAAATTTTATAATTTTTTCGAGTCTTTTTGATAAGGTAATGGTACTGATTTCGAAAGTTGCTCAAAAACTGTTTTCGCCTTAGAATGAGAGAACCACATGCCCAACTTTGAGGGGAAGGGGGGCTGCATGTGCAACTTGAGAAGCAAGCTAATCTAGAAATTTCTTGGCTTGAAGATAAGAATGCATTAAATGCTTTTTGACCTTAATGTATTAAAGAGAAGAAACTTGGAAAGCAAGTTGACTAATATGAACACATCTAAGTCTAATGATTGCATGAAATCTTGGCAATTAATAAGTGGGGTGAGTCACCTACTTAGGTGTCCCCTAGAATCTTAGGTGAATCTTAGGTGAATCTTAGGTTATAGTGGCCCTAGATTGTAGCCTTAGTGAACAAGGTAAGCACCAATCAATTAGAAAAAGATATTAGGCATAAAAAGGGGTTTATGTGTCCCTTAGGCGCCATAGGCAATAATGAGCCTCAAGTGAGCCTTGGAGGATAAGCAAATAGGTGGACCAATGGAAAAGTGAAAAGCGGGTCTATCATCAATGATGCCTATGAGCTTAGGTTGTCAAGTAAGGCATTTTAGCCTTCCAACTCACTATTTATGCTTCAATTATTGGATCTGTAGCCTTGCCATCCAAGGAATTTAGGTGGGACACTTGGAAACATTGGAATGGACTGCTTGGCATGGTAATGATGGCTCCAAGGGCTATAAATATGAGGAGCTCTCTTTATTTTCCTCACTTTGCTCCCATTTTCTCCACCCTCCATCTCCTTGAACGCCCTCTACCTCACGTCTCTCTCTAGGCCTCCAAAGTAAGCCACCTTTCCTTTGAAGTTCGTGTCTTAGCTCAAGGTTCTTTGAAGGTAAGTAGATTTTCCTAACTCTTCGATAGAGTGATGTGCTATGCTTATCGATTTTAGGATTATGTCATCGTTTGCTTACGTTGGCTTTGTATTGTTATGCTTGTTGTTGCATTAAGTTCATGATCTCGCATGAGTGTCAAGCACACCCGGATGTTGAGGAGAGGTCTTGGTGACTATGGACAATACTAAAGCCTGAGCGAATGGTTCTAAGTCAAGGTCACGAGCCCGAATCGCATCCAGCATAAGTTTAATTTAATAAAACACAAGAGTCGTTCATTAGTTTACTTTGCATGGCATGCCTTCGGGCCTTTCATTTGGCTAAAAGTTTGAACATGACATGAATCGGTTGATGCTTAAAATGCATGGACACACGATGGACCTATATGCTGACGCTGGGGGATGCCGGGTCGATGCTGTCCCGATATTGAGATCGTAAACGATGCTGGCTCGGGTGAGGCCGGTGCCTAGGGGTCGCCTTAGATGCCGTC
Source organism: Eucalyptus sideroxylon (assembly GCA_014182405.2). Lineage (NCBI taxonomy): Eukaryota > Viridiplantae > Streptophyta > Magnoliopsida > Myrtales > Myrtaceae > Eucalyptus > Eucalyptus sideroxylon. The sequence goes on from CM024550.2 coordinate 26,883,271, forward strand.
CTGATAACAAGTTTAGGAAAATGTTGGTTGCCAAGGGGGGGACCGATGCCCGGTTGTTACTGGAAGAGTTGATTAATTTCGGCTAATATGATACCGAATATGAAAAATGAAAATCCACGTGTGGTTCATGACTGATACATGTGTGATGCTTGTAAAAGCTAAGTTTGTTTGATATGTATTGTTAAGTTCTTGCATCAATTTGAGCATATATTTGAATTGGGTCACTTAGTGCTTGAATAAGTTTCATGAGATGTGAGCATCCCTTTTTATGACCAAAATGATCATAAGCCACGGTTCCTTGGAAAGTTTGTTCATATGCACTAACTCCTTGTCTTTGATTTTTGAAAGCACATAGATGATTGAGAGTCTCTCATATGCATGAGCAAGGTAAGGCACAAACCTTGCTATTGATTTGCCATCCACAAGTGGGTGGTGACCTTGTATCCGACGATCGACGGCGAAATGTCCTCCTATAGGAGAATTAGGGATTTTCACTTACTGAGTCATCGACTCACTCTTGTTGTTCCACCATTTCAGGTGTGTGATGGGTGAAGCATGGTCCAAGAAGGGATACACATAGTATGGGGGCCGTTTCGGTAGAGGAGTTAGGCTACCCTAGCCTTTTGATTGAAACAAAAATAAGTAGCCTAGGACTAGGATGGGCATGTAATCAAAATAGCTTTTGATATGTGAATATGTGTATGAATATGTTGCTTTTATTTGCTTGGCTTGCATACGTTTTGTCCGGCTTCCATGTTTGTTTGTATGGGGATTGTTTATGATCGCTTCCGCATGTGCTTAACTAAAGATAAAAGACTTTCGGGACGTTTGATATTGCCTGGGGTGTCGATGCTAACCTGCCGAGTCATGCTCTTGTGCCAAAGGTGGGACAAGGGTGTGACATTAGGGTTCTAAGTTGGGGGAAAGATGCCAAATGGCGTCATTTTGTTGTTTGGATACTGACTGTACTCTTCGACGAGCTATGTCAATTTCAAAAATTAATTAAAAAAATGCTATGTAAGATTTCCAATCAAATTGGTTGGCGTTGGCATTGAAATGATCGTTTTTCAAATTTGTTGGCACTTAAGTAATCCAAAATAAAATTTTGGCATTTACCCAGGAGGAAAATGTATTGAAAGTATCAAAAGTTGTGTATGACACTTATTTTAGTATCAAAAGTTTTTTTTTTGAATCACTTAAATACTATTTAAAAAAAAGAAGATAACTTAAGTGCTAATAACCATTTACATAATTGGAAATTCGACGTAACTATATTTTATTAATTTTATGGCCAACGTGACTTGCTAGTGTGACCAATTAGCATTTAGATCCTAAACGATGTCGCCTACAACGTCAAACCCAAAATTGCCAACTGAAAGAAATTCCCATCGAAATCCTAATTTGGTTTGCCTCCAAAATCGAAATCCTAATTCGATTTGCCTCCAAAATCGAAATCCTAAATGGAGACCCAAAAAGAGGAGGAATGAGTGGTTGGGTTGATAGTAAAGAGGAAGATGCAGACGACGAAGGTGAGGATCAAGGTGCACGCAAAGAACCTGGTTTCCTTCGCAGCAAAGAAGGAGAGGGTCGATGGCTTGGGTTGGACCTGGTCGGGGAGGTTAGGCGATGAACTATCCTTTTCACTGGAGTGCACGCGTTGCTGATTGCCGTAGGCAGAAATCCCAGAAGAAGGAAGAATGTTGTCTCTTTGTGTGATCGAGTGAGAGAGAAGGGAGAAACGGCATCGTGTTTAGGGCAAGCCACGTTTGCTTGTGCGACGTCTTTTGGGATGTTCGATTGCTTTTTAATAAAAATATGTCAACTCATTAAAACTTTAATTACAAAATTCACATAGTGATTTTAGCTGGAAGTTTAATGGAACGCATTTAAGTGAGCTGATCAATAATTTTGGTACTAGTACCCTACGCAAATTTTTGATACTTTTAGAGAAAAGACCACCAAAAATCCAAAACTTTGCTTAGAGTGACAAATTTACCCTAAACATCTTTTTTTGAGATAAAAAACTCCTAATTTTATAAACTGTGACACATTTACCACATTAAAGACATTTTCATCTTTTTTTTTTTTTTTTTTTCTTCTTCTCACTTCCCTCCATTGGCCATGGCAGAGCCGGCGGAGGGAAGCCGGCATTCGGTGAGGACTATCCTCCGCTTGGCTAGGAAAGGGAAGAAAGAAAAAAAGAAAAAAAAAAGAATTTGGGATCAAAATGCCTTTATCATTTAGGATAAGTATGTCACATAAATAAAAGTTTAGGATTTTTTGTATTATAAAAAAAAGTTTGGGGTAAATATGTTATAATTAACAAAATAAAATTGGGATAAATTTGTTACTTTAGATAAAATTTTTGGTTTTTGGTGGTTTTTTTCCATACTTCTAATATAATTTTACTAGTAAAAAACGAGAGCATATGACATTGTTAATCCTCTTCCGAGTGATCAGAGTATAAATAAATAAATGAATTAAAAGGAACCAAGCAACATCCTTGTGCTGACCACGCCCGCCGCCGCCGCCGCCGCCGCCGACGCCGACGCCCGCACCCGGCGGCGACTGGCAACCCGCGCACTTTTCACCATCCGTTGCTGCGGAATTCCGGTGGCAGTGAATTAATGTTGGCCGCTTCATTCCGCGGCGGCAATCAAGCTTCCCTCCCGAGCTCCTTCCCGATCAAACGCTTTCGAGGCGCCGCGACCTGCAACCGCCCACCGCCTCCGACCCTCTCGATGGCAGGCGGAGAGCCGCCGGCGGAGGCCGGCGAGGAGAAGGTCCACGTCCACTACGAGCATGTCCTCCCTTCCAGACACGAGCGGTGGACGGCGAGGTGCGGACCCTATCCTTCCTAGGACCTACCGCTATCTGTAATAAATCTTTTTACCTCTTTACGGAGATGATTGGTGGTCTTGCTCCTCCTGTATCTCGCAGGGAGAGCTTCGAGTTCATGTACAACAGGCCCTGGCAAGAAGTTCGGGACTTCTACTCCGACGTCGTCAATGGGCGGTCATCGCTCTCCGAGCTGTTCGGGGCCGAGGTGATGGTTTGTGCCAGTCCTTGCTTCCTTTCTGATGCTGATCTGAGTTAAAATCTAGCTGCCCGACCGGCTTTTCATGTTGTTGTATTTGGGGGGTGGGGGGGCAGATGTTGGAGCTATTCTTATCTTCTTCATGGGGGGGATTAGTTCAGCGTTTCAGTGGAATTTGTTTTGAGTAGAGTTGAAATCGGTGTTTATATGTTTGGTTCTTCCATGTGCTGTTGAATTAGCAGTGAACATTTCGCGCAGGGGATGTATTAGCATGTGTCCAGTCTGTGTTTTTCCAATGTCTGATCTGGAAGAGTTACTGAGCTCTGGTGTGGCACAAAAGGCATATTCAGTCTACCTCTGTTAGAAATTGGAAGTAGTTCTTGCTAATATTGCAGCAGATGGAAATGGAATCGCGATACTTCAATCTTCTCCTGCCATGATGTTCTGGGAATAGTTCTCATGACATGAGTTTGGCTTAGTTTGATATGATCATATAAGACAAAGAAGTTTTCTCATATGCAAAGTACAAAATCTATTGGTTAATGTATGTGTTCATCTTAGGTAAAATATAAACTTCTGGAGTATGTATTATTGAGACTAAATAAGTTGCATCAGTTTAATAGATGCAATCTGCAAAATGGTACACATTAGGGTGTCTCTTTAAAGGGTCGTTGGAAGAAATGCGATCGTTGCTCAAACTGTATAGAATAAGCTGAACTGAGAATCTGTAAATTCTGATAACAGTAGCAAGGATTCTGTGCGCGGATATTTTGTTAATGCAAGTTTTTGGTGGTGTTAGTGATTAATTGTAATAGGTATGTGTAATGTCTAGATTATTGTACTTAATATAGGGAATTTTTTCGTCAGAGATCTCTTGTTAATGATGCTACCGAAATTCCAGAGGCTTGTGAGAAGTCTGGACTAGACAGTCTTCCAGGAGGAAAGAGGTCTGGCAGATGGGAAAGAAGAACATACAAGATTGTCCTTACTTATCATGGTGGTTCTTTTGATGGTTGGCAAAAGCAGCCTGCCTTAAACACTGTCCAGGGGTAAGTTGTTTCACCTTCTGCTTCTATCTTGAGCATCCTAAGTCTACAATGTGTTGTCTTATCTATGGATTACGTTGTATTTGGTTTACTGTCAATTCCATGCTTTCTTTGTCATAATTTTTTGATGTTGTCTATCTTCTCTGTATTAGTCATTTATATGAACACTGTAATCTATATCCGCCTCATGACAACTCTTTAATTTCCAACTTTGGTGCTGACTCAAAGCTTTGTCAATTAGTACTCTACTGCAACATGTAGTCCCAGTTCTAAAGTGTCTTTTGGGAGGTTGAATATGCTACTGGCAACCAATCACTCACCATGAGGGAGGGTAAAATCACACTTGCGGACACTCACATGTACTTACTGACATCCACCCACCAAACTAAGAAAAGTGAAGCTATATGCTGCAATTTTTCTCTCCTATATCCATGCCTAATCCTGGCATCTAATTCCCCTATTAGTCGTGAAACTTTACATGAACTTTTACTTTGGACAGCTCAATAGAAAGATCTCTTGGGGATTTTGTGGATGAGAAGAAAGCTAAGCTCCTAAAGGACAAGTCCTTGCCAGTGGAGGGCTCTGCTTTGGTTGCTGGGCGTACCGATAAGGGAGTAACAGCTTTGGGGCAAGTCTGTTCATTCTGTATGTTATTATTCATTCTCATTGAATTTCTCCTATGCTCTATCTTATTAAACAGTTCTCAATTTTTGAGTGACTTCCTTTCAACCATATTCATTTCTATCTTGAAAAGGAATATCAAGCATGACAAACTTTATCTACTTCCTGCTGCATTAGTTAGGGCAGTTTTAGCGAAAGGTATCCTTCTCATTTTCAAGAATTTATAATTTTCAATTTACAGGCAATGAGAGGGGGCCTTAAAAACAGGTTCACATCAGACGCTCTGGTTATTTCTGGTTCTTCATAGCTTAAAACATCATGAAATCCCAAAGTTAGATAGGATAGAAAAAAAAAAAACAAACTTGGAATTTGCAAGTATGTTGGAAAATGGATTGTTGGTTGGCTAGATTAGAGTTGTCTTTTTTACTTAAAAGAGACTAATATCTCATGGCTCTTCTTTGAAGCAAGATCTCAACCAAATGAATCCTATTTAATTACTTATAAAAGTGAATCTAGCCTCACAAGGAACGTGAGAAACACTTATAGATTGTTGTAGTGACAGTTTCTATCTCAGACATATGAGATGCCTCGCATTCCTGGTTGATTTTGTTAGACACAAGTTGAATCCCAGTTCATGGTCAAACATAAAACTGTTTTTGCACTTGGTGGTTTGGATAACCTAGCTTGTGTAACCCATGCCCATAAAACCGTTTTTTAACACTAAGTCAACCCCAATTGTAAAGAGAATAGTGACCTAAAGAACTTCCTTTTATTATTACCCAGGGAAAGTAACATAAACCTGAATTGTTTGGTTTTGATGCCTTCTTTTTTGTTCCACGTAAGCACCTATAACGATGTGGAAAGGTCCTCATGTGTTGTGAAAGATAAGTAGTTGACTACTATATCTTTGTTGGTTTTGTGGGAGCTGTTCTCTGAGCTATCTAGGGCCTATTTGTTTGCATTTCTTTTTTCTGTTTTTGAACACTTTTTCTATTTTTTTGTTCCTGAGAACAAAAAAGGAACAGAAACGTGTTTGGGTGCGTTTTTGTTCCTTTTTGTTCCTAGAAACAAAAAGGGAACAGAAATAAGAAACAACAAAAAGTTGTTTCTTGTTTTTGAAACAAACTTTAGAAACACTTTTTCATTTTCTTCTTCTTTTTTCTTTCGCCGGTCGCCGGCCTCGGCCATAGCCAGCGACCGGCCGATGAGAGCCGGCGGCCTTGCCTAGCCACGGCGAGGCTCACGAGCTCGCCCAGATCTGGCGAGGCCGGGCTCGCCCAGCTACGGCGAGGCTCGGCGTCGCCGGGCCACCGCTAGGCGAGGCCAACCTAGCGGTGGCTCGGCGAGGTCAAGCTCGCCCGGCGGCCGGCGAGGCTTGGCCTCGCCAAGCCACCGCTAGGTTGGCGTCGCCGGCAAAGTGGCCTAGCGAGGTCAAGCCTCGCCCGGCCTACGATGAGGCTCGCCTTGCCGAGGGCCAGCGAGCCTCGCCGTGGCTGGGCGAGGCCGCCAGCCCTCGTTGGCTGGTCGCCGGCCATGGCTGAGGCCGACGACCGGGCAAAAAAAGAAAAAGGAAAAAAGGAAAAAGAAAAAGAAAAAAAATAAAAAAATAAAAATAGAAAATAAAAATATTTAAAAATAAAAGAAATAAAAACATTATACAAATTTACCAAACATGTTTCCGTTTATTTTTTATTCCCGGAATAAGTTTACCAAACGCGTTTTTTTGTTAAAAAATTGTTCCCCAGAACAGAAACACTTTTTTCTATTTCTATTTCCTGAAACAATTTTTAAATAGAAATGTTACCAAATACACCCTTATTTGCTGAAGTATTTGGGTCTTTTCTCTTGTAGTTAGATTGCAAATGCTTTGCAATGTCTTCGTGTACATTAATAGGATTTTATGACTTTTAAACCTGAAAAGAAAAAAATAGATTGATAGACTGGCCATCGCCTAATGGATATCAAAGATGGAGACTTCCCAATGTTGCTCAACATTATGTCATATTAATCTCGCCTAATCTTGACAGGATTTATATAATCTGTAAAATAGTTTTTGTGGGATGAAGTATTCATCCAAATGGCAGAGAGCTTTAGTATAATGAGTCAACCGCACTAAAAATCTTGCACAACATGGGCCATGCGGGATAGAGGAATTTATGGTTCACAAAATATAAATGTTATTTCATGTTGGATTAACATGACCTTCTATTAAATTAACATCCATGTGAAAGATTAGTGGACAATCCAAGTAACTGATGCCACTTTGCATCGGATACAAATAAAAAATAAAGAATTTGACAAATAACATTGAAAATTTGACTTCTTCAGGTGTAGGGCTGATAAATTTATAATTGCTGTATACACTTTAAAAGTATGGAAGCCAGATATTTACAGGCAAATTTTATCATTAATATGGCACTTTCATATTATATAAAATCTTAAAATATGATTCAATCTTACAACATGATTTTATGAACACCCCAACAATCTTATATAAAAGGATTTTTTTACTACTTGTTCTCAAGTAGGTCTTACAACTAGATCAGATGAGTTTGGTGGCTCGTGGATGAACAAATAAAACCTCTGATTCACTTATCATTCATGATGTTACTTTTATTCCATATATTTAGGCGGAGCTACTAAGTTACTGTTTTGGGCTACATATATCCAGATACATGGAGAAAGAATGTTGAACCTCAACATATTGAACTTGCCGTTAATACTGCAGCACCAGGGAGACTCAGGGCTATATCTGTTTCTGAGGTAATGGTTTGCTAATTACTTTTGGCAAAAAAAGGTGCTGATTTTGTTTTGCTGGGGAGATCTTTATGCACTTAATTCATGTAAAACACTGATGTGGAAGGTTAGTGTAGGTATCACGTTCATTCCATCCCAATTTCTCTGCAAAGTGGAGGCGTTATTTGTATATATTTCCTTTCAATGATGGAGAAAATGGGGAGGCAAGGGAGGGGACTACAGAGCGTGTTGACAAAATGAGTTCAAAAGCTAATAGTGCATGCAGAAGCAATGGATTTGGGAATGATATTGATAATGAGGATCTTCAGAGTTTAATTTTATCTGACAAGGATGAGGATTTTGAAGGTGGAAATAAACAAGTGAGCTTTGAAGTTAGTCGGGTGAATCAATTTTTGCAGCTTCTAGAAGGGAAATTATTGTCATACAAGATGTTTGCTCGAGATACTAAGGCCTCAAGAAATATGTGAGCTTTCGTATTTGTGTTTGAATTTTATTTCTTTTACCATACTACTGTTGTCGATTTCTTCCGTATTACGAGAAAGGCTTGTTCTGAGGAGTTTTAGAATTGTCACCTTTTTAACAGTTTGTTGAGCCAGTGTACATCGTTCACTTTTATTAAAGTGAAATTTTTTTTCCTTTTAGACATCTAATTAATACCTCTTGGAGGAGTCACTCTAAAACCAGAGCTAAGTTCATATTCTGCTGTTTGGTTAAAGTTAACTGGTTTGTGTTTGCAAGAAATACTAAGCAGTTGTGAACATTAATAGATGAGAAGATTTTAAAAAATCACAATTCATGCACGGGGGAAGGTGATGTTCATCTATTCAAGATAGTTGTGCAAAAGCTAATTCTTGTCTAAGAATCGGTAGCCAAGCAAGAGAAAATTGAAGCCAAGATAGAGGTATCTCCTGAAGAGATACATGGGTAACCAGATCTAAGTATTAACTGGCAAATCCATGAGGAAGGTGCCAAATATACAATGGTAAGTCTCAAAGTTGTGAAGCCTCAGTTGATAGAGAATTTGAGAAATATGAAAGAACCAGATGTCAAAAGTGGTAGTGTACAGTTGGTAAAGAACTCATTTGGATAGTGGATATCTATGTCTGGATGGTAGGGTACCTGCTTATTGTTTGATTCCCTTGGAAAGAATGCTAACTGAATTGTGAATATGCATTGGCGGGTAAGTTGATTTCTCAGTGCTTTGAGGATCCTTGCTCTGGTATTTCACTGCTGTGAGCTCGCACGAGGGACTCGTGCTTTTGTGCCTTACTGAAAATCTCTTTTTTTTCAGTGGCCCACCAACAGAATGTTTCCTGTATCATGCTCGTGCTGCTTTGGGCAGATTAAAAGGCACGGTGAGTATTTTTCCCTTCTGCAATATTTCATAGTTTTATTCACTTCAATGCTTGGTCAACTATTGATCTGATCCACCTTTTTTTTTTCTTTTTCTTTGGGCTGGTTGAAAGATGCAGTACCTTTTTTTTTTTTTTAATGTTCTTCAACTTTATGGCTAATAGCACTCTCTTTTATGTTAAACTAGGATCACCAAGAAGGAAGAAAAGTTATGTTCATTGAGCTGGTTGCTAATCGATTCCTTCGGAAGGTACTCTTCATGTCTATTGAGAAAATATTGTTTGTGAGAGCATGGGCACGTCAATTCATGTTTTTTGGGTCAGCAGTCCTTTGCAGCTTTTATGTACTGTTCTATAGGATTTTCCTGTGGAATTTGATGAAAGATCTGAACCATCATGATTGCTGATTTACATGTCTTCCTATGCAATCACCCATTTAACCTTTTGAACTCCTAAGATTTTTCGGTTCTGTAATTGTATCAGTTTAATCTGCTGTTAGTTTTAGCCTTAAAAACCTCTTGCGGTGGTCAATCATTGTGCAGATGGTTCGGGTTCTTGTTGCGACATCAATAAGAGAAGCAGTGGCAGGTTCGGAGGAGGATGTGTTGATGAAGCTGATGGATTCAACATGTAGACGGGCGACTGCTCCTCCAGCTCCTCCTGATGGCCTGTGTCTCGTTGATGTCGGGTATACAGATTTCAATCCGAAAACTTGCCTCATTAAGGGATCTTGAACTTGATATCCATGTTGGGTCATTAAACAACCAAATCATTCTTGATATAGACAGTCATTTTCATATTCCATTTTCCTTGCAATTCTGCGGTTGGGGACAGATATTTGTCAGTTTTGATCCTATCAAATTCTCATGCTTCATATGATTGTCGACAAAGGGAAACGCCATCAGAGAAATTGATTTTTAGATAGCTGGATTTTGTGATTCCTAAATCTGCTAAAGCAGCATCGGTTCTTGGGTGAAGTCCACCTATTTCTTTAGTTACTAGTTTTGCTGTTAGTAAAAGCGTTAAAGTGATGCTTTCAACTGTTGGCGAAGGACTTGGTATTACTTTTGTTATGATGAAATTACCATTGTTTTTTTTTTTTTTTTTTTTTTTTGGTGATTGAGGATCCGCCGGAGCCTGCCCTTGTCGGTTTACGCCGATTTGGGTCGCGGTAGAGGCCCAACAACAACTATACCTCGAGGGAAATTGGCCCAGCAACCCATCGTCGCCTCCCCCGCTTTAATTGCTAATAACGTAAGGTTTCGAACTATTGACCTCCTTCCAACGAAGAGAGATTTGAACCAACTGCGTTGCTCACGAGTGGGTATGAAATTACCATTGTTAAAGGGACCGATTAAAAAAACAAAAAACCTCAAACTTTAGGTTCGGTTCCAAATTTGTCCCGAACATTTTTTGTCTTAAGAAAAAAAATCTCAAATTTTAAGTCTAATCTAAAATGCCACAAACTTTTCTTGTGTCTAAAAAAAAACCATAAATTTTAGATTTAGTTTCAAATCTGCTCCAATTTTTTTTTGCTTAAAAATAATCATCAATTTTTAATCTATTCTCAAATCTAACCCATATTCTAGTCCCAACTTAATATGGCATTTTTACAACAATAATAAATACACATCGACAAGGTGACATGAAAATTTATCTTCAAAATAAAATTGTTTTAGGGTATAAAAATTAGGGACGACTATCCGCAACTTTGGATAGAGAGCTTATGGGGGTAAACTTAGGATTAGAGTAAAAATTGATATTTTTCTTTTTGACAAAATAATTAGGGTAGATTTAAGATTAGACCTAAAGTTTGGCGTTTTTATGCGATAAAGAAAAGTTTGGGGTTTTTTTTTTTTCAGATAAAAGAAAAGTTCAAGGTAGGTTTGAGATTAAACCTAAAGTTTGAGATTTTCTAAGACAAAAAAAAAAAAAATGGGGCAAATTTGGGATTAGACTTAAAGTTTGAAACTTTTTTGAGACAAAAGAAAAAATTAGGGTAGAATTGGAATTTGACTCAAAATTTGTGGTTTTTTAGGGAATTGACCCTTTGTTAAAGTGATGATAAATGAATTCGGGTCTAATATAAACAGCCTTACCTTTCAACCAGACCGCGCATGTGTGGGAGCTTCGAGCCCTATTATCACCATTGAGCCGAACTACTTACATTTATTTATAATGATCACATTTGGTTGATGCAAAACCAAGAGCAAAGCAACCTGATCTCGATCTCAATCTCAGTCTCGAATCATCTGGTTCCAAAGGAATTCACCACATATGAAAAAAGAAACCAAGCATGATGCAACCTGAGACGCAACTCGTGTGTTCTCTTACTCAGTCCTTGTTTTCTTCATCACGTAACTAAAATCTAGGGAGAATTATCAAAAAGGTCCTAAACCTATTACAATTGTGCCAATTTAATTCTAAACTTTTTTTGAAGCCAATTTAATTTTAAATTTTTTACAATTGTGACAATTCAGTCCATCTGACTAAAATTGGTTGGCCAACACTAATGTGGACGCTGGCCATCCGCGAACGCCGACGTGGCATTTTTAAAATATTTTTTTTTTCTGAATTTTTAAATATTTTTTTGAATTTTTTAGTTCTTTTTTTTCTTTTTTTTTTTTTTTTTTCCATCTTCTCTCCTTCCCTTGGCTGGCTGGCGCTGATCGAAGGCGAGGGCCGGTGAGGTAAGCCTCACTGGCCACTGGTGAGGGCAAGGCCCTGCTAGATCCAGCGAGCTCGGCCCTCACTAGATCTAGCAGGGCCTCGCCTAGCCAAAGCGAGGGTCGACCTTGCCAGTGGCCAGCAAGTGCCAACTGCGGGCGACGACAAAGGGGACAGTGGTAATCCATAAGCCGTCGTTGCTAATGACGGGACTTCCAGATCTACAACCATGACTCCAGCGACAACAACTCATCCATGTTTGCAAGCGATGGTGGTTGACTTCCAGATCCGCAACTCCATCGCTATGGACGGCCAGATTTCGAGATCTGTGGAACGATGAGACTAGCAAAACACAAGAAGCCAGCTATGCTCGGCTTGGACATAGCAAGGGCCAGCCTAATCAAGGCACCGGTGACTCCGCCATTGGTGACAACGAAGGAGGGCCAAAGGTCAGGCAGCTGTGGGGAAGAGAGGGCCGAAGAGAAGATTTTAAAAATTTTTCTTCGTCGGAATCAATGCCCCGACTGAATCGACGCCGAAATCGCTTCTGCATTGGAGATCCACCTCGATCCACTAGAACCAACAAGCTCTTATTCGCGTAATTGCTCGGGAACCCATGCAAATGCACGCGCATAGAGAGGAGGCGAGGTTCAAAGAAGCGATTCCAAAGCTTCCGATTCAACCATTGGATGGACCACCCAATCAACCACCCAATCAATCACCGTGTTTACCTCATCGGCCCTCGCTTTTGGCCAATGGGGGCGAGCCTCGCCAGCCTTGCCAGCCCTCACCTCCAACTGACCGGGGGAGGGAGAAGATGGGAAAAAAAAAAAAAAGAAAATTCAAAATTTCAAAAAAATATTTAAACATTCGAAAATAAAATACACACACCACCCAACTAAAAATTCCATGAAGACAAGCTGCAAAACTATCGAAGCCAGCAAACAAATTAGTAAATCAAATGCACTTGAGGCAATGGTGATTTTAGGGTCACACTCACAATTAAGTCAGCTTATGACCCTCAACTCTCTCTCTATCTCTTCCCAATTAACCCAAAAAAAAGAAAAAATCTCATTTCAGTTGGGTGAATCATTTGGTCGGGGGCAGAGTCATTTGGTCAGGAGCAAACATAAACTCAAGATAAAATCACCTTTGCTTAAGGTGCATTTCATTTACTTTCAATTTGTGAATAATAAAAAAGTCCAGTGAAGATAACTTGTAAAACTAATAATGAAATTATTGAAAGCCAAGAAACAGATTCAAACTTCGTTAGCGAGAAGATGGAGTTAGGTTGTGCTCGTGTATTTAGATCCCAATTTACTTGCATTTTTTGGCCAATTCATTGCCTATTTTAATGGAGGGCATCTTAGGCATTTTAAGTAATAAAGGTATGCTTTATTCCGTATTTGGAGTGAAAATAGAGTTGCCCTTTTCGTGGTGACGAGACAATATAAAAATGAAAAACATAGCAAGTGAACATCGATGCTAACATAATAATGATATCATTAGTATTTTCCTCATTAATAACATGTGACAAACTTATCACATATTTCAAAAGATCAAAATCACCCCAAGATTACTCCTGATTCTTGATAATTCCTTAAGACAATTTCAGTTGCATGGAAAATTATCAAGTAGTCTCTCAACTTGGTCAAGACTCAAGAACCACTACTTTGTTAGAAAGAAGAGGGGGAGAGGCTCCTGTATGGTGGTAATTGACCAATTCTAGCTCACAAACACCAGGGTTAGTTTCTTCTGATCACTGCTACATCACAGATAAGCAAGATTATCCAGCCAACTGTAAAATAACTAGATGAAGAGTGATCTTTGCCAAATTTGTCTGTCCAACTTAGAGGCCAGCCTGAGATCTCTCCTAGCAACAGCATTTTGTACAGCTCATGCAAAAGTGAGACATCAACCTCCCTCCTTAATTTGTTCTTTGCCTCCCTTTCCACTCTCTCTCTCTCTCTCTCTTCCCCCCTCCCATATTGTCTTCATCTCCTATTCTTGGCAATCTCTCTCAAGGGTGCTTGCTTTGTGCTCGTGTGTTGTCCATCCAATATCGCCTGCCTCCCAAGCCCTTTCTCTCACCCGCCCCCCAATAATCCACCAAGAAAAGAGCCTCCTCAATTGCAGCCTGGCCCCTTCAGAAGGGCGCTGCACGCGGCGGCCCGACGACGACGAGTGCGCATAGCCGTACCACCGTCGATCATGGTTCCCCAAGCTCGACCAACGTTTTGGAGCCTCTTATTTGTTATCCTATTGATTGATGGAGTGGCGACCACCTTCAGCGCCTCCTTGGAAGCCGATTCCCTCCTCAAGTTCAAGAGCTCCCTGGATGATCAGAGCAATGCGTTGGCCAATTGGAATAGCGGCTCCCCGTGCAACGGTGACCAGGCGAATTGGATTGGTGTCCTTTGCATGAAGGGCAGCGTCTGGGGGCTGCAGCTTGAGAACAGGGGACTTGAGGGTGAGATTGATGTGGACTCCCTGGTGGGGTTGCCGTCCTTGAGGACTTTGAGCTTCATGAACAACAGCTTCGATGGCCCGATGCCTGAGATCAAGAAGCTTGGGGCTCTGAAATCCGTTTTCCTGTCATACAACCGTTTCTCAGGGGAGATCCCCGCCGATTCCTTCGAGGGTATGTCGTATTTGAAGAAGCTACATTTGGCAGGAAACCAGTTCGAGGGCGCCATACCTTCGTCATTGACGCAACTGCCAAGGCTTTTGGAGCTGAGGCTCGAAGGGAACCAATTCACGGGACAGATCCCGGCTTTTGTGCAGCACGATCTCTTGCTTTTGGATGTATCCAACAACGAACTGGATGGTCCAATCCCGGCAAGCCTTGCTAAGATGAACTCTAGCTCATTTTCAGGTAAGTTCCACACAGCGAAAAGGCCCCAGTTACTGCAAAAGATTAATTGAGCTATCATGCGAAGCATCTTCAAAATGCTCCATAAGCTAGAATTCAGAAAGTTCCTTAAAATTACATCTTGATCATACAGACTCGTTATTATGCAACTTGTGAATTCGTCCATATTGAAAACAAACATTAGATCATTGTATTCTTCCACATTACAATGAAAAGTTTCCTTCAAACAGAGAATCACTAAGTGCTTGTTCTAACCAATTTTTGAGGAAACTCCTAAAAACATATTGTCTGACAGGCAATGAAGGATTGTGCGGAGCACCGTTAAGTCCATGCATGGCTGCTCCAGCATCATCAGATAAAAAGGGCAGCTCAAGTTCCCCTGCCATCTTGATTTATGCGATCGTGGCTAGTGTACTCTTCCTGATGGCGCTTGTCTTGCTGATCTTTTGCCTGCGAAGGCGGAACCAGACCTCACAATCGATTGAGGCCCCTCCACCATCCAACCTGCAGAAGAAGGCGAGCTTCAAGGATGAAGGTCGCGTCAGGCATGGCTCACCCGACAACTCCAGTAATGGCAAGAAGGCCGAGAACTTCAAGCTGTCGTTCGTCAGGGAAGATCGGGAGAAGTTTGACCTGCAGGACTTGCTGAAAGCGTCGGCAGAGATATTGGGGAGCGGGTGCTTTGGGTCATCTTACAAAGCAGCTCTGTTTAGTGGGTCAGCCATGGTGGTCAAGAGGTTCCGGCAAATGAACAATGTTGGCAGAGAGGAGTTCCAAGAGCACATGAGGAGGCTGGGCAGGCTGAGACACCCCAACTTGCTTCCTCTTGTGGCTTACTACTACAGAAAGGAAGAGAAGCTCTTGGTCTCTGATTACGTCGAGAATGGAAGCTTGGCTGTTTATCTACACAGTAAGTTCATTCATACAAGGCACTTGTTTTTTCATAGGTTCACTTAGTCTTTTTGTCTGCTATAAATGTGTCCAGCGAGGCGATTCATGGAATAGGTTTCCATTCAACATATGTCGCTCTGCTTTCATTAGGTCGAGTGCATACAGATTTGATATCTGTATCAAAAAAGATCGTGCTAATTGGGACGTTTCATGGGCATGGAATTTATGCCGTTCATTAATTACAGGCAACTATGCTCGAGGCAGGCCTGCTCTTGACTGGCCGACGAGGCTGAAGGTCGTCAAGGGAGTGGCTAAAGGACTTGCCTATCTCTACAACGAACTCCCCAGCCTCATTGCCCCACACGGTCACCTCAAGTCATCCAATGTCCTCCTTGCGGCAACCCTCGAGCCTCTTCTCACCGACTACGGGCTCATCCCAGTGATCAATCAGGAAAACGCTCAGGACCTCATGGTTGCCTACAAGTCGCCCGAATACCTTCAGAACAAGCGCATCACAAAGAAGACCGACGTCTGGAGCCTTGGAATCCTGATCCTGGAGATCCTGACAGGAAAGTTCCCTGCCAACTTCCTGCAGCAGGGTCAACAGGGGAGCGATCAGGATGACTTGGCAACGTGGGTCAGGTTAGTCGCTGGGGAAGCTGATCAGTGGCCGGCCGAGGTGTTCGACAAGGAGATGAGGGCCAAGAGCGAAAGTGAGGGCGAGATGCTAAAACTCCTCAAGATTGGTTTGAGGTGTTGCGAGGGTGACGTCGAGAAGAGGTGGGACATGAAGGAGGTCGTGCAGAAGATTGAGGAGGTGAGAGAGAAGGACAACGACGAGGACTTCTATTCTTCTTACGCAGGCGAAAGTGATGTTCGCTCATCGAGGGGGCTCTCTGATGAAATCAATTTCTCTATCCCCATCTGAAGCAATTCGTAGAATTTCGAGTTTCAGAAGAGATCTGACATTTTAGAGGAGGAATATAAGTGTTCTACAAGTTGATACTAGCTAGGGGGTGGCTGATTTGGTACCTTTCGTCAAAACTTATTCATTTATACGGGGGCAAAAGCTGCTGCGGATCATGATCGAGGTGGGGTTGTTCGAACGATTTGTTTTAAACGCGGTCCGACCTAATGAGAGCACTTGTTGTAATTTTAGCTTTTTTGTTCAACTCAGACAACAACAAGACAATGCTATTACTGTAGATTTTTCTGTTTCCAGTAGAAACATGCTTATATAAGTCCTCAAAATAACAGTACCAACCAAAGGCCAACGCCTAGTCTGAGTCTCCTAGGACATAGCTCTTTGCTTATCCAATACAACCGAAGTTTGCAAACCAGAAGAAATACAATCAGAAGTAGATATATCATAGGTGCCGTCAACCCCATCTTCGCTAACTCGTCCGCATAGGGATCTGCGTCCCTTGCACATGCTTAATCTTCACCTGTGGCAATGCAGCCAACATGTCCCTGCGTTCATGCATAATTGAGTTCAAGTTAGGCATGTCGACATTAGTATTCTACAAAGCATATGTCAAATTACTGGCATCAGATTCAATCTCTAAACAGGTTATATTTATATCTGAAGCAATCTTGATCATCCCTCATTGCCACCAATTCAATGACTCTAGTACTCTCCACCACCGTTTGTCAGAATTTAATTTGAACCAGCTTTGCCATTTCTTTCCTGATCTGGACTTCTTTCAGTATTGTTTAATCTTTTCTTAATGCAGCATATTGTTCCCCTGCTTAGGATTTTTATTAAAAACAACATTCCTATAAATCCAAAGAACCCACAATCCCATCAAGAAGGCATTACTTCAAGAGATTTTAGGCCTATCGTGCCAAGTTTTAGTTCTCGCACTTGCCCTATCCACCCATAAGGACCTACTGTAGCTGCCTACCATAAAAAGAGATATTCTAATGTTAGAAAAATAACATATTGGAGAAGAAATATGTAACACTGCCTATTGTAACCCAAAAAAAAAAAAAAAAAAAAAAAAAACACACACAGATGATAACATTAAGAAAGCAATAATAAGTCAATTATAGCGACCATAAATATAGATTTGCAAGATTCTATAAACTCATAAAGGAATTATACAAGAGGTGAGGTACGGCTAACCAAATCTCCTTAAGGTGATTAGTTTCTACCAATGGTGCTAAGCAACTCCATGAATTATGCCTCCCAATATACAACACCTCAAACTAGTTGAATTAGTACCATGCAAACAAGATTCTATTGCATACTTCTTGAAATCGGCATACTTAGAGAAAATTGAAGTAAAGAGAGATGCCCTGAGGTTTTGAAGTCCAGTGGTGCCCATTAAAATTCTTAGATGAATGGAGTGCTTGAGTACCCACAACTATTGAATCATGCTTTAGTCCTGGTTTAGCCCACCATGAGTATTTGGGAGAGTTGTTGATTCCGTTTATTTCGTAGAAAATAAATAATTTAGAAATACTACTTAAAAAAAGGATCGCTTGTATCGCTTACAAAAATGAATGAATGAAAAATACCTTCATACTGATGAAAATATTTCGACATAAATTGTTCTTAATAATAAAAATAATTGTTATTGACTTGTTATTTCAAACAATACATTCGATCATATTTTGGAAATTTTTTTCCAAAATATCCATTATTCGTAAAACAAATGGAGCTTAAATGTAGTTGGGAAATTCAAAACTTGAAAATAATTTATGGTTTCTGAGGATAAATTACTTATGCATGTCGCGACCCTCTCAAAGCAAACCCTCTCACTAAGTGGCACTTAAGCTTCACACACGCTCTCCCAAACCCTATCAATTGTAATTCGGTTACTCATTGATTGTTACACGCTAGAGTCGTCACTAATCTATTTTAGGTTGGTTAAAGTCCGGTAAAACGAGGGAAGCCATATTATTGTTGGGAACCAAAAAATTAAGCCTGGGGACTTGGTTATGTTCATCAATCTAAATCCCTATTGATCGGTATTTTAATGAAGGGAAACAATGACCAAAAATCTTATGTTCATTGCGGCAAATTCACCCAATTTTTTGTTTATACAAAAAAAACCCTAAACTTGTATTTATGTGATATATTTACCTCTAAATTTGGGTAAATGTATCATATAAGTACAAGTTTTGGCTTTTTTGCATCATAAAAAATAATTTACGGCAAATGTGTCACATGTGCATAATTTTAGGATTTTTTGTGTAAAAAAAAGTTTGAGCTAAAATATGTCACAGAATTATAATTTTGGGGTTTTTTCTATTGCAAAATAAAAGGTTGGGATATATGTGTCATAGTGGCATAATTAAGATTTTTTTTTTTTGGTTTTTTCCCTAAAATGAGGACTTTTAAGTGCTCTTATTTCGACCCAAAAAAAAAAAAAAAGAAGAAGAGAAAGTGCTCTTATTCAGTTTTATTTTGTAATATGCAATTCTAGAACGTGCAATTGCCAAATAAGCTACTATGGCAATTAAAAAAAAATATGTATATGACTTATTACAAAAAAGATTATGTCCGTAAGAGAGGCAATACGTTGATCTTAAATGGCAAAAACAAAGCAAATAAAGTAGTTGAGATGATTGGCGCTATAATTAAACAACTTATTATTGAGCCACATGATAGAATCCTATGTAGTCCTAAACTTTTGCGCAAAATTTCAACATGATCTTTCTAGTCAATTTTAATTGGAAATTGCTGAGGCGGTGTAGTATCTGCCACGTCAATGATTTTCCGCAGAAAATTAATTGGAATGACTAAATTGAAATTTCGTACAAAGGTTTCGGATTAAAGTAACAAAATTTAAAAGTTCAAAACTAAATTGACATTTTAGCAACCCGAGACTTTTTGGGAAAAAGTCGGTATAAGACTGTTTTTATCCAGAAAAAGCCGGGGATCATTTTTTATTGCGCAATTGGGATGCAAGATGGTTCAAGTGGTGAGGAAAAATACCAATTTGAGTTTTGACTCAACAACAGAATTTATTGAGGTCGAATTGGGTTGAATCGAGCAAAGATTGGTGTTCAATTGAGAGAAAATGCTTGCAAATTCTTATGCCCCCCATTGCCTAGCCTTTTGGACCATTTCAAATGTCCATGGATGAGCCTTGTTGGCTTAAGGAGAGCCAAGGAAGCCATACTTAGCTGGGTTTGAGTCAAGAGGGACAAACCAAGAGAAAATAAGGCCAAGTAAGGCCCTTGTCCCCTTATCCTTTCCCCTCTCATCCTCATCCACCATCCAAGCCATCTTTCTTCTCCATTCCCCTGCCATTTTCGAACTAGCAGAAGAGGAAAAGCCGAGCAGCCTGCCAGCAAGTCGCTCGGAGCTGCACAACGCCACTGCCTCCGCCGTTTGCGATCCACAAGCACCACATAGTTGCCCGCGCTAGTCCAATCAACCCTGACCCCCTATCCGCACCTCACGCTATCTTAGCCTCTGTCCAGTAGCTAGTAGAGCTCAATTGGAGCTTGTGCTTCGCTGTTTCGCCGCCGGTAAGCCCCGCCAAGGCCCGATTTGCCCTTTTCTTCCTTCCCCATCCATTCCCACTCTAAACCGGCTTTATTCTCTTCTATTTCAGCAAGAACATAATAGAATATCAATGGGTATCTTAGCACATTTTAGGCCCATTTTGAGATGGTTCCAAGCCTCGAAACCTAGGCCCACTTTGGAGAAAGTCGGCCTCCGTTGCGTTCCCGGCGTTTTGAACCACTCGGCTTGCCAAACAAGTGAGTTTGCTTACTAAACCCTACTTAGTAGGTTAATTATGCTTAAGGGTTGTTTAGATTAGCTTAAGGATGGATTAGTGATAAGCTAGAATTGCTAGATTAGCCTTAGAATGGATTAGTGTAACTTAATTAGTGAGATTAGTATTGTTGATGATGGATTAGTCAAATCCAGTAGAATTCTTGCAATTCGGATCTCTGGACCCTCGCTATTTGCCATTTTTGTGGACCAAAATGGGTTATGAATTTGAGATTGATGTCTTTTGAGAAATGTTCTAGACATTCTAAGTTATAACATATATTTTTCTCAAGATTTTTAGGGATCTAAAATAAGGAGATATCAACTACATCATTTTCAAACAAAACCTCACATTTTATTGGAATTGGTGACCTTTTAGGATTCTATGGGTTTTTATCAACTCTTAAGATTTGAATTTCAAAATGGTTTCTTCAAAAAGTTTTTTTTTTTTTTTTTTTTTTTTTTATATCTTCTAATTTAACATACTCAAATTTCAAATCAAATAGACATGTTTTAGACCTTGAACCAAACTGATTTCGGAAAACAGACTTTTTGGAAATAGACTTAGTTCTGGTGTTGGATTAAACAATTTACTGGGTCGAATCTAGAAAGATCTGGATTAAGGTGTCTTCATGAAAAATGTTCGATTATGTGTTTTTTACAACATATTCAAATTTGGAAATTTCTGAATTCGTTCGATTGAGTTTTTATTTAAACTTGGAAATGTGTGAGTGGGCCTATTCTGCCGGTTATGGTCAGTTATGACTTGGTGATGGCTCTTGAGGCTTTGATTGCTGGAAAGTGCATAATTGATGATATAAGGTTGGTTTGTGCTATACTTAGAGATTATGCTTGATGATGATGTGAAAGTTAAGAGAATTCGTCCCCAACGTGTGTTGGTGGATGTTAATAGTTAAGAAAACCCGTCCCCAGCGTATGTTGGTGAACGTTAATAGTTATTAGTCTTTCCCAGCGTGTGTTGATAGTTATTATTTAACTCCAGTGTGTGTCGGTATATATTATTTAACCCCGGCGTGTATTGGTGAATATTACCTAACCTCAGTGTGTGTCGGTAACTATTATCTTTCCCAGCGTGTGTCGGTAGTTATTAGTCATTTCCGGCATATGTTAGTGATTATTATTCTTTCTCCGGCATGTGTCGGTAGCTATTATTCTTCCTCGGCATGTTTCGGTGGATTTTACCTTTTCCCAGCGTGTGTCAGTGGATTTTACCTTTTCCCGGTGTGTGTGTCAGTAATTATTATCTTTCCTAGCATTTGGCAGTAGTGTCGGTAGTTATTATCTTCCCTGGCGTGTGTCGGTAGTTATTACTCTTCCCCCACGTGTGTTGGATAAAATTGTTTGTGTGGGTAGTATTAGTTAATTAATTGGAATGCATGTTGAGTTGAGTTGATAGATCGGCATGTGTCAATAATTCTTGCTTTAATATGTATCAATAGCTCTTGCTCATGTGAGTAGTGATTTAATTGTGATCCTTGCTCGTGTGAGTAACGATTGGTTTGGACATTCCAAATTGGTGTGTGAATTTGCTAAATACACATGATTGTGATATGAACTGTATTGACCTCCAGGAAGGAACTCGGGCCAAAGTAAGTCTTTGTGATTGTATGATGGTGTGATTAAGACGTCTTAGGCGTATTACTCTCCTAATCGAGGTTTAGAGTGTGGACTTGCTGAGACATTATATCATTGGTTATTGAATAACCATTTTCAAGTCCTTATAAGGTGGTTGTGGAGGACCAAAGCCCCAGAGTCTGTGGAGGTAGAGTCCAAAGGATCAGCGTATGTGTCCGACTAATATATCATAGGGCAATTCCTTTTGAGAGTCAGTCTCTTGAAGTCTTGTGTTGGTAGACTTTTGTTTATGACTCAATTGGTCTTTATCATCATGATTTGTTTGGAAATTTGATGTCCTGCTTTTCTATCCCGAGATAGTTATTGTTAGGAGATTTGTTATTCGCTTCTACATGTGCAATAAAATGAAAAGGTTGGCGCCTCGTCCTAGGAAGTCACAAAATTTTATCGACCACTGAGAGATGGGCACACGCTCGAGGATTGGGGCGTGACAGTGATCATGGCAGGTGAATCCTCTCTTCTATCTAGTTGCTTTTCCTTGGTGTGTTTTTTTTTTTTTTTTAAATTTACCCTTCGTTTATCATAAATATGTAGTGATTTATGTTTTTGTCATGCTATAAATTAAATTTAACGGAAACTAATGAATGATAAATATGTCATAAAAGTTTTGGATAAATTTATCATATGTATATCAATTTGGGATTTTTGGTGATCAAAAAATTAATTTATGATAAATTTGTTACAAGTTTATTAGTTAGAGATTTTTCGTGGTATTAACCGGTTTCTTTTTCCCGCATCGATTCTCTCTTAATGCTCAATATCCCTTGGTAACCCCATATCGGCGCAATTTAGCTGGCCCTAGTTTAATTCCCAAGGGGGATTGAGACAGTCCATGGTCCTGAACCAATGGACCTTACGCTATGTGAGTTGATTCTTGGTCTTGAGATTTTAAGATTGGTCTAACCCGAACCAATCTTGTATTCATCATATATATATATTATATTGTTGGGAATAATGGATCCCCGAAAATCGGATTCGACACTAAATCGAACCCCTAAAGCAATGCGGAAGACGAAGCCCAGGAAAAAAACACGTATCACCGATCGTAAAGCACACCATGAATTCAAGCGTACCTTATTAGCCACAGATTAAACACCGATGCTGAAGATCGAGGAAGAAATTATGATCTCGTTCAATCCGATGACGTCAATTGGCCTTGAAGGGAAGACGGCATCATCTTTAGCGCACTTTTGTCTTTTGGAGGGAGAGAGTGAGAGGAACATACGTTCGTTATGCCAACGGGTGTGTTCCTCCCTCTCTATTTCTCCTTTTATACGTCCCTCCAATAGAAAGGAACGTATCCCTTCATCCATGGGCCTTAATATTGTGGGTCGGGCCTTCAGGCCCAACATGGGTGGACAGGCCTTAAACCCATCACATAAAACCATCATCTCACTCGCACATGGTGGGCTGAACAGAATTTTTTTTACCTCTCTTCAACATTCATACCGGTGAATAATCCGTGTGACTAGCATATTTTGAGAGCTCGTTGCCATACATCTGTTAGGAATATATAGCAGCTCATAATGGGCATCACACTCCAAGTAGATTTAGTATGCAGTATCCTAGATCGATCGATCACATTTATATCTCTCTTGATCTCTTTCAAACAATGATATATATTGTATTCACAATTATGATTATCACAAAGACAGTTATAATTGGTTAACCGGTGAATACAAAACTACAATGTGATTCTCCAAATTCGATCTTCTTCTTTCCTTCAAACTCTCAATTTCAGTTCAGCTTACTTTTTCTAGAAATGTCACATTAGATCGAATCAAACTCATGACCATTGGCAACATCCTAAGATAACAAACACTAAATAGAAATCTTGAGAATAAGTAAGAGTCATGAGGGGACTAAGAATAGAGGAACTCTTTTCCTCAAGAGTCTCACACGACATAAAAGTTGAGATCAAACTTTTGCCACTCTTATTGGTCGTCTCATGCATACGTAGTATGAAATACGTATTACGGTATTAACTCTTTTCCCATGAAGCGTATGTCTACACCTTTCAATACCGTACAGATGATAGTTCAGACACACTCAATGTCTAACTTGAGTTCACGTATCTACTCATTCACAAAATTCATCAGAACTCACATCTGGCATCTTAGATAGATAAAGTAAAATATGTGGGGTATCTTACTTTCGGACATAGTAAGTATTATGCCCTCATATTAACACTCAGTTAAGGCGACATACGTGTTTTAAGCTTTAGCTCTCAATTATCACCTAGATAATAAGCTTAAAAACAATCGCATCTCTATTTATTACATAGTAAATAGATGCGATTATCCGTATGAGTGGGCTAATCTTTTATTTATCCGACATACTTCTCAACTTAAAGTAATGCACTGAGCATTAAGATGCATAAAAATCAAACAAAGATTCATAGACATTAATGATGAAAACACAAATTCATCAAATGTGAACACTTAGGAAAATTACAATATTCAGTACATCAGGTATTGGCTTTGTCATAAGATCTGCTACCATTCAATGCGTAGTATGTACTCTAAGTTCACATCTTTTCGTGCAATCATCTCTTTGACAAGGTTATACTTGGTATCTATAAGTTTGGTCTTACCATGATATTTTGGATTTTTGGTGTACACTTTTGTTGCTTGGTTATCACAGTTAACCAACAATCAAATCTGCAGCACTTCCAATAACACCTAAATGATCCAAAAAATCTCTTAAGCCAAACACCTTCTTATACTACTGCTAATAATGCCACAAACTCAATTTACATCGTGGACAAGGCTATACACTTTTATTTTTTATTGCTCCAACATACGGTGTCATTATTCGGTAAGAAAACAAACCTAGAGGTAGATTTTTTTTCATCTAAATCTCCTCCCCAATCAGCATCAGAATAGTCTTAGAATCGCAGATCATTTCCTTAATAACTCAGCGTATAATCAGCAGTCCTCTTTAGATATCTTAGTATTCTCTTAACGACTTTCCAATGTGCTTGACCTAAATTGGATTAGTATATTCTCACCATTCCAACTGTAAAAACATATGTCAGGTCTTGTATACATCATAGCGTACATCATAGCGTACATCAAACTTCCAACAGCACTAGCATAAGGAACATGTTTCATTTGTTCCTTCTCTTGTGGAATCCTTGGACACAGTTTATAGCTCAATCATTCACATTTTGCAATAGGAGTGTTTATGAGTTTACAATCTTGAAATCTTAACTCCAAGAATGTATGCAACATCACCCATGTCTTTCATCTCAAAGTTAGAAGATAACCAATTCTTCACAGTATTAACAAACTTCATATTACTTCCGACAATTAGTATATCATCAACATATAATGATATAATCACAAATTGATCTTTGGATCTTTTGATATATATACAATGATCCCCATCTATCATTGTAAAGTCATATGCCATTATAGCATTATGAAAACGTATATACCATTGTCTCGACGGTTGCTTAAGGCCATATATCGACCTCAAAAAAGCCGACATACCTTTTCTTCTTGGCATTTCACTATGAAACCAGCAAGTTGTTCCATATATATTTCTTCCTCTAATTCTCCATTGATGAAAGCAGTCTTTACATCCATTTGATGTATCTCAAGATCCATACTAGCCACTATTGCTAGAATAATGCGAATCGAGATAAATCTCACCACATGAGAAAATGTTTACTTATAATCAATTCCTTCATGTTGATTATACCCCTTCTCCACAAGGCGAGCCTTATATTTTTCTATCGAGCCATTAGCTTTTTGCTTTATTTTGAGAACCCACTTGTTCCCAATAGCTTTGTGTCCTTTTTGGAAGATCAACCAGTTCCAAACTTGGTTTGACTTCATTGACTCAATTTCCTTTTCCATTGCATGAATCCACTTTTTCTTACTAGGGCAATTCAGAGCCTCATTAATATTTCTTGACTCATCCTCATCTTGTGGAACAACCATAAAAGTTTCCCCTTCAATGTCAAAACGTCGATGGGGAATACTTTGGCAACTTGTTTGCTGTATGTGAGATTGTACACTTAGCACATCATTCCCATTAATGCTCCCACTAGGATTAGATAATGATGACGTCGTCTCATCATGTGGTTGCAATTGAGAATCAATTGAATTCAATTCATCACTTCTCATATTACTTCCACTTAGACGAACTCCACTAATATCATTATCTTAATCCAAGGTTTCAAATAGGGAATAATCTTCACCTATTTCGCCATTCTTAGGAAATCCATCCTCTAAGAATATGATATCCCGTGACTCAAATTCAGTTATACCCCCACTTTTCTGCTCACCTATGAACACATACCATTTCGAGTGTTCGGAGTATCTCATTAAAATACTTTTCTTTCATTTGGGACCCAATTTCCCAAACTTGTGAGAGGACTCATGTGTATAGGCAGCACAACCCCATGGCTTAAGAAAACTTAAGTCCGATTTTCTACCTGTTCATAACTCATATGGAGTGGAAGTAACTGATTTGGAAGGCACTCGGTTAAGTATATAGGCAGTAGTTAACAACGCATCACTCCAAAAAGTGATAAGTAAGTTAGCATGCGCCATCATGGACCTAACCATTTCCAGTAGGGTTCTGTTTCTTCTTTCAACAACACCATTTTGTTGAGGAGTATATGGAATAGATAACTATCTTTCTATTCCTCTTTCATCACATAATTTTCTGAACTCATCAGATAAATATTCTCGACCTCGATTGGATCTTAATGCTTTTATTTTTTTTTTGTCTAATTGATTTTCTTCCAAGTTCATAAACCTTTTGAAACAACTTAATACTTCAGATTTATGAGAAATCAAATAGACATTTCCGAATCGAGTATAATCATCTATAAAAGTGATGAAATAAATAGCCCCATGCCTTCTTCTCACATTAATTGAATAACATATGTTATAATGGATTAAATGCAGAGGAAATTCAGCTCTTTTACATTTTCCAAATGGTTTCCTTGTCGTTTTCCCTACTAGGCAATGCTCACATATGGGCAAATCGACTGTTTCAATGCTGCCCAACAAGCCCTCTTTGGCTAGTCTATTCATACGTTGTTGGCCAATATGACCAAGTCTAGCATGTCACATAATCACATCATTATCATATGAAGTAGAAGACGTGAAATAAGGGAATAACAAATATTAACATCACCACAATCAACATTTAGTACAATAAAACCATCCAGAAAGTGACCACAATCATAGTAGTTTGAATCCTATTACAAATCTACACATCTATTATGGAAGTTCACACTAAAACCAAGCTTAACCAACATCAAAACAGACACTT
The DNA here is from genome assembly GCA_014182405.2 of Eucalyptus sideroxylon. Taxonomy (NCBI): domain Eukaryota; kingdom Viridiplantae; phylum Streptophyta; class Magnoliopsida; order Myrtales; family Myrtaceae; genus Eucalyptus; species Eucalyptus sideroxylon. The sequence goes on from CM024550.2 coordinate 26,910,194, forward strand.
AAATTTCGACGAATCTCCGGAGCATATAGAATATCATATAGGAATAGGGTGCGTCCACCACACATGTTCAATTGGCAGGTGTCATTCCTTTAACTTCATCTCTGAAGTTATATCCCACATAGATCCACTTAGTTCTAGTTGGTACTCATCGGAATTCCACAAATGATTCTCTATCCTTCACTACATGGTATGTCGTTCCTGAATCTATAGTCCACAAAGGATTGGATTCAGCCAATAATATAGAACTTGACACATAAGCAAAGTTCTTAAATGTACAAGATGTGTATACCTTCTTTGGCTCACGACAGTTGTGAGCATAGTGACCATTCTTGTCACAATTGTAACACCTCACCCTAACCCTTGCACCTTTGCCTCTGTTCTTTCTTAAGTGGTTTTGACATGTAAATTAGAAAGTAGAAACCTAGCTCGGATTCGACCAGAAAAAAAAAAAAAAAAAAAAAAAAAAAAGCAACTCTCTTCGCTCGCATCAACCTTGCTCGCCTCACTCACCACTCACCTCACTTGCCTCTCGAGCACAATTCAGTTGGTGAAACTGCTCATCTCTCTTGACTTGTCTCACAAACATAGCTCAACAATCTCATATAGAGATTTTTGGAGTTACCTTATCTTATATTTATATGCATAATAGATGAGATAAATGCACGGTGACTCCAATTAATGCAATTAACTGTGAAATGCATGAATGTAATGTGCAATAACAAAATATTTTCGGTATAAAACTATATGACTATTTTTATATTTTTGGTATAAAACTATATACCTATTTCTTTAAAATATGCAAAAATGACCCATATGCAAAAATTTAAGTGTGAACTTGGCTTAATAGACAGGTTTTGTCCCCATTAAATTTGGTCCAATTCCCTTTAAAAGCACTAACTTTCACTTTATATCCAAATTTAGTTCAAACTTTTTTTTTTCCATAAAAAATCACAACCTTTTACTCTATACCTAAATCTGGCCTCGTTACTTATCCATCCAATATTGTTGTTAAAGTCTAACGTGTCAATTCGACGAGTATTCTTCTCTCTTTCTCCTTCTCCTTTGATGATGTGGATTTTCAGCTCAATCAAATATTTTCTTAAAAACACTTCGACTTTCTATTTTCTTATTTTCGTTTTCTTCTTCATCCTTCCCGGCAACCTTTATGAATGGAGTCGCTCGACCTTGGATCTGAGTCTTGCAACCTCAGATCCGTGTCACATGACCTCATATTCCTTTAATGGAAGCTGAGAATAGTGCACAAAGTGAAGGAAACGATCTGCACCCTCTCGGCCACGGTGGTTCTAAGGAAAGCTTGGGCTCGTTTTGTCATCCCCAGCCATGGAATGGACATACAAAGTTTCGGGGATGGCTGAGCGAAGATGGTGACCGATAAAAATGGCTTCTCGAAGCTTGAAAAACTAGAACAAAAAGCAGGCGTCTCAGCCGAGCTCACTGGAGGTGATTTTGACGATTGCCAACTGTCGTAGAGTACTATTGCAGTGTCAACACAACGATCGATACTCACAAATAAACAAGGATCGTGGAGCCCAGAGACATGACGGGGAAGAGGAAGAAGCTGGCGGTGCCGGTTCACGAGGGTGGCGATCGCACCCCTGTCATGATCAGGAACATCCCCAACAAGTACACGTACGTTCCCCTCTTAGAAACTTTAAGTCCCATTTACCCCGAAAGGATTGAACAAGAAAAAGGAAATCAAAACCAGGAAGAGGTCTTTGTTGGTGCCTCCGAGTTTTGTTCTTTAACTTGCTTTAAAAAAAAAAAAAAAAAAAAAAAAAGGAATTAAGACGAGAAATCTGCATTTGGGTTGATGATTTTGGGGGGTTTGGTTGGATCAACTTGTTCCTACCATTTCTTATAGTGAAAATCCAGTTTTCTTGGATGTTGCTCTTCATCAATTGGAAGAACCAGACCAGCCCTAACCAGCACCATCTTTTGCTTAATCTTTGTCTTATGAAGACCGTCTGAACCCAACGTTGGTTCAACAACATTCATGTCCTTCTAATATGACAAACTCAACCAGCCCTTTCGACATGAGTCATTTTAAATAGATGCAATAAACATAGAAGAATAGCAAAGCCACCATCATGTGGACCAAGCTCTGATACTCGACTTCCTTTTGTGCCTTCTTCTCGGCGTCCCATCTCTTCCGTGCCTCCTCGTCAGCCATTCGCCGAGCCTTCTCCGCCGCCTTGCTTTTCTCTCTCTCCTTCTCCATCACAGCCCATGCGGCTTGCTCCAACGAACGTGCTTTCAGCAACTTCTTCTCCAATTCGTTCTGGTATTTATGGCAATCCCTCACCTGAAAATGTTGCGGCAACGAGACAATACCAAAATAAAGCAAAATCAGCTATGAATAAAGCAATAATAAATTGAGATGATACTTACTAAACCTTGGACGAAATTTTAAAATATACACGCGATTTGCAACTTTTAATTACCGTCTGCTTTGCTCGGATTGCTTCCTTGCAGGCTGCATGGTACAGGTCTATTGTCCTCTTGAGCTCCAGTTTTGTCCTTAACATCTCTTCTTCCACTGCTTCCTGCATATTTCATACAGCCAATTAACCAGATAACCTATATATTAATATGTTAACCACGTAAATATTTCTGGCTAGGATTTTTACTGTTTAACTTTTTCGTGCTTGATTCAATCAGCCACGCAGTCATAGAACCAATGATGAATGCGCCAATCAAGTCGCTAAAGGAAAGGAAAGACGGCCACGTGGGTTGTAGCTTTTGACTCGAGCAAATGCAGAGAGAGAGAGAGAGAGAGAGGTGTGAAATCGTCCATTTCCAAATCGTTAACAAATTTGAGCTGTGCATATAATATGGAAATGTTCCTTACAGCAAAATTCGATGACCACGACATCGACTGTTCACCATCTCTCGTCTGTGGCTCGAGCGCCGAAGCGAAACTGAACGTGCTCAGCCTCGTGGAGGTTTCATCGTCTTCAAAACGTAAGCACGCCGAAGAACTGCTTATCCGTCCCAACCCCAGATCTTCATAGAAGGAAAGGAAACTGCTGTTGGTGCTCAGTCTCCCGGAGTTTGCCCGGGAGAAATCATTCTCGCAAGTAGAGAGCTCATCGTATGGCCGGCTGCTTGGGTGTCCAGAGTTCAGGATTGTTAGAATATCAATCAACAGGCATAAGTTATGGTAAGAAAATATGGCATAATGTAATGGCGTGAGGTCTATATTCAGGAGCTGTCAATGATTTTTCATCGACATCAATCTATATATTAAAATCCTTGAGCAAAAGTCTCGTTAGTTTCATGGGTCATTTAAAAAACACTACATCATCCTGCCGTGCCTTTCCACCGTCATCTCTTATCAAGAAATTGGAGTTCTCTTCTTCTTTTAAACATTTTAAAGTCTCCAGATTTCTTAAGTTTAAACTTCTTTTCCTGCAGATCTCATGAATATACCCGTTATGTACAGATATGTCGTGTTGCTCAAAAGAATTATGATGGCAAAATCCTTACCTCACATGGTTAAGCGTATTGACTTGTGCTGTCTTCTCAATTGTCAACAAGTTTGGGCGAGGACAAGTGGCGGGCCGCACGGATACGGCTTTTCCTTTGCCTACTACGTATATATTGCAATAATCCGACGCGTACTTCAAGATGGTGTTTGGTGTATCTACAAACTTGAATAATCTGAAAGCAGAAAACGTAAATATAGATAAAGGAAGGTTGTTAACCCGTCACGAACGACTGCTCGCTTTGATAAAGTGTCGTGAGAATTTTGCAATGTTCAAACATCAGAGGGATTGCAAAAGTACCTGGAAAGACTCTTTCGTGAAGCCGTTCCAATTAACAAAGTGTCGACCGCATATCTGGAGACATATTCAACTAAAGCTTTTGCTACATCTGAATTCTCAAGTATAACTACGTCACATTTTACCTGTCGAAGTTAAAATTAGAGGACAATTAGCGTGCTGCTACTAATACAATGAAATACAAAGGGCATACTGTTCGAAGTATAAACCCGAAAGTCTAAAACGTCCTTTTTCAGAAGCTAGAAACTGCACTCACAAGAACACATACATGGATCACGGTGTTAGCTTAAAGACTTCACAAAATCTTTTCATTCAATCTAGATTTAATAAGGTTTTCAAAAAAGCTACTTTCACAAGCAACGATAACATAAATATATGGTCTCTGCCCATTGAAAAAATGAAAATCGATAGAGATATTATATAATGAACTGTTCGCAGAAAAAGATATTATCAACCAGTGCTAGATTCAAGTTTTATGTACTATTACTCTGTTTTTCATACTAATTTGGATAAGAATGGAAGGTGAGGAAGACGAAACGGACATGTCTCTGCAAGCAGTAGCAGCGGAAGGGAAGGAAGAGCTCCGCTGTTTGAGCGTCGGGTTGCGTCTCTTCCGAACAGGCTGCACCAAAATATGAATCAATAAACTAGAGAAAAAAAAAATCGAAGGAGAAAAGCGAAATGCTAATTTGCAGTAGTATTTGCCATGATTTTGACTTCTCGACCTTTTCTTTTTACTTTCCTAAAGCTCATATTTCTTGAAAACAGTTGATCGGAGAAGATAGGTGACTCATATCTATCAGGAGTCAAATAACGTTCGAGAGGGAGAGAGAGAAGACCTGGAAATGGAGAGGATGTCGAAGGCCGGCTCTTGACGTGAACGAGCTTGAGCGTCTGGTTTCGCAAGGAGATGACGTTCTCGATGGCCCATTTGAGAGCATATCTGCTGGGCTTGCCCTTGTCAATGGCAACTGCTATCAGCCTTTCCCTACTGCTGCCTTCACCTCCTCTGCCCGTCGCCACCACATTATTGTTGCTCTGTCTCAAGCTCACCACCGTCATCGTCACCTTGTCAATGGCAAGAATATTTGCGCATATTCACCTCAGTATCTGCAAAAAGGTTTGGCTTGTCTCTCCCTTTCTTTCCTTCTTTTGTCTGGTATTATACTTTTTTTAATTCCTTCTCCAAGATTTCCAGAGGTTTTATTGGGCAGTTTTGGATGCATTGAGGACGGAGAGACTCGTCTCATCAGTTGGGGTCTTAGTTAGTTTTGGTTTTCTTGTTTCCCCCTAAAACTTTATAAACACAGATCAAAAGAAGTTCAAAAGGACAGCCTGAGAAGGTGGTAACGGAACGTTTGTCGTTGCTTCTCACCAACCGCTTTGACTTCTCCTGTACCGCTTGTCATGGTTCCTCAAAACCTTACCCTAAATTGTCGCAACGTCCTTGATGGAAACATCCAAATAGATTTTAACCGAAAAATTATCCCAAAAAACCTAAATCAATTATATTTTTGCCAATTTAATTCTAATTTTTTAAATTATACCAATTGAGTCCTTAACATTTTCGCATTTTACCAATTGAATCCATCTAGTCAATTTTAATAAAAAAAACCGTTGACATGGATATTGATAATACCATATAAGATTATTAGTGTTAACATAGACCATTATATATTTAAATTTTTTTAAAAATTTTTTTTATTTTCTTTTTTTTTTTTTTTTTTTTTCTTATCAAGTTTGGTGAGGATTGTTGGTTGATCCTTGTGGATCACAAGCAAGGGCCAACCAACCACCGTTGACCATAGGTAAGGGCTGTGACTGTCGCCCGCAGTCGGCAAGGGTTGTGAGCCCTTGCCTAGTAGGCAACGAAGGTTGATTGAGCCTCGCTTGTGATTGGCAAGGGTTGGCTAATAGCTCTCATCGGGCTTGGAAGGAAAAAAAATAAGAAAAGAAAAAATAAGAAAATTTTGAAAAATCCAGAAATTTTTAAAAAATTATAAAAATTGTACACATTAGCACTAATTGTGTCACATTGAACGATTGATGTTCATGTTGAATGATTAGTGTTCATATCAGCGATTTCTGGTTAAAAATAGTTAGATGGACTTAATTGACGGAATATAACTTATAATTGAAACAATTAAAAAGTTTAGAAATGAATTAGCTAATATGCAATGGGTGTAGAACTTTCTCTTTTTTTATAGTTAGATATATATTTCACTTATGCAACGATGGCACCTGAAATTTAAGGAACCAAGGAGTTTGCAAGATCTTCCCCCATCATTTTCTTGAACTTTGGAAAATTACTCTGATAATTCCATGTAATAATTTTTTTGAAAATTTTCAAATAAAGGCCTAAGGTACCTCATTTTCTTAAATAAGGGTATGAAGTGAACAATGTTTCTAATAAGGACCATATCAATCTCAAAGAAAGTTTGAAGTGGTTTGGCTATTTCAAATAAAGGCCTAGCTTTGCTGGCTCGCCAAAGAGCAAAAATTCTAACTAATAAGGGATATTTTTGTCCAAACACAATTTAAATTTAAATTTAAATTATATTATATCAAAAAAAAAATTAAAAATTCTAACATAAAACAAAAAACTCCCTCTTACTTATGGTCGTTGTCGTCTCCCGTTTCTAGAGAGGGCCTATTGGCCCTTGCCTCTGTTTGGCAATGGTCACCGACCTTCACCCAAGCATAGGCGACCTTGTTGGCCATTGCCATTGCTCCACCAGCAATTGGCCAACGACCATAGGCAATTGGGAGCTGTATTTTTGCTCTTTTTTTTTTTTTTTAACTTTCCTTTTCAATTTTTTAATCAAATATAATTTAAATTTAAATTGTGTTTGGACAAAAATATCCTTGATTTGCTGGAATTTTTTGCTAGCTGACGAAGCTAGACTCTTATTTGAAATAGCCATAACCACTTCAAACTTTTCTTTTAGACTGATATGATCACTTCAGGTCATTATTTGAAGTAATATCCATTTCAAGCCTTTATTTGAGAAAATGAGGATACTTTGAGTCTTTATTTGAAATAAAATATTCATTTTATGCCTTTATTTGAGAAAACAAGAATACTTCAAGCCAATATGTGAAATTTTCCCAAACTTTTTCTGGATTCGATATCAAATGCTGCTGGCTGTAGTGCTGTCTACAAATAAAGACAATCTAAAATCTGAGACAAGATAATCTTAAACAAGAAAGAAATTAAAATTAAATCTCCTCATATATTGGTGTAATAGGAAAATTTGGAACACCTATTTGACTTCATAACATAGTCAATGTTTTCCTTAAACGATTATTATGTCGTCAATTATAATCTTGTGTCCATTATTAGTCATTTGTTGAAAATATTTTAATTTTGTACCAGAATTTGCAAAACAAAAACTGAAACCCCATTAGCATGATTTGAGCACAAAAAGGGGCACGACTCAAATCATACATGGGCTGAGTCAGCACGAAGCATGCATTAAAAATGGGCATAGGATGGGGCAGGACGGGGCAGGGATTGGGATCACTTCCCCCGTTCCTGCTCCACTCTCGGTTTTTGTAGGTAGAGGCATCTTGTTTGGGCTGAAGGGGACGAATTATTTTAGTAATATTTATTAAGAAATTGACGGATATATCCCTGTTTTAACATAGATTTTTGTAAAGAATTGCAAAAAGACTTGTAAGTATATAAATTTTACATCAACAATTCACAACATAAATAGTCTAAAGCCCAATAGTAGCCCAATCTAAAGCCCAATAGTGGCCTGTAAGTTACATGTTGTTACACTCCACTGGCCTCAAGTTAAAAATCCTAACTGTTGAGAAAACATTCCCTAAGTAATTTTGAAGATTGAGAGTAGAGACTTTAATTCCAATGATAAGTATTTTCCAAGTGGAAAGTATAATGGAATGTGATAAGATATTATCAATCAAAACCAAAGTTGTGGCTTAATTATTTTCTTCCATATATGTTTTGTCAAGTGGCTAGGAAGGAGTCAAGAAACTCGTGTAATGGCTAGTGGTGATTGATTAAATTCCTTACTATCAACACCTAAATTTAGGCTAAGTTTTTTTTTATTTATAAAAATTGCATAGAAATTAGGGACCAATTAGGCCCCAACAAATAAAAATGATTTTCGCATCACCTAGGTATTAATATCATTGGCACATTTTTTTTTTCATTTTCCCTTATTTTACTACATTTTGGATAAATATAAAAGTTTTTTTTTTAAAAAAAAAAAGAGGAGCCCTTGGGGACTGGGCCTTCATGCCCAACCCTCCTTTTGTTTCTTTTCTCCCCACGCTGGCTCGAGACCCACTACCCTTTTGGTCTCTTTTGGCTTAGCACCCTCTTTCTTTCTTTCTTCTTCTTCCTTCCTGCTTCCCCTCCGCCTTTGCAACTCATGCACGACGACGGCGAAGTATGTGAGGATGGCGGCGACGGCGAAGCATGCAAGGACGATCTATGGTAGAGAGAGGGGAGAATAGGTTGGCAATAGATAAGACACGCCTTCAATGCTGAGATGAGATGCCAATTCGGCCAAAGGGGAGGCTAGTCGGCACGCCAAGAACTGGTAGCTAGATCCTCCGTCGACCGGCCCCCCTCGGCCTATAAATAGGGCGTTGGGTGGAGGCCAAAGGACATGAAGAGAGAGATCGGAGAAGCGAGCTCGATGACTTCCCCCAAGAGAGACATTGGGGGAGGCCTAAGAGTGAGCAAACCCAAGAGGGAAGGAAGAGAGTGAGATCTATGAGAGAGGATAGATCTGTGAGTGAGAGAGAGAGAGCTATAAGCGAGACATGTTAATGGAGACACCCACCACTACACTTTCATTCTCGTACCCAAAGCACTAGTGAACTAAGGTCCCGTTTTCTTTCTATTTTGGGCACATTGGTCGTAGCTTGCGGTCGCCCGCCTCATGCGAGTTCCAGCCCCAACTATCCATCATTAGGTTGCTTTGGTCATTTTTTGTTGTACACCGCGAGCTCCATCGTGATCGCAAGTCTTGTAAGGGCCTATAACCCCATCAATCGATTTTTTCCTTTTCAGTGAAGTCCATAAATAAATAAATAAATCGATTGATGGGTTTTTGTATATTATTCAAGTAATTTGCATATACAAAAAGGAAATCAAAATGCACGATTCACCTTTGTTTATTATTACTGTCCCTTTTTCAATTTGTTTTTAATATGGAGAAAGGAAAGAAATATTGACATTTATTACTTTGCATAAATGTGGTTTTTTTTCGACCAAAAAAAACCCCAGTTTGGTATTTTTTTTATTTATAAAAAAAAATAGTTTGGTGTTTAAAAAAAAAGAAATTGGTCAATTTTCAAATAGTTAGGGACTGGATTAAACATTAGATGAAAGTTCAGTGACCAAATTGAGCAAATCAAAAGCTCAATGATAAAATTGAACATTAGATGAAAGTTCAGGGACCACTTGTGATATTTTTCCTTATGGATTTAATATCATGGTCATTCCAATTTGGAAATAATTGTCATGGAGTCTTTTTGAAAAAAAAGAGGGAAAACTTATGCAAATTTTTTTCATGCCTTTGTTTCCTTAAGCATGCTATAAATTTCTATTTCTTTTTCAAGGAATTTCTCGTGATTTCAAAAAATAAAAATGGTGTAAAAAAAAAAAGGAAGAAAGCTTTCAATTCCTGCTTTTGTCTTTTTTAATCCATGCTAGCAAGTCAAATGTCTTTATTTTCTTAGTCTGTCCTTGGGAAATCTCCTCTATTTATAAACTTTTTGTGAATAAGTAAAAGGGATAGAATTAGGTTGTCATGAACCGACTCCCTATTTATGCCTCATATTTACACATGCTTGTTTATTCTTGACTAGGTAATCATTGGGCTATTCACTAATCTGAACCTTGTTGATAGCAAGTGCCAAAATGATTGATAAAGACATGCCTAGCTGTCTCATGGATATGGAAAGTGAGATGAAACAAGTTGTTAGGACACTCCAACAACAAGTTGAAGCAAGTGGGGTCTCTTCAAACCATGCTCAACTCCGTAACAATCCTATCACAAAATGAGATAGTACCGATTCCTGCCAGCCTAGGCATAGTTGCTACTGATGAAATTAGCCTGGGCATAGTTGCTACTAACGAAATCACCAATTTGCCTGATGACCCACATCCAACCTTTGTTGGGGAAGAAGCTTTTGAGACACCTGCATATGTGCCAAAAGATGACCAAGATGGACACTTTACGAGGATCATGGAAAAGTTAAGCTAGCTACACAATCGGGTCCCATTGATCTATCTAGTTTTGCCAATGTCAAAATTCTAGAAGAATTCAAAGTGCCTGAGTGCGAGAAATATGCCAATGCTTCTTACCCAGAGATCCATTTGTAAGCCTATCTAGTCCGAAAGGTGATTCAATCATACCAATCAAGTCTAATCGACCCCACCCTGTGATGGTACATTGTAAGGGAAATTAGTCTTCTTAAGACTTTGGAGGGACTGACTGATGCTTTCCGCAAAGAATATAATATTGACATCGACATAGACATCAACATCACCCAATCTTAAAAGGATTAGTACGTATAGAAACAAAGAGGAGTAAATCCTTTAGTGGACATGCCACGACATGGCAGAGCCTAATCGCCCAAGTTTGCAAAGAGCCAATAGAAAAAAAGATTGATGAGTTTGTTCACCAAAACTCTTCCATATGAGTATTAAAGCCAAATGATGGGCTTGATTGCTGAATCTTTCAATCAACTCGTTCCAATAAAGGAAAAAATCAAAGCGGCCTTATGTGATGGAGGAGCCACTGATCGGTACTCTATTATTAGGAAACTTCCCATCAAGAAAGGCAAGGAACCTGCAAACGAAATTAACGTTGTAAAACCTATTCATAATCAAAATGCAGCAACATTACCTTCCAAGCTTGCCACAAGGATGAGGGTCCAAATAGCATCAAACCCCACCAATCTAGAAAGCAAGGCTCCATTACCTCTCGATCCTCTTGACAACCTTAAAATGGCAAAACAAAATGTTTTATCCGAAAGATTAGGCCCGTGCATCAAGTAGGGGAAACCTAAGTGGTTCAAGCCAACAACTACCGTTGAATGTGTGAGGAATTTAATAGATTCAAGTACCATATATGTCCAACCTTACAAGACCGGTTACTTGCACTTGCCTAGACATCAGGGCGAAGACCACACCATTAATTCACAGCATCACTAACACCACTATTAGAACTTTTGCCCACTCTACAGAGGCAGGGTCTAGTAGCTAAGGAGCCACTACGCCAAAACCTTGAACACCATCCATGGTACAATCCCTTGAAGTGCTGCAAATATCATATGGGTGAAATAGGCCATTCGACTAATGAATGCTCCCCTCTCAAGCACAAGATTCAGGACCTGTTAAATTGGGGAACATTGGCTCTTTAGGACTTGTCCACTAGCAAGTAACAAAATTCTTCACCCAATCGTGAGGGTAATGTTGAGCAAGCTCAAAGCTCGACTTGGAACACCCCAATATAGGAAGTTCCAATTTTCAACTTTTCCCCTGTGTGGGGACTTTTGCTGCACTTTAGAAATTTCGACCAAATTTTTAGGAATTTTCGTTTTCGCAAGACTACCATAGTCTCCATCCTCAAGAATTGTAATCCGTTTTGATTAGAGTTATATTCAGGTCATGAGGGGGTACCCCAAATTGGCCTGGTGGTGCTATACAATCATGAAAAGAAAATATCATTTGAGGAGAATCCTAAGAGCTAGCTTCATCATGCTTCCTCCCAAAGTATCTGCCGGATTTAATTGTTTTTCTAATTTACTTACTTTGTGTCTTAGAACATCATCCTTTTGACTTAGCGTAAGAGGGGGCATTTGAAACCGACACATTATGTGGACTAGTCGAATTAGAGAACACTTTTTTTCAATAAATCAGGAGCAAACATAAAAGATCACCCCATTTCAAATGTTATCTCGGTGAGTCATCACTGTAGCTCTACACAATCCACCTCCCACCTATACGACCCTATCCCAAGTCTGAGGGAGAAATATACTATCAATGCCATAAGTTGTGTATAGCACTCACTTTGGTGCAAAAGTTTCTGTCGGATTACTTAAGTGCCAAAATTTTGAAAATGCTCATTTCAGTACTAATGTCGATCTGATTGGCCGGAAATCCAACATGGTAGTTTTTTATATTAATATTTGAAGTTGACATAGATTGCCATAGAATACAATCAGCATGCAAACAACAAAACAACACCGTTTAACATCTTTTCTCCCAAATAAGAAACCATAAATCCCCAAATTCAAGTAGAATTGGAAATTGAAAACCCTAAATCCCCAATTTGATCAATTCGAGTGCATACTTCGATTTTCTTCCAAAGTTATCAGCTTGCTCTTGCAAATGGAGAGCAGAAGCTTTAGCAGCGGCTCACATTCCTATAAAAAAAAAAAAAAAAAAAACGAAGTAGATGATGAGTGTTACTGCTATTGTGGATTACCGAGTCCAAGAAGAATATATTGGACTTGATTGAATCCCAGGAGAAGATTCCATGGGTGTGGCAGATATAGAGAAGGCTCAAGTGCAAATATTTCAAATGGGTTGATAGGAAATTCTCTGATCGAGCGACAGAGGTGATTCTGGAGTTAGTTGAAGGCCGAAATCAACCTCCACCTACGTTAATGGACGAGTTGGACGATGTCAACTCAATGCAAGCTCAAATGAAGGGTTTAACATCTCTGGTTGACCATTTGAAGAGGGAGGTTTCAAGGCTAAAAATTGAAAGAAACTTTTATCGAGTGTTGATTGTGTTCTTATTCTCCCGGGTAGTTTATTCTGAGTAATGAGAAGAAGTTTGCATGTCTACCATAGTCGAAGACATGGAATATGCATTTGTATTGGATTATTTATAAGTAAAATGTATTTTTGGTTTGCTGTAATTTTTGTATGAAACAGAATGTTTTGTTGTAATATATGGTAGAAATGCAAAGTTGGAGTTGGAATGCATTAGTTGTGAGCACTTAAAAGTTTTATTGTTTAGTTGCATATTGTCAATGTTTATTTTGGTTAGTTTTTACTTTAGATATAATGGTTTGCTTTCTACATTTTTTATTTGGTAATGGTTTACTGTTTTGCTGCAACTGCAAACCATGGCGAAATGAAAGGTTGGAGTTGAAATACATTAGTTCTGAGCACTTAAAAGTTTTATTGTTTAGTTGTGTATTGTTAATGTTTGTTTTGGTTAGTTTTTGCTTCAAATAGAATAGTTGCTACATTTTTATCGTTAGTTTGCTCATTTACTACAATTGCAAACCATGATGAAATTAAGGAATGGTGGAAAATTTACGATTGACCATTTCAATGCCAAAAGTTGTAAATAGTAATAACTTGAGTGTCAAATTTTTATAAAAGTGATCATTTAAGTGCCAGTCACAATTATGAAATGATCACTTTTGTTGCACAAGTTGTAAATAGTAATCGCTTGAGTGCCAAGTTTCAAACTTGTACCAATTGTCATGCATCTTACATCTTGTTGCACCAGGGCATCTTGTTCTTACACCAGTTGGGTTGCTGGTGCATTTTCTTGCACTAGCCCATACAAGTGTTGATGCAATAAGATGCACCAGCACCCAAAATTGCATCTTGTTCTTGCACTAGCACATACAACTAGAACCCCACAAATAGCATCCACAACTTCAACCAGCAACACTATATACACACATCTAAATCTAAAAATAATATCAACCTCATAAGAACATTGCAACAATAGCAAAAAAATATACAGCATAACTGATAACTGTCTTGCTAGCATTACTAGCTGAAATTAAGCCAAGAGAAAATAACAGAAACAGTTATTGTTATTGACATTGATTGATTGTTTACAAAAGAAAAAAAAATATGTCTAACTTCACTCCCCAATCACTGAAGGTTTAGCACCCTCTTTAAAAAAAAAACAATGGCAATATACAGGCAGCAACTATCATCAATGATATAATATCCAACACCCTCCTAAAAAAAAAAAACATAACAAGAGAGACCATGTCCAGCACCACATAAAAATAGAATATGTCCAGCACCCTCCTATCAGTCAATATGAATAACACATCGATTTCCTTTTCGTCTTGAAGCTTTGAATTGATTCATAATCCGAGCAATCTTTCAAACTGAATGTGCAAGTTCTTTAACTGGGCTTTCTATCACCTCATCTTCCTTGTTCTTGACAACAGCTATTTTTGTTCTAGCAAGTGTCATGTGTTGGTCAATATCATCACTATTGCTCCCAATCATTGGTTGAGATGGAACTAGTGTTGGGTTCTTTTTGGATGGTTGTTTTGCAACTATACCCGCTATCCTCTTCTTTGGAGCACTCTTTTTTGGCCGTGCTCTTGATTCTTGAGTTGGCCCACCTTTAGAGAGAAGTACCTCTGAAGTTCTCCCAAGCTACAAGAACACAACGATATTATCAACCAAATGAATTGAAGTACAACAAAATAAATGCATGAGGCCTACAAATCTTACATTCAAAATAATCATTCAAATACGTTCATCTATGTAAATCCTATAATCATATTGCCTTAATCTTTTTCCAATAGCCCCTCTTGTTCGATGTGGTGCATCATTTTCAGTAGTAGCTATGGGAGCAACCTCTGTAACTTGTGCAGTTACTTGTCTTCTCACTTGAGAAACGCATAACAAATTTAAATTTTAGCCTATAAAAAACAAACACAATGATATACAACTTACAGGATATTTTTTTCTCGTTTGCTCAATAGTGGACTCAATTGTCGTTGTTGTTATCCTACCCATTCTAGTCCATGTTCCTGCACTTGAGCTTACAACAGAGTCTGTTTCTAGCCTTTTAGTAGGCCTTACAACAATGTATTGTATCATGATTATGACCAACTACAATTATTTGAATAATTAGACATCTACTCATTTTTATGGTGGGAAACAAATGGAGAAAACTTCTCAAATTATAAATGCATGACAGAGGAAAAGCACAAGAGAAGCCAGTACACTTAGTCAACCATTAAATTCTATCGAATATGAATTGAAAAGTTATTAAGGTAAAGAGGATACTTACCTTACAGTATGACTTTCTATTTGCCTTTCAGTAAGCATTACAACAGGGCCTTTTGTCCTCTCTTTAATAGGCCTAATAAGAAGCTCTTTAGTAGGTTTTGTCCCTAGCATTAAATCAAAGTGTTGTTGATGTTGCTTTTTCAGCTCATAACATTTCTTATTGTGCCATTCCTTGCGGCAATAGGAGCATTTTATGATTGCCCTAGTCCTACTCATCCTCTAACTTGATGACTTTTCCTATTATATTCTTCATCTCATCTTTAGTCTTCCTATTTGCTTCTTCAATGGCAAAGGTATAGGGTTTTCATGATTTGTTGGCTCTCAAAATTTATTGCTTCCAATAGGTTGCATCATGAATTGGTATGAAGTAAAGTATGAGCTTTTTTCGTACCGACAATATAGGTAATCATCTGGGTCTTCTTGCTTCATCTAAATAGCATAAATGGCATGGGCACAAGGAATTTCATTCAATTGCTAAGCTCGGCATGAACACTTTCTTTTATCCAGGTTAACAACATACTTATCTTGATTTTGAATAATCTCATATCCATTATTTCAATTCCAAACTGGATGGCAGAACCTACTAGTAGTAATGTTTGCATCTAATATCTTCATAATACTAGAGCTATAGTCTCTAGTTCATTTCATAGCCTCATCTCTTTGCCTATGCAATCTAGTCATCACCCTCGAATATCATCAAACATGATGATGATTGGTTTGCATCTTACCTCTAAAATTCTATCATTAAAAGCTTCACTAAGGTTGTTATCAATGATATCGCATTTGAACTATTCACTGAAGAAGGCCCGACACTAGTGCTTAGCTTCTATATAGAAGAGTGCATCAAAACATTCATTTGTCAATTGTAACAATCCTTATTTGGCTAATCTGAAATCAATCATGTTGATACTCTTTATTATCTGCCAAAATTACTTCTACAACCTATCTCCTTTGAAGTTCCTTGACTAGTTTGCATATACTCAAGCACATTCTATGCTTAGCATGTGGCATCAACTCAGCTAATGCAAGAATAAATCTCTACAAAAATTCAAACTAATAAATACAAGTTAGGGAAAATATGCAAGTAATTAATATTAAAAGTGAGTGAATTAATTGACAATGAAACTACATTTTGTTGGTCGCTCATGAATGCCCATCCTCCCCCATCGATTATCTCAAGGTCAGCCATTAAATTTTCAAGAAATCAGGATCAAATATCATTGCTCTCTATCATCATCACCGCCCAAGTTATCAGAAACATTTGATTATTGGCATCTCTCCCCACAATAGTCAACAACTCCCATTTGCATAAACTCTTTAGAAAGCATCCATCAAATCCTATAACTCTTCTACAACCAGCCAAGAAACCCCGTTTGCCTACATCAAAACAGACATGAAATATATCAAATATAGGCCCAAGATTAGAGAGTGACCTCTCAACAACATCTACATATACTCTATTAGATGGGTTTTAAAACATGTATTCGCTAGCATAATCCTATACCTACACATATTATTCCTTATACCCACCCATTAATATTTTCATTACCCTCATCTTAGCTCTCTTGTATTGATTCCTTGACACATTAACCCCTACTTACTCCTTCACTAATTGTTGAAATTGAGGACTCTTGATCTCGGGCATTTCTTTGATAGTGTTGAAAAAATGTTTCGATAATCACACACTTTTACCCTTTTATTGTTAAAGATAATTGGACAAGTATGCTTCTCCTAGAAGGACCTAATCTGGAATGACCTCTTCTTAATTAGCGCGCCATAAAGCTTCAATGAACAATTGGATTGTGAGCACTTAACTCTCACAAATTCTTTCATATTTCTAATGAAATGAACGCTCCTATGTTCATCAATGGAGTTCTTCACAACAACTTCTTTGAATTGTTTGGCATCATCAAATCTCATGCCTGCGGACAAAACAAGTTTATCAACAATCAGATCATAGTAAGGGTACTTACTTTTTCTTTAACAACAAGTTATTCATCATCATTGTCAAGCTTATTCTCTGAACCAGCAACTTTATCGCTGCAACTTTCTTCATTTTCACTTCTATTACCTTCAGCTGGAGCTCCATCCCTATTTACTAGCCCGGGCCTCTTTGCTGAAACTACAAGTTTTTTTCTCAGAAATTCCCTTTGCTTTTGTCTTGACTACGCGAGTTCATCATCATCTTCATCACTTGGGAAATTTACTAAAGCCAAATATTCATCTTCCGATTCACTGAATAAAGCAATTTCCCATTTTAATCCAATGAAGTCTTTATTGCCCACATCTTCACTCAAATCTTCACCCAAGATTTCATGACATCTCCATGTTTGTTCATCTCTATCAATATGACTTATTTCCCTCTCATTTTGCCCTTCATCTAACCTAAACTCATCTCCGACCTGATTACTCGCTTGAATAGGATCCCTCACTTCTCATTTTTCAGTTGTGGTTTGCTCATCCCCATCCTCATCATTATCCTCACCATCACTATAATACTTAACATATACCTTAACTTCTTCACCGTGAAGATAATAGTAAATGATATCCATAATACCATTATCGTCATTAAAAAATCTCAAGCAATCATTCAATTCCTTCCTAGGAACACAATAATGTAGTATTTGCATTTTGCATCGTAAAAAATACACCAAATCCCTCAGAAAATCAATATATTATGGCTTTCGAACATTGACATAGATAGTACCTTCATTTTCAGCAGTATATTCTCAATCCTTGATGCCGATAAGAAACTCTCCACCATAGCAAACAATGATGCCTATATGATTTGTGTCCATGTCGATGCTGCACCCAATGAAAAAAAAAAAAAAGTCATTACTTGTTGGGACTACATAACAGAATCAACAACTTCACATACAGGTCCTTGTCATTTTGTTGTCAAGAAACAAATGCGACTAATCTCCCTAATTCTGTGCCTTTACAGAAACAAAAGAAACCAAATTGAATAAATAAAGTGAGGTCCCCATCACCTATTTTTCAATTCAATCACATTTGGTCCCCCACTGTTTCCCCCATAAAGCAGTCAAATTAATTAAAAAATTCGGTTCCATCACTATTTCCCTCCGAGTCAAGCCCCATTTTCCCCTCCGTGCCCTATTTTTCTATTCCGTCCCCACAAAAGAAAGCGAATGAATGACGGAACCCTCAATTTTTCTATTCGGTCCTCACCACTTTCCCTTGAGCCAAGCCCTCAATTTGCCCTCCATGCCCTAACTTGCCCGTCAAAACCCTAAATTTTTCACTAAATTGTCCCACGTAGAAAACATGACAAACCTGAGTGAGGGAGAGTTGGAGACGCAACTAGCGAACAAACGTAAACGACGACACAACTATAGCGGTGGTTGAGTGACGGCGGGAGAGCAAACGATGGTGGGTGAGCGAGCTACGGTTGGCAGCGTCAAGCGAGAATCGTATACGAACACCATTTTTGGCCATAGTGAATCCACTCCTCTATTTTACAAAATGACAATCATTTTGTAAGTGATCCACATGGAATGGTAAAACAACATTGTTTCTTATGAAGAAAGGAAAACGGCGTTGTTTTATGCCGTCCACCATGGATAGTTTTAAGAATTGTCGATTTTTTTTTTTTTTTTTTAAATATAAACGCCACGTAATCATTTTGGTCTGAATCTCTTGCCGGTGGCACTAAAGTGATCATTTTTTTCTTCGATTTGGCACTTAAATGATCCGACGGAAACTTTTGGCACAAAAGTGAGTGTCATACACAACTTATGGCACTAATAGTGTACTTCTCCCCAAGTCTGAGTAGTCTCCTTCGCATGACATACCCTTAGAGGCCAGACTTTGTAGTTTTATTGATGGGATGTTCATCTTTGACAAGCTAAATAACACAAAGAATGAATTCCTCATCTTTCTTTGAATTGACTATTGTCAATAGGAAGAAAATCTAGATAGTCAAGGCAATCTCTAATCATGGTTTTGGATGATGACTTTAAAATCTAGAAACCTCACTTCTTGTTCCAAACGTATACTTTGCCGAGAAGTGATTGCCAATAGAAATCTTGGAGGTTTGACCATCCATCTCAAATTCCACGGAAGCCTGAGGTACATGACTTTGCCCAATACTGTTGATGTTCATATGATCAAAGGCAAGAAAAAATTCTATAGAAGGAAGGTGTTGAAAATGGATCAACGACCATGGCCTATGCATACATGGCCACGAATTAGAAGGGACAATCATAGGGATGTTGAATCGTGACAAGATAAAATGGCTATCAACAACATTCGAGACATTCTGAGAAATCATTGAATACAAACTCTGGGGAAGGATAATTTGGCATCGTTTTTAATAGCCCCCTCTAAATTTGTTTTTGATATAGTTTCCCTATTGATAGGAAGCATCATGATTCAAGGAACAAACTCAATGGGTTAATTTGAGTAAATCAATATTGGCCAAGTGAGCATATGAGAGTAACCCATATCAACTTCACCTAACTCAGTGTGAAAAAGACATATCATCCTAGAGCCAGTTGATTAAATTAAAAAGGGAAGCATCCGGTGGACACTACTAGTGTCTCGGCCTGGTGGTATGGGGGATGAAGCGGTTTAGGAACGATCGGGGTTCGATCCTCGGAAATGACAACAATGTTGTCATATGTAAAAAAACTAAAAATATATATTTTGCCTCTCTTGGTTCTGTAAAAGAAGAAGAGTACTAGACCTAATGAAACCAAAAGTGTAGGATTTTATATCATCGTCATGCTTTAGGACTTTAGGTTTATTCAATCATTTGCAAACCAATGGAGGGTAATGTTGTATCGCTCCCAGTTGTTTAACTCTTGGGAGAGTTCATGACTGACATGTTCCCTCCTTATCCATTGTAGGATCACTTTACTACCAAAGGTAGTGATGAAAAATTATGGAAAGGCATGTCAAACTCTTATCAACTCTCCCAAACAAAATGGTGTCTCAAATATCGCAAAGCAGATCTCAAGAAGATCGTGGGCCTCAATTTGCATTTTTGCTTTCAACCGCACTTATTGATCTATTTCTACATCTTCTCGCATGCAGATGCAAAAGCAGACACATCCATCAAATCAAAGATCAGCCTCGATTAATTGTTTGTGTTATTTTCTCTTAAATGGGGGCAATCCGTGAGCATTCATTTTTTTTTTTTTTGAATAATCCCCTTTGTGTTCAGGATTTAACACGTCTATGGGGACAATTTTGTTAAATGTTTTTGATGAATTTTTTTGGTAAAATCAATTAGTTGTTTTAGGAGTACAAAATCCCTCTTATTTAAAAAAATCCATGCATTTTCCAAACGGATTTTGCATGATAATTTTGTCTATCAAGTTACTAATTCCACTGAGGTTATCAAAATAGACAGTTGAATGAATGATGTGGGATTGATCAAGCATGCTGAATGAGGTGTACCAAGATGATGAAAGGCAAGCCATATCCCACACGCAGTCCCCTAATTATATACTTGTGAGATGAGTTTAGAAAGTTACGTGTCTACAAGATAAAGAGTTCTCTTGCAAATGGTATGATAACCAAAATGATGAGAGGCATTTTATTTTTCTACCCTAAACACTATAGGTTATCCATTGCTTACCCCCCTTTGAACCCCATACACTTGTGAAGTTTCTTTCATATTACCCCTATCAAGAACCACCCAACATTGAGGCAGATTAGTGGCAAGATGGCATTACAAGGCAAGAAAGGGGATATAAATTTATTACTCGTACTTGCATCAATCTTTGGGTGTCTTTGTTGCATATGAACACTCACAAAATAGCGATTTGAGCATGATTTGGAGCGCTGACTGAAAATGAAGACAGCTCAGTTAAGTGCCCTATAATGACAAATAGCGATTCTTGTATTCGTTGTACAGCTCAGTTGAGTTTGTAATTTCTCCCTCACATTGAGGCAGGAGTCACTACTATTCAAGTAGCATGATTTGGAGCGCTGACTGAAAATGAAGACTCAAGAGTCTAATAGCGGTGTTTTGTTTGAACTTGCCTAGGCCGGTCTTCAAAAAAAAAAAAAAATTAGGGATATGAAAAAACAATGTGCCTAGTAAAAGCAAGGCCAATGCCTATAGATGAGAAAATTGAATTAAAAACTAAGGGCATGAAAAAATAGTATGTCTAAAAAAAAGCAAGGCCGATGTCCTCAGACAAAAAAAATAAATTTTAGCCATTTGTACTCCCAAGCAAAACTGCTATTGTGGTTCAATTAATGGAGCCTCTATAAAGAAAATATCCGACAATGAGAAGAAAGACCAGCAATAATGCCAAGACAATCACCAACTCTTACTCTTTTATACAGGAACTGAGTTTACGTTGCTTCCCTTTGTAAAAGTTTCTTTAGACTATGGCACTTCTATTAACGTAAGACTTCATATGTTTATAAGTATCGCTTGAAGAAATATGAACAATATTATTTCTATTTCTTTTCGTAGGGTTCTTGACTTGTAAACCCAGAGACAATCGTGTCGCATTTCTTTCATAAGCCTTGACCTTGATGATTTCCTTTGATAAGCTGTTGACCAAGCTTACATTTCGGTATCAACAATGACCTCTTAGATTGGTAAAGTCGTACCGCTTGCGAGAATACTCGGATCCCTACTGAAATTATGAAGTGAGATGGTGTGGATCTTATAAATCTTGTATTAATGGTTAGGATAACACAACATTTTCCATCATACTAAGTGGAAAGCCCTTTCAAACTGAAAGTCCCTTATTTGACATGTTTAAAACATTTACATTCTGAATGAAGATTGTCTTTCTAAATTTTCCCTAGTAGAACTTTAGTGAGACAAAACTGACAAATTTTCATGCATAAATCCCATTTGAACTCATGAATTTATAGCATGCTTGCATATTGCATGAGACATACTTTAAAAAATCATAGATATCATTAGGTAAGCATATCTCTACCTCTATTAAAAAAAAAAAAAAAAAAAACCTTGTGTCTGACCAAGTATTTCATTATCTTTTGAGTACCGGCTATTATCTAAGTGTCATCTCTTATCGATACTCGACTTATTCAAGTTGCCCTTAGAACATAGAGTACCTGTAACTTTCTAGGTACTCCCTTTCAATGACAGTCGGCCTGTCTAAGTTGTCCCCAAGTTGTATCATTAAATATTTATAGCTATCCAAGTATTCTACTACTTTGTGTATCTATGGCTACCTAGGTATGCCTTCTTATCACCATGACACTTGGCCTGCTCGAGTTGTCCCTGAATCATATCATTAAATACTTGCAATTATCCAAGTATTTCGTTGTTTTGTGTACTTGTGGCTATCCAGGTATTCCAATCCTTTTGAGTGCTTGTGGTCATCCAGGTAAGCCTTGTGCTACATCCAAAATTTATGTTACTAGGAGGTGGGAGACCTTCATCTATTACCAAAAAGTGAGAGACCTTCACGAATATCCGAGACGCATCCTCGATATTCCATATACCAGGAGTGGGAGACCTTCATTATCAGGAGATGAGAGACCTTCATGAATATCAGAGGTGTGTCTTAATATTTCATATACTAGGAGATGGGAGACCTTCACCAATTGCTAGGAGGTAGGAGACCTTCACTAATATTCCAGGCACCTCATCGATATTCCATTTACCGGAGATGAGAGACATTCATAAATATCTAAGGGTTGTCCTAGATATTCCTTTACCAAGAGGTGGGAGACCTTCACCAATTGCCAAGAGAGAAAAATCATGAATATTCTAGGTACGTCCTCGATATTTCATTTACCAAGAAGTAGGAGACCTTCATCAATTACTAGGAGGTGAAAGACCTTTATGAATATTCAAGGTGCATTCTCGATATTCCAATCATCATGAGGTTGGAAACCTTTAGGAAGCCTTTTCACGAATATCCAAGATGTGTCCTCGATATTCCATTTACCATAAAGTGGGAGACCCTCACAAATGTCTGAGGAGATAGGAGACCTTCACAAATATCTAAGGTGTGTCCTTTATATTGCAACTTCTTTCTCCTCGGAGGTGAAAGACTTCACGGATATCCTGGGTTCGTCCTAGTTATTACCAAGTTCTCTTTACCAGAAGATGAGAGACCTTCCCAAGTGCTAGAGGTGAGTAGTCGCAAGTACTCTTTCAATGCCTGCGAATGTCTAGGTATCTTTCAAGATATTTTTCAAGAAATATCACTAGGGAATCGACACAGCGTGCTTTCGTAGTCTAGAGTCTCCCTACATCGACCCGGCATACTTTTGTAGCTCGGAGTTCACCTACATTGACCTATCGTGCTTCCATAACCCTGAATTCATCTTCATCGACTCGACGTGCTTCCGTAACCCAAAGTCTTTCTATATTGACCCGGCATGCTTCCATAGGTGGTGTGCTTCTAGTACATAATATCAATCGTCACGTCCTCTATATCCATAATAATTAACTCTATATGTATAGGTAAACCAAAATGAACCGGAGGGAGACTCATAGCTACGAGCGTGAAAAGGTAAAGCAATAACAGATGAGTAAACACTCAATAAGTAAATCGCCTAAACCTCATATAGGTAGATGCCTCATATCAAAATTGTATGAATACTTGATGTCAATAAGTCAATGGAAAATAAATAGCAAAGCCCTTGCTTTGCCTAAATTATGTACATGTAAGGAGATTCTCAAAGACCTAAAATACTCACACGATCAAAGACCCACAAAATATTCTACAATCATAAAAATTATAAACATGCCAAATAATAACTTCTACAATATGCACATGATTCTCAAGTCCTAAATAATAACACATAAAATATGCACATGCCAAATAATAACCTATAAAATTTGTACGTACCTCCCAAGTCACAAGTAATGGCAGATAAAATATGCACGTGCCAAATAATAGCTTCTAAAATATGTATGTGACTTTCAAATGCCTCAAATGCAATTTTGATCAAGAACCATGTAATATTCCAAAATATATGCACACAAGCATCCACAACACATTGCACGGCTTCATTTATTACACACATAACCAAAATCCATCGGTTTTTCTAGAATCCACTAGCCATTGTCTTGCCTTATCGGACAGGGCAATGTCTCGAAATCCATTGATGACAACATATGAAATCCATCAGACATTGTCCTAGAATCCATCGGTGATAGCATCGTCCCGAAATCGATGGTGACAGCTTCTCTCGTGTGACCACACGTGCAAACGAGCACACAACCAGTTCTTGTCTTTTCTTTAGTTTGATGCAATAGTGCCGCAAAGGCATGCCAAGTGAATTGTATGTTGTCACTTACCAAAATTGCGTTGTTACAATATTCTGAGCACAAAACGAGAACTACATCTTGACCCGTTATGTTTAAGTACCAACCTAAGTCAAACTCGATTCAGAAATGATACGTCTCAATATTGTTGAACCAAGAGAGAGACTCAGCCCAACACACTTCCATGCACATCTAAGACTAATGTGAATCTTTTTCAAAGGCTCAAGGCATTGATAATAACATATAGACAAACCACATCCACTAAACAACAACAAATCCTTTCAACCAAGCATAAACAACAACATATAGATAAATCGCATCCACTAACAACAACAAATCCTTATAACCTCAACAATCACATAGCAAGATCTCGACCTATTCTCGAACCTCATAATCCAAGCAAAACATGAGCAAACCATACATAATTAGTACATGAGTCTACTCTACCTAGGATGGCTCCACCCTATTCAACAACAAGAACAAAACCTAAATCAAGTCCGAACTATGCAACACAATGGCCTAACCAACATTTAGGGGATCTACTTATGAAATCGATACGAAATCGAAATGAGAACAAAGATGGGCAGCAAGTGCCTCACAGCAAGCAAGTTGTGATGACGGCAACAGCAAGGGGTAGCAATGACGGCGGCTCACGATGGTGAACAAAAGGATGATTGAGAGAGAGGCAATGACGGCGGCTCACGATGGTGAACAAAAGGATGATTGAGAGAGAGAGAGAGAGAGAGAGAGAGAGAGAGAGTTGTTCTAAGCCCTTATTTGAGAAACTCAATTATTGGATAAGTAGTGATAACTAATGATGATTTTCCTAGACTTGGTTTGCAAGATTAAATCCTATCCATCCAAGTGTCAGATTAAGGACTAATCTTGGTCAAACTTATCCTTCAAGCCTCAAGGGATTAATCGTTACTTAGTTTCAAGGGCAACTAACTTAGTCACACTAATAGACTTGTTCCTCTCCTTTCCTTCTTCAAAAGTGCTACCCTCCTCTTTTGCAAGGCCACCAAACATTAGTCTCTCCTCAACTTGTTCTCAAGAAGGCCTTTAAGTCTCAACTTTAGGGTAATTATGGCCTAAATCCCAAAATAAGCACATGACTCAACTATTGCACTTATGAACAACCTTTCAAAATCCAAGGATAGGCTCAGACTCTACAAGACAACTTGATTCTCAAGTTCTCTCCCATCTTAGGCGTGTGGGGGGGCTTCCTTGGCTTCCAATAATTGTTCACTTTTAGTTAATCCAAATTTAAGATGACAAAATATCATTATAAGACTAGCTAAATATAGTCTTAATTGGACAAGAATATCTTGAAATCACTCATGATTGACACCCATCATTGGACCAAGGTTTGTGGCTAAGTTTTGATTTGAACTGGCCCTAATGTAGCCTACACAAATTGGGTGGCTTCGTTGATGCTTGGGTGGCCAAGTCTGAGTTGAAGTCGGCACTTGTGCAGGGTTCCACGCATGACCCATCTTTGGTTCAGAACCAACTCATGTTTGAGCCCAATTGATCCATGAATGACCATCAGTTGTCATGTAATCATATAGGATCAATTGACTTGCTTTGGCTCATGGTCACACAGAATCGGTATAAAGTCATTCACGAATGGTATAGTGACCATGTGGAGTCACCTATGACTGGTATATACTCGAGCTAAATCAATTTATACCCATCCATTGATAGACTCGTAATGGCATGTGATTGTCCACATCGATCTTTATGGCCTAGCAATTTTTTCATGGTCAAACACTCTAGTCTAACGTAACCCCAATCCTGAGTCGTCTTGCCTCCAATCAGCTAGTTGGCTAGTAAACAACCCCTAGGATCAACTTACAGTCCATTTTCGTTATCAATGTACCATTCCTTAGTCCATTCATTGCACTCAAGATAGGAATCTGAATCGAGGTTGTCACACTAAGGATCTAAATCGGAGCATGAGAAAAACCGACTGAGCTTTAGGCATCATCAAAATGCTGAATATGAATCCACTTCCGTTCATACGAATCAAATTCCCTGATGATGTTGGAGTTTGAAACCGGGGTGAGAGAGGTGTTTCCTCCGCTGATGAGTTCTTGGCATTCTTATTTTTTGCCATGATATCGAGAAAAGAAAAATGAATGCCTATTCAGTTTACTGAGTTTTTTTTTGCAGGATGCAATAACGCTTAAAAAAAGAACCGAAGGCAATTCGAGAGACGTGAAAGCTAGGTCAAGAAGGATAGCTTTGATATCATTACAAAAATTGAAAGGAAAAATACTTTCTGTATATACTCTCTATACAAGTACATTGGACAATATATAATGTGAAGAATGAAGAGAAAAGAGGAAATAATATACTAGAATTATAACTTCCCCATTTACTTAACTAATCACTGGTTGACTAAATCAATTAGTCCGCCGTCAAGATCAGCATTGTAAACAAGATCTTCAATCTATCCCCAGCACTCTTTTATAAACTCTTCAGCTTCCTTAAGATGACCCGATTGAGCAAGAAGATCCACTACACATGCTCTATCGAGTGATTTAAAGGCAAATGTCCTCCCTCTAACGGTCGTTACCTTGTGTAATCAATATAGTACTCGGTGGTTGATTCCTTTCCCTGCCCAATCTTCATGCTGACTCAGCCCATTTATGGCCTAAGTCGCGCCATTTTTTTGCTCACGACTTGCTCGCGGGGTTTCATTTTTCGTTTTGCAAATTTTGGAGTAAAATCAAAAAAAAATAATAACTTGTTCACATTTTTTCGTTTCGTCTAGTGGCCTATGAGGGTTGCTGGCCCTCACCCAGTGCTCTGGTCAAAGTGCAATATATTTTAGAAATTTTTGGACAATTTTACCATCAAAAACTGTTTAGATGTTTCCATACTAGGACGTTGCAACAACTTCGGATAAGGTTTCTAGAGGAACCGTGACAAATGGTACAGGAGAAGTTAAAGCGGTCGAGTAGAAGTTACGAGACACGTTCCATTACGACCTTCTCAAGCTGTCTTTTTAACTTCTTTTGACTTGTGTTTATAAGTTGGAGAGGGAAAACAAGAAAACCAAAACCTAACTGAGACCCCAACTGATGAGACGAGTCTATCCATCCTCAATACATCCAAAACTGCCCAACAAAACCCGGAAAATCTAAAAGGAACTAAAAAAAGTCTAATACCAGACAATAGAAGGAAGGAAAGAAAGAGAGAAGCCAAAGCTTCATGCAGATACTGACGTGCACATCCTCTCTCAATCGCATGAACAAATCTTCATGCCAATGACAAGGTCACGACGACGATGGTGAGCTTGAGAGGGAACAACGACAATGTGGCGTCGACAGGGAGAGGAGGTGAAGGTGGTGGTAGGGAAAGGTTGATAGCAGTTGCAATTGACAGGGACAAGTCCAGCAGATATGTTCTCAAATGGGCCATCGAGAACGTCGTCTCCTCACGAAACCAGACCCTCAAGCTCGTTCATGTCAAGTGCCGGCCTTCGACATTCCCTCCATTTCCAGGTCTCTCTCTCTCTCTCTCCCTCCCCAACGTTATTTGACTCCTGATGGATATGAGTCGCGTATCTTCTCTGATCGACTGTTTTTATGAACTATAAGCTTCAGGAAAGTTAAAAGAAAAGGTCAAGAAAACTAATATCGCTGAAAATTAGTGTTTTTCTTTTCTTCGTCAATTCTTTTCACACTTATTGATTCATATTTTGGTGCAGCCTGGTCGGACGAGGCGCAACCCGATGCTCAAACAACAGAGCTCTTCCTTCCCTTCCGCTGCTACTGCTTGCGGAAACAGGTGCATTTCTGCTTCCTCACCTTCCATTCTTATCCAATTAGTATGAAAAACAGAGTAGTAGTACATAAAATTTGAATGAAACAGATTTTTCCTTGCATCTAGCACTGGTTGACAAAACGCCTTTTCACCAAACAGTTCAATATACAATTCTCTAACGATTTTGTTTTTCGATGGGTAGAGACCATATTTTATTGTTATAGTTGCTTGTGAAGGTACCTTTTCTGAAAACCTTTATGAATCTAGATTGAATGAAAAGTTTTTGTGTAGTTTGTATGCCAACACCGCTATCCATGTATGTGTTCTTGTGAGTACAATTTCTAGCTTATAAAGAAGGTCCATTTTGACTTTCGGTTTTATACTTCAAACAACATGCTTTTTGTCTTCATTGTATTAGTAGCAGCATGCTTATTGTCCTCTAATTTTTAATTTCGACAGGTGCAATATGAAGTAGTTGTACTTGAGAATTCAGATGTAGCAAAAGCTTTAGTTGAATATGTCTCAAGACATGCGGTCGACACTTTGCTCCTCGGAACGGCTTCACGAAAGAGCTTTTCCAGGTACTTTCGCAATCCCTCTCACGTTTGAACATTGCCCTTCCATTGCATACAATATAACATGAGACCATGAGATTATCCGATCCATAGTGGATCCTGTCCCCATAAGAATTTCCAGAGTTCCCATGACCCTTTATCAAAGCCAGCAGTTGTTCGTGACGGGTTAAAAACCTTCCTTTATTTATATTTGCGCTTTTTCTTTCAGATTATTCAAGTTTGCAGATACACCAAACACCATCTTGAAGTACGCACCAAATTATTGCAATATTTACGTGGTAGGCAAGGGAAAAGCTGTATCTGTGCGGTCCGCCACTTGTCCCGTCCCAAACTTGTTGACAATTGAGGAGACAGCGCAGGTCGATACGCTAAACCATGCGAGGTATAGATTTACCCTAATAATTCTTTGAGCAACGCGACACATCTGTATGCAATGTGCTTATATATATATAATGGAATTTAGACATTTTAAAATGTTTAAAAGACGGGAAAATTCCGATTTCTTGGTAAGAGATGACGGTGGAAAAGCATGGCACTTTGAAGTAGTGTGTTTTAAATAACGCATGAAATTAATGTGACTTACGATTTTGATATTTAGATTAAAGGTAAATGATGAAAAATCATTCACAACTCATGCCATTACATTATGCCAGATTTTCTTACCATAGCTTTAGCCTGTTAATTGACATTCTAACAATCATGAACTCTGGACGCCCGAGAAGCCGGCCGTACGATGAGCTCTCTACTTGCGAGAATGATTTCTCCCGTGCAAGCTCGGGGAGACTGAGCACCGACAGCAGTTTCATTTCCTTCTATGAAGATCTGGGATTGGGACGGATGAGCAGTTCCTCGGCGAGCTTATGTTTTGAAGATGATGAAACATCCGTGCGGTCGAGCGCATTCAGTTTCGCTTCAGCGCATGAGCCAGCGACACGAGATGGTGGAGGGTCAATGTCATGGTCATCACGTTCTGCTGTAAGGAACATTTCCATGTTATACGCGACTCAAATTTGTTGACGACTTGGAAATGAACGATTAACTCTCTGTTACACAGCTCGTGTCAAAAGCTACAACTTACACCACTGTCTTTCGTTTCTCTTAGCGACTTGATAGCGGCATTCATCATCGGTTCTATGACTACGTAGATGACTGAATCAAGCATGAAAATATTAAACAGAAAAATCCTAGCCAGAAATACCGCAATTATATATAGGTTATCTGGTTAATTGGCTATGTGAAATATGCAGGAAGCAGTGGAAGAAGAAATCTTAAGGACAAACTTGGAGCTCAAGAGGACAATAGACCTGTACCATGCAGCCTGCAAGGAAACAATCCGAGCGAAGCAGACGGTAAGTAAAAGCTATAAATCGCATGTATATTTTAAAATTCTGTCCGAGGTTTAATAAGTACTATAGGACTGGCGATTCTTGTTCACGTGCAGAATTCGGTTTATATACATGAATCATGTGGACTCGGTAGTCTTTTCTTAATGTAAAATTAATTTTAGAGCACTAGATCTGATAACAAATACACCCCCACTCTGTATCATCTTAATTTATTTTTGCTTTTATCAAAATAGCTGATCTCGCTTTATATCATGCTGTCTTGTTTGCCGTGACATTTTGCAGGTGAGGGATTGCCACATCTACCAGAACGAATTGGAGAAGAAGCTCCTGGAAGTACGTTTGTCGGAGCAAGCCGCATTGGCAGCGATGGAGAAGGAGAGAGGGAAATGCATGGCGGCGGTGAAGGCTTGGCGACCATCAGATGAGGAGGCACTGAAGAGGTTGGATGCCGAGAAGAAGCCACACAAGGAGGTCGAGTATCAGAGCTTCGTCCACGTGATGGTGGCTTTGATATTCCTCTATGTTTATTTCATCTATCTAAAATGACTCATGTCAAAAGGGCTGGTTGAGTTTGTCACATTAGTAGGACATGAATGTTGTTGAACAAACGTTGGGCTCAGACTGTCTTTCATAAGACAAGATTAAGCAAAATAGGGTGCTGGTTAGGGCTAGTCTGGTTCATTCAATTGATGATGAGCAACACCCAAGAATAATGGAATTTCAGTATAAGAAATGGTAGCAACGAGTTGATCCAAACCAAGCCCCCCAAAATCAACCCAAATGCAAATTCTCTCTTTTCTTGATTCCTCTTTTTTCTTTTTCTTTTTCATTTCCTGCAAGTTGAAGAACAAAACTCAGAGGTACCAACAATGACAGTCTTTCAGGTTTGGCTTTCTTTTTCCTTCTTCAAAACTTTCAGGGTAAATAGGGCTTTATGTTTCTAGCAAGGGTTCGTTCGTGTACTGTGCTGCGATCACTGCCCTCGTTAACCGGCACCACCAGCTTATTTCTCTTCCATCGTCATGTAGAGCACTTAAGGTCGTTGTGTCAACCGTTGACACCTAATTTTGTCGACTATTCAAGCGTTTGTTCTTATAAAAATACAAAATAGCAAAAACAAGAAAAGAAAGATAAATAAGGGATAATGTGGATTATTGGTTTTTTGTAATGTTCAATACAGTCTCTAAATTGTATGAAAATACTCAATGAATATTAAACATTTTCATACAATTTGGGATTGTATTGACTACATTAAACATTTTCATATCATTTAGAGACTGTATTTAACATATACTAAAAATCTAGGATTACATTGAACAAATTAAAATATTAGGGACTACATTGCACATTGGGCCAAAGTTTATAAACTATATTTATCATTATCCCAAAAAGAAACAGACGCAACGGATAACAATCGTTCCTTGACATGACAATCGTTAGGGCAAACAAGAACATTTATTTTCACATGCTACTTAGAACTAACATCGCAAGTTGCCGAATTCACATGGTGTGATATCCAAAGTCACAAAATGTCAAACATATTCAAATCCTTCGAAACAAGATTCAAAAGGTTTTCTCTTCATCAAGCAAATGGTATAACACAAGTTCGAATTTTCCAGACATAATTTAAGTGCACTTTAAGTTCCACAGCCATCAACATGATAAGGAGCTACGAAAAATAGGCTCGACTTCTGTGAACATGAGCTGGAATCTCAAGAGTTAACATGTCACTCTATTTACCGCCAACCTTTGCCTGCCCACGGCCAAAAAAAGTACCTTCTTGATAAAAATGCAGTTGACTACAATTCTCATTCTCTGTTTTATCATAAAAATCAATGAATTAACCCAATGATACCATGACAGTAGCGAAATAGATTTACCATCCAAGCTTGTGCAGTTATTAGAGTACAGAAGAAGACCAACTGGTTCTATCATTCTTCATCAACTTCGAGTCCTGGTATGTATTCCAGACTGACATCAAAGATGACAGGACTATTTGCAGCCACCCTCGGCCTTCCTGGAGCCGAAGTGAGACCTTTTGGGAATGCCAACTGTTGAAGGAGCGAATCTCACCATCAGAACTAAGCTGACACCGTCATTTGTCAAACAGATTTTTGACTTGTCTTTAATAAACTTCACCAAAGGAAATAAAAGTACTTGTTTCTACATGTACGTTTTGCAAGACAAGCAAAGTATGACAATGAAAAGTTGCCAAATTGCTAGATGATAAAAATGTAAGTAGTCAAAAGGCCAAAATAAAATTCAAAGCCATAAATTTGCGCTCAACTTTCAAAACATTTAAAATAAGAGATGACATGCTAAAAGCTTTCCTTCCTTGAGTAATCCCTTTGGTGCATTTAACTGTTACTGCTAAACTACCGGAAAGTTCGATTCCAATCCCTTCCATAATCCAGATTGTTTTCATAAACCTGAATCCTCTGATTAATGAGGCAAATATACTAAATGAATTAGCATAGTTAAGTTCATCATAGTATTCAGTTTGGTTTCAAGATGTGAACGCTAATCAATTCCAGTGCCCACTATCTTTTCCTATAATTCAAAATTTCACACCAGAAGAAAAGAACAATTAACATGGACACCTCCGAACCCCTATAAAGAATGATTCAGCTGCTAGAACATTTCCTACTTTGGGAACCCTCCTCCCTACAGCTATTTCTCATTGAAAATCAGGCATTGTGAAATTGAGGAACTTACTGATCCAGGAATGTACAATCGACGCTTCCCTCCAATTTTCATACTGAGTAACCCTTCATCAAGTCCCTTGATCACCTAAGCCAGCGTTTCAACTGCTATTTGTCATTTGCAAAATGATAGGCATGGCATATCTACGGTCATGCTGCATGAATATGTAACTATCCATGCATGTGCGCACTAACACAAGCCTTTTAAATGTGTATGCTTGTTGTGTAATGCAGCAAACAACACCATTAGCTGGAGAGAGGTAGCAACTTTGACATTTGGGTTTCTTAAATCATCATGCGACAACATGAAAATTATAAAAGAGGTTACAATACTGGGCACTATAAATTCTACATATATGGCTCTTCTGGTTTAAGAAGAGCTTACTATCGATACTATATTAGATCGAAAGTACCAATAATTGGCCATAGGAATTAAAAAAGATAGATATACTGATTCAATTTGAACCCATTAAGTTTGCAAATTCTTTAAAGCTGATCCTACAAATGGGCACACGATTGTAATGGGCAAAGAAGCAATCCAAATTCTTCAGCACATGCTTGCACACATCTAGAACTTGGTGAATAAAAAAAACGCCTTCTTTATGAAAAGTAGATATCAACAGCAAAAATATTTCCTTCCCAAATTATTTAACCTTAAAAATCAAACTAAAAACTTCAAACTTGTGGGCATTAATATTATCAATATGCAGTTTCAACTGCAACAAACTTAGCCTGCACTTCCTTATTTATGCTAACGTCATTTCCAGATCAAATCATGACATTTAGAGTTGCCTAAGAAACGCAAAAGAGATGCTAATACATCATTTTGATATTCATTGTGATAAATCTTGGATTAAAACCACACGCATGAGGTAAGGTGAGGTTAAAAAATCAACCAGAAGACAACCTGGGTTGGAGGGATATTTGTAGGTTTGCAAATCAAAACCCAGTTCTCTCAAACCAATTGATCAAACCCAGATCATCATCAGCAATCCTATTACATAGTTGGGATGACAAGTCTTGTAAAGGAGAAAAGTACAAATCAAAAGGCAAGACCAAGATTAGTGCATCTTTGACAGCCAAACAAGATCATATATGTGTGATTCCTAAGATTAGCTTATTTTTTAGACTCTAGCAATCACAAGAAAGAATGATTAGCTACAAATGTTAATATTCCGACGACGTTTAACAGAACTAGTGCTCAACATGACACCCGTTCTATTTTCAGGAAAGAGGTGAACATAAAGAAAGATATATTCATACTCATTTTATGATCTGATGACCAACATGCAGTGTATAAGATATATGCAGAACACACCTGACCAGAGCCAACACGAAATATATAAAGCTGGCCTTTCTCCAATGAGCTGCAAAGTGAAGCATGAAAATGATTCTGAAGAGATCAAGATCTGTTGATGAACCTTATTAGAAACTTTAATCTAAAAATTAGGCTAATAGGTGGAGTGAGACTACATGATTATAAGACCCATAAAAATCTCATAGACAAGCAATGTGGGATACTTCAACAAAACTGTTGATAAGAGCACACAAAGTTATTGAGCACACTTAACTTTAGATTGGCATCAAAATGTCTTCAATCTCCAGACAAAAAGAAGCAACATAAACCTCAAAAACTGAACCTTGGCTTGATTGGTGCCTCCAAATTTAGCACCAGCATCAAGGAAACATCTGATATAAATATCAGATAATTTCTCCCTGTCCTACAGCTTTTTGGTGGTACATGCAAAGACAAGCACTTCCTAGTGAAAAGCATTGATGACCTCACGAATCCACATTACAATTTAGGCGTTGAAGAGAGTTCTTTCCCTTCAACGATCCCTAGCGTCCCTCCAAACACATAAACTACGTACTTCAATTGGCAACTAGGCACACACACCTTTTATTGTAGCAGATTGAACTCAATCCAGTTAAGAGGGAAAAATTTTCAAGATTTCAGACAGCAGCTTCTAACATTAAAAAAAGATTGTTGTCCATAGAAGATTTCGAAGATAAATTGATAGACAGCAGCAAAGGAATGATTCGCATACCTGTCAAATATTTGCCCAGATGGAACCATAGCAACATAATTAGCAGCTACCTAAGGGTGGTGATATTAACATGAAGAAAGTCAATTTAAGAGGATAAGTTTCTAAGATAAGCAAGCTATTAGTCAACATGAAGCATCACTAAATTTGGAAAGTTCTCACCCTGAAGTTTTCCAAAATTTAATGTCAAATGGCTAGGCAGCACATATTGATTCAAAACCAGCATGTGACTAAAACATTCCAAGCCAAAATGGGAGAGGAATTACCAACAGCTTAATATTTAAATGGATTCTTTTTTAACTCAGTACTCAATCAACTCAGACAATTTGATCCGAAGTAAACTAAATTATGCTGAAACTCCGATGGTTTTGGAAACATGTAAAAAGAAACTGCTATCATCAAAAGGAAGAAAAGAATATTAATTACCTATCCGTGTTATGTACTAAGATAATTAGGCCTATCTCATGCATGTGCCCTAATTAGAGTGTAGACAAATCTCATGAATCATTCCTATCAACATCATTATCAAATGTTAGACTAAGGAAATTCTGGTCAGCCTTACTAGTACAGTTAAGACCCTCTGGAGAGAAGACATGTAGCAATTACATATGTCAGAACTTTAAGATTCCAATGATGGCAATTCATTCATAAATATTTTTGATGAAGGAAGGTAGAAGAACCAATTTGCAGAAGAGGTCACTGACTTGGAATCCAATAGGTGGACTAGGGCCTTCGCCAACTTTTATATCCTTATACTGCAGACCAGATTCTGTGGTTACCATTGGCACCTTCATGGCAAAGAAGATTTCAAACTTAAGAATGACCATTAAATAGAAAGAAAAAGCAAATAAATAAGTCAATGATCATAATCACCCCGATATCACTACTTGATTTCAAACATGCACTTATATGCCAAAGCAATAGCTGCCTAGTATGTTGTCCTACTCTAGACTTTGATATGGCAAATTACAATGCAACAGACTAAATCTTTTTGGATGATTTCCACAAGTTAAAAGATTGTCACAGCACACTGGGATTCTAGCACTTTTTCCCAAATTCCAAAACACCGCATTACGTCGAAGGGAAAGTTCAATAACAAGACCCTCTATAGTGGATCTGTAATTTATATGAAGCCCCAAAATATTCCACAGCAAAACCTATCAGCCGATAAGATTTCCTACAATAACTGCATACGAAATTTGTAGCAATAACTCCAAAAAACATCTTAGATAGTAGGCTATGCCATCTCAAGATTCAAGTCATCTTGAATTTGTTAAAAAATAAGAGAAGAAGGAATGTGATCTCACCATACATTTTCAAGCTCTTTCTCACAAGTACTGTCACATAATTTGGGCTTTTCCTCTGGTGGTAAGCCAGCTCCAATCACATTGAATGATTTGATGAACAAACTAGATAGTCCACACAGCAATCCAATGGCATCCCGACGTTTGAGTGAGCTTAGATGCCCATCGCATTTCACTAGATTTGAAACTTTGGGTACTGCACCAGAACACCGCACAAATGGGCCTCCAAGTCTTCTCCCAGCATTGCTTTGGCAACTTGTACATGATGTCTTACCACAATCCAAACCTAACAAAATCTCAACTCCTCATCAAATCTGGTGCCCACAAATAAGTACACAGGAAAAAATCTAGAAGAAATTCAGAGGAATATTATTCCATTTCATGCAAAAAATAACAGCCAATTAAAGCTAATCAACCCCAACAACTCCATCCAGCTTCTTTTGGGGGGTAACTCTTGTTTTTCTTTTTTTTTGGTCGAACAGGGGTAACTTAAAAATAAGAGTGCCACGCTTCAATCAGCAGTTCAGTTTGAGCTCAAAGTTATTTCTATCAGAACAGCATATTTACCTCAATAAGTAGTGGGAATCTAGCTTCCTTCACTGCCTGTTATTCAGACCCTTGTCAAACTGGCGACATGACCCACAAAAATGTCAACCTGAGTCCTAGAAATGCAAAATGTAAATTCAAGCAATGTAGGCCGACCCAACTGCTTAAACTCGGTCGACTTAAGGTAGATTCAAAAGGGACTCAATCGAACTCCAGCATAACGTCCCAAAACATCCACCAGCCATATGGTCAACGAGACGCTTATGTGTATTCTTCTCAGAGCAAGAAACAATGTCAACTGTCTCCACAGGTTGATTAAGTCATCGCATGAGATGACATGACTGCACCGAAATGCCCAGTATCATCACGAAAGTTCTCACTCGCAAGTTCGCGTAATAAAGTCTCCATGGGCATACATATGGTGAGCACTCTCGACCATTCAAGATACCTCGAAGCTTGCAGATCAGTGAATTGAGGATTATTGACAATAACCTTGAACGATTCCAGAAACCCAACACAGGACAAACAAAAAGAACGAACGGAAACAGAACACAATGAGAGAGAGAGAGAGAGAGAGAGAGAGAGAGAGAGAAGGTAGTGGAAGATTACCAGGAGCAGGAGAAGGAAGGAAGAGAGAGGAAACAGAGGAAGCGGCCATCATCCCTTCCTTTGTGGAAAGAAACTGAGAAGAGTAACGTCCCTCCCCCTCTGGATAACGATATCTTCTCGCTACTTTGTTTTTTTTGAGTAAAGTCTTCTCGCTACTTTGTTTAAGTTTTAAAAACCAAAAAAAAAAATTATATACAAAATATATATCTTTACATATGGCCATAATGTGATAAAATTTTATGAGATAAGTATAAAACTTATCACCAAAGTGCGATTGAATATTTAAATTTAAAAATATATATAATTAAATTTTAAAACTTGATGTAGTCAAGTCTTTTTGTTAACTTTATCCAATTTGACCAATAAAAAATACTAACGTGGCTTTTGTTTATTTTCACTCCCCTATGTGACGTTAAATTTAACTCAAGCACTAAAACCATCTCCTTTTGATCTCAATCCTAATTTTTACACTAAATCTTAATTAGAGTAGGATAAAAAATCCTAAAGTTTTCCCAAAAAAAAAAAAAAAAAAAGACAAACTAAAAAAGACTAAAAGTTGGTTGAGTGTTGGTTGTAGTAGCTGTGTTGATTGAGAGTCTCTTCTTCATCGATGATGTCGAGAGTTAGAAACCCGCAATTGCTAGCATTATAAGTAGAGGCCATGGTGTTGGGATTCTGTCCTAGTCTCCCCTGAGGTATAGCAAACCGGCCCTTTGGTGTCATCCGAGCACGGGGGGCTCGTGATGGAGTCCTTGTTACCAAAAAAATGTAGGCTAAAAGTTTTTAAAAGAAAAAAACAAGACAAAAAAAAAAAAAACCCACCATCAAAAGGAGGGCTAGGCCCTTTGCCTGTGGCTGTTGCCTAATCACAAGTGAGGTGTCAGCATTTGTCAATAGAGTTGCCATTGCCTAAGTAGTATTAACACAATACAAACACGTGACACGTGACACGATATGAGATGTAATTGCTACATCGATAGAAATTGAGTGAAATTCCATCTAGATACTCGATTTTTATTTTTTTTTAATTTAATAGGTGTTTCACTGGTTTTGGATCTCATAACCAAATATTTTCTGACAAGTATCATATTTTGATTTTTATTAAAAGAGACTTAGGTTTTGTGTCAATTTTGAACAAAGATGGTCAAATGCAAATGAGACTATACACTTTATAATCTCGAATTCAAAGAAATCGCTGACTTAACACGAGCTTAATATCAACAATAGTTGATAGTCAATATCAAAACCTAATCAGTGAGGTCGGTTAAACTCACTTTAACATAATAATAAAAGGCCATTAAAATTAAAGTGGTTTATACAATATGGAAGATGCTTCAATAGTACTAAATATTAACAAGATGCCTAAAAAGCATTGCTCTCTACTAAGTTCGATGACACGATGTTGGAATCTAATCAACAACGCTAGACAATGAGAATAATACCTAGTAGACACTACTCCTAAATAGATATGAGGACACAACGTCAAAATCTGATTGATGATACTAGACAGTGATAACAACACCTAGCGCACACTACTCATATATGTGTATGAGGAGACAACGTCATAATATAATCGACAAGATGGACAGAGGCAACAACACCTGGTGAACACTGGTCTAAGATGTGTATGAGGATAAAACGTAAGAATCTAATTGATGACGTTGGATAAAAGCAACAACACCCGGTGAACATTGTCCTAGATGTGTATGAGGACACAATGTCGAAATCTAACCGACAATGCTGGATAGTAGCATCAACATCTAACAAACACTATTTCTAGGTGTGTATGAGGACACAATGTCAAAATTTAATCAACGTTGTTAGACAGAGGCAACAACACTTAACCAACATTGTTCCTAGATGAGAATGAGAACACAACATCAAAATCTAATTGATGATGCTAAATAATGGGTTAGCCCTAGAATTTAATCGACAACACTGCCAAGATATAGACATTCACTGAAATTGAATCTATGATAGGAATTTTAAGCTAGGCTAGACTACATAAGGCTGAAAGCAAGATAAAATAATTTTATGTATGTTTGAGGGGGCTCTTTGTTAGATTGCCTGCAGGCCAATCTAGTAACCGTCAATAATCAGTTACTTCCTCCTCAGGAGTTGCCCTACGTTCTATGTCGACCCGCCTTATTCATATTTAGTTTCTGACCTATTCAACAACATTTTCGCAGCTTGTCCAACAAGTATTAACTACTCCTCTTGAGTTTGGCGCTCTTTTAACCGTTCCTCTACTATCAATGTTATATCTTCATTAATGACCCTTGGCTTCAACACATGACAACCAATTGCTTCATTATGAAATCATACGTCTTTGCTTGTATGTTTGTTGAAATTCAGCCCAGGGTTTCTCAAAGTCCTTGACTATTCTTTATTTTCATAACCACTTATGGACAGAGCTGATGTAGATTATGGTCCATATAAGGCCATGAGGGCGATTTTAGAATTTTTTGTCCCTCATGACCAACACGTGTTTGCACGGATATTTTTGGGTGTCAACAACAGGTGAATGCATTAGGCTTTCATTTATTTACAGTTAATACTTTTCAGATAACTAATTTCACACCAGATAAATGCCAATCAAATTCCAATCTCTGGTGGAATCTTGCAAAATACATTTCCTGTAGGTGCCAATTTTTTTTTTCCATGTCCTTTTACTTTCCGATTTCTTGTGAATTAATCCTTATTTGATTCATAATTTTGAGAAAAGGGTGTTGGTAAAAATGGCTAACGGCACTTGTTCAACATATCCAATGATAAATATTCACAAATTTCAAATGACTGACTGCACAAAACACGAGTAAAGCATGGCAGTGGAAAAAAAGAAAAGGAAAAAAACGTAATTTTAGAGTCATCTTCGTAGGTTCGAGCATGAACAACTGCGGAGTGAATCTCTGCTCCTCTACGATTCAAGTCATCGTTGCCCGTTTCCATGTTGCACAGTAGAAGGCAAGAAAGATCGGCCAACTTAATATAATCGATCTTCCATCTTGATGCAGGGTTTTAACCCAAAGGAAAAAAGAAAAAAATCAAAAAGAATGGGGAAAATGATCTCCCTGCCGATAATACCAGCATCCGAACAACAACTGCTCCTAAATCAACCTCAGCAATGGCGGCCCACGCAGGCTCAGTTTCAATTGGGGCAACCCACGACGGGTCAACCATACCAAAGTGGATTCCCTATCCACTCTTTTTGGACCAGGCCAAAATTCCTCATCGCTTTCTCCGTGGGCCACCAAAGTCACGATGGAGGTCCGCCAGCCACGAGTGGGGCAAACCCAACCATCGCGAGAGAGCGAGACGGGCGTTCAAGCAAATCGGGTACGGGGCACAATAACTACCCGGAAATGTCAATGCGGGGTATCCATTCGGGTCGAGCGAATCGGGTCAAGGGACGAATCCCTACCCGAATTTCGCACTGGGTTTTCTATCCGTTCCAGCGGCGGCATTCACTAGACGACCAGAAATAGGCGATCCTCTGTTTGTCTCCACCGCCGACGGACCGGAACTTCGACTGATAAACCAGCAACTTACCGGACCAGAGACATATTCGAAGTGGTCACAGGAGCTCCGGCGGGCATTGGTGACAAAAGACAAAGACGGATTTCTTGATGGAACAATTTCCATCCCGCCGATGAACGTGCCATTTTCAGTTTTATTCCCTGCGCCCACATGAGATCGACCCCCCCCGTTGTCTCTTTGGGTTGATGATTTGGCAATCAATCTTTGAAATTCTCCCCCACCTAAAGCGACGCCTTAAGCGCTCTCACCTCGGAGTCTTTCGCTTGCCCGATCGCATCTTTCCTTTTAATCCATCGCCTTTATCAAACATTAGCAATTCTTCCGTCTCCCATGTCACTTGGTCTTTCCATTCTGTACTTGCCAGCTATATGGCTCTTGAACCACAACTCCTTCCTCAGTTCGGCTATATCCATGTTGCCCAACAAGTCCTCCACTTCCGGAAAAAGCACATGAACTCAAATCATCTCAATTTGAGTTGGGGTAGATCGCTCCAACTCCACCTTTGGGTCCTCCAAAGGTTGTGCCTTCACCCTCAACTCTTGGCCTTTTATCCATTCATATCACGAAGACAACTTTGGTCTCCATCAACCCAAGGGTCATCGCCACCATTAATGGGCATTTTGGGTACTTTAGTTCTCATATCTCATATGAATCATGGTATCCATCCTACCAAAGAATTCTAAACTCAAAACAAGATCGTTTTCATCGAGCAAAATTACCTCAATGAAGAATTTGCCTTTCCAATCACTGATGTGTAACTCCAAGTCCCGAATGATGCCTACAGCCAGTACATCATATGAGTTGATCACCCATAACCTATGTCTAGTTGGCTCCACTCGAAGTCTTAAGCCCTTCTCCACTTTGTTTGACATGAACATGTTTGACGCCCATGTCAACCAAGGTATAGAGTTCTGTGTTATTAATCTTGACTTCCATGAATGGCAAACTCATACTTGTAGGTTTCTTGGGTAGTTCTCGAGTCTTGATGGAGTTGAGAAGATTCAATGTCCCAAGCTGCACTTCTTTCTTCTCTTGCTTTGGTTCCCCGTCCTTCTCCTCGCTTCACATTGCTGAAAGTTTACCCTTCTTTGGGAAATCCCAAGCAAGGCATGGACCTTCGCAAAAGAAGCACTGATTCTCATACACTTCTCCTTGTGGCATCGTCAACTTGCCACTCAGATGCTTTCCTTGCTCATCCCATCAATCATGAATAGCTTCCTCTTCCTCATCCTTGTCATGGTGGTGATCCGTCCTCCACCTTTTCCCTTGGACTTATGAGCTTTGAACTAATGGAGAACAATAAAAACAACTCAGCTATGGTAAGAGCTCTCGATAGCTCTTTCACTCCTTGGCTTTCCAATTCCAACTTTGCCCATGGCTTGAGGCCATTGTGAATGCAAGTAGTGACTCAAACTCGGTCATATCTGGAATCTCCAAGAATAGCTTGGAAAACTCTGCACATGCTTGCAGATATCTCTCTTGTGTGAGAGACGGCGTGGTTTACTCCGGGCTTCATTCTTGTCATTGACCAAGAAGAATTGCTCGCAAAAAGCAGTGACGAAGGCAAACCATTGAATGATCAGTTTGGCACCCCGCCTTCCATCCTGTTTCGCCACCAAAGCTGCATTAGTTAAGTATATAGCAGCAATTTGTACCTTAGTCTCATCATCCTTGATATATCATGGCATTGAAGTGTTGCTCCATGCCCTATATGAAGTTGTCCCCTTCTTTGGTGGACCGATCTCCCTTGAACTACTTTGGTTCTGGAGCATCCACCCTTGGACTTGGCATCATGGTGACCACTCCTCATGCCATGGCCTTTTTGCAAGCCTTGAGTTCATCTTTGGCCATCTCTAGCTCACCTACCATAATTGACTTGTAAGCTTTGAATTCATGCTAAACAATCTCGAGCTCCTCTTGAAGGTCACCCTGTCAAGATCTCGAGGGCATCACCTCTTTCGTGCAATGTCTAGGTGATTGCATTCAAGGCACCTGAGAAATCTCCACAGAGTGACTCTTTGAGCTAGTCAATTTGTTCCCTCACCTCCTCGCAAAACTTGTCCATCGTTGATTTCATCTTGGTGAGTCTCTCTTTGAAGGAATACACGAAATCCTTTGAGGAAGCCCTCTTAGCCCTCACACGGGTGTCCTTCTCTTGGGCCTTCTCACCAACATCAGCAATAGTGGTAACCACTTGTTCCAACATTTTCTCAAACGCCTGGTATGTAGCCACTAACTTCTCTCAATCGTCTTCTCGACAACTTGCTTTGATATTACTTGTCATAGGCCGATACTTGAGATCGCAAATCCTGCAACATTTAGGCTCTCTTTAGCTTGATCGCCTCTTACTTGGATGCCTAAGTAAGCCTTTGCCCAAGGATTAATCACTTTGCCCCCC
Source organism: Eucalyptus sideroxylon (assembly GCA_014182405.2). NCBI lineage: Eukaryota > Viridiplantae > Streptophyta > Magnoliopsida > Myrtales > Myrtaceae > Eucalyptus > Eucalyptus sideroxylon. The sequence continues at coordinate 26,953,124 of CM024550.2, forward strand.
CGGATCATAGAGAGAGAAGTGTTCAAAAAGAGAAACTCTGGAAGAGAATGTAATTCTATTACTCCAATATATGAGGATACAAATGAGGGGGAGGGCACCCTGTTTATACAATAATCCTTCTAAATACAGTTGCTGGTCTCACCTCTCAATCTAATGGTGGGTATCAATTCTCACAAGTTAATATCACATACCAGTCTAATGGTGTAGATTTGCTCCCACCTATCGATCTAACAGTAGAGAGATTCAATCCCAATCTCGACCGATCCAAATAATAGAGATACATCTTGATGGATACAAATCCCCTTGTCGCGATCCAATGGTGGAGATCAAGTCCCACCTGCCGATGTTGTTGCTGGAGGAGGCAACGTGGGTCAAAGGCAGCGATGCTTGTCAGAGAGGAGACTGCTGATATTAGAGAGGGGGAGAGAGAGAGAGAGGAGGGGGATTAGATTTGGGTGTGGTTTAGGTTAATATGTTTACTTTCGGTTTTCTTGTTGGAGATGTAAATTGTAGATTTCCAAAATTAATCACGCAAATTAATATGGAGAGGAAATTTGAAGATCATTTTTTAAGCCAAAAGATTAATACGATCATATTACCATACATTCATGACATGCAACATAGGCACAGTAGGAAATCACATGACTATGACGCTAATTCACTTAATCTCGTGGCAAAACCAATTAGGCAAATCTGAAATATAACTCGGGAAGAAGGTAAATATAAGTGTGCATTTAAAGTTCAGAACAATAAAAGAAGCAGCCCCATAAATAGCTTCAGTAAATTAACGAGTTCCCATGCTATCTAACGTACACGAAACAAAGACCTATAACTCATCCAACAACTCTTTGACTTATTCCAACAAAAACAGATAAACCCGCCGCGCCAGTGTATATTAATGATTTTCAGCTCCCCGTTTGAGGACGACATACTTCCATCTATGAACATTGTGGATGCTAGTGACTTCGAGTAAAACGATCCATCTAGACCGTAGCACCAGTTAATTCCTTTGCAGGTGCTGCCAACACCATTTTCTGAGGCTGTTAGAATACAGGGGCAAAAGAATCCGAAAACAATGTGAGTCAAGACGAGCATTGGGAAATGAATCATCATCCAATACTATTGGAAATGCATAAGAACATCGAAGTGTGCAGGAGGACCAATATGCTGGAGGCAGATCAAAGCTAATTAAATATTCTCACGAGTGAATTTCGTACCAAATTATATGCAGATATCTAGGTTTGGATCTAAGTACAATATTTGATTGGAGATAGTTGTTTTTTACCCAGACAATGGCGAAGAATGGTTGGCTATGCTCAAAACAGAATGTCGAGGGTCAGGATTAGCCATCCCAATTCAACAGAGTAGCAAATTACTAGATTCATGTCTGGTCATAATGCTCTGAATTTTCCAAACCCTTACCTCCCTTAGCTCGTCCTCATGCTTAGGAATAAAGGCAGTATCCACCTTGCCATTTCTGAAATCCTTCAGAGTAAAAGAAACCAAATTCAATAGCTTCATACTGACTAAAAAAAATTATGACCAGTCAGACGATCCTATCCAGGCAAGTATAAGATGTGTGCAAACCTCAATGTCAAGGATAAGTTTGTGGTAGTCGATGGTTGTGGGAACTCCTGCAGTGAATAGAAATTATATTTGGATAAGAGATATATTGATTTGCAACCTAACCGCTCAGTATTCCTCAAAAGAATCGCAGATGAAGGTTATTCTTCCAAATTGGACCAAAAGGACAACAAAAGGAGATGTGGAAAATAATACTTCAGTTGGAGCTCAGAGCTAACAAAACTGTGCTTACCTGTTATGATAGTGTCATCGAGGGCCCTCTTCATACGCTCAATTGCTTTTTCCCTTGTAGGACCCCATACTATAAGCTGCAGTGACCATGTAAAGATTATAGGAGAAAACATGTAAATCATCATGCAGAAGCATACATTTAGAGATACTAAACGCCAAGTTTGAGTACTGAAGAGCAATGAATAATATCAACAAATAAGAGTCATCTATTAAAGCTAAGAACCCAACTTCAAAGACTGTCTCGCTATCATCTTTATAACACTAGCCCTTCATCTCATGCAATGCACAGAGCTCTTCTACTGAGCCTAAGAATGAAGACGTCAGTGTCAACAAACATACTGCTAATCAATTCTCATTTCTCACTCTTTCCATTTCTTCTCACTCCTGTGACATACTCAATAGTTAGAATATGTTAAGCCTTCATTATGCTGGATATTCATGATTTTTATCCATGTTAAATTCAAGATTGCAAGCAGAATCAAATTTTTAAGGGATAATTGCAAGAAGCCTTCTAAGGTTTGCACTTGCATATCAAACACTGTCCTCACTTTAAAACTTATGCATCTCTCTCCTCCACTATCTCTCCTACTGTCACCAGCTGTCCGCCAGGCCCCCCTGCTGTCCCCGATTATCACCAACCTCAGACTTGAGGCCAGTAACAATCATTGCCATAGATACGGTTGCAACCCAATCTGGACCAGATCCTGGTACGGTGGAAGAGCAGAGAGAGAGGGGCAAGAGATGGTTATACAGTTTGGGGGTAAATGTTTCCTTGTACTTTGGAGGAGATTCAAATTTAGTATTTTAAAATTGAGATTTGTTTTTTTTGGTACGTAAACTTCAAGATGCTTTTTGTAATTTCCCATTTTTTAGTTGATCATCCTAATCAATAAACTGGGGGAAAAAGAACCTCGTGATTACAATGCATAGCAATGTACGGTAAGAAGATTTACTATCTAAAGCAAGATGCTTTGAACATAAGACCCAACAACAGAACCACTGATTGGCTTCCCATGCCATAATCTCACAAAACAATAACAGAGAGGGACAACATTTTGACTAACCTTCCCAAGCAAGGAATCATAGCTTGGAGGAACCACATAATCTGGATATACATGGCTATCCATTCGAACAAAAGGACCTCCAGAAGGCAAGTATGCTGTTATTCTCCCTGGTTTTCAAGAGAGGAGAAAATTTATGATCACGAGTTAATTTTTATATAGAGAAATTCATAAGAAAATGAGTGAAGGAAATAATATGTCATGACCAAAAAACAAAAAAGGTATGAAACTCTAAAATGACTGAGGATTTAAGCCAACAACCAATATTATCAGATAAAACTCTAAATCTTGCAACTCAAGTTGATTTAAGGCCTTAACAGTATGAAATGTCAAACAAATGAATAAAAAACAAAATTGCACAGCAAGTCAATAGGTGTAGCTAGTGCCCAAAAATGCACAAAAGTTTCGTCAAATATTGATAGAAATATGTTTCTGCAGATTAGTTTTCTAATAGCAGAAGCCGTGATTATTGCAGTATCAAAGTTGGTAGCAGCAAAAGTGGTGATAGGCTTGTGGTCCATCAAGGTAAATGTGGAGACATGGCAGTGATGGCAGTTGCACCAGAGTGGTAGAAGGGGTGGGCTAAGAAAATTCCTTTGAAAATAAAAGTTAATCAAACGTGTTTGAATTGAGTTTGGGTTGGGATTGGTTTTGGGTATGCTGTGTCATGCATATTATTATATTCAAAAGAAAATGGGAGAATGTGAATTAAATAGGTCTTTCCACCCAAATCCCTTGCCAACTCTACTTATTTATATGTATCTCTGTCATGACAAAATAATTTTTGCTTCACCAAACCTTGTGAATCGATTCGACTCATGATCCACAAAACATAGAATTAAGATTTTGATTCGCGATTCATATCCTAATAGGACGACTATGACTACAAACTACAAAGCTTTGAATCACATTCTAAACTAGTAACGGAAAAACTACATGTCTCAGTCAAGCAAGGAAATTCTGTCAATCAAATCATGAATTCTGACGGAATGCAATCAAGGGAGGAACAAACCTATAATAAATTTACACCCATTAAGAGCTTGGACCTATGAAAAGTGGCAATGGTACTATAGATTTTTTGTGCCCGTGAATGCAAGATATTCACACCATTGCCCCAACATTAATTGCAGAATATCAACGGTACCTGGTCCAGGCCGGAATCCTTTAAATGCATCCTCAGCATTGATACGGCATTCTATTGAATGTCCTCTGAGAACAATATCTTCCTGCAAACAGAAAAAATGTAAACAAGGACCACAAGTCAAACTTCAGCAGCCTATTGGCTCTAAACTTTCTTTACCTGTTTGTAGCGGAGCTTCTCTCCCATTGCCACGCGAATTTGCTCCTCGATCAGATCGACAGAAGAAATCATTTCTGTTACTGGATGCTCAACCTGAACATGGAGTCCACCATAGAAAGAAAGGGAATTCCATTAATATTTCTAAAGATAAACAGCATAGACCCTCAACACTGTACCTGAGAAAATAAGAACAGCTCTCACCTGGATTCTAGTGTTCATTTCCATGAAGTAGAAGGATCCTCTTTCATCCAAAAGGAACTCAATTGTCCCAACACCAATGTACCCAATAGATGCTGCTGCCGCAACAGCTGCATCACCCATGGCTTTTCTCAACTCTGGGGTCAATGCTGGGGAAGGTGCTTCTTCCAAAAGCTTTTGATTCCGCCTCTGCTCGATAAATCATATTTATGAGATTCATAAGATTAAAGCTAGAAGCAAACAAAATCTACATCTTTGTAAAGGATCTCAGACTTATATATGTTTGTTAATCCCCTCTCCTGTTAAAGCCTCGTTAGGGGATGAGACCTCATTGAACATCCAACAATCACAAATTGCAAACTTATATGGTACACAGGGTATGTTGGGATCTTAACATGCTCATGGCAAAGAATAGACGGATGGACCATCTCTTGAAGATGATATTGTGTGTCCTCTCATTTTTCATTAGAGTTGCTTTTGTTTTGACCATGGCATGCTAATTCTGTCCTAATGTTAGAAGTTATTTTTCCACATAACAGGAAAAGACTTAGTTTGTTGCTGCTGCTTTTATACTAGTTTGTTTCACCAAATAACACAGAGCAAGATCAAGCATCACATCAAAACAACTTTGACCTTTAGAAAATTTTCACTCATTCAAGGAAAGAAATGCATCCACAGGTTACGTGGATTTAACTCCAGTTTAAGGGTGAAAATTTGCCAGTTGACATCAAACATACTTCACTGCCCTATAAATGACACAAACACACATGAACAGCATGAAGGGTGCTAGAGAAGGGAGTGAAAGATGCAATTTTTATAATTTCCTGGACTACTTTTATGACAAGATTAATTATGATTAGAAGGAAATCCCAAACACATCCACCCTGACATTGTATACATGTACATAGTCACATTGGCATATTATATCTGAACTACATATATTATCCTATGAACAGCCAGTGAAAGATAATAAAGAACAGTAAATGACATTAGAAAACATTGGATATTCTTTACTTCCAAACTAGAATGTTGTATGGATGTTTTCCATGAGAACCAAAATATAAAACATGATACCCAGCTACAACCATATCAACAGATTACCAAATTTCACCTAGATACACATTAAGCAGCTATGTCAGAAGGAAAGTTCAGCCCACTACAGTTTTTAATAATCAGACATTACCTTGATTTGAGATTATTTGTTATGAAGATTTCTCTCATATTTGGGGTGAAATCATGCAACCCAGAAATTTATGACAAGAACTTCTTCCAACCCAAGATCTAGAAGTATATGTTTTGAAAGTATAACATGCCAATGAGTGAATACACTCTCTAAACATTAGAGAGTCCAATAAACATCACTTACTAGAAAAATTCAATAGTAAGACTTCCTAATCAAAAGTGAGAACTTATGACTAATAAAGAAGGCACTCAATATTTGAAGACTTGCAATTTAACCAATCTAACCACCATATACTTTCCCAATGCTTCTAATGTTAGGTACACTTCAATATATGTTTTAGGGCCAAGATACCATTTGATATTTGATACAAGCATGATCAATTTTGCGATATCGTGCACCTTAAATTTCACAAATATGACACAATTAGGATTGAGCACTGCCCTGCTTCACATTGGGAATCTGCCAGAACCAGCCTGGCTGGTCCAATACCTGAGTAGGTTTCTAATGTCAGCCTCGGAAGGTGGTTCTACCTTGAAATTGAACAGGCTAGGCCACCTTCCAAGGTAACACCGAGTTTTTATACTGGTTTTAGATTATGTTGTGGCTTAGTTAAAGTTTAGTGGGGAAGCCTATGGTAGGAATTCACAGCCCTATGCCGTAACTTTTGATCAAGGTGGAAGTGACCTGCACTCATTCAATAATTAATTTAGAGGCCCACAATAAGGTGCCAACATCAGAAGGCAGTTGAGCATTTTTTGGCCTAAACATCAACTATTTTACTCACTTTAACATTATTTTTTCAAGTTTACATAGATAATTAACTATCTTGGACCTGACTTGCTTTATACAGAAAATTTTCTGCCCATTTGTTTAAGTTAGGCCTTGATTAACATAGATTTGAAATTGAAAGTTAAAAAGATAGGGAGGATCTGGTGCTTTTCCTGTTCCAGAGTCCCGGCCTAGAACTGGCCCCTCCATGAACATGCTCACCCCTGAACACAACTGAATTGCAATGAGAAATGTAGCCAGCAGTACCTGGATGCTGCAATCACGCTCCCCAAAGTGAACAACATTGCCATATTTATCAGCTAGAACCTGAAGAGAGCCATGTAAAGCAGTCAAAATTGGATCAAAATCCACAAATACAATCAAAGAAATAGATATTAGATGTACCACCACTCACTTTTTTATCTTTGGTGCTCAAAGACAAAAACACTCACATGCAGCTGCATATTCTACAACTAAATTCCATAATGTGATCATTTCCAGCAAGCCTTGTCAAAGTTTAAAGACAGCAATTACCTGGAACTCAATGTGCCTTGGATTAAGAATACACTTTTCCAGATAAACTCCATCATTGCCAAATGCAGCCCCAGCCTCACTCTTAGCTTGCTATAGAACACAGCCAGAGCAGGCCCAACATCATCAGAAGATCAATAAAACACAGCAGGATAAAAGAATTAACATTGAATTTGATAAGAAACAAGATCTGAGATTGTCCAAAGATAGAACCATGGGGACAAAACTAGTAATGCAATGAAACATAAAGTCCAAAAGGTATAGCATAGCTCCATGTTTTTATCAAACTTGCTTCAGGTCATCTCCTGGATGCTGCTAAAATAATCAACAATGCCCTCAAAGTAATCATCTCATCAAAGTTAGATCTATGAAAATCGTGTCTAGTGGACATTATTAGCGCACTGTTCTTTTCATTCTTTTCTTTGACTTGTGATGATGGCCATATATACAGTCACAAATAGAAAGCCAGGAAATGGATCAGAAAATGGATTTTATTGTCTGTTCATCAAATGGTACAATCACATAGCTCCCAACCAAAACTGATAAATGATAAAGGTCAGAGCATCAATATATATATATAAACTTCCATTTCCTATAGCAGATTTACTTAGAATAAGTAGTAGCCAACAATTAAAATCAGAACTGAGAACTATGCATCCACAAGAAAGATGGAGCAGACAGAAATAATACCTGTAACAACTTTACAAACTCATCAGGCTCTTTAGCAAGACGCATTCCACGTCCTCCACCACCTGCTGTTGCCTGCCTTGATCACATGAGAAATTAGCATAAAAGAATCCATCTTACCCACAAGTGGAGTTTTCATGCTTAGATTTGCAGAGGAAAAGGAAAAGGTTGAAGTGTCCAGACCGTAAAAATAAAGTTAATTTTTTGTGACATTTAACCTTCAAACATTAAATTCACTTCCCTTCTTTCAGAAAGTAAAAGAAGCATTAACAGATGACATACCCACACGACCATCATGTCATGTTGACATGGGCACTTGGTGGCTAAAGGGCAAGTCCCAGTAACATAAGGGCACAGTATGTCCATTATATATTAGCATAAGGAAGCACCGCCTTTTATCAACAAAAAATATCAAGGAACTATTCTAGCACATGAACAGGAAACTCTAAAGAAAAACAAAAGACGAACTGGCAATATTACGCTTTTTTAGCAAAAAATCAAAGCATGAAATGCAGAAGCCTTTGAAAGCAACTAAGAGTGAAGAAGATTAAGATTCTCCAAAAACTGAGTATATTATACTTAGACCAAGAAATTTACCTTAATCATCACAGGATAACCAATCTCTTGAGCAAGCCGGATTCCTTCCTCTGTGCTCTGCAATAACCATCAAAATTAATCTTATCTTACTAATGGGAACTTTGAAGAATAGCTGCAAATGCATCCCACAGTAGCTGCTATGAATACCTGCAACAACCCATCACTTCCCGGAACGGTGGGAACACCAGCATTTTTCATTGTTTCTCTAGCAGTTGATTTATCACCCATCACTCGGATGCTCTCAGGCTGCAAGATGCATGCAAGAACTTAGGTGTAGAAATGAGATAGCACTGTAGTAATGGTGAGGTAACCCATCCTGTTTCTAGAAGGTCACGGTTGCAAGTAATGGAAACAGCCTCTTTAAAGAAGTGCAAAGGAAGGGGTGTGGACAGTAGACAACCCTTACAGAGGAGGGAGCCCATGGGCTAGAATGCATTTCTATAACTATGTAACTATGTATGTATATATTTTTTAATTCTATGTCGGTTCTCTTCAAGAGTCCACAATCTCTGTGACAACTAAATACCAAAGAGTGAGGTGTATAGAAGTTCTTACAGTTGCTATTCCAATATAAGTAGTGTAAAAAACGAATTGCCCTGAAGAAAATTAGTGAAGCCAATGGATACTACATTTGCAATGCAATAAAAACTGAGATTAAACATGCTTTATAGAAAGGCTTTGTAAATATTGTGCACCACTTAGTGATAAAATCGACCTGAAGTTTCTATAATCTGAACAACAGCATGCTGTGGTCAGTTCTTAGTTCTTAAAAAGTATCCTATCACTTATAATGGTCAATGCTCAACAGTTGAAGAAATTTTTCAATCAATTCAGGAGCTCAATTGGGATCCCTTGGGAAATTTAAAGTTACTGATGGAATGTTTCTATGAGCCATGCATAACCAAAAAAAAAAAAAAAAAAATGCCCACTGCTTTTTCATTATATTGGTGGAATAAGTGCCTCAATCCCATTAGTCGAGTCATTAACTAAAATCTTTCAGAAGTCACAACACAAAATTACTTGCAAATCAGAAATTACTTGCAAATCAGAAATAAGCTTCTTAAAACATAGCAATTCTGAAACATTCTACCATGAAACTCCTCATAAATTATACTTACATTAGGTCCAATAAAGTTAATGCCATGCTCTTTGCACATCTCAACAAATACTGCATTTTCAGAAAGGAAACCATATCCAGGATGAAGCATAGTGCAGCCACGGCTGATGGCAGCAGATAGAACATTCGGGATCACTAAGTACCTGTAAACAGTGACACAGCACCATTGGTCTCATGCAGGCATTTGGTTGGTGTAAAAGTTTGAGAACTATGATCAACTTCTTCTTCTTCACACAACTTTATGAAACTCAAAAAGAAAAAAAAAATTCTTTAAGAAATTAGCAGATATGATATTAGATAATGTGACTCCATAGATGTTTCAACAACTTCCGTCATACAGAGCTTCCAAATATATAGCTAACCAGCTGCATAGTGAGCATGCTATCAAAAAGCTCATGCAAGGTGAAATATGACAGTGTTTTCAGGATGCCAGGTGCCTAGCTACTTATGGAGCTGCAATACAGCTCTTAAAAGTTAAGACAATTGTCTTTTTAGATTGAGCAAGCTTTAAGTAAACAATCAGTCTTTTAGTTTGCTATTTTATTATCGCTTTGAGATTAATCAGAGAAATAGTATGCATCCAGAGGTCGCCCCATTCAAGCGCATTAGTAATTTATCCCACAAAGGATGGACCACAAATAAATTCCCCATCTTCAGCCTCATGAATTTAGAGTCAAACTTAAGCTAAAGCATTAGAGAGCAGCTTGCAAGAGTTGTGCATATTTCCGGACTTTTACTACAGCAAAGTGGACAAACACACTAATTGAAGCAACTTACGATTGGCTACTTGGTGCTTCACCGATACAAACTGATTCGTCGGCTAATTTCACATGAAGTGCATCCTTGTCAATTGTTGAGTAAACGGCCACACAGGGAATACCCATCTCATGAGCTGTTCGAATAACGCGGACCGCAATTTCACCTCTATTTGCTACCAAGATCTTATCAGCACGGCAAGTAGCATTAAGAGCTCCCCCACGCCTCTTAGAAGCATGACCAACTTTAACAGCACGACATCTTTGTTTAGGGAAGTTCACCCTACCCCCAACCAAAAAGCTACATTGAGAACTCTGGATACTGTCTGCCCTTCTGAAAACTAGACCCTGCAATCAAGCAATTAAAGGCACTAGTAAGCAGAAATCCCGCGAGTGCACATACACACCCCAAAGCATCCGAAATCTCCCGATCACCATGTGAAAACGACCATTATTTTCATGGGTACTATAAAGGAGTTTCCTTCGTGACCTCATCAAAACTTGATGAAATTTAAATTCGTACTTAAGGACGAGATTTTCTATGAACGGAACAGCAAGTTCCAGGCTTTAGGTGAAGAGATAACATTAGAACTTGAAAAAGGGCAACTTCAGCACTTAGCAACGTAAAGAAACGTCTGAACTCTCCTAAAGCATACCGTCGTCGGCCGCGAACTTCGCAAAACAAACGTCAGCTAAAGATGCCAAACAACACAGACACAGCAACTGCATTCCCGGGGCGACAAATCACGCCATCGAGCCCGAAAACGAATCAGCGCCCGGTCGAAGACGAGGACGATTCCAGAACACCAGAAGGGGGGGAAAACCAAAGAACGGAGAAGCAAAGCGAAAGCTAGAAAAGGGGCATTGAGAGATGGAGGAGCTTACCGGAGTGGAGGCGGCGACGGATTTGCTGCACATTGGCAATGTGGCCTCCATATTCGAACGCGGCGGCGCCTGGAAACCCCTGGAAAGAGAGAGAGAGAGAGAGAGAGAGACGTGAAAAAGGGCGCTCGAGAGCGACCGGAGCGAAGCTCCGAGCTCGAGCGACGGAGAGAGAGGGGATTCGAAGCAAATGCCGATCGGAGGCCCGAGCGATTTACCTCGAGACGTGGCCGGAGACGAGCAACCGCGGATCAGAGAGAGAGAGAGAGAGAGGTTGGGATGGGAAGGAGTCGAGTGGTGATGAAGAAGGAGGAGAAGGGAGATTAAGGAGAAAAGGAGAGGGAGGGTCGATGTGTTCGAGGGAGGACTGGGATTGAAATCTCCGCCCAGGTCTGTTCTTGTCGGTTAGGAAATTATAAGTCGTGCGCGCTTGACCTTCTGCTCGAATTCACTTCGTTGTTTGTTGTTGATTTCTTCTCTCATTGGTAAATTATTATTATCATTATTTTTTTTTATTTGACCGCTGCAATGGAAGTGAAGAATGTCATCCCTTTCCATCGTCTTGAAAAGAGTGAAAAGCAAGCTTTCTACGATTTCAACCTCTAATCAAAGTTTGGATCAGATTCTTAATGAACCTATGGAACTAGGGCAAAAATTGAGCATTTCATAAGCTAATCCTAAAGACAATTACACTTTGTTGGGCCTCACTTCTAAAAGCACGTGCTGTTTGGAATTTGCCCAAGGGTGTATCTTCTTTTTTGACATTGATATATCAATACTCGCAAAAGATGGGGAGAGGAGGTGAGAAGGTTATGTAACAATCAGCATGCCAAGAGCAAAAGAGCAAGCAATTTTTGATATCATGAAACATCCAATGTACGTGAGATTTGCCAGATTTTCACTCCTCTCTCGCTCGATATTACATTATTTGTGAACATTATTCTCATATGATTATTGATGTGGGAGCATCAAGTTATATCGATAAAGTTTCAAGCTCAACTCAAACCTCATTGATTGATCCAACACAATCCTTACTCTTATAAGCAAAGACCAATTTTGGCTATAATTCGACTCAATAGGTTCAAAGTTGAAGATGTCAATTTCATAGCCGCCGATTAACTAACAAGATATCGGTTTACAAGTTCATTATCAACTTCGATACTCATAATCAACTACCTAATGACTAGAGGCTGTTTTAGTCATTACCATCGCTATCTCTTGATGTTTTAACATGGCTATTCAACTGCTCAGACTAGTAGAGGAATTTTGAGGATCAAAAAAAGTTACAATGCATCTAATCTTAGGCCTTGTTTGGTTCAACTTTAGGGGAATGTATTTGGGAAATGCAAATGCATTTAACATAAAGGGTTTGATGAAATATAAATATTGTTTGGTGAACTATAATTGAAAAAGTGCCTTGAGATGCAACTTGGAGAAAATGTTCTTTGGTAAACATATATTTTTAAAGTCCTTTTGTGTGCCAAGTTTTGCAACTTCAATTTGTTTAAAAGAAAATTAAAAAAAATGATTGTATATATTTTCATGTTATGAGTAATATAAAAGAAGCATATTAATAAATTTTTAAATAAACAAATCACATCAAGCTCAATAAAAAAAAAGAGTAATTTCATTACAATATGCATGTCAAAAGAAATAAGTTATAATTAAATATTACAAACCTCCTTAATTATTTATTAAACTCATAACTATTTCATTATGTAAATATGTCATATCAGGGAATGCATTATCATTTAAAGCACTTGTCCCCACTTTAAAACATCATGGTCAACTAAATATCCATACTCGAGATCCAAATTTGTTATTTCAAAATCCATATCAGTTATGACATTTTTTCATACATAATTGTTCAAAGCCATTGTAGCTATGACAATTTGCACTTATATTTAACTTCTCTATAGAGCCCCAAATAACTCATGGGATTTTGATATCCAGTATCTACTAAATAATATTTACCTACACAAATATAATATAAATATAAATGAATGTACATAAACCATTAATTAACAAACTTGAGAATGGGGAGATTGTGCATCACCTCTTTCGATGGTTTCATAGAAGATACGAGTATCATAAACTTGTCCATCCCAACCAGACAAGTGTAGATAAATCATATGTTAAAGTTATATACGACCAACACATTTTGAGTTGTCTTTACTTTTCAACCAATAAAGCAAATTTGATTGTATGTTGATACCACTGTTGAGATATCTATATCATCCTTTGCTCCAATGTAATCCTAAAACAAATAACAAAAATATTGCATGATTTTATATTTAATTTTTCACTTTTAATGTACAAACGTAACTTTCCTTAAAATGTGGATAAAATCATAAATCTTTCTTGATCTTCTTTGGAATTTCCTTACATTGTCAATCAATTGGTTGAATCAATTATTTTCCCAAATCATATATACTTTATTTAAAACTAAACTAAAGTGCCTACTTATGGTTTTCCTAGAACATTAAAAGCACTCTTGTGCTACCATGTTACCTATACCATGTCTCCATATATAAAGAAACATTACAACCATTTTTGCAATATCAGTATTCCTAGATCATCAACGTGTTACTAAGTCACATGTTAAATTATTAAATACAACCCTATGCATTATAAACATATTATAACTTGATCACCATTATCTCAATCAACATATATATGCAAACTCATTATTATCTTTGTTAAAACATTAATAGGGACCAAATACCAACTAAAGAGTTGAAATAAGATGCTATAACATCCTAGTTATAACTAAACTATTCCATCTCAAGCTTGAGATACTTGATTCTCATTGCATCATTATTCAAGCTCATGAAAACCTGCTATATTTTCCTTAAAATGTTTGATTGCAAAAATAGTACAAATCTTCATTTTACACAATCTCCAGTATGGCATCCAACATAAGTACGAGATCTTTCTAGGGACCAAATCCATCATTTGCTCGAGATGCAAAAACAACAATACTCTTAGTTTCAACAATGAAACAAAGCATGTTAATTTAGTTTCCATGCAATTTTACTAGGGTCAAATTATTTTCTTTCTTTCCTCAAGCTTGCCTCGTTAAATTTTGCATCGCTTTTTTATGAGTTTGAGTTTAAACTGGTTCATTAATATTTTCACCCATATGAAACTCCAAATTATCATCAGTAAATCTTGCACCATCACCGATATCAAGTTGTATGGCCTCAACATTATCATCAATACATAATACATAAGCCTTGTGCAGGATTCTATGTGATATCTCTAGTAGCAATTGTATCCTTGAACATTTTATCTAACAACACTTCAATATTAGGAAGTATGTCTTTCATCTTAAAAGCCTTAACCTTAGGATTGACTTGTTATAATAAAGCATTTCAGTAAATTATATGATTGAAAATAAGAATTCAACATAAAAGTAAAAAAAAAATGATAAAAACTTGAATTTTATTCTCTAACAATTTCTCACTTACATCAATGATTTTCTTCCTTGATCCTATCATATTCTTATTTCACTATAAACCAATGTCCTACATCTTTTTTCATTCTTTCTTAAGATTATCCCACTTACTCTTCATTTGACTTTTATTATACTTTTTGCCCTGCACCTCCTTGAACTTGATAATTATGATAGTCCATACATCACTTTTGTTAGCTATAAGATGATTACATTTATCAATTTGTTCAACACACAACTTACAAAATGTTTGCACATCTTTAGTGGTCCAATATGCATTTTTCTTTGTTAAACTTGCCATTCTAATAATATAAACATCAACAAATTTGAGACACATAATAAATAAATAAAAATCAGCAATTGAATTGAAGCCAAATCAAGATGAACTATGATGTGAGAGCAATCGACTTTGCTGTATCAACCCACTTAGCACCATCACTGCTCATTCAAGCCAAAATAGAATTTGGGCATAACGTTTTTCAATGGGTTGAGACTAAAATTTCCAACTAAAGTGGTACCAAATCATTCTTACCGAAGTTATCAATACCAACAACTAATAAGTTACCATTTCTTGGTATGATATATAAGTCACTAATTTATTATATGATTTATTAGTTGCTAATCTCGAAGTTTATCAATAACATATCAATATGAGGCCATTCTAAACAACTCTATTGGTTATTTGATGAAGTCTTAGGGTATTTGTCTTTTGGGCAAGGTGGGAGCATGAATTTTGCAAAGCTGAAGAATCAAGAATGCAAGTTCCTAAGCCATTAAATGCATATCTATTTTCCTAGGAGTCTTTATTATTATGTAAGTTTGAAGAATCAAAATTCTAAATTTCTAGGTCTTTAATGATAGGCCGGTTCCCATGTCTATGTATTACTTTTCTATTTCATAAGTTGTAATTCCTCCTATAAATAGAAGAAGCCTCTCACTTGTAATGAGATTAGATAATGAATGAAAATACATGAGATTTTCTCTACATGAGCAAACATCTTTGGAGAGTGTATAACTCCTATTTCGATCTCTTTATCCTTGAAGAGTGGGATTACTCCTCAATGGTGAGCCACAAAGCCATTTATTCTCGGCTAGTGGATTTTCCTTTAGGCTCTGATGGTGAGCTTCTTCTATCTCGAAGTTTTTTATCCTTAGCAGATAATTCATCCTTTAAGCCTTGGTGGTGAGCTTCATTCATCACAATCTTCATCCTTGGTTGGTAACACGTTCTTTAGACTTTGGTGGGGATTGTAATTTATCTTTTATTTTGTAATTCATCCTTCGATTTTTATCCTCATACACCCCCATTCTATCTTGCTCTTGTATTTACCCATCAAAAACCATCATTATAAATACTATTTCCTAAACATTTAACCACAAAATTCCCACATCCTAGAATCACTCGCCCATGCACGCATCAAACTAGTAAAACACAAATCAAAGTGACATTATAAAAAGAATATCAAACAACTCATGTATCCCTCAAAATAGATTTTAATGATCAAAACCAGATTTGGCACATGGTGTTGTGAATGTCATTTTCTTTGTGAAATCAATTTTCCTTTGACTTTTTTGTACAATATTTTCAATTGATTATGATGGACAAAAGATAGCATTGTGTGATTCAAATGTGTACATATTTGAAAGCACTTGTAAGAGCTCTATTTTTATAATTATCTTTTGACGATCAATTTGTCATTCGCTATTGGAAGAGGTTAATTTTTTTTTTTGGAGGGAAGAGTTTAAGCACATTTAAGACTTTTCAAATGAATGCATGAGTCCGGAAATATCCAAAGAAGTCAAACTAACATGCATATGTTGTCATTCAATAAATATCAGCTAGTTGTGTTTTGTTCCAATTCATTGTTGTAATGGCAAATGCGGATGGCAAATGTGGGAACTAAAACAAAATTCAAACTAAGAAGAATAAAAGAACATCATATTTACGTGGAAACCCTTGTGAGAAAAAACCACAAGAGGATGAGGAGCAAAATCCATTATATGATTTCAAGGATTACAAAAGGTGGCTCTGAAAAACTTAAAACTATTTCTGTCTCAACTTCTTTACCTAATAGCTTGAGAAAAACCATATTTATATTGTCCCCAAGCCCTAATGTTGGCCCAAGCCCATTAAATATATATATCAAGACATACTCTACAAATCTCCACCTTGGCTTGAATTCTACATAAGTAACAAACAATCTTCTCCTCCCATTAGAGTAAAACTTAGTTGCAGCGAACATTCACCAATGCTTGGATTTGGCAATAGGCAAAGACTTTGTAAATATATTGGCCGGATTGTTTTCTATACCAATCTTCAAGACATTAATATAGCCATCAGCAATAATGTCTTGAGTAAAATGATATTGTACATCAATATGCTTTGTCTTCTCATTATACATCTGATCTTTAATAATATGGGCTTTGACTATCACAATGGACAATAGTCATACAATGATCCACAATAAGCTCTTCAAATAAGCCTCTTAATCATATGGCCTCTTTAACTACCTTTGTAATAGCCATATACTTTACTTTTGTAGTAGACAAAGCAACTGTATTTTACAAAGTAGATTTCCAACTGACTGCATAACCTTTAATAGTAAAGATGTACCCAATCAATTACCTCCTCATATCAATGTCACCGGCATAATCAAAATCAACCATCCTATCAAAATATCACCAAATTTCCCAAACTCTAAATCAAAATCAGAGATACCCTTCAAATATTTCAAAATCCACTTTACAGCTTGCTAATGAACATTGCCTGGGCACAATAAAGATATCCACTTACCATGCTAACAACATGTGAAATGTCGGGTCAAGTATTGTAACACCCTTGATTCCAAGCCCATAAGGATTGGCCATAAGTCCAAAAAGGATTGATCATGGGCCATTAGCCATGGATCGATCAGTTCAATCAGCAAGGAATCACAAATCGGTCATGGTCCGACCGACTGACCGACGACCGATCAAGAATTGGTCGAGGTGTCGGCCGTGAACTCTACTAACCATACCGATGGGATAGGATCATCAGCTCATAAGATGACCTTTTTGATCACAAGAATTGGTCACGGGATGATTTTGGATTGGCGAATAGTCATGATTAGTCATAGTGCTCGGCCACAGGTGATTCCACTTGGCTATGCACCGATACACGAACTATCAAACTCAATCAAATGTGATTGTCTTCCAACCAAAAATGCATCATTTCCTATTTAACTCTTAATGATTGGAAATGAATCTTAAATTGGTGATATCCGATCATGGATTGGTAATGCACCAATCATGAGCCATACGGATGGATAAGGTGCTGACCAAAATGAGCTCAGGGATAAACTCGGCTATTCCATTACTAATTTTAAGGTCCATGAATGCCTTGACTTAGTCCTAGGCTATGGATAGTCTTAGGATTAGCCATGAACCAACCGAAGGACAACCGACCCTTTAGGTTGACCAACTATTCATGGAATCGGTTTGGCGAGCATGGGGTACGAGGATCGAACCTCGGGTGTACATGATTTAGTTTTTTGAGGTGTACCTAATGATCCATTTTCCAGCCCCGAAACTAACTTGAATAATAGAATTCTCTAGACCGCCTTCTTGAGGAAGGAAGAATAAAGTAGAGAAAACTCTAGAATACCTTCATTAAATGAATGAGGATGAGGTGTCCCTTGACTTTTCAAAAGTCATGATGAATTTCAAAAATATCTTGGAAGTTTTAGAAAAGGTGGCACACACATGGACCAATCGGAGAACGATAAACAGACCCATCATTAATGACCAAAGATTCTAGATTTGCTGAGTTGGCAACTATGGAGTCATTAATGTCAAACTCCATTAAATGTGGGGTATAGGTGGACTAATGGAAGAGCGAAAAGTGAGCCACCATCGATGATGCCTACAAGCTAAATTTGTCAAGTGTGACCTTAGGGCTTTAAGCGGGACACTTGGAAAAAAGTAGAGTGGATCATCTGGCTTGGTAATAATGGCTTGAAATTTGCCTTAAAGAAGAAGTTGGTGACTCATAAGCTTAGGTGTCCTCTAGAATCTTAGGTTATGATGAGCCTAAAGGATATTAGGTATCAAAAGAGTTTATGTGTCCTTTAGGACCATAGGCACATCATGAGCCTAAGTTGAGCCTTGGACAACAAGCCAATAAGTGGTCCAATAAGAAGATGGCAAGTGTTCTCTTAGGATCCTAAACATGACACCTAGTAACTTAGGCTTGCCACCTCAATGCCATAGCCATGCCACTCTAAGAGACATGATTGGAATGCTAGGATGAGTAATGATGAGATTGATGCCCATAAATAGATGGAGGCCCCATTCATTTCCATCATTGGAACCCCTTTGCCATTCACACAACATTCTCCCATTTCTCTCCTTTCTCTTGGCCTTGCACCTTTGCCCCATCAAGTTATCCAAGCCAGTTCTCAAGGTTTGCCCAAGTAAATAAGATCCCATGTCTCATCTAGGGCAGTGGTCTCCATTGTCAAGTTTAGTTAAGTGCTCACCCATCAAGCCGTGGGTAGGATGTTGAATCTTTTGTATGGTTTTGCTCATGTTCATGCTTGAATGTGTGCTTAAGTTGTTCACACCCAGAATGAGGCCAAGGTTCACTTCGAGTTGAGTTCATCGCAAGGCAAGGTCGCCCCAAGCCATAACGCCCTAGTTTCGGCATAAATAGGATGATGAGTCTAAGTCTTGCTTGGTACGGGAATTGCCCAAGGTTGCAAGATCCTAAGTCGATATTGAGGTGTGTCGATCTTATGCCTTGATCAGTACAAGGATTGCCCAAATCCATGAGGTCTTGGTAAGGCACCAAGCATGCCGATTCCCATAATCCAAGTGGACACAGGGACTTTGTGCTTGACTTTGGATTAAACCGCGAGCCAAGGGTCATTCTCGATACATGTCCATTCACATTGGGTCGAACCAAGGTCCATCAAGCTTAGGATCTTCACCTAAGTGAGGTGTACCTAAGCCTTAAGGTCATGGATCAGCATTGAGACGTGCCACTTCCAAGCCTTGTTCAATGCGGGGATGACACTAAGTGATTGATTCAAGTTACAAACCAATGATCATTCCCAGATGTTTATTAGAGTAATGCAAGAACTCATGGCACATACAACTAAATGAGCACACCTTCGGGCCATGCATGTGTAAGTTAAAAGCAAAAATAAGAACCAACTTGTATGATACATTCATGCATGCACTAAAAGAGGAAAAAGTGCTCGTCACCACATAGCGTTGACAACAATACCTCGTTCATTGAATGAGATGCCTCGGTTGAGCTAGAATGCACTGGATGAGCTAAGATGCTTGGATCTTGAACCTGAAAGCCTCGAGAAGCCTCAGTCGAGTCGAGATGCTCTGGTCAAGCCAAGAAGCCCAACAAGAAGTTGGAAGCCCCAGGTCAAGCTAGGAGGGCTTGGTTGAGCCAAGATGACGCTAAATGAAATTGCATGAGTGCCGATATATGCATAAGTATAATATGTTAATATATTTATTGATAAGCCAAAGGTAAGTATGCATTGAAGCATGTTGCGATGGACATTTGCATGTAGTTAAGGGTAGCAATAAATTTGCTATTGATCTGCCATCAAAACTGTTTGCGAGTGTTATACTTGCTAGATTTCGATGATGAGATACTTCCCTAGTAGAGAACTAGGAATTTTACTTACTGAGTTTCCCCAAAACTCATCCCTCATCTTTCAGTCTTGTAGGCATCAAAATCTCACATCAGTTTTGAGAGTTGCAGTCACACTAGAGGAGATAAGATTTCCCTTAACCTATGTGGAAAACTTAGCTGTGATGCAAAAAGAAAAGAGAGCCTATAAAGAAAGGGCTTGTAAAAGTACTGTTATATTGTAAATTAGTATATTCTATGTAATGTATGTCCCAGTCTTCCAACTATTGTTTGTCCGGGAGTTATTTGTTCACGTTTCCGCATGTGCATAATAACAAGATAAAAAGAATCGAGGATGGCAATGAGCCTGGGATGTCATGAAAATAACCCTTGTCGCTTGTGACCCTGAAGATGGAGTTGGGTCATGACAAGTATAAACCATGTCATATATAAGGCTACCAATTGCACTAGAGTATAGAACATGTGACATATATTTTATGTCCTCATCTGTTTGTCGACATAAATTGACTGATAATACAAAATGAGCAATAAGAGGAGTACTTACTAGTTTGGCATCTTTCATGCCAAAACAATCGAACACCTTCTCAATATAACTTTTCTTGGAGAGATATAATTTTCTCATTTTCTGATCTCATCGAATTTTCATGCCTTGGATTTTGTTCGCTGCACCTAAATCTTTAATCTCAAATTTAGTGCTCAAATGTACCTTCAAACTTTGTATATTAGATTTAATTTTTTGCCACAATCAACATATCATTAACATATAATAACAAATAAATAAAAGAGTCACTTGGAAGTTTGCACAAATATACACAACTATCATATTTGCTCTTACAATGGACAATTTGCACCATAAACGAATCAAACCTTTTATATGATTGTCTAGGCGATTACTTCAAGCCATAAATATATTTTTTTTGATAGACAAATATGATCTTCCTCTTCCTTACCTTCAAATTGAAAACCCTCTAGTTGACCCATATGGATTTTCCCTTCAAGTTCACTATGTAAGAAAGTTGTTTTCAAATCGAGTAGTTCCAACTCTAAATCATGCATTGCAACTAACACAAGAAAAACCCAAAATAAAACTGTGTTTAATTATGGGTGAGAACACATCATTAAAATCAACTCCCTCTATTTAACTATAGCCTTTAGCAACTAGACGAGTTTTAAACATAATGTCTTCGTTTCCACAAATACCTTCCTTTCTTTTGAGAACCCATTTACAACCCACAATTTTCTTTTTTTTTTTTTTTGGTGGCTTGACAATCTTCTAAGTTTGATTGTTTTCAAGAGATTCCATCTCTTCGTTCATAACAACTAACCACCTTGCCCAATCCTTTGAAAAGATGGCTTCTTTGTAGGTTTTAGCTTGCTATACTATATTGACTTTGCAATGGAAAGAGTATGAGCAACAAAATTTGAGAATCCATATTTCTATGGAGGTTTCACCATCCTTATTTATCTATCTCTGACAATAGAATATTTTTCCTCTTTAGGTTCTTCAAATTCAATATTATAAGTAAATGACTTAGTAAGTTTCCTTCAAGCTCTACTTTCTCTACAACACTTTACGGATTTTCATCACAAGAAATAGATGATTCTTTCTTGGGATGAAGTATATCAGATTCATCAAAAGTAACATCTCTGCTAATAATAATCTTAGATGACTTAGCACACCAAAATCTGTAACCTTTTACACCATAAGCATAACTAAGAAAGATGCATTTTTTTGCTCTATGCTCTAATTTGCCTTCACTAATATGTGCATATGCTAAAAAATCCAAAAACTCAACAAACAAAAAAAAAAAAAGAATTATCAACAAATTTACTTGACCATACTTTCTCATGTGTCTTACACTCAATAGATAAGTAAGGAGAACGATTTATCTACCAAGTAGTTATATTGTCTACTTCAGCCCAAAAACCCTCACCTAAACCAGCATTAGACATTAGGCATCTAGTCCTTTCTAATAAGGTTCTATCCTTTCTAATAAGGTTTTATTGTCATATAATGTCTCGTAATACCTTCAACTTTGCAAAACTCATTAAACTTGCCTCCACAAAATTCCAACCTATTATCTATTCTCAATCGCTTAATCTTCTTACCAATTTGCTTCTCAATTAATGTTTTCAATTGTTTAAATGTAACAAAAACATCACTCTTTTTTTTCTTTTTCTTTTTTTAGTAAAGAAACCCAAACCTTTCTTAAATCATCAATGAAAGTGAGTAAATACCTAAAATCAAGGTCTTTCGAAGGAACCTTTCATAGGCCCCCAAAGATCAGAGTGAATATAATCCAAAGTACCCTTTGCTGTGGAAATTCCTGTCTTGAAACTAATCCTTTTTTATTTTCCAAAGACATGATGCTCATAGAAATCCAATTTTCCAATATTCTAACCACACAAAAAACCTCTCTTACTCAGCTCTTCCATCCCTTTAATACTCATGGGCCTAATCTCCTATGCCATAATTTAGTGTTGTCTAATTCCATCACAATGGATGAAATTGCAATAAATCGATTATTGTAATGTCTTGCAACTGATACAAAGTGCCAATTTTCAACCATATCATCAATCTAAATGAACCTCTCATAATCTTCATAACACCACCTTCAGTTGTAAACTTACAAGCATTAGCATCAAGTGGATCTAAAGAGATTATGTTTTTCTTCAAATCATGAATGTATCTAACATTATCCAAAGTCATGTCATCATACATCTTAATACCACACCATTAAATAACCCCACCATTAAATTATGTGTACATGGAGAACCAATCATGATTAAGGCACATATGGTACAAACAACCTAAATTAAGAATCCAGTTATCACTGAATTTGTCTTTATCGTCTACAACCAATAACCAATCTTCATTTTTCTTTTTAAGCAACACCAGCATGAACGAGGTTTTCATTTCCTTGATTTTGCTTGATCTAGCAGTTCTAATTTTTCTATTGATTCACATTCCCTTGATTTTGTTGATTCATACTATTTTTTCTTTATTGTTTTTTGCCTTCAGTTTCAAACAATTTATCTTGTTATACCCTTTAGACTTACAATAGTTGCAAATCAGATCTTAATGCTTTGATTTTTATGTGGGCCTATCACCATAACTTCTCTTGATAAACCTTTTTCTAACAACTAAACTAGCCCCATGATCATTAGTGCCTTCAAAAATCAATTTTGTATCTAGTTTATGCTTATTTAGAAGAGTAGCCTTGATATCTTCAACATCAATAGTTTATCTACTAACAATCATGGTTTAAAATTCTTATAAGAGAAGGTAGCGAAACTAACAATAAGAGAGCCCGATCCTCATCTTCAACCTTAACATCAATACTTCTTAATTTAAAGATAATAGAATTGAATTCAGAAATATGAGATTTAAGAGTGAACAGTAGTTGCTTGAGCCTCAATCGATTGGTAAGTAATTTTGTCAAAAAAAAATATACTTTCCAATTTATTCCATAAACCTACAATTGTTTTATGATCTAGTACCTCCTGCAAAACTTCATTCATGAGGCACAACTCAATAGCAAATAGGGTTATTTCATCCAATTCTTCTCATGTTTCATTTGGTGTGCTTTTTGGTTTCTTCCTTTTTCCAATCAAAGCTTTCTTCAAATTTTGCTACATAAGAATAACCAACATACAAACTTACCATGGGTTGCAATTACCGCTCCTATCAAATTCTTCAATATCAAATCTTGTTGTTGAACTTGAAGCCATAATTAGAAGATCAAGAAAAACCATAAGGCTCTAATACCAGTATGTTATGATAGATGTGGAAATTAAAATGGAATTGAAACTAAGAATAATAAAAGAATGCCAGATTTATGTGGAAACCCTTGTAGGAAAAAACCATTTGAGGATAAGAAACAAAATCCACTATAAAATTTCAAAAATTACAAAATGTGGCTTTAAAAAAATCTAAGACTCTTTCTGTCTCAACTTCTTAACCTAACAACTAGAGAAAAACAATATTTATATTGTCCCCAAGCCCTAACGTTGGCCCAAGCCCATAAAAAAAAAAATGAAAACATGCTCAACAACTACTTATGTATGAATATGTACTCAAAGCTTTCATCTATGTGATGGGGATCTCTAACCACTTTATTGCTAGGTTGTTTGTCATGAACTATGGTGAATATGGAAACATGTATCCTTAGGGTGGATAAATTGATTTTTTCACACTGTTTTATTGTTAAACAAATGAGCCCAATGTAACAAGACTCCACTTATTAAACAAGCACAAAACAATCACATGGAATTGCAACACTTTGCAAATCATTACAAGCGACTAAACAATAGCCTTGAATATATCAGTGCCCCAACTTCCAAAGATCGAAAACAACCAAAATTATTATTGAATTGATAACAAAAATAGACCTTCCACTCACAAGTGAACCATGTTGTGAATCATTAATCATGATGATTCAATCGCTAACAATTTCATGAGTCTAACAAAGTAAAGGCATTGGCAAAGTAGGGCACCACAACAAATGACAATGTTATTCAAAGTGACATTGCAAAATCGAGAATGAAGATGGCTAATGTAGCTAAAACCTAAGCGAGACATGCAATTATCCACACAAATTTCTACAAAAATTTCAACATGAATAAAGAAATCTTACCTGGAGAAAGGTGAGCACAAGGGCAGGCATGAAGAAGAGAGCTCGAGGGCAGCAAGTGTGAAGAAACGCGGTGTGAGGACGAGAGCTCAAGGGTGGCGACCATGAGGGAATGCAGCTTCAAGCATGAAAGAGAGGGAGTTGCAATAAGGCATGGAAGAGGCAAGTGAAATTTCTACAAAAATCTCAACACAAATAGAGAAATCTTACCTAAAGAGAGGCACAAGAGGGAAGAGAGTTCGAGGGTGGTCGGCATGAAGGAACGCAGCATAAGGAAGAGAGGTCAAGGGCAGTGAGCATGAGGGTTTTGGCATGAAAGAGGGGGAGCTCCACCAAGACACGAGAAGAGTGAAAAGAAAAGAAGAGGAGTTATGAGGCGTGCATGCGCGCACGCAAGAGAGAGAGAGAGAGAGTTTAGGGTTTTTTGTTTAAAAAAGTGAAAAAAAAATGGAATTACGTTAAATAAATGAGGGTTGTATAGGCCACTAACATATTTTCACTAAACTAGGGAAATGGTATTCCAAAAATGCTACTTCCCAAGGCATCTCCAATCCTCCAATCCCCTAAAGGCCTTTGGTGTGATTTGGAGATGCAATTCCATCTCCCTAAAGTCCTCCAAAAAATGAACTAAATGCCATTTGCATTTGACCAAACTCCTTTAGAGCCCCAAAATCTCTTCTAAATGCTTAACCAAATGGGGTCTAGTAAAATGCATTTACTCCTAATTAGTGTCTTAACTCTTGGTTTTTATGAGTCTTAAGTGTGGCATTGTTTTCAAGAGTCTTAATTATGTAAATACTATAAGAATTATTTCAAGTTCTAAGGTTCTAACAGTCATTTTCGTTTATTTTTTAGAATCACTCTATAGATAAAGGTGTGACTTCATTTGTAAAAGACGATACTTGAATTTGATGAATGCATGAGATTTTCTTCAAGTGAGTGAATTTCCAAATATCTTGGTGGTGAACCAAGAAGTCTTTTATCCTTTGTTGATGGGTTTCCTTTAGACCTTGGTGGCGAACTTCTCTTCTTCCAAAATCCTTTATCCTTTATCCTTGGCTAGTGTCTTGTCTTTTATGCCTTAATGGAAAACTTCATCTAACCAAAGTCCTTAGTGGTGTTCCTTTAACCCTTGGTCATGAACTTAATCTTTCCCAACTTTTGTCCTTGACTAATGGCATGTCCTTTATGCCTCGGTAATCATAATATATTATAAATCACATGGTCACTCAGAATTCATGTATCACGCATCAATTTAGTAAACAAGCTCAAGGTTAAACTCGTTTTGAGTGATTCATTCTACTATCCATCTCATTCTTTCACTAAAAAAAATGGTTGATAAGGTTCCAAGAGGCTAACTTTGGAGCAAACACAATAAAAAGTGTAACCATGCCTTAGAAGATCTTTAGAGACAAATGGAGCATGTCTTTAACTTCCTAAAGAATCAGATGAGACAGGAGCAGCGAGAGAGACCCATTAATCGATCACACTGTAAAAACTTTGGTAATGAATCCAACAACACTGGAGAAAACTCTAGTAGTTTTGATCACCAAATTCAAAGGTGAAGAAGAGGAAAGTGTGAGGAGAATGACCATGAAGTCAAAACAAAGGACAAGAATTTGAGGGTAACCTCAATCTAGATAGCTTTGTCAACTGGCTGCATGATATCACCTGAGTATTTGATTTCCACTCGTGCTTAAACGAAAAGCGATGAAAGTTTCTTGTCTTGCTTTCAATTTGGAATTGAACGTCTTAGGAGATGTATGATTCTTAGATCCATAGGCAATTGTGGAAAGCATGTTCGACTTAACCTCTATTATTTTTTGATTATATGTCGTTTGGCTCGGGTCAAGCATGCTTCCGTAGTGTTTCGATTTGGGCTAGTATCATGGGAACCCAACCTGAACCATTAACACCCCATGTGTAAGGAAATGGAAACATTTGTCACCGACATTGGGCACTGTCTAGTGAAGCTGGAACCGGCCATTCAAAATCCGAAGTTCTATTACCCTCCCATCAATTTTCTATAACATATGCTCCTTTACCCGCTACATAGCAACCGAAGCGACCTCATAATGCTTAATTTTGTCTTACTTTCGCTTGCTTAGGATTGTTGATGTTTATTATTACTTTTTTTTTTTTTTTTTTTTGTGATAGTTGTATGCTCCTATTGTTGGTTAATGAAATTATGTTTTGCATACAACATTATTCTTTTTGGCTAATGACAAAAAGGGGAGAATGGTATGAGTAATCTTATGATTGGAGAACGGTCTTATGATAATATCTGTTGATGATATTAATAGAATATAGCACCTAAACAAGCAGTGTAATA
This sequence comes from Eucalyptus sideroxylon, assembly GCA_014182405.2. NCBI lineage: Eukaryota > Viridiplantae > Streptophyta > Magnoliopsida > Myrtales > Myrtaceae > Eucalyptus > Eucalyptus sideroxylon. The sequence goes on from CM024550.2 coordinate 26,980,091, forward strand.
TACATCTTGTTAATAGTTCATATCAATTGATAATATGATGTTGTCTCTCAACACTTGTCTTAAATCAAATTCATAATTATCTAAGTTTATCCGTCATCTCTTCTATATTATCATGAAATTGACTTTAAACTAGAAGTATGTGATTGTTCACTCATATCATTCGATAGCTCTAACTGTTTGTCTCTACATTCATTGAAAAGATATAGAAACATTGGTATCTACTTGAATGATCCTCATTGTTGTTACCCTAATCTTTATAGCAAATCTTAACTTTACGTACAAAAATTTCAAAATTATTTATTACCACATCTAAAAGGTAATTATGTCATTCTAAGAAATGGAGAAATTGTTGAAAAACATCCCGTAGAATTCTAATGATTCCAAAACAATCCTTGTATTATAATGTCTACAATGATAAATGCAAATGTTCGTGGTAGTAACTGAAAATTTGTGATGATATCCATGATAACTAGAGAGCTCAGAGTAAATCTTGTAATATAGATTTTGACAAAGGTAAACCAATTAGACATGATGAAGTGTTCATAAGGACTTGGAAGGACCATGGTTTATCTGTGAAGTCTTTGGAAGCTAATATGCTCAGAAGTATCATTGGACGTAAAATCTCTAGTCATTTTCTATAGTTTATTCATAGGTAGCATCAGCAGGTTGATGATAATGTGCATGTGTTGATTATGAGCAATAGATCATATTGATATCGAGTCGATGATGATTCTATTATGACATTCATCTAAAGATGAACTTTAGAGAGAAAGATCATAGTTATGAATGGTTGGAAAGACCACAACAGAAGAACTAGAAATTGTTAGAGAATGGCTCATGTATTTTTGTTAGACTATTAGAGCATTCGTTGATGTGATAGATCCAATGTACTCCATTATGGGAAATCATGATGATGTTCGAGGAAAAATGTTGTATGAGCAATCCTATTCTAGGACAAGCAACTTCTAACAACTCTCAATGACTCTTTGCTCCTCAAGACCATCTCCAATGGGAAGATTGAAGACGTTTATATAAAGGAGATTTAATGAAGCTCAAGATGTTGGATGAGAAAAAGAGAAAATAGTTACTATTCTTAGTTGTTGTATGTACTGATAAAAGTGTGATACATTCATTCAACATTTCCAATGTAGTGTTCTTGTTGTTCTTAATTGTGATAAGATCAAGTGTACAATGGTAATAGCAACACTCGAGTCTTAATAGTGTGATCCATTATTAATAAAATCGGTATTTATAAATTATAACTTTTCTTGGAGATTACTAGTGAATTTCAGCCCATATTGTGGCTGTTAGTTTGGAAAGTATCCATAGGCTTGGGGATGAAGCCAAACCTCTATAATTTGTTATGTGATATCTTTTCTTATTGATTGTTCTCTATATTTTACTGATAGCATCACACACTTGCAATATTCGCTGTCTTAACTAGTTTCCTAGTGTTGGTTGTTGATTTTGCAAAAGATTATCCTAATCTTTAAACAAATTATTCAACGCCCTCTAGGTTGCATAGTTAGCCTCAACACATGAAATTTTACCACCTATCTACTAAGTAACATTGTGGGAAAAGCAAAAGACAATTGAAAGAACCGAAACAAACTTAGAGTTCAAAAGAATTGGAGCTACAAACATGATTTCGTAACGGCATTTAGGAATCATACGAAAATGGTAGCATTTTAAACATCAAAGTTGAGTGGCATGATTCTCAATGTCACCAATTAAATGGCCTGTGACGACATAATACGCGTAATTGGCAGGAATGGTCACCAAATTAAAAGTAAATGAGACTCAAAAGATGGACTTGGAAAGAAGACGCACCAACATCCTTCTCTTTTTAAAGAGCAACTTGTTTTTTCTTGTATCTGTTGTTCATGGAATGGGCCTAATTGAGGTGGCAAAAGGGTTTGTAAATAGCGGACAAATAGGGGATCTTCAATAAAGTCAATATGTTGCATGACAACATGACAATCAATTTCACATTCCTTCTGATTCCTTGCGTCGTCACATGCAAGCGGGCTTCTGGCATGCAATGTTGTACTTGAAGAGCAACCCCACTAGCCCCCACCATCTTTGCATCATGTTAGGTATGGTGCCTCCTCAAGTGACCCTTACCATTTAAAAATTCACCAAATAATTTGGCACTAGATGCCATACAAACGGCGTTCATGACATCCATTGTGCTCGATTACAATCTGGAATGTCCTCCAAACATCGAATGCTCCTCTGCAAAGCAATCACCACAGTTGTTTGGGGGCTTCTTTTAGGGTAGGGGTTTTGTCCGAGGTGGCATCTTGGGCAGGAATCCGAGGACCAGTTCCCCCTCGCAATTTCTTTGAATTATCCACTTGCTGTGTCTCTTCATCATCGAATGGGTCTTGTTACCCAAGTGAAGGCAGAGGACACATACACCTCGAAATTGCAAAACTCATCTAAGGACTCGAACAAATGTTTGCTCGTCATCGAATGTGTCTTGTTACCCAAGTGGAGGCAGAGGACACATACACTTCGAAATTGCAAGACCCATCGAAGGACTCGAACATGTTTTGTTAGGTGAAGTTTGCACTCTGACCGGATAATTGGAAGTGGCTGTTGTCCATTGTGATGTTTAGAGTGTGATAAATCATTATAATGGGAAAAAGTACAAGATTGATGAACGCTATTAGAGAGTAAGAGCGATAAGAAGCGATATGTGAGCGAAGGTGAGGAACGACGCAAATGAAAGAGGGAGGATGTCAATTTATAGATAATTTTTCCGAGATGGCCATTGACCAACGATAGTAGAGGCCTCAGAGGCCCCGTAAAATATTTCCTAGAGGTCGTATCCAGGAAGAAAGGTATTTGGGCCTAGGTCAGCCCAAGGTACCGTGCCAGCATGGCCCCATCTGTGCTTGGTTGACATGGCCCGTTGACCACCCCTAATTTTGTTATTTATATCTACTCAAACAGACATCATAATCGGTTCTAAATGATTGAGCCTTGTTGAGTGTTTTCGTCTTCTTGACTTTTCCAACCTTTACAAAGGGAGACGACTGAAAATGGTTTATCATCTTTGGAACGCCGTTATCATATCATGACTTAAATTGTTGCGTCTCCATCACGTTATTTCCATGGAAATCTCGAAATTTGTTCAAATGGACCATTAAATTTGACGTATGACCCATTGATGCTTTCCACGCAAATTTCGATGATGTTGAACTCGCAACATCATCTGGCAAACTTAGGACAGATGTCACGTTAATGAGCCGGACACACCAGTTTTGGTCAATAAACTGAACAGAGAACGAATGATGGGCGAGGAAATCGCACCTTTCGACAAAGTACTGTGATTGGATACTTCCGTCATACTTCCTGCCCAATGAAGTATATAAAGGGCCCAGAGAGCAAACGGGAAAGTGGTTCGCACGGCAAGAACTGTAAAAGGATGAACATTTTTACACGTTAATCATTTTAGCCATTGATGCTTGATGATTGACACAGGTCGACACATGCGGCGGCTGAGAGATTGAGGGCACAACAATCTTATGCATGAGACCGTTGTTTGCATCCATTGTCCGTCGACATGAGGCAACAGTGCTTTACCCCAACTACGTGCCATACAGGCAACGTAGTTTAATAGCCAACGATCAATTTAACATTCTTCTATACATGTCGAAGCTATGTCAATACAAGATTTGTGGGAGAGAACCAAGTGAAAGGATGACAAAACCAACCTATTAGTCTAAGCAACCGTATATTACAAGTCCAAGGAACTGCGAACAGGAATGCATTCCTTCCATGTAAACTACATATGGATAAACACTTCGGGCAATTATAACAAGTTAAGATCAAGAGTCATCAACAGGCATACAGTGATGGCACCTGGAAGCCTCTCAGTCCCAGAATGTCGCTGTTTCCACCTGAAAGGGAGCCTCACGGTCACCACTGTCGTTTAAAGGAAGCATCAGGAAGCCTGTCTTTATGTCACTGTGCTGCATCTAATATTGGTCAGCCGTGACTGGACAAGGTGTGGCATAGCATATGCCGGAGGAAAACCAGCGACAAGATTCCAAGAAGCAAAGTTATCTTTGCCAAACAAAAAGCTAAAGGTGTCTCTGCAAAAGTACATCACACATTCCCACCATCTGAGCTACTGCAGGCTTGATTCGGAAGGGTGGTGTTTCCAAAATCCCCATCCAAGCTCATCTGTTGGACTTCTTGAGGGGACAAAATCTTAATACAGCGAACACAGTTCACAAAGTCACTGGATCAGAGAAGAAAACCAAACGTCAGTAATTGGAATTGTTGAGAGGAGGAACTCATATTTGAGACTTGGCACTAAGCAATTTAAAGATGCCAATGATGCACTTGTCAGGACAAAGCAATTCCTACAGCTTGTTTTCTTATAACATATGTAAGACCAATCAGCCAATGCAATTAATTTCAACAATCAAAGTTAAACATCCTGAATTGAGGAACAAACCTGTAATTAAACCAAAATAATGTAACAAAGATGGTTTAAAAAAAAAGAAACATAGCACCAGAAAAAAGGAATGAAATGCAGAGAGAAAATTGGGACATAACAGTATAAACTGCAGAAGCGAAAACTGAAGAACTTACTCCCAAGGGTCATCTCCAACTAGCAACACATCATTCTCATGATCAACATACACTAGTTTCCAGCCTACTTTTTGTCCATCTTCCAACTGTCCCTCTATGCCAAATCTACGAGCCAGGTCCTGTTTGAGCTCGTCATAACCTGAATATCGGGTTATATCAACAGATCTCCCAACAGCTCCACGTTTGTAAACCTTCACAGAAATATTGATAATATTAAGTAGTTTGAACAGAAAAAATTTCTAATGAGCAAGCATTTTCTTTTATTTCTAACCAACCTTGGTAAATGTCCGCATACGCTGAAACTGAGGAGCTGGAGGTCCCCATGGACCTCTGCTCACTAATGTACTTTCATTTAGTGCGGATTCCATCAAGTTAAATGCCACATCCGGGACTCCAAAAGACTGAGAAACCATTGAAGATGAGAGCTGCTGGGGTTCTTTGTTGTTGTAATCATCAAGTATGCCAGCAGAAGGAAGATCATTGGCAAAATCTTTGCCCAATCCAACCATACCCTTTCCAAACATAGAGTCAGAATTCACAGGAATTCCAGCCTGTACATCGGCATTAGAACTAAAAGGAACACTACTTCTAATGTCAGCCTGAACCTCCCTATCCTGACTTGTGTCTCTGAACAACATTGACTGCTGATTGAAGGAGACTGAGCTGTTATTTTGCTGAATATGGGCATCACTCTGAGAAAGGCAAACTGAAGTGGTTGAAGATGATGCATCTAAATAATCTGTTTGTGTTGTTGCCCCATTCAGGTATGTCTGAGCAGAGAAAAATCCTTGGTTTTGGCCCTTTGATACATCCAGAGAAGGCTTTACATCAGGCTTTGGTTGGAAGTCTTTCATCATGTTATTACCATTAGACCCAATGGTTTCCAATGCACTGGGATTCCAGAAAGTGGCAGTTGACTGTGACATGTCCTCGCTAATAGATGCACTCTGGTGAGGCCTACCATTCATCATTGACGGGACAATATTTGTACCATTTTGTCCAGATGCTGAAGCTGAACAAGGCATATCATCTGTAGTTACAGATAGCCCACCTGCGGCAGCTCCAGTCAGCATACTGGCAGAAGCAGAAGCATGACTTGTTGAAATTTGTGGGAGTCCCATATGCCCTACCATTTCAGGCAGCAGCCCTGATTGCTCTTGCTGGAATTTTGGCTGCTGAGACAGATTAGAGAACCGCACATTCAGTTGACTATTGTTCTTTTGAATTTGCTGGGGGATAATATTTGGCTGACTAAATGAGTTTGTGGTGCTTTGAGGCATTTCCAGCATTTGGCTTGTTACCATGGACTTAGAAAAGCTTTGAGAGACATCTGGATGTTGTCTCTGCTCTTGGAGTTGTTGAGGATGAGTTGGTTGCTGTAATGCTGACTGTTGTGCCAAAAGTGACTGTTGCTGCTGCTGCTGCTGAAGCTTCTGTATCATTTGTAGCTGAATCTGGCTGTCAGACATTGGTAACTGTGAGCTTGATTGATCTGGCATCTGCGAGTTCAATGCACTCTGCTGTTGATTCTGACCCATTATCTGTTGCTGCTGTGGCTGATGTAAATTTTGAGGCAGGCTTCTATGAAATGGTTGATTTTGATTCAAGGATTGCTGTGGGAGCAGGGTACTCGATTGGATCAGAGATTGGGGCTGGAGAACTTGGGCCTGAACTTGGGTCGAAGGCAGAGTATGATTAATCAAACTTTGCCTCGACTGTTGACTAATATCGGTCAACTGTTGCTGCGGCTGTACAATGTTGGATAGTGGATTCAACGTGGAAGGGAGCTTGGTTAGCTGATCAAGCTGTTGTGCTTGTTGGGGTGGTCTCTGGGTATTGAACTGTAAATTGTTCAATTGAGCCATTTGTGGTGCTGAAAACCCTAGTTGACGCGAGAGATCTGTTCCAGAAAGATTTTGTAGAACAGAGTTGGATAAGTTGGGCATGTAATTTGACTGTATCGAGTTTGCAAAGGAAGGAGTTTGCTGCATGTTCATCCAATGCATTAAGCTAAGGCCAGAGAGAGCATGGGGATCCTTCATACTAAGGTCATCGCCAAGCCATGGCATTGTCCTCTTAAACAGGCTGTCTAAATCTGATAAGTCATCATCTGCAAAAGGAAATGGAAAAGGTAAGAACATCATCAGCTGGAAGTCTATCATCCTATCCTTTAAAAAGACAATCTTACAATGAGATGTAGAAAAAGTTTACTTTTAGTTCAACTATCTCATTTACTGTCAGATTTTCATAGAACTATGTGTTCAAGATTCCATTCATCAATAGGATTATGATCTTGCAGCAGCAATCAGCTCTCCACTAGAGATAATATATCAGGACGTATTCACCTGGCTTTTCTTTTGCTAGTAGGATAGTTAAGATTAGGGAATTTTACTATGTAACCTCTGGCTACAGGCAAGGGAGAACTACAATAAACAAAGGCAAGAAATAAGCAGGGGAAAAGCTTCTGTATTCATTTTCCCCTGATACTACACAAATTCCATCAGAATACATTTGATTCAGTTTTATTGGTTTTTACCAGGCATCCCCGGTTGTCTTGGACGCTTGGATCTGAAGAATGGGGGAGGGCAGATAAAAAATGGAGCAGTCACAGGTTCAATTTCCCAAATAGAGACACGTGTACGCTTTTCCCCAGCAGTTGATTCATCCCAACCAACCTATCAAAGTATTTAGGACCAAGAAACATTCAAATTAGAAATCATCTTTTCATAGTAGGAGCACAAGTCTCTTAAAAAAGGAAATTTTTTTTGGAGCATGACAATTGATACCTGCAAATTGCGCCACTGGGAGTTTTTCCATCTAATGGAATCAATATCGCTGATACCTGTTATGGTACCCATAAACCTGCAGATCAGATGCCAACATATTATAATCTGAAAACTGGAACCTAAGCCAAACATTAAGTGATTACTCTCAAGTGCAAGCTAACCTAAATTTTTCTGAAAGAGTTAGTCAATTGCTTCATTTTTAACTTTTTAAGGAAGGGGATTATCAAAAATTTTAGCAGCTGAAGCTACAGTTTAAGTGGCTGAGTTGCATACTTCTTTGCTCTGTTTAGCGGTGGTACACAAGAAAACTCCAAAACTTGAGCCATATCATGTATTTAATAAATTTATAAGCAAAGATAAGTGAAAGGCGTAGCCACATACCGAAATAGAATCAGAGATCAACTAAAGTTTCCTTGTTATGTGGATAATCATCTTGGCCATAACTCAATAGTTTCTACTCATTAATATATAACATTGATAAGGATACTCACAAGTTACAAAGAATAAAAAGTACCTTCTTGTTCCCGAGTCTTCAGTTTCAAACATCATGCGAAATCGCATACCAAGTGATATTTGGTTGCTGTAAACTGCCTTGTAGTATTTGGCCAAAGGGATAACAAACTCTGATGGGCTAGCCCTGAGTGCAAAACAACTTTTAGGAGTACTATCAAAATAGTACTCTGGCAAAGTGAAGCTGAATTGAGCCACGGGGGGAAAAAAATAGAGACTGACCTTGGATTGTAAAACACAGTGAAGGGGCTATTATTTGCAGCAGCATGAGCAGCTGCAGCTAGGATGCCAATATGCATGCTATCACTTGACAATACTGATGAGGATAGATTAGTTGGTTGCCGGTTAGCACGTCTAATGCCCAAGAGCAGCTGTTGTTTCTCATCCCTACTCACAAGTAATTAGCACAAGTAATTAGCACGAGTTAGCAGAACAATTTTCCCTAGATTAGCAGATCCATCTATTCATGCAAGCATGGATGACACAAACGAAATACATCTTTTCCTCTGAGAAATAATGCTAGAATATCATCGATAAATCTTTACCTAATAAAAAGAACTGAGTCGCCTGCAAAGAGCCTTTTTCCACTAACAAACAAGCTCCATCCCGTTGTAAGGAGGTGGCGCTTTGGTTGCCCTGTGATGAGAGTTTACTGGGGTTTTGCGTCACATACAGCCAAAAGACCAAAAAAGAAGAGTGACAGCAATTGGGAAAGCTCACCACAGCTCTATGAATGAGCTGAAAGAGCATCATGAGGACATACCACGGTAGATATGGCGGAAGTTCCACATAGTGTCATGCAAATCTCTTGCCATGAGTTCTTGAGCAGGTGGTTGCATAGAGAAATCCTAACAAGGTATCAAGTTCTTTATATTTAAATAGTGACCAAAAAAATAAGTCCATTCCCTTTGAACAAAAGTAGAGAAACAATTCTTCTGATTAAAATGCAAGGAATAGCTACTCACAAGAGGAGGGAAAATCTTCTCTGCTGCACGACGAGGCACAGAGAAACCTCCATGGGTGCTTGTATCACTTGCAGTCAATGTTTTACAGAAAAAGTCTGGTTGCGGCTTAGTGGTTTTAAGTGCAAGATCCGACCTCAACAAAGCCTCCTTGTCGAACTGCAAAGAATCAACTTCAATTTGAGTGGGGCGCTAAAAAATTCTCAATCTTTTATATCTACTAGACTAGGCAGGTGCAATGTAACACTGAGCCTTACTGAAGGAACAGGTTGTAGAGTCATCTGAGCAAATACTTCATCAGTTTCTGGATCTGCCTAAAGCATGAAAAGGAAAAATCGCCACAATTAATTAATGCATGGGTAGTACTAGATACTCTTGCAGGCTAAAAAAAATCAGGTCAAAGAAAAGCAGACGCACATGCAATGTAACACTGTGAAGTAGGCATAGCAGCTTGGAGGGAAGATTTGGGTAGTTTGGCACTTGAGCATCCACATCTTTCTTCATAGAAGCTGCAACCTGAAGGAACAAAACTGCATTGGAGATCGGGTGGATGGCTCTCCACAGAACATAATAGCCACAATAAAGGTGCACTGGTACCAATCATCAGTTCTATTAAAAGTCATATCTGGTAGGACATTGAGATTGGTTTACAAAGTGATGCGGTAGACTTCTACCAAGCACTTGTATGAAACTCACTTGTTTAAAATTCTTGGTCTAAGTGTGCCATGTTAGTTGGTAGACCAACTTTTGTAAAGCATTGTTAACATCCCTAGCATTACCCAATCAAAAGAAGAGGAATTAACACAACAAGCTACTCTACTCAAGATAACCCTTTCAAAATTGTCAAAACCTCAACTTTGGTGCGTGACTCTAGTTGAATTAAGCTTTCTTTCATGCTAGAGGTTGACAAAAAGAACTGGACAAAAGAAGATACACTCAAGACAGATAAAGCCAATCAAGATGCCTATCCAACTTAATTATGCTGTGACTGAAGGCGCCTTTCCTACTCCATTACAAGCTTTTTAGCCAAAACAGAACTTCATTTTAAGTCTGCAATATTAAATATAAACTTAAAGCTAGTCACAGACTTTGTATTCATGCAAATATCGACCATTCAATTGGATTCAAAACCCATCTGAGTCAAGAACCAGCTAGCCTGGATCAACTAGCATTGATCATCACAAAACGAGCACTCTATTTGAGCAGTATAAAGATACAGATCAGATGGATTAACAGCTAGAACAGATTCACAAGTAATTCAGTGACAAGGGTTAATAGTTGTTAAAAACTCAAAGAAGCCGGTTTCTGCAAAAAGCAGCTCAACCTGATTAACAAACCACGTTCCTTTCGTCCTTTTTCTTCTGCTTTCCAATCAATTTCCCATTTTTTGCTGGCAATGAGCATCTTGGCTAAGTTGAATTACCACATGAAGGTAAGTCATGAAAGCCATAAAGATCAGCACACACAAGGCCAATTAGACATCTATTCACGACGAATCAGTCTGTCTTATTGATGCAACCACATGTCTAATGAACCAAAAGGTGGCAACCCAACTGGGAAATTTCAGATTTGAGTGTGATCAATCAGATTATTACAATGCACAAGAAGTCTAAACTATATAGATGGAACAACCAAAGAACATGAAATAAGGAGAAAACAACAAAAGGACAGAGGGACGGACAGAGGGGAAAACCTGTTCGCTATGGCCTTGAGGGAAGTAGACGACGTGGGTCCCAGCCGGCGGCAAGTTCACTAGCGGCCCGGCGCACGCTTGCCACAGCTCCGGATTTATCACGCTCTTCTTCTCGCCTCCGCCTGCCGCCACGTGTCACCATTGATCTCTCAGATCGCATTTTCGTTTTCCGTCACTTTCCCGTGGTTTCCCGAGAAAGTGAACGGGATCCGCCGGACAGAAAACAAAGTCAAAGTTGCCAATCTCGACACCGGAAGCTCCGGCGAGAGAGAGAGAGAGAGAGAGAGAGAGAGAGAGAGAGAGAGAGAGTACCTTCGCACGGACTGACGGTGGCGGTTGCCGACGGAGCACCGGCGCCGCTCGCCGGCGTCTTCATCGCTTGCTTCCGACGACCCTTCTCCCCTTTTTCACCTGGTGGCGGACGGAGACCGGACCGCCTAGCGATAGCTCGATGCCCTCTTCATATTCCAATCCTCGATCACCTCCGGCGAGAGCACAATCCCGGCGACGGCAACACTTCAGCCGGCCGTAAAGCGAGTATTTTTCTTCCCTCCGCTCACTTTCACAAGCGTCGTATGTCGTAAGGGAGAAAACAAAACGGAGAGGTAAAGTTTCCGAGGCACGCTCGCGTCTAGCTTGACGATCAGGCGAGAGAAAACTTCCCGCAAAAAAAAAAATTCACGGGAAAGCGACGGCGGAACAGTGAAAAGGAAAGAGAGAAAAGGCTTGAGGAATAAAGGAATCGAAGCTCCGCGTGAAAGAGAGCCACCGGAAGGAGGCAGAGACCCAGACGCAGCCGCAGCCGCAGCTCGGAGGAGGAAGAAAAAGAAGGAAGGCCGAAGGGCCACCTCAACCAGCCGGCGGCGGGAAGCTCAGGTGGGGGTCAGCCGGAGACGGCCCTGCCGGCGAAGGAGCCGACAGCTCTACTACCCCTGACAAAGGGAGAGAGAAGGTTGCGGAATGTTGAGCTCCCCCCGGGGACCGAACGCCGAAGCTTTGCCCCTATCTTTCCCTACACCGCCCAGACAAGCCACCACCCCCTCTCTCTCTCTCTCTCCTCGGCAAGTGCTTTCTCTGTCTAGGAACAGTTTGAGAACATGACGATCATGATTAAAGATTAAACTCCCCCTCCCCCTCTCTCTCTATCTTTCTCTCTCTTCTGTCTGGAGGTGCGTCCTTGAAAATGGCACGGGGGAGAGATTAAAGACGGCTTTTTTTAACCGGGGATCGGCGATTGGACGGTTGAGTTGACCAGCCGGGGGGAGGAGGAGATTTAAAAGGGAACACGAACGAAAAAAAGGAGGAAAAAGTGCTGAGGCGGGTTAATTAATTTCACTTCCCCACTTCCCAATTCCCACTTCCCTTAACTTAACCATGGTTTGTTGTGAGCCGGGGAGGGGGGTTCGATTGATTTAGCATTCGTCCCATGTTGTAATAAAATTAAGTGGGAGTGGTGGGCCCCTCAGCCCCCGCCCACCCTCCCCGGGTGAATCGCGGTTCCGTATTTGCCCTCCCCTTGGGGCCCATATTTCGATTTCCCACGAACCACACCGCCGCCCGGCCCCCCAAAAATAAAAACCCAAAAAAACATCGCAGCCAGAACGAGGGTGATGGAACACGTGCTTCGTTGACCGCGGTTGACCCTGGTATGAGCTCCCCGCCGCACGGCGCACGCTCATTGCAATTGAATCCTTTTCTATTTTGTTTTTGTTTTATTTGGAATCTAGGCCCGCCCAACGAGATAAGTTAGATTGAGTTTGGATCAAATCGAAAATTTTTGTTTGACCTACATTGATTATTTGACCCATTCTGATCAAATTTTCATAGGATGCAGATATACGGATATATATATCATTAATCATTAAAGCATATTCATTTTTAATCAAATTTAGAAAACACATATCTAAACTAAGGTGAAAGTGCAAAATAAGCGAGCACAAATGTCACATGAGAGTGATAAGTTAGGTCTAGTAAGATTTTTTTTTTTTTTGGTCAGTAAGTTTAGTAAGTTATAAACCTATTTAATACATATATTATTTTCGATTTTAATACACCTATATAACAACTCATTTCCTTGAATATGGGTTAAGAATAAGGTTTATGACTCATTTTGACAAGGCTATTATAATTTGAATGAGAATAATTGATCAATATTAAAGAACCTTTCTGAGCGTCGCCACCCAAATACAAACCGAAATCGGAATGATCCTTGGGTTGGAATTCTTCCCGCTCATAAATGGAGTCACAAGTCTGCCATTTTTCACGGGTGTGGCAAAATGAGAAAGAAGGGCACGCGGATGGTCTAAAGGTGGACTCGTTCTCATTTCGAACGGGCCATGTTAAGGCACCCGATGAAGGTAAGAAAAACAATGATGCACGAAAGCAAAGACAAGCGTCGGAGGCATCCAAAGAACAAAGGGAGAAATAAAAGAAAGCTCCTTTTGGTAGATAAATAAGTGAAATTTAGGTTTCATTTATTTTATGAAAAATAAATGATTTAATTTTTTTTAAAAATTATCGCTTTAAAATAATTAGTAAATGAAAAATGTTTTTGTTACTAACAATAATTTATATCTAAATATTTTTATAGATGATAAAACTATTATTTGTTCATTCATTTCTTTGAGCATATATGTTATTTTTTTTTTAAAATGTTTTTAAAATCATCAATTTTTTGTGAAACTAGCGGAGGTTGGACTTTTCAAAGCAACATTGATGGTCCTTTGACTTACTCGCGTCATATGCTTGTAGCTTTTGATCCTCTGTGGAGAATCCCCTTCATTTAATGACCCCTAACCTGGCCTATCCCAGATAAGTCCATTCTAATTAGGAATCTTCTTTAACCAAGAAAGCTTACTTGAGATGTCACAGAAGGAAAAGTTGACTACTAGTTTTGCAAACCTGTAAGTCGCAGTAATGTTCATGGTTGTGCATGTCAATTTTGAGCCTTTTTTAAATTCTTAGCGAAGAGGATCGTCCCCTTCATTCAAACCCATGGCCAAGCTCATGCTATGTCCCGTCCGCAAGTCCATTCAAATAGTAGCACCTTAACTAGAGTACTTATCAGGGAATTTATGTAAATCTAGATTTATTAGGCGCGCATAATAACCATTTTATTTCTTTATTTTTCTATTTTTTTGTTCCTAATTACATATTTGAAATAGAAACCTATTTGTTAATGTAGTTTCATTTTTCTATTTTTAGAATAAATTTTTACTCAAGAAATAGGTTTCGAATAAAAATTAAAAGTAATTCTCTTTTTTACTTTTCTATTTATTGAACAAAAATGAAAAATAAAAACTCTCTTTGTCACTCACCCTCAATACTAACTAGTCGCCCACCCATTGTCAAGTAGATGGCGTTGGCCAGCCGCCGCCTCTTGTCACCAATCACCTAGAATAGAGAATTTTTGTGTTATTATTAAATGAATTTTTATTTGATGAGCAAAAATTTTGTATTGTTATCAAATGTATATTTTTGCTTAAAGACTCGTTCGGAAATAGACATAGAAAAATCAATTTTTAGTTGGATGTTAATTTCTGAAATAGAATTGTTATTATTCACACCTTAGATACCCAAAGGACTTGGAAATGATGGGTAGGTCGACCAACTAGGTGCACTTGTGAAGGGACTGGTCAATAAATATCTCAGATCTTAAGTTTGAGGGTTTGGTTATGCGTGGATGGATTTATGACCCATGACTCCCTTTTATACCTCAGCTCTATTTTTGGTTAAGTGCTGAAATATTCATCAAATGATTTCTAGATCATGCATGATAATTTTATTTTAAAATCTTGAAATTCCGCCAAATCACTCATTCAAGTTTGTAATTGATTCTCAAAGATGTTTTTTCATGTATAGTGGCTTGGCTATGTTTGTTTGCGAAAGTATGTATGCAAATGTCAATTGATATGTGAAATTCGAACATGAAAAGTAATGGACATGGCATGACAATAATTACATAGAATGTGGCATGGCAAATCTGATCTAAAATGTAAGAATGACAGGACATGACATATCAATAATTACATGCAACATGATAAAGACAAATCATATGCAAGACGAACCCATGAAATTACTTGACATGGCAATGCATACAACGCAACATGACAAATCCAATACAAAACATTACAATGATATAAAATGACATGGCAATATAAGATAACGAAGTGACATGACATAGTAATAATCAAATGCAGTGTGACATGGCAAACCTAATGCAAAATATTGAATTGACATGACAAGATATTAATCGCATACAACATAATATGAAAAATTTGATGCAAAACATAAGGATGAAATGACAATAATGTGATGTACGAACAGTATTCAAATCAAAGTCGTAGAACTGTATAACCACATGCATGGGGTCTTAGTTCATGAATTCAAATCACATCATCCAATCGATCATGCAATCATTGGAAGACTCAATTACTCATCGATCATATTTAGCTAGTTCAAAAAATTTTCAGGTATTGTCATGATCACTCATATTTTGAAACTTTCTCGAAAAGGTGCAATATTCATGCTTTGAAGACAAACTTGTCTTTTGTTGTCCTTGAAGCGGGAATCCATCTTCATGTCATCATGTCATCGTGCCATCATTCTATAATCTATTATCATTATTTCGTCATTAGTCATTACCATCACCATCTTTGTCCATTCATTTTCACTTCTTCCTCATCAAGTCATATATCATGTATCCTTACCACAAAAACTGCCGGACGCGTTGATCTACTTATGGAAAACCACTCATTACGATGGGAAAGATCTTTTAATTGAGATAAATGTCCCTGATTAGAACAGAGTTTCTATAGGGATCTAATGTTCAGCTGGCTAGGTTCAGGAACGAGGGCTTGATTCATGGAGCGAGGATTGAATGCTCAAAAATCAGACTCGCATGTTGAAGCTTGTTGGTGAAGTAAAGTAACCATTTGGGTGTTTTTAGTTGGGAAAATGACACAAGTAGTCCATAAAATTTTCTAATGTGTAATGTCATCCTTAGATTTTTTAATTTACCTTATCATTTCCATTCATTTCTCAAATTAACAAAAAAATTGCTATCTTTTTCTGACCTTATTTGGTCTTTATAAATATTACTTTAGTTCCATTTAAGTATATTTATTAGAAAAAGATATAACCTTATTTAGAGTTATATCAGCTTCAAACTTCTTTTGTTTTAAGAATAAGTGTTTTCGAACGAATTTTCAATAATGACATTAATTTACCTACATTTTTCTTATTTATATTAATTTAAACCTTTGAGATTTTGCATTTCGTGTTTTCTTAATTAAATTTAGTTAAATTTGTAAATTAGAAAT
The DNA here is from genome assembly GCA_014182405.2 of Eucalyptus sideroxylon. Classification (NCBI taxonomy): domain Eukaryota; kingdom Viridiplantae; phylum Streptophyta; class Magnoliopsida; order Myrtales; family Myrtaceae; genus Eucalyptus; species Eucalyptus sideroxylon. Next base: position 26,995,971 of record CM024550.2, read on the forward strand.
TATAATAGCATGAATATCTACCTGATACAACTCTTAATGAGTAACAACTTATACAGTTATAGATTTTTCACACGTCACAATAGCATATTTATAATTACATGCTGGACTCCACTGTATCTCTCATCAATTTCTTTAATTACTAATTAAAGACATTTCACGTGTCATCAATCAGCCGCGACTCCTATTTGAAGTGCCCATTTTTCTGATTGGGCTACTCAAGGGTGATGTAGAGATTGAAGGAATTCTAAATTATTGAAAGTTGATCTAAGATAGAATAATTTAATGCTTTATTTATATAAGCAAGAATATCCACTTAGTTGAGCGACCGTCCTTAAAAGTTTACCCGCACGGTTTCGCGTACTTTTGGAAGGTATGATTGGCCAACGAGTGACATGATTGATCAGACAATTGCATCAATTAATGGGCATTATTGTCACTGCTTGTACTTCTGCAATTGCTTTTGCTTAGTTACATTATTCATCTCACCAGTATTCCCACATTTATGCTGATAAATAAACAAAACAGAGAAAATGCAACAATTTTGAGGATTAGTTTTTCTCACAAAAAATGAACAATTTGAAAAACATATTTCTAAAATTAATCGCATATATCGCTTGAAATAATTAGTTAAGGGAAAAAAATCTTTAATATCTACAATAATTTATATCCATATATTTTGGTGAATATATTTTCCATCCATACCTTTTTATTAGCCATATGAGCGATTATTTTTAGGAAAATATTTTTAAATTATTAATTTTTTTGTGAAACAAATAAACCAAGAGAGTAAAAAAAAAATACCAACAGAAGAAATGAAGAAATGAAGAATTGTGGTGGGAAAAGGGTCTTTGGTGGTCTAACAAAGTAGGCATTCAAGGATCAAACCAGAATGTCTACTACAGAAACCCCCACATTTATTTTATTCTTATGATTGCTGCTCAAAATAGTGGTAAGTAGAAGGAAAAATCGAATTAGGTCGGCTTAAATAAATAATGTTTTATTTCCTGCCTTGCCTTCATCTGAAGGTAGGAGCTAATAGTAATAATGGCCCACCGCCAGTTCGTAGCCAACGCCGCACGCACATGCAAGCGCAGAAACCTCATCAAACTTCCACGATTTCAGGCTCTTTCTTCTAAAGGCGATATACCATTGGGATTCAAAGTGATGATGAATGCTTGCGGCGTAGAACGTGGATTAGGTGGAATCGTGTATTAGTGGATGCAATAATTTTTTAGGTTACACCAAAACAGGGCAATGCTAAAGTAGTTCACATGGCCGGAAAAAAAAAATTATAATGGGTCGTGCGTTTTTCAGTTATGACAAGAAAGCTCACTTTTGAGTAGGGAAATCCTGATTTTCTGGAATGCTTTACTGGCCTCGTGGATTAGTGAAATAAACGTGAAATTATCTGCACTAAGTGACACGAGAATCGAATTCGTGCTGCATACTTGATCCGTATAAAACTCTGCTTTAGCTTCAATGGTGAAAATGACCCAACATCATAACAACTTCGCACGCTTTAATGAATGCAGAACCTCCGCATGCGTTAATGAATATTGAAATTACTAATGGGTTATTTTTAATAAAGACAGTTTCGGTTTCTAGACCAGCAATTTTCCAAAGAAATCAAGGACTCTAAAGGCTTCATTTGTTCAAAGGAAAATGAAGAATTCATAAAAAAATTACTTAAAAATGATTACTTGTATTACTTAAAAGAATGAATGAACAAACAATTTTTTTTTATTTTCTACAAAAATATTTAGATATAATTGTTGTCGATAGTAAATATATTTTTTATCAACCGATTATTTTAAGTAATTCAAACATAATTTTCAACAATTTTTTTTAAATAATTTATTTTTCAGGAAATCAAGGGGACCTAAAATTTGTTAATGGACTTGTTCAATCCTTATACGTTAACAATATCGAATATAATAAGGCCAGTGTATCTTTTTCTCAGAATGTCAACCTGTCCGAACGCCTACTCCTTTGGACGTATCTTAATGCTCCCCCCATGTGCAGTTGCAGCCAAAACACAAGACGACAAAAAGAGACGCAAGCGATTCCGGATCATCCGGATGGCCAAGGGAAAAGATTACTCGCACCAAGAGATCACCCATCCGATCGGGTGACGTTGAGGTACGTGTTGTGATTTTTCGGTCAATATGCAAATGGGTATTCCCAATACATACATCATGTCACCTATTGAAAATTTGGCAGCTTTCATACATTAATTATTCGTAGAAATTACCTAATTAATGTTTATATATAATAACTTTTTTCATATAATATATTCAGCACTACTCCTATCACTTGTTAACAAGATCTATATTTTATGGTGCTTTGAAAAATGGGAATACATATTTACTGATAAGTTTTAGCATGCCAAGGAATTACTTGGTGCGATGATGTAGGCAACAAAATTTGGCACGGATGGCATTGTAAGGACCACTAGCATAAAGACGAAAATTCAAATGAGAGAAGTTACAAAAGATCCAAAAAAATAATTGCCAAGCGAAGTGAGTGAATAATACCATATGTCATGTTGCCCTTAGGTGGCAATGGTTTGTTGTTAGCAGCATTATTGGTTTCTTGTTGATTTTTGTTTCTTACCATGGCAATCTCCTTAGATAAAAAAAGATTGATTTCAAAAAGATGTTTCGCCCACAAAGTGAAACAGATGAAACCTCTCACCAGAAAGGTCGATTTCGGTTTCATATGAAAATGAATTTTTGTGTCAATCTCGGAGAGGAAATTTTATGGCTTTGAAAGTAAAATACAAGTTCTAGTATTTAAAGTGCAGATTGGTAAATTCACAGGAAATAAATTTGAAGCAAAATAGCAATTGCTTTATAGATAGTTGCGCTAGGATCATAATTGCATCGATTCACTTTAGGTATTTATATCCCATTAACAATAGTCACAAACAAGTGGTTACACTTTAACTACGGTTAGTGCTGCACGTTTTTGGAGATGTTAGGCGTGCTTCTCGTACCCTGATAATCATTATGCAAAAAGAAGCTCTCACTTCCGAGGTTACTGGGATAACCAACTGACTTATTTGGCATTGCAACCATCACTGGGCATTCGAATTGACATATTTGCTTCAACTTTTCGACATATCCCTTTATATTTGAACTAACACTTACCAGAATTGCGCAGTTGGATTATCAACAACCTTTGTCGATTAGCAAGGATCCTCATCAATGACCTTCTATGTTTTTGTTGCCGATTCTTGCGAGGTAATCTTCAAGTTGATTACATCAATTATTCATGACTTCTCTTGATCAATTCTTGCTATATAGTCTGTCGAGTCCATTACTCGCCAACGATAAAAGTTGATCAGTTTTTGGTGTAGTGTTGGTGTCTCTCAAAGTATATATCAGTGGCTGATGTAATGATTGGGAGCATGTTGACAGAAGAAAATGAAGAAGAGATAGAGCAAGCTATCTATTACTTGAGCCAAACCCTTACCAACGTGGAAATGAAATATTTGGGAATACATTAAAACGTTAGGAATTTAGGTTTCAATCAATCTCAGATAAAATGATCAAATGACGACTCCAGACTGATTTTAAGAAGTCCATCATTATAGTTGACAATAAAACCTAGAATAGGAAAGATTTTTGAAATTTTAGCAGCAAAGTTCTGGCAGGAGAAAAGAAGGCTTGGGAAAAATGTGGCTTGCACCACAATTCGAACAAATACATTAATGATATGTTTATTTTACTGTAAACTTTATGATAAAAAAATATTTTCCTTAAATATCATTTTCAAGATTAACAATTTTCATTTATTTTGTACTTTAGGAAAAATAATTTCCTTCTTATCAAAAGAGGAAGTCGTTTTCCCCAATTTAGGTTTGTTTTTTTTTTTCAATTCATAAAAATGGTTTTCTGTAAATCAATTAGTTTTTTTTTTTTTTTGATACCTAGGGAATCCCGTACAACTCGGCAACCGGTGGGTAAATGTTGGGGCGATGCTAGTGGAGGACCCACCATCCCGATATCGCGCTCAAGATCCCGTGTGTTCCGCGGGATTTGAACCCTTCTGTCCTGGGTAGACTTCATCGGAGCTCTTATTCAGCTAGGTTACCGCAAGCGGTGGTGTAAATCAATTAGTTTCTATCATCTAAACACAAAAAAAAAGTTAAAAATAATTTCCCTGAAACAATTTTCTTTCAAACAAATGGACCATTAGTCGTCTTTGTTGTCAAGATATGTACGGTCAATTTTTTTTTATATCTGAAGTAAAGTAATTTAAACATAATTACGCAATTGGTTTTGAGATAATACATAAGATTTTACATACATCTCGTACCCTCTAAGTAATCTGGGAGTGGAAACAGGTGATATGTATTTTCCATTTTGGCAACATACATTGGTTTAGAGTTGACTCAGCATTCTTGATTTCGCCTTGTCTTCTTGTCGACCTTAGGCAGTCTTTGATCTCGAACAATTTCATCAAGTGATGGAGACCGAGGTTGGTCACTAAATTTTTTAGATTAGACTAAGAATTTCACTCTCTGCACCATCCTTCAATTGAAGAATGAAAACATTGGATGATGAGAAAGTGCAATTTGTGTCATACTCCAGTAGGTCACCCATCACTTTCCTGTACAACGCCCTCGTGTTTTAGGGGGAAGGTGTCGCGGGAATTAGGGCTGCCAACCCACCCCCAAAGGGGTTGTAGCCGGGTCTGGCAATGGGGCAATTATCTTTATCGAGGCCTTGATCCTAACCTCTATTCATTCTTTCCTAGATGTCATAGCCTTTTAAGGTCTTGCTAAGGACCCATCCTTCAATTGAAGAACGAAAACATTGGATGATGAGAAAGTGCAAGTTGTGTCATACTCCAATAGGCCTCAAAAAGTACAATCAATTGGTATCGACAACATGGCAGCCAGCTATATGTGAACAGAATATACATATGGGCGCCCCATATGTGCGAATTAGCATATTATGGGAACAATGATTAGACAATGAAGATTCGCTCGTACACGATCTGAAGCTTGGCTTACGTTATCTTTCAGAGCAAAGCAAGAATACTAGTTGCTGCTCGAGCAAACGTCGTTAAATGCTACTCGTTAGATGTCGCCGGTTTAATGGTGTTTTCCATCATATACTCGTGCACCCGGCTCCAAATAATAATTTTCCCTCCAATCTCTCTCACCCACCTGCAATCACAAAACACCTCTGCAATAGCCGTCACCGGCTTTGTGACATCTAAAAATTCCATTATCAATTAATACGTAGAAAATGAAGACTATAGTGCGTTTGGTAACACTCTTGAGAATATGTGTTTCTATTTTTTAGTCTCCAGAATAAAAGTATAACAGAAACACATTTGGTAATTTTTTTGTTTCCGATAGCAAATTTGTTCTTGATAACGGATTTGGAATAGAAACAAACAAAAAAAAAATTATTTTTTAGCTCTTGAGAATAACTCAATAAATAAGCCTTCTTTTTTTTTTTCTTCCTTTTTTCTTCCTCTCTTCTTTCTCTTTACTGGTTGCCAGCTTCATGATGGCTGGCGATCGGCCAAATGAGGCTCGGTGACCTCGTCAACCCTCAATGAGGTCATCCCAAGCTCGCTTGCCACCAACGAGACTCAACCTTGCTTGGCCACCGTGAGGTCTGCGTCGCCTAGGTGGGTGAGGTGGACCTCGCAGTGGCCGAGTGAGGCTTGGCCTCACCAACCCTTGTCTGGTTGGTTGCTGGTCGGCCATGTTCAAGGCTAGCGACCGACTAGAGAAAGGAGAAGAAAAAGAAAAGAAAAAGAAAAAAGAAGAAACAAAATCATATTTGTGTTGCCGAAGCTTCAAGTTCCATATTTCAAGAGTTTACAAGATGAACTTGTGGGCTTCATTCTCTTTTGTTAAATTAGTTTTGTCAAAAGATTAAGAGTTGTTAATCTTTTTTCTTGTTTATTCTTCCTTGAAGGTGGTTAAGGCTTTAAGTTGTCTAAGTTTTCGTTCAAGGTTAGTGAAACTTTGGGGGTTAAGTTAAATCGATCTATTTAGTACTTTTGACTTGGTTAGTTGATGCTTGTTAACCTAGTGTGAATGTTAATCTTGCAGATGATCAAGCTTCAATAAAGGCATGTTGAAATATGTTGTTTACTTAAATCGATAGGTATTATTAAGTGTAGAAAGTGGGTGATCGACTTCTCAAAAGGCTTGGTTGTATATTGGGTGAGGTAAGTGTAAACACGTGGAATATAGACTTCTCAAAAGGCTTGGTGGAATATAGGCTTGATTGGACTGATAAATCATTTTACCGATTTGGTCATTTAATCGATTTCTGAGCAAATTTTCAATTTTTGCAAGTAATTAACTTCTGATGAATCACTGATCTTGATCAATTGCTAGTTCTCTGACTAGTTCACTAATTCTAGTCCTTTGCCAATTTTCATCATCCAATCAACTTTCTATGTACATCGATTTCTTGATCAACTTATTGCTTGTTACTCGATCCATTATGCCCAATCTGCAAATATGAAGCCGAAACTATTGAACATACTTTACTGCTCTACCCTTGGACATCTCGGATATGGAGAGCTAGCTCTCTGCAAATCAAAATCACAAGAATCAGGTTAACACGACTCAATGAATGGCTGTACATGAGGAAAGAAGACCCACGAAGCGCATCAAAGTTTTACCAAATTGCCACTACTTGTGGTGCATCTGGAAAGACCGAAACCGGTCCATCTTTGAACAAAAACCCCTACACCCACAACAGACCATGTTCAAATCAGTAGCCTTACATGAAGACTTTGCAATCTGGAATGGAACCGCAACAAAAGAGAAGGAAAGCGAGGCTCACACGCTTAGAGGGCAACCCCTGACCTCGGGTACATTGAAAATCAACATCGATGCCTCATTTGCCCAGAACGAAGGTGTGGCAGCAGATTTTGAGGAGAATAAAGGAGAGGACAAGCATAGGGCTGCCATTGCCAGCATATGCCGAGATTCTCGAGGTCGCCTGGTTGATGGTTTTTCTAAGATGGTGGTGGCATCCTCGGAGGAACAGGCGGAGGCACTTGCTCTCTTGGAAACCCTAGACTTCTTCTCAACTAGATCTAACTGAAGCCTACAAGTACACTCTGACTGTATGCTACTCGTGCAAGGGGTTTTGTTTGTGACAAAGTTCAGCTGGGAAGTGGCGTCGATTGTGGACTGGATCAAGGCAAAACTAAAAGACTTCCCGGCTTTTCTTTGGCCTATTGCAGCAGAGAAGCTAACAGGCCCGCAGACTGGCTTGCAAAAGCCCAAAGAGAGAATTACCTTTCTAGTAATTGGGTAACTAATCCCCCGACAGCCCTGTTTGATTTACTATGCACCGACGCTTTTGATGTAATTACTCTAAACTTGCCTAAGTAAATGAATAGTAATCGTACTTTCGACCCAAAAAAAAAATTAATTGACCAATTATCCAAGTTATTGATTTCTATGCGTCAAACTTGAAGTAGGCAATTTCTGTTGTGAAAATATTGCTTCGAAATGGGTTGAACAATGAAATTGGATCGAGTAAAACAACTCGGACTTTGAGGCGTGATATCACTTTCTTTAAGAATTTATTTGCCCCACAATGTTGCTAATGGTCACTGGCAAAAATCCTCCAGGATACAACAAAGTCTCGGATGAGAATACTAGATAGCAATTCTAGTATTTCTCCGAGGGTCTCTCTAAGAAACAATCGAACAATTGGCTGTAGTTTTTTCAGAAAGAAGACTCGAAAATGACCACACACCTCTTCCGAAAATTGACAAGTATATATATATGAAACAGTCTTGCAACTATTCGTGAAAAACTGTCAAATAATGAACAAACACGACCTTTGGATAATTGTTCGTATAAACAACTGCGACTTTTCGGAAGAAGTTGAAAATCGAACAATTGCAACCTTTCGGAAAATGTTGCAAAACCGAATAAGTAATTTTTTTCAAAAGTTGTCTTGAAAAGACACAAATAAAATTCGGAATAATAATAATTTTTTTAAAATAGAATTTCGAATTTTCATTTTATATTTCATTTCCGAAAATTTTCAAATTAAAAGGCAACCTTTGAATTGAAATAAAAAATAAAAAATTAAATAAATAGCAAGGGATTGATGCTAATTAAACCGCGGGCGCACGCGCAAGCGTGTAAAGTGCTAAGTGCGCCAAATAATCGCGCCAAAACAGCGCAATTATTCGGGCACCCGCACGCGGGTATGGTGGGGTCTAGCCCCACCTAATCATTCCTTTAACTATAAAAGGAAAAACCCACATTTTTAAACTAGCCCACTTGCTCCACCTTTTCTATGTGGGACAAAGTAAAAAGTACTCATTTTGTTTTAACAAACAAAATTCCAACAATCCCACACTTTGTTTGTAAAACAAAGATTTCAAAATAAAACATACAGCCAAAGCTTCAGTAAGATTAATATACATACATAAAGGTCTCTTTCGAGTTAAACCTTTACTTAGTGCAAATATATCAAAGCTCTATCAAAGTGACAAGTAGCTCGGCTTTAAACTTGTACTTTTATGTAATAGAACCGGACATACCACACATACACTAATCTCTTGTTTCAGCGAGAATTTCTATATTACTCCGCACTATTATGGCCTTGTGGTTGATCCTGTTTCATGAGCTCTCTAGAAAGCAACCCTAACTTTCGTAAAAAGCGGCACCACTTCTAAGCTCGTATAGGTGAAGTATCTACCATGTGTTTCTGTTACTATCAACACACTACAAACTTGTATGATACTTCATTAAGAATTCAATTCATCCTTTAATACGTAACAGACGATACTGACTTCTCATATCAGGGCTATGTCAGTATCAAACAATCACATTCAATAACTTGTTATTACCCATTAAACCTTGTAACTAGTGATGTTCTAGAAAAAGGTCGGGTTACCATTATTGGTGATTTCAAATAAAGGGTTTTAGCCCCATTTCTTGTGAGGTCGTTATTACCATATGTCTTGGTAAAGCCTTCGTCAAAGGATCGGCAAGATTTTTACTTGACCTCACATAGACAATTGTTATGGTACCATCTTTAATCAATTGTCTCACATATTCATGTCTTAGACTAATGTGTCTAGACTTACCATTATAGGTGCTACTATAGGCTCTTGCCAAAGTGGCCTGACTATCACAGTGGACAGAAATAGGAGGCATAGGACTAGGCCATAATTTGATATCTAACAACAAATTTCTAATCCATTCAACTTCTTTCCCAGCTGCCGCCAAAGCAATAAATTCAGATTCCATTGTTGAGTGAGTTATACATGTCTGTTTCTTGCTCGCCCAAGATACAGCACCTCCAGCTAGTGTGAAGATCCATCCAGAAGTGGAACGCTCATCTCCCACACTTGTAATCCAACTAGCATCGGTGTATCCTTCTAATACAGCTGAAAAATTATTGTAGAACGATCCTAAATTTTTAGTTCTCTTAAGATAACCAAAAATTCTAGTAATAGCTCTCCAATGCTCAGTACTTGGATTACTAGTATACCTACTCAACTTGCATACAGAATAAGCAATATCGGGTCTAGTACAATGCATTGCATACATTAAAGACCCTATAGCACTTGCATATTCTAGTTGTGCCACCGCTCTACTAGTATTATAATACTAGAATCAAATGGAGTACTTATTTCTTTAAAACCAAGATGTTGAAATTTATTTAATATTTTTTCAACATAATTACATTGGCTTAAAGAATAACCCCCACTATTTTTCTTAACTTTAATACCTAAGATAGTATCTACTTCACCCAAATCCTTCATTTTGAACATGGAAGTTAGATATTTCTTAGTTTCATTAACTCCAGTTATATTCGTTCCAAAGATAAGCATATCATCAACATACAAGCACACTAAGACACCATAGTCTTTAGTGAATTTAGAGTATATACACCTATCGGCACTATTATTGATGAAACCATTTGACAATATGACCGAATTAAACTTTTCATGCCACTGCTTAGGAGCTTGCTTAAGTCCATAAAGAGACTTAGTCAATTTACATATTTTTCTTTCATTTCCAGGAAAAACAAAACCCTCCGGTTGTTCTAGTAAATCTCCTCATTTAAGTCTCTATTTAAGAAAGCAGTTTTAACATCCATTTGATGAACAAAAAAAATCATAAATGGAAGCTAGAACAAAAACAACTCGCGCAATTATTCGCGCACCGCACGTGGGTATGGTGGGGTCTAGCCCCACCTAATCATTCCTTTAACTACAAAAGGAAAAACCCACATTTTTAAACTAGCCCACTTGCTCCCACCTTTTCTATGTGGGACAAAGTAAAAAGCACTCATTTTGTTTTAACAAACAAAATTTCAACAATTTCAAAGAAGTTGATTTATGACCAAAGTTGCCCATTTTAAATTGTCAATTTTTGACTAGAAATTGTCTAGTTCAAGGCAATCGATTTGTGGACTACGATGCTGATTCCTAAGTGTCCATTTCGAGTAATCGATTTACAATTATCATTTCCCAAGTTACCAATTACCTATTTATGGCTTCCAAGCAAATGATGATGACTTAGGCCCCATTTGGTTTGGCTGTGGGGAAATGTTCTTGGGGAAATGCAAAGGCCTTTAGTCTAAAGGGGTTTGGCGAAATGCAAATACTGTTTGGTAAACTAAAATTGAAAAAATGCCTTGAGATGCAACTTGGGGAAAATGCTGATCGGTAAACACATACATGTGAAAAGTCCTTTCATGTGCCAATATAAAAATTTTACAACTTTAATTTGTTTAAAATCAAAAACAAAAATCAATGACCTTAACTTTTATATATTTTTTTGAAGTTGAGAATAATGTATAAGAGACATATTAATAAAACTTTAAATAAAAAAATCACATCAAACTCAATTAAAAATAAAGTAATTTCATTACAATAAAGATGACAACATATGTCCGAAAGACATGTCAAATCACATATCCGATGAGTACGGTTTCGGATATGCTTCCCAGTCTTTGACTCACAAGATTTCCTAGCCCCATTCACTCCATACTCGTACTGGACACTTGGTAATGCATCATTGTGACCCCAAAATTTGATCTTATCAAAATAACCGGAATCCTTTATAGTTTCATTGCTCCACATCCATCCTACAACTACCGGTTTATAACAGAAAAAAGTGGCATGGAATCTCCAGCACAACTTTATCGAACAATTTCCAGTGAAAGCATCAGTCAAAGACATTGAAAAGTTCAAGATTCGGCAAGCAACAACACACCACCTATTGGCCTTCGAATCCCATTCTCCTTCACCAATTACGGTAGTGCTAGGATCGAAATTATAGTAGCCATAATAAACATTGGTGACATTTTGAAACTTCAATAGCAATTGCGTCTTACCCTCCTCCAAACATCGAATCGTAGTGAAGCTCATGGCCTTTGGTAAAGACTCGACATCTGTGCCAAGAGGGTTGCACTTACCACCCTGACAAAGACTCCTGTATTCAAAGTCAAAGACTGAATTCCACTTCAAGGCCGAGCACAAACCTTGCCCCAGTTTCTCACTAGACAAATTATCTCCTCCACCATCATCAAATTTATCAAAAGACCCACTCCCTCCCTTCTTCTCTATCAAAATATACTTATAATTGACACTTCCACTACTCAAAGCCGGTACAGATATAGTCCCAAAATGATTTGCACCACTAGCACCATCACCACCGTCCAAGCTCTCCAAAACCCTACTAACAAAACTACTATTAATACTTGATTTCAGCGAATAATTCAGCTTGAAAACGGCATGGAAGCCGACGGTAGTGAAGAGGAGGGCAGCGGAAGAGGACGTGGGTTCCATTGGGTTTCAGCCGGAGAACCGAACAACCAAAACGGGTATCGGCTAGAGGGACGGTGATGGAATTGAAGCTTCTGAGCTTACCCAACTGCCCTGCTACAAGCGTGACGTGAGCACAAGAGCAAAATGATTGGAGGCGATCTTCGAGGTTGGGATGGCTGATCTCGGATGGACACCGGAGAGTAGCTTGTGAAGGAGACAGTGAGGGACGATGGAGAGAGGCGTGAGAGTGTAGAGGAGGCTTGAGGCTACGGGAGGCTTTTAGGGTTTTCTATTTAGAGAAGGGCAAAAATGGATTTTGGTTAATAAATGAGGGTAAAATGGACAATTGATATATTTTCATTAAACAAAGGCCCCAGTATTCAGAAAATGCTACTCTCAAATGCAACTTGGACCCTCCATTCCCCTAAAGCCCTTTGAAGCCTCTTGGATATGCAATTGCATCTCCCCAAAGTCCTCAAAAAATTGAATCAAACACCAATTGCTTTTGCCCAAACCCCTTTAAAGCCCCAAAGCTCCTTCCACTTGTTGAACCAAATGAGGCATTAGCATGAAAGAATGAGGATATATTTGTTGAAGTTTACATAAATATTTGCTTACTATTAATTGTATGAAAAAGGACAAATTATTGTAATACATATGGTAGTTGTTATGTTATAATGATTTGTATGTCATTGATGCCACATGATCAAAACCTTTGCCACATCCTTTTTGCTACAAAATGAATTCCCTTGTACGAGTATGCGTATAAAAATTTGGAGTTAGTCAAATGTTCTACCAAATGAAACAATTCTCTACAAGGTTGAGAGGACATGACTTGTGTGGCCTATGGGATGATGTTAAGAAATAGCCATTACCATGCCAATGTACAATGATGTATTTTTTCACGCCGATGTAGAGGACACCATGGATGGGCTAAGAGGCATGGCAAATGGCTATATATGATTCTAGCCCCATAAGTTAGTGATGATGATACCTCGTTAGTCGAGATGTCCATAAGTGGAGATGAGTCCTGCCTAGTGACGAGTATGAGTTAGAAATTCACTTGTATGTATCGGTGAGCTATCATTTGACATTTGCACATCATGAAATAATATGCCATTTGCTTTCTTTTAAGTGAATAATCTTATGCAATGTTGTTAATGGTTTCCATTTACATATAATGATAGGAAAGATAGTATATTCACTTCTACATTTGTTGGACATGGTTATTTTGTACTTGCCTTTAACTCAAATTATTTGTTGGTACTAGGTTGAGTAGTAAGAGGATCCCCTACTTTAGACAAAGAAATTTCATTTATTAAGTTTTGGCTCATCTCTTTATTTTTACAAACATGTGGGATTGATTTGGAATAAGAGGATGTGCTTGTACTTGAATCGGCAATAGTATATATTGAGCATAGTTCCATCGGATGGGTCAATGTGGGACTTCAGGAGTAGATCCCCATTGAATTGTCACTTGGTACGTGAACATCAATGGTAAGCTAGTTGGACTGTTAAGGAGCTTTGATGGTGATGGCGATATGTCAACAGACGAATATGCATAGTGAAAAACTTGACTTTTGTATATGCAAGTTTTTGGGTGAAGGAGTGGTATGTCAGTGATAGGTGACTCCAACCCTTTCCAGGATTCATGTAATTGTGTTTTGCTTGGACACTGAGTTAATATAAAGAAGAAGCACATGCACATTAATTAAGCTCGTGAAATTTCCTGTATGGAATGATGTGAATATTTATTATGCTTCCACATGTTAATAATAATTACAAAATATAATTTAAAAAGATTTATAATGCGCGAGACATTTTGTGGTGTCACAAGTCCATCCCCTCATCGGTCTAAGGCAGGCCCCCCACAAGGATTGTCTCTCCCTCTTTGTCCAATTGTTCGTTGTATCTTTGCTCCGTTGTCCATGGCTATTGAGCTCAAGGACCCCGGGCTCCATCGTGGCGTCGAGCCCGAGTCTTAGACCTAGGTAAGCTGTGTTCTTGGAGCCCAAGCTCAATGCTAATTACGTCAAGCTTCGCTTGCGACTTTGAGGTCAACCAAGATTTGGGGTTTTAGCTTCGCTCATGGTATGGCACTCAAACTAATATATGAAGGTTGAGTTTTGGGAAATTTTGTGAGATCACTACTAATTATTCTAAAAATTTAAGTTGTTTGGTGTAATGTAATATATAAATTTAAATTTAATTAACTTATACTCTAATACCAAGCATCAAGAATATTTAAATATTAAACAACACTTTCATTTAGTAGTTTGTGTTTTTATAATAGTTGGTGATTGTCACACAAAATCTCACATGGTCTTAGAGTAGGTTTCGAGTTTGAACCTTTCCACTTCCTCATTTACCTCTCCTATTATATATTTCCACTCTTTTAGCTTAAAGCCAAAGTTCAACTTACGAGTTGGGGGGAATGTTAAGAATATTTAATATTAAATTATGCATTCATCTAATATCTTAAACTTATAAAACAGTTGACAGTAATTCTACAAAATCTCGTAGAAATGAAAAAAAGAAATCATATGACAAAGCATTGACAAGCATCAGAAGCACATGCATATTGCATGTTTTAGGAAGAATGAGATCCTCTATTCTATCAGTGTCTCCATTTGGCGCTTCATCCATCGAAATCATTCATCCACACAAATAATGCTCATCTCGAAACTTATGATTAATGTATCAATGGTCGACCTTTATCAAGGCATTAGTGGATGTATCAAATGGGATAAAGGATCTTTATCCGTCTGACCATTTTCAAAGCAATAAACATGCATGGATATGGCATGCCGTCGCGGTAAGGCATTAAGGTAAACGAGCTTCCATTTGACAACGAAAACTTGGTATCCAGCTATCTTTGGATCATTGCGAATTGGACGGCCAAGGTACACTAGCTTTGTCAATATCGCTGGGGTCGTTCTAGACATTACCCGTGCTTTGCCTTGTCATCCTTCCGCGAGGAACAAAAGACAGTCGTGATAATATTAGGACAAGTCCATACGTTTCTGTCTTCTAAATTCGACTAGCATCCAGCATGCTGGATACTATGTGACAACCCACGCGATTAGATGTGAACAAAATTGTAGGGTTTGACTGCCCAACCCTACCAAGATTTCGTGCCATTTTGATGAGTAATTTGGGGTTTTCCCTGCTCTTTGCTTATTTGCCAATGACAAGAGAGTCCTATGAAGCAACGCATCATACTTTTCCAGTGCATAAGTTTCTCTCTTTGCCAATGCAAAATGACTCTCTAGTAGACAATTGTTCTTAGGATCAAGTTAAATGATGGATTAGCAATAGATAATTTGTTATAGGGCTGTAACTTCCTTTGTCCCAAATTGGAAAATTTTCCTACAATTCTATCATTCATTAGCAGTTATAAGTTATGAGCAGCGTAATCATACAGCTTCAACTAAATGAGATGGAGGGCAATGCGTCTATTTCTAATCCAGCAATTAATATTAATAGGCTGTTTGGTCGTCTGAACATTTTTATTGGATAAGAAAACATCAAATTGCATTTTAAATATCACATCCAATGTTTGTTGACGTCTAGATATAATATAAATTCAAATAAATAGTCCAAGTGAGTGTTTGATTTGTAGGATTAAAATTAAAAATAAACTATGGAAATCATGAAAACAGAACATCCTTCCACAATCCACCATCCATGCTGGACACCCCTCTTCCCTATGACTTTGAGGATGCCTCTCCTTCTATTACCTCCCTCTTGTCATCCTCAACCAATTTCCAACTTCACCAGTTCGAGACGCCCCAGAGTTCAAGTTCTCTACTAGTCTTGCCATCTTTGCAGTCGACGACTTCCTCTTTTGTGGCGAAACCATCCCCTTCAATGAGCGCTAATACCGCGTCAATTCTAAACTTCTGTGCTTCTACTCATTTATGCGCCTCAACAGCTTCCACCGAGATAGCACGCAGATTTGGTTTGCAAGCCAGGTAGCTCCTCTGATCCAACTTGTTTGGAGTGACGCAGTCAAGGAACTCTGTCGCCTCGGCTGCCGCCTTCATCGAATCATCTTTGTTACGGAGGAAGTGTTGGGCTCTAATTGGGATCACAAAGTTCCTTACCAGGATGGAGTTGATCGATATAAAGAAGAGGCATGGCTGGCGAGCTCCGGCACTGCTTTTCTTGCCGGCCGAAGGCGGGAAGAAGGTCATCACTAGTGGGAGGAGTGGTGGTCACTGGAGTCTCCTCAGGTTGTTGCGGTGTTGGTCCCACCTCGTGAACATGTTGCAAAGGCTTCTCTCGGTTGAATTATGCATGCTTGACTCTTTTTTTTTTTTAGGTTTCCAAATTTTATGTATCCTATCCGTCTATCCCACCTCCAAGGTGAGACTTTTTATCCGAACCATATCTGAGATATATCCAGATTTTGCGTCACTCCAAACGCCAAATAAAATTAAAATTATTTTATTCAAAGTTTTATTTGGCCCACCAAACATTGCAAGAGAAAATTTCTTTTAATATAGGATGGAGGAAAATATGAGCCATTACTATAAGCCTCCATGACATTTAAGGCATACATAGTTCCTTGTTGAATATAATTACTCAAGAAATAAGAGTCTAGTGTCCTAGACTTTCTATATTTGGAAAGAAATGTAAACATGGAATTGGATGGTTCATAGAGTAGGATTCCTCAAACTATGGTAAATTAAAGTACTTCCCAAAACCAATTACAATGATTGCGATTAACTATCTCCATAATGATTTGGGCCAATTACCCCAATTGACCAAAACATGCTTGTCTTTAACAAATTCATACCAAAGCCAAAAGAACCACAACCCCTTCTCCTTTAACTCACACTCTCTATCCGTCCATCTTCTCCACCATTGCCTGACTAACCTTGCTATGGTTTCCATGACACATGACCATCATGTCAGTCACACCTTGGGGCTATTGCCCATTGCCATGGTGCTAGTCTCCCTCTCTCCGTCCCTCCGTCCCTCCCTCAAAGAATGCAACGTGGGTCTAGTTGACCACGATAGTCACGACCACACAATGTAAAATCCCCTATGTTATTCTGACGATGATTAAGATAATCAAATGCTACAAATGTGTGTATTGGCTGAGTTGTATCTGGTGATATATACACAAGCCACAATGCATATGGTATCCTAATATTAGATGTGATCTAATATGAAGAGTGCTCTACTACTATCGAAAATGCTTTGCCAATATGGAATGAACATTGTCAATATCTAAGGTGAAGAAGGTATTAACATTGAGATGTTTACATGCCGGAAGATCACTATAAAGGTGAACAAGTCAGGAAGAATAAGGATGTTTGTGATGGCTTGGAAGAACTGAGATAAGGTGGATGGTTGGATGGAATTTAGTGATGGTGAAAAAGCCTAGAATTGTGATGTTTGTTGATGCTTGGAAAGACCACACATGGGGACAAATCTAGAACCAAGATGATCGATAAAGTTTGGAAGGACCATAAATGGGAATATCTTGATAGTCATAATCACTAATATGCTTGGAAGGACTAGAAGATAGAAGATCTAATTATTATCAGGAGCAATGGATTGTTATCGGTATAACATATTATTGGTTGAAATAGTTCTTTTTAGATGAAGTGGGAACACTATGACAATATTGATGATCTTGGTGAGTTTAACAACGTGATTCTGATGTCCTTGAAAGTATTTGAAAATTGACTCAACCGTTTAGTGAAGACTAAGAGTCGACAGGTGTGCTAATGTCCATTGAATTCTTCTATTGTTGGCTTTAGTTAATTAGTTAAGATGAGCAATCAACGTGGACACTAATGTCATTGGATGTCTTTGGAAGCTAATGAAGCCAAGAAGATAATAGGAGGATTGATTGCATATCATTCCACATTGTTTTGTCGGTAGGTAGCATCGATAGATTGCTAATAATATGCACTCCTAATACAGGTAAGGGATGATGCAAATATCGAGTTTTAGAAAGTAGTGTTCTCATGCTCTTCTAATTGAAATGGTAATGACACCGATGTATCCATTATAGAGGGTTGGAATTCAAATAATGGAGTTGATTGGAAGTAGTTATGACAATATCAAGCAAAAGGTAGACTCTAACATGAGCAATCTGACTAGTTTAAGGAAATTGCCATTATAACATCCTCATTTTTGACCCTTATTTTGGTTCCGACTAGTAGGCTAATGATCAGTATGCTAATGGTAAGACTAGGCCATGAGTTGACTCAAGGGTCGGTCATGAGCCGATTAGCCTGTTTGGGAATTGGCAACCAAGGGATTGGTCCTAGAGTGTTCAACCATGGAAAGATTATATGACCATAAAGATCGGTTGTGGGACAATCACGTACCATCAAGGATCGATGGATGGTCATGGCTTGATTTCGCCTAGTCAATGCACCAATTGCGAGTTCCACTCGGTCGTTGAACTAGCTATGGATAGCCATGAACCGATCCCATGCGACCGTGAGTTGGTACGAATTGATCGATTCCACATGATTACATGACAACCAATAATCAACCATGGATCAAATGAACTCAACGTGGTTCAATTTTAGACTGGCTAGGATTTATGGTACAAAATCTTAGACTAGTCACAGGACCGGCTACGGGACTGATCAATTGGCCCAAGGATTGACCACAAGACTGGCCAAGTAGAACTAATCGACGGGCTAGCCCACAAATCTACTAGAGGATCGATCGACCAAGCCAAGATCTAGCCAGCAAACCCAACTGCAACACCTTTTCTCGATAAAGGGAATTTCGAACTTAGTTTGGCCAATCAAGCCGGGTTGCATCTGGCTTTGTTTGGGCATAGCTTAGGCATGCACCTTAGGCCAAATAAGGTTGTCGATCTTGATCAAACTCAATTAATCCCTACCCAATAACAAGGCCTTCAAAATTTAGATATTTTCCTAACGTGCATTTAATGCCTTTGGATAGTTAATTAGTGCACATTGACTAAGGGTGGACACTTGGCATGAAAGGTTCTTATCTTGGAAGACAAGTTTGAAACTTGGACTTTGGCTCGTTAATAAGGAGGACACCTAAGGTCTTAGAAACAAAGTGTGAACAACTATGAACACATGTGAACATACTCAATAAAGTGTGGGATACTAAGGAATATGTGTCCTTATAACTTAATCTAGCTATAACCCTAAACTAAGTAGGAGATCTTGGAGGCCAAGAAAAAGACTACACGCCCATTGAAAGAAGGAACAAGCAAGTCAAGCCTTATTGGACAAGATAAGAGTGAATTAAATACATTTGAATTCTAGTTATTTAATGCCAAGATGAAGTGTCTAAGCTAACCTAGGACCTAGTTAGAAACTTGGAACATAAGGATGCCCAACAATTAATGCTTCTTGACCAAGTGGGATGTCTCCTTTTTCCAACTAAGATTGCCACCTGTCACACCTCGATCCTCCGAGCGTGTGCCGATCCCTCAGTGGTTGATTAAATTGCGACGTCCCAGGCTGTGTCGCCGACCCATTCATTTTAATGTGCATACAGAAGCGAATAAATAAATCCCTAGACAACACGAAGATGGAATATAAAAGCAGGGCTATCATTTTGAAAACCACTACAAACCTTTATACACAATGTTGCAACCCAATCTCGCCGCCCCTCGAGAGGTATCCAAGGATGGGAAAGGTCGGGTTTAGGGGTACTTGATTTCAAGATCGCGAGCTCTCCCAAGCTCGTACCCTGCGTGATAGTGGATTTATTTAAACAATCTAGGTATTTAACAACCTAAAAATATACAGGAGTCGCTACTAACCTCATTTTTTGGGGGTTGGCTAGAAACCCAATCGAGGGTCGGGAGTGTTCCCTCGATTCCTACGCAACCAGATATCTAGGTTCGGGGACTTGGGTTACGCTAATATTGCTATTAGCACCCTTTCGGTACCTAAACAGTATGTTGTATTTTTCCTAATATGTCCATGCGTTTCTTTTTACATTTTCGGGATCATCAATTCCGAGACTAAGTGATCATGCGTGGTTGATCATTTTCATGCTATTCTATTTCTAAAAAATGAAAGGGAAACAAACAATGAATATGAAATTGCAAGACATGAAGTAAACAATCAAGAAAAGCAGTTAAACCTAATCATGCAATTCTAAAAAAAATAAAAGAGAAAACACAATTAAGAAAAATGAGGGAAAAAAGGAAAACCCGCAACTTGTCTGGTTTTATACAACATGGAACCCGAGACATATGTTGGGAAAATGAGCATTACATGATAACAGTCGGAGTGGACATCGACCTTCACCATCTTCACGCCTTCTCCATCTTCGGGATCCTAATCTGATAAACCTATAACTAGGTATATGCAGTGGAAGAAAACAAACAAACATATCAAAATATCAAAGAACATGACATTATTAGTATTCAAAAATGGTGACTAAAGTCATGAAGTCCTTACACCAAATTCTAAGTGAAATCCCAAGATTTAGCATCATTATGTATTACACCTAAATCATCTATCTAACGATCACACACAAAGCATATAACATGGCAAACATTCAAGCCATATGACCTTGGTCCTCAATCAACCCAAAACAATGAATGAACCAACTAAAGATCACTTATTCCAAAACATGCACCATTGGATTCACTTAACATATGTATTTAAGGAAAATGGAGCAATCAATGTGTAACCCACATGATACCTAAAACCGTTTTGTAGACACCTGATAAAGATGTCATTCCATGAAAGAAGCACCTCAAGATTCCTAACGCATGAATTTCTAAAAATATTAAGAACATGAACAAGTCAATCAAGAATAGATCATAGTAGCATGTCACACCGTCATTCTACAACATATTGAAAGCAATTGGGACAAATCTACTATCTCATCTTAAGACTAACAACAACTATTCACAGAAAAGATAACATTACAATTCAAGACAAATTCCAGATTTCAAAGCTCAATTTGAAAAAAGGAAAGGCAGGGCAAATGATGACCAAATCGCACATATAATATGTCAATGGAAAGTTTGAGAAGTTTATTACAAATCTCTAGAAGACATTAAACCCTAATAACATCATCTACCAGCTCAATCTTATTAAAACAGAAAATCACAGTAAGTCAGAACAGCAAAATTTTCCAGAAAAATGGTACTAAATGCCGAGCTATTTTCAGGTAGTAAACGACATCGAATCAGAGCGTTCTATGGGTCGATGGAAAGATAATCAAACCATCTTCAACCTTCATGAAGATTCCGAACACAGAAAACCACAACAAACAGCTCATAACAGTTAAAACAGAAAATCGCAGCGCAGTAA
Organism: Eucalyptus sideroxylon; assembly: GCA_014182405.2. Taxonomy (NCBI): domain Eukaryota; kingdom Viridiplantae; phylum Streptophyta; class Magnoliopsida; order Myrtales; family Myrtaceae; genus Eucalyptus; species Eucalyptus sideroxylon. The sequence goes on from CM024550.2 coordinate 27,017,054, forward strand.
ATCAACCTTAAAACTACTGCAGAATTGACAGACTTTGTAGGTCTTTTTTCAGTGACCAAATGACGTCCGTTCAGGGCATGCAACATATCAAATCAAAGCTTGAGAAGTCTATTTGCTATGTCTAAAAGGGCTCGAGGTCAAAAAAACTCGTCTAGCACCTAGTTTCAGCCAAAACAGAAAGTTGTAGTAAGTCAAAACAACAAATCAACCTAAAAACTACTGCAGAATCAATAGACTTTTGTCGGTATTTTTCGATGATCGAATGATGTTTGTTCAAGGCATGCAACATATCAAATCGAAGCTCAAATAATATAGGCCATGCATCCTTTCTGAACAAACATTCACAAAAATGCATGTTACCGATAACCTTGCTATTTCTACCCATGAACAAGTAATAGTCTCGTGCTGGCACTATTTACTTCATTCAGTGTCAAGAAAACAATTACAGCAAAGCTTAACTAATATATTTGAAGTGTTCTATGGGACACAGATCGCAAAACCAACAAGCAACTGCATTTCAAAACAAAGCCCCTAGGCAAGTCAGTCAATCAAGTATCAAAAGAGAGTAATCATATCGAAACATGAAACTTGCAGCTATTATAGTCTACTCGGTGGAACATTTCTTAAACTCTACAAGATGTGGTGGGGTCATTCATGCCACAGTATGTTAAATAGATACAGGATGATAAAACGCATGCGGCAAACTGACCAGCAACATTTTTTATAATGCGTTTGCAATTGGGCACAGTAAACGAAACGAAATATAGTGGAGTAAAAGAAGTAAAGGTGCATGAATCAATTCATTTTCATTTAAGGGGCTCTCGGTCAAGTTTCGGAGTAGTCAGCATCAGATTCATCTTGCGCACACATTGGTATGCATCTAATTCGAGAATTCCAAAGACAAATCCCTAAACGCATAGCTATTAAATTTGAAACGAAAAGAAACAAAAAAAAAGTAAATTTATACGACATATAAAATGAATTGATTAATCGGTGGAAAGCTCTATGTCAGAATCTGAATTAAAACATACACTGATCTAGTTCAGGAATTTTATCGAACAGGTGCTAGACACTTCGGCCAAAGGATCTAGATGCGGAAATAAGAGAGAAGTCATATCCAAACTTATCACAGAGGCTCGAACATAGTTTAATTTCATGCAGGAGTAATCGAGCACTCGATCTCTATCCTTAGCAAAAACAGAGCATGCAAACTAAAGACGATCATAGTGCTTACTGTGACTTTGAAGCTGGTGGTGCTGGGAAATAGCCTCGGTTGAATCTAAACCTTGAACTCCAAGGTTTTCGACCGGCCGTTCCAGCGGATCAAATCCGGTGTGCGAGAGAGAGCCGAAAGAAAATCGCTTGAGTCAAAAACAACGAATGAGAAATCGGAGACCAAACCCTAACAGATCAAAAGAGAGAGAAAGAGAGCTCACCAATCCGGTGAGCCCAATCCCGAGAGATTCGAGTCCAACGAGCTTCTGCACCAGCGAACCGAAGATGATCCGCTGAACCAGATCTGCCGCCGTCGTTGCTGCGGCTACCGTCGACTTCGGATCGAGTTAAATCTCGCAAGCAAAGAACCAAATCCGACGAGCAAAGAACCAAGAGGGGGAGGTCCGCCGAGAAAGAATCAGATCCGGCGGAACCAGAACCACTAGCGTCGTCGTCGTCGCTGTCACCGCCGTTGATCGCCTTCGGATCTAAGTCCCACCTCGAGCTCCTTCGCCGATGATTACTCTATCTTCTAGGGTTTTTTGGGAAGTGCCGAAGAGGAGGTTGAGATTCTGAGAGCGAGAGTCCAAGAGAGTCCATCCGAGACAGAATCCGAGAGAGCCCGTCCACTCGCGAATCCCCCCGAGAATGCGAGATTCTGTTCGGCTAAAAAAAAAACCCCTGAGCGAGAGAGAGAGCGAGAGAGAGAGAGAGAGAGAGAGAGAGAGAGAGAGAGAGAGACCGTGTGAGGAGAGAGAGAGTCCGTGCGAAATGTGAAGAGCGAGAGCGTCCCTGGAGAGAGAGAGTGATCCTTCCTTTTATATTTTATATTTTTCTTTTTTCTCTCCTTTTTCTTTTCATTTTCCTTATTTCTTATATTCTTTTTTCTTTTTGTTTTCTTTTCATTTCATTTTTTTTGATGTTTTCCTTCATCCATTTTTTTTTTAATCTTTTGGGCTCTTTATTCTTTTTCTTCTTTTTCCTTATTTTTAATTTTTTTTGTCTTTTTATTTCAAACAATTTTTTAACTTTTGCGAATTGAATGTTTAAAACGTCGATAAAAATTTCGGGTGTCAACACACAACAAACTAGGTTATTTATAATACTAGTATATATTTACAACTCTATAAAAGATCAGTCCTCAAAACAAAGCTAGTCTGACTCATTCGCCAATTCATTAGTCTCCACGGGCGCCAGGTGCGTTGGGTCCTCCACAACCCCATCTAGCAGGTCAACTGCACTCTCCTCTAGAGTGACATTGATTATCCCAGCGGGGATCTCAAAGCACTAGAGGGGACCCACCCGGAAACCATTGGTCCGTAGTGGAACTAAGCTTTGAATCAATGAGGGAACACATGACATGGACACTCTTTGACCCAAACAGTGGTCACTACTAGCTCATAGACCCAAAAACTTCCAAGTTTGAGATAATTATAAACTTGCTTAGTGACTCTCCTCGACCGACCATAATGCTTAGGGGGATTTGCCATCTAAGGACCTGAAAAGTTAACCCCACGACGGAGTGAGACAAGATCTCAGCAAATTCACCCCATAAACTCCGATTATGAAGGAAATACGCTTGAAGGTCGTCTATACACCCAAGAGATATGTGACTTACATTTGCCTCAGTTTTTTCTTGCAAGTTAGTACAATTCATAAACCTCAACCAAACAATCATTCAATGCCAACGATTGTTCAACCCAATAATCGATTAATCCAAGCAATATTGTTTATCAATTAAATATTGTCTATCTGGTACCATTAACGCAAACCATGCTCTCACAAGTTGAAAATGATAGATAGTAGCTCGCACAAGTTAATATAGATAGATAGTAGCTCCCACAAGCTGATATACAGATTGTTGCTCTCACAAGTTGACATATCAAGCACTTATAGGCTGATATAGTATACTGCTCCCACAAGCTGAAATCACAATGCTCACACAAGCTGAACTACGATAAACCAATCCCGGTCAAGAACTTTGTGCCTTGCACACCAATTCCTCAATTAAATAATGAATTTAGCCCAATTTTATCTTGTTAAAATATATCTAATGAAAGTAATTGTGTGTGGTACACGGTCGGACTGAGCAAAAATGCAATATCTGTTTTTTATAAAATTCCACTAATTATATAGTCTATAAAAACATTTTTGGTGCTGTAAACCGACGCCCAAGTATTTTCTAACTGAATACCGAAATTACTAAATTTTGGGATAAATATCTAAAATTACAATTCACACTCAATTTACATAAATAAGAATTCAATTAAATGAACCAAGCATACTATTGCAATCAGCACAAAATTCCGGTTACTGGCTATCCCGGTATAATTTTCGAAAATTAATAAATAATTAAATAAATGCAAAAAATAATTAAATAAATACATTTAAATACCATAAAGGTAAAATTAGGTAGGAAAAGCCTAATTAAACACTGAAACAGGCTTGGAAAATTTTTAAACCTATCTAGATAAATAATACTATCTATCTAGTTGCTAATTAAGCCGATCTAACCACCTAACATACATAAACGAGTAATTAAATCACTAATCCATTCTAACTAACTATCTAAACCATACTTAGTCTAAATTAATCAATCCTTAAGCATCATTAACTCCATAAGTTGAGATTAGTGAGTAAACTCACTGGTTTTGGGATCCGGTGAGTCCACGATGAAGGCAACGCAGAGACGAGCGACAAACTTCGAAGCGGTGACACACTATAGGGCCTGTAAAAGCTTAGAAACGGACCACGAAGATCTCGGACCCTTGCTAGTTCAATTCTTGCTTGGCTAAGCTTGTTGGCCGGGGTTGCTGGTGGGGCGGCCAAGGAGTTCTGGCGGTCTCGATGAGGTGAGAAGCTGGTGCGGAGCTGGGCCTTAGGGCAAGGGATGAGTGGACTGAGCTGGGCCGTTGAATGGCGTGAAATCTTGAGGGACGGTGGCTGGATCCGTGAGTGGGCTAAAGCGTGGAATGGCGTGAGGTTGAGTGGTCAACAAACCGGTGGGAAGAGCTTGGTGAGTTGACTTTGTAAGTGGGGCTGGCGGTTGATTCGGTGGCAGAAAGGGAATGGAGCTCGTGGATGTGGTGTGAGGGAGGGGAATCGGTGTTGGTGAGGTGGAGGGATGTGAAGGAAAATGAAAATGAAAGAGAAGTAGCCAGGGGGGGAATCGACAAAGCTAGCGTGTGCCAAAGAGAGATCAAAGGAGGAGGGGGGAAGGGATAAAGGAGCAGGGGATGTTGGCTGAGAGGGGGAAGAAAAAAGTGCAAATAAATAAAGGGAGAGAGAAAGAGAGAGTGACGTGCGAGGGAGAGGGAAAAGATAAGGAGGAGGCCACAAGGTCAAAGGGATAAAAATAAGTGGAAGAAAATGACAAGGGGTGGTCGGATGGAGGGGTATGTGAGAGAGAGAGAGAGAGAGAGACCGAAGAGTGGGAAGGGAAAAAGTTAAATAAAATACCCCACATTAGCTCACAAATTTCATCACTTGGACTTCAATTTCTTCACCAATTCTCCAATTTGATGTCCAATTTTGTTGAGGAAGAAGCCCACACCAATCTCCATATTTTCCCTTCACCCAATAACTCACTTTGAAGGCCAAAAATCCCTTCAATTTGGCCATTCCGAATTTCCTTTCTTTTCCGAATCATCCGAATTGATTTTCCGTAAAAATCCCGAACTCGCCGAAAATTCTTTGAAGTATGAGTCGACATTCCTAAAATAAATCGTGACATAACAGAACTTTCAATTTTTGAAATCAAGTTCAAATTCGCGATTAATTCAAACTAACGTGATTTTAGTTTGACCTAATCTATCGGGTAGCTTTCTAGAATTTTTGGTGCAATTGACCAGTGATCGATTTATTTTGAGTCACAATGTACATCTTCGACACATTGGCGACTCTCGGTTGTCGTGAAAATCTCAAGATTTCAAATACGGGCACAAGGTACCGAAAACGACAGAAAAATCGGTCTAGTGCCGATCGACGAGAATTTTGCAATCAGGGGGAGTCACCCACATTTTGATCACGTATCTTAGTTGAATCGACCTATCCCTGATCTCTGGTCGATTTTGACAATGCCTTAATGACCTTTGTAGAATAGCACGATCGAGTAGTCGATTCCTGATCGAATTCTCAAGTCTATTGCATTTATATCCCTTAGGCTGCGTTTGGTAGTCCGGATTTGAGTCTGAATAGGATAACAAATTATCCTATCCAATGTTTGGGAATGTCCACCGGATTGGACAAACCCGGATACATCCGGATAAAACGCCGGATAAAAAATCGGGGAGGGGGTGCATTTATATCCTTCTCCCATTTTCTATTTTTAATTTTATAATTTAATTGAATATCTTTATTTTTTAATCTTATCCTAAAGTGCGCCAAACACTTGATAGGCTATTATCCAGTTTATCTCATCCTATCCTAGTGGCCAACTCAAAGAAAAGAACTATAGGCACGTTGATGAAAAAATCCCAACTTATTCAATTGAAACAAGAACTCGAAATTCACAATGTCACACCGCCTTTGATTTTCGAAATTACTAAACCTTTGTTATTTGCCAATTTTACACAAATTTTTGTGGTATGAATTTAAAGAAACCTCCTCCATGAAAGCTGTTCAAAATATTTTGATCTATGATATACTTAAATTTCATAATTTTTTGAGGTCAAATGGTTAGGATGTAGGCCCAATCATTTACTGTTTGGACTTGTCTCGTGAAGTGAAAATGGTGAGTAGGTTTCCTTCTCGAATTTTTATAAAATTTTTCCATTCAATTTTAGACATGATTCTTTCATGAAAGTTTTAAAGGACGTTTGTGTCCACAACATATAAAATTTTTAAATAGTTTTGTGAAGATTTGGATTTTGAAATGAGCCTCTCTCTCCAACTGTTGAATTTGCTCGAGAGACGAATTTTTGAGTTGTGTTCAATGATTTGCTACTCTTTCCACATCACGAATTTGACTTTACTTCATTCATGAAAAATGTTATTTAAGGTCTTCTATTAAACATATTAAAATTTTCATAAATTTTTGATTTTGTTTGTTAAGGTAAAAAGACACTGATTTCGAAAATTGTTCAAAACTGTTTTCTCACCCAAGAGGTGTAAGTCACGCCCAAGCTTGGACTCAAGTCCTTAAATGCCATGTTGAGGTGTCCCAAGCTACCAAGCTAAAGTTCTATCCTATCTTGAGACTTGGTAATCGTGTTACCTTGCATTTAATGCTTCTTGATTTAGAGAGGAAGTCTTGACTTTTAAGGGGTGAGAACAAGTTAGAATTGCCTATAAATATGGGGCATCCCTCCCTCATTCCTAGAACACATCACCTTCTCTCCCTCTCTTTCTATAAAAGTTTGGCCCCTCTTCCCTAGGAATTCTTGTCGACGACCTTGTTGCCATGCTTGTCGTCATCGCCAATTCAAGGTCGTCAACTTAGAAAGTGATAAGTAGAACTTACGAATATTTGGCTAGGACGTTGTGTTATGCTATTCCGAGTGTGTGACGAGTCCTTGACTGAAGTTCATTGACTTGTTGCTTGAGGTTGGATTGTGACTTTGTTCCTTGATTGAGTTCGGTTCTTATTTGTTGAGCTTCGCTTGTGCATTGGCTTGAATTGCTTTGAAAGAAGTCCAATTTGTGTACTTATTTGATACGCTTTGACTCAAACCGATTTGAAAAACGTTTTTGTGAAAGTTCGTCGTTTTCTTTACAAAACTATTTAAAACTATTTCACGAGTGCATGTACTAGTTCATGTCTCGAGCTTTGAATAAGGGTTTTGTTGCTTTTGGACAAATGTGGGATCATGGCAAATCAGTCCTTTGTTAGTCTCAGTGCGATATCAAGGCATATCATTCTTGAGCTAGCTTTGGTACTAGGTCGGTGAACATGTCACAATAGGCCAGTCCTTTCATGGTCTTGGTGCGGTATTGAGGCGTATCGCTCCCGAGCCAAGTATGGTATTAGATTGGTGAACATGTCACGACAGACCGGTCCTATCATAGTCTTGGTGCGATATTGAGGTATATCATTCCTGAGCCAAGTTGGATACTAGATTAGTGTTCAAATGTGTCGAATCAAGCAACGATCCTTAAATTCGCACTTGGCATGTTCAACATCTTGGTTTCGGTAAGTCATTTCACACACATATGCATGACACGTCTTCGGGCTCTTGAACTAAAAATAAATATAAGAATTTGATTGTGATGCTTGATGGATAGACAATGTGCGGACCCCTCAAGTGCCATAACTTTGCACAAAGGGACACTTAAGTGCCATAACTTATGAAATTTACACTTAAGTGCCAAAATCGGAGTAAAATGGATTATTTGAGTGCCAGTCCGGCCAAAGTCCGGCCAAAATGCCGACGTGGCATTTTTCCGGCGAATCGAGCCCAAAACGATGCCATTTTGCACGCTGACGTGGCCAAATAATGCAAAAATGGCGTCGTTTTCAGGTGATGTGATAAAAAATAATATAAAAATTAAATAAATTACATTTAAAATTAGATTTAGTTATAATATTAAAAAATAATAATTTTAAAATTAGATTTAGTTAAAATTTTAAAATAATTAAATTTTGTTAAAATATTAAAAAATAATAATTTTAAAAGTAAATTAAGTTAAAATATTAAAAAATAATAATTTTAAAAAAAAAAAAATTTAAAAAATTAGAAAAAGGGGAGGCGGTGGCTGAGCCCTCGCCACCACTACCGCCTCCTCGCCGTCGTCGGGAAGGGCCGGCGACGGAGGGTCGATCGAGGTTGTTGGTCGGCGGCGACGAGGGCGCGTGAGCCCTCGCCCTAGATTGGGGCAAGGGTCGCAACCCTCGCCTAGATCCAGTGAGGGTTGGCAGCCCTAGCCCAGCCGAGCCAAGGGCCGCCACTCGCTGGGGGTCGACCCTCGCTACTCGTCGGATGCGGGGTGAGGGCTTGCGAGCCCTCGCCGAGGCCGGTGACCTCGGCCGATCCTCCCCCTCCATCGCCAGCCCTTCCCGACGAAGGCGAGGAGGCGGTGGGTGCCCTCACCACTTGCCCCCTTTTAATTTTAATTTTAATTTTAATTTTAATTTTAATTTTAATTTTAATTTTAAAATTATTATTTTTTAATATTTTAACTAAATTTAATTTTAAAATTATTATTTTTTAATATTTTAACTAAATCTAATTTTAAATTTAATTTATTTAATTTTTATATTATTTTTTTATCACGTCAACCCAAAATGACGCCATTTTTGCATTATTTGGCCACGTCGGCGTGCAAAATGGCGTCGTTTTGGGCTCACTTTGTCGGAAATTCGCTGGAAAAATGCCATGTCAGCCTCTTGGCTGGACTTTGGCCAGAGTGGCACTTAAGTGATCCATTTTTCTTTGAATATGGCACTTAAGTATACATTTAGTAAGTTATGGCACTTAAAAGCGCGCATGACAATCATTCTCCGTTCCAAAATAGTTTTGGAATAGAAATAGAAATCTATTTCTATTTCTAGAAAATTTTCTAAGCAAAATAACTGTTTAATAACGACACAAAATTTCTACTCTAAAAATAGAAATTCGTTTAATAACAACACAAAATTTCTTCCTTTCGGACGGTGGCGGTGACGACCGACAACCTTTAATATAAAAATAAAATGATTTACTAACAAAAATAAAGAATAAAATAAATAAAATAAAATAAATCATAAAAAATAAAAATATCATTTTATTTTAAATAAAGATATCTTAAAAATAAATTTATTTATTTTATTTATTCTATTTTATTTTATTTTAAGAATAAATTTATTTAACATGAATAAAAATTAAAAATAAAAATAAGTTTATTTGGCAAAACACTCAAGGCAAATAAAAATAAACTTATTATTTATTTTTAAATTTAATTTTAATAAAAATAATTTATTTTTATTTATCATAAATAATTTATTTTTAATAAACTAAAAATATATTGATATATAAAAATAATTTATTTATTTTTAATAAATTTATTTTTATTTTTAAATGAATAAAATGAATATATTTATTTATTTTTATTTTTAATAAAATGAGGAGAGGTGGAGGAGGAGGAGGAGGAGGAGGAGGAGGTAGAGACGTAGAGGAGATGAGGGACGATTCACCGAAATCAAGGTTTAGTGGGAGAAATTATTTCTGATTTCTTTTTTAGAAATCAGAAGTAGAAAATTTCTATTTATGATTTTTCTTCAAAATCAATTTCTGAAATATAAATCTATTCTAAAAATAGAAAAACTGAGTAGGTTTATTAAATAGGTTTCTATTCCAAAAACAGGTATGTAATAGAAAAACTATTTTTGGAACAGAAATTTTGGTTATCATGCACCTCCTAAGTGTCTCTTTGAGCAAAGTTATGGCACTTGAAGCGTTCTTTTGCCATGGATGGACACATGATGGACTAATTTATGCCGTTTACTGATGGATTTGGCAACGATACCCCCGTGCCAACAGGATACCTCATTAATAAGAACAAGATGCCCCCACGCCAATGGGATGCCTTGTCAGAAGGACGGGATGTTATAATAATTCTAATCATCACCCTTCGATTAGGGGACCTTGCTTGATTAAGTTCGGATGCCCAGTGGATTCCGGAAGAGTCGATGGATTTCGACTAGTAATAAATGATCTGTGTGCATGAGTCTCTCATATTACATAATGGATCTTGGTTATGCTTGCATAATGTTGAGTGAGGCATGAGTTCCTCATATTATGGAATGGATCTTGTTTAAGTTTGTATAATATTGAGTGAGGCGTGAGTTTCTTATGTTGTGGGTGAATATTAGGTTATGCTTGATATTATTGATTGAGGATTTCTCATATTTCATCCAAGAAAAAGTTTTTGTTTTGCTATTGATATGCCATCGACTAATGTTTTGGATAGGCAAGGCATCTTCCTACTTGGAAATTAGTGGGTTTTACTTACGGAGTCCATGACTCATTCCATTATTTTTCAAAGTTATAGGTATGGATAATTCTCACTAGTACTGGAGTTGCAGTCTCGTTAGAGGAGCTAAGATTTACTTCGACATTTTTGAGCATAGAGCATGTAATAATTGTAAATATAACAGCTCATGACAAAAGAGCTTGTAAATATAACTAATGTAATTATATGTTTGCAAGTGGTTTGTTTTCTTGGCTGCTTGTTGCTGTTCAAGTGTTATATGTACGCTTTCGTATGTGCTTAATGAAAAGATAAAAAGAAACGGGATGGCGATGTGCCTAGGATGTCACGAAAATAACCCTCGCTGCTTGAGACCCTGGAGATGGAGTCGGAACGTTACAGCCATTATCGAGAGTCATTTTGATGTTGGTGAGCAGTAGAGAGATGTTCTGCTGCTAATGATGGTAGAACAAACAACTATGAAGGAGTCGAGTTGCAAATGGTCATCTTAGGTTGCATGGCTATATATTCAATCTAAGAGAAGTAGTGAGTTTTGATAAAAACGAACAAATCTAGTCTATTGTTTTGAGTGTTCTTAATTTTGTTTTTGTTGGTATTTGCTATGTATTCCTCATGTCAGTATCTATATATTACCACTATTTATAATCAATGCTAAGATGAATTATACAATAGTGATAGCCGTACACGAAACATGACAATCTCATCTATTGGAAAGGTAGTGCTTGTTGATTGTAACTTACTTTGACGATTACTAGTGGACTCTAGCCTTATTATGATTATTAATTTGAAGAGTGGATGTAGGCTTGGAGATAAAGCGAAACCACTACAAATCTCAGTGTATTATTTTCTATCTTTTTATTATTAGCATTATTTGTTTATTATTATTTGTGTCTTCACGTTAACACCACACCTGATTACGTTAGTTTGTTTCCACTGTTGATAAAGTTTAACTTGTTATATTTCGTAAATTTTTTTCATAGTTCTCATTCAATCTATTAATCCCCCTCTATATTGCATTGTTGGTCCCAACAAACTATATATTTGTAAGTATACTTTAGCTTAGGCCACAGATCCAAGGTTTTTGATCCTATGTAAAACTTGCATGTGGGGGGGGGAGAGAGAGAGAGAGAGAGAGAGAGAGAGAGAGAGAGAGAGGCATAATTGAAAGGATAAAAGTAGAAAAAAGAAAAGAAAAGAAAGTATTATTAGTTAGCACGAACAACTAAAAATGATTCCATGGAATGTGATTACTTGAAATAAGATCCTATTTATGGATTCCTCATCAATAGTAACAAACTTGGCCTAAGGTTACTAATGAGGGTTATATTTTCTCTTTTTTTTTTTTTTTTTGAGAAAAAATTTTCCATTCATATATTTAATTGATTGATTACAAGTCATAAATGTCACACACATTCAAATTTAACTACATAATAGATATTCATATTGCAATTTACCAATAAAAAGATGAATTGCAAGAAGTTTCCTCTTACTTGGAATGGAAAAAATATGACGTTGTCGATAAATTATTGATATTTTATTATATGAAATGGTTCACATATTATGAGAATTACTAATATATATATAGAAATGACAACCATCGCCTACAATTAAATGATCCAAATTAATTAATCACTCTAAAATTTATACATTAAATGACAACTACGCTCTTCCTGTCTCTCTTGACTATTTGGTTATGACGATGTTGGTCTACATGAATTAAGTCTATGTAATTAAGCTTCTAATGACAATGTCAGCGTGCCATGTCATTTATTCAGTAACTTGTGACATGTGCTTGATTTGTTACGTCATAATGAATTCAATTCTCCACCCACGCATTTAATTTTCCTCATGATGCCATGTCATTTAATTTTCCTCATTGCCATGTCATATATTGCCACATCACCTTGATTTTATGCGTTACAATCAATCACATTCGCAAATCTACTCACACATGCTCCCCCTCCCCCCCTATTTTTTTTAAGTACAAACGGATGTGCACGAATGAAGACATAAAATTACATGAATGACTATGTTAGGAAGTAATAGTTTCACCACTATATTCGGCGAATTCTCATTTTTAAACAAAATTCATCACGCTCTTATTCAGCAAATGATATGATGAAGGAATTCTAGACTTAACTATACAAAAGGCTGTAATTCGAAAGGGTGTCTTAGAAGTGCTAGCTCTTTCCTTAGGATAATGAACACTTATACCGGAGACTCTAGGTTTTCACATAAATCGGAGCCAGCAGCTTCATCTTCAACTTGAGTGGTCAAATGACTCAATCTAATACTTAAGGCAATAATTTTTCAGTCGACCTATGATAAATAAATTTGTCAGGGAATCTTAAATGATTTTTAAGAAGATACTATTCGATAGATTATCTAAACATAAGGTAGGAAATATTTTAGGAACTCGAATTATTACAAACTTGCGAGCTGGGTTTTTGCAAAATCTTAAATTCACGATAAATATAGCTTTATGAATTACTCTTTTTATTTTTGGCCATGGTCATCTAAAATCTTGCCAAATAAATGTCAGTAAATCAATAATTTAATAAATCTCCATATGTATGTATCCCTGTGGCTACCCGTCAATTATATACAAATCATGAACTCTAGCCAGTAAAATTTCAACTCTCTCTATCTCATATATATATATGTAGGTATGTATTTATCCTCATTGCCATGTTCATTACCTACATACTAATCTAAGTTATGATGTTCGACCAAAAAAAAATAAAAAATCTAAGTCATGATGAGTGTGCTAAATTATGTCGTTTGCCTTAGTCGGGAAGTATTGAACCAATCATCCAATCTTCACACTTTCAATTCCAATCTCAAGTCCAGCAGACCAACTTGTTGACTTGAAGCATACATGTCCTCATTCTCGGCGACAGAACATGTCAACATACTGTCGCCCGGTCGTCAACTTGTGGGACGTCTTTATGATCACACATTAATTCCGTTCCGAACTGGACTTCATCGACGACAATTACCACATAACACTAATCTCCGCATGATATATATATCAATGAAATTGTTTCTAAAGTCATACTTAAATCAGATTTGTTAAAATAGGATCTTTGTAATGAAACAATTTTCTCCAATTTTGTAGATCCTTTTGAAAATCTCTTCGAAATATTTGAAAGATCTTCTTTCAGAATAGCATTTTCCTTAGAGGTTTTTTGGTATATAAGTGGATTGTTTTCAGAGAGAAGCTCCTTTATTGCCTGAAGGGTTTGGTCAGTGCAGCTGTGTGCATTCTATATATATGTAATTCCTCTTTTCCAGTCACGACCCTCCACAATAAAAGATTCTCAAAGCTTCTTTTAATGGGGATTCTTTCTTCTTGGGCTTGGCACCAGTTGAAACTGACTCTGCCCATATAAGTTGTGCATAATTAAGGGCTGAGATTGTCGAGTCCGAAAGTGCGCCATTCGTGAATGGCAGGTTGTGGTAGAACTCTTTACACCTGTAGGATTCATGATGTGAATGTGTGGTTTCCTTATCAGGTGGTCCCCCAATGTCACCTGGAATAAGGTGGCCGACAATGCTGTCATCGGCCTCAAGACTATGAGAACATGCCACTGCAATTGAGGTGAACATCGTGTTCTTATGTGATGTGGTGTGTCGCCAAAACGCCAAAGCCATTGAATGAGTGGGCTACACATGATTTGACCGCTAGCTAGGATGAATTAGATGCACATGCACTACTAGCATGAGAAGCGATTGTATAGACTTAGCTTACGGTTAGATATAACCAACTAACGTGCAGAAACTATATGGAACGCGTTGTCGCGACCTGACCTCGCCTCCTCTCGCCTTGTGGGGGTGAAAAGGAAAAGGTCTGGTTTAAAAGTAATTGACCATGGGAGTTCCCTCATGATTCATATCCACAAAGACATCATCACCTCGCCATTCGTGAAAAACCTTTTGTGAGTTCCCTTCCACATAGACGCGAACTTTCCCAAGCTTGTACCTCGCATGATAACGGAAGATGTCGTGATCTGCACCCACATGAGTGGCACACCTCAGAAGAGGAGGTCAGGTATGGATTTCGGATTTCGAGATACCTTTGCTATCATAGCCCTCTTGATCGTACTCTTTATCCATAAGGATAGCATCACTTCATTCATTAGACTAATATCACATCAAGCACGCTAAATCATGATGAGCCTCATCGAGACTCATACCCTTCACGACGGGTTTTTTTTTTTTTTTTTTCTTTATTAACTAGTTGTTTAGACAATCTAAAAAAAGGGGAGTCGCCACTAGCCTTGTTTTTTGGGATTGGCTAGAAAATCCAATTGAGGGTTGAGAGTTGTCCCTTGATTTTTACGCAACTAGATATTTAGGTTAAGGAATTTAGGTTATGCTAATATTTCTATAAGCTCCATTTTCATACCTAACAATATATCATGTTACCTAAGGTGTCAATGCATTTCTTTTTATTTTTTTGGGATCAATGAACCTAAACGAAGTGATCATGCGTGGATTATTGTTTTCGTGCAATTCTATATCTATGAAATAGAAAACAAAGTATACAATTGAATTTAAAGACTAGACGTTAAGTAAACAACCAAGTAAGCAATAAGGAAAATGGTAAATCTAACATGCAATCTTAAAACTTAAAAGAAATAAAGGGGAAAAAAAAGAGAGAAAAGAACTTGCAACTCATCGGGTGTTTATACAAATGAAGTAACCGAAACATATATTGGGAAAATCGGTACAAAATATATGGTTGGAATGGACATTGATCTTTCATCATCTTCATGTTAGCTTCATCTTCAAGGTCATAATCTAATTCTAATCTAAGAACTAGAACTAGTTACATACAATAGAAGAAAACAAGCATTCACAACAAAACAGTCAAAAGCACAAGGAAATGATCAAGAATAGTCAAACAATTGAAGCAATGCTCAGAGTTGTTGAAATTTGGGTCTTGGGGTCGGCCTTTGTAATTCATGCATCGGTCCCTTTAGACACCTACCCTAATTCATTTTTTTTTTATGACCCACAGCCATTAGTGATCATTTGTGTTCTCACATAGCCACTAACGTTTGTGAATCCCTAAATCATGTTCTAAGTGAGACCCAAGATTTACCTATAAGATCAGGAATCACACCTAACATACATTTAACATTTATGGGCATCAGCAAAAATTAAACATATAGGCAGACCCTTGGGTCTTATTTCCCAAACAACTAACTAATTTGAGTGAATTGCCGGTGAATCATTTCTTCAATGGACATGTGCTAATCTTAATCATAGGCATTCTAACGAATGACATAGTTTCATGCATGTGCATGATTCGTGTGATGCTTCAAAGATGAGTTTGAAACGTCAATAACGGAAAATGAGGTTTTTGAGACAAAGGGATGTCTTGGCTATAGAACGCATTTAATTGCCAAGGATAGTCTAGGGCTCGCATGTCATGAACTCATAGATATCACAAGCATTTTAAATACGGTCCAAATTATGACAATCATAATGTCAAATCAAAAGTTTAAATGATTCTAAAGTATTTAGACAAATGAATATCTTGGTTATGGAATGCATTTAATTACCAAGGCTAGCCTGGGGCTCACATATCATGCACTCATAGACATCACACGCATTTTAAATACAGCCCAAACCTCTACCTTTCCAACGTCAAATCAAGCATTTGAAAGATTCTAAACATTTAATGTTGGAAGCATAACATATACCAAATTTAATTTGATGCGCAAAGTCAATGCTTCAAACCATTTTTTGTAAAAAAGCTACCAAAATATCCTTTCATTCATAATTTTTTTTTTTGACATTGAAGATAAAGGAATTTGAAACAAATTTCATGAAGACAATGAGTCCTAATTTCACATGCAAACTATCCTAAAAAATCTAGATAGACAATCATAATGAAGGTCTACAACAGAACATTTCAGACAAGACAAACTGAATTAACAAAATTGAAAAGGACCCATTGATGATTTATCCTTGAGAAAATTACACAACATGTGCAACATCATAAGGAACAACTTTCGTGAAGAAAGTTTCCTAAGAAAAGCTAAGTATGAATTTACAAAAATCTGACAATGCACATCAGTGCATTAGAAAATTGCCAAAACTACTTGACAATATGCTATTGAGATTGAGATTTGGCCTATCAAATAAGGTCTAAAGATCATGAAATTTCACCACAATGAAGATAAAAAGATAAAAATCAAAGACTGTTAGGGTTTGACTCAAGAATCCCTACCGAAAATTCACACAAAAATAGCAAAAAGTTTGCCTAAACAGGGAAACAGGGGTTCTGAATTTACTCCTAGGTCAAAATTCTAATCTAGTTTAGAAAAAGTGGAAAGTGAATCTAACGACAAGCAAATTGTGCGAAACTAATGGCGTTTGAAAGGTTAAATGAGCCCGACAACTTCCTAGAGGGGTCCAAGTTCAATTGATGTCATTTTGGTGCTAAAAATTGAAGTTTGTGAAGGTGCACGTATTGGTCATTAAAAACCAGATCATAGCATGCATTTATGATTTCTCTAATCATTTAAACAATGCATAAATGAAATGAAATTTGCATACGACGAAGAATTGGATGTGACAAATGATTTGGGTAAACATCTAACTATAAGTCAGGACGCGAAAGAATTATAAAAGTCATTGACAATGCAAAATGACTTGGAACTATAATGACATGCTTGATGATTTTCAAGTGCAACTAGCCTAATGGAGGCATGATGTTTGCATACCAAACGACGTTCGATCATCACGTATCACATATGGACACGAAGCTTGTAATGCACACTTCAAGAGTCAAGAAGGCATCGATATGAGATTTGGTCTTTAAGAGACCCTAAAAAATGTGTTTTAGGATGCCCATGAGAAGCCTATTATTCAACCTCAAAACCACATAACATGCTTGATTTTGGTCACCAAAGAACATGCAAAAATCTACAGAAAAATCTGACATATAGAATGCACAGTGACAAACATTTTTTGTTGAGATGCCAAAACCTAATTGAGATTGCACAAACCTTGATGAAAATAGCAAGACAGATGCATAACATGAGGTGTACTAATTGCAGCAAAACTTTAATGCGCAAGCAAATGACATACCAATTGACAAGCAAATAATGTGAATCATACATCGTTGGAATGCACACAACATGCATTTCAAGTCTTATGAAGATCCTGAAGCCAAATAAACTCGTTTACAAGCTCAAATTCACACAAGTATAACTCAGATTAGGTGTAGGCAGATCGACATAGGCTCAGTTCTAGGAGATTTTGACCGAACAAAATATCTTTGAAAAATATAGAAAAAAAGTATGACATACTCAAGACGATTTGGAACAAATATTGTGAAGGAAAATTTCTCAGAAATAGATCACAAAAATTAGCACGAAAATAGCAAAAACAAAAACCGGAATAAAACCAGAACCAAGAACCTACCTAAACTACTTGTAGAATCCGACATCTTTCGAGGTGTTTTTTGAGGGCCAAATGATCTCTATTTGGAGCATGCGATCTATCAAATCAAAGGTCTTGGAGTCTATTTTCAAAGGCTAGAAGGAGTTGAGATCAAATAAGCTCATCTAGGACTTAATTTCAGGCCAATAGTAAACTAGGTATTGAAGTATGAAAATTGCACATTAGCATAAATCATACTCAATCAACCATAAACTCATCTTCAATGAACTTCAATCTTAGCAAATCATCAAATAAGCTCATCGTCATTATATCTAAGCATATTTCTTAGTTCTAAGTTTGAATCCTAGCCTCAATTGGATACGCCGATCTCGCTTCATCAGATTTGAGTTTGAGAATCTATCTTTTTGCGTTTATTTTCAAAATGATCCATGATTGGATGAAACTTGCATCATCAAAACATGAACGGAACTCCAATGAATAGATTCGGTCATTGTGGACCGTCAAAGAAGGCCTAGACTATTGGTTCAACTTAGAGAATAACCGGTACAACCAGATTGACCTTCAAGTGCTAGTGAGGCAAAATAGACCACCAAACTGTGTCCGGTGGCCAACTGACTAGATCTTGAATGAGGTCAGGGACACCCTAATGGAAGGATTGGCAGCGGTCAATTCACACCTAAACCATCGCTGGTTGTTGATCATAGAAGAACCGCTTGCTAGTTGGATTAGCGATTAGGCCATCGAGTGAGAGGGAGCTTGTGCAAGTGAATCGAGCGGCTGCTAAGGCTGAGGGAGCTTGCAACTAGCACCAAGTGACGGAGGAGAAGGACGGAGGACGAAGGGACTGTCAGCAGGGGCTAAGCTCGGTGGCGATCGGTTCACTAGAGAGAGAATTAAGTGGGTAGAGAGAGGGAGAGGTTTTTGGTGGGAAAAGAGAGAGATGAGAGAGAATTCTATTTTTAGAGAGAGAATAAGTCTACAAAATGAGGCCTCTTCAAAAAATGGAGGGAAAATCCTTTTATACTAGTCCTAAATTGGCCGATCTTGGCCATCGGTTTGATCCAACGATCAAAAACTTGATTTAATGGTCAAGTTTAAATTTTAAAAGATTAAACACCATTAAGATGTGTCATATAATCGATTGGATGGGTTTGATTTGTGAAAATTGAGATTTAAAACAAGAATTGTGCTTAAGGGCCTAATTATGGGCTAAATCACAAAATTTTGAAATTCAGGGGTTATTTTGCAAAATCATGAAAATGCAAGGGCACATGGGTAAAATTGACACAGTAAGGATCCAGAAACTAGTTGTCGGAGGTTTAGAACCAATTGGCAAAGGGTCGAATCGGCTTGTCTAGCGGATGGCCAATCGTATTAGTTAGACTAGTTCACATTGGTTTGATTGGTTTTTGATCGATTCTAGCTGGTTTATGCCAATTTATATTTATGTGATTCTTGTGGGTTCAAGATTTATGCATGAACTAAAATAGAAGAGAAAACTTGCACAATTTAAAGGGCAATTGTCCAATTTTGGTTCAATTAAGTCAATTAAACTACATGAATGCAATCTATGATTCTCTATTGATTTAACTGAGTGATTATTGTAAAAAACAATGGATCTAAACCGTGGGTACATGCAATCGAGCGTTATAGGGTAAAATGAGCAATTTTGCAATTCTTTGGTCAAAATTGCAAATTAATTGAAATTGAATTCAATTAATATTGCAATAAACTTTTTTGACCAATTACCCATACATAGGACAACCTAATGCATTTAAATTGACCTTGAATTAAAGTGACATGACTTAGGTCAAAAATGAATCGAGGTCTAATATGAAAATTGGACATCGATTCATGAAATTGAACCATAGTCTTAAATAGGTCAATCTAAATTTCTTCTATTAAAGCTCAATAGCTCGATTTTCTTACATTTAAGAGGGTGAAATTCCTCAAATTGGGAAGTTCTCATATGAAATTCTCAAAACAAAGTCCTGATTTAGACTTATCTTAAGAAAATGAACAGAAAATAATCATTCGTTTTATAAAGAATCAATTTTGACCCCTAAATTGGGGCCTAAAATGACATTTTGCCTTTCAACATGGCAATTCTCAAAATTGAATGATAGAGTGGTTTAAAAATAGTCTTCGGACCTAATGTCGTAAAAGGAACTACATCTAATTATGACTAAAACAAAAGTAATTTCATTTTTGGTCGATTTAGAACTTAAAATTGAAAAAATTCGGAAAATAAGGTTCTTAATCAAATTTTGTAAAATTTTTGACACAAAATTCAAATTGACACTATAATGAAGTGTTTTAATGATTTTTAATTTTTTCCATTTTTGGTTAAAGGTTTGACTAGAAGTCAACATTTTAGTTATTTTTCCTGAAAGATTGATTTTTAAGTCAAATCTTTGAATTTTTGAAACATTAATTTGACAAAAGTGAAATTAAGGCTAATTAACATTTTTTTTTGGATGAAAAGCCAATTTTTGACTGGAGGTTAACTTTCGTTTAATGAATTGACCAAAAAGTCATCCATGGACTTTTTGGGTTTTTTTTTTCTTGGAAATGAATAAGAAAATGCTTAAAAATGACAATGCAAATAAAAAAAAGAGTGAAAAACAACACTTTTTGATAAATGGGCTCCGCCATGATCGGAAACCCAAATCTTGATTTTCACATATTATAATGCATTGACTAAAAATCATATATGAACACGCTTGCTCTTTAGCGGGTCACATAGATATGTGTAGTGTGGTTAATTTAATATAATAGACCAAGTTTATGCAAATTTCATTCCCAGGCCAAACGTAGAAAATGTAACAAAGTAGCCCTTTGCTAAGTATTGTTAATTGTGCTTTGAAAATGTTAATACTTCTATTTCAAGTGTTTCCTTTTTTAAATATATGTTTTCATCTTTTTAAATGCTTTGATATGTAGTTTCCTATTGGTGGTCTTAACCTAATACTTCTTTTGAACAAGACCCTATTAACAATTATGCTCTAAAAAATGTTATAATGGCAAGATTAATTAAGATAAATGGCCATTATAATAAGTTAAAGAGTACAAAGGATATATGCTTTGAAATAGGGAATACACAATCAATCTTAAATCTATTGCAAGGAAACTAATAAAGTCTTAGATTTTTTAAGTGAACAAATAGTCCTACACTTTTGAGGGAAAGCAAAATCAAGTCCTCTCTGCTAAGTCTCACCTGATTTATTTAACATGATAAACCAATTATTGTTGGGGTTAACAATGCAACCCATATAACATCCTTGAATTCCAGGCCATGAGAATAAGGTATAAGGGTCGATCATGGGAATCAATGACATAAACCTTAGACAGACGAAGGCATAACATGTTTGGCCATGGACCCGGTCCACGCGACCGAGACTCAGATAGGGCAAATAATCAAGACCAACCATGGAGTTTATTTTAAGACATCAAATGGACCAATTTTAATTGAAAATGGTCGTGGACAAGTTTAAGAATGCTATCGACTTAGTCGCACTCATTTGATTAAAGTTTAGTAAATTTTCGCATGAACCTCGATTTTTATAGAATCGTCGATCGTGTACAAATATGAATGACTGCTCCAATGAGGCGATATCCTATATTAGTCTCATGAATGTCTTGGATGAATTTTGGACACAAATTAATCAATGTAGGGGATAAGTTACAGGACAGAGGTCAAGATTTAATTGGGGTTCCAGAATCTTCCATAGCTTTTGACTAATTCCATCCTTATCCATTTAAATGCCACATGCCCACTTTAAGAGAGAAGGAGAAAACTTTCTTCCTAAGTAGCTTGGCAAAAATATCTAGGCCTCATTTAATGATTTTGGACTTTAGTTCATTAATGGCATGGATGAATCATCCACTTAGGTGTCCCCTAGAAGATTAGATTATAATGACCCTAAAACATAGACATGGTGAACAAGGCAAGAACTAACCAATTGAAAAGAGGATGTTTGGCATAAAAGGGGCTTAGGTGTCCCCTGTGCACATTAGGCAATAATAAGCCTAGAATGAGCCTTGGAGAATAAGTCACAAGGTGGACCAATCATAAGTGAACATAAAAAATATAGGCGCCAACAAATGAGGCTAGATAGGCCAACTTGCCCCTTAGGTTAATTATGAGTTTGTACCAATAATTGAGGAGGATGAGGCCTATAAATATGAGAAGGCATTCTCACATTTTAAAGTTTAGCTATTCTCTTCTTTCCTGTCCTTTTCTCTCCTCTCTTTCACGCCTCCCTCTTTCAAGCTGCCCTAGAAGCCGACCGATCACCAAAGAAGCATCTTGGAGCTAGGTCCAAAAAGTTGTAAGTAGACTTTCCTAACTCTTCCATAGGGCAATGTGCTATGCATATCAATTTTAGGATCATGTCATCATTTGCTTGTGTTGGATTTGTATTATTATGCTTGTGTTTCTATTTATTTGTTGTTGCATCAAGTAAATTCACGGTCTTGCATGAATGTCGAGCACACCTAGATGTTGAGGAAATGTCTCATGTGACGTTGGACGTGCGCCGAGGTGGGTGTATGACCCATACTTGATTTCGGGACAACATTGGGACGTGTTATTACTGGAGACAAGTCACAGGTTGATGCTGAAGCCAAAGCAAATGATTCCAAGTCCATACCATGAGCCCAAGTCGCATTCGGCATGAGTTTTATCTAGTAGTAAATCTGTTTTAATGCACGTAACAAGGCTCCCTGCTCAATGTAGAAAAGTTGTGGGACAAGATGGTTGATTCTTAAAGCAAATATCGAAGGGAGAGACCTTGTGTGCTGTTGAAAGGATGCGCATGATTAGAGGTTCCCAATAAATTGGGTTGTCGTAAAAGGTGAGAGTAAAGACATACGGGAATGGTTTTTGATGTGTTTAACGAGGGACCTCCACATCATAGATGTACATATAGAAAATTTGGGGTCAAAATAAGTAAGTCATATTCATTTTTGTTTACTTTTATATCTCTTATATGATCCGACATGCGTAAGCTTTATTTGACAACATCTTTCAGTTTTGGAAGGGGCTTGTACCATTTATGGCTGAGTTGTTGTCTTGAGCCAAGCGGCAGACACTTCTATACCAGCTAAGGCAGTAGATATAAGAGATTAGAGCTATAAAGCTGTATTGGTGGTGTGCTCAAAGAACTTATATGATAGAATATGAGGAACACTTCGAAGCTTTGAAGAGCATTTCATGATTGGTTGAAGCTTAATAGAGTGCTGGTACAGGGCTTACTTCTCTATTGATATCATGTGAGGTATTCAATAGAAGAATACTTGGTGCCAGGTACATACAGGAACGCATGGACGTGCTAATCGGAACAGGGATTTACTCCAAGAATATTGAAATAAATGGAAGAAAATAGAGTTGCTGCGACAAGCGACGATAGTTAAATAAAGGTTATGGATAAATATGACAAACAAAAATGTGACAAATGTGTAATGGACGTGTTTCAGAGAGTGTTCTAGTAAAAGGTATCAATTTACTTGCATCCATTAGGGCCATACTATTGCTGATGTATTTTATATATAGGTGAGAAAATAATTATGGTTATGTGATCATTGTTATACGAAGGCAAAGTTCTTAATCACATAAAAAATGTTGAGCAAACAATTCGAGGAGAGAGACTTCTGAAAAAGTCTAATAAAGAGAGATTTGAACCACTTGCATCTAGGGGGAAGCTTAATAGATATACACAATATATATATATATATATATATATATATGAGCTTGTTAGGTTGTTGACAAATTTTGATTTTACCATATATTGCAACTGAAAATTATGGATTGGCTCCAACTCTTAAACAAAAAAAAAAAACATTAACATTATCTACAACTGCATTACATCAAGATTTTAGGATATATATATATATATATTAGTTGTTGACAAATTTTGATTTTACCATATATTGCAACTGAAAATTATGGATTGGCTCCAACTCTTAAACAAAAAAAACATTAACATTATCTACAACTGCATTACATCAAGATTTTAGGATATATATATATATATATATATATATATATTTTTTATTTTTTTTTTTTTTTTTTTTTTTTAATCAATGTTATAGGGGACGGAAGGCGAAGTTGATGAGCAGCCCAGAGAGAAATTTATGATTGATGGGTGAGATGAACTTGACACTAAAAAATTACACAAACTCAAAAGGTAGGGCAAGCCCAAAATCAAATTCCAACGTTAAAGAAGTACAAATCAACTCAATAAGCTCGGCAATATTTTTTCCAAGAACGCGGCAATCTCAGGGACCTCGATAGTAAACCAAATGGCGATTCCACAATTTTGGGAAATGGACATGATAAATAAGGCGGTATTGCACGAAACCATGTGGCATGATCACTGGTGTCCACGAGCCCTCAAATCCATGTTCACAAGCCTTGAAATCCATGATCACATTATCTTAATTCATGACCACATGATCCTTACAGAGGTCTCTAATCATGTGCCGCGCACATGCCTTTGTCACATGCAAATCCCATGGTTTCTCTGTAGATGTTACCACGGACTGTCGCACGCATAATCAAGCTCCAAGGTGGTCTGCCATATGGAGATATTATCCTAATATGTTGCACATTGATAATAAGATTTGATTGCTTAATTGTCAATTAATCCACCCGTTGCTTTCGGTTGCTTAATGGGCCCCATCTACACGCACCATCGGATCAAATTGCAATCTTCTTTTTCTGATTTTATTGATCACCATTTCTAGTCAGTCCGGCAAGCATCTGGAATCTCGACTCGTTCAAAGTTTGCAACTCGTCCATTCAATTATCCCTCATCTAAATTTGGTCATTTAGGTCACTGTTTTTTCCCGTCTCCCGACAAAAGATGTTTGCTACTTATCGAACTTTTCAAACGACTAAAATTTTTGTAGAAGGACAAAGCTGGTGTAGGATTGTTAGGCTATTTCGCTCATTTTGATCTATAGTAGATGTAATGTATATTTTTTTATTGCACCGTCTGTCCTATATTCATTTTGATCTCGGTCGTTCTTTTGATATTATGCATATTAAAGAAAATTGGCAAATTTACTCCAAATAATATCAGAATATCTATAATTCCAATTTGAGTCGACCTCCAGAGCCTATAAATAGACCCCTTCATCAGCCGTTACATACAACACAATCCAAAGCTCAAAGGAACTTTAAAATTCTCTTCACGGCGAAGCCCTCTGTCCCTCGATTTCGATGTCCCGCGATCCTTCTCCTTTCAGCGTTGCTCCAGTGTTGCTCCAGTGTTGCTCCAGCCTTCCTCCAATGTTCCTAGGCGTCCTTGTAGTCTGTCCAAGCTCCAATAGCCGGCGAACCCTGCCTAAGCACCGCCATTTGTCGTTAAAGCTCCTTCGGGGTCCGTAGGGTCTTCGAGGCCTTCTACCAAATCCAGCAGCACCTCCGTGTTGCCTTACAGCCCTGCCCTGCTTGTCACCTAGAACCGCCACCTGTTGCTGTCCACATCGAGAATCGCCGCCGATCTCCGAAGCTCCACTGATGACCCCTTCTTGCATCAACGGTCTTGGAGTTTGTGCCACCTCCCTGCCGTGAGCACTCATCGGGTGTCCTTTGGTTAGTCCAAAACAAGGTAAGATTTTTAATTGCATGAACAATAATTTTAGTTTTATGTCAGCACTTGATTGCATAATCTATAACCGTTGAACCTTAGGTTATTTCCATTTCCCTTGCATTGTGTAAACTAGTAAACATTACATTAACTGGGGCATCGGAGTTTTGAGCCGAAAGGCCAGACCCTCAATTATAATATCGACACAATGCATATGGTAATTTGCATCTAGAATTAATCTCTGCATCATAATGTCGAAATTAATTAATTGTTGCATATCTTTGATAGATATTGATGATTATTGAATGATATTGCATAATTTCCAAGAGAATTAATGAATAATGATAATTCTTGAAGTTATTCGTCGTTAGTGCATTTCCATCAAATAGTTTGTGATTTCATAGATTTTGCGATTTTGTAGGATATTCATATATATTGCACATTTTATGTTATATTCACGTTTTCTAATTTAGGATTTCATATATTTGATGCTTTAGAAATCATGTAATAGTTTAGGTATACATGATATCATGCATGATTAGGAATTGATGCGTGTTTATTTACAAGTCAATTTAGGTCATCATGTATGTTTAGGGCAATTTTCTTTTCTTAATTGATAAAGAAAATCCATAAAATATTTTATTAACAAATCATATTGATTGAAAAAATTACCAAAAAGCTCTAAGACTAAACTTATATTGCACTTATATCAATTCAATCCTAAACTTTCAATTGTGCCAAATTTTTTTTTTTTAAACCTTTTGACAATTTGTTAATATAGTCCTTTTGGCCAATTATGACCAAAAAACTGCTATTGTGGTAATACACTTGGCATTGATCGTCCTATGAGTTGCACCAACACTGACATGGACAACTTTTTAGACTTTTTCTATTTTTATCTTTTTTGTTTTTTTCCCCTTTCACTAGTTTTTTCTTTCCTTTTTGTGAGTGACCAGTCTCAAAAGTGGTAGTCCACCAGGCAATCGGCCAGCCCTCTTCGGGCATCGTCGGTGGCTGGCCATCACCTGAAGAAAAAGAAAAAAAATTAGAATTTCTTTGAAAATTGGTCACGTTAGTGTCGATATGCCACATAGAACGATTGATGCTGACTAGAACGTCATGTTAATATTTTCTAATCAAAATTGGCTAGAAGAACTACATCGGTAAATTTAAAAAGTTTAGGACTGCATAAGTGCAATAAGTTTAGAACTTTTTTGGTAATTTTCCTCGTGTTAATTCATTAAAGTATAGAATTAATTATTGATTAGTTCTATGATGTTTGTGTTGCCTAATGCATGTCATATAGTTAGCTTCAGGGATTAATCTAGTTAACATCTCATATGGATTGCATTTAATTAATGCATGTTCAATGTCATCGCACATAGTTTAATATTTATTAGGTTTGTCATGTAATGATTTAATTGATGCGTGTCATTTAGCAATTCAATTGATGCACGCACATAGTGTTAGGACATATATGGAGTTTTAGGGATTTATTTCATATTCATCATGTTAATTATATGAGAAAATGCCCAAAAGATTAGTTTAGGTGAATACGGATTAATTTTGATAAATATATGTTCATGCACAGTCGTACATTGCATTTCACGCATGTCACATGGTTCGATATATGCGCCATGTTTTCATCTGTTTGTCTTTTGAGTTGTAGCTTGCAGAATGTCATCGTGAAGGATGTTTATGAGGTTTTTACTGTGTTTGTTCATGCAAATCAAGTTCTTTCATTTTTTCGCAATTTATTTACTGCTTTAATTATTGAGCGTTACTTAAATGTCTACATACTAGGTGATCTCATTCATGTGTTAGTGGCATAAGATAAAAACCAATCAAGACTTTATGCATAAACATTTTCAAAAAAAAAAAATTATACTAAAATGACATTAGCTTAATCTAATGTAACAAAGTCCCCGTATTCTAAATATCTAGTTTGCAAAAGTAAGATAGACTCATGTCTTATTTGGGTGTCTAATTGACCGAGGATGATGATTAATGGCGGCTTCAAAAGGTAAGTTTACTAATGAGAAGTAATTGGACCTCAAATTGTGGTTGATATGGGCTAAGAATAAGGCCCCATTTGGTTCAACTTTCCCAATAGGCTTTGAGCCTCTAAAGCCCATTTGGGAAAATATTAGGCACTTGGCAAGCATTTTTGGAAGTCCATTGGTCAAATGTCAGCATTGAGAATGCTGAAAGTCTAAAGCAAGTTTGGACTTGCTTTGAGCATTCGGCATTTTGAGAATACAAATCTACTTCTATTGTTATTCACTTGTTAACTACTTTTTTTTTGGTGGTCATTCATCTTCTCCATAGCTACCGGAGGCCGACCAATCGCCAGTAGCCAGATTTGGTCGCTGAATACCTCACTTGAGGTCGCGTCGCTTGGGATTGCGTGGCCCAAACAATGTTGCATGGGTTCACACAGCCTAAGTAGCATTGCTTGAGGTCACAATTATAGGTGACGCCGCCTAAATCATGCAAACCTAGGCGACACTGCCCAAGCGATGGCTGATGTTGCATCGCAGGCCACCTCACCTAAGGTTCACATGACCTCAGGCATTTAGATTTGGTTGTTTGACAGTTGTTGGGCGAGTGGCCGGTGGCTAACCTACACCGGATTTAATTTTAGACTTAAATAATAATAATAATAACAAAAGCGCTTTATAAATGTGGATTTTACTAAATGTCATTTATACTAAAGCTAGTTTTTAGTGCTATTTGAAGTTACAATTCACCAAATAGTGTAGCATTTTGGAAAATTCCTTTGCCCCAAAGGTATTTGCATTTTCCCAAAACCATTTCCCTAAAACCGAATCAAACGGGCCATTTGAACTCATGATTGATGTAGGCATCATCTCTTTATTGAATACATGTTTGTGCCTATCTAGCAAGCTATTAGCTTTCTCTTATTGGTTCACCTCAAGAAAGGTTGCAACATAGGTGAATTGGCAAGTGGACCTCCACATTATAGACACATATGGAAAGGCCTGCCTAGGAGAAAGTAATATTTCCATTTGAGAGAAATCTAAGACTATGGACACAAAAATAGAAGTCTATAGTGTCCTCCTCAATAGTATAAAGAGCAATCTAACACTTGAAACACCCCCAATTAAAACGGTCTATCAAAGCTTGCAAGTTTCCCATGCAAAAACATGTCCACAAGGATGTAATATGTGCAAAATATGACCATTGCATATCACTCATAGTCCAAAAACACCAAGATGCTCTTTCGACGTTCAATATCTTCAAAGATGCATTATTCTTCACGTAATTTTTAAAGCGAGTCCAAAAACACCTGCTAACAGGATAGAAATACAAAGTACACTCCCCGACATAGCTGAACTCTATTAGTCAAACTTCAACAACGGCGACCTTTACGACATGCCGGCAAACATGTTCGAATCAGTTTTTGTACCGTCATGATGACTTTTAACAGCCTTCTAACCGTAGAATAATGAAACTTGCTCTGACATTGGCACGAGCACATGCAGGGAGGCCTGTCTACGTCCACGCTGGTGCTGCTACGCGATGAGAATGCAATGCCTGGGCTTTGCGGGTTCTGTGGAAGTGGTACCTGGCTGTTTCTCTTTATTTCTGGATTTTTCTAGGTTTAAAAAAGCCTTACTTTAGCTGGCTGTTTCTCTTTATTTCTGGATTTTTCTGGAAGTGGTGCCTGGCTGTTTCTCTTTATTTCTGGATTTTTCTAGGTTTTAAAAAGCCTTATTTTAGCTCGTTCAGTCTAATCATACATGTGGCTATCTTTTGTTCTGGCGACCATCACATGAGAGACCGTAAACGAGTCGAGCGGGCTTGAGCCAAAAAGCTTTAATGGCTTCTTCCAAACGAGGCAGAAATTTGGCTGCGTGCAGTTTCGTTGCGATTCGTGCAGGGATTTGACGCCGTGGCTACGAGCATGTGCTGCGTTATAATACAACCCACGGGAGAGGCCTATCTGGTGGTCAGAACTCGGGGCCCCATTTGACATTCAGTGGTACTCACATTCGCATTAAATCTAAGGAAAAAAGAAAGGAAAAATAAGTGTTACTCAGGGCCCCATTTGACATTCAGTGTTACTCACATTCGCATTAAATCTAAGGAAAAAAAGAAAGGAAAACAAGTGAAAATAAATAAATAAATAAGAGAAGTTCACATATAAGCTTGCTTGCCAAAGAAAAGATTGGGCCACGAATTGACTAAAATGTCCTCGGACTTTAAAAAGGCTAACACAGAAACCTAGAACCTCACTCTCTCTCCCTCCTCCCCTTTTGTCTCTGGCTCTATTGCTGCTTGCTTTGCCACCATCATAGCAGAAGCGTAAGGCAAATCTTAAACTTGTTATAATGGTTATAGACCTATTTTTAATCTATATTTGATCGGTTAAGTTATTATATATTTTAGTTATTTAGTATATGGATTGTAAATTAATTTAGAATGGTAAACCCCAAAATAATGTGTTAAATCGGACTATAACTTACTTAGACCTAACCCACCTTTATGATTGTCTTCACTCTCTCTGGCTTTATAAATATGTTTAGGATTGTAAAGCCCAAGATAATATGAATGTTAAATAGTTCTACAACTTACTTAGATTTAACCTGCCTTAATGACTCTTTTTCACCCTCACTCCGTGTTCTCACCTCAGTTTGGATATGAGTTTTCTTAGATTGGATAAATATGAAAGTGTTTTAGCAATTTGGGTAGAGATGGGTATGGATTGGATCGGATGTGGATCACAAAAATTGTATTACACGGAAACGAGTTAAATGTTAATTTAGATCAAGCCAATTTTGACCCAATCCAAACTTGACTTGATTCACTCATTTGACAGGTTTAGCAAATCCTAATGCACATGTGATGGTGTAGGGGTGAAGGCCACCATTCGCTCCTCCTAGGACCATTACTGGCCTTGATTCAAAATATGGAATTTGCACATCGCAATTAAGCATTTAGCCGCTTGGTTAAATTCTTGAGAGGCTATATGAAAAGATTGTACTGAAGCCGTACTAGGAGGAACCCATTGATATAAGAAACTAGCCCACTTCCAAGTTCTAGTTCTAGAATGGATGGGTTCGCCCAAATCCTAGGTAACTTTGCAATGTGGTCATGTGGCATGTTATTGTTAAGTCAGCTAGTTGAGATTTTAATACGAGATCCTAGTAATAATAAGTAAGTGCGATTAACTATCGTTTTACTTTATTAGTACGTCTATGATGGTGTGCGATTAAGACGCACCGTTTTGTGTTGATATGTTATGATAAAGACACTTTTTGAAAGGGTATGAGGTAAGTCATATAAATAACTTCAAAAGATAACCGTTGGGTCTATTGGTAAGAAACAACCTTAAAAAAGAAACTGTTCTCTCTTCTTCTCCTCCTTCCATCAAAGAAAAAAAAAGGCATTCCATTACCTATTTGAGAAGACAATTGGGCATTAACGTTGTGGAAATTGGATATTTTCCTTGCGATTGCATTCAAACCATCATGAAGTCATATTGTTCATCGGTTACTTGTAATTCAACATTCATTCCAAGGTAAATTGTTCATTGCGCATCAAAGAGGTTAGTCGTTTCTTCCGCCAACTTTCTTCCAACATTGGTAGTAAAGCCTATGTTATGATTTCCGTCTTGTTTTTCCATCGAATTTTCTCGTTTGCTATTTAATATGAGGATCAAAAGAATGAACTTCACATCGTTTGGATGTTCATTGCTTAAAAATTGCAACATGAATCGTAAAAAACAAATTGAAGCGAAAAACAAGTTTGGAGGTCATGTACACCAATATGGTTTCGGCCAATTTTCGAAATATTTTTTTGATCAAAATCAATTTCTGAATATATAGGATGAAAGTACTCGTCGAGACAAGTTGAATGGCAGGTCGAACGCTGCTGGAAGATGGCGGACACGCCCACACGTGCAGCCTGAAGCCATGGTGCATGGGCACCAAGTGTGCATTGGTGAAGCAACGCGTGCTGACATCATCAACGATGTCAACCAACGGTCGGTAATCGTTGGATGATGTCACCTACCGGCGGTAGTTGGCTGATCAACGACCGACCAGTGGTTTGACTCGACTTGACTGAAGACCCTAACTGGTTGATTGATCAACTGGTCCGACTGGTTAACTAATCCAACAGTTAGACCGGTTAGACGGTCGAACTGGCTAGGAGTTGTATTGGCTTGTTGGCGCGTGCGCCACACGTACTGTAAACTTAGGCGATGTGTGTGGGTGTGTGGAAGGTCCGATTGGCACGTGGTCGTTGGCGTTTGGTTCAAATGTATGTGCTCTACATTGTGGGATAGTAATTTTACATGTTTGAGGTTTTTAAATGTATAAAAATGTGTATAGAATCCTAAGTATGCGTATTTTAAGGAAATTAGTGCATTGTTTATTCTTTTTAACCTGTATTTTCTTATGGTTTTGGAAATATAGAAGTTAACCTACATGAAAATGATCACATATATGTTGTGTAGAGCTTGGTTTGATGATAGCATGTTTATAGTTTAATATGCTTCCAATTACGGTTTTTGATTATAGTTATTGCATGATTTTTTTTTTGTATGTTTGTTCACATCATGTTATGTCTTTTGTGTTGATAGAAAAATGTGAAAATTACATGAGGTCATGTAATTATTTTTCCAGTGGGGTTCGTAGGTTAGTAGAATTTGAAGGAGTTCTCACCTAAAACTTAAAATTTGCACAAATTAAACTAGTAAATGATAATAGAACAATTGTACATAGAAGCTGATTGGGAACATAGTGAACTTTCATTTTTGTGTCTTTATCATTAATTTAGTTTATCTTTGTTACAAATTGAATACGTGTATTACTCTGAAAATGTGCTAGTATTGATTTTGCGTTTATTATGTTAATGTATTATAGTAATTGATTATGGTTTCGGCATTCAAAATCACTGTGGTTGACCTTAATAAGGGAGATAAGCTAAATTGTGAAATTATGATATTTAGCATCAAAAGGTTTATTACATCCTTGAGGAGTAAGATATTTTGGAAACCTTCAACCACACCATGGATGAGTTTAAGATTGAACTTTAACTCAACACAAGAGAAATTAAGAAGCTTATCAAATTTGGAAAAATAAAAATAGAATTGATCACATCACGTTGCTGAGTTGTATGCAATATGATTTCATGTGTGAGTTTGAAAGTTATGATAAAGCTCAGACAATGTGAGTTGCCTTGAAAGATAAGTTTGGAGATACGTCTGCCACTAAATTGAGGAGACTCACTATCAATTTTGACACATTGAAAATGCCAAAATGTAATGATGAGACAGTATTTTTGGGAGATGTCAAATATGATTCATGAGCTGAAGTCAGCAGATCACTCCCTTACTGATGAATAATAAGTTCAAGCCGTTATAAGGTCTTATCTTGATAGTTTGGAGCATATGAAAATCAACATGATGCACAATGAGAATATTGTTATTTTTGACGATATAGCGTGTTATTTGGAATTAAAGGATGAGTATCCTGATGTTGCGAGGTCCTCTACCCATGCTTATATTGCTAAATCGAGTTCACGTAAAACTTCAAGCCTCGAGCACAAAATGAATCATTGATTCAACAATAAAGGAAATAAGATTGATTAGGCACCTAAGAGGACTAAGGGTGCGTTTGGAAACTGCTTTGGAAGGGGCTTTGAGGGGCTAAAGGTCTTTGGGCCAAAATAGAGGTGTTTGGGAACCACTTTGCAAGGCGCATTAGGGAGATGCTGGCATTTGCAAGGCCGAAAGCCCAAGGCAAGTCCTAGGCTGCCTTGGGCTTTCAGCATTCTTGGAATGCCTCATCACTGTTCACCTGTGTACTATTCATCTTCTTCTCTAGCGGTGCTGACAAGCTCGAGAGGCCGGCGATGGACTCGGCTGAGGTCGGTGAGATCGCGGCGACCATCACAGGTCAGTCACGCGAGGTCGGCGAGGTCCCGGCAATCGCTCGCGAGTCTCGGTGACCGCCCGCGAGTCACGTTGCCACGACCTAGCTCTGGGTCGCGCGACCTTGTGTGCGACCTAGATTTGGGTCGCCGAAGGTTGCGTGACCTTAGGCGTGACACGAGGTCGTGTGACCTCAAGCGCGACCCAGATTTGGGTCGCCGAAGGTTGCGCGACCTCGTGGTGACCAGCGCGACCTCGCGGTGACCAGCGCGACCTCGCGTGAGCTCCGGCGACCCAAATCTAGTTGTCGCGAGGTCGCGTGACCTCCGGCGACCAGATCTGGTCGCGGTGAGGTCACACGATCGATCGGCGCGACCTAGATCTGGTTAATGTGAGGTTGGGTGACCTCCGACGACCAGATCTGGTCGCGATGAGGTCGCACGATCGATCGGTGCGACCTAGATTTGGTCGCCGCGAGGTCGCGCGACCTCCGGTGACCAGATTTGGGTCACGTCGAACGTCGCGAGGTCGCGCAACCTCCTACGAAGGGCTGCCGAGGGTCGTCCGACCCTAAGCGACCCTTGTTGGAGGTTGCTCGACCCTAGGTGGCCCTCGCCGGTCATTTCCAAGTCTCGCCGGCGGCCTCCTGCCCCTCGCCAGCGAACTCTTTTATTTTTTTGATAGTTTTTTTTTTTATTAATCATCAAGTCCTTTGTAAATGTAATCTTTCCAAACACTATTTTTTCAAAAGCTACTTCAAAATAGACTTTCAAAGTACAATTTACCAAACACCATTTGCATTTTGGAAAACCTCTTTAACTCAAAGGTGTTTGCATTTTCTCAAAGGTTTTTTCCAAAGGCCTTCCCAAACGAACCCTAAGACCTTCTAACGCAACAAGTGTGGTGGGAAGAATGATAATGCCAAGATAAAGTATTGCAATTGTGGCAAGATGGGTCACTTTGCTCATGTAAGCACTGAGTTGAAAGAGGTACCCAATTACTCTATTACTTTAAGTAATATTTACTGAATCTCACCTAATGTATACTAGAGACTGAGAAGTATTTGTAAAGTATCATTGGATATAGCCTAGAAGAAGATGGGTATACGTTGAAAATGACTCAAGAATTGAAGTGAAGAGTATCAGCACATGTAAATTAATTTTACATGGTGATCGAAGTCTACCTACATGATGTTTTCTATGCTCTAGATATTCGACAGAACTTGGTTTTCATAATTGTTCTTCTTAGCCCATGTTATGTATTGAATTTTCATTGTAATTTTTGTTGACATTTTGTTTGGAACAATTTATTATATTTATAGTCATTTATTGAATCGTTTTATGGGGTTAAACATTGATTATGATATGTATAATGTTAATGTTAACGGTTGTTTTTCTTCAATTGCATCGTCTAGTAATGTTGGGATTGATACAAGTTTTCTTGACATGCTAAAGTAGGTCACATTAGGTTACAAATAATGCAAATGTTAACTAGAGAAGGCCTTTTAGGGTCACTTGTTAATGTTAATCTACCCGTATGTGAACATTGTTTAGTGTGAAAAGTAATTAGAAAATTATTCGATAAGAACTAGAGCCAAACTTCTATTGCAACTCATACATTCTAACATTTATGATCCATTAAACGTGGGGGTGAGGCATAGAGTATCATATTTCATCACTTTTATAGATGATTTCATGCAATTCGATTATGTCTTTATGATATCTCATAAGTCAAAAGCATTAGACTGCTTTAGATGACATATAATGTTGGTAGAAAATCAGTTGAACAAAACAATAAATACATTAAGAATCGATTGTTGATGTAAGTATCTATCTGAACAATTTAAGACTCTTTGTGATGAAAATAAAATTGTATAACAATTGACTATTCATAATACTTCGCAACAAAATTGGGTTGCTGAGAGAAGGAATAGAACCATATTAGAAATGGTTAGGTCTTATGATGGTACAAGCAAATCTACATATCTTGTATTGAGGAGATGCATTATTGACTGCTGCTTATGTACTTAACCTTGTACCCTCAAAATTAATCACTTACACCCCTTATGAATTATGGACTAGTAGAATACCAGACTCAGGTAATCTATGTTCTTGGGAGTGTGCAGCTTATGTTCATAATTCTTCTCATAAATATGACAAATTAGGCCATAGAGGGAAGAAATATATATTTATAAGATATTCTGAACACTTCAAAGAGTACATGTTGATAGGTGAACAAGTTGATGGAAGTATGAACGAAATAGAGTCATGAGATGTCACATTTTTAGAGAAAGATTTCCTAAGAACTTCCAATTATATTAGATGAAAGATTTTGATATCATACCCATTAATGTTGTTGAGGTAACTAATGTTGTAAAGGGAAATGAAGATTTACCTCAACATATAAGACCTAGTGGGAGTGTTGCATCGTTTGGCAAATTGAATTCAAGAGAAGTTCAGTTATGCAATGTAATCGTAAAAGTATTCTCCGTCATCATTTTGAGATTGAAGGGGAAGCATTTATAATTGCTCCGCAAGATGATGCCGAGCCTAAAACTGTTCAAGAGGCTCTCTCATCCTCTAATAAAAAAGAATGAAGAAAAGCTTTGAAGGATAAGATTGAGTCAATGAGAGCAAACCACGACTGGGACTTGGTTCTACCATCTAATCATAAATAAGTTTTAAGATTAAACAAAAGGTAGATGGATCCATTAAAAAATATATAATTCGTCTTGTGGTAAAATGTTATACTCAATAATAAGGTATAGACTATGAAGAAACATTTTTATGAGTTGTAAGATTTGCCTTAATATGCCTTATCATAGTTATCGTTACACATTTGGACCTAGAATTACATCAAATAGATGTAAAGACGGTATTTTTCATGAGGAAATCTATATGAAGCAATTTATAGATTTTATAGTTGAAGGTCAAGAGCATAAAGTTTGCAAGCCTTATTAATTAAGGAAACTCTTTACTTTATAACAAGAGTCTTATATAATAAAGATTCTTGAGCATTTCAATATGTAGCATTGTAATCATATTGATACCCATGCCATGCAAGGTAAATGCCTAAATACTAAAATATATCCTAAGACTCCAGAAGAAAATAAAAAGATGTAAATTGCTCCTTATGCTAGTGCAGTCAAAAGTTTAATGTATGCTATCGTATGTACTCGACCCAACATATGTTATGCCATGGGGTTGGTGAGCAGATATTAATTAAATTTTGATCAAGCACATTAGAAAGCAATGAAGAGAATCCTAAGATATTTAAAATGCATCATGGACTATCGACTTTGTTACTAAGAGAATGATTTACGCCTATTAGGCTATTCAGATGCTGATTAGGGAGGAGATCTAAGTGTAAATCGATTTCTGAATGATGAATGTGCAATTTCTTGGAATAACAAGAAATAGACATGTACAACATTACCTACGATGGAAGCAGAATTTATTGCATGCTTTGTCGTAGTGTAAGAAGTAATATGAACCAACAAACAAGGACCAAGCTCATGGGTCTGGATACAAACAGAGGCACTGGAAATTTCCGGGAGGGAATTATTCGCACACTATGAACAGTAACTGTACTGTGAACAGTACTTTCCCTAGCCTAGTGGTATAGTAAAAGTGAACAGTGACTTGTTATAGTGAAATTGTACGGACTCAGCAGTCTCATCAATCACGAGCATTGTAGTTACAGACTGAGTCATTTGAGCTGTCTTCTAGGAGATGTGACTCGTATTTCTGTTCAAGGGCTTCAAGGTCTTTAGGTGAGAGGATCTGATTCAGCCGTCTTAATGAGGATGCTTGTTCATGAGCCCAATCGGATGCTTCTTCTTCTGCTCAGTTTGTATTTTCACTTGTAGTGTTTGTGGCACCCTCGAAACGGCCCCCGATCCGTTAGGGTCGCCACAGCTACATTCTCTTGTAGCATACTACTCTGAGACCAAAGAAATTTTAACATAACTTATAATACCTGGGGGTTTTCATTTGTTTTCTTTATCGGTCCCTGCGCAAATAATATGGCGGAAGCATAATTTGACTACCCTTCATCAAAATATAAAGTGATGCACACCATACTAAAACTTTCATAATTTAGGCCGAACACTTTTATTTATATAAGGGATGGATTATGATAATTGGTACAACAAAACGCCGAGGTCTTTTTGTGCCTGGCGATTACCCAAAAGAAAACCAACTTCTATCCTTGGATATCATCCGCATCCATCCATCACCCATGTGTCGGCGTCCCAAAAATGCATCTCTTGCTACCCTCGACTCTAGGTTATATCCAGTCAGGTCCGTTAGCCGGTGGTGGTGGTAGCACCCTCAGAAGGCAGCCATCCATACGGACGAGAACTGATATGTACTCCTGGTGAATAGGCCCGGCAGAGAGGCCTATCTCAAAAGTCAGCAAAATCCTTACGCGCTCGAATACCAACTCGTGCACCTTAGGATGACGGTTCTCTGACCACTCCCATTGTAGGTCAATCAGAAGTCCATAAAATATACCAGGAGTCGCAGGCAGTAGCGGCTTTTTCTCTTAGTCTGAAATGTTAGTCCCCAGGAGGGGTGAATACAACCACTCAGCAGTAAAAGATCCATTACACTATATTATGTAGAAACTCCAACCATCTAGATGCATGCAAAACACATATGTCATTTATATATATATGCCATCAAGAGTTTCTTTACTTGCACCACATTCATAAAAACAATTCAATGCCATAACGAACGCATTTTCAATACCATATGAAGCCCACTCAATTTCATAAACAAATTCTCATATCATGCCAAATGCACACACATGCACTCCTTTAATGTACCGGATTTTTGCATTCAAAGAAAGGCTTTATTCCCCGGGGACCAGTGTTTGCATCCCTCCAGGCTTTCGCACCCAACCTGGCATCGCGAGACCCTCCGGCACAAATCTCCGGGCATCCAGAGCGTGTTCCGTCATACCCCTGGGCATCTCGCACCCTACCTAGCATCACGAGGTATATCCAGGGCTTGCCATGAAAATGGTTGCCCCTTCCCTCCGGATTTACGTACAATTCCTACAACCGGGCATCTCGAAACTCCTGAGGACCCTCCGGCACAAACCTCCGGGCATCCAACGGCGTCGACTCACTCGACCCTTGGGCATCCCGACACTCCTGGGGCATCGTCGGCTCACACCTCCTACGGTAACATTCACATCATAATATACATCTCATTACAAAAATACATTTTGATGCAATGACGTCATGGATTCCATGGATCTATAAGACTTTATTAAATTCCAATGTCATGCGATATGTTGAATGTCAATGCATCTATCAAGTGAATAACAATTAACAACTCAAGATACAATGACTCTTAAACAAAATGAACAGTTTCATAGTAAAACAGTGTAAAGGCCATAATGCACGCCTTCAATAGAGATTTCGAAATAACCAGCAAATGACCATGAAAAATTCTGAAATTTTAACACGTTATAATTGAGATCTAGAAGAAAAAGTTTCATTAAGGACACTAAGCCAGATTCATTATGTATAATGAGTGGTAGTGCACACAACTCAGTTCAGGATTCTTTTATCACAGAATGAAATTCAACAGAAAGCATTGCATATTAAAAGAGGTTTAAGCCATCGTATTGATTCTGAGAAGTTCTAATAAAAATATATACTCTAGCTCATGCAATTCCTCACAACTTCCGTGAAGAAATTGGGATCAAATTAATTTTAGAACTCTTCATAAAATTTCACAAAGTTACAGGGTTACACATGAAATTGCACTGGATTAAGCGAATCCCATGAAATTCCATTCCCACCGTGACTATCTTACTTCCACAAGTCTACTAATAGTCGGTCTTTCATCAATACATCAACAGGATCAAAATGTACACAAAACCAACGTAATTCCTCAATCTCATGGTCCCACTCTACTTCAATTACCCACAATTTAACATTCTACTTTCAGAATTCAATTGTTTCCAAGTATATTGCACCATACTGGACAATAACAACATCACATTATATAGATTCATGGACTTTCACTTGCCTCAATGTCCTACGATTCCACGGCGTGTGGTGAGACGGTGACGAGTGCGCGGCTCAATGACGGCGGCAACACGCACGCACGGCAAGGACTAATTTCCTTCCTTCCCTTGCCGACTCACTCTCTCGCTGCTCACTCGCAACCTTTCTCTCTCACTCTCTCTCGATTACTCCCGGTTTCGCTCACTCTCTTGATTACCACTTTCACGAGCACAAGACCACTAGTTTTGCTAAAACCAGTTAACAAAAGAGAGGCAGGTTTTGGTGGTTGCAAGGGGAAACGGATAGCTAGAATGGATGTGTCTTCAGCAGGCCTCCCCATGCATTTCACTAGCTATCCATACACCAGCAACGTGGCATCATCCAGCCAAGCTTCAGTCAACATTTCTTCCAATTTGTTGACTTAAATGTCGACTATTAAGGGTTCTTCGGATTATATTGGGCTAGTAAGTTAGTGGACGTCCAATCCCTCAATAACAAGGCCCAATTAAATAAATAAAAACTCATCCTTAAACTTGCACAAATGTGGAGCATTCTCGGTCCCATGGTCTTGGTGTTTCAATTTCTGTTCTTATCTCATGTGCACTCAAGTGGTATAATTGTGTCGAGTCATCAATATATATATATATCGATAGTCTATTTGACGATCGGACTCTTAATAAACATGAGATATCGGTCTGTCGATGGAATCAAACAATGCTCATGCAAGATACTAATAATACCATTCGGCAATGCTTTTATTGATCAGTCACTGCCGTCGCACATCACGATTTGCGAAATTCTCGGGTGCCACAATGTTGGCAGGAATGCTTGGCTGAGGCTAATTGGATGGCTGTGCATAAAAAGACGTGTCCATGTTTTGGAATGAAGACGAAGATCCCTGTTCGTAGGGATTATGGGACAGAGGACCTCCAAAGCGTGCAAGGGGTCTTGAGTAGACTGGACAATGTCATCTTCACTTGTCATTTCATGCTCTTGGGACGATGCAGCTTGTCTGTATTGCCTGAGTGCTTCCTTAGCTTCTGGTACTAGGTCATAATGATCCCACGTAGTGGGTACATTATTCCAAACATCTTCAGGAATGGTTTTGTTTTCCTGGCATAGGATTCCCTGGAGTTCTTGGTACTCGTGTTCACAAAATCTAACAGATCTTGGATAAGATTTGTGAATCTGAGCTTCTCGGTTGTTCAAGTGAGGTTTATAGGATGTGGCTCCTATTTCTAATGGTGCATCAAGAATACTACCATTATTTCTGCAAAAATTCCATAGACGTCGGAAAAACAGGATGGTGTGGACCTCAGGATTCGGGGTCATAGTTCTCAGTTCTTTTTCCAAATCTTGTCTCTAACATGTAGGATGGTAGAACCAATTAAGAAAGTCTAAGAGATTCTTATCGCTTTCTTTTTCCACATTTCTTTCGAGTAAGAATATCCTAGTGAGATTGGCAATGAATCTTCTGGTAGGAATTTCAATAGCTATTAAATACTTAGGGTTGAGGTCTGATCATTCTGCATAGAGATGAACAACGCATCTTCATTACCATTGTTGAAGTTGAGGTCAAGAGTATGGTTTTGCACTCGATAAACCATTTAGTAATTTAGGGTTGCAGCTATAGAGTCAGCAGTTTGAGGGGCTCCAGTGAGCTGGACTTGGACTTTTAAAAAGGAAAGTAGCTGGGGATCTGAAAGAGCGATGTTGAAGTTTGGATACAAAGTCACAAAGACTATTCCAGCATTCAAAGTAGTTTGAACCGTACCGATGCAAGCATGCTGGTATTGTAAAAACCTGGTATCCAACAAAGCAATTCTTGCCACAACTGGCAAGCCTTTACGACAATGAAAGGTAAGAGTAAGACGGACAGCTCCATAATGGACATGAGTGTATCCATGTTGAACCCATTGTCTGGGAAATTCTAGAGGGATCTGAAGAGTAACAAAGTACTCCTTTTCAGTAGCAGGAATGGGATGCTGGTCGAATTTAGAGGACTGGACATACTCCTTCACTTGCTTTGGAGTTTGGTGAATAAGTTGACGGATGGAGCGGATAGGTGAGAATGATGAGTTTGGTTTGGCAAAAGCAGAATAAGGGTTCATGAGAGGAAATTAGGTTTCAGAAATCTTGGTTTCATCACTAAGAGAGACTTCATAAAGATAATCTATCTTAGAAGCATTGGAAACACGAAATTCTGGAGGGGTTGAGGATGAAGAAGAAGGAGCAAGAGAAATGGGTGCTTTGAGGATTTCTGGTTGTGTAGACTCTGGTTGTGTGGTCATGATGTGAAAAGATCTTCTTAGCACATGATTCACCTTTCAAGCGCATGGAATGGATAACCTTAAAAACGAAACCATGGCTCTGATACCATGATTGAACCATGTGTTCCTGAATCTATTTCCGAGCCAGATCCAAAAAAGTTTGTTTGACACTTCAACAGTGATGGACATCATGTCCATCACTATAAAGACAATTATGGTAATTGTTTTTGGGATCCTTTTTACCAATGTTCCTACTGTACAAATTCTCTTGACGAGGTAGACCCTCTAGCAAGACCTTCACCTCGACGGAAAATGCCAAAGGATAAGGTGTACCAAAGATACCTAGATGGAGATTCCTCCGTTGATACTCTAGGTGAGTGTGACAAATACCAGTTCATGGTTTCTTATGCACCTCCTCCACCACCAGAGGCCAATACTACATCCCAAACCTTACCAGATCCACCAAAATCATCTCCACCATCTCCTCCTCAGAAAAAACAAGCTCTCTCTCAATTTTATAAACCAATCCTCAAATGGGCTAAGAAACATTCTTACCCACTTGAAGCCCCAGAAGAAGCACCACCCACTTCTTCTATTGATATGTTCCATGATGCTGACTTTCCCCCCCTTGTTAGAGAAAATTCTAAATTATCATTTCCTGCTCCCGAGGAATTCATTGATCTTCAAAACAGATATCGTCATGTTCCAAAAATAGCAACCCCCACTGATGTGGATGAACATGGGAGACAGAAAAAAACCTCTGCTGCTGAAGCTGTTCTAAACTGACAATCAGAGACTCTGTTAGCACAAAACAATGCCTTCAAGGCAATTGATTCCAAAATTGGAAACGTGCAACAAGATCTCCGAAGGTATGATGAAAGCACCAAAAAGATACTTTCTGAGTTCCAAAAAGGTTTCATGCCTTGGAATCAGGACAACATCTTGGGTATCATTATCTTGAAAGTCCAAAGCTAGAAATAGAAAAGTTCAAGAAGCAAATTCAACTTCTTGAAGAAGGAAGATTAAGATATTTCGATCCATTGGCACCTTCTGTTAGAACCGGGTATTTACCTCCACCGCCACAGACTTCTATTTTTGCCACTATTCCAGAAGATCCCTACAGAAGAGAACCAAATATGGCAGAAATACGAAATCACCTCAAAGCCCTGCAAAAGGACAAAGGGAAAGAAAAGATGCCTCCCACAGAATCAAGTTCGATTGTTATCAAAGAAAGGCCAGACCAGATGATGTTATCTAATCCATTAGAATCTTTTCTAAAGAATTTGGGTACTCAAGAACCTGATCATGTTACCCAACAGCCTGATTCTGCCATTCTAGAAAAACAGTCCTTGTTTCCAATCGAGCAAACTGCTCCTGAGATTGAATCAGATTCAGTATCTCTTTCCCCCTCTTCATCTTTCTCGATTCCTATAGTTGATTCTCTCCCTATAGCATCAGTAACTTCATCAATATTCATGGCTGATCCTCCTGATGATGAGATGGAATCAAACTATTCTGACCCAGAAAATGGTCAGACAAGCAATCCTGCTAGGCATGTGTCCATAGCATCAAAATTTTTTTTCACTAGTGATGATATTCCTTATCATAAATGGCCAGAAAGACTTGAAGAATTTCATGGTTGGTTGGTTGAATACCTAGTCCATCACCAACCATGATATGAATGATGTCCTTTACAACTTTGTTACAAGATTCACAGGAAGTCTCAAACTTTGGTGGCAATCAATTTCAGAACAAGACCAGATTCATTTTCTGATGTCACCTAATTTCGGCCATGCCATTACTCTTTTGTATCATGTCTTTGTGGGAAAACCCACTGATCTCATAGAGATGAAAAGAAGAGAATTTTTCGAAAAAAAATGCTAGTCTCTTCAGAAGAAACATCTTGATAAGCATTATTGAGTGATGCTTCAGCTTTTTTATCAGATTGGAGCAGACCCAAATCTGAAGCATGTTTTCCTTACCTCCATCCCTAAAGAACTATCCCAGATGGTTGAAAGGTCTTTCTTTGGAAAACAAAGAAGAGTACAAGATATTCCATTGGGAGAAATACAGTAAGAAGTCCATCTATGCTTAGAAGAATTATGCTTAAAGCGCCAGATGGTCCGTACCTACATCATAGATGACAAGCGTCTTGAATCAGCTTGTTCTCGCCAGAAGTTAAAAATCAAATGCTCTAAGCAAGCCTGTGATGGTACTTGTGGTAAGTATTCCCGGAAGAAGAAACATTACAAGAAGTTCTGGATAAAGAAATCCAAACATGGTTCCAAGCATTTCCGGAAAAAGAAGAAATGTCAATACCTACGCAAAAGAAAGGATCGCACAGGCCACAAGAAATCAAATTGTTGCTACATCTGCAACCAAAAAGGACATTTTGCCAAAAATTGTCCTCAAGCGAGAAAATGTCAGAATCGTCTAATTCATCACATTGAGAATGAAACAGGTATTTCTCTTGAAAATGATGATATTGACTCCCTATTCTCTGCTGACAAAGAACCATCTGAACAAACTCTTTGTGTCATACCCTTTTACCTAACTTCCAGTGAAGCGAGTCGACTCGGAATCAAGATATTTTCCACATATCCCCTACATCTTCAGAACCCAATCTTGACATATTCTCAAGTTAATCTCATTGTCCCCATTTCCCTGTAAAGATTCTCATTTCAAAGTTTGCCAAACCCATCACTGTGATTGCTCTCATTGACATATGAGCAAGTTGTTCAATATTGGACACTAAAGTTCTTTCTGAAGAATTCTGGACTCCTTACATCCGATATTTCAATTCTGCTTCAGGAGATACTTTCTCCATGAATGTCAGAACCACTCCAGTAACTGTCCAGTTTTTTCCTCAGTGTTCCATAACCACAAAGATTTTTGGATCCAGTCTCCCCAATAAAGATTTGATAATTGGGTGGGATATCATGACTCAAATCTCTCAGCTTCGTATCATTCCTGGAAATTGTCTTAGATATAAAGACCAATTCTCTGAGTTTGTCAATATTCAGAGACTCTTTTCCATTCAAATGAGTCTATTAGATCCAATCATGCAAAAATTGTTAGAATCTTGTTCGGAATCCCATTAAGAATTCGCTCAGAAGTGTTCTCATCATTTATGGGAAAACCCAGAGTTCTTTGTTCGCCTCCCCTTAAAAAAAAATGAAGATATAAATCCAACCAAGACAAGTCATACGGGGATGAAGCCAGAACACTTGACTTTAGCTCAAAGAGAATGCTCAGAACTATTGCAACAAGGCCTTATTGAAATTTCAAATTCTCAATGGGCTGGTGAAGCTTTTTATGTCAATAAGCGTGCTGAACAAAACAGGGGAAAGATGAGATTGGTAATCAATTATCAACCTCTCAACCTTTTTTCTCCAAGATGATAAATTCCCTTTACTATCCAGAGATTCCATCTTTACTG
This sequence comes from Eucalyptus sideroxylon, assembly GCA_014182405.2. NCBI lineage: Eukaryota > Viridiplantae > Streptophyta > Magnoliopsida > Myrtales > Myrtaceae > Eucalyptus > Eucalyptus sideroxylon. The sequence goes on from CM024550.2 coordinate 27,061,824, forward strand.
GTTTAACCAAAGCCCACATCTATTCCAAATTTGACCTCAAAGCCGGATTTTGGCAATTGGGCATCCATCCTGAAGACAGACCCAAAACAGGGTTCTATATCCCGAACTAGTACTTCTAGTAGAAAGTTATTCATTTTGGTCTAAAGGTAGCACCATCCTTTTTCCAAAAGGCCATGTGTCGTATTTTCCAACCAATCTTGTCAAGTGCAGCCGTATACATCGACGATATTCTGCTCTATAGTCCTGATGAACAGTCACACTGTCAACTCCTTGAGTAATTTGCAGAAATTGTGAAAAAACATGGTATTATGCTTTCTCAAAGGAAAATGAATATTGCCCAGACAGAAATTGAATTTCTTGGTATGCACCTCAACAAAGGTACATACTATCCAGGGCCACATATCGCTCAAGAGTTATTGAAGTTTCCCGAAGATAACTTCATGACAAAACAAGTTCAGCAATTTCTTGGGATAATCAATTATCTTAGGGATTTTGTTCCAAATATTGCAAAGCTCTTGATTCCTTTGCAATCTATGCTGAAAAAGAATCCTCCACCTTTGGGGAAAACCCCAGACTAAAGCAGTTGCTGAGCTTAAAGAGATAATGCAGAATCTCCTGCCATTACAAATACCATCAATAGGGAAAATAATTCTTCAAACTGACGCTAGTGATGAATACTGGGCAGCCATCCTCTTTGAAGAAATTGATGGTAAGAGACACCTTTGTGCTCCCAAAAGTGGAAAGTTTTCTCAAGCTGAAATGCATTATCATTCCACTTTTAAAGAAATCCTAGCAGTAAAAAATGGAATCAAAAAATTTGAGTTTCATCTCATCGGCCATCACTTCTTGGTAGAGTTAGACATGGCATCTTTCCTTCAAATGACCAAGTTTAAACAGAAGCAGATTCCAAACTCTCAATTACTTCAATGGGCCGAATGGTTTTCAAAATACTCTTTTGAAACTAAACACATTCCTGGAAAAAAGAATGTGCTTGCTGATTTCCTTTCAAGACCAAAGGCCCTAGCTGAGATCAACATGTACATCAAAAGGCCTGCTTTTCATATGCTCAATTATGGAGTAAAATACAAGATCGAAAAAATCAAAGATTTGCCAAGATGGAAATATCCCTAGGAGATTATTAAGCAAATCCAGAACGATAGTCTTACTGAGAACCTGGAAAACCTCATGTGGCAATGCCACATAGACCTATTCAGATTCAATGGAGGTTCGATTCTTTATCCTTTCGGGTTAAATTTGAATTATCCTTTCATTCATCCTCTTATCTGGAAGGAAGATGATTTCCCTGACCAGCTCAAGACGCTATTATGGTACTTAACCAATAAGTATTTAATATCTATTGAAATTCCTACTAGAAGATTCATTGCCAATCTCACCAGGATATTCTTACTCGGAAGAAATGTGGAAAAAGAAAGCAATAAGAATCTCTTAGACTTTCTTAATTGGTTCTACCATCCTACATGTTGGAGACAAGATTTGGAAAAAGAACTGAGAACTATGACCCCGAATCCTGAGGTCCACATCATCCTGTTTTTCCGACGTCCATGGAATTTTTGCAGAAATAATGGTAGTATTCTTGATGCACCATTAGAAATAGGAACCACATCCTATAAACCTCAGTTGAATAGCCGAGAAGCTCAGATTCACAAATCTTATTCAAGATTTGTTAGATTTTGTGAACACGAGTACCGAGAACTCCAGAGAATCCTATGCCAGGAAAACAAAACCATTCCTGAAGATGTTTGGAATAATGTACCCACTACGTGGGATCATTATGACCTAGTACTAGAAGCTAAAGAAGCACTCAGGCAATACAGACAAGTTGCATCGTCCCAAGAGCATGAAATGACAAGCGAAGATGACATTATCCAGTCTACTCAAGACCCCTATGCATGCTTTGGAGGTCCTCTATCCCAAAATCCCTACGAACAGGGATCTTCGTCTTCATTCCAAAACATGGATACATCTTTTTATGCACAGCCATTCAATTGGCCTCAGCCAAGCATTCCTGCCAACACTACAAGTGAAAATACAAACTGGGCATAAGAAGAAGCATCCCATTGGGCTCATGAATAAGCATCCTCATCAAGACGGCTGAATCAAATCCTCTCACCTGAAGACCTTGAAGCCCTTGAACAGAAATACGAGGCACATCCCTAGAAGATAGCTCAGATGACTCAGTCTGTAGCTATAATGCTCGTGACGGACGAGACCGCTGAGTTCGTACAATTTCACTGTAGCAAAGTCACTGTTCACTTTTACTGTACCACTAGGTTAGGGAAAGTACTAATCATAGTACAGTTACTGTTCATATTGTGCGAATAATTCCCTCTCGAAAATTTCCGGTGCCTCTGTTTGTATCCGGACCCATGAGCTTGGTCCTTGTTTGTTGGTTTGTGACCTCATCTTGCCTATATAAGGCAAGGAGGGTGTAATGTGTTGGGCAAAGTCCCCTAAAGTAAAGTGTGTGCTTTGTGAAAGACCTCTCCATGACTTTCTAAACTTCTCTTCTTCTCTAGCCTGGTAGGATCCTCCAAGAAATGCAGCTTGGGTAAGTTAGAAACGTTTCCATCCTGGCATCTCTGAGTGTCTCTAGGCTCTGAACTAAAGGGCTGAGTAGTTTTCTACTAAAAGGCTGTCCTTGAAAGGCTTGAATAGGAGATGTTCGCCCACTGTGGGATGCATACCTGCAGGAAATGATCATTCAATACATTTTAACTAATAGAATGATTGCTAATCCATTTACAAACGCTATTTCTAGAGATGTATTCTTGACCCATAGGATGTCTTTAGAGTTATGTAGAATGTGATATATCATTGGTTTATGTATATATAAATATATGTATTGTACTCTTTACCAAATATATTGTACTCGTTTGTTTTTAGTGACTTGATATTTTATTAATAAGTATAAATCCATTATGAGACTAGTATAAACACACATATTGTTGAAAAGTATGTAAGCAGGTAATAATTGGCTCACTTACACGAGCAATCATCTCAAGTGTTATAGTTAGCATGTTAAGATGAGACGTTATGTACAAATAATTGCTGAAGAGCAAGTTCAGTATATAAAATAATATGTCACATTGATTAGAGTCAAGATGAAATATGTGATTTGTACATAATAAGACTAAACATGATAGCCCCACAATCATGTATGCATAAAAGATGCCGAATGCGAGTACTTAATTGGACGCTATAGAAAGTAAGCTGATATAACACTCGAGTTAAACTTGAGTACGTGATAAGCACATGACTATGTTTAGGTTAAGATCCATATAATGGATATATTTAATAAATGACATACATTCTTATAGAAAGAGAAATCCACTATAGCATGTAATTCATACTACATGTGCATTGTACGATTGATAAAGGAAGGTGAGTGAAATTATCTCTATTTACTTATTGTGTGAGTTATTGAGGTAATTTATAATTTATCTCATTTTGTATTCTATGCTACTTCTGATTATGTTTTTGAAGTGAAAGATCAATGTTGCTACTTTAGCATGTTACTGGCGGTTATGAATAGATATAACTTTATGGGACGTGTCTAAGAAAGCAATTATTCTGAAAAAATGGAGAGAGACATGAATGCGAAGAAAGATTATTGCTATTTTACAACTATCGCATGTATTTATTGGTCGATTAATTATATCACTTTTTGTGATTTTGGATATAATTGTAAATACGTCGTGTTATGAAAATAGTTAACCTTTGAGGGATGTGTATACTTGGATTGATATAGCAAAATATGTCTAGAACACTGTGAAATATTAATTGTTTATTCTTTTTGAGGATTGTAGCCATTATGTCATCTCTAACAGGTTCATAATTTGAGCTCCCAAGTACAAGTGTACTTACTGGTCGTAGGGCTTTCTTGTCAATATGAATTGTTTCTAAAGTTGATTAATGTTGAATGCATTATATTCTTGATAGAGCGCTGTCAAGCCCATCATATCCGAGAAGGAGATGTTGTACTTTATTAGTTTGTTCATGATGGAGTGCGATTAAGATGTACCGTTTCGTCTTAATATGTTATGATGAAAAGACACATTTTGAAAGGGTATTGGTAAGAAAGAATGTCTAAAAAGAAATTGTTTTCTCTTATTCTCCTCTTTTCATCAAAGAAAAAAAAAGCATTTCATTACTCATTTGAGAAGACAATCGGCATTAATGCTGTGGAAATTGGATGTTTTCTCGTGAATGCATTCAAACCATCGTGAAGTCATATTATTTGTCGTTCACTCGTAATTTATACGCTCCAGGGTAAATTGTTCATTGAACATAAAAAATGTTAGTCATTTCTTCCGCCGACTTTCTTCCAACAACTATCATCGAATACTCTTACCAATTATATTAGAAGACTAGGCCTTGAAGAATATCAGGATATTTACAATGATTTTAACTTTTAACTGATTAGGTATTATCCTTTGCTTTCAAATATTAAAAAGTCATGAGTTGAAGAGACTATTTGATATAATCTTTATAGTAATAGTTTCAGTCATGAGAAAAGGCTCTAGCAATTTTTGAGGATTGGCAAGCAATCAATTTTGAGGTATTGTGGCTTTGAAGTGTGGATCGCCAAACATACTAATTTCAATGTCACAAGCACAATATAGCTACAATTCAACCGCTCCTATATCAAATAGGCTTGAAAACAAAAGTAGTGATAGCTACCGGCAAATAAACTCACTTTTCCTATGGAGGCATTCAATTATGAAATAACATTAAGATACAAATTTGACCCGTAAAATAGATATATGCATAAAGTCTACTTGAATATTTAAATGACCATTTATAATGTTCATGCTTTAGCTCAATTTATCAAATTCGTTATGGTATTTTCCAGCAATGGTTATACGTTCTTCGGGTGTTGATTTCAAGCAGGGGATGTCCTAAACTCCATTCTTTCGTGGCCCACTGAAATGCTGGTCTTGGTTTTAGCATTTAATATTGATGGGAGTGGGACCAGATGAAGGAGACAGAGGCTTTCACTGGGCTGCTTTACCGTTTAATAAAATGGGCCTTGTGTACCTGCTACAGTTTGTTTCAAGGAATTACGAGGAAAAACTTAATACATGCAGATATTCGAGAATTCTTTGATCAGCACTAATCAGTCCACCAATTCTGTTACCGGGTATGGTAAAAATATTAAAGTATGATATATGCTCATTCATATTTAATCCTTGAGTTAGACATAGATGTTGGGTTAAGCAATTTATTTCGACCTAATCACATAAAGAAAACTCAATCTAACCAACAGATTATCTTGATACCCACAAACCACCAAAAAAAAAAAAAAAAAAAATTATTATGTGTACCATATAGTCATTCAACCTAATGTTTCATCATATGAGATTCCCTTTCAGCAAATTTATGAGAACACGTGATGTTCTCGTGGACCACGCTTAAACCAGCATTCGAAGCTGATCAAAGCATGGGCAAGAGACTGGCTGTCTTTGAAGTGTATTAGTAGTCAAAAGTGACACATGGAGCAGTTCAACTGCTGACATCTTATGAACAATCAATTACGTTGCCGATGTGATATAAATAATCAATTGAATCTGTTAAGAGCATAATACGACTTCATATTCATAATTCAACTTCATGTTATGATCGTAATTTTCTTTTTGGTTGATTAGTAAATAATAGGATATCCCTTGGCTAATTATCTCACACGCCATTCAACTTCCTTTTTTATTTCTTTTTTGGGAATTTTGAAGAATGAATTAAATGGGTCTGGCTTATGAGAGAGTCAATGATGCTTAGTATCGACTAAGACAAATCTTAGACCACTAGAAACAAACCCATGAATTTTGAGACATTCTTTCACTTCTCCATTCGAATGTTGCACTCCAGGAGTAATGTCAGTAGCTTGTGTTGAGACGTTGCCCCGGCATCCCATTACAGAAATAAAGGCTGACACAAAAAAAAAAAAAGGTCTGCTGCGAAAAAGAAACGAAATGCCTAAAGGGTCTGAAATTTTACACTAAATCGTTTCAGACACAATAAATGAAAAAAAGAAAAGAAAGAAAGAAAGAAAGGGAAATAAAGACCACTCAATAGACTTCATGCACCAGCGCGTCTGTTTCAAACTGTTGCTAAGGGTGCGTTTAGTTACCATTTTATTCTTAAAATAAAAATGTCTTTGGTACAATTCTCGAATTATTTTGAGGATTGTTAGCCCTTGGCGAGGTCGAGCCTCACTATGGCTAGGCAAGGCTTGCCAAGGTAGGGTGAGGCCAATCTCGTGGTGGCTAGGTGAGGGTTAGCCTCGCCCAACCACTGGCGAGGCTTGACCTCACCGGGGGTTAGTGAGGGTTTGGCAAGATTGTCAGACCTTGTTTAGCAAATCGCTAGCCATTGCCATGGCTAGCAATTGGCTAGGAGAAGAAGAAGAAGAGAAAAAGAAAGAAAAGAAAAAGAAGAAGAAGAAGATTCGAGCTTGATTCTAGAGTGATTTCCAACAATAAAGAAGTAGCATTTTTTTACTTCTTAATTTTGTTCCAAATCGATTTTCGAGAACAAAAATGTTACTAAACAAAATTTTGTTCTTTTTCTATTTTATGGAACAAAAGAGTAGAATCAGACATTATTTGATATGTTACCAAATAGGCCATGATTGCTTTTCCTCACTGATCACTCCCAAGCCAGCAATTTGAGGATGTGAATGAATCAAGTAGTTTAAGAATGACAATGGAGAAGGAAGGTTCACACACAATAACACTCTGATTTAATATTTAAATAACTTATGCTCTTACACCATGGGTAAGAATAATAAAGAATAAAATAACGCCTCATCTAACAACATAAATATTTAGAATGGTTGGTAGTAATCAGATCCTCAATTTCATTGGTACAATGGTTGATATTTATAAAAGGGATCAATAAAGGCACCGAGCAAGACAAAGGATTCTTGTCCATCTGACGATTTTAAAAGCAAGAGACAGGCAAAGCGAATGTGGCATGCCACCAATAGGAAGGCATTGAGGTAAACGAGCCACCATTTGACATAAAAAACTTGGTATGCAACTATATTTGGATCATTGCGAGCTCGGCTGCTAAGGTACATTAGCTTTGTCAATGTTTATGGGGCCATTTGAGACATTACACATGCTCTGCCTTACTTGCTTCCGTGGGGAACGAAAGACAGTCGTGATCATGTTAGGACAAGTCCACATGGTTCTGTCTTTTAAACTTGACGAGCACTCAACATTCTAACTATTACGTGACAACCCACATGATCATATGTGAACAAAATTGTGGGGTCCGACTGCCCAGCCCTACCTAGATTCGCCACCATTTTGATTAGTAATTTGGGTTTCTCTCTCCTATTTGCCTATTTGCCATGACGAGAGGGTCCTCGTGAAGCAATACATCAAACTTTTCGAGTGCATAAGCTTCTCTCTTTGCCGTTGCAAAATGACTCTCTAGTAGATAATTGTCCTTAGGATCAAGTTAAATAATAAATTAGCAATAGATCATTTGTCATAGGGCAATAACTTCCTTTATCCTCAATTGGAAAATTTTACTCCAACTATATTTTTCATTAGCCAGTTATAAGTTATAAACATCGTAATCATGCAACTTTAACTAAATATGATTTGGGTGATGTGTACATTTCTAATCCAGCAATCAAAACTAATAATGACTAGAGAAAATTTCTTTGAACCAATGACGTAGGAAAGCATGATTCTTTATGATAGGCCTCTATAACATTTAAGCCATGCTTAATTGGTAAATTGGATTACTTACGATAACCAATTACATTAATTGTAACTCTTCTGTCTCCATTATGATTTGGTCTAATTACCCTAATTGACCAAAACATCCCTTGTCTCTAAGAAATTTACAGCAAAGTCAAAAGGACCCCAACCCCTTCTCCTTTTAACCACTCTCTCTATCCCTCCATCTCTCTCTCCACCATCATATGGCTAACCTTCCGGCAAGCCACGCCACGCCACACGACAATTGCCATAAGTCACAACTTAGTTTCCCCGCTATATTAGGCGAAATCTCATTTTAACAAAATTGATCACGAATTCTTACTCAGCAAATGATATAATGAAGGCATTCCGCACTTTTAATTCTTACTCAGTAAATGTTATAAAGAAGTGCTAACTCTTTCCTTCGGGCAATGAACCCTTTCATCGGCGACTCCAGGTTTTCACGTAAAGCGGGGCCAGCAGCTTCATCTCCAACCTGAGTAATGACTTTATCTAACACTTAAAGGCAATAATTTATAAGTCGACCTCTGATAAATAAACTTGTTGGAGAATCTAAAATGATTTTTAAGACGATATTTTCCAATAGATTATCTAAATACAAAAAGGAATATTTTAGGAACTTGAAGCGTCACAAATTTACGGTTGGGTTTATTGCTTTATGAATAACATTATTATCTTTCGCCATGGTTACCTACGATCCTGCCTATAATAAATGTCAGTAAACTAATAAAATAATGAACCTCCAATTAATGCATCTCTCGGACTACCAGTCAATTGTATTCAAATCATGAGTTTTGGCCAGTAAATATTTAATTCTCTCTCGAGATATATACATATATGCCGTGCTCGTTGTCTACATACTAAATTTAAGTAATGATGAGTGTGCAAAATTATGCTGTTTGCCCTAGTTGGGAAGTATTAAACCAACCATCTAAGCTTCACACTTTCATATCCATCCTCAAGTCCAGCAGACCAAGTTGTTGACTGGAGCACCCATGTCTACATTCTCAGCGACAGAACATAACAACATACTGCCGACCGGTCGTCAACTTGTGGGACGCCTTTATGATTACACACTAATTCCAGTCAAAGCTAGACTTTATCTACAACAATTACCCACACACTTTTCTCCTCGTCATATGTATCATTCTTCTTTTCCAGTGACCACAGTTCGCAATGAAAATTCCTCAAAGCTTCCTTCAATGGTATATCTTTTCTTGGGATTGGCTCCAGTTGAAACTAACTCTGCCCATATAAGTTGTGCATAATTAAGGGCTCAGATTGTCGGATCTGAAAGTGTGCCATTCGTGAACGGCAGGTTGTGATAGAACGTTTCCACCAGTAGGATTCATGACGTCGATGTGTGGTTTCCTTATCAGGAGGTCCCCGCCATGTCACTTCGAATAAGGTGGCCGACATTGCTGTCATCGGCCTCAAGACTATGAGAACATGCCACTGCAAGTGATGTGAATATCGTGTTCTTAAGTGATGTGGTATGTACCCAAAACGCCAAAGCCATTGAATTGAGTGGACTCCACATAATTTGACTGCTAGCTACGATGAATTAGATGCACATGTATTATCATCTTAGCGTGAGATGAGACTGTATATACTTGGACCATGTGCTCTTTAGTGGGTCATGTAGATATGTGTAGCGTGTGATTGGTTCGATATAATAGACTGAGTTTATGCAATTTTCATCCCCAAGCCAAACAGAGAAAATGTTACAAAGTGGCCCTTTGCTGGTTAAGTGTTGTTAATTGTGCTTTGAAAATTTTAATATTTGTCTTTCAAGTGTTACTTTTTTAAAGGGTTAATACCACAAAAATCCTTAAACTGATACATCTATAATAAATTTAACCCATACTAATTTTTTAACATCCAAAAACTATAACCGGTATACTCATGACAAGTTTAGCCTTTGTTAATTTTCATTAAATTTTATCATCATATTACTGAGTTGGATGATACGTGTCAATTGATGAGTATATTAGTTTGAGGTTTTACTGTTCGTTTGTCCTAGGTGTACCAATTTATAATTTTTCATGGTATTAATTCAATTTAATAGGAACTAATAGAGTAAATTTTACTTATAAAAAAAATAGATAGTAAATTTGTTATAAATGTATCGGTTTAAGGGTTTTTCAATGGTAAAAAAAAAAAAAAAAATTGGGTAAATTTGTTACAAATATATTAGTTTGTGATTTTTCTTAATATTAACTCTTTTTTAAATATATATTTTAATCTTTTTAAATGCTTTGATATGTATTTTTTAGTAATGGTCTTAATCTAGTACTTCTTTTGAACAAGACTCTAGTAATATTTATGCTCTGAAAATGTTATAATAGAGCCTAGACTGAAATTCAGATCAATGGTCATTCTAATAAGTTGAGTTGTACAAGGATATATACTTGGAAATAGGGAATCCACAGTTACTCTTAAAACTATTGTAAGGAAACTAATAGAGTCCTAGATCTTTTAATTTAGTAAATGTAGTCCTAAAATTTTTTTGCGAAAGCACAAATCAAATTCTCTCGACCAAGTCTCTCCCGATTTATTTGACATGATAATTCAATCATCGTCAATCGTCTACATGTAAGGCATGATGTGTACTATTTCCAACGAAGTGATGTCACTTTTGCTTAGATAAGTGGTGTCATTTCTTGTTCTTGCATAAAACACAAATGTTAGCCTCAAAATTCCCAAATCCCCAAATCAAATCCCTCATGAGGAAGGTGTTGTGGATGAACAACCTGAGTATGTCATGAGAGTGAACAGATTAGTGGATGAGGTGGATGACACTGAAGGGATCAGTGCGCTAATGGATGCTAAGGTGATAATTGTTCATGCTAGTTTAGTTAATGAGGGATTAGTTTAGCATCTGAGTGATTTATATAATGATGATGTAGTTGATGAGCATGATGAGACAGTAGATGAGGTTGGCTTGGAGGGTGCTCAAGTTATAGTAGATGATTTGGATTTAAGGCTAAGCAATGTGGAGATTGAGTAGGAAACTAAAGACACCGAGTTGCGATTTGATGCAATGATTCTTTAGTAATGATGCTGATGATGAGTAGCTCGTAAAGGTAAGGAAGAAGATCAGAGGGTTCTACAAGACAACCAAATAGGATAGGGTTACAGGGAATCATTTGTGAGAGAACCATCTAATCCCCAATAATCTGAATTAAAGTCATCTAATCCTCGAAATCTAATGTGAATAATGATGTTGATGCTTAAGTTACATACCATACAGCATACTATGAACCAAATGGAGATGAAAGTTTGGGATTTGTTGGAGAAGAAAAACATGTTACAAGAATGAAAAGTTGGTTTATTAAGTATGATCCTAATACTACAGTACGAGTATTTATTATCTCTTTGGTGTTTGATAATAAAAGGCCATTCAAAGATGCTACACGAGAGTACTTAGTGGCTGGGTAGAGAGTGATCAAACTTATAAATAAAAAAGAACTTTCGTAGAGAAAAATGTGATAATGAACATTGTCATTGAAACCCTAGCAGAGCAAAATGTGATAATGAAAATTGTCATTGAAGGATTTTTTGAGGTATTGATGCTAGGACTAGATCACTTCATGTAAAGACCTATTAGGAAGAACATACTAATACTGTCAGAGCAATGTCAAATATCTTACTGACAGACTTTACCAGAGATTAGTAGTCTCAGTGAGAATAGGAGGCTAAACTGATGGCCTTCAAAGTTTTGACAGGAAACTATCTAAAGGAGTTTGCAAAGACGTGGAGTATGCGAATGAATTTAAGGAGAGGAACCTTAGGGGTACAACACTAGAGGTTACAAAGCAGTCGTTACTTTCTGAGCTATTGTTTGACAAAATTGTAAATCCCTTTTGATGCATGTGAACGAGGCTCATTTCTAGATGTAAGAAAGTTGTGGGTTTGGATGGTTGTTTTTTAAAAGAAACTTGTAAAGGAGAAAACTCGTGTGCTATTGAAATGATGCACATGATCAAATGTTCCTAATAACTTGGGATTGTAATCGAAGGTGAGATTAAATACTCATGGCATTGGTTCTTGATGCGTTCAATGAGGGACCTCCACATTATCGACACATAAAATTTTAGGTCTAAATAAGTGATAACCATATTCATTTTTGTTTACATGCCTCTTAAATGATCGACAACGTCTTTGGTTTTGGCAAGGACTATTACCGTTTATGATTGAGTTGTTGCCTTAAGCCAAGCTTTATACACATATGTATAGTCACACTCCAAACCCCCGAGTGCGCAAACATCCCTTAACGGTTGATTAGTAGGAACGTCCCATAACGCATCGCCGATCCATATTTTTTGTCTTTAGATTAAACGCAAGCGGAAGTACTTATAAAACAATATCCAGTCAATCATAACAAATAGGGATACCATAGACAAAGCAAACATTCCCAAAAGCAGCTCTTTTATTTATAAATTGTTAATCCTATGAAGTTTAATAATTGCAAGCCTTTCTATGACCACTTCCTGCCAACAATCTCAAAAACCTATAGGGTCAAGGTTTACTAAACTTGACTAACGATGAGACCAGCCAAAAGTGACGCCAGGCACACTATGTCTTGGTCCATCGAGGCCCCAAACCGCATGCGATGATTCTCCATATTAATGCCTGAAAACATTTAAACAACAAGGGGTAAGATAAAAATTTCAGTGAGTCAAAGACTTATACCTTGATTAGGACGCTAATTTGTCTTGAAGGTGGATTAAACACGTAGCATTATATCAACAGCAAATCAATAGCAAAGCGACCCTCACATTTCCCTAACTATAAACAAGATTAGATAATTATACCCAATGACAAATATCAAAGCCGTTAAATAACCCGTAGGCATCCTTCGCTCACCTTGGCACACCTTTACACAATAACAATTACCATGTGCCAAAAGCAATGCATCAAGCATAACAAATAATTAGAACACTTCTCATGTATATCCATTCACATTGCATTCACACATGTTCTGATTAGTACAATTTCTTGGGCCATGGCCAACACAAGAGTTGATAGTCTTCCAACATGATCAGGTATCGTCCTACTCTATCAAGCACAACATCATTCCATGTACTCATACGTATTAGGACGGCATTTCATTGGAGCATCTATTTGGCCTCAGCCCCAACTCAGCACCTGGACCCCCATTGGGCATCTAATAAAATTGGACATCATTTCGCATATTCATATGCATCAAGATGGAACCATTATCCCGCATAATCATATGCATTAGGGCCATTATGTGATCACATAAGCTTTCAACCACTCAAGCCAATTCTTATCTTTTGACTTAGCCAATGCAAATAGGGTTCGTGCTCAAATCACAAATTTCAGAAACTTTTACAATTAAAATTGCAGTAAAATAATTGCACATGGTCATGTACTTAAAATCAACCCGTCAAATATTGCACACCTTCCTTTTAAAACCCCATTGCCCCATTTAACATATAAAATACAGCATCCAAACATGACACCTCAAACTTTGCCATTTTTTGCCAATAAAACCCTCTTTTAGGTGTATAAATTAGACATTCAATATCATGGCATAACAAGTTCAAACACTATGAAATACGCAAAATCCACCCAATAAATCAAGCACAAAATTTTACTTAACGATTAATCTGTCATTAATAGGACTAATCATGATTAGTTAAGCTAATTATCCTTAATTAATACTGATTTCAATTAGCCTTAATCTAATCTATCCTCAACCACGATTAACACTAAACCATGATCAACTAACACTAACCACAATTATCCCTACACTAAACTTACCCAAAGCACAATTAACTTCCTAATCAAGGAGTAGAAATTAACTCATAGTTTTTTCGACAACGATGAGCTCACAATGATGGTGTCGCAATGGCGATGAAAACACGAGTCTCACAGTGTGAATGGCAGCACCACGGCATGACTCCGTGAACTTTGAGGTTCACAGCCTCCTTGGCTTGGGTGGCTTGGCTGGGCAGTGATGACAATGGCTTGCGATCGCTTGGGGATGGCGGTGGTGGCATGGGCAATGGCGGTGATGAGCAGCGGCAAGTGGTGGTAGTTGCTTGGTGATGGGGGCTTGGACAAGGTTGGTGGCTCGATGGCTCGAGAGACGACGCAAGGGACGATGCATGAGCAGCGGTGGTGGCAATGGACAACTAGGATAGGTAGTGAAAATGGTTGTGGCAAATGGTGATGGTGATGAAAAAGAAATGAAGAAGAAGAAGAACACGAAGAGGAGGAAGAGGAAGAAGACCAAGAGAGAACAAAAGGGAGAGAGATGGGTTACTAGTGGCTTCGGCTACATGGGGAAAATGGAGAGGGGGAAGAGAGAGAGGGAAAGAGATATATCTAAGATTTTCCCCAAAATCCTCCTTAATTCCTTCTCCTACATCCATTCTCTTATTTTGTCTTTTTGTCCATAAGTGCTAGGCTTCTAGAAGGGGCATTTTGGGCATTTCACAACTTTTTAGCCCAAATTTTCAATTTTGCCATTGGGCCCATTTGCTTGAATGGGTTGGTGGGCTTGGCGGGCTTGGCTTGGCCCACTTGGGCCTTCATGGCCAAAAAACATGGGTGCAAGGCCTATTTAGTGGTTAGAACTTGAGGTCCCATTTGATGTTCATAATAAATAAGAGAAATTCACGTATAAGCTTGCTTGCCAAAGAAAAGATTGGGGTCTCAAATTGACTAAATTGTCCTCAAACCTTAGAACGATTGACATAGAAACCTAGAACCTCATTCTCTCTCCCTTCTCCCATTTTGTCTTTGCCTTTTGTTGCTTCTCACTTCACCATCATCATCATCTACAAAAGCTTGAGGCAAATCCTAGACTTTAGAACGATTGACATAGAAACCTAGAACCTCATTCTCTCTCCCTTCTCCCATTTTGTCTTTGCCTTTTGTTGCTTCTCACTTCACCATCATCATCATCTACAAAAGCTTGAGGCAAATCCTAGACTTTAGAACGATTGACATAGAAACCTAGAACCTCATTCTCTCTCCCTTCTCCCCTCTCGTCTCTGGCCTCTGCTGCTTCTCACTTCACCATCATCATCATTTGCAAAAGCCTAAGGCAAATCCTAGACCCTTCAAAATAGTCATAAACCCATCCTTAATCAATATTTGATGGGTTGGGTTATTGTATGGGTTAGTTATATTCAATAAATGGGTTATAAATGGATTTTGAATGATAAAGCCCAAAATAATATAGGTATAAAATGGAATCACAACTTACTTAGACATAACCCATCTCTACAACTCTCTTCACTCTCTCACCCTATAAATATATTTAGAATGGTAGAACCCAAAATAATATTGGTCTTAAATGAGATAACAACTTACTTAGACTTAATTCACATTAATGACTCTTTTTTCATTCTCTATCAGCCTTACTCAATTTCATATTCGTTCACTCCATGCTCTTGCCTTAGTTTGGGTATAATTTTTCTTAAATTGGATTAAATATGGAAGTTTTTTAATAATATAAATATAAGTTGAAATGATATAGGTCAGGTATTGGTCAGGTATGAGTCACTAATTTGTATTACATGGAAACGAGTTAAATGGGTTAATTTGGGTCAAACCATTTTTGACCCGACCCAAACTCAATCTGATCCACTTATTGGACAAATCCAACAAATCCTAATGCACATTTGATGGTATATGGTGAGGCCACCACTTACTCCCCCTAGGACCCTTATCAGCTATAATTCAAATATGGAATTCGCATATCGCAATTAAGCATTAAACCACTTTGATTAAATTCTCTAGAGTTTATACGAAAAGATTGTACTAAAAATGTACTTCGAGTAACCCGTCAATATGAGAAACTAGCCCGCTTCCAAGTTCTTGTTCTAGAATCGATAGGTTCACCAAAATCCCAAGTAACATTTGCAACGTGTTCATGTGGCATTTTATTGTTAAGTTAGCTAGTTAAAATTTTAATAGGAGATCCTAGTAATAACAAGCAATCGCCGTTATTTATCTTCGAATATGCTTACCAATTATATTAGAAGACTAGTTCTCGAAGATTATCGGGATATCTGCAATGGTTTACTTTTAATTGATTATGTAATATCCTTCGCTTTATAATTTTAAAAAGCCATGAGTTGAAGAGGCCGTTTGATATAATCCTTCCGTAATAGTTTCAATTATGAGAAAGGGCTCTTGCAAGTTATGAGGTGATTGGCAAGCAATCAATTTTGTGGTATTATGGCTTTGAAGTGTGGATCGCCAAACATACAAGTTTCAACGTCACAAGCACAATATAGCTGTAATTCAACCGCTCCTATACCAAATAGGCTCAAAGACAGAAGTAATAATGGCTGCCAGCAAATAAACATTCACTTTTTTTAAGGAAGCATTCAATTACGAAATAATATTAAGATAGAAAATTTGACTTGTAGAATAGATAATTGCAAATATAACAAAGTCTGCTTGACAATTTAAATGACCATTTATGATGTTCATAGTTTAACTCAATCTGTCATATTAGTTATGGTATTTTCCAGCATTGGTAATATGTTCTTCGGATGTTGATTTTACACGGGATGTTCTATCTAACCTTTTGAGGCCCACTGAAATGCCGTTTTATTTTTTAGCATTTGATATTGATGGGACTGGGACCAGATGAAAGAGAGGCCTTCACTGGGCTGCTGTACCTTTTAATAAAATGGGCCTTGCGTACCTGCTGCCGGTTCCCTTCTACGAACAGTTTGTTTTAAGGAGTACCAGGATTAAACTTAATATATGCTCTTAAAATAAAAGGAAAAACTTAATACATGCATATATTCTTGATGAACACTAACCAGTCCATCAATTCTGTTACCGGGTATGGTAAAAATATAAAAGAGTATGATATAAGCTTATTCATAATAAATCCTTGATTTAGAAGTAATTGTTGGGTTAAGCAATTTATTTCAACCTAATCACGTAAAGAAAACTCAATCTAACAAAGAGATAGTCTTGATACCCACATATCACAATATATATATATATATATATATATATATTGTGTACCTTATAGTTATTCAACCTATTGTTTCATCATATAAGATTTGCTTTCAGCAAATTTATGAGAGCATGTGATGTTCTCTTAGACCATAAAACCAACATGAGAAGTTGATCAAACCATGGGCAAGAGACTGGCTGTCTTTTAAGTGTATTAGTAGTCAAAAGTGATGCATGAAGCACTTCAACAATTGACATCTTATGAAGGAGAAATTTTAAATAAGAGCCTGTAATGGTCTCAATTTTTCAAATAAGGGCCTGTAATGGTCTCAATTTTTCAAATAAGGGCTAATAATGCTCTTATTTTCTCAAATAAGGATTTGGAGTATTCTCATTTTCTTAAATAAGGGCTTAAAATTGACCTTATTTTAAATAAGAATTGAAAGTAGCCATGTCAATATAACAAAAAAAAAAAAAAAAAAAAAAAAAAAAAGACTAACCTCACCAGCTAGTTAAGAGTATTTCTAACATTTATAGTTTTTTTTCTTTCATTTTTTCTTTTTTTTTTTCATGAAAAAGACTAAACTTAAATAAAAAAAAAAAAAAAAAAAATATAAAGGCAGAGGGTTGGCAACACCCATCCCTTCATTTAGCAAGGGCTGATGCCCAAACCTAGGGAAGGGCTACGACCCTCATCAATGGTTGACAAGGGTCACCGGCGACCTCATTGTCCATGGTTGACACCCCATCAGTAATAGGGCAACAGCCACACATTGGTGATAGGGCAACAACCACAGGTGAGGGTGGGTTGCGAGCCCTCTTGCCTATATTT
The DNA here is from genome assembly GCA_014182405.2 of Eucalyptus sideroxylon. Taxonomy (NCBI): domain Eukaryota; kingdom Viridiplantae; phylum Streptophyta; class Magnoliopsida; order Myrtales; family Myrtaceae; genus Eucalyptus; species Eucalyptus sideroxylon. Next base: position 27,079,365 of record CM024550.2, read on the forward strand.
TTTTTTCTTCTTCCTTTAAAAAAAAAGTTTTAGCCTTTTTTTCTCTTTTGAGTTTTTTTGGAAAAAAAAAATAGAAAGGAAAAATGAAAAAAGAAAGAGTAAAGGATGAAAATGCCTTTCACTAGCCAATAAGATTAGGCCCTTTTTAGACTAATGTGACAATTTCAAACCCTTATTTGAAATAAGATCTATTTCAGGTATTTATTTAAGAAAATGATGACACTTCAAAACTGTATTTGAGAAAATGAGAGCACTTTAAGCTCTTATTTATAATTTCCCTTCTTATGAACAATCAATTACATAGCCTATATATATAATCAATTGAATATGTCAATAGCATAATTCAACATCATGTTATGAATGTAATTATTTTGGGGTTGATCAGTTAATGATAGGATAGCCCTTCACTAATAATCTCACTCATCACTCAACTCTCTTCTTTTTTATTAGAATTTGATGAATGAATTATCCCAATGAACAAAAATTAAATGAGTATGGCTATGAGATTCTATTAAATCATGCAATCTCAATCATGCTCAGTATCGATTGAAACAAATCTTGGAACACTATAGACAAACCCACAAAGTTTTGATAAAAGAACTATAAAGGCATTCTTTCATTCTCAATTCAAATATTGCATTCCAGTATTCATGTGTCACAGGTCGATCGATCTAGCGTTTCCTAACTCGTGCGGCCTTAGGATTTTTCCCAATCAGTCTTTCTCACATTTGACTCAAAAGGATATTTAAAGAGAGAACTTCTAGAGAGAGAAGCTCTAGATTTGTATTTCAATTGTCAATGAGTTTTTTACAATGAGAAGGAGGAGACCCCTATATATACAAGTATAGAATAAACCGTATTCGTGAATCTCTTTTTGATATAACAGTGAAGATCGTATCTCCCCAACTGTCATTCATCCACATTTATAACATACTTGTACATTTACTGTATCGTCCGCCCCCATGAGTATTCTTGAACACTCGAGAAAACCCTAAGACTTAGGAATATCAGTTGAGGGTTGCTTGTTCCACAAATAGGTCATGGTCATCATGTAAAACCATCTTGGATCATCCCTTTTGTTGAGCCGTGACATTCTCCCCCACCTAATCAAGTGACATCCTCGTCGTGTCTTTGACATGGAAGGCATTGATCTGCTTGTTGAACTGCCAAAGAGCATCTACAGGTTCCCAACTAGCTTCACTCTCCGGAAGGCCCTTCCATTGGATTAAATACTCGCTTTGGCGCACAATACTACTTCTGTATGACTCGATCCACCTTTACACATTCAATTTCTCGGTCATATGAGGTTTTTGCTTCAAGTGGTGCTCACTGCAATTCACCTCAATTTAGGTCTTACTCGTCTACATAGAAAGGTATAAGCATACTCACATGAAAGACCATATGTACATTAGTTTTGGCAGAAACTCTAACTTGTATACAATCTTCCCGACCCTTCACAGCACATGAAATGGCCCTTTGTAGGGACAGATCAACCATTTGTGCACGTTCTTGTATCAGAGAACCACATGTTGCTTGGCCAATACTAAGTCCTCGACCTAGAACTCCACATGTCGCCACTTTTTGTCGGCCCACTTCTTCATGTGCTTAGAGGCCTTGAGTAAACATGCCCATGCCAAGTCCACCTGCTCTTGCCAATCCTTGGCGAACTTGTATGTAGGTGAGTTATTCCGCCGATAGCTCGGGGTAATTGCATTTGGATTTTATGGTTGTTGTTCAATCACGATCTCAAACAGACTCTAACCGGTGGACTCGCTTCGCTACAAGTTGTAAGAGAACTCGGTTACGTCGATCAACTTTGCCCAATTTGCTTGCATTGTGCTCATGTAGTGTCGGAGATAAATCTCCAATAGTGCATTAAGCTGCTCTATTTGGCCATTAATTTAGGGATGCGAGTTCGTAGAGAAGTTCAACTCCAATCCCAGCAGCTTGAAGAACTCAAACCAGAAACACCCCGTGAATCGAGGATCACGATCACTCACAATCGCTTATGGAACTCCCTAGTACTTGACCATGTGTTTCAGGAATAACTTGGCCACCTCCTTGACTGGACAATCCTTCATTGTAGGCACGAACGTTGCATCCTTGGAAAACTAGTCCATCACGACCATGAAAGTTTGACACCCTTCAGACTTTGGCAAGTTCACGATAAAGTCTATGGAGACACTTTCCCATGAATGCGTTGGGATGGGAAGTGAGTCTAGGAGCCCCAGTGACGATCGTTGTTCAAGCTTGTCTTGCTAACACACAAACGGATCTTCATATAGGCTTCAACATCATCCCACATCTGAGGCTGGTAATATTGGTCTTCAACGAAGGCCAATGTGCAGTGGATCCCTGGGTTGTCTGTCACTTGGAATCATGGCACTCGCGTAATATTTCTTTCATTAACTTCCCATAGAATGGCACGTATAGTTGTCACTCCTTGGTGTAAAGAATATCATTTTCACACAAGAATTGTCGGGTTTTGGCCTCCTACCCATATTCAATGAGGGCTTAAGCCCTTTGATCATGATTGAGCCCTTCTTGATGCGGTCGATCCATCGGCAACTCAATCGACTCATCGTAATTGCAAGCTCCATCTTCTGACTAAGTGCGTCGATCACAGAGTTAGCCTTCATCGGCTTGTATTCCAGCGCGTAGTCGAATTCTGTTAGAAAATCCTGCCATTGAGCTTACTTCAAACTTAGCTTCTTTTGAGTTTGAAAGTAGCTTATGGCCATGTTGTCCGTCCCCATGATGAACTTCAAACCCAAGAGATAATGCCTCCACGTCCAAAGGCAATGGACCATCGTGGTCATCTCCTTCTCCTAAATAGTATACTGATGCTCGGGATCATTAAGCTTTTGAGACTTGAACGCCACCGAATATCCATCCTGCATGAGAACACCACCAATATCATAATCTGATATGTCAGTCTCTACCTCATAAGACTTGGTGTGATTGGGTAATGCCAGCATCGGCTCCTTGGTCATGTCTTTCTTTAACTGATCAAATGACCTTTCGCATCGATCCGTCCACTCCCATGAATTTTTCCATTTTAGTATGTTTATTGGTGGCATGGTGTGGCTCAAATAGTTCCAAACGAAGGGCTGATAGTAGTTGGTGAGGCTAAGGGACGACCTCAACTCCGTCACTTTCGTCAATGGCTTTCATTTGACAATTGCTCTGATTTTTGTCTCGTCCATCCATACTCATCCACCCCAACAATGTGCCTCAAGAATAGAACTTCCTTCCGAGCAAAGGCACATTTCTTGCGCTTGACGTATAAGTCATTCTCATGCAAGACTTGGAAAACCTATTTTAGGTGCTCGACGTGCTCCTCAAGCGTTTGATTATATATGACAATATCATCAAGATAAACTACTACAAACCGATTCAGGAATGGGTGGAGTACCTTGTTCACGAGAGTGTAGAATGTAGTTGGAGCATTGGTTATGCCGAATGGTATGACGAGGAACTCGTATGATCCATATGCGTCACGCATGCAATTTTCGGTTCGTCTCCTTAGACAATCCGAACTTGGTAGTAACCCAATCAAAGATCAAGCATGGTGAACCATTGAGCTCCAACAAGTTGATCGAAGAGGTCCCAATGAGTGGGATCAGGTACTTATTCTTAACAGTCAGCTTGTTCAGTGCCTAGCAGTCTATGCACATCTAGAGTGACCTATCGTGCTTCTTCTACAATAGGGCTCGTTAGGTACAATAGACCCAACGTACCTAACGAGCCTTGAACAACCAAATGAACCCCACATCAAGCAGCTCCTCCAGTTGTTTCCTCAGCTCTTCTAGTTTAGGGGGCGCCATATGACAGGCAATCAAGCGTCAGGCACTAGCTTGATCTGATAATCCACCTCTCTTCGAGGCAGCAGCTTCTTGGGCAACTTAGAAGACATTACATTCTTGAATGAGTCAAGGACTTGGATGACTTCTATCGGGATTTCACTCCCTTCGCCCTTGTTGTCCTCGGCCTTCAAGGCCACTAGGATGATTACCTCATCCTTCCTTACTCCCTTGGTAAGTTGCATTACTGAGATTATCTTCCGATCATGATCCGACTCATAATGGATTGGGATCATGCATCGGCACTGTTTATCCAACACGCATATGCACTCAGCAAAGGGCAATATAACTGCATGGATTCTATTTAAGAATTTTATCCCAATGACAAAGTCATAGTCGTCAAAAGGAATTACCTTTAGAGTCTCCTTACTTTTCCATTGCCTGATTTGAAGCTCCACGTCTCTCGCGACACTAATGGTAAGGACCTTCTTGGAGTTTACGGTTTTGAGCCACCTAGCTCATTTTTCAACCCAAAGGTTGAGTTTCTTCATGACTTCTTCCGATATGAAGACATCGGATGCCCTAGTGTCCACGAGCGCACTCATCGTGGTTTCTTCAATCTTCAAATCCATGGACATAAGTCACTTAAGCTCCTTCACCTTCTTTTACTTGATCATGCTGAGAATCTGCAACTAGCCTAGTCGCAACTCCTTTTTTGGTTCTTCTTCCTTGTAAAGGACCGCCAATTTGACTATATTCGGGCAATTTCACACCAAATGTGGACCATTGCAAAAGAAACATTTGTAAGTTCGTACCTTCTTTTGTCCTCTGCCGCTTGATTCTATGTGAGCTTTAGGAGGGCCAATTAGTGGTTTGCCTCCATTCAGGCGATTAAATCTTCCTTGATCTCCCCCATCAATGGTCTTATCCTTCAGATGAGAGTCCGATTTATATGTGGAAGGCACCTTGTATTCAATGAGAGATTCGGCCATGAAGATGGCCATTATGAGGTCTCCCATGTTGAACCGCTTCAATTCTTGCTTGATCCATGGCTTGAGGCCATTCAAGAATTGGTGTTATGCCTTAGTTTCACTCATCGAAGGGATTTGGAGCAGCAATTTTGAAAACCACTTCACATATTTGCGTACCCTGCTCTTATGCTCGAGGTGCTTTAGCTCATCACAAGCATCCTCTCCACATAAGCGGGATAGTAGTTCCGTCGAAACTCTTTGATGAACCAACCCTAAGTTGTGATAGGATCTCCACAACTATCATCCAATTGACGATGACACTACAATAATGCATTATCTATTAAGTACATAGATGCAATGTTTACTAGTAGTTGGTTGTCATTGATTCCCATGGCTTAGAAGTATCGTTCTATGTGTCATGGGAAGTTGTCCACGTCTTTCACCACCCACGAGCCTTTGAACTCCTTTGGCTTGGATGTATCCATTTGTGGACCGACTTGCACGGTGATAAACCTACTCACATATGCCGCTTCCGATTCAGCAAGCTTCCCCTTGAGCTTTGCTATCTCCGCATGCATTATTGCCATCATGACCTCTAAGGATTCATCCCATTATTGGAGTTCTTCCCTTAGGGTCTCCAACAACTCATGTTGGAGTTCACCCTTGTTAGCCTTGAGCTCTTGTACCTCGACCACAAGCTCTTCCCTTCCGGCCTCAACTCCATTAATAGTCTGGGTCCATTCATCAATCGACCCTTGGACAACGGTGACGAACGTTTCTATCTTTGACATCCAATGCTCCAAATCCCCCATAGGATGCTTCAAACTCGAAACACCAAGGTTCTTCTTTCCCTTGGTAGCGTCCTTCTCGGCATTCCTCCTACAACCATCGCCACCGTCTCCCATGATGAACACCTCATCAGATCGTGGATCAGCCATTGTGCTTGGAACAAACTTGCTCTGATTTCACTTGTTATAGGCCGATAGATTTAGCGTTCCCTAACCTGTGTGGCCTTAGGATTTCTCCCGAGTAACCTTTCTCACACTCGACTCACACTCATAAGGATCTTTAGAGAGAGAAACTCTAGAGAGAGAAGATCTGGATTTGTATTTCACTTGTGAATAATATTTTACCATGAGGGGGATGAGACCCCTTTATACATAAGTATAGGATAAACCTTATCCATAGATCTCTCTTTGATCTAACAGTGGAGATCGTATCTCCCCAACTACCATCTACCCCCATTTATTAGATACTTGTACATTTACCGTATCGTCTGCCCTCAAGAGTATTCTAAAATGCTTGAGAAAATCCTAAGACTTAGTGATACCGGTTGAGGGTCGCTCGTTCCACGGATAGGTCATGGCCTATGAAGCTCGGACACGCGCTCCGAGCTTCCGTGTCGTGTCCGACATGCTCGGACACATTGGGACACGCTTGGACACGCGTTGACCACGTGTCAGACTTTTCGACACGTGGTCAACTTTTTTTGACACGTTTCAACACGCGTATTCGAGAAAAGATTGTTGAAGAAGACGATGGAGGGTGGAGATGAGAAACGAGGGCGAAGGAGTGGAGGCAATGCCATGACGGCGATGGAGGGTTGGCGACGAGGCTGAGGCTGCGGCTACGAAGGAGGAAGGGCCGCAGGAGAGGTGACTGAAAGAGAGTAGAGAGGATTGTGTGAGAAGGAGGAGGAGGTCGTGGTTAGCAAGTAATGGGGGAAGGGGGAAGAAAGGGAAAGAACCGGAGGCAGAGAGGAGGGAGGGGGAGAAACAATGGGTGATGGGAGGGGTGGAAGAAAGGGGAAGAAACAAGGGGCGTGGGGGTGGAGAGAGAAACAATAGGTGAGGTGACTGATGAGGGAGGGCCAAGGGGTGGGGGTGGTGTGAGGGTAAGGGGGAAGAGAGAAATGATGACAGGTAGGGGGAGGGAATGAGGGAAAAAAATCAAAGGAGTGGCGTGGGATGGGAGAGAAAATTTAGGGAAATGATAGCATGGCAACCTGAAAAGCTCAATGCACTGCAAAAGCGGGGTGTGTTCCCAATGCACTCTCCGTCCCAGTGCACTGCAAAAGACGAGAGTGAAAACCTCTCTATCTTCTTTTTATCGAGAACAGGCATGAAGGCTAGGATCGGAAGTTCCCAATGCGCCCCGAGAGAGAATCTCTCTCTCCTTCCTCTCACTAAAGTGAGTCCACTTGCCTCCTTAAATTCTATATTGAATTCAAGAAACAGCATTGAAGCTTCTCTCTCAACTTGTCTTTCATCGTCACTCTCTCACCATCTATCGCAAAACGAAGAAATTGCATATGAAAGGAAAGAGGGCTAGCTGCTGTTCCGATGTGCTCCTTCAGGGGTAGGGAGGAACGAGGGAGGAAAATAAATTTTGGGGAATAAGGGTTTGGGAAAAAAAGGGAGGAAAATAATTTTTGGATGGCGATGTTATATTTGTTAAAATAATAAATAAATAAGCTAAAAATGATTTTCAACAATGAAAATAAAAAATTTAAATAATGATAAATTTTAATTATTATAGAAGATCATAGATTTTTTTTAAATAAGTTAATTATAATTTTTTGTTAGTCATTAGTTTCATTTATAATTTTTTGTTAAAGTTAGAAATATGTTCTCAAATATGGATACGCATTAACTATTAATATGTCTTTCAAATTTCCTATGAATACATTTATTAATATTATTAGTGCAAATTTATTGTAAGCTCTTTTATTATTTATTTATTTGTGAATTTGAATCAAATTAATTAAAAATAAAAGTATTAATTTAATATATAACGTGTCCCAACATGTGAATTTTCTATTTTTGAGAAATAATGTGTCGGCGTGTCATGTTATGCCGTGTCGTGTGTCCGTGCTACTTAGGTCATGGACATTGTGTAGAACCCTCTTGGATCCTCCCTTTCTTCGGGTTGTGACACATGTGAGTAGCTTGGGTTGAGACATTGCCCCAGCATCCCTCCACATCAACGAAGGCTGACAATTTAAAAGTTTGCTAGGAAAAGAAAAGGAAATGTCCAAAGGGTCAAGACTAGAAGTGATAAATAAATAAATAAATAAAAAGGGAGACGGAGAGGGGGAATCCGCTGGTTGAAGATCACTCGGTGGAGCTCATGCACTAGTATGTCAGTTCCAAATTGTTGCTAATTGCTTTTTCTTGCTGATCACTCTTGAGCTAGCAATTTGAGGATGTGAATCAAGCAAACAATTCAAGAATGACAATGGAGAGGGAAGGCTCACACACAATAACACTCTGGTATGATATTTAAATAATTTATGCTCTGAGACAATGTGTTAAAAATAATTAAGTCTTAAATAATGCATTTATCTCACCGTTTAAACTTCTAAAAAGGTTCATAGTGGTTATATCCTCTATTACGTTGGTACAATGGTTGACTTTTATCAAGACATCAATTGAGGCACTGAGTGAGATAGAAGATCTTTGTCTGTCTGATCATTTCCAACGCAAGAAACACGCAACGCAGAAATGACATGCTAGTTACAGTAAAGCATCGAGGTAAATGAGCTTCCGTTCGACAATGAAAACTTGGTATCCAACTACCTTTTGATCATTGCGGGTTGGCGGGCTAAGGGTACAATAGCTTTGTCAACATTGCTGGGCCCATTCGAGACATTACACATGCTTTGCCCTGCTTGCTTCCGCAAGGAACAAAAGACAGCCGTGATAATGTTAGGACAAGTCACATGTTTCTGTCTTTTAAACTAGATAAGCATTGAGCATTCTGGCTACTATGTGACAACCCACACGATTAGATGTGAACAAAATTACGGTGCCATTTGGATGAGTAATTTTGGTTTATCTCTCCTCTTCACTTCTTTGCTATGACAAGAGTGTCCTCACGAAGCAATACATCAGACTTTTCAAGTGCATAAGCAATAGATAAATTAGCAATGGATAATTTATTGTAGGGCGATAACTTCCTTTATCCCTAATTGGAAAATTTTACTTCAACTAGATCTTTCATTGGCTAGTTATAAGTTATCAACATCACAATCACACAACCTTAACTAAATATGATGTGGGTGATGTGTATGTTTCTAATCCATTAATCAAAAGTTATAGTGATTAGAGAAAATTTCTTTGAACCAATGATGGAAGAAAACATACCCATAACATTTAAGCGACGCTTAATGGGTAAATTGGATTACTTACCAAAATCAAAACCAATTATTGTAATTCCTGTGTCTCCATAATGATTTGGTCCAATTACCCTAGTTGATCAGAAGAAGAAATAGGCCTAAGGTGTGGCGTATGGATTATATTTTCCCCATTTTTTATTTGAAAAAACTTTTCAATCCATACATTTGATTGATTGATTACAAATTATGAATACCGCTCGCATGAAAACTTAAATATATATAAAATATTCATATTATAATTTACCAATTATAAGACTAATTGAAGGAAGTTTCCTCCAACCTGAGATTGGAGAGGACACAGTGTTGTTCATTTTATTATTTATTATATGAAACGGCTGACTTATTATAGAATTGCTAATTTATTTAGAGATGACACCTCATCCCCCTACAATCATATAATTGAGATCAATTAATCGCTTCAGACTTAACCACTAAAATCCATTGTGCTCTTCCTATATCTCTTGGCTATTTGGTTCTAGTGACGATGCAACTACTGCCGCCTCACCTGTTTATTATGCTTGAAAAATAATTACAGAGACTAACTAAAACCATCGTAGCCATCAGATGTGTGAACTCAGCAGTGGGACCCCTTGAACAATGATTAAAATAATGTTGGTATACATAAATTAAGTCTATGCAATAACTTTTCATCAAGCTCCTATTGACGATATGCCGTGTCATTTGTTCAATTTGTCAAGTCATGTGTTTGATTTGTTACGTCATAATGAATCCCACTCATTTAATTTTCCCCATGAATGCCATGTCATTCAATTTTCCTAATTGCCCTGTCATATATTGCCACATCACCCTGTTTATGTCATGTTATCATCCATAATTTTATGCATTTCAATCAATCACATTCATTAATCTACTCACGCATTTCATTTCTTTAACGAAGTGCAAATGCACACGCACAAATGAAGACATAAAATTAAACGATTGACTATAGTAGTAACTAATAGTTTCACCGCTATATTACTTTATGAATGACTTTTTTTATTTTTCACCAAAGTTGTCCACAATCTTGCCTAAAATAAATGTCAGTAAACTAATAATATAACGAACCTCCAATTTATGTATCCCCGGGACTACCAGTCAATTATATTCAAATTGTGAGCTTTGGCCAGTAAAAGAATATATGTGTGTGTGTGTGTGTGTGTGTGTGTGTGTGTGTGTGTGTGTGTGTATCCCTCATTGCCATGCCCGACGTTCGTTGGCTCATGAATGCGCAAAATTATGTTGTTTGCCTTAGTTGGAAGTATTAAACTAATCATCCGAGATTCACACTTTCATATCCATTCTCAGGTCCAGCAGACCAACTTGTTGACTGGAGCATACATGTCCACATTCTCGGCGACAGAACATAACAACATAATGTCGACTGGTCGTCAACTTGTGGGACGTCTTTTCGATTGCTCACAAATTCCGTTCAAAACTAGACTTCATCGACAACATTACCGCAAAATACCATTCTCCACATGATGTATATGATTCCTCTTCCCAGTGACCACACTTCACAATAAAAGATTCTCAAAGCTTCTTTCATTGGGATTCTTTCTTATTGGGATTGGCTCCAGTTAAAACTGACTATGCCCTAAAAAATGTGCATACTAGAGAGCCGATATTGTCGAATCTGCAAGCGTGCCATTCGTGAATGGCAGGTTGGGGTAGAAAATCTTTCCCCGGTAGGATTCGTGATGTCAATGTGTGGTTTCCTTATCTGGAGGTCCCCACCATGTCACCTGGAATAAAGTGGCCGACATTACTGTCATCGGCCTCAGGACTATGAGGACATGCCATTGCAAGTGATGTGAATATCGTGTTCTCACGTGGTGATACTGTGTCCACGAAATGCCAAAGCCATTAAATCGCGTGGGCTCCACATGATTTGACTAGTAGCTAAGAAATGGATACGCATGTATTACCCTCTTACAAGGAGATGAGATTGTATAGACTTAGTTTATGGTCTATTTGATTAGTCACCGTGCAGAAATTGTATGGAACTTGTGTTCTTTTGTGGGTCACGTGAGTTTTTGGAGTGTGATTGGCTTGATATGGTAGACCGAGTTTATGCAGTATTTTGGTCCCCAAGCCATGCAAGGAAAATATAAAGAGTTGCGTTGCGCTTGTTAAGGGTCATTAAAAATGTTTTAAAAATGTTAATATCTATATTTTAAGAGTGTTACTTTCTCTTAACATATATTTTATCTTTTAAGTGCTTTGGTATGTATGTTTCCTATTTTCAGTGGTCATAATACGGTATCTCTGGGTACTTAAAAAAAAAACACTTGTTATCAAGGCTCTATTAGGAATTGCGCTTTAAAAATGTTGTAATAGAGACTGGACCAAAAAAAGTATCGCTTCTTATCAAGACTCTATTAGCACTCTAAAATGATATCATTTGTCCAGCCACTACAATGTTCGTGAAAATCTATCCTAGAAAATTATTCTATTCATGTACAAGCTCAAATACGCACATCATTTTCGTTACAGAAACAAGAGATCAAATAAAAAATTAAAAAAAAATAAGGAAATAAATTATGCACTAGGTGAGACATATATCCACAAGAAGAACAAGATAGAATTGCACTATGAATCAAGCGATACAAGAAAAATTACAACCACATTGGAGTAACTCAAACACTTTTAGTATTTCTCAACCTCCAGTAACCTGCACAGTGTTTAGCTTTTAACATTCCTAGCAAAAAAATCTCTCAATCTTACAAAGGAATTACACAAAATCTTCACACAAGATTTTCACAACTTCAAACACTCAATATGTAATTCAAAAGCACAAGTTCCTCTAGGATGCTCTTCACAAAGAAAACCCATTTCTTATACAGAAGAGAGTTTAATCTAAAATAAGGAACTTCATTTTAGAAAATCTCCTCTAACTAGGACATTTATTCAAAATAAGAAACCTACTTAAATTAGGAAAGTTTCCTCTTCATACACAAACTCAAGACGTAGTTTGTCACGCCTTGAACCCCGAGCATGCGAACATCCTATGACGGTTGATTAAATTGCAACTTCTTAGGATGCATTGCCGACCCATTCATTTTATCTTTTGATTAGATGCAAGCAAAAACATTTAATATAATCACCCAGTCAACCAATCCAATAACAGTGATAGTAAACACATCAACCATTCTAAAACAACACTTTAATTTATAAATTGTTAACCCTATGAAGTTTAATAATTACAAGTATTTCTACGGCCACTCCCTACTGATCATCTCAAAAACCTATAGGGTCAATGTTAATTTAAACTTTACTAACGATGAGGTTGACCAGAAGTGACGCCAGGCACATCCGCATCTTGGTCCATTGAGACCCCAAACCACACGCGATGGTTCTTCATACTACAGGTCTAAAAATATTTAACAACAATGGGATGAGATATAAATCTCAGCGAGTTAACAACTTAAGCTCCAAGTAGGACACAAATTCATCTCGGAGGCAGCCTAAACACACACAACATACAAACTTACCACACCTTGGCACACCACTACATATTAGTATATCACATATGCCAACACTAATGCAATAAATATAATTAATAATCAAAACACATAACTATCATGCATCAAGCATCCACATGGGTCCCGATTATAAGGTAAAATCTGTTTTGGCCCGTCCCATACCATGCCTCACAGTTTTAGCCCATAATCAAATGCAATGCAACACAATCATTCACGAGTGTTCCAATTATTACAAACCGTTGGGCCATGGCTAACACACGAGTTGGCGATCTTTCGGCATGACTGGGCATCATCCTGCTCCATCAGGCATGACATCGTCTAGAACCCTCGCCTAGATGGCATTCTATAAGGAGCATCAGTCCGGTCTCAACCGCGACTCAGCATCTAGACCCCCCGCTGGGCATCCAATAAAAACCGGGCATCATCCCCAAACTCTCATTGGGTGACGAGTTCAATTAAGTGACCACACAAGTACACCAACACTCAAGCCAATTCTTATCTGCCATCAATTAGCCTAGTGTAAAAGAGTTCGTGCTTAAATAACAAATCTCGAAAAATCTTCACATTTAAAATTCCGGTAAAATAATCACACGTGGTCACATACTTAAAATCAACCTGCCAAACTTTGTATGCTTTCATTTTAAAACCACATTGCCCTATTTAGCATGTAAAACTCAGCATCCAAACACGACACTTCAAAGTTTGTCATTTTCTTTTCAAATAATCCTTATTTGAAAATAGCATTTAAACTCATGATTTGGGCAATCAGCAACATGGCATTACAAACTCAAACGGTCATAATTATGCATAATTTCATCCAATAAATCAAGCATAAAATTCTACTTAACGGCTAAATTGTCTTTAATCTCCATTAAATGCGATTAATTAGCGCTAAACACGATTAATTAAGCTAATGGTGATTAATTGCACTAACCACAATTAATTACGACTAATTGTAGTTAAATAAACTAATTAAGATTAATTAAGATAATTACAATTAATTAACATAACCACGCTTAATTAAACTAACTATCCTTAATTAAGGCTAATCTATATTAGCCTTAATCTAGTCCATCCTTAATCTTAGTTAGGGCTAAACTATCATTAAAGACCACTAATTACCATTAGGCCTGAACTAAACTACCCCTAAATGCAATTAACTTCCTAATTGATGATTAGGAGTTAACTCATAGGTTTTTCAATGACGACGAGCTCGCAGCGACGAAGGCACAATGGCGTTGAGGCCACGGCATTCCCGGCTTGAATGGGAACACGAACGGCTGTGACAAAGCCTCTCGAGACTCATGGCCATGAAGAGAGGGAGAGGTGTTTAGCTTGGTGATTATGAACCAGTAGAGCAATGGCGATAGCGGACGGCGTGAGCGACAGCGATGGCAAAGATGGCGCGGCGGTGATGACTCCTCAAAACCCATGGCCAAGCTTGGCTTGGCTTGGCTTGGGCGGTGGTGCACTAGCGTGGAGATGGAGATAGTGGTGGATAGTGGTGTTCAGTGAGGTGGTGAGGACGGTAGTGGTGGCTTGAGCGAGTGGCATGAACGCCACGGTGAGTGGTGGTTTGCGGTGGTGGTGATGGTGAACAAGGGAAGAAGAAGAAGAAGAAGAAGAAGAAGAAGAAGAAGAAGAAGAAGGAGGGGAGGGGGCTACGGTCACTTGAGGGAAAGAATGAAAGGAGGAGAGAGAGAGAGAGAGAGAGAGAGAGTTCCCAAGATTTTTCCAAAATCTTTGTCATTGCAAAACCAACACAATCCCCTAAAATCCTCTCATCCTTTCCTTATTTCTTTTGTCTTCTAGTCAATAAATGCAAGGGTATTTTAGACTTTTCACACACTTTTTGTCCCCAAAATATCTTCTTAGTTCCATTTTCCTTTAAAACAAAATTCTAGGCCCATAAATCACCATTTTGTTACTAAATCCGAATTTTCCTTTACCGGTCTCCAATTTTCGTCCAATAATTCATTTTCCAAAAATTCCGAACTTGCCAATAATTCAACGAACAATGAGGCGACATCCAACAAATTAGTTTTGAAACCCTCAAAAGTTCGATACTCGAAATCGAATTAAATTTCATGGTTAAAAATCAATCAAATTCGACTTTAGTATGACCTAAACTATCGAGTGACTTTTAGCAGTTTTTGCACAGTTGGCCCATGGTTGATAATTTTTAATCCACGTTTGTAATTCTTTGAATCATTGACGATCCTCAATTGTTATGTAATCGTGCGGGTTCAATTATATACGCTGAGTACAAGATCAATAAAAAAAAAACAATTTATTATCGTTCAATGCAAGTATCGTAATCGTGTGGACCACCCACGAACCGACTACTTACTTTTGTCGAATCAATTTATATGCGTTCGCTAATTGACTTATAATAGCATTGTATTAACCTTTGTTGATCCTTATGATTGAGTGGTCAATCCTTGACAAAATTCTCTAGTCTTTCGCGTTTTAACCATTTTATGGTCTTACTCAATAGATTAGTTAATTTATGAGTGATCAGTTCGAAGTAAAATAACCATAAACGCATTGATGAAATAACCATTTCACATATTTCAAAATGGGGGCCAAATTTCGAAATATCACATAGTTTCAACAATCTCCACATTGGCTCGACATTTGAGTCAAGTCACAATTGTTTTGTTAGAATGCTAACTCCATGCACCTTTAACTACTCCACAAGGATATTCTAACACAATCTCCTCAATCATAGATAAAGCAAAGTTATTGCATCCATAAATATCAAGAGATTGAATATGCACATTGTTGAACTTAGCAACTATAACAACTGTTAAATTTACAGGCTTTATCTTGCTACGAGCACTATCTTTTTTTTTATTACTTTGCTAGTAAGAGCTACCTTCAGAGTTTTTAGTCACAACTTCACCTTGAGCTGAACCCAGTTCAAATCAATATAAACATTGTTGCCTAGAAATACCATAGATTCATCAAACATATCTTCTTTGTTGCTAACAAGTAACTTTAAATCTAGACACCCCAACTAATAACCACATTCACCTTGTACATTGTCTAGGAACATGCACTTTCTTACACTCCCATTGAGCTTACCATCACTAACTCAAACATAACATGAGCAACCCAATATTTTAAAAATAGAATAATTAGCTATGTTGCCTAACCACACTGCTTTGGGAGTCTGACATCCAATTGATGGAACCACTAAGCCTACATTATACGCAATACTACCTAAATTTACTACTAGAAGAATATATAAAAGATCATTGGGCCATGTAGGTTCTCCATAATAATTATGACCCTACCTGTTAGCCAATTTTGCTATTAATATAGGATCAAGTAGCATCATACTAAGCACGTCGGCTAAGAATCACCTAGCCATACCAGCACTAGAGAGCATTTTCTAGGCCATCTCTAGTAATGTTATGCTCATCAAATTAATAACCTATTGTGGTCCATTGGCACTAGTGTTGTATCTCACTATGAATTCCTTCATATGCAATTCATTTAACAACTTTGAGAAAAACTCCATGTTAATGTCAATCTGCACATGCTTGATCATCTTCACATGCTCATTTCCTACCAAAGTACTTACTATAAGATCTTGACAATAGTATCAAACTTGTGCCTCAACACAAACACCTAGGTCTTTCTCTAGTGGTCATCTACAACTATTAGCATAAATTTGACACTCTTTCTTGAAGGAAATCGTGACGACTTGCAAACATTTAAGAAGATCGACTCTATAGTCTTTATGGTTTCTCTGGTAATCATGTTAAACTACATTTTCTACTATTTGCTTAAGTCACAACATCTTCTTGCATCTAGTTTCTCAACCATGTAACCACTTAGTAGATTCCTTTCACTCAAAACCTTTCAACTTCTCTAGCCAATTTGTTACAAACACATGCCGAAATTCAGACTCTCGAACAAATGCATCCAATGTCTCCATGGTGAAATCCATCATTATCTCGCATTTATGCTCATACAAGAGATTGTACTTGATTCCTCTCATAATCGCCAAGACACCTTGCACAACCTCTCAACCTTCAAACGACACCTTTTGAAGTACATTGACAACTAGCTAAATCCATGCACTTAAGGAAATCATGTTCTTCTTCAACTTAGGAACACACCTCACTTTACTAACGACCAATTCCTATTTGGTGTGGCCCAATGAACAACTATAATCTATAATGTATCCATCAAACAATGAATAGTTCCAACTATTAGACAATGAGTACAATAATATCGAAGCATGTACCTCATTTTTAAAGTCAATATTAACTGAACTCAACAACCACATTAAATTCATTGACACAATCAAAAACCAATGCATCTTTGCCCATCTTTATGTTAAACAGATGACGCATCAAGTAGAGTTTATTGATTGCAAAGAGCTTCTTGTACATGTTTAACAAGTCCTTCGTCAAATTTGTGGTGGTATTCTCTTTCATGATATTAAACGCAATGTTATGAGCTAACATCAGCTGAATGAAAGCCAACACTAGTCTTTCCAACAATTCTCAATTAGTTTGCTTGTCCTCAAATATGAACAAGTGTAGATTTCTTTGATATAGGTAATCCTCAATCTACATCTTCTAGAAATCAAAATCCTTCCCATCAAACCCTTGATTTTTACTTTTCCTTTGTTCATCGTGATCAATCACTTCAACTTAGCCAAGCCTAACTCTAATACCAATTATTGCAAAAGCAAGTGATCAAACAATAAAATAGACAGAATAAGAAAATAAATCATACACTAGATTTATATAGTTCGGTTGATGTGTCATTCACACACAAGGAAAGTAGTACATAATTTCATTATAAATCAAGCGATATAGGGCGCGTTTGTTTGTGTTTCTGTTTAAAAATTGTTCCGAGGGAACGAAAATAGAAAAAAGTGTTTGTTCCGGGAACAATTTTTGAACAAAAAAACGTGTTTGGTAAACTTGTTCCGGAATAAAAAATAAACAGAAACATGTTTGGTAAATTTGGATAATTTTTTATTTCTTTTATTTTTTCTATTTTTTCTTATTTTTCCTTTTTTTTTTTTTTTTTCTTTTTCATTTTTCATTTTTTTCTTCTTTTGGCTAGTCGCCGGCGAGGCCGAGCTCGCCCGGCGGCGGGCGGGCGGCGCGGCCTCGCCGGGCCACCGCCAGGCGAGGCCGAGGCTCGCCACCGGCCGGGCGAGCTCGGCCTCGCCGGATCTGGCGAGATCGAGCTCGCCCAGGCCGGCGCGAGGTAGGCCTCGCCTAGCTACGGCGAGCCTCGGCCTCGCCGGGGACGGCGAGCGTCGGCCTCGCCAGGGGACGGCGAGCGTCGGCCTCACCGAGGGCCGGCGAGCCTCGCCGTGGCCGGGCGAGGCCGCCGGCCCTCGTCGGCCGGTCGCCGGCCATGGCCGAGGCCGGCGACCGGCCAAAAGAAAAAGAACAAGAAAATAAGAGAAAAATTAAAAATAAAATAAAAGTGTTTCTCATTTGTGTTTCGAAACAAGAAACACAAAATTTGTGTTTCTTGTTTACTTTTTTTTTTGTTCCTTGGAACAAAAGAACAAAAAAGGAACAGAAACGCACCCAAACGCGTTTGTTCCTTTTTTTTGTTCCCAGGAACAAAAAAACAAAAAAAGTGTTTAAAAACAAAAAAAAAGAACACAAACAAACGCAGCCATAACATAGACCAACCATACTTGAGTAACTCAAACAATCTTAGTATTTACCAAAGTCCCCCCCGGCCCTAAAAAAAAAAGGAAAACCAATTACACCCAAGAGTCACATAGTGTTTAATCCTCACTATTCCTAGTGAAACAATTGTTCAATCTTACAAAAGAATTATACAAAATCTTAACAAAAGACTTCACACCTTCAATGCTCGGGATGTAATTCACGAGCACAATCTCCTCTTGGATGCTCTTCACAAAAAAAGCCAGCTTGAAGAGAGTTGGATCTAAAATATGAAATTTCGTTTTAGGAAAACTTCTCCAATTATGAAACTTATTCTAAATAGGAAATGCATTTGAATAATTAAAGTTTCATCTTCATGCTCAAACTAGAGAAATATTTTGTATCGTTCTTTTGGTCAAGTTAAGATCACATTGCTTAATATCCAATCTTAATATTAATGACATTTGTGTTGAGATATTATGTTCTTCGACAGCAAATTCATCAAGTGGAAGTGGCTTCTCTCTTTATGGGCTAGTCTTATCTCTTTGCTTTTCCTTTATGAAGTGGGAACTCTTTATGGCTACTTAAAGATAATAAAGCCCAATGGTCTTTGGAACAAGCTTAACATGAACATTTGATGAAGTGGAGTCGACGACTTATGATTCCACACGATTCCGCCACCTTTAATTTTTCAACCAGCAAATTTTAGCACAATTTTAGCTTATCATGATTTTGAGTGCGAGTGAAATTATTCAAGTATAATTTGGATGGTAAACTCATCGCGTTCTATGAATTGACATGCATTATAACATGATAAATTGACTCTTATAATTTTATTCCAACCTTACTTGAGTAAAGCATTTGGAGTTGTGAAACAAACAATAAGTTACATCATATGCTTTTCAAAACATAACCATCAATCATTATGATGGAAAGACCAACAATACTTAATAATCAAGACAAGTGACAAAAGCAACTATCTATATTAAAACCCATATGTTAATAGATGTCATGAGGAACTTTATAGATTAAAAAAAAAAAATCAATGTAAAGAGGTGATTGAGAAACACAAATTAAGAAGAAGGAAGCAAGGAAAAAAAAAGCATCAGTAGAATAAACCGTAAGAGTTGGTCAAGTCGATTGGCCTCATGAGTTTTTCAGCTTGAAACTAGAGATCAGTTGTTTAAATCCTATTAATAACGTGCAAATTGCTCTGCATCTGGGTTGCCTACACAAACCAAGATCCGTCCTTAACCAACCAGTTCACGACCCTTGCAGGATTTTGATTGGCCTCCAAATAGTCAGTCCTTTGTGTTCGTGACCCTGGATTGTTGACAAGGAAAATAAAAACACATGGTTAACTCTTTCAATTTTCAACGTCTTCAAAGATGCATTATTCTTCACGTAATTCTTAAGTGATTCTAACTTTTAACGACAGCGACCTTTTACTACGTGCCGGCAATTATGTTTGTATAAGTTTTTGTATCGTACTTTTAGCTGCCTTCCAATTGGAGATTACGAGCACATTCTGGGAGGCCTGTCTCCGTCCACGTTGGTGCTGCTACGCGATGAGAATGCAATGACTAGCCTTTGCGGGTTCTACGGAAGTAGGACTTGGCTGTTTTTGTTTATTTCTGGATTTTCCCAGGTTTAAAAGCCTTCTTTAGCTCGTTCAGTCTCGTCATGCGTGTGACTCCCTATTGTTCTGGTGACCATTGTTAGAAGAATTAAACAGGATTTGAAAGATCAGAAGTGCATAGAAGGCAGTAACAGTAGAAAAGCCAAACCTGAAGAAGCAACTAAAACAGAGGAAGCTGAAACAGAGGAAGGTTGTGAAGCTGAAACAGAGGAAGGTCGTGAGTTGGCGATCCAAGTGAACTAATGAGCTGGCGATCCGTGACAACAGGAGCTGGTGATCCGTGAGAGCAAAACCTGAAACACAGAAGCAGGTCAAGCGAATTAAAGAAGCTACACAGTCAGAAGAAATACACGTGTGTTGTTCATATTATTCTGTTGTAAACAATTCTATAACAGAAAACAGTTGAGCTAGTGATGTAGTATAAAAGGAAAAGAGAGAACGAGAGAGAAGGGGTGAAGAGAGAGAATTCATTTTTAGCTTGTGAGTTGCTGAGCAGTTCCTGATTCGTTCAGAGCTTTCTCTTCTTCTTCTGCATCTGTGAATGGTGAAAGATTGTGTAAAGAATGAACTTGAAGTTCTGAAGATGGAATATAACAGGAAACTGAGGTATTCTCATTAATTGTTCAAGATCTAAACTCCTTTCATATATAGATCTTGTTCTGTATTCAATTTCTTCGCATGGTATCAGAGCTGATTACCTGGGTATGATAGATCTGATGAGTCCTTACTGCATGATATGATAAAGATCCTGGTATCTCTTAGATAGCTTACCTTCAAAGTGACTGGATTATCTTCGAATCTTCAAAAGATCTGAATATAGAAGAATGGCTACTAGAGTGCAGAAGTATCATTTCCCTATTCATGTGAATATAGGGAACTTCGTTAACATCAAGTTGAATGAAGAAAACTTTCTGTTGTGGCAAGCTCAGTTTAATAGATTTCTGAAAAGCCAAGATCTAATTGGTTTTATTAATGGTGAAACATTACCTCCAAATCGAATGATACAAACTGAGACAGGAGAAATAGTGAATCCTGATCACCTGGATTGGATAAAAACCGATCAGCTTATATCATCCTGGATAAGTGGCGCGGTATCAGAAGATATTCTAAGTCTAATAATTGGCTTAGAAACCTCACTTGAAGTATGGCAGGCTCTCATAAATAGATTTACACAGAAATCTGTTGCAAAGGAGTTTGAGTTAAGAGGAAAACTTCAAGCCTGCAAGAAAAGAAACAGATCACTAAGTGAATATCTTCGAGAGTTCAAAACCATTTGTGATCAATTGAATGCAATTGGAAAGCCTGTTGATGATATAACAAGAATGTTTGGCATACTGGAAGGGCTAGGTCCTGAATATGAAACTTTCAGGACGACCATGTATTGTCTTAAGCCACACCAGTATATGATGAGGTTATCTCACAACTTGAAAGGTTTGAAACTCGATTACAAACATACTCTATGAATGAGTATAACTCTAACTTGGCCTATTATGGGCAAAGAAAAGCTGGAACAGGGCAGCAAAGAATCAATCCCAGAAATCAAAGAGAAAATTTTCGAGGTGAAGGTAGCTATGGCAGAGGTCAGTCTTTTATTAGAAGAGACTATGGAAATAATTCTACAGGAGCTGGAAGAAATCAACAAAATAGAATGAATAACCTGTGTTCAACTCAGCAAGGTCAGGTGAATAAAGATAATTGGTCAAGCTATGGACAGGGGTTTCGACCCTATTCAAATCCTGCACAAAGGTATCAAGGTGTTAGGTCTTATCCACCACAAAGCTCAAATGGTGATAGACAAACACAGAATACAAAGCCTACTAATAATGGTCCTCTGCAGTGCCAGATCTGTAAGAAATCAGGTCACTCAGCACTCAGATGTTGGTATAGGTTCGACAATTCGTACCAGGTAGATGAAATACCAACTGCATTAGCAGCTGTTCACATCGAAGAACCTTATGGATCAGAATGGTACCCGGATACAGGGGCTACATCACACATTATCTCAGAACCTGGTATGATTCAAAACTTCAACACATATAATGGTAATGACACTGTCATGATAGGAGATGGATCTCATTTGTCAATCTCATGCATTGGTAATGGAATACTAAATACAGGAAATAGCAAATTACCTCTGAATGATGTATTAATAGTTCCTGCAATCACCAAGAATCTTCTATCTGTATCAAAACTGACAGATGACTATCCCTGCTCTTTTATTTTTGACAAACATGGGGTATATATGAAGGACAATCACAATCATACAACAGTGAAGCTAGGAAGGAAAGTCAAGGGGCTCTACCAGGTGGAACCTAAAGCTGCAGAAGCTTTCTTCATACAGACTCAA
Organism: Eucalyptus sideroxylon; assembly: GCA_014182405.2. Classification (NCBI taxonomy): domain Eukaryota; kingdom Viridiplantae; phylum Streptophyta; class Magnoliopsida; order Myrtales; family Myrtaceae; genus Eucalyptus; species Eucalyptus sideroxylon. Next base: position 27,101,441 of record CM024550.2, read on the forward strand.
CAGGAAGTAGCAGAAGATATCTGGCATCAAAGACTTGCTCACACCAATCTTAAAACAGTGAAGATTCTGCAGAAACAAAATCTCATTCGGCTTAGCTCTAAAATTCAGAATATATGCAGCAGCTGCCAAGTAGCTAAAAGCTCAGCTTTATCTTTTCACTTCTCAGACCATATTTCTAATGTTCCATTAGAAAGAATACATTGTGATGTATGGGGACCTTCACCAATTCAATCTGTTCAGAAATTCTCCTACTATGTCATTTTTGTGGATGATTTTTCTCGGTATAGCTGGATATATCCCATGAGACAGAAATCAGAAGTATATGAGATATTCGTTATGTTTCAAAGACTTGTAGAAAATCAGCTTAATCACAAGATCAAAATCTTCCAGAGTGATGGAGGTGGTGAGTTCACTAGTACTAAACTCCAACTTCATCTACAGAAGTGTGGAATTAAGCAATTTATCTCCTGTCCTCACACACCAGAGCAAAATGGTGTCTCGGAGAGAAAACATCGACATGTGATTGAATTAGGTTTAGCAATGATGTATCATGCTAAAGTACCACAAGTATTGGGTCGATGCATTCAAAACAGCAGTTTATGTTATCAATCTCCTTCCCACAGCAAAACTACATATGCATTCACCTCATTACAAGCTTTACAATAAGATACCAGACTATTATTATCTTCGAGTTTTTGGATCAGCTTGTTATCCATGTCTCAGGCACTATACAAAGCACAAATTTGATCCAAGATCTCTCACGTGTATCTTTCTTGGCTACAGTGAGAAGCATAAAGGATACAGATGTCTCTTACCTACAAATGGAAGAGTATACATCAGCAGACATGTTATATTTGATGAGAATGTCTTTCCCTTTATTCATACACTTAGTACTGAATATCAACAGGGATCTGATCTATACAGACAGTGGATAAAAGGAGTTTTATCTTCTAGTTCCAACTCTACCAAGAAGCCTCAATCACAAGATAATCTATCAAAGGGATACTTGCAGCATACCAGATTCATTCAAGTAGCTCCAGAAATACAGAACAATGAGCTCACTTCAAGTAATTCTGAAGATCGATCCCACATACAAATATTACCTGATACTGAGATACAGAGTGCTGTTAATAATATCTCCAGTAATATTCAATCACAACAGTCATCTCCTACCATAGAGGAACAAATATCGACAAACCAAGAACCTATTTCAACATCAACTGATATCACAGGACAGACTCAAATCAGTATTGAAACTGGAAATATACAAGGTACATCTTCAACTCATCCTATGCAAACTAGACTCCGATCTGGAATTATTAAAGCAAATCCTAAATATGCATGTCTGGTTGAGTATAAGATTCCTGTTGAACCAAAATCAATAAAGTCTGCTTTAGCAGACCAAGGATGGTGTCAAGCAATGCAAGAAGAAATGGATGCCTTATATCAGAATCAAACTTGGGAATTAGTTCCTCGAAATAATCACATGAATGTAATCGGGTGCAAATGGGTGTTCAAGACAAAACTTGCACCTGATGGAAGCTTGGATAGACTCAAAGCTAGGCTGGTAGCCAAAGGCTTTCATCAAGAAGAAGGACTTGATTTCACAGAAACCTTCAGTCCTGTAGTTAAACATGCAACAATTCGAATAATCCTATCAGTAGCTATGATGAAACAATGGAAAATCCATCAATTAGATGTTAAAAATGCTTTCCTACATGGATACTTAAGTGAAACAGTGTATATGGAGCAGCCTCCAGGCTTTAAAGACTCACAAAAGCCTCACCATGTTTGTCTTCTTCGAAGATCTCTTTATGGACTTCGACAAGCTCCTCGGGCCTGGTTTGATAGGTTCAGCAGCTTTCTGCTCGAATATGGCTTTTTCTGTAGCTCTACTGATCCTTCTCTATTCATCATGCATACTGATACAGCCACTATTCTCCTATTACTGTATGTAGATGATATCATTCTCACTGGAAGCTCACCTCACATGATTTCTAGTCTTATTACTTCACTGAGTACTCATTTTCATATGAAGGATCTAGGTTCCTTACACTATTTTCTTGGAATTGAAGCTACACGAACCTCAGATTCTCTATTCCTTTGCCAAACCAAATATGCTCTAGATCTTCTCACCCGAGCTCATATGCTAAACTCCAAACCTCTTTCAACTCCTCTTTCACTAAAACCATTCATTTCAGTCAATGATTCTCTACCTTTGCATAATCCTACTGAATACAGAAGCCTAGTTGGAGGTCTGCAATACCTCACCTTAACCAGACCAGACATTGCTTATGCCACAAACCTACTCTGTCAACAAATGAAGCAACCTACAATTGCAGATTTCAACAGATTAAAAAGAGTCTTACGGTATATAAAAGGTACTATAAAGCTTGGCTTATTTCTTCATTCTCACAGTACAATGCATCTCTATGGTTACTCTGATTCAGATTGGGCTGGTTGTCTCAAAACCAGAAGATCAACAACTGGTTTCTGTATATATATTGGATCCAATCTTATATCCTGGGCAGCAAAGAAACAACCTACCGTGAGCAGATCATCTACTGAAGCTGAATACCGTGCTCTTGCATCAGCTTCTGCTGATCTTACATGGGTCAGTTTTGTCTTACGTGATATAGGCTGTTGTCTTAAGCCTCCTATTCATTTGTACTGTGACAACAAGTCAGCAATATCTCTTACTCTGAATCCTATCTTACATGCTCGAACCAAACATATTGAAGTAGATTTTCATTTTGTTCGGGAAAAAGTCTCCTCCGGATCATTGCATGTTAGCTACATTCCAAGTGCTTATCAATTAGCTGATATTTTTACAAAACCATTAACAAGTAGAGCACATTCTTATATGCGAACCAAATTGGGAATTTGTCCACTCTCCATTCCCAATTTGAGGGGGGATGTTAGAAGAATTAAACAGGATTTGAAAGATCAGAAGTGCATAGAAGGCAGTAACAGTAGAAAAGCCAAACCTGAAGAAGCAACTAAAACAGAGGAAGCTGAAACAGAGGAAGGTTGTGAAGCTGAAACAGAGGAAGGTCGTGAGTTGGCGATCCAAGTGAACTAATGAGCTGGCGATCCGTGACAACAGGAGCTGGTGATCCGTGAGAGCAAAACCTGAAACACGAAGCAGGTCAAGCGAATTAAAGAAGCTACACAGTCAGAAGAAATACACGTGTGTTGTTCATATTATTCTGTTGTAAACAATTCTATAACAGAAAACAGTTGAGCTAGTGATGTAGTATAAAAGGAAAAGAGAGAACGAGAGAGAAGGGGTGAAGAGAGAGAATTCATTTTTAGCTTGTGAGTTGCTGAGCAGTTCCTGATTCGTTCAGAGCTTTCTCTTCTTCTTCTGCATCTGTGAATGGTGAAAGATTGTGTAAAGAATGAACTTGAAGTTCTGAAGATGGAATATAACAGGAAACTGAGGTATTCTCATTAATTGTTCAAGATCTAAACTCCTTTCATATATAGATCTTGTTCTGTATTCAATTTCTTCGCAACCATCACGTAAGAGTTGGTAAATGAGTTGAGTGGGCATGCTTGGCATGAATCTGCATCGGCCAAGAAGCTTTAATGGCTTCTTCCAGTCGAGGCCGAGATTAGCTGCGTGCAGGGATTTCACGCTGCTGCTGGAAGCATGTGCTGCGTTATAATGCAACCCACGAGAGAGCCCTATCTGGTGGTCAGAACCCGGGGCCCCATTTGACATGCAGTCTTTCTCACATTCGCATTAAATCTAAGGAAAAAAGAAAGGAAAATGAGTGGAAAATAAACAAGAGAAGTTCACCTGTAAGCTTGCTTGGTTGCCAAGGAAAAGATTGGAGCCTCGGAATGACTAAAATGTATAATAAAGATTTAAATTTTCAAAAATGTATAATCAAGTCCTACTACTTATCCAATTGAAGTATACTTGTTAATTCCATCCAATTTAACAAATGAAAATGTTGACATAACCTTTTCATTATTTTCTTAAGACACTTATTCCAACGTGGCGCCCACTTGGTGCCATAAAGGGGAAAAAAAAAAAACTTGACTATGTTTTTAGAAGAAAAAATCTGAAAAAACGATAGAAGAAAAAAATATAAGAATCAAAAGAAAAAAATTAAATAAGAGGCAAGACCTTGCCAATGTTCCATGAGGAAGCTCGGGTGGCCATGGTTGAGCTCGACAAAGCTTGAGCAGTCATGACAACGAACTCAAAAAAGCTCTAGGTGTCCTGATCACAAGCTCCAAACCTCCTTTTACTCCATGAGCACGATAAAGCTCGAGCGGCCAAGGCCGCAAGCTCGAAGAAGCTCTCGCTACCACGATCAAGAGCTCCAAATCTCCTTCGTTCCCTGAGGAAATTCAAGCGCCATAATCGAGCTCATCCAAGCTCAAGCAGCCACTTCTATGATCGTGAAAATGCTCCAGCTGCCATGGCCGTAAACTCCGAATCTTCTTTGCTCTATGGGATCGATGAAGCTCGAGCAATTGTGGCCACAAGGTCCCAAAAATCCAACTTCCATGGCCATGAGCTCCAAATCTCGTTTGCTCCATGGGCTTGAAGAAGCTAAGTGGCCATGACGGTAAAGCTCGAAGAAGCTCCAGGTGTCATGGCTGCGAACTCCAAATCTCCTTCGCTCCGCCAAAAGCCCAGATGAATGTCCAAACCTAACTTCCACTTCGACTCCCTCGGCTACAACTTCATCTCCAACACGGTTCAACAACTCTTTTATCCTAGATATAGTCCATAGTGGGACGGCCAGCTTAAGCTCCCATCTCACTCCACGGTCTCATTCATGCTCTCGCCAACACCAACACCAACACCAAGGAGAAGAGGGCAAGGAAGACGAATAATTCAACTAAAGTTGTGGTTTGGGGAAAAGTGACATGGTTTTATGCATTGATTCAAACTTAATTTAGAATTAACAGTCATGTCGCAGAGAGAAATTAATATTAATAAGCAATGTTGGTATTTTTCATTTGCCAAATTGGATGGAGTTAACCAAAGGATTAACTTGTACTAATTTGACAAGATTTACAACTTGATTGCATTTTTTGAAAGTTTCATAACTCAATTACATGGTTATGATAAATTTTAGAACTTCTGGTACACTAATTCCTTTTTATTTTTACTTATACATACTAAAAGCTAAATCAATAACTGCCATTTTTCTTATTATCCATTAATTAGTAAATCAAAGCATATTTATGATAGTATCTTTAGCTATACTATAACCCTTTCAGTAATCACTTAAATTTTATTTAATCGTCAAATAAAATGTGACAGTTCTAGCACAACAAACTTAAACTCATCAATTTTTAGTTATTTTAATTATTATTCTGAATATTAAACAAATGTTAATATTCCATGTTTATTTTGTTGTAGTCTTTAATGATATGATATATATTTAGTCTAATTTAATTATATCTAAAAGCAGAAAACTTAACAAATTATATTTAAAAGCTATAATATTTTGAAATTTGTTTCTATTTGATTCACGGAATTGAACTTTTTGAATAAAAAAAAATTATATCTATATATTGAGTAATAAAATTGCAGTAATATTTTTAGTGGTAAAAGATGGGAGTAGTTGGTTACGTTTTGTCTAGGTTAAATAAGTAAAATATCTTCATTTAATGATAACTTTCTATAACAAGGGAATACGATATTCCACTTTATCTACTTTTTGTAATATATTTGAAAATTCTTCCCTTAAATCGTTCTTTGAAAGTAAAACTCAAAAGAGTTGGAAATTCAATGATCAAATCAATAAGTAATGTTTCTCGGTATTGGTTGATCATGTGCAGTGTGGCAAAAGCCTTCTTTACCTATTTATACATGGCAAGCACAAAGGCAAAGTGAAGTGCTGGATTGCGAGCATGGGAGAATCTGGCTTTAACCGTACATAATGGGTAATCGATAACAAATTGGTGCCCAATCTTCTTTAGTAGTTATAATTTGACCAAAAAAAAAAAAGGTGTTTCCTACAGTCAAACGACCCCGATTCGCTCAACAAAGCATGTGCTACTTTTTCTATAACATTAAATATTTGAATTTGTAATTTCAACTGATGCATATGTAGGCAGAAAATTATTAAAAAAAATTGTAAACATATTACACTTTTATCAATTTAACTATAAACATTTTAATTATATCAATTGAGTCCAAAATATTTACACATTTTGTTATTTGAGTCCATCTGGTCAATTTTGTCCAGAAATTACTAACATGGATGTGAGCCGTGCAACATGACATAGTCAACATTAGTGTAGACACATTTTAATAATATCTTAGTATTTTCAAATAATTCTTTTCTTTTTCTTTTCCTTATTATTATTTTTTTTGTGGGGGGCATCGCCCTCACCTAGTGGCCATGGTTAAAAAAAAGGTAAAGAAGGAAAAAAGGAAAAATAAAAATCAATTAAAATTTTGAAAAATATTAAAAGATATTAAAAGCTCTCTATGTCAGTGCCAATTGTGCCATGTAGGATACTCGACATCCACATCAGCAATTTCAAATCAAAATTGACGGCCTAATAACGTAATAAGTACAGGAGAAGTACACTATCAATGTCATAAGTTGTGTACGATGCTCATTTTGGTGCCGAAAGTTTCCGTTGGATCACTTAAGTGCCAAAAAGTTTGAAAAGCAATCATTTTAGTGCCAACTCCGATTAGATTGACTGGAAATTCGATGTAGCACTTTTTTTTTATTAATTTTTGCCACTAATGTGGCTCACCGAAGAGTACAGTCAGCATGTAAACCACAAAATAACGTCGTTTGGTGTCTCTCCCCCAATTCAAAACCCTAAACCCTAAATTTGCCGGATAATCTCAGCCACTGCTGCCCTCTTCATCCTCTTCTCCTCCCTTGCTGTCCTCTCTGCCGCCGCCCATGGCGTCGCCAAGCACCGCCCCCTCCTCCACTACCTCGACGAGTTCAGCAACTGCGGCAAGCAAGTCACTGTCGACCCCTTTGCCTCCTTCGAGAACCCATGCCTCTGTAACGCCTACGTCGCCCTCCAGGCCTTGAAGCAATCCATCCTCTCCGATCCCAACAACTTCACCACCAATTGGGTTGGCCTCGACGTCTATGGCTACTCCAATGTCTTTTGTTCCCTCGCCCCCAACGACCCTAGTGTCCACACCATGGCTGGCATCAACCTCAACCATGGCGACATCGCTGAGTACCTCCCTGAGGAGCTCAGCCTGCTCACCGACCTCACGCTCTTCCATCTCAACTCCAACCGCTTCTATGGCAGTGTGTCGCAGAAGTTTTGAAACCTGAAGCGGCTCTTTGAGCTGGATCTAAGCAACAACCGGTTCGCCGAGAAGTTCCCGAGGGTCGTGCTGGAGCTCCCGGCACTCAAGTTCTTGGACCTCTAGTTTAACGAGTTTGATAGGTCGGTCCCGCGGGAGCTCTTCGACAAGGATTTGGATGCCATTTTCATCAACGACAATCGGTTTTGGTTCGACCTGCCAGATAATCTTGGCCACTCCCTAGTGTTGTTTTAAAAATTATGATGGTTTTCCCTCCTCCTCCCCCTTCAACCGCCCACATCCCTCACCTCCGCCTCCGCCGATGATGGACCAGTCGCCGTCCTTGACGACCCCTGCGCTCAGTGGCCGCGACTCCAACCTCGACCCCGACCTCAACTTGGCCAATTGGTGGCCAAGTCGAAAGCCGTGATCTCACTCAAGTGCAAACCTCATGTTGCCGAGGGACGGTGCCCGAGCAAGCTAGGTCAACGGTCGAGCGACGGCAACTGAGTGAGCTAGGTCGGTGGCCAACAAGGATTGACACCCTAATTTCAATCTCAAATAAAAAAAAAAAATCTCAAAATGAGTTGTGTGGCGTCATTTTCGTGAGGCCATCCACTTAGGACAGCAAAACGACGTCGTTTTCTTAAGGAGGATGGAAAACGACATCGTTTCTCAAGCCATGTCGATTTTTTTTTTTTTAAATATAAAAGCCACGTAATCATTTTGGCCGTAATCTCTCGCCGGTGGCACCAAAGTGATCATTTTCCTCCGATTTGGCACTTAAGTGATCCGATTGAAACTTTTGGCACCAAAGCGAGCACCGTACATAACTTATGGCACTTATAATGCACTTCTCCCTAATAAATACAATTGAAAGGTCTAAGACTGAATTGACAAATATGTAATAGATTTAAGATTTTTTTGGTAATTTTCTCCATATTAATGTTTAGAAATTGTTTCTTTCACTCCTTACCTTACCCAAAAAAATTGTTTCTTTCACTCATATCATGTAAGGCCTCCGGGACAATATGGTGGACATCGCATCCAAAGTTACTGTGGGTGAAATGTACATAAAAAGATTATGCTATTCTAAGGATTCCTATAGGAAAAAATATTAAAAAAAAAAGAAAAAGAAAAAGTTGCCCAAGGCAAATTCTAATTCCCATGGAATGGTGCGGGGGTGAAGGCCACCACTTGCTCCCCCTAGGACTATTACCGGCTGTGATTCAGATATGGAATTTGCACACGGCAATTAAGCATTTGTCACTTAGTTAAACTCTTGAGAGGTTACAGGTAATAAAGTAACCAGAGTAAACCCATTGATATAAGAAGCTAAGCATCAACCCAGTTCCCAAGTCCTTGACACGTGGACACGTGGTATGTTATTGTTGAGCGAGCTAATTAGAATTTTAATAGGAGATCCCAATATTAGTAAGCAATGGCGATTATTTATCGCCAGATACCCTTACCAATTCTATTAAAAGACTAGTACTCGAAGAATATCTAAGTATCTAGAGGAATTTTTATTTTCAATTGGTTAGGTAATATTCTTAACTAAATTTTCGAAGTCATGAGTAGTCTATTTGATACAATATTTCCATAATAGTTTTGGTTATGAAGAGGGATTCGCAATTTATGAGATGATTGGCTACATTTTTCAATTGCATTTTTAAAACTAGATAGCTTTTGGGAAATGTTATCTCACCGATTTTTAAGGTGCTACAGCTTTAAAGTGTAGGTTACCAAACATTCAAGTTTTTAATACTTATCGACCAAAAAAAAAAAGAGTTTTTAATACTCTATATTCTAGTCACAAACACAACATAGCTACAATTCAAATGCTCATCCAAAAAGGCTCGAAGCCGGAAATAACTGATTGCTATAGGCAAATAAACTCTCACATCTTCTTGGGAAGCATTTGGTTACAAAATAATATTAAGATACGATATTGGACTTGTAAAATTGATTTATTCAAATTCCTCAAACTCTAATTGAATATATAGATGATCATATAATGTTCATGTTTTAGCTCAATCTATAAAATTAATTATGGTATTTTCCAGCATTGATTATATGTGCTTCTAGAGTTGATTTCACATAGGAGATGTTCTAAATTCTAACCTTTTGTGGCCCAGTGAAATGCCTGTTTTGCTTTTGGTATTGATGAGACTGGACCAGATGGCAGGGACGAGGTTTTTCACTGGGCTGCCGTTTTTTGGGTCATATCACTGGGCTCCTTCACATTCTACTAAAATGGGCCTTCCATACCTGCGCAGGTGCCCCTCTATCATACCAAAATAGCAAAACTTAATTTATGCAGATATTCTAGAGCTCTTTCATGAACACTAATCGGTCCATCAATTCTGTTACCAGGTATGGTAAAAAGATAAACGAATATGATATAAGCAAATTCATTTTCAATCCTCGAGTTAGAAAAAAATATTGGGTTAAAACGATTTATTTTGACAGTAATCATTTCTTCTTTACACAATCTAACCGGCCGATTAATCTCAATACCCACAAATCAACAAAAACTTTTATTGTGTACCATATGGTTATTCCGCCAAACGTTTCATCATATGAGATTCACTTGCAGCAAATTTTTGAGAGCATACAATGTTATCCTGGACCACACCTAAGCCAACGTAAGGAGTTGAGCAAAGCATGGGGAAGAGACTGGCTGTCTTTTAAGCGTATAGTAGTCAAAACTTATGCATGGAGAAGTTCAACAGCTGACGTCTGTGCGATGAAATTCCAGTCGCTGTTGCTTTGCATTGATTAAAACAAAATTTGGAACATTTGAAACAAACCCATGAAATCATGATAAAAGAACCAAAAAGACATTCTTTCACTTCTCCATTCAAATGTTGCATTCCAGGAGCCATGTGAGTAGCTTGTGTCGAGACATTGCCCCAGTATCCCTCCACAGCAACAAAGGCTGATACACAACAACCGAAAAAAAAAAAACAGTTCGCCCAAAAAAACAAATGCCTATAGGGTCCAAAATGCAGTGCTAAATCGTCTCTGAAGCGATAAATGAAAAATGGAAAACAAAGAGGGGAGAATCCATTGGTCAAAGATCACTCGCCATAGTTCATGCGACTGTATGTCCATTCCAAACTGTTGCTAATTGCTTTTCCTCGCTGATCACTCCCATGCCAGCAATTTGAGGATGTGAATCAAGCAAGCAATTCAAGAATGACAATGGAGAAGGAAGGCTCACACACAATAACGATACGTGTCGTATGTCTTAGCAGTTTCGCTGTCCCTCGTGATCTTTACAACTTGTCCACGCTTTAGCCCATAGTATCTAGCAACTGGGTCACTAATTAAGATACGAGGCAGCTGCCACATGAAAAAGGGATATTTAGACAGTATTATGGTTAGAAATTTTAAATTACAAATGCTAGTCAACCCAGCCTTTGAAGTTCTGAACTGATAAATGTACGTCTTGAACAAAAAATTTGAAAGCAATGCAGCAGATGAAATTGGCTACTGATTGGAAACAGGGCACTTCAAATGTTGGAACACGGATTTGCCAAGGATAAACTCACGAAGAAAATCTTGAAAAACTACTAGGTATAAGAAATGAGCAGTAAATTACAACATAATTACAACATATGTAGTAGCATAAACGCAGAACAATCCCATGAAATCCCTGCGAAAGGTCCTCATTACGAAGGAAAGAACTTCCAATTCCAAGCTTAACCGCATGATTTCAGTAATTGAGATCACTTTTGTGAAAGGCTGTCTGAAAACTTACCAACTTACACAATCAACTAGTAGGCACACCAATCTTTCCACCCAAAAAGAGGAAAAGAAGCACACTGTATTGAAATCACCAAATTCGAATACATTTGTTTCCTAGATGCAATCGACCATACATTCTTTTAGCTACAAAACAAAGGTTGAATCATGTTGGAGCATTGAGAAACTTAAACTAGTTAATCAGGCTAATTAGTTTTGAAGTTGTGGTAGTTATTTGTTTAGTACGTAGTTGTCTTTTTTAGAGTGTTATAAGTCATCATTTTTACTTAGGTTTAAGGGCCAAGATCAGAAAATTTTCTAGCATATTAAATACCTGAGAATGAGAATCTAAGATTGTTTCAAGTAAATATAAACAGTTTCAACCCTATTGCAAGTATCTTCTCTCATTAAGTATTTGCAATTATACATTCAGCTATGTTGCCGTGAGAATGGAGATTCCTCTATCTGAAAGGGTACTAGAGCCCAAGAACTCAGACAAAGACACTTCATCTCGAAAGAGGGTCCAGAAGGCAACCATAGGCCCTTGGACTTATCGAAAGAAAATAGGAAGAGAACTCTGAGGAATTCCTTCCATGATGCAGGATTCTCTCCTAACATAGAAAGAGGAGGTGAAGAAATCAAGATTGGAGCTGTTGATTTCTTTGGCAAGATGCAGGTGGCAGACTATATAAACAGGGAATCAACTGTTGAGACTTATTTCAAGCAAAAATTTATGACTGAAGATAGGAAGGCCAATGCTGTATCCCCTTCCCAACAATAAGAGTAATTCACAAAGGTAATATACAAAGAACATAACAAAATACAAGTGACCAGGTTCCTACCTTCATGTCTAATGAAAAGAAAAGGTGGACAATGCATTTTATAGTCTGTTAGATGTTACTGCCTTTACTGTATTAGAGAAAAAGATTACCATTGGAGATATCAACTTTCTAGTTCACATTGAAGTAAGAAAAATTGCACATTATATTTTGCATAGAAATAAGCTTCATTGGTTCCAGTTAGACAATCAGTAGAATGCAAATGCTAGTTTTCAGCAAGTGGGGAAAATCATATCGACGCCACATGTCAGAATAAGTACATCCCACTCTCCCACGGAAACCAATGATGGGTCTGCAGGCATTATAGGAGAACATGAAGGGAAGAAGAAAAAAGGAAAAGATTTTCTTCTTCAGTTAACAGCTGCAACTTTCATTGAGGTAGCACAATTGAGTCAGTTTCTAGAATTAAAAATAATAATGCAAAAGAAGATAGTATTATCTCGCCACTCAGGGGAGACACCCAATTACAATAGTTATTCTCATCAGGGCTATAAGAATGGAATTCTAAGCTCATTTCTGTTATGTGAAAGATCTAATTGACTAACCTGTGTGTCCTTTACCCCATACTTTGCCAGTATTTCCTTTTTTTCCTCACTGCTAAGAACCTTATGCTGAGGAACAAAGGCATGCTCTGTGACATTAACCAGCAACTCTGCTTCCTGAACCATTCCAGCATTTAGAAATTAAAGAGAATAACGACAAACATTGCAACTTGCTTCTAACATAATATTGGGCATTACTTTGATAAGTTATTTGCGCATGACTTTGACAAATCAATCCATAAGAATGTTTCAATGTGTCAAAAGATTCACCAGCATAGTAGGGAATAGCAGGTCGAAAAGATATGCTATGTTTTTCTCAAGAAAAATTTAAGAAAAAACTCAAGTTCTGGCACCAATAACATAATCATAAATATCTCTAGCAAGGACTCCAACAAGCCATACCATATCCAGTATTTCAAAATCTCCCACATTATACAGATTTCTATAAAAACTCTTGAAAAATCAGTATAATGGTATATGAACAATGGAAATAAGACAAATCCAAAAGTATAAATAGACAGCTTGAATGAGGCAATAACTCATTTATGAGAATGTAGACTCAAAGCCTTTCCAGGCTATTTCCACACTATTTACTTAGGCATCTTCCTTTTCGTTTTAACCAAAAATTGGCTCAAACATTTACCTGTTTGGTATCCACTGATTGACATTCTACTTTGCCTTGTAATTGAGCCCTTTTTTGGCGTCCTGTGCTTTTTTTTTTTTTTTTGGCTTTCTTTTGTGTATGAGTTGCACCCCCAAAGAAAAGATATATAAGTAGTATGGCAAGACCAATTACGAACTCATTGACAATTTACAAGTGACGACAACGAAAGCTAGGTTTACCTAAGAAATTAACACTTAGTAAAAAACTGCTCAAGAATGAAAAAGAGCGTTATTAAACAAGTCTAGAACAATTTGTCCCACATTTTCTATTCAACATTTTCTAAAACATCAATGCGTTGATCATAGTTTTTTATTCCTCTCACATGGGGTATATGATGTTCAAGTCAAAGTTCAAAAGTTAAATCGAAAGGAGCAAACATAGCCAAGGAGGTGACCTAGTGATAGTCTATTTTCTATGTATCTACCGGAAGCTGCCTGTAAGATCAAAATATGACCTTATGACAATTTAAAGAAGCAAATTGAAAGCAGCATAGGCTCACAATATTAAGAAATAGAAAATGACAAATAATGGAACAACATTGCCTTAAAAAGGGACTTCCTAATGCAATTCAATCTTTTACCTCAAAAACCTCCATCCGGAAGCATGCATTAATTTCAGTTACAGCTGCTTTGGCAGGGGGAGTCAGACCCTTCTGGACAACCAAGATTGCACTTGGGACGTTATCTGTTTTCATGCGATTGAGAAAAGCCTTTACCACAGGCACGCCAGACTTTGTTCCCTCAGGAAAAAAGATGTAAATCTAGTCCAGTAATAATCAGCAATAAGAGAAACATTCAAAAGTATCTCGATATCGCTGCAATGAAATTATAGAGTGCACTTTTTCCAAGAGAATGAGCATCTTAAACACAACTTTAGGTAGCAACTCCAGAACATGAATCTGACTTCCCTAGACATGCAGAGGTAAGATTCACCTGTTAAGGAAACATGGATGTTGCAGTAGCCACATAAGAGATTGCTTACACTATCTTCAATCACAATTGACAAAACACAATTATCTTTTCTCTTCCATTATTTACTACTTGAAGAATTAATGTAAAAGACTGAATCATTTAATCTACCAAATAATAGTAAACAAGCACTGTAAAGTATAAGTGTATCTTGGAATTAAGAAAGACTCTACAACGTAACCATTTTAACAACAGCCCACCAATTGCCTTTTGACCACAAGAATAGTGTCAATAAAAAATTCTGGCACATAACAGGGCACAGAAGGAAATTTCACTAGAGATATCCAATTCCCTAAATCATCTAGCAAAAGGAAAACCTTATGTACTTTTGTGAATAAAGAGAAAGTATGGCCTATAGCAAATAGCAAAAACCACTCTGCACTCATTTGAACAGTTCCTACATATTTTAAAAGCCTGGCATAGCTAACTCAGGGGAGAAAAGGTCAATAGCTAAAAGAGTCAACACCATGCATAACCAAGATCCACCTACTGAGCTAATTATCTTACTTTTTCTTCTTCTTTTTTTATGTAAAGAACTATGTAACAAGAAGAAATAGCTTAAGACGATACCCGAAATTTCGTATCAGAAAATAAAAGAGGAAAAACCATATACCTGATCAGATGAATCCTTCTCTCTGTGTTTTAAGATTAGAAGATCCTCCCTCTTCATGTTCTCTCCAAACTTCTGAACAAAATCTTTTCTCGTTATTTCTAGCTCAGATTTCTCAACAGCGTAGCCTCTATCCTTAAGCATTTGTAAAACCGTTCTCCGGACTCTAAACAATCTGGTAATCTCTTCATCCGGGAGAGACATGCTTCTTCTTGGATAACTGCCAAAATTCACTTGCCTATTAGTGGAAAATCCACAACTTCATTAGAAGAACTACCTTGGTGCTGAAGATCACATAACGGGTACTCGCTTAACAGTGAAATTACTCACCAGAAGAGGCGCAAAGCCTACAAATATTTCAAGTACATAACTACAGATGCATCAAAGTCAAGTTTAACCCCACCAAGTGCACACCCAGTTGATTGTACAGAATTTCAGGCCCAAGCATGTAAAGCAACGCCGGTGGGTAACACGAGATAAACGCATAAACAGTTGCCCTCTATGTGTTAAAGACGTTTTTGCAGCCAACAAAAGATTGCCCATAAATTGCGCGACGTCTTCGTTCAAGCGATACACAGCAAGGACATTAGACCAAACCAAACAAGCAGAGAATGAACGCGATGTTGAGGACAAGGACATGGGGCTGGAATGGCGTCTAACCTTGCAAGATGACGGCGGCGGAGAGTTCGGAGGGAGCTTTCGGTCTGATGGCGCTTTCGAGAAGAGACGACCAAGAAGCTAGAAAAGCTCGGAGGTGCACCGGCGTGGGGGGAGGGTTTCAGGGTTTAAGCAGCTTTTCTAATAAATATATCACATGTTAAAGTGCGCTTATTTTTCGAACAAAAAGAAAAAAAGTCCGTTTATTTTGTGAAAAATATATAATTTATAAGATTTTTTTAAAATCATCATTTATATTTCTTACAAAAATCAATAAACAAGAAATATTTTCATCATCTATAAAAATATTTAAATATAAATTGTTGTCGAAAATAAGAATAATTTTTTATGACTAATTATTTAAAACGATCTTTTTAGAAAATATTCTTTAAATTTTTTATTGAAATAAATGGTGTCTAAATATTTTTATAGATAATAGGACGAATTTGGGATCAACTATAAATAATTCCGTAAATTTGAGACGAGTTTGAAATTTTTAATTTGAGAAACTTGATGCCAAAGCAAGATATGAATAATTACAAATATACCTCTGTTTTCTTTGCAATCCTTTTTTTTTGTGAAAACAGAAATAATTACCTTAACAAGGTTACTTAAATGATGCTGTGAGATACAAAAACAAGATTAATAATAAGCTAAGACGGTTTTGGATTCATTGTTTTATTTTTGTTTATAATCAACAAAATTGATTAATTTGATTTTAATTTGTCCAAATGTTCTTAAGCAAAAATTATGTTTGGTTATGGCAAATAATATTTTGTAGTTTAAGGTGCAAAGTAAAGTTCATTGTATATTTAGTGTGATTATAACTTGTTCGCATGATATTCTCAACTATGGGGTATTAGGCCAACAAGTCAATTAAAGACCCTATACAAAAGACAAGTCGATCCAGCAAGAACCCTTTTAAGGTTCACTCTTTCACTTTAAATGCGGGAGGCTACTACATCTACCTACTCAGTAGTAGCCTCTTCTAAAGAAAAGTGGGAAGTTCACCTTCCCCCAAGGGCCCACCTCGATCCCTTGAATCTTTATCTTCCCCAACTAGGAAGGAACACTCTCGAAATTTTACGTTCCGGAGTTCAAACAAAATAGTTTACGAACATACTCAGATCCAATGTTTTGCAATTCTATAGGCTTTCCAATTGGAAATCTCCAATCCATGAGTTTGAAATAAAATATTCTGTTTGCAAATATGATAGAGTTTATTATGTATTTAGTATGATTATAACTTGTTTACCAAGGAAATAATATAGAATGTATCCAAGTACCAAACTAATTTGGTAAGCCGATTTGAGAAACTCTTAATGAATTTGGGACCGAGTTGGGAAATAACAAGAATTTTAGAGGATGAAATTTTAAATAATATCAATCAATTTGAATCTATCTCACTTCCATCCTAATCCAGAATGTTTTGGCACTTGCTTTTGGGGAAAATTATTCAAAAAATCCAAAACATATTACATTTTTGTCAATTTATTCCTAAGTCTTCAATTTTTTTTTCAATTAATTCCTAAACTCTTTTACATTTTGCAAATTGAGCATATTTGACCAATTTTGGTTAGAAATTATTGACGTAAACGTTGAGCGTCACACGTGGCACGATTGACACTAAAGTTGGCAAATTTTAATAATAGTTTAATTTTTTTGAAATTTTTTCTTTTTCCCTTTTTCCTTTTCTTCTTTCTGTATTCTTCTTCTTCCATGCAACCCTTGTTAGCCCTAGCCCAGGTAGGCCTCACTTGAGGCTAGTAGCCTTCGCTTGCCATTGACAAGGCCCGACAATGGTCAGAGAAGGGAAACAAAAAGAAGAAAAAGAAAAGAAAAAATGGAAAGAAGAGAAAAGGAAAAAAAAAAATAATAGGAAAGGGAAAAAGTAAAAGGAAAAATATTAAAATATTAAAAATATTAAAAAATGTTCATATTAGCATTGGTTGTCCATGTCTCGTATGACAATCGGCATCCATATAAGCAATTTTCAGTGGAAATTAATTATATAGACTCAATTAACAAAATTGAAATATTTAAAATTGAATTGGCAAAAGTGTAATAATTTTCAGACTTTTTTGATATTTTTTCCCTTACTTTTGGCTAAAGAATATCGTTAATCTTTTAAATAATATTTAATTTGTTGAATGAAAACATCTCGAATTCACATGCCTATTGTCAAAGAATAAAAATAAACAAAGACCTACCAAAATGCACATGCTAAGAATGGGAAAGCATTTAAGGCAATTTAAATGTTAACCAAGCATCGTCTTTAACCTATCAACCTTGCCCATAGGACAATGTAACAAAGACTTTCAACATGTGCATGCACCCCACTAAATGCCTAATGGTGTCCATCAAGCAAAAATGAAGTAACTTTAGAATAAATTGGCTACTTTGAGACGCGCCACAATCCCTTGGTGAAACTTCTATGAAAAAAGAATTATAGAAGTGAGTTAAGTCTAAGTAAATTGTAAACTCATTTATGACCCATTTAACGTCTATGTTATGTTTAAATCCATTTATAAACCATTTATTGAATATAACTAACATATATGATAATTTAGCTCATGAGTATATGATCTATTTTAACAGGCTTAGTGTGAACCAATGACCTTTGGCTCAATGTTAGGAGAGAGATTCACTGTCCTTAGGTGCTTCCGACCCCGAGAAGAAGTCTAAGGGGCATCAAAATGATTCTACACAGTCGTAAAGTCTGAAACTTCAAACTTTGTAAACTCTAATGCCCCTTCATCAGAACTTTTTTTTTCTTGCCTAACTCAATATGATTGGCTCAATTGCAAACACATTTGCAATATTCTCTCTCATTCAAATGTCATTCTAATTGTTTATGGTGTGTGACATCTTTAGGTTAATGACAGAGCTGACAACAGGACTTATACTAACACACTAGCACAACTAAAATAATTTATTGTCCGGATCAATCTCTTGTTCCGGCAAATCAAGAGTAACATCTAGCAATATATTATGGCTACCCCTATAGTGTGAAATGTTTTTAGAATATAATGAACTTGTCAGCTTTGGCAACTATGTAATTTGATCCTTTTGTCTCACCATGTCCCGATCGAACAAAGGCCACGAAACTATTGGTCAAGCCACCAATTCCATCATATGCACAAATCTAATTGACATGTATTTCTTCGAGACATGAACCATTCATTCTCAATTGCAACCCTTGTCAAAGATTTCAATTCAATGTCTTGATTAGATTGCACAGGATATCAATATTGTATATCTATATATAACAATAAGATAGATTCCATATTGCACATGCATGTGGCTTCGTATGCAAACAAACTATAACCATCAAGTACAGAGACGGTTCGATGAAGCATCAATATGCGTACTTGTGAACCATAGCCATCCAACATACAAGTCAAGCATCATGCCTTAGATCTAAGGATCTTACACTTGACCAAAGCACGAACGATAAGACATTGACCCCACTAAAAAGCTTCTATGTCGCCAATCGTTTTATTTATATCACGTTCAATGAACTTATCCAAGACAAGCACCTATATTCTAGCTCATATTTCACAATACCCAATGACTTATGACACATCATCCCCTCAAGTATCCAATACCAAAATGAAGCTTGAGAACACATCGGTCTCAACAGGATCATCAATATCCTCTCGATGATCCATCGACTGAGAATTGTTTAAAGATTCAGTATAACTGTAAACCTATCACACATATTCTTAACACCTTAAGAATATGTTTAGCCATAGCTGATCTTATGGACTTCATTCATATAAATTGGACGATGAATGAATAAAACTTATTTGCCATTACATAATTCCTAATTATTACATGGTTACTTTAGGACATACAGCTAACATAAACAAGATGAAAAATCAGCCTCCATAGCCGTTAGTCTAATCAAACTTAGCTACCCCATGCCACACTTCACCTCAACAATGCCAAACTAAATCAATCCAATTCCAAGCTGGGCAACCATGAATTGTGCAAACTGCTGCAAGTCACGCCATTTATGTGCCAGGACTTAGCCACCCCATACCCCTCTTCACCTTGACAATGCTTGTATCCAAACTAATTGAATTCATACCCCGATGATTTCGAATCGCACAAAACAACCAAGAATGACACTATTCTAATGCCAAGACTCAGCCACCCTATGCCTTGACTTGCCTCACTTCCTATTGTTAGTATGAATTGGGAGCCATGTCACAATGCCACGACGCGGCCGTAAATCATTGCCTCAACCCTGATTCAGTCGTAAAATTGTCCCAAAATCAACTTGAAATCAAATGATCCATGAGCACCCAAACCAGTTGAATCAATAAAGACCTCACCCCGCCCCCCTTCACGTTCACAATGATTATTCAAGTCATAGCAAGGAATCAATCTCTCTGACAGATTTTCTTCTTCTATTAATGGATGGAAAAGAGGAGTGGAAATTGTTGAATTAATATCCCGAGTTTGAATTCATATATCAATTTGTTAAATCGAATTTGTTGAAAAAAATTTCCCTTAGTTGATTAGAATTTAGATGAAGAAGTTCTTCTATTGGACATGTTTTTGGACATACAAAAGAAACAAAGGGCATTACAAGACAAAAGATTGGGCACATCTATTGTACAAATTTGAATATGTTTATTATGTGGGGGTGAAAAGGTGATTGTAACAAAAGGATAAAAACAAGGGTTTCATTTTACCTGCATAGCCGAATAATGGTTGGTCTTCTTATATTTCCCTAAGCATGAGAAGCCGCGCATGGTGGATTAAAGTCAAAGTTGTTGACTCCTAGACACACACATAAGAAACGTGTAAGTTTCTCCAGTGAGAGGAGCGTGCCTCACAAGAAAAGAAGCCGCATAGAGAGAGAGAGAGCTGTCATATGAAGCACAGAACGCATATGAAGCACAAAAGAAAAAAAGCACTTTCTGTTTCACCTTACATGAGCATTTTGCTTTAGGCTGGAATGCACAATAATTTTGTGCCGTGAGTTTGTTTTTATTTATTTATTTGTAAACAATTTGGGTTGGAGTTTAAATTTAGACGTAGGAAATACTCAAGCGTGTGAGAGATTCCAACTTTGGTTCTCCAATTATAGTGAATTATTTGTTACTAGTTTTCCCCATGAATATAGGTACTGATACTCAAACCGAACCATATAAATCTCCGGTATCCTATTATTACTTGTTTAGTTCTTTTGTATTTTTGGCAAAATCCTGTTGTTTCCGTGTTGATATTGCAACAATTGGTATTAGAGTTTGAAATTAGATTTCTTGATTATGATTTGGAACTTTTGCTTGTTTGATTATTATCTAGAAATTCTATTATTGAAATTATGTCTGAGGCAAAAGCTAAAATTGAGAAGTTTAACGAGTTGAATAACTTTGGGTTATGGAGTATCAAGATGCATGCACTATTGACAGCCCAAGGTTTGGCCAAGACGTTGGATGGTGAAGATGAGTCGTCATTTATAATAAAAGCCTCTGATGGAGTAGAGTTAATGGAAATGACAAATAGCACAATCCTGTTGAATTTATTGGATGAAGTGTTAAAGGAGGTGGTCGAGAAGAAGGATGCTGCTACATTATGAGCAAAATTTCAGGCACTTTATGTAGCCAAGGATTTGAACAATCGCCTGTACATAATAAAAATGATGTTTCAATTTAGATATATCGAAGGTATGTTTATTAGATCCCCATTAGATGAATTTAATAAACTCATAATAGATTTAAAAAACGTTGGTATGATACTTGATGATGAAGAATGAGGTATGATATTGTTAGCTTCTTTACTAGAGTCATAGGAGCACTTTACCGATTCATTGTTATAGGTGTTGAGAAAACTCCTACCAGGTTTTGAAGTTAACAAAACTCTCTTATTCTTGTTTAGAAGAATAGTAGACTTCTGAGGTCATATCACAGACTTTTGTCAAAGTCCGTTCATTCTAGAATTCTTTCTTACTCTGACATAATCCAAATTGAAACCAAGTCCAAAACGAAGATATAATCAGACTCAGATTTATTGATCTTGCGATAAGGATTCAATATGATTATAATAGAGATTTTTTTTTTTTAATATCTAGCTTTCTGGCAAAGAATCTTACTTATCTTTTATAAATACATTGATGGGATCAATTACGAATTAATGAAATCAATCTTGAAGACAAGTTCCTTTTTGAAAATCATCTACTTATGGAAACCTAAATTCTAATTGTATGGGCGACTAGAATTAACAGATTTTCATCTCAATCTTTAAATGGCTACAAGATTTTTTTAATCGACTCTGTCCAATGGATTGATTGGAAGAAATTCCTCGAAAGAGTGCCAACGGCTAGTAAGGCGTGGATGAGTATTTAATAAGGTCATACAGTTTATTTGAAATGGGCGTGAAAATTAAAATTCCAAAGTTTGAAGCCATTCCAACCACTTGTTCTTCAACGACAACTCTTACAAATTGTATTCAAGAGAGAAAAACACAAGAAAAGTGATTTAGTGCAAGAAAAAGAAATCTTCCATTGAGTGTTTGCACTTGAAATATTGCACTTCTCTATTAATACTTTAGTGAATTTTAGCCAAAAGGCTATTAATGTGGGAGAGTAGAAGTATATTTAATCTAAGTCGAACCACTATAAATCTCATATACAATTTTCTCTTCCCTAAACTCTTTTCAGCTTTATCCTTTGCAATTTTTTTTTTTTTTAAGTTTCTTAAAAATCTATTCCATCTCTTTACCTAATTCTGAATTTTCATTAAAAGTCTGGTGGCTCTTTTAGGGTGTGCATGACAAAATTTCTAAAATAGAAATTGATTTCTAGCCAGAAATTGATTTCTTAATTTCTATTTAAAAAATTGAGAAGTTAAAAATTTTAGCTTCTAATTTTTTCTTCAAATCTATTTATTGAATAGAAATCAATTCTAGAAATAGAAAAATCAAATTGCATTACCAAACGGATTTCTGTTCTAAACTTGTTTCAGAGAACAGAGAAACAGAGAAATAGAGAAGTAGAAATTTTATCATACGCGCCCTTAGTCAGACTCTGACTCTTTTTCAGACTTTACTCATAACTTATCTTATTTCGCATTTATTTATAAGGTTTATTTTAAACACCTATTCACCCCTCTTTAGGTGTTAGTGCTAGCATTTTCAATTGGTATCAAAGCCTTGTGCTCTTCTTTTAAAGTGTTTATACTTTTAAGCTAAAGATCTTCTATGGCTAGTTGTTTAGCACTAAGACTTGTGGAGGGGTAAAGTAATACCATGCCACCATATTTTGATGGAAAAGAATATAGTGTGTGGAAGAATAAAACGAATGCATTCCTAAAATCTAGAGATCCTCTGAATAAGATGTTGTAGAAAAAGGAATCAACCCAAAGGCAGTTTCAACTTCTGACAAGGGAAAAAAAAAGGTGTTAGCGAAGGATGCTAAGGAATCCAATAAAATAGAAATTACCAAGAGACAAGCTTTTGATGCAAAAACCACATATTCTTTATACTGTGCCTTGTCTCCTACTAAAGATAATAGAATTTCTTTATGTGAAACAGTTAAAGAAGTTTGTGATAGACTTCATGTCACCTATGAAGGAACATATCATGTAAATAAGAAAAAAATAAATATCTTACTTGGAAAATATGAATCCTTCATAATGAAGCTTGAAGAGTCTATTAGAGATATGTTTAGTCGATTTACAAAAATTGTAAATAGGTTGACATATCAAAATCAACCAATTTTTGCACCGATGAAGGTCAGTAAATTTCTGTGAAGACTTTCAAAATACTAGAATCATGTAAAATCATCAATTCGGGAGACACAAAGAATCATGCCTCTTTTTGTTGACGAGCTGATAGGCACTCTTCAATTGTATAAAGTGGAATAGATCAATGATGAAGAGGATCCAAAAGGTAAAAAGTCAATTGCGCTTAAGTCTAATGCTAATTCTGATGTTACAGGCACATACAATGATATGGACGACGAGGAGTTGGCTCTCTTAATAAAGAAATTCAAGAAACTAAATAGGAAAGGAAGAAGATTGAACTTGAAAAGGCAAAGCAAACAAATTTTCCAAAAAAGATTAATGGAAGATGTTGAAACTAGCAAGGATGTAATATGCTTTGAGTGCAAGAAGAAAGAACACATTAAGCCTAACTGAAGTGACACAAAATGTGAGAAAAGTGAAGAGGAGTTTGCAAATATCTATCTAATGGGTTACTTAGAATCAAACTCAGAATTAGAGTCAGATTCTGACATAGAATCAAAATATGACAAGGAAATCGAGATAAGTCATTCAGAAATTCCTATTGAAGTTTCTAAGTATCTAGATGAACTTTGCTTGAACCTCAAATCTTCTCTTAAAAGGATCTTTGAATTGAAGAATGAAAATTCAAAACTCAAGCAACAGAATAATTCTTGGAGAGAAAAGTTTGAGAATCTGAAAAATGATTTTGATGATTTGAAAGAAAATACCGATTCTCTTTCAAAAGAAAATGAATGTTTGAAAAATGAGATTTCAGATATTTCTACAAAGTTCTCCAAAGGGTAAAAAACTTTAGAGAAAATCCCTTCAGTTTAAATACTCTATTATAACAAATCTAGTTTGGGTTTGAATAAAGAAAGTACTATTTTGATTGATTTTCCTAAAGTCAAGAAGAAACTTAGACAAAGACTTCTAAAATCTTATGAAAATCATTTTGAAAAAGTTTTTGTAAAACTTGTTGGTCAGAGTTCTCTTAAATGTTCTAAGTTTAATAGTTCAAAAGATTTTGAGAACAAATGTGCTCAAGTTTGGAGAACTGTTAAGAAGGATTGGACAAAGGCTATCTTTAAAACTAACTCGCCAGGACTCAAGAAAATTTGGGTATCAAAGAAAGTTTGAGATTTTTTTTTACTACAAGTTATTGTTAAAACTAAAAGCAAATGATATTTGGATGGTGATTATTCTAGACATATGACTCTAGACATATGACTAGAGATTCAAGCAGTTTTGTAAAACTAGAAAAACAAAAAGAAAGAAATATTTCGTTTGATTATAACAACAAAGGAAAAATTATTGGACATGGAACAGTGAGGACTGGGAGTTTGATCATCAATAATGTTTCCTTGGTGAAAGGTTTAAATTACAATATTTTGAGCATAAGTCAGTTATGTGATAGAGGATCCATAATCAATTTCCAAGAAGATGTTTGTTCTAGAATTAGTTGAGATTTCTTTCAAACTTTCACTAGGTGAAGACATGACAATATTATCTTTTGGACATAAGTCCAGAGAGCTCTTAATGTCTTATCTCATTTCAAGATGAAGCATATCTCTAGCATCGCAAGCTTAGACATGTGAGTATGAAACGGATTGCTAAACTATCGTCTAAGAAGCTGGTTCATGGTCTTTCCATAATGTTGTACCAGAATTCTAAGTTGTGTACTCCATATATTTTGGGAAAACAAGTCAAAAGCTCATTTAAACCTATAAATCAAATTTCCACTAATCGCGTCTTGTAGTTTTTTCACATGGCTCTTTTTGGACCAACTAAAACACAAAACATTAGTGGTAAGGAATACCATTTGGTAGTTATAGATGATTATTCAAGATTCACGTGTGTTTTCTTCTTGGCAAATAAAACAAAAATCTTCTCATATTTTTCATAGTTTGCTAAGAAGGTTCATAATAAGAAAGATTATGCCATTTCATGCATAAGGACTTATCATGGGGGTGAATTTGAAGCTCAAGACTTTGCAAATTTTTGTAATGAGAATGGTCTACAACACATTTTCTCCTCTCCATACACTTCAGAGCAAAATGGAGCTGTAGAAAGAAAAAATATATCTTTATAGGAGATGGTTGGAGCGCTGCTAATAGAAAGTAGAGTTTCTTCTCATTTTTGGGTAGAAGTAGTTTCTATCGCCTATTATATAATTAAAATACAATATTTTTAAGGCCTATCCTAGAGAAAACTTCCTATGAAGTTTATAAAGGGAAAAAAGCCAAATATCTTCTATTTTCATGCGTTTGGTTGCAAGTGTTTCATTTTGAAAAATGTAAATGATTGGCCTAGGAAATTTGAAAAAATATCGAATGAAGATATATTTCTTGGCGATTCTACTTCAAGCAAAACTTACAGAGTCTTCAACAAGATCATACTCAACTTGAAGAGTCTGAACTAATTTCAGACTTAATGAAGTTCGATTCTTCCAAGGAACATCAGCCTTCTGGTGATTAAAGTAAAGTAGAAGAAAAATCAGAAGAATAAAATAAAACGGATGTTCATCAAACCCTTGTAGAAAGTGACAAATCTAACAATAATTGGAAGCACAAATCAAGCCATCCCAAAGAGCTCATTGTTAGCAATATAGAAGAGGGGATTCGTACCATATCCAAAGTAAAAGGAGACTC
Source organism: Eucalyptus sideroxylon (assembly GCA_014182405.2). Taxonomy (NCBI): domain Eukaryota; kingdom Viridiplantae; phylum Streptophyta; class Magnoliopsida; order Myrtales; family Myrtaceae; genus Eucalyptus; species Eucalyptus sideroxylon. The sequence continues at coordinate 27,127,119 of CM024550.2, forward strand.
AAGTGCCCTAGCTCTTATTTTTGAAAAAGAACCAAAGGGAGTAGAATAAGCTTTGTCTGATGAAAGCTAGATAGAAGTAATGCAAGAAGAACTCAAACAATTCAAAATTAACAATGTTTGGGAGTTAGTTCCAAAACCAAAAGGAAAATTTGTGATTAAAGTGGGTGTTCAGAAACAAGATGGATAAAAAGTTTAAAATAACCAAAAACAAAGCAAGGCTTGTTGCAAAAGGTTAATCGCAAGAGGAAGGAATAGACTATGATGATACATATGCATTTGTAGACAAATTAGAAGCCATAAGATTATTGTTAGCATATGCGTGTTTGCATAATTTTAGGTTATTCCAGATAGATGTCAAGAGTGCATTCCTAAATATGTTCATACAAGAAAAAGTGTACAACTACTAGATTTCGAATATCCTAAAAAATCAGACTTTGTCTATAGACTGAAGAAGACTTTGTATGGACTAAAAACATGCATCTCGAGCTTGGTATGAGAGACCTAGTAAGTTTTTGGTAAGTAATGGTTTCAAGAAAGGAATGGTTGACACAACTTTGTTTATTAAAAGGGAAGAAAAGGACTTTCAACTTGTTCGAATATATGTAGATGATATAATCTTTGGGTCTTATAACGAAAGTCTATGTAAGAAATTTTCAAAGTCTATGCAGAAAGAATTCAAAATGAGCATGATAGGTGAATTAATATTCTTTCTAGGTCTACAAGTCAGACAATAAAAAAAAGGAACTTTCATTTATCAAGAAATGTGGGATGGAAAACTGCAAGAAGACTGAGACTCCCATGTCAAGTTCTTTCAAACTTAACAAAGATGAAGATGTAAAGAAAGATTATTAAAAGACATATAGAAACATGATAGGTTCTCTTCTCTATCTTACTACTTCTTGACCTGATATTTTATTCAGTGTGTGTGTGCGCGCGCTAGATTCCAAGCTGACCCTAGAAAATCTCATCTCAATGATGTTAAACATATTATCAAATATTTTGTGACAAATCCAAAGTTAGGTCTGTGGTATCTAAAAGGATGAGACTTTACATTACTTGGATACTCAAGTGCTGATCTAGCTGGTTGTAAAGTTGATAGGCAAAGTACTTCTAGAATGTGCCAACTCTTGGGATAAATGCTGGGGTCCTGGTTCTCAAAGAAGTAGAATATACTACTCTTAGAAGTTGTTCACAATTTTTTTGGATTATGCAACAATTAAGGGACTTTGGAATAGAATAATCTTGCATTGAAATCATATATGACAACACAAGTGCGATTAACCTCATAAAAAAATCATATTCTCTATTCAAGGGCAAAGCATATTGAAATTAGTTATCATTTCATTAGAGACCATGTGCAAAATTGCGAAATCAATGTTCAATTCATTGATTTGAGGAATCAACCAGTAGATATCTTCACCAAGCCATTAGAAAAATGATCATTCAAGTTCATTCGTGAAAAGCTAAATATTACTCTTGCATTTGGCTAAAGTCTATGGTCGAGCAAACTCATCAGTTCAACCTTTGGTAGAAACATCTTTCTAAAAGCCCTTCCAGACTTAAGTAGTTATATTTCAAATTTTAGCGCATGAGTTTATTTCCTTCTTGAACTGATATGATTATTTTCAAATTATTACTTGCATTTTATATTTTTGGAAATTGTTATATCTCTGTCGATTTTTCTAAACTAATATTTCAAAAATGATTGACAATTACTCTTTTTTTTAAAAAAAATTTAATACAAAAGTTTTTTTTTTTTGCCTATTTGGTTGCCTTGGTTCATTTTCTTTAAATAAAATCTTCGACCTTTTTCCCTCGATATCCAGACTCTTGCAAACCCTAATCTTTCACTCAAACTCTTGCTTCTCTTGATCTACTATCACATTCTTTGCAAAATTTCTCACTCAATCACCCTCAAACGTGTCATCAAAACTCTCCAAATCTATTTTGATGTCTTATCAGAGGAAATCTTCTTGCCTCAGTTTGTCCTTGAAGATCCGATGGATTTTATCTCACCGGGGATGAATCGCCTCAAAGCACGAATCGACAATCGGTGGAGGAAGAGGTTACTTAGGAAGCGACACTTATTTTGGTAAGAAATCTTGAGATACTTCTTAAACATTACGATTTTTTGAAAAAGGGGAGAAGTCTCGTAGATTTCATAAGTTTGTTCTTGAAAGAAAATGGCTATGGGAACGAAACCTTGTTATTGAGAGCCATGGAAAAATTAAAGTTGGTAGAAGCTAGAAGAGTAGAAAAGGAATTTTCAAATTTTCCTACTGATCCTTGTTTTGGTATAGAAGGTTAGATTGAGAGTAAAAAGGAAGTTGATGATGAGAGAGTGTTCAAAAATTTTCAACCAAAAATGGGTGTTGCTGCAGAAATCACTGGAAAAAAAGGAAAGTTGTTTCAGTCAAAGAACCATAAGAACGTGAAAGGGCTAATAATAACACCTAGAGGGGAGTGAATATGTGTGAATAAAATTTTTTGCAAGATTTAGTAGAATAATTTGCTTATAGAAGATAATAGACTAAGAACAATTTTAACCTTAAATAGTAAAACTTAAACAGTTAATTAAAGTTGCGAAAAATAAAGGAGTTGAGGGAAGAGAATGAAAACACAAGGTTTATAGTAGTTCAGCTTAGATCAAGCCTACATCCACTCTCCCAAGCTGACAGCCTACTGGCTGGATTCCACTAAGAAATAAAAAAGATTTTACAATTTGATGATCTCGACTTCATGATGAAGAGTCTCTACTGGTCTCTCACGAAGTCTTACTATGAGTTTTTCTTTGTATACAATTTGAGCTCATAGAATGAAATAACAAAGAACTAGGAAACTTTAGACTTTAAAATTTTTCTTTCATGCACTCTATCGAACAACTAGAGAGTCCACCTTAAATACTCCTTCATGCCTTCACAACTATTGGCATTTTCTAAATGAATTCTTCCAATATACACATTGGATAGAATCAATCAAGAAGATCTCAAGTCGTTTTAAGATTTGTGATGAAAGCCCATCAATCTTGTTTACTCATATAATCAGGATCTTGGTTTCCATAAGTAAAATCTTCCAAGTTTGTTTGCCTTCCAAAAGATTTGATTATCAAAAATTTTCCAATAAAGATAGTCAACTATATAAGTGCTATATCCAGCCGTGAGGTCATCCGTAAGCCATACGAATCAAGTCCTTGAAGAAATAAAGATAATCTCGCATCTGGATAAGTCTGCATTCTTCAATCTGGAAGCTGTCAGTGCGAGCAAACTTGTAGCATGACCAACAGTCACGTTTATTGATCAGAAACTCCCTCTTTCCACACCAATAAAGTCCGCCAATGTGTCTACGTCCACCACAAACTCTCTATCCCTTACAGTAAAACAAAATCTATTCGCGTCAATAAATGACAAACTTGAATAGAAATATGCAGTTAATTTGGCGTAAGTAATAGAAGTTTCAAAACAGAATCTTTCAAGTTGAAGGAGAGCAAATTTCTCCCTTGGATTCACCTTCAAAGAATCTAGGAAATTAAAATCCACAGTCTTTTTAGCAAATTCGAATAAGTCTTTTTGTGGTCTTTAGAATGAAACAAATTCATTCCCTCACCACGCACATCAGCAGCCATGCCCTTCCTAGGCTGAAAATTAGCGTACATTTTCTCATCATCATCTTTCATCTCAGGCTGATTAAAAGAACTAAACTACGAGTCACTTGGAAAGTTGACAAAAGTCCTATCTACTAAACCTTCAAGCGCAATGCCTAACCTTTCCATTTGTCTTAGAAACATGGTCTCATTCTTATATCCTTTTTCTTGCAGAAACTCATCAATAAACGTCATCGCAATACCACCCTGCTTTAACTGATTATAGAGTTTAAAGAGAAATTGAGATTTTAACATTCTTATAGGTTCAACATCTTCCACAATTTCTTCTTCCATTGTTTGGCATGGAGGATCTTAAGATGCACGCTAACGCTGTTGAGAATGTTGTTGTTGTTGCTGTTGAGGAGAGTCTTCTTCCTCGATTAAGTCAAAATGAGTAGGACCCTCTCGCATGTGCTGTGGTCCCTTGTTAGCGATTCGAGATGATTTCCTCTAGAAAGACATTTTTGCAGTCGATGAAGATTTCTCGAATTCATTCGGTTGAAAAAGGTGAAAACTTGAGAGAAAAAGTGAGAGAGTAGGAATTTTGTGTTCTAGGGTTTGTGAAAATGTAAATGGAGAAGAAGTCGATGGTATTTAAAGCAAGCGAAATGGAGTATACGAACAGTCACAAAGGAAAAAATAAACCGCCTTTTTGGAAAATAAAAACTACCAAAATTTTTTTAAAATTCGAAAATGATCATTTCTAAAAATAAATTAGGCAAGTAACGATTCAAAAATCAACGTACCTTTTCAGGTTTTTCATGCCAAAATTAAATTACCTGCATTAAAAAGAAATTAACTTACAAACGTAGGTTTTGGTCATTCTGAGTCTGACCACCTTCAGACTAACTAGTAGAAGATATAATGTTCAATTTGGTGCGAATAAACTCATATAGACTTTTCTTTAGTGGCTTTGGAAAAATGTCTACTAGCTGATTCTTCGAGTCAATGAACCGAATCATAACTTCTTCATTTTGAATATTATCTTTTATGAACTGATGTCGAATCTCTATATATTTCGCCCTTGAATGAAGAATTAGATTCTTTGTGAGATTGATAACACCGGTATTATTGCATTTGATCTTGGTGCGCGATTCTTCAATTCTAAAGTCTCTTTGCTATTGTTTTATCCATAAAATTTGAGAGCAACAACTTCCAAGAGCTACATATTCTACTTATACTGTTGATAGAGCTACAATACTCTGCTTCCTTGAGGACCAAGACACTAGCTTGTTGCCCAGCAATTGACAAGTACCAGAAGTACTCTTTCTATCAACTCTACAACCTGCTAAATCTGCGTCTGAATATCCAAGGAGAGTAAAGTTTCATTCTTTGGGATACCACAGACCTAGCTTTTGAGTAGTTGCAACATATTTGATGATGCATTTTATAGCACTTAAATGAGATTCTTTGGGATTTGATTGGAATCTAGCATAGATGCGAACACTAAACAAAATGTTAGGTCTAGATGTAGTAAGGTAAAGAAGTGAACCAATGATGCTCCTGTAAAGCTTCTGGTCTACATCTTTTCCTCTTTCATCTTTGTCCAACTTCAAGAACTTGATATTGGTATCTCTGTCTTTTTGCAATTCTCCAACCCGAACTTCTTGATGAGATCTTTTGCATATCTCTCTTGATGAATAAAGATACATTTCTTTGATTGTTTAACCTGTAATCCCGGAAAGAAAGTTAATTCACCAATCATACTCATTTCAAATTCATCCTGCATACATTTAGAGAATTTCTAACATAGATTTTCATTATGAGATTAAAAAAATATATATATCATCAACATAAATTTGAACTAGTAGAAAATCATTACCCTCTCTTTTTATAAACAAGGTAGTATATACCTTTCCTTTAGCAAAACCATTTTGGGTTAGGAAATTACTTAACCTTTCATACTAGGCTCGAGGTGTCTGCTTCAATCCATATAGGGTCTTTTCAGTCTGAAGACTGAGTTTGGCTTTCTTAGATTTTCAAAACCAAGTGATTGTTTCACATAGACTTCTTTTTGGATAAATCCATTTAGGAATGCACTTTTTACATTCATCTAGAATAACCTGAAATTTTTATAGAAGGCAAAAGCAAGTAATAATCTAATTGATTCTAACATTGCTACTGGTGTATAGGTCTCGTCATAATGTATCCATTCTTCTTGTGTGTATCCTTTGGTCATGAGTCTTACTTTGTTCCTGACCACTTTTTCCTTTCTTGTCCACTTTGTTCCTAAAAACCCATTTAGTTCCTATAATATACTTACCTTTAGGTTTAGGGATTAGCTCCCAAACATCATTAATACTGAACTATTTGAGCTCTTCTTACATAGCTTCAATCCAACTTTCATCAGATAAGGCTTCTTCTATACTTTTGGGTTCTATTTCAGAAATAAGTGCTAAAGCACTAGATTCTTCTCACCTTTTGAATCCGGTGCGAATTCCTGAATCAATGTTGCAAATGATGAGTTCTTTGGGATGACTTAACTTATGCTTCCCGTTGCTGGTTAGTCTGAGAGTCTGCTAATCTTCTGCTTCAGTTGAATCTTCTTGTTCTACTTGATGTTGTTTTTCAATAGTCTGAACCACTTCGAGGGAAATAGTCTTTGTAAAGTTTAGAGCAGGTTCAAATTCTTCAAGTTGAGTTTAATCCAGTAGATTCTACATAGAGTCTTGAAACTTGACGTTCATAGATTCTTCCATAGATTGAGTCTTCTTGTTAAAAACTCGGTATGCTTTGCTTGAGGTAGAGTAAGCAAGGAAAATTCTTTCGTCTGATCTTTCTTCAAACTTCCCAGTTCGATCATTTGCATTTTTCAAGACAAAACACTTACAACTAAATATATGAAAGTAAGAAACATTTGGCTTTTTCCCTTTATATACTTCATAAGGAGTTTTCTCTAGTATAGGCCTCAAGAACACTCTGTTGATAATATAGCAAGTTGTAAAAACTGGTTCAGCCCAAAATCGAGAGGAAATTTTACTCTCAATTAAGAAGGTTATTGCCATCTCCTATAAGGATCTGTTCTTTTTTTTCCACAACCCCATTTTGTTCTAAAGAGTATGGAGAAGAGAAAACATGCTAGAAGCTAGATTCATCAGATAACTTTGCAAAGTCTTGATTTTCAAACTCACTTCAATGGATTGTACGTATGCTTGAAATAGCATATCATTTTTTATTTTGAACTTTCTTGGCAAACTTTGAGAAGTGAGAAAAGGCTTCAGACTTATTTGCTAGAAAGTAAACCCAAGTGAAATGAGAGTAATCATCCACGATTACTAGGCAATATATCTTTTCACCAATGCTTTGAGTTCTAGTTGGTCCAAAGAGGTCTATATGCAAAAGCTGCAAAGCTCGATTAGTAGAATTTTGATTTACAAGTTTAAAAGAACTTCTAACCTATTTTCCCAAAATACAAAGAGTGCATAATTCAAATTTTTGATATGTCAAGTTGGGGAGATCCCGAACAAGCTTCTTGGATGAAATCTTAGCAATTTACTATGTTAACATGACTAAGCTTACGATGCTAAAGATTTTCTTCATCTTGAATGGACATAAAACACTAAGAATATTATGGTTTTATATCCAGAAGGTAAATATTCCCATGCCTCTTCCCAATGAAAGATTGAGATAGGTTTTTACTTGTTCCCGAACAAATGCCTTCTTGGAAATATATTTTAAATCCAGTATTACAAAGCTGACTTATGCTGAGTAGATTGTAATTCAGACCTTCCACCAAGGAGACATTGTTGATAATGAGGCTTCAAGCAATCACATAAGGATAGAGAGATGAACAACAAAAGCCACAACAACTACTACAACATCTACTCATATATACATTTTTATATTGGATTAACCTATGGAGGATCGCTTTTGATCTACAAGTGCAATAGAGGACCAATCCATCCTCTAAGCCAAACCAAAAAGAAATTAGGCTAGGCTAACCCAACTATACACAAAAAAAAACCCTCAGGCTCGGCATTATAGTCACTCGGATCTAGCGGACTCAGACCCCGCCAAGTCAGAGTTGGAGGCGTATGGGTCGATCACTAGTGAAGCAAGGCCAAGATTCTCTACTGCACCATCAAGAGGGTCTAGCTCCATGGGATCCTAGTCAGCATCCTCGGGGCCCCTACTGGGCGACCTATCAAAACCTCTCAAGGGACCAATCAGCAAATTACCATCCCGAATAAACCACATCAAGAACCTATGGGATATCCACTGCCCCGGTCCCTCATCCACCTAAATGGTGGAGAGATATTTCTCATACAAATGCGCCCAACCCGGGAAGCGGTGGTGCATCACAACAGTATCCTAGTCCTTAGGGATACCGAACATCATTAGCGGAAGAGCCATCTTAAGGACCTGAAAGTGGTTATATAATAACCAGTGAGATAAAATCTCAGTGAGTCCTCCCCTAAGCCCCCGGTTAGAACACTAACTCAACTCGGGGTATCTCTCCAGAACCACCACACAAACAAACCACGACTAATAACCAACAATCAACAAATCGATTTGCAAATGACCTTACTCGGTATGCCATGCCCTGCATGTTAAATCTTAGCACAATACACGCAATGCACATAGCCATTAGATGATGCAATTCATCAATCACATACGAGTCATGTCACAAGCGATCTCACTTGGCCATTGCCACACCCTACACATTATCAATTCATGCTTGTGTGTCATAAATAATGTGCTTAACTCATACATAGTCAAAACCAATGATATCATAATTCTTATATGCTCTTGCACATTAGTGCGCTACCTATCATGCATCAATCAATCACGCAGGTCTCTATTATAAGGTAAAATTGTTATGATACGTCCCATACCATACCACATAATTTTACCTCATAATAAGACACAATAATCTCAACACTCACACGTGTTCCATTTATTTATGACCTCCCGGTCATAGCTAACTTTCTAGTTAGTGATCATTCGACTCCCGCTGGGCTACCAATAAAAATCAAGCTTCGTCTCGCCCCGTTGGGCACGGCAACATCTAGAACTTTCACTTAGACGGTATCCCAAAAAGGGACATCAGTCCAGAATCTACTGCAACCGGCTTTTGACTCCAACCGAGTATTGCCCTAAACTTCCGTTGGGTAACAATTCAACTTTTGATCATACAAGCACACCACTAAGACTCTCTCTTTATCTTTGAGCATTTAGTCAATGCACAATGCTTGCAAATACAATTCAAATCATTTTCTCCTAAAGACGGTCTATTTTGGAGTCCCTTGAACAAACCGTTTTCCTATTTTTATGAAAACCACTCGATTCATGCGAATACCCATGCATTTACATATCCATTCACTTCATAGAATTAAAACACATAAAATTAGACAACTTTTCACTCTCGAATGAACAATGCACGTAAACAGTACTCTGTGAACAATACCGCGTGAACAGTGAATTTTCAGAATTAAATAAGTAATAAATTAAATTCAAAAATCATTAAAAACATTAATTAAAGTAAAAACCAATCAATTAAAGTTAAACATGCTTAATTAAGCACATAAACCACAATTAAGCAACATTAAGCAAGATTAAACTAACCTAGTCCTAACCATCCATCTAACCACATATCTTAGGGCTAATTCAACTTAATTAAATCTCCTAAACTAGAATTAACCCTAATTAAACCAACCCCAAGCAAGTTTAAGCACTAATCGACGGATTAGGAGCTAAACTCACCCGTTAAGCTAGCCGGAGACACGAATGCGGTGCACAGGAACCTCAACCACGACAATCCAAGGCAATCCCGGGGCTAAAACAACAGCAACAAGTTCTGTCTTTCACTGCAACTCCAGGAAACTGAACTGCAGAAGGAGAAAGGGAGTTGGGCGGCTAGTTGGAGCTTCGGCGAGGGGTTGGCCGGCGACCGACGGCACCTAGGGGTTGAGGGGGACCTGCTAGTGGCTAGGCTGAGCGGAGGTTGGGTTGAAATGGATGGAAATAGGCTGCAAAGGCAAAACAGTACAGACCAAGTAGCTACCGGGCAGTCTAGCGAGCGCTGGCTTCTAGCCGACCGGCAGGTCAAACGATGGCTCTGACCGGCGAATGGCCAACTCCAAGCATTCGATTTGGATGTCTTGAGCACGATAGTGGGTGGCACAAGAGTTGATTCACACGGGAAGACAACAATTAACTCATGTTTTTGGATGAAGGTCAGCTGGAGTAGAAGCAAGAAGGAAGAAAAACAAGGGAGAGAAAGGGCTACGAATTTCTTTAGCTGAAGAGGAGGAGAGAGAGTGATGGGAGAGCTGGTGTCACACCTCCATTAAGGCCAATAAAGCTTGCCCCAAGCCCCCATGCAAAGTGACATCATCTTCATCCTCATCCTTTGACTTATCCACATAGTTTAGGGGCAAAATGGTCATTTCCACCTTGCACAAATTCTCAATCTGCCCTTAGGCTGAAAATGAAGAGTGGGCCTAAGAAATGGGCTAGGAAATTAATATGAATGGGCTTGGGAATTGATTGGGTTCAAAATGGTTTAAGGTTAACTAATGGGCTTGAAAGAAAAAATGGTGGGTGGGGCCCAATGGGCTCACTTGCTTACCTTAGGCTACCATGGTGGTTGTCTCACCTTAGGCCTAAGGCCCACACTGGCTTTGCTCAACCCACATCCTCACAGGCTTGCTTCCTCGGTCCGTAAGTCATTTTTTCCAACACTCAGCTTAACTGGCACTACCAACTGTCAAAGTAGCAACATTCGAAGTCCATCCCGAATGTTCCCAATAATTCGAAGTCCAATATTGGGTTCTCATGCCATGTCAATTTTGCCTTAATGCTATTTTGGGTACAACTTAGACTAACGGGCAGCTTTGAAGATTCATGCATAACTGACTTGTACCAAACCACATTCAAGACATCTCGACACATGGATGTCCTTAACCACATGGAATTGTGGAGGATAGATTCTTATTTCAAAGTACATGATTACGAAGGATCGACCTAGGGTCGTTCGTGGGCTCGATAACAGTAAACGAAATCACCCATCATTCCATTATGTTCTATCTTCGAATCGAATTATAGTCGTCCTTGAAATCGGCCTGCCTATCTATAAGATCATCCTCACACAAGTCTCACAATCAAGTCATTTTCCTAGGTCAAGTTCTTTAGTCGTACGAGTTATGTCCTCATTAGCCTTTCCCCTCAAGGTTAGTATCTTAAGAGTGATCAATTCCGAGTAAGATCAACCAACAATACATTAACGAAATTCACATTCATTCATCCTTCAAAGGGCTTGAATTTCAGGATGTCACACTTGCCATCTTGACAAATGGAGGCAAGAAGGGAGAGGGAAAAGGGGAGAGAGGGAGAGGGAGAGGGAGAGGGGTAAAAGGGAGAAATTAAGGGGGAAAGGGAGATGTGGCCATCCCTTGAAGGAAAATGGGACTATTTGTGTCCAATTTGTATGTACATTAGACACTAGGGAACGTAAATTAAGTCTAGAATTCATTTAAGGAGTCCCAAAAATTACATTTGTCTTTTGATCCTATCATTGACACATTTTTAATAGTGCCAATTTAACTTATCTAATTACCATTACTAAATTCTATTTTCATAGCTTACTAATCGAATTGGTCCAAAAATCTAGATGTCACATTGTAGAGAGATTTTGCGTGATAGGGCTAAAAGACTTTTACGTCTATCTCAAAAGAAATATATTTAGATTATTGTAACATGTCTTAACTTGCATTCAACGAAATCTACAAATATATTTTTAGCGAAGTACTTTAGACTTTCACATAATTTATCATCGCAACTAAGGAAAAAGAGGAGCACATGTCCCATATTCCCTACTCTAGTGCCATGGGTAGTATTATATATGCTATGATATGTACTAGCCATGAGATTTCACAAGTTGTGAGCATGGTTAGCCATTATATGAAGCTTCCTGGTAAAGTTCAATAGGAAGTTGTGAAGTGGATCCTAAGATATTTGGAGAAGACAACATATGTGGATATAATGCACTAGAGGGATAGTAATAACAGTAAGACCATTGGTTTTGTGGATTCGGATCATGCTGGTGACTTAGATGATTGCAAGTTTTTAGCAGGAGGTGCAATAAGTTGGAAAGCATCCTTACAATTAGATTGCCTTGTCTTCGACTGAGGTGGAGTACATGGCACTAACCTTTTATGGCGAATGAGATGATATGGGTATGAAGTTTGCTCAGACTTTAGGTTAGATCATAAAAGTGTGATATACATTATGATAACCTAGGTGTGATACATTTAGTGTATAATCCAATTTATCACAAGCAAATGAAATATATCAATATCAAGTACCACTTCATCTGAGATATCTTTGCAAATGGTAAGGTTATTATGAAAGAGATTGCCACAGCAGAGAATCCGATAGACATGATGACTAAGCCTGTTCCTTTGGTAAAGCTCAAGCTCTACATGAGCTCAATTGATGTCTATGAAGAATGAGCTCCCTTTGAGATGTTGGGAGAGCGGGATGATGATAAGCACTATAACTTAGTTTGCAACATTGAGCCAAGGTAGAGAATTGTTGGATTAATGTCTCAAGTTTGAATTTGAATATTTGAAACAAACTTGTTGAAAAAGATTTCTCAAAGTGGATTAGAATTTAGACAAAGAAGTTCTTCTTTTGTTGGACGTGTTTTTGGATGTACCAAAGAAAGAAGGGGCACTACAGGAGAAAAAGATTGGGCACATCTATTGTGCAAATTGGAATATATTTATCATGTGGGGCGACAAAGTACTTGTCATAAAAGGACAAAAGCAAGGGTTTCTTTTTTACTTGTAGTAGCTGAATAATGGTTCTTCCTCTTATATTTCCCTGAGCATGAAAAGCAGCACATGATAGGCCCTAGGTCAAAGTTGTTGACTCTTAGATGCACATATATAAAATGCGTGGGTATCTATAGCAAGAGAAGAGCGCCACACAAGAAATGAAGTCACAGGGGAGAGAGAGAGAGAGAGAGAGAGAGAGAGAGAGAGAGAGAGGAAGCCATTGTACGAAGCACAAAAGAAAGAATGGGGTTCTTGTTTAACTATACACAAGCACTTTGCTTTTGACTTGAATGCAAGGTGATTTTGTGCTATGAGTTTACATATTTATTTATAAGTACTTTGGGTTTGAGTTTAAATCTAGGTGTAGGAAACACTCAAGTGCATAAACAATTATAACTTTGATTCTTTAATTATAGTTGATTTTTTTTTTTTGTGACCTAGGAACCCCGTACAGCTGGCAGCTAGCGAGTAAACCTGGAGGGACACGTAAGCGGGAGGACCCACCACCATCGGCGTCCCACTTAAGACGCCAAGTGACCGTGAGGGGATTCGAACTCCTCCCCTTCGTGATGGGAAGAGAGCCCAAACCATCACAGCTACCAAGGCGGTGGTTCTAATTATAGTGGATTATTGCCATTAACTCTTCCCGTAAATGTATGTACCAATATTTGGACAAAGCTGTGAAAATCTCTAGTGTCCTATTATTCCTCATTGACTTCTTTGGTATTTTCTTATTGACTTAATTTGCAAAATACCATCGTTTCCACATTAATATTATAACAAAAATCATTTGGAGGACCTCCTTCTAATTAATGCATGTGCACGTGCATGGCACAGTATGGTACGAAGCCATGCACGTTATTGATACCTAAATTTTGACTATTCATTTACTGATAAATTGCATAGAAATTAGAAACTAAACTTTCAACCCTAAACAAAAAATAACATAATTGAATTACAAAGCGTATAGTATTTTAAAATCATTTATCGCATATATATTGGAACACCAGTGGGGAACTCCTGTCCTTATGCTGGCCGAATTTTATCCCTATTGTGGACCAAGTCCACATGATTAGTTAAGGCCAGCTCACTCAGTCCAATGTATATGCGATAAATTATTCTAAAATACCATATGCTATGCAATTCAATTATGTTATTTTTGTTTAGAGGCCAAAATTTAGTCCCTAATTTTTATGCAATTTATTACTAAATGAATAGTTAAATTTTAGGCATCAACAACATGTATAGCACGGTATGTGCACTAGCTCCGTCCCATATCATGCCATGCATGTGCACGTACTGTGCATGGTACATGCACATGCATTAATTAGAAAGAGTGCCTCAAAATGATTTCCACTTCTCTTTTCCCATTCATTAATAGAAAATGAAAATCCGTAAAAGAGCATACTCACGATTAGTGACAAGAGTTGTCTCACTATGTAGTTGAATGTAAGGCCATGTTCGAGTTGAGGAATAACTACTAATTTTGCATAATGTGAAAATTGTAACATAAGAAGCATGTTTATTGTGTAGATGGAGAGATAAATAGATATGTTACTTACAATTGGTATCTCAAATATGATTGAAAAAGTTTTGCCCTTTATCACCACTTAAAAGATGAAGATGGTGGTTTATGTGCGCGCGACCCTGGCTTGGAAGTTGTGAGTATTAGAATGTGCACATTGAATCTTTAATTTGCTCTCAAAGATTTCTTTTTTCTAATAAGAATTATAATGACGTAATAGAGCAATTCTAATGTCAGAACGAGAACAAAAAGGAAAACTAATGAAAAAAAAATACGAGAACATTTACAATGCTCCGTGTGAATTACTTTTTCTCAATCCTTCAAGATTTTGAAATGCTGTTTGAGTATTCTTAAGGAGTGAACTGTATTTTCTGAGGTCAGTACCGAAGGGCTTTAGATGTTTGAAGTTCATCAGCAGCATAATGAAAGCCTTCGAGATTCACATGCTTCAATTTTTAGCAAGGAGGATGAAGTTTCATTTTCAGCCTTTTGTACCTGATTTTGCGATGCGGCTCCAATTATGTTGACCTCAGTAATGGACATTGGGTGGTGATCTCTATTGCTTTGCTGAGAAACATAGTAATTTTTCTTGACCAGAAGATTAGGCGTGATTGACAAAATCTGATTATTCCCATGCGATGTAGACCCGCAACTTATCTAAACAAAGCTATAATGGACCAAGGGAAATACTTCCATATGTTGAGATCTAGCGATTTGTCATTAATGTTGAAGTGTCTTATCTTACTTCTCAAGTCTTTCATTAGGTAATCTGATCGATTGATAATCTATTGGGTGTTTGTCCACATCATATACCCAGTGAAGAGCGGAAGTAATGCTAAAGGCACTAAAACTTTTATTGAAACTTCTTTACAATGTTTTTGTGACAAATCTTAATTTGATATAAAAGCTAGAAGGGTGTTCATGCTTTTGATGATTGATAACTTGTTTGAATTAGAAAAATTAAATAGGACGTCGTCAAATTACTTGTTAACAAGTTTTAGTAGGTGGTCACAAGTCTGCTTTGCGGCCAGGTGGATGTGGTTTCAAGAGTTCGACCCCAGGCACGAGCCAAGAAAAAATAGTAAGTCTCGACACCTCTGGTGATGTTTGGCATTACACATGGGATTGCCAGCCATCTACTTTCCTCTCATGGCTCCATACAGTACTGTGCCATGCACGTGCACAGTACGTGTGCACAGTCCGTGGACATGCATTAATCCGAAGAATGCCTGAAAATAATTTCCACTCCTCTTTTCCATCCATTAACAAAAAATGAAAATTCGTAAAAGAGCTCATTCAATCATAAAGTTATTTCCGGTATAATAAAAAATAATAATTAGGAGGAGTGCCTTGAAAATGATTTTCACTCCTCTCCTCTTTTCCATTAACAGAATTGAAAATTTGGAAAAAAGGCGACTTTTCTTTTCAATAAGAAAAATATAAAGGAAAGAAATAGAAATGAAAAATGATTTTTTCACTAAAAATCTGGTAAGCTTTGCTGAGAAACGACAGTAATTTGTCTTGACCAGAAGATTAGGCGCCATTGACAAAATCTGATTACTCCATGCGATGAACAGCCGCAAAGTTATCTAAACAAAATTATAGTGCACCAAGGGAAACACTTCCATATATTGAGATCTAGTGATTTGCCGTTGATATTGAAGTGTCTTATCTTACTTCTCATGTCTTTCATTAGGTAATCTGATTGATCGATAATTTACTTAATGCCTGTTTAACTACATCATATACCCAGTGAAGCAGGAGCAGTGTTGGAAGCACTAAAATTTTTTATTGAAACTTCTTTACAATGTTTCTGTGATGAATATTAATTTGATGTAAAAGCTAGTAGGGTGTTCATGCTTTTGATGATTGATAACTTGTTTGAATTAGAAAATTATATAGGATATGGGCAAATTACTCGTTAGCAAGTTTTAGTAGGAGTTCATGAATCTGCTTTGCGCTTTCCAGACTTGCCTTGGTGTCCAGCTACATACAAGATAGAATAATATCAGACGAATGGGAAAGTGAATCTTTCGTACACAGCATGCCCACAGGAAAAGAGAGATTGAGACTGGGTTTGAGGACATGGGCCTTCAACACCAGAGCTTTTTATTTAAGTCTATTAACCTTGGACCTTTGCCCGCCCGCCATATTGACCTCTAGAAAAAATCTCGTTTCAACTCGACACAAAACAAAATTTAGGTCCAGTCGCATATTGAGCCGGTTCACCAAAATTCGTGATCTTTCTCATAGTGATGTTTAAGGTGCGCACGCTGTCCTCAATCAAAACCATCCCCAGCTTTTTAATGCAGAAGAATACCACGGAAATTGAGAATATATGCAATACGGATGTTCTTATTTAAGAGCCACCTGTAGACGATATCAACAAATTCTATTTCTAATTTCCATGAAATATGACAGAGACCTTTGGGGCAAAAAAATTATATGTCAGCGGTATTAAGATATAACAATTCATATATATATCCATCCCCATTTTCAATGACATTACCAAAATCCATTTATAAGTCCACAAAATTATGACAAAGATTTATAGCTATGCACACACCTCATAGGATACATTATAGAACAATGTAAATCATCGGAAGTCTTGATACACAACTGATCCCTATATGACTCTTTCTCTATCTAGGAATACACAACCTTCCACTTCTATGTGCTTCTCCCTTGCGTGGCAAAAAGACGTGGACCATCTAGCAATTTACCTGTTTTCAAATACAATAAATAATATTTATGATAATTAAAAATTTAATTGGCATGATAAAGATAATGCACGGAAAAGAAAGAAGATCAATTTATTTACAAATTAACCATATCACCTCATGTCATACGAAGTGTTAATGACATAACTAGAATATAAACCAACACAATTTGGTCCATTCCTGCCTTTGTGCTAATGTTCCGGTCTACTGTTATTAAAGTAAATTGAGCAAATCGACTGTATCATGTAAGAATAGAAGGCCTTTGAAAAAATTACCAGACAAGACTCAAATTTATTCCATTTGTGATAATTTAGTTCTAAAGTTTTCAATTTGGCCAATTTAGTCCTAGAACTTTTGCAAATTTGCCAATTTATCCTTTTTTCCGCTAATTTTGGTTAAAAATTACTTATGTAACAATCTAGTCAATTTTGGTTGTTCTACGTGAAATGACTGGAGCTAACATGGACAATTTTTTTTCTTTTTCCCTCCATCGGCCATTGACAAGGGCCTTGATGCTCTTGCTATCCTTGGGTGGTAGCCACCCTCATGGGCCTTGGGCAAGGGTTGGTTTTCCCTTGCTTGAGCGAGGGTTGCGCTTGTCGGCCCCTAACAAGAGCTTCCCTTGCTTAAGGCCAATGAGGTCGGCAACCACCAACCACTCAACAATGACGGAAGGAAAAAGAGAAAAAGAAGGGAAAAAGTAAAGGAAAGGAAAAAAGAGGAAAAAATTCAAACAATTAAAAAATAGCAAAAATTGTCTATAACAACGTTGATTGTGTCACATAAAATAACCAGCATAATTCAAAGATTTAGGATTAAATTGACAAAATTGAAAGGTGCATGACTGAATTGGTACAAATAATGTTTAGGATTTAAAAAAAAAAAATTCCCAAAGACCTTTATATTTTATTGGGAAAATTAAACCACAAGTCTTAGACCTTATGTATAAAATTCGACTAAGTCCTAAAAATTTACTAAAAAGTACAATCGAGTCTTAAACTTATCAACTAATTCAACTAAATCTTCTACCTTTATCATTAAATGCTATGAAGTCCTCAATATATGTTGAAAAGCAAAATTTATAGATGCAAAAAAAAAAAAATATATAGGCATTATGCATCGAAAGGACTTGATTTTACTTTTTTAAGGAGTTTAGGACTTAATTAAACTTTAAAAAGAATTAAGTCACGATTGCATTCCAAACACAAGAATTAGGACTTGTCGTGTGATTTTCCAGATCTTAAACCGACAGAAATGAAACTTTTTCAACCAATCTTTGGCCACAAAACTATTCATTTTCCTTTAAAAGATGTTTCTTTCCTTCCTCTCATTCTTGTGTAAAAGTGACTGAAAAATATAGATAAGCCTTTTAGCAAAATCCTCCATGCAACAATAGGAGATTCCTTATCCTTATTTGGCGGACATCTCAAAGCTGTAGACTCAACGCGTGATTTAAGTTTGTTTGGGTTCGTTCAGAGAACGTTCCTGTCTATCCAAAGGTAAGAAGCAATAAATTTCTTGTCATCTTTTTTAACCTGAAAAAATTAGACGAAGTTGATTCGTCCAAGTCGAGATAGACGTTCATCTATCGCACTCTCTCCATGTTTAATTAAGCCACATGCCTCGAACTTTCCCTTGCCAATAAAGCTTTGTTCATTTTGTCTCAGGACTCTTCAAATGAGCCATTCTGGTATGGCACATTACGACAGTCATAGCAGAAAGGACCTCTCCTTCTTCGAGATGTTCACAGAACAACCTTCACCTTGCCCAGTTTTGCTAATTATAGGACTCCTGTCATGTTTAATATGCCTCCCAAGGTATGTCTCCTGTATTTTATTTGTGAAGTCAACAAGAGAGAACACGGGTTGGGTTCTTCCTGCAATTGCATTGGCCATCATGATAATTGTTCATTGCCATTCGACTGTGGATGACCATAAGAAGAAGGTGACAGTTTCCAATGGCCGCCACGACGAGTCGGATGTTGAGGGCTTTCCATGGCGTTTGGCTGCTCTCGTGGCTCTTCTGCTATTCTTGACCAAGTTACATAGGAACCAATTTTACTTAAGATGTCTTGTTAAGCAACCGAACGTGATTTTGTTTTATTATGTTCGTGCATCCTAAATGTCGTGGGCCAATTCATTTTTCCTTTTTCACCATTTTATGAAAGGTGGTCGAGCTCTTAATGAAATTCTGAGTTCAGCAAACACATGGGATCCAAGTACTGCGTATTGCTTGCTTATTTTCTAATCTCATTTTCATTAACAAACTACAAAACTAAGTTGTGGTTGTCCTACAATCAAGGAGCAAAAAGCTATAGATAGTTCAGACTTGTTGATCTTTTCCTCCTGGTGTAGATGCAGTTAGTTTTGGTCCAATTTCACCCTCCTTATTCTCCGCCTATTGAAGCTGTAAAATGTTGCTATACTCTTTCTTTGTATTCATTCACCTATTCATATGCTCCGCGCAGTTAGTTTGAAATATCCAACTTTAGACATATTGGCGAAAAATTAAAGGTTCTAGACATTTCTTCGGGAAGAAAAGGAGAGTTTTCTTCTATGTCGGTTAAGAAGATAAGATAAAAGGATAAAATGTTTACGTGAGATTAGAGATTTGTGCAAATCAACCTTGCCACAATTTTGATTTTGTAGCTTTCCTTAATGTGTCGATCGTGATAAAAAGGAGAATGATAATCCATCTCGTTTGTCACCTTACTTTCACTTGTTAGAGATGTCCAATAGATGGGCTGGATCGATTTCAATTTTAATTCCTGTTTAAATATGGGTCATTTCTATTATAAGATTTCAATTGCGGGTTATGCCAAATCCACATCAGCATGGACTTGTTGTATTTTAAGTTACATGTATTTAGGGATATTCGCGGGATTCAGTTCCAGTCGTTGCCAATATCAAATTCTTTCAGGTAACAGATAGTTTCGATAGGTCAATTTCAGTTGGAAATCTTTAATCTGATTTTGTTCAATTAGTTTATTATGATAAAATAAAAATGATTCAAGGATTGCAGGTTAAATTCTTTTAATGAGTGATAGAATTATGGACAAGGACAAGCATGAAGAATCAGTGAAATCAGTTTACCCGCTCGAGGGACAGTTGTTTACGTTGATATAAAAGAAGCTTGGGAAGCTACTTCAAATTCTTTGTTTCCCACTCCCCCCGTTCCTTAAAACCTCGTTAGGTTTCGGTTATGGCAAAGATGGAACCATCAAAGCCTACTTGAAGAAAGTTCGGTGCATATCGTAGAAAAACGTTCGAGATATGACCAAAGATATCTCTTTTTCAAAATTTTACCTCGATAATTAACTTATTTTCAGTCAAAGTCGTTGAAGAAAAGAAGTTACCAAAGTTTATTCTTTCCCATTACATTCGCGCGTCTGAATTTTTCCTAGGTTTCCTTTTAGAATTTTTTTGGGAACTTCGTTTTCATTGGTTTGAAGAATTCTTTTCTTTCCAATTCTAGCTCATCATCACCTCTTGAATTGATACGGACAAACCATAGTCAAGATCGGGTGAATCGGTTGGTGATTTGTGCGGTAGAAGTTGCGAGTGTAAATAAATCTATCTACTGTTTAGCTAAATTACGTAAAGAGTATTTTTTTTTTTTTTTGGTCGATAATTAGCTGCTTTCATTCATTGAAAACGACGGTCTTTACATGGAAAAGATAAGCTGGAGTCAAAACATAATATAGTCCAAAGGGGGTGGGGGTTCAAATTACGTAAAGAGTATGGATAGAAGAAGAATCAAGAACCAAAAGAATAGTAGTATGACCTTTTTTAGAATAAAATACCACAAGTGCTATAACTTTCATCTGAATCCATTTGGATAATTTTGGTAAAAAACAATTGATGTTGATAACAGTCATCTTACGTGGCACAATTGGCTTTAACATTGATAATTTTAATATTTTGAAGTTTTCTATTTCTTTTCTTTTGATTTCCTTTTTTTTTCCTTTTCTTCTATTTTCCTTCTTTATTTTTCTCTTCTTCTTTTTTTTTTTCTCTTCTTTTCTTTTTTTATTTTTCCCCTTTTTCCCTCACCAGCCGTCATTGAGACTAGTTACTGGCCAACAAAAGAGAAAAGGGAAAAAAAGGAAAAAAAAAATAACCAAGAAAAGAGAAGAAAAGAAAATAATAAACAAATAAAATAAAATTTAAAAAATATCAAAATATTATTAAAAATTATCCATGTCAACAAAGTTCATGTCAACAATTTCTAGCTAAAATTGAAGAAATTGACTCAATTAACAAAACATTAAAAAAAATGTTTAGAATATAATTGGTATAATTAAAATATTTATGACTGAATTGACAAAAATATAATAGGTTTATGATTTTTTAGACATTTTTCTCATTAAATACCTCAAGTTGACATGGACAAGTCTATACAAATTTTTATTGTTTATAATTTTTTTTATATTTCTTAAAAAATTTATTATGTCTTTTATATTTTCTTTTTCTTTTTCTTTCTTTATTTTCTTTATCAAGTCCAGCAAGGGCCATGACCCTTGCCCTTAGCCAGCAAGGGCTTCATGTCCCTCGCGGGCTTAGAAGAAGAAGAAGGAAAGAAATAAATAAAAAAAAAATAAATAATTTTTTAAAAATTATTAATTTTTTCAAAATTATTATAAAAAAAAAAATTGTTCACATCAAGGCCAATCATGTAACACGAGACAACCAATGTCCACGTCAATGATTTTATGATCAAAATTGACTAGAAGAACTACATTGGCTAATCGCCAAAAGATTTAATATTATATATGTCAAATTGATTTTAATGTATAATTTTTTTTTTGATAATTTCCTCGCCAAAAACCTATATAACCTTGTAGAATTTTGGTTGGAAACCTTAAAGCACCTTGAGGATTTGGTGTCAAGAGGAGGTTTGAGAACCATTGTGTGATGACCTATTTCTCTAGGAAAAGTGTTAAAAAAAGTCTTAAAACCTTTTATCGGTGTTAGTTTAGTTTTAAACCGTTTGACTTGGTGCAAATTCAGTCATTTCCAACTAATTTTAGTTGAATTTTGTTGATTGAGTGCTGATGCTAATGTAGATAACTTTTAATAATATTTTTTTCAAAATTTTTTTATTTTTTTATTTTTATTTTTTCCTTTTCCTTTTCTTTTCGTTTGTCCTTCTCCTCCTCCTTCGACAATTAGCCAAAGGTGATACACACAAGGTCGAGGTCAATCTCACAAAGGCTGCAAGGCCAACTCACGCTAAGGGCGAGGTCCGCCCTCTTCAGATCTGGCAAGGATCAAGCCTCATCGACTAGCCAACCCTCACTATATCTAGTGAGGGCAAGCCTCACCTAGGAATTGGTGAGGGCTCAAGCCCTTGCAAGTGCGACCTCGCGGGCTTTGGTGAGGGCTTGAGCGTTGCTGGTTGTCACGTCCCGATCCTCCAAGCCTGTGCCCATCTTTACTTGGTCGATATAATATCAATGTCCCAAGACACATAGCCAACCCATTCATTATAATGCACATGCGGAAACGAATAGTAATCCCCAAACAACAACACAATAAGATAGGAAAGTAAGGCCCCGTTTGGTAAACATCCAAACACGGCTAAATTCTGATTCTTTGTTTCCAGAATTAGTTTGGGCCTAGAATCGCGTTTGGTAAAATTTTTGTTCCCGGGAACAAATTGGAATAGAATCAAGAACAAAAAAAAAGTTAATTCTTGTTCTGGGAACGAATTTGAGAATCAAAATCAAGAAATCTTTTTCTTCCCTTCAGCCATCTCGCGACCGCCGTCCACCACTACCCACTGCTGTCCGTTGTCCGCCACCGCCGTCTGCCGCTGGTCCAGTGAGCTCGCCGGAGGCAAGCCCAGCCACCGGCGAGCTCGCCGAAGGCTTGCCCAGCCATCGGCGAGGCTCGGCCTCCCCAGATCTAGCGAGCGAGGTCGAGCCTCGCCGGGCCGGGCAAGGGCTAGGCAAGCCTCGCGACGCCCGCCCCACCAGCAAGGCTCGCCCGGCCCCCGCGAGGTCGGCCTAGCCATTAGCGGGGCTCGGCCTCGCTAGATCTAGCGAGGCGAAGCCTCAGCGGGGCTAGGCGAGCCTCACCCAGCTGCCGGTGAGGGTTGGCCAACGAGGGTCAGCCTCACCGAGGGCCGGCAACGCTCCGGTGAGGTTGCCGGCCCTCATCTAGCGGTCGCGCCGGTCCGGCAACCGGCCACAAGAAGAAGAAGAAGATGAGAAAAAGGAAAAAAAAAAAAAAAAGGAAAAAAAATGAAAAAAAATGAAAAAAAAAATGAAAAAATGAAAAAAGAAAAAAGAAAAAAAGTAAAAAAAAAAAAAAATTTATTTAAAAATTAAAAGAAATTGATTTGGAACATAATTAATGAGTACGGTACCAAACGCAATTTTATTCCAAAATCAGAAATTTTGAACAGTTACCAAACGGGTTAAAATGCTTAAAACCAATTCCCGAACAAATAAAAAGAATCGGTTACGATCGTAAATCTACTCCTGGGAACAAAATTGTTACCAAATGCGCCCTAAAACCAATTTTTCACAAAAGACATTTTTATAAACATACGGGTTTATAACCACCGCCTGCGGTGGCGTCGCTGGCTCGAGCTCTCTCCCTCTCACGAAATGGAAGAGTTTGAATCACAAAGGCGTCGCTAAGGATTCTTAAGCGTGACGTCGGGGTGGTAGGTCCTCCGATAGCATCACCCTCGGTTTACTCCGTCGGCTGCCGGCTGTATGGGGGTTCTAGGGTTATAAAAACAAAAAAAAACAAAAACATACAAGTTTATACACAGAAGCCTATAAAAAGAAATCGACTTTCATCAAAATAGAATTGTCCTTAGTCAGATAAGAACACTAACTCTTCAAGCTTCGCCTTCTAAACTTCGGGCCTCGAGTCCTCCACCGATGTCAACTAGAGACTTCAAAATGATATCCCACAATGGGGTGAGACTATATCTCAACAAGTTCAACCCCCAAAAACCCGACTAGGAAGAAAATACGCCCAAAGGGCTACCTAAGCAGAATCATGAGTGAGAGGGCTTGCCTTGGCCTCAGTTCTTTCCTACAAGTCAATTTAATAAACAATCATCGAATCACATCAATCAAGAACTCAGATCAAATCATCAATCAATTGACTTAGTCAATTACATGTTAATAAGACATTTCCCTAGTCATTTCACTTACTCAACCCCAACGCTGAATAACAGCTCAGTGAGCATGGCCAACTAAATCTTTGACGGTAATGCTGAATTACGGCTCAGCAAGCACAGCCGATTCCAAATTCGGTGGTAATACTAAATTACGGCTCAGCAAGCACAACCGATTCCAAATTCGGTGGTAATACTAAATTACGGCTCAGTGAGCACAATTGACTCCAAGTTCGATGATAATGATGAATTATGGCTCAGCGAGCACAATCGATTCCCATTTCAATGGTAAATTATAGTCCAGTGGACACAACCATATTTTGGTGGTAATGCTAAATTACGGCTCAACGGCATAACTGATTCCAGGTTCGGTGGTATTCTTGATCTAACCCACATCATCAAACAATTATTCACCTACGGCCAACAACATTACACTTCTCAACTTGATTCCTCAATTAACAAGACCTCTTGGCATATTTCCCTCATATTAAGGGTACTCGATAAAATAATCATGTGTGGACACACGGTCGGCCTTAACAAAAACTATGATATCTTTACTTTCAAAATTCCCACCATTTATATAGTCTATAAAAATATTTTTTGCGCTGTAAACCTACAGCCTGTAATTTTCTAATGAAATATTGAAATTAAATAAATTTAGGAATAAACTTCCAAATTCGCAAATCACACACAAACAACACAAATTAGAGCTCAATTAAATAAATAGATCACACCATTTAATCAACATAAAATTCCAATCACCAGCTATTCTAGTCTAATTTTTGGAAATTAATTAATTACATAAATTAATAAATAAATGCCGAAAATGCGACTTAGGCTCGAAAAAGCCTAATTGGAAGCCGAGATGAGCCTGAAAAATTTCCGAACTACTCTAAATAAATTCTAGAGCTTGTTTAGGCTCTAACTACACTATTCTAACCATCTAACATGCACCGACAATTAACTAATTTACTAAACAGTTTGAATTATCCACTAAATCAAGCTTAATCTAAACTAATCAATCCTTAAATGTTATTAACTTACTAAATGAGGATTAGTGGGTTAAACTCACTTTTTTAATGATCCACTCGGATCAAAACGATAGGGACATAGAGAGGCTCGATAAACTTCAAAGCGGGACTGCCAAGTAGGGCCGAGACAAGCCCAAAAATGGCCTCGCAAAGCCCAACCCTTGCTGAAAATAACTTCTGAAATTGGACCCAAAGTGTTGCAACGCAGCTGGTTTAGGCATGGCTCGGGCTAGATTCAGCAACTGCGGGTGGTGGTGCGAGCCATGAATGAAACAGCCATGAACCAAGCCAAGCTACGGCTGCTAGACTTGTTGGAATGGGGCTGCCTCCGTCAACTCTAGAGGGCTTCGTTGATGTTGAATCAGTGAAGATGTGGACTAGGCCGAGCAAAAGAAAACATGAGGGTCGTTACTGTTGCTGCTAGAGACCATGGCATCCACGCTAGAGAGAAGTTCAGTTTGTTGGAGTGCAAACTGAGAGAGGTGAGGGTGTCCGCGAATGGAGAATATGCGAGGGAAATGGATAGCAAAAGAGAACAAAAATGAGAGGGGACCGTGGGCTCGGTAGGGCAGCGAACCAACAAGGGAGAAAAGAAAACATGCAAGGGAAAAAGAATAAAAGAAAGAGAGAGAGAGAGAGAGAGAGAGAGAGAGAGAGAGAGAGAGAGAGTGATAGGGACAGGCATCGTTGGATAAAAAGAGCCAGAGTCAAAGATTAAAAATGAAATGGAAGACTGTAGAAGGGCTGTCAGCTGGAGGAGGGGAGACGTGGGCATCGAGCAGCCCCACATGAGGGAGAAAGAGAGAAACCAAAAAGAAAAGGGAAAACGTGCGGCCGAAAGGGGTGTGCATGAAGGGGCGTGGGACCAAAGGGAGAAAGGATAAAATACAAACATACTTTGCTCAATTTCACAACAAAAATAATTGGTCACCCAAGGCCAATTTTAATAACAACTTGCACAATTTGAAGTCTAATTGAAGACCAAGATAAGATAGTCCCTCTATCCCATGAATTTCCCTTAAATCTGAATTCTATTTCATTTTTTTCGAAATCCGATTTCTGAACAAACTTCTCCGATTGAGGTTCGATTTGATGTGGAAAAAGTCCACAAAATTCCCTTTCATTAATTCACTCACACTAGATGTCAAAAATCCCTTTAAATTGGCCAATCCAAATTTATGTTCATTTTCCAAATTGTTCGAATTGATTTTCCATAAAAATCCCGAACTTGCTGAAAATTCCTCAAAAGATGAGTCGACGTTCCTAAAATGATTTGTGACATGGCAGAACTTTCAATTTCTAAAATCAGGTTTAAATTCGCGGTGAATTTCAATCGAACGCGATTTTAGCGTGACCTAGCATATCAGGTAGCTTTTAGGAATTTTTGGTACAATTGACCTGTGGTCGATTTTTTTCGAACCACACGTACCTCTTCAACACATTGGTGACTCTCTTTGGTCGTGAAAGTCTCGAGATTTCAAATACAGACATAGGGTACTCAAAATGAAAGAAAATCGGTCTAGTACCGATCGACGAGAATTTTGCAACCAAGTGGAATCACCCACTGATCACACATCTTAGTCGAATTAACCTATCTCCGGTCTCTGATTGATTTTTAATTGTGTCGTAATGACTCTTGCAAACTAGCACGGTCGAGCAATCGATTCTTGCTCGAATTCTTAAGTCTATTGCATTAAAATCCCTTAATGGCTTTATCTAATAGGTTAGTTATCTCATGAGTGGCTATCTTAGAGAAAAACACTATAGTCGCATTGATGAAAGATCCAACTTGTGACACCCCGAACCCTTCACAGGTCGCCACAAGCGCTAATGTTACACCTTATTACCTTTCTTGTTAGAAGAGGTATCGTAATTAGTAGACACATTTTTTTTTTTTTTTTTTTAAAACGATCCCAGCGCGACTCATCGGCGGAAGTAAAATAAAAAATTGTCATCTCTCCCTCCAACAACCATGATACAAATACACACCACTAATCACCATGATTTTATAAACAAGCCACGACACTTATTTACATATATTTCCAAGATGGGACTTCTTTTGGGTCAGTACATCAAAAGGAAAAGCCAGGACTCAGCCACGTCCGGCCTTAAACCCCAAAAAGAACCCTCGACCCTCTATAACTCGCGTGCACAATCCCCATCATCGGTGTCAGCTAACGATCCCAAAAAAGATCCAGCTCCTACTCGTCACGCATGGCCCTCACACCCATCCCGGTGCATCAGGCGGTGGCGGCGGCAGCATCCCACGCATCACCCCATCGCGTCGAACATGGACAGATATAAACTCTTGGACAACATGGCCCCCAGCCAGACCCACGTCGTACATAACTCGACAACGCACTTGAATATACACAAGACCAGGAACAAAAGGACAGTCAAACTCCTCGCACTCGACCTCTACATCCGAAGGTATGCCGTAAAATACACTCCGCATAACGGCAGGAAGCGGCATGTTGCTAATCTAAAATGTTGGTCCTCAAAAGGGGTTAGTACAACCACTTAGCAGGTTAAGGAATCCAAAAACCACTCAATGCATCATACAAGTCATACATGCATTGCAGGCATTACTTACCTTGAAGCCATGCATATATCATCATGCATCATCACCGCAATCATAACACATACATGTGTATCATCATGTCATACTCATACCATCGTTATCTTGATATTATTTTATCATACACATATTATCATCATCATATACATGACACCATCATACCATACACA
This sequence comes from Eucalyptus sideroxylon, assembly GCA_014182405.2. Taxonomy (NCBI): domain Eukaryota; kingdom Viridiplantae; phylum Streptophyta; class Magnoliopsida; order Myrtales; family Myrtaceae; genus Eucalyptus; species Eucalyptus sideroxylon. The sequence continues at coordinate 27,154,700 of CM024550.2, forward strand.
TGTCATCATCATCATGGCATCATCTTATCACACATGTCATCATCATCATGACATCATCGTATCACACATGTCATCATGCCATATCACATATCATCATCATCATATCATGTCATATATCATCATCATCATGCATATCATCATGCCATGGGTGATCATCATTATGTCATATCATATCATGCATGGTTTAATTTCCAATTTTAACTTTCAATTTGAACACTACACCACCCTTCCTCGGATCATCGATTTCATCTCATATTTTACACTTGCATCCCATGCGAGAAAAACCTCTGGCATTCAGCCATTCCAAGCCACTGGGCATCCGGCCCCCCACATTCCGGGCATCTCGCATCCCAACTAGCATCACGAGGCATTCCCCTCGGGCAGAAACCTCCGACAGGGCTTCCGGCATTTACACTCCCCAGCCGGGCATCCCACACCCCAATCCTAGCATTGCGAGGCATTCCCCTCGGGCAAAAACCTCCGACAGGGCTTCCAGAATTATGTACCGACATACCACTAGGCCTCCCCTGGAATTTACGTACCGTATACCACCGGGCATCATAACACTCCCGGGGCCATCCAGCAATGCATCTCTATACATTCGGAGCATCATCCTCCACCACAACCACCTCCTCACTTATCATTATCCATGTTTACCAATTTCGGTCTTAATTTAGCATGGCATATGACGTGATATCAAACAAGTCATACTTGGCATGGAATTCACACATGCATCTCAATTCAATGTCATGCATACATCAAGACCTCATCCTACATGCAACATGGTATAATTATTTATGAAATAAAATTAATGGAATTTATGGCCAATAAAATAATCCATTTTTCATGCCCTTTTTCATTTATTTAAATTCCAGCTTTTTGTTATTTTCAAAAATATTAAATTTAATATCTATAACTTCCCAAAAATTATAGAAATTAAGGCAAGTGATAAACAAG